>OX384038.1:6140000-7480000 GCA_947534325.1 Agonum fuliginosum | reverse complement strand
CTTCATATTGTAAAGTATGATGGCAACTTTTATATACACGGTGTTACTCGAGAAAAAGAAAATTAAGGGTAGTTTACATACATTAAATTACCTTATAGTACCTAACTATTGAAATGAAGAGTCGGTTGCGCGAACTAATAATTTTGGTCTTGGAGAAAGATGTGATGAAAGAAAGAGAAAACTTATCTACTCTCTATCTCAGAAATTTTCTTATACTGATACCTACTGATGCTTCCATCCCTGAGTGTAATTTTTTTTTGATATAGTTGTACTGTGTTCAGTGTTCTGTTTGTCGTTGTCGTTACTTATACAGTACCTACTTTTACTTATATGGTGTGAAATACAATATAGCAAGCGGTACTAGGTCAAATTGTGTAATATGTATAGTACCTACATTACCTATAGCTTCAGATTGTAGATTCAGACCTACCCAAGTGCTAAATTAACCAACCAGCGCTTCCACAAAATTAATTCCAATTATTACAAGTGCGAACGTTGAGCGCTGGTTGGTTAAATAGTCACATAGGTACTTAAAATTGGGTAGGTATGTCCGAATCTAGCTTTATTAAGCATAAAGGATGAAATCGATTTTTTTTTTAAATTCTGAAAAATAAGGGTAACTTATTTGAAGATAAAGTGAAAATTTTGAGTAGATAGTTTTTCGAAATATTTTTTAAACATCTACTACGATACCACAAATAGAAAATTCAAATCTAGAATGCGGATGCAGAAAACGCATGTAAAGGAAAATTCAAATTTGAAAAGAGTTGGAATTTTTCCAGTGATTTAAAAATAATTTTTGTTTAACATCAAACTCGCTGTAGGCTTTTTAAACTAAAACTGATCCTAACATATTGAACACGCCGCTGCGCGCAGCTTGTGGGACTGCCACGACGGGGGCGACTGAAAGGGGGGGCACTCGTGTTGGACAGATTTTTCCAGATTTGAATATTCCTTTACAAGAATTTTGTGTCCACTAGATTCTTGGTATGAATTTTCTTTTTATGTATATTTTTGCGTATGAGTTTTATTAAGCATGAAGTTTCGCTCGTTTTATGATTTAATGTAATAATTTTCTTTTTATTGAATTTTCTATAAATAGTGTCGAAGACGTTCCCTGCTACTTAAGTTGTATCCCTTATCCACCTATTAATTTTTTTTCCGAAGTATAGTAATTGTATCACCTTGTATATCCACATTTTGTTCACAATTGCATTGATTACAAGTCAAATCTGCGCCGTGCTGTAACATTTTAATGGTTTTTCTGCTCTCCATTGAAAATCTTCCATTTCTTTTGGTATCCTTTGAAACGAGGGCAGCTGGTATGGCGTGTATCAGAACCCACATGCCACAAGATGGCATCCGACTGTTAACCACAGAACTGCGGTTGCGAACAAGAACAAGGGCCAATAGTTACGATGGTGGCGGCACCGGAAACATTGAAAAGACCGCGAGAATCAAACAACGCCGCAGACGAAAAGTCACAACAATGGCACACGTGGAATTCTACAAAGAAATGACCAGGGATTTTTATTTTACGATGTTGTATTTGGCCAGAACAACATTTCAAAGATAATTGCAAAATGTTTTGATACTACATCCTGCCTGAATGAAGATAATTCTTCAATTATATTTATTTCTTTTTTCCAAATTAATAAAGTATATTGGTTAAAGTTTAATCACAGTATTTATGTGCTCAAATTGTTATTAAATATAGCCGGAGATTAAAACTTATCATTTTACCCAAAACGGAAATTGAACATTACATTATTACACGCGCTTAATCATAATTGCAATAAACAGTTTTTTACAATAAACGTCTGCTTCACTTCAACAGCCAAAGTAGTTATTTACTTTTTCGTCGATATTTCAAATAGTTTTGACACCCATTTTCCTAGAATTTGACATCTAAAATATTTACCTTTAAAAGAGAAAGAAATATGATCAGCTGCCTCATTGTCACCAGAGTGAGGGATGGTAAACTTTACACAACGAAGGGCAAAACCAACAAGGCCTTAAAAGGGCCAACAAATGTTAGTGGCGGCCCTCCCATCATGTATAAAGGTGCCGCTCGTGTACTATTGTAACACATACTAAATAGCTGTCTAATGGAGCAAAGAAAGAAACTACGTTGTTTTGTAGTAGGGCTATAAACCCATATAAAATAATGTTCTAGTTTTTGTCTATATATGTAGGAGTTGTAATTTCCTATTTTTATTAATATAATTAATTTGAGATTGTTACAATTATTGCAAAAAATAATGAACAAGTAAAATTTCTTTATGGTACAAGTAAACGCTGGCAGTAGAATTACCATATAAATTAAGCTGAAGTTGAACACACTATCATCTAATGGTAAACCTATGCGAGTATATGGATATACAATTACAGCAACACATTTGCATTTAAGCACTTTTTGTGATTGTACTTTATCGCTTGGAAATTATACGGCAATAAATATTGCGATAAAGTATTTCATGACTTCCATTCATCGTCAATACTTAGTAGGTATATTGAAAGGTTCCTTTTACGATGCCATAAAAATAAAGGTGCTAATGAAATTAATTTACATTAAAAATAACACTCTCATACACTACCTACAAGACTTTACGGTAAAATATTTATTTTCACTGTCTTTCACAAAGAGATAGTTCCGTTGTTAATTAATTTAGGTACTAATAAAAGAATAACACATACTAATAATAAGATTCTCATTAGCTGTATAAATTAACCTCGTCTGTTTGTCCCTTCTTTTTCAGTATTCAGCTGTATAGAAATTTTTGGGAAGTAAAAGTATATCCATAAAGGAATCTATGAAAATTTGTTTTAAAACAAAATATGAGTACATTATTTAAAATAATCTTATTGATCACAAGTTGGAAAAAGTGTTCTTTTAATATCTGGAACTCTGTATCAGAGTATAACGTGTGTAGGAAAGGAGAGGGAATTTTCCACCCCTATTTAATCTTACAAGCAAAATCTTGTCAAAAAGTTAAGAAGGCCTCCCTGCGGTATCCCGTGAAAAGAACATCAAAAGAAGAGTATTTTAAAAGGCAGTCCAGCTTATCACAAGCTTAAAAATATTTTGAAAAGTCCCGTTTTCACGTTCGATTGCGCATTTGCGTTTACCTGCGTTTACTTAATTTCTTGCTTTATTGACTCCCGAAACAACAATGTTAAATCATTTTGCGCGTTTCAAATTTTCCACAAGGATTACCAAACCTTTAAAAACCAATTATGGAATAAGATATGTCAAGTGGGCTGGAAAATAGCTTCTAGATTTTCTTTTCAGTAAATTTATTGCTGGAAAATTTTTCTTGCGCCAAGAAGAAAAGGCTGTAAGCGATATTCACAAGGTTGAGGTTATATTCTTATGTTCAGCAGCGGCTTTTGGGATTTTAAATATGAAGAACAGATGATTAACTATAATATAAACTGAGACATTCCATAATCCATTGAAAAAACTCTCTGTGAGTATCTTTGAAAGAACAACATTTATCATTACGATATCAGTATCTCCCAAGAGTGATACAAACATGTATCAAATCTAATCAATCACATGCATATGTCCACAGCATTGTCGGGTTGTCATGACAACATTTATCTTGTTTACAAACAGCTGTCGCTGTTTCTTGTGGTTTGCTACCGTTTCCTGCTCTTAAAGGAAATATGATGGACATAATGTGGACAACAGGCAGCTCCTATGGGAATGCATTGTCAAGAAGTCAAGAAATTAGCGACTTTTCAAAACTTTAAAGGGGCAAATTTGTACTTTCTTCATAGGCGAATAATTTTATGTTATTTTTGTTATAAAATCTGTACTAAATTTTAAACAATGTCGCAATAAATCCTTTGTAATGAATATATTTACATGTTAACAAAACTTGGAAGTGATTTTGTTGTTACACGTAACTCGTATAGGTTACCTACCTACATATTTACGAGTATGGGGTGGCCATTTAACACCAGAAAATAAAATTCTAGAATATTCATACACAGGAAAATTCAAATTCGATATAATGCAAACATAGGAAGATGCAAACACAGAAAGATGCATTTATCTAGAAAACTAGTTTGTCTCAGTAACACACGGGAGATACACAAATTAGGTTTTACTGACCTATGAACAACCCAACCATACAGTCTCACATACTCAGTTTTGACTATAACTTTTCTAGATTTGCATCTTCCTGTGCTTGCATCTATGCTAAATCTAAATCTGAATTTTCCTATGAATGAATCTTTTCATGCAGGTATTTTATTACTTATAAATATCTAGATTTGAATTTTCTTGTGCATGCATTTTCCTGTCTATAAATATTTTAGAATTATTTTATTTTCTGGTGTTGAACCCATTCCGTGTAAAACTTACAGATATGTATAGGCACATACAGCTATATAGACTATTAGAGAATGAAAAATAAGCTGTTAGAATCCGTATTTAATAAGTAATAATTCCCACAAAACCAATCTCGTAGTCGATTCATATAATTTTTTTTCAGAACTAAACTAAAGCCCGTTTTACATTACACTAAATCTTGAACAAGATTTAGTGTAATGTAAAACGGGCTTAACACTCCATAAAAGTTTATTTATATTTGTTATTTGTTATAGTTCTGCAGGTATAATTTCAATGCATTCATTCTGAATTCAAAATTTTATTGTCACTAAACTAGTGAATTTGTTCCCACAGAAATAAATTTGTAAGTAATACCTGTGTTATCTACTTATCTTTATTGTCTCTGTTTCGTATTGAATGAAAGGTAAAGAGAGCTCATGTCATAAAATGATCGAAGCATATTTAGTGATGAATTTCATGGGAAAAGCCCAATTCGGAATGATTTAGTTAGTCACACCGGATGTATGTATATTGTTTTACAAGGCAAGAGCACTCCATTTCACAGGTATGGTGAGGCTAATAGCACGGCAAGCAGCGGACCACTCAACGGATATTTTATAGATGCTGTTTAAACAATTTGACCCGTTTTGTGTAAATTTCGACAGCAAACATCGTCGTAAAGACCTTTCAGGGAACTTACCTTTTATTTGTGTTTCATTTTAGCGGGCAGCTTTAAAAGTAAATATGCGCGCGCTTTGTCGCACTGCGAAATGCGCTATTGTTTCGCACTTTTCTGAAGAAAATTATTTTTAATGAATGTTCATGTTCAGTATCCTTATCCTTGTACACAACATTTTTATCCAGCAACTCTCTAAAAACGCTATAAACTTATGATGATTTTGAGTATTAAATACAGCATTTATGGCTTAAAACAAAACCGAGCTGTTATTTACCTAAGCAAGGAAACTTTATTGAAAATCGCATGACAAAAATAACAGCCAATGGATGAATTGATTACAATAATAGTAACCATGGTTATATAAAAATTTTCTGGGGTAACTTAACTGAAATTAATAAGCGGAAATTTTTCGTCAACATCTGTCACTTTGACATTAAATTAAAAATTGGTTGAATTGTCATTTTGAGTGTAAATAAGCAAATAATAAGGTAAATAATACATATTTATTAATGTTTAATACAAATTTAGTAAATATTTCAATTTTCTATTGTAAAAAGAATTCAAATATAGAGCGGCGGTGTCATTGCGATTTTCTTGCCGAATATGCACTCGTGCATTAATTCATATCCAAGAAACGTAATTAGCTCTCGTGTACCACTCGAGCTAATTAAGACATTGTTGGAAAGCACTCAAAAAAAATTCCGGAAAGAATTAATGCACATGTGATATTACAAGTGAAAATCGCATTTGTTCCTTTCCTGGAAATATTATCTAGTAGCTATATTTCCGGAAATATTAGTGTAAGTAGACATTATAAACGTAATATTTTAAAAATGAATCTTACCGAATACCCTTCAGCATGGATCCAAAAATTTTTATTGTCGCGTGCATTGCTGCAATACAATATCACGGGTAAAAATTTTTTCCGATAATAATTCATGCACTTGGGATTGGGATATTACAAGTGAAAATCGTGTCACACAAATATAACAGCCAATGGAAGAATTGACTACCTTAAATAGCAACCAGTAATATTAATATAATAATTTATCGGAATTTTTTTACTAGGTACTCTGAGTAACTTATTAACTTAAATTAATAAGTGGAAAATTTTATGACACATAATTAGTTTGACATTTAAATTAAAAATTGGTTAAATTATCATTTTGATTGTAAATAAGCAATTAATAAAATAAACAATACACATTTATTACCTAATGTTAAATACAAATTTAATGAATACTTAAAGTTCTATTGTTAAAAGAATTCAAAAAATAGAGCGATGGTGTCATTCTTATTTTCTTATCGACTCTGCACACGTGCATTAATTAATTTTCAGGAAATTTTTATCGTGCATTCCAACTACTTTATCAGCACTCGTGTACCACTCGAGCTGATTAAGACGTTGTTGGTTGGAAAGTACTCAAAAAAAATTCCGGAAAGAATTAATACATATGTGAGATTATAGGTGAAAATCATACTCATAGTACCTAACATATCAAATAAACAATTTCAAAAAAACATTTTTAAGGATGATCCTATCACAATAGGATGTAGGTAGAAAGTAGACTAGCAAAATTAGTTATTTTATGCCTATTAGTTAGGTGCGTCTATTTAAAAAATTTACGTGTTCATTAGTTCATTCGAAGTAATATATTGTTTAATGTTGATGTTTGATTATTGTTTGTTTATTTCGGATGTATACTAAACTAATAGGTACCTAAAAACATTGTAACTTTTGCCTAGACGTATAAATAAATATTGAACATAAAAAAATTGTGCAGTACCATGTCTTTTCTGAATATGGTATCATGGTATGTGGTTTAAAAATAGAATGATGGGTGAAAATAGCGGTTAAATTTGGGGTTGAATAAATGGGCGATGAATTCGTACCTGCGCTGAGAAACCCTGTGGTTAAGAAGAATTATAAACAGGCAATTTAAAAATGACCAACAAGATGGAATCTGTTGCTCTTTCGTATTGTTAAATATTGAAATAAGACTGTATATAGATATGTTCTAGTTGCATTACAATTAGAGAAAGGTTAAACTTAACAGAATAATAATGTTCATTACATAATCTATCATTTCAATTTGACGTACAGACAAATTACCACCTTCACCTATTATTTTTCCACCTATATCAATGACCAGCATTTTCTTTTACAACTCTTGCGTAATGTGGGTCTCGTGAAATCTTTGACAACGTCTGGCAGCGCAAGAACCTGACCGTAACATGGCCGGAACGCCACATCGAATCAATTTTCCATGTGTCACTCAAACGGTGAGGCTCCGTCCACTATGCGCTCAACTCACAATAAACACTCCAAAATATTTGAATTCCCGTTTGGTTACGGCACAACAGTTTTGTCACCCAGAGACAAAAAACATTCACTTTGAGATTTATTGCTTAAGGAAACGTGGACAATTGTCGGTGACTTCAGGAAGAAATGCATTCGCGATGCTGGAGAAAAATAGAATAGAAGTTTGCATACGTACTCCCATTGTTGATTCGTTCGTTGCACGGTTTAACACACATGATAAATTGAACTCTTCTGGAAACTTACGCATTTGTCACTTTTAGCCAGTTTATTCATGCTTATTCATCAATTACTACAGAAAACTGAAGATTTAAAAATTATAAGCAATAATAATAGTTTGAATATATTTTTATTTTATTTATTTTGCTGGTAACCATTCAACAGGATTTACTCCCAATTATAGAATGGTAGATGTTATTATAGTGGAATCCAACCATTCGTCTTGATGCAGTCAGAATCTCAATACCTACGTGCGACGATCTTTAACCCTACAGGAAGCGCATGAAAATTTTTAACATCACCGATTTAGAAATATGATTAAAATTATTACTTATTTATAACAATATTCACTTGTTATTATGTCAATTATTAATGGACAACGTATAGGTAGTTTAATTAATTTTTTATTGCTGAAAATATATAACGTGATTAGTATTAACAATCAAATCAACAAACAGAAAAATGTTAGGAATTTTTGGTAAAGATACAATTCTTTTTTAAACTTATAATAATTATAACTAGAAAATTAATTTCAAAATAATTGTAGTTTGTTATCAAAATATATTAAAATATTTATAAATTGAATTGAAAAAAATGTTGAATTACATATATTTTTACCATTGTACCTATTCTGTTATCTTTACCAAAAAATTTAAGTTTTGTTGCCTAAATCTAAAATTTTATAATCACATAATCATAATCAGAATTTTTAAAATCCTGTTTAGATCTTTCCTCGTTTCATATTTCGGTAAAATCTATTTTATCATGGTGAATTTTGTCGTCTGTTTCAACATCTTCTATACGAAGAAGTTGAGCCTGTTCTTTATGATTATGTGACATATCTCCTTCAAATGTTATATCAAACTATTGTATCATTTAAATCAACATAAAGATAAATGAAAACAAACCTTCTTTATAGTTTAAAAAATATCAATAACATAAAAGGACGCGTCGGTCTGTGAGAGAGAATACAAGTAATTTTAAAAAGGTGTATGACACCCTCGCCTTGACTTGTTGCTTTGTTCGGAGGTTCAGATCGAAATGTTACAAACAACAGCTCAATAATTAACATGTCTATGATATAATATTTTAATGAGCTTTGATTGTTTTTTGGTTTGCCCAAAGTTAAAATCAATCAAAGTATAACTGGTTTGCAAAAAATAATTAAAATAAAGCTAAAGATATAATGACACTGATATGCATTGCATGAATGATATTTGTAAACAATTTGTATTAATTAATTAATTAATTTATGTTTTGTTAGGTATATTTTATGATTTGAGTTAGTAAATAGTAAATAGCAGGTCGTTGGAGAATATACGAGTAGATGTTAACCAGAATTTAAAGTTTATAGTGCTAATAGTTGCATGTTTTATTTGAAACCTTACCAATATATTTAAGCTTTTTTAAAGAGTGGTATTATCGCTACAATTAGGCTGTGATTGGTTGAAATTTGTAAAAATGTTATGATTCAATTGGATAATAATTTTCGAGAAACAATATTGACAACTTACATTTTTGCAAACAATGCTAGTGTTCCAGTCCCAGTCCCAAGAACTTTTTTTTACCCCTCCATACATTTGACATTTAAATGTGAAATGAATTTTGTGGAAAAAGTTTCATAAAACTTTAAAATTGTCATATTGTTGCATTAAAAATTGTAATAATGAAACAGGTATGGCAGTAAGTAAGCCATAAAGCAACCAAGTTTGACATTTAAGAAAAATTCGACAAATGGGGTGCCTACTCAAATCTAAAAAACTCAGAGCTAGAAAATTCAAGTACAAGAAAATTCTTGCTCGGAATCATAAAACAAACGAAAATTCAGAGACAAGAAAATGCTTACATAAAAAATGCATTAATAGAAAATTCAAATTTGGAATCTGATTGATGCAGGAAACGCATGTAAAGGAATGTTCAAAACTGGAAAAAATATGGCTGCGGAAAAAATCGGATTCTGGCTAATATATAAACTAATCTATGCTAACAAAACCCTTCTTGAGTCCAACAGAACTCCATTTTTTGACATAAACTAATCTATGCTAACAAAACCCTTCTTGAGTGGTTTTTATTATTCCTGTCAAGAATATTCTCTTCTTGAATTTTCTAGTTTATAATATTCCAGTGTTGAAGACGTTCCCTTACTGGGTATGTTTACATTATTTGACGTTGAATATACACGCATGATGACACTGAAGTACTGCTGCCATCTAGAATAGTTTGGCCTGCAAGCTCCCATTTCATGAACTAGGCATTATAATAATTGAAGTAAATCTTCTATAGGCATTATAAGTTACATTTAGAGTAATTCGAATATTAAATTTGATTCCTTTTTCGATTATTTCTCTTTTAATGATATTGTAGTATGTGTGAAACTAATATATTTCTCTTTTTACAGCGATGCAAAGAGAAGCTCAACACCTTGGCGATAAGCGTGATGAACCAATGGCCCGGAGTTCGGTTACGAGTAACAGAAGGTTGGGACGAAGAAGGACACCACTCGCAAGATTCTTTACACTACGAAGGACGTGCTGTAGATGTCACGACGTCTGATCGTGATCGCTCGAAGTATGGCATGCTGGCAAGGCTTGCGGTTGAAGCTGGCTTCGACTGGGTCTATTACGAGTCCAGGGCGCATATCCATTGCTCAGTCAAATCAGGTACATACGAGTGGTTCATAACCTAAAAAACTAAACAAAATTGTTAGGATCAACCCTCTTTAGAGTATTGATCAGTTGATCAAATTTTTCTTCTTAACTTCAAAAACATCCGCTATCCATAATCCATTGCTCACATTAGGAACATTAGGGTTTAATACTTAAGTTGATTTTCAAGCTACAAGTAGTTCAAGTCAAGTAATAGAATCCGAAAGTCAAATCAAGTAACTTGAAAATCAAGCAATAAAATATCAAGTACTTGATACTTGAAAATGAAGCAGTTAAACTTCAATAAGGAAAAAATTAAGTTATTCTTCCAAACTGCATTGCATATTATAATATATTAGATATCAATATTAATTATTAAACAATGGGCCTGGCCATATAGACTATCATTCACAAAACCAAATTAAAATCAAATAATTTTTTACAAAGAATACCAACACAAGAAAATAATAAAAATACAAAACTATGGTGTTAATAAAAAATAGTTTCATTTAGTTCGAGGAATTCTGCATCTTGTATTTATTAATAATTATTCTACTGAATTGTGCATTTTTTAACGAAATTGTTCGTTATCAAGTAATATCAAGTAGCATGAAATTACTTAGTATCAAGTCAAGTAGTAACGATAGAAGATCCAGTCAAGTCAAGTCAAGTAATTAATTTTTAAAAAGCTTGAAATCAAGTAGTTCACAAAAAACTAATGATTAATAATCTTCATAATATGATAAAGTAAACAGAAAGGATTAGGTATGCACCATTCCTCTTTAGAGTGTTGATCAGTTTATCTAATTATTTACTTCGCAACCAAAACGGATGAATCTAATTTACTGACTGACCAGAAAAATAAACTGCTGTCCCGATATATAGAGTACCACGATTTACTCGAAAATTTATATTCTAGTTAAGTGATACCTAGCACATCATGCACCAACATATGAAGTGTGAACCACGTAGCCTTCTTCAGAGGGGTACTTTACTCTAGCGAAATTTAACAAAACCTTGCTGGCTCGCTGACTGGCTATGTTCCGTTTGAAACTTCATAATTCTGACTAAGGAGCACCTAGTGGTTCACATGTTGGTGTATTATGTACTAGGTGCCCCTTAGCTAGAATATGAATTGTCAAAACGAAGTCTGAGAATCTGATTGGTTGAGATGAAAGGTGGATTTACAGTAGCATACATTTTCATTTCTGTTAACATTACTTATACCTTCTTATTTTGAATTTCATAGTTATAGCGAAGTACTAAGTATTCTATAGATATAAGCTTTATTTACAAAACATACCTTATTTAAGTTCGCGCCAAATGTTGAACTAATAAAATGTGCGAGTGTAAAACGGACTGCATTCGCAGTGCCATCTGCTTCTTTCTTAGCTGAAATGAAGTATAGAATATAGAGTTTCGAGTGTATCGTGGTCAGCAGCTTTTTCCTGGTCAGTAAATTAGCCACAATCTTCAAAAACTTAGTAGATTCGGTGCTGAATTTAGCTTGCTAAGAAGCGAAGGTAAAACCCTCTCTTTGAAGAAAAGTACATTGAGCATATTAGTTCCTTTTTATGTCGGCTAAACAATGAGATGATTTATCTTGGTTTTTTGACGCGTCGTGTTCAACTCGCCTCGCCTCGCCAGGATTGAATCCTCTGCGGCCATTACACAACCAATAAATAACCTGGCAAATGAGAAATTACAATAAGCTACACAACACGAACTAAACGCTCGAGCCGCAGGTTGCTTTGCTTCTCATTTACATTTGTTACTCTCTTGAGAAGAATTTAACATGCGCAGAATCTCAGGCATTTCCATTATTTTGAACTGTTGATCAATTGATTCAACGAATTATTCAAAACAAAAATTTTAAGATATGAACCCAAAAATATAAGTAAAGCATTATTTTGATAGAATTACTATAAGTGCTAAATTATCCAACCAGCGCTTCCACAAATTTTCAATTATATGTGTGAACGTTGAACGCTGGTTGGATAAGTTAGCCACTTATACTTATGTCATACGAAAGTGTTAGGTTATATAAAATCATGTGAAATCATCAAGTTAGGTGAGAACAACTCAAAGTCGAAAAGTAACTAAACTCAAATAATAATTACTGTATATTTTTTGGTAAAAATGGGTATAAAATATCTATAAATAAAGATTAGAGTCTTGAGATTTAAATTTAAACAATTTTATTTTTTCGGTAGGTATAAGTTGTCATTTGACCAGGTAGATAAAACCCGACATAATCAGCCTATTGTAGAGTGTTTATCTGTTTTTTATATCAGCAACCCTAGTAGGCCCAGTGGCGAGTAGCTCACAAGCTAAACTTGATGCTGAGATCTTAAAATATCTTGATCGTTATCTTTGTTCATCGATCAGACATGAACACTGCTCACCACTTTTACAAATGACCCCACAGTACTAGAACACTAGAAGTTAAACATTCCTTCATCTTTTACGTGAAAAACATAAAATTCAGTTATTATTATATGTGTAAGAGTCTAATAGAGCAATTGAAGTAAATTTCTGATGACAATGTGGATTTTATAAAAGGAAATGTCTTCTTCGGATATTTTTAGAAAGCGCACAGAAAAACTGGAATAAAATTTTGTGTTTCTGCTCGCATTGTAGTGATTGTATCGTGGTTGTATTTATGAGGCCAGATCCAGCGATATAATTTCTTTTTTTGATCGGAGACGAACGACTTTGATTTCTCGTTATGGTTATGTGTTGATATGCGATCCAATCTGATAACATCGCACAATGGATGATATTTTATTGGCTGTTCCCCACGTTTTTGTCCTTTAGGTTTTTGTATCCATTGTTGAAACGCCTTATTTTCCAAGTTAAATATATGTTGAAAGGCGTTGAAAGATTTCGTCCTACACTGTGCCTGTGACACGCATGCCACCACCGCATTGCGTCAATCAACTTGAACAGCGAGAGATGCTTCGCTCTTGTTCTTGGTGTCGGTATGCAAATGACCAGTCGCCAATTATGCGCGCAACACCCAACAATTTAAATTTCAATAAGTTGATCCGGGCTGGTGCCTGCAAAGCCTGTTATAGTTTTAGCTTGCCAAGTAGCTTCTGCCATTATTTACGACCAATTTTTAGTTTTTCTTTTTTAGAAGCATAATAGTGTTTATCAAAGTTTATACCTGAATTTAAACTACACATAATATTTTAAGGCATCAGTCAAAAGCTATTTAACCGTTTAATCAAATTTGGATGGTATTTCTACCTCTTCTGCATTTTAAAACAATTTTTATCATGTTCAACAATGTTTCGTTTGTGGTGATGGCAGTCGTTAGAAATAAATAATATTAACTTGGTGCCTTTTAATGATTTTCTGTGCGTAGCTGTTGATAAATGTCGCCATCACCGCGGGTGTCATAGTTTCTTGTTGTCATGTTAATGATGGGAACGTGCGACAGGAATGTGTCAGGCGCCTCCGATCAGTCTATTCACACGCAAATCAGTTCTCATTCAAATACAATACAACGTACACCCTTATCCTCTTATTTAAAACAAAACAACAAGCTTTAAAATATATAGTTATTCACATGATTTATTAATTTTCTTGTAAAATAATTCCTGTATGAAATTTCTAAAAATAGATAACATAAAAAATCCTATTTGTAAAACGAATGAAATGAAGAAATTCCCTAAAGCAGATTAGTTCGGTGGTAATCCGCATCCAGTCAAAGATTATAACAAGCCTAGGAATGTGTTAGAATCTGGGAACATCGAAGATGACTTGGTAATCGTATTACATCGGCTGAAACAACTACTGAAAAATTTTAAGTCGTGCTACTGTCGAAAATGGAAAAATTCTATCGGACAGACCAATATTATTACCTACTCATAATATGCTTAGTAGTTGAAAGATATTAAAGGTACTTAAAGTCAAAAGTTATTTTGTTTTCTTCTTTTGAATGCCGATAATTTCCACTAAAGGCACGTACGAAATAAGAAGAATACGGATTACTTGAACCTGTCTCATGTTGGATTAGCGCGGATTAGGGAATATTGGTTTAGTTTTGGATTACCACTGCGAATCCTCTAATCTTGTTTACAGTTGGATAAATTAATTCTCTGAAAACCTAACCCTAACTGTACAGAACCCTGCTATAGAATTCACAATACTAATACTGCAATTTTTTGTTTATAGAATCTTCTTCTGCTGCACGACATGGAGGTTGTTTCAGCGCGAACAGCACCGTTCGAACATCTAGTGGCGAGAGGCGGAAACTCTCCGAGCTTCGCATCGGAGAGCGCATCCTTTCCCTGGACCAATCAACAGGTCGCTTCATCTACAGCGAGGTGCTCTTGTTTCTGGACAGGAACACCGATGAAAGGAGAGAATTTCTAAGACTTCACACGGCGTCAGGCCGGACGCTGACGCTAACACCGACGCACATGCTAATCCGTGGATCTGTCGCCAGCCCTATGGAGACCATCTTCGCGGAGAAACTCCGCGTGGGAGACAAGATTCTCATCAGTGTGAACAACAGCCTCACAGAAGACATCGTTGTGAGAATAAAGCCTCTTTTAAGTACTGGAGTGTTTGCTCCACTGACATCTGCAGGCACAGTTGTGGTGGATGACGTGGTAGCGTCGTGCTATGCAGTTATAGACAGTCAATCGATAGCTCATTGGTCGTTCGCGCCACTGAGATTAGTGCTCAATCTAAAGAACGGTGTTTTAAGGTTGTGGAAATTAATGGGAAAACCTATGACAGGTTGGACAGGCAATGAAGTGAGTAGAGAATCACCGAACCAAGGGACTCATTGGTACGCCGATGTTTTGTATAGTGTTGCCAAGTACATTATTCCGTCGCATCTAAATGATGAGTGATAGTATAAAACTATTTTATCAATTTGCCAGTGAATGTAAAAAGTTGCAATTTTAATCAGTTATTGTTGATTATTTAATGTTTTTAACCTTTGCAGATTCTGGAATGTTTATTTTATTTATTTATATATAGGTATAATAATATATTTGAAATATAAACATTATGTTTATATCAGATGAGATTATATTGATCATAACTTATTTGATAAAAACATAATTTTTTAAGGTGAATTTATAGTAATTTTAATAAATTATTTTAAATAAATATTGTTAATGAGTTTTTCAGAAGCTGCAAAGGTGCTTTTATTAAAAATATGTACTGTACATTTTGTTTAGCCAAATGGATTTCTTCGAAGTATAACCATGACAATGAACTGAAAATGAAGAAAAACATTACAATGTCTTGATTCTTGTACATACTATTATTTTAATTAAATTTATTATCCTTGTACTGTAGTTAATAATTAAAACTATGACAGTGTTAATTTTGTACTATAAACTGTATAAATGTGTGTGAGTATGTAATGTATTTTGAATGAATGAATTCTATTTTTATAATATGAAATTGTCAAAATGTTTAAGTTATATTTAGTTTTAAGTAAAACAATTTATAATTGTTATGTAAATATAAACCTTCAAACATAAAATGGATTTCATTTTATATCTGTAAATTATTATCACCTTATGTAGTTCATGCTTATAGGTTTTACTTTAAATAATGATATAAAAGTTAGATAACAATAATTATCTTGTGACATAAGCATCAAATTTTATGTCTATTTGCAAATGATTGAATTCTTATACAGGGTGTTTCTATACCTCTGCAAGCAACTTTAATAAGTTATATAGGTAATTTGATATACTGATTACAGATAAGAAAAATTCGCAAAAATAAGGGTAGTGAAAACGGGAGAGAGCGAGCTGCTAAAACCCTGACAAGAATGCTTGAAAAATTCCTAAAAAATTCCACAAGAAGAAATCGTGGACTATCGCCTGGTGAGCCAAAAATCGACGAAAATTACGTAATTTTTATTAAAATTTTAGGCAAATGTACAACATTTACGTTAAATAAGTGGCCTATTTTACAGGGGCACACGAGAAATCTTAAGGTCGGAATGTAGCTGTGTACGATTTCGTCGAGAAAAAGGAGAGCTATGGTGGGATTCTACAGTAGTTGCTACAGATCTATAAAACTGTAAATATTAAACAATATCGCAATATTTAAAGATTTACAAATTTGTAAAACTTACAGATTTAAACAGAATAGCGAATAGCGAAACGTAGCATCGTATTTGTAAAATATTGCATTTATTATAAGACAAAAGAAATAATCAAACGCATTATTTATATATACTTGCATCATAATATACTATTTTGATAATTCAATTTTTATTTATTTTACTTTGATATTTGGCATTTTGTTGTTTTTTTATGGTTGTTATTCAGATAATCTTTCGTAAAAAGTTATTTATATGAAGTAGCGCAATGAATCTTTAAGTCTTGTTCACACAAGGATTCTTTCATGATTCTGAATTCACCGTTTGCTATGAATAAATTAGAAATTCTTTTTTCCAAGACTTATTGAAGGTTTAATTTAGCGCCGTTGCTATTTGACAAGCAATTCTAACCAGGATTATGAAAGAATCCATGTAGGAACAGAACTATGTTTTAATTTAATGATTTATTCGTTGCGATGTTCAAAATAGACCAACAGATTTAGAACAAATAATTTATTATATTCCAATAAATTGCACCCGAATATTATTCCCAGATCCTGTAAAGTTAATAAACTATTTCTTAAATCAGTATAAATTATTAATATTCTCCAGAAGTAAAATGGTTTATCAATTTTATAGGTTCAAAATGATACCAATTAGTACCACAACAAAAAATAGACTCCTTTTAGTTTATAGAATAAACATACACAATATATTTTTGGTTATTTGTAATATTTTTGTAAATGGGGAAATAGCGTGCGTTACAAAAATTTAAATGGTTCCCCATTGCATTTTGAGACAATATAGCATAAGGATATAATTTTTTCATCGTGTTCTTCTAATATACAACCATAGACTAGAGTGAAAATACAATATTAAGCTTATATCGTTAAAATCATATCATATTCTATGCATAATCAAAAGTTGACCATTAATATGTTATTAAAACTGGTAGAAATCTTGTAAAGAAGTAGTCATGATGCATTTTATGTGTGAAACAACCTTACAATCTCTTTTCTAGTATTTAATCTTACTAGAAACAGTACCAATCCCAATTAGCCTGAATTACTAAAGTAATGTCACATATTTACAATATACATTGTCAAATATCATGGTTATCATCTTTTGTTGAATAATGCTTGTGAAAACAGAATTTTCATAATAAACTAATCAAAATGAGTATTAAATTATATATAAACTCATTGTTGTGTATAGAAATATTGAATTATCACATGGAATGTTATGATTTGTGTTATATAATAATATTAGTTAGGATTAATTACATTTATATAAAATATAATAATAATTGAATAAATTATTAATACGTGTGATATCTATATACAAAAATTCGTTGAATTATAAACAGTATTTGTCCGTTTCACACCTATTTTATCTTTATAAACAAAATAGATATACTTTTAGTTTAAATTTTAAATTATGTGCATTATTAATTTCTTATATAGCTATAGAAATATATTCAACAGTTCCTGAAAGATCTTGGTACTTGGTAAATACATAATTTGTTACTATATATATTTTATTTTTTTATGTTTCTGTTTTAGAAATAATGTTTTTCTAAATTTTTATTGAATGCACTTTATTTATTAAAAATATCGATTTTTATTTAATATAATTGGATTCCTCAGTCGTAATACTATTAGTATCACATTTTCAAACATTTCAAGCTGCTATTTTAACCAGATGACAATTTTTTGTATGAATTCTTGTAGTTTAACTTTTCTTTAACAACTTCCCTCCCACATAACTTCGTCTCGTATTTAAAATTTGCGTATCCGCTTATCAAAAATCAAAACTGCGTTCCTAAATTACATTCTCTAATATTAGGTTATACTCTACACTTCAAAACTAAGCGGCTGTTGAGAAATCCGTCTTCTATCATGTGAAAGCATTGTGAAATTCGTTGCAAACGTGAAATTTCCAGTACACAACTATCTAAACTCTACACCGTTTAAAACTTGATAAAAACTTGGGAACGTAGCCAGAGCCAGAGTAGTTCTTACTTTATTCAAAAGAGGGCAGAAATCACGGTTTGATTTCACGATTTATGAACAAATTATTGATTTTTTTCAACGCCATATTGAGGTTGTGTAATTTTTAATGCAATGTAATGAAACTGACGCCATTGCATGTTCGTAGTTTGTTCTTTGTATTTAAATAACAAGTGGCTTAATTTCAAGTGATAAATAAGAAATGTGAGTATCCTAGACATAAAATAATGCTGGTTTGCGACAAAATGATCCACAAGTTGTTGTAAACTTATTAATTTGCTGTTAATTGTTAATCGATTCCATGATCAGTTCATGCCAGCCGAGGTCATCGCTTCAAGTATTAAAATAAGTGATTTATTTACAGGTAAACGCTGTTATATGTAGAAAAGAAACAATTTCAAAGAAAATACTAGAATTACCTACAAATTCTGGGTCTCTAACATCATCTTTGAAGAAAATGATTATCTTAAACATGAGATTACATAATGAGAATATTTATTTCTACAGTTAAGGTAAGCAGTCTTTCTTTTATTATTTATTTACGCTAATTGCACATTAACATTCGTTCGTGATGTAATAATTTCTGGCAAACGTACATATTGATTTGCGATGCATTTTAAATGTTTGCAGTTGTGTAATAACGAAAATATTTATTTTGTTACAGATTAGCCGCCCATTACCATTTCATCATCCTGAAAATCCAGCACGAGGTGCTCTTCCGAACATGGAAGGTAAAATGCTTCAGATATTACTATTTACATTTTTAACTCAAAATTTCATATTGAACATGATTGAATAATTATGTAATTCTACAAACCAATTTGGAACTTAATTATTCTGTTTACTGTTACAAGGTTGAATCAATATATAAAATATAATAGTTATTTTAGATTCACTCATAGTTGTTGGTGAAAAATAACCCACAGGTGTAATATTTGTGCAGATATGCCTGTATAAAATAATATTTATTTAATAATTATCAAATGTAAATAAATGATTTGTGGTTCCTAGGAATTCGAGCATATCACATGTGAACAAGTGGACTGGCAACTTGACAATGACTTTAGAAGTCTTCGAAGGACGTAGAAGAATATTCTGCACCTGACATCAACGACGAGAGATTTCACTGGACAACAACTTCAACATTCATCTGAGCAGCCTTCGGGAAACATCAACTTCAACAATCAACTTGGAATCAACATCTTCAGATCTTCAAGCAATCATGTAAGCATCATCATTCCTCTGACATTTCTATATTAAGAACCACACTTTCAATGTATAACAGTCGTAGCTAAATGAGTGATTCTCAAGTCACGGGTACTCTTGCTTTATATTTGGGATTATAGAGTAAATATTTTGACATTTATAATTAAAATGACTGTTACAATCTGTTCAGCCGCCATTATTTTTAAATACTTTATGATTTATCTGTTAATAATCGTAGAATAGCCGTGAATATTTGTAGTCAGGGGTAAAATTTCCTGGGGAAGCCGATTCTGAGCTCAAACATTATCCTTCTCCACTGTTGGGCCCCAATATTACGCTGCTATCTTCTCCTAAAAGTAGTACATATTAGTCATTTCATTCTTATATTATCTATTTTATTATTTATCGTAGAAAGTTCGTGAAAATTTTGTTACTGGCATAAAATTGTCTGAGAGCTGATTTTGTCCTTTAAATATTATGCTGTCTCTACTGGTACCCCTTATTGCAATGGTAGCACGAAAGAGACATGTAATTGTCGTAGAAAATTCGCGAAAATGTGGTTCTTGGTGTAAAATTGTCTGAGGAAATTATTCCGCCTTGAAAATTATCCATCGCTACTATTGCATCCCCTTTATAAAGATGTGTTTTCTCAAGAACACATTAGTCATGATGTTATTTTTTTCTAACTCATTTTTTAAATGTGCGGAGAGCACAGCACAGTGAAGATTTTTTGATATTTAGTGCAGGTTTATATGAATCTAAATGTTTGTTATTGTTTTAGATTAATTTGGACTTCATGTACAAAGTTTGAAGATTCTTTGGTTTGAAATTCTACTGTTGGAGTCTAGTCTCTAGTCTAGGACAAGAAACATCATTTGGTGCTACTAAATGAATGAATCTTCTTCAGCTGGTGTACTTCTAAAAATGTCTCGTTCCCCAGTTTAACACGTAAGTTTTTTATTTTCACTTTGTGTTTTCGATTTGGAACATGCTGCTTTTACTCAGCTGGAGTGTGACAGCCTCACAGATCACTGTGAACATCAGTATAAATACTACAGATCAAAAAGTGACTCAATGCTTTCACTCAATTTAAATGAAATGTGTACCTGCCTGGATTTGAAACTGAAACATAACACATGGCCCAGACGTAAAAAGAAATAGTTTTTTGTTGTACAAAGTTTTAAATAAAAATCAAAATACAAATATAATGTGCTATATCTTCTATTTATTGAAATCAGCAATACATTTATCACAATATCAATTAAAATCAGCAGTCGAAACTTTATGGAACCGAATAAGTTTTTTTTTGAAAAATCGTTCTATGTACTGACAATCAAAGAATTGTGATACAAACTGTAGAATATTTGGAATTTTTTTCTCCAGAAAGGTATGTTTAAGACTTGTAGATACAGACCACAACGAATTAAAACAGTTTAAAAAATTAAGGTGAAGTTAAATAGAGGTAAAGTCGTTTATAATAATTAGAGCAAACAATAAAAAAAATTGCCACATGTATACTTTATTCTCTAAGTTTATATTTAAAGTTACATGCTCTTAAAATATACCTTTAATATATTTTAAGTAAATTAAACTTTAAATAAACTTAGATAATAAAGTATATAACTAGCATATATTTTTTGTTGTTTCCTCTAATTACTATAAACGATTTTACCCCTGTGTAACTCCACCTTAATTTTTAAACTATTTCAATTCATTGTGGCATAGGATCTACAAGTCCTAAACATACTTTTCTGGAGAAAAATCCCAAATATTTTACAGTCTGTGTCACAATTCTTTTCAAATTATTTTTTTATTCGGTTCCATTGTTTCGACTGTTGATTGATTTGAGATTGTGTAAAATGTATTGCAGTTTTACAGTACATTGTACTTGTATTTTGATTTTTATTTAAACAACAAGAAACGACATTTTTTTGTCAATATTTTGTATTTCGCGCTATTATATGTACGTTCTCGACACATGACTGCTCTGTTGTCAACTTCGTTGTAGTACGGAATGAGAAAATAAAATGACAGTTGTGTTATTATGTTAAAACAAAAAGTTGTGTTTTACTCATAACCAGTTAATTAAATACTACAAATTTAACAGGTTATGGGCCCAGAAGTCGCTATTGGGTCATAATCTAAAGTAGAAAAGTGAAAAGAAGCAAAACAAAGTGATTTTGCAAACGATTTGTAGTTCACGAAAAATATGGCGTCTTCAACCATGATGCCGTTGCCACAGTTAAGTGGAACAAATTTTTCAAATTGGAAATTTCGAGTACGAGCAATTTTGGACAAAGAAGGTGTCAGTAATGTTTTAGATAAAACATCGAATGAAGTAGATTCATTAACCGGAGCTGACAAAATTACATTTCAAAACAATGATACGAAAGCAAAATGTATCATAATACAATGCGTTTCAGACAAACATATTGAATGCATCAAAGATGCAAAAACTGCAGCATCTATGATGAAAGCACTAGAAACAATATTCGAGCGTAAAAGTCCACTGTCAAAACTATTCGTAATGAAAAGATTATTAAAGCTAAAATTTCACACCGGAGACCTTCAAGATCATTTTGTAGAAGTAAGGGCACTACTAAGAGAATTGGAATCATTAGGATCTAAACTAGACGAAAACGATAAGGCATGTTTTTTATTATTAACTATGCCAGAAGCATATGATAATGTAATCACAGCATTAGAAACTATGTCGTCGGGTGTAACGTACGATTTTGTCAAGAGTAGGCTTCTAGATGCAGAACTCAAAATGAAGGAAACATTTAGTAATGAAAATCCGAAAGACTGTTCTTTTACTACATTCAAGAATCGCAAAGGATGTTATGAATGCGGAGACATCACACACTTCAAGAGAGATTGTCCTAAACTGAGTACAGAATCATTCAAATATCGTAATAATAGCTACAGCAGGGGTAGAGGAAACTTCAGAGGAAGATCACGCGGAAGAGGAAAGAACGAAAATGCAAATGTTGCTGAAGAAAAAGGAGAAGTTGTCTTCATTGCAACAGATGAACATGCAATAAAAACTGAAGCTTTAGTAACCGATCTAAGCAATGGTATACACTTTATATTAGATAGTGGAGCAACAGATCATCTTGTAAATGAAGAAGTTGGAGCGTTAATGACAAACGTAGAAAAATTTACGACAGAAGTTATAATCAAAATAGCTAATGGAGATAATATGAAAGCATGCAAGAAGGGTAAATTACGTCTTTCAACAGGAAAAGATATAGTAAATATAACTGCACTAATAGTTCCACAACTTTCATATAATCTTCTATCAGTAAAACGAATAAACAATGAGGGTCACGTTGTAGTCTTTGAAAAGGAAAAAGCAATAATAACAAATAAGAAGAATTTTCACATGGATTGCTCAACATTAGGCAATTTGTATGTTGCAAAATTTATACTGCCGAAAGAAAATGGAACTTATTGTAATATTGCTAACAGTAACATATGGCATCAAAGGCTAGGACATTTGAATTACGAAAGCTTGAAAAAGATGAATCTTCCACATAGTAAAGAAGTATGCAGCCCATGTAAACAAGGAAAAGCAAAACGATTACCATTTAAAAATACAGAGTATCCTAGATCACAGAGAAAAGGAGAACTTTTATATAGTGATCTCGGTGATCCTGTAAGGACACCCACAAAAGAAGGTGAACGATATTATCAAACCATTACGGATGACTACACACACTTTATGACAGTTTATCTTCTAAAAACTAAAAATGAAGCAGAAATCAATCTAATGAACTATATACGACAGCTTAATGCAGATGGATTTAAATGCTCAAGAATCAGAACGGATTGTGGTGGAGAATTTAGCTCACACAAGTTTAAAAATTTTTGCACACAGAAAGGTATTAGATTAGAGCAAACACTTCCATATACCCAACAACAGAACGGTGTAAGTGAAAGAGCGAATTTTACACTAATGAGCAGAGCGAGAACTTTATTTGCAGAAACGAATTTACCTAAATATTTATGGGGAGAAGCTATCAGGTGTGCAGCCTACCAGTTAAATCGCTCTCCTACAACAGCTTTAAAAGGAGGAATACCAGCAGAAGCATATTATGGTAAAGTAGATCTTACAAAATTAAAAGTTTTTGGCTCCAAAGCTTGGGCGTATAAGTTGCCAGTACCAAAGGATAAGCTTGAAACACGAGCAATAGAGTGTAGAATGGTTGGATATGGGAAAAAACGGATATAGATTGTGGGATCCAGCTACAGAAAACATTATTATTTCTCGAGATTTCAAATTTCCTATTCGTGCCATTTACTGAAGAAAATACAAACGAAGAAACAAGAAATCAAAATACAGAATCAGAAACAGAATGCCAGAGTGAATAAAATAGCACAAGTGAATCGGAAGAAGATGATGAAACAACTATCAAAGAAAATAAACAGAATCACAAGCGATCAAGAACAAGGACTATCAGACTACCAGGTAAACTTAACGATTACGAAATTTATTCTGCATATTGTTTTTGTACAGGCGAACCAGAAACATATGAAGATGCCATAGCGATGAACGATGACTGGCGAGATGCTATAAAGAAAGAAATAAAAGCTCTGGAACAGCATGAAACTTGGATACCAGCTGAACTTCCAGCAGGAGAAAAGGCCATTGACACACGATGGATATTCAAAACAAAACAAGACGGAGTCAAGAAGGCTCGACTAGTTGCGAAAGGGTATCAAGAGGACACACCTTTCAATGTTTATGCACCAGTAGCAAGAATACCAACAATTCGCATGTTGTTATCGTATGCATTGTATCAAAATTGGAAAATCACACAGCTAGATATCCCAACAGCTTTTCTTAATGGAAATTTAGACACAGATGTATACATAAAAACGCCAGAAGGTATAACCAATGAAAAAGGTAAAGTTTTAAAATTAAAACGAATTCTATATGGACTACGATCAGCACCTCGTAAATGGAATGAAAGATTTCATGATTTTGTAATTGAAAATGGACTGAAAAGATCAACCAGCGACTTTTGTCTATATAGGTGACAATGTTTGGTTATTAATATGGGTAGACGATATATTAATAACAGGGAATTCAAAAGATCGTAATAAACTAATAAATCTTTTGAGAAAAGAATTTAAAGCAAAAGATATGGGTAATCTAAACTATTTTCTTGGAACTAACATCATAAGACAAGAGGATGAAATAAAAATATCACAAACAAATTTAATTGAACAAGTGTTAACAAAATTTAAAATGAAAAACTGCAAGGAAGCAAACACTCCAATGGAAGCAAACTTCCAAGTCAGATTAGAAGATCAAGTAAATGAAAATCTTCCATTTAGACAGCTAATAGGATCACTTATGTACATAGCAACAGTTAGCAGACCCGATATCATGTACGCAACTTCATTTCTTAGCAGATTTCTCAATAAACCAACAAATCAACTGTGGAATGCTGAAAAAAGGATTCTTCGTTATCTGAAGCAGACAAAAGATTTTTCACTCGTATATCATCGGCCAAAGAATTGTCAACTAATCGCTTACTCAGACGCAGATTGGGCAAGTGATAAAACAGACCGAAAAAGCGTTAGCGGATCTATAATCTATCATGGAAACAATGCTATAACTTGGTCATCACGCAAACAATCATCAGTTGCATTATCAACGGCAGAAGCCGAATATATAGCATGTGCTACTACTGGAACTGATTTGATATATTTAAAACGAGTTTTAACCGATTTAGAAAATAAACAAATAAATACACCTATTATGTATATCGACAACCAAAGCACTATAAATATGGCAGAAAGCTACGAAAACAGTAAAAGGTCAAGACACATTGATATAAAAATGCACTTTATTAAAGACGTTGTATCGAAAGGATTGATTAATTTACAGTATATAAGAACTGACGAAAACACTGCAGATATTTTCACAAAATCTCTATGCCAAGCTAAATTTGTACCTTTCAGAAATAATTTAAATGTAATGTAAACCATAAAATTATATAACTTAAGCCTCATTCACATAAGCATTTAGTTTTAAGGTTTACATTTATGTTTACGTTTAAGAAAGTTTAAATTCCTATAACTAAATACGAGCATTCACACTTCTCACTTTCAAGCACTGTGAATACTCGTATTTAGTTAGATGTGTTCAAACTTTCTTAAACGTAAACATAAATGTAAACCTTAAAACTAAATGCTTATGTGAATGAGGCTTTAGTTCTGTAAAGTTTAAATAACTGTAAAATGTATAAGAAGAAAATTTATCTTGTGGGCACCCGCCCAATCAATATTTTGTATTTCGCGCTATTATATGTACGTTCTCGACACATGACTGCTCTGTTGTCAACTTCGTTGTAGTACGGAATGAGAAAATAAAATGACAGTTGTGTTATTATGTTAAAACAAAAAGTTGTGTTTTACTCATAACCAGTTAATTAAATACTACAAATTTAACATTTTTTACGTCTGGGCCAACTTCAATGAGACGGAGCTCGTATATAATAATTTATTTTACAAGTCACTGAAATAAGAGAATTATTGGCATTTACTTTGTGAAATAGATGTTTAACTTATTATTCTTATTTAATATGGATGCGATAAATGTTACTAATATATTTGTGTTTTCTAGGTATTCGAGGATGTCATAGAGGACTTGTATAAGTGTCGTGTTGTCTCCTAAGGAAGCAGGAGCAGTTGTAGCAGCCTTCAAAAGACATGGGAGAATATTTTTTCGGTAAGCTTCCTTACTCTTTTTACCTCCCGCCTCATATTCTATAAGGGAGGTATTGTGATGGGTCAAAATGTTCGAGTGTGAGATTTTAAGAGATAAGCACGTTTTAGAATCCATAGAATACGACTAAAGTATTTTCGAGATGATGTCTGTGTGTGTGTGTGTGTGTGTGTATGTATGTATGTATGTTAGGTTGTATGTAACATTTTTTTTCGTTTTCTATAATTCAAAAAGTTACAAGAATTTAACAACCAAATTTTATATTTAAGATTTTAATACGAATCTTAAGAGCCCAGTAAATTTTGGTACCAATTCATAAACCGGAAGTAGTACTTTTTAAAAATATTTTGATAAATAATTAATTTAAGACCAAATTTCTTATTTTATATGACAGATTATGTGATTATTATCTACAATCGATATTTTATAAATTTGTCTGTATCTGCTATAATTTAAGAATAATTAAATTATATACTTATAATTTAGTATTTCGGTATCTTGTAGTCTATGATCGTTTAACATTTTTTACTACGTAAAATTTTAATTATTATGACAGTGGCAGTGTCAATAGTAAAATATCGTTTATATCTTCTTCTGCAGTTTAAATAAAATGACTAAAATATATTTGTGAGTAGTAGTAGTAGTACTTATATATTAATATATTTGTATAATAAGTAAAAAGAATAAAGTAGGTATAGCGGGAGGTCTTGTGATGGCCATGTCAGATTTTTTTACAATTATATATCTGTCGTGCCTTTTACCCAAGTTGGGTACGGCAGCCTCACATATGTGAGTCATCGGTATGGATATTATGTTTTACCGTGTGTACTCATGACTGGAGAGTACAATACAGAGCAAATTTTTGTGCAGTAAATTAAAATTGGATCTGAAACTAAACAGTCAGAACCACAGTCGTTCATTAGCACATTCAGATTGCATCAAATTTAAACTATTTTATTCCAATTTCAATATTGAATCTTAAAACATTACATTTATTTATTAATTTATTATTATTATTATTATTCAACAGGTTTAGAACCCAATTACAGAATAATATTATAACATTTCAAATGTACATTGACTAATAATGAACAAACTAGAAAAAAATTGAATACAAATACAGATAATAAACCGAGATTAAATCGAGGAAACAAAGTCAAACAAATATAATAATATTAATTACATACATATCTATCACGCTTTCACGCAATTAGGGTGCGGCAGCCTCACATATTGTGAGAATCGGTATAGATATATATTTTAATCGTGTGTGCGGTTACCAGCCGTCAACTGTTGGATACTTCCTGTATAAAATAATTCATTTATTATAAATATGTAATATTTTCAGGATAAGCAAACACTGTTTATCAAATGTAAATAAATGATTTGTGGTTCCTAGGTATTTGATGTGAACAAGCCAAGCATCTTCGAAGTCGGCGAGGGATTACACTGAACAACTTCAACATCCATCGTGGGACTTTCTGCAGGCGACATCAACTTCAGCAGCCTTCCAGAGACTTAGTGATAAGTGAATTATCAAAGATAGTTTTGCCAGTCTTTTCCTTTTGCGTGAATCATTCTTTAACTCGAATCTCGAAATAATACTTTACATAAATAATAAAGACTTAATCTTCTATCTTTGATAATAATGTTGAGATTTGAATTAAATGACTTCCGGCCGGACAGTCTTGGGTTCAATTCCCAATGACCATGTGAATATGATCTCAACAATTAATTTTAACTTAGGTAATAGTTTGCAAGGAGTAAACCACATCGTCTTTATTTTACTAGTACTTTGGTAGTACAGATTAAGGGATCAAGGGAATTTTAATGAAACTAGTGACATTATTATTGATTTTAAAATAATTTTAATTGGGGTGATAGTTTTGCCTTTGGTTGTTTTGTTTGTCATGTTCTTGGGTTTCAAGTTAAAATCAATTGCGGTCAATATTAAACTTAAATAGGAAATGTCACTAGTGAAAATAAATGTGGTATACTCCTTGTTCAATGGTCCTTTTTCAACGAAGAAAATAAATAAAAAGATGCATTTGAAACTGCAAATAAAATTGAAGATGTTAATTTGACAATAAAATAAATAAAGAACAAGAATTGATGAACAAATTCGTTGTTGCCAGATACTTAACATTAAGTTGCGAACATAATGATGACAATTTGAGCAGAATTAATTTTTTATAAGTTGAATGTTGTAGACTTTTGAATAATAACAAATGAATTAATTTGAAGTAACTGGCAGCTTCGAAACAGCAGAGAGCATGCATCTCTTTCTTTAATGAATTATGTACAGGACCATTTAGAATTAGGAAATTTTGGTAGGTGAAATTACTTAAAGTGACATTTCGGTTCGCGAATTATTCTTTTGCAATTGGGTGTGGCATTGATTTGAATTGAATTTGAAATTTAAATTGGGATTAGTATAGTTAGGGGCTTGTTATCTTATATAGCTTGCTTTTAACTTGACAACGTTAGAACTTTTTTGGCTTTGCTAGACATGTGTGCGGCAGCTTGCAGGTCTAGTATTGTACCCTCCCATACTCGTGTATGGGGCAACGTTGGATTTCGGTACCCCACCATTCCCTCTGCATGTCTAAGCGAATCCAAGCGCAGCTGCAAGCGGACGCCTCGCCCTTGCTTCAGTGATGGACGACTCCTTAGTGTATGTATGGTATTAGCGGATGTGGTGACGGGAAGCCAGTCGATGTTTACCTGCGGCTATCGAGCCGGTGCGCGCTGTCGGAAGGTTCATTCGCTAGGTATGTCAAAGGCAGTTGTAGTCCGCCTAGCGAATATGCTAAATCTGACCAGGACATAGTGCGTACGTCGTTGTGGGCCAGGCGTAATGGTAAACACTGGAATAGCGGTTAACTAGGCGGAAAACAACGGGGAATCGGATAAGACGTCCCACGTAAACTTTTGAGCATAAGAACAACACTAGGCCGGCTTGTTCTTCAGGGTTAGAATCAATCAGCGACCGGGTAACTCAAAATTATGTACAATGATGTACTTAGGACAATGCCACACAGTAAATTCAACTAGAGTGGGTTGGGGGCTGGGAATGGCTTATAGCCAATAGGAACCGTTAAACCGCATTTTAGTATTTGTATTTGTTTGCATGTCCTTCCGTTGAAGGGCCGACGAGGGCACGGTACACCCTGCATAGACCGCTTTTGGCACCCCAAACTCCTGGCGCCTTCGTCATCGTGCTTCGGATGGCTTAGACGCCAGGGGGCTAGATGGAACCAATAAGTCTATGTTGTGGTCGGTGAGTCATTGGCGGGCAGTATAGTACTTGGTCGCAGATGACTTCGAACCGTACGTCCTTGCACGTGTAAGGATCGACGAGGGATTCGGTGCACTCCACGGGGAGTCGGGATGTAGCAGCTCGTATGGTTTGGGTCAGTCAGCCTTCGATAGCCTGGATGAATTGAGTCACTAGAATGCAAAACTGAATCCATCCCGGCAATCCTGAGCATGAAGGTGGTGATGGACCGTGGAAAGTCTTTCCCTGGCTGTCTATTGTGTACTAAGCACTCATCCGGGGATCGGCAAGAAATCCCACTATATTTGCACAAGAACAACAATCATCGGTTGTTCTTGGGGTTAGAATCACAAAGCGCGCGCGTTAAATGTTAAATATTGGGTGGAGATGGATTAGGGCAATGTCACTAGTATTTCACCTATCATATATTTCAAACTTATAATATAAAATATCAAAGATACTTCAGTATATCCTCGGCAAAGGTTTTTATGAGCAGAAAAATCAGTCATTGCCATTAATAAAATTGATTATTCATTTATAACTTTTATCTTTGAATCAAAATATACAAAACATGAGTTATGTATCTTATATGGGTACAGTTACAAGCCGTCAACTCATGTAATAACATTTGGAAATAAAATTCAATTGTAATGTAAAATGTAACTAATAATTTATTGTATTTCTTACAGGGCAAGTCATTTCATTATTTTATGTTGTAATAAAATTACAAAAACTTGTATTGTATTTGAATATTTCATTTGTAAATGTGTTGATGTTTGAGAGAAATGATTCTGTGAGCGAATGCGATTGTGAAATAGTTTGTGTGCGTTTGCGTGAACGTTCTGCGAATTAGTGGATTAAAATGATTGAAGGTTAATTGCGAGTGCAAATGATTTTGAGTGAACGAAGCGATTGAAGTGTGCCAACCCATTTTGGGAAATGGCACATTTATGTGTGTTTTAAAGAGAATGTGTGCGGTTGAGATGAGCTTTTGTTTGGACGTCCGGTGAATATGTTGGTTGGAATGACTGATCATGTATTAGAAATGTAAATGATTTGAGTGGAAAGAATAAAAGAGCTTGAATGAAAAGGATAATAATTGTGGATGACGGGGAAGAAATGTGTCAGGAAAGGAATGTTTGACTGCTTGTTGAGTTTAAATGTGTGACAAGATTTGTGCCACTCCCCAAACTTGGTAAATGGCGTGATATTATTGCATGTAGTATGTATGAAAGTATATATTTCTCTTATGTATTTGTCTTGTATATAAAAAGAAAGAAAAATGAACAGTTTTTATTTATTTTCCTCATGTTTCCTTTTAAAATCAGTAAATATGCAGTATTGTTGCATGAATTATTTAAATAAAATGTAATTTTTTTTTAAATAAATAATTTAGAATAGAAAATTTGCTTTATTATATTTATTAAACAACTTATCGTTGTCCTACGTCCCGTTATATAGCGTTTAATTTAATTTTTTAGGCGTGAAATCACTAAAAACGAGGCATCTCTTGGTGTGACGTCACAGAATATTTTTGAGCAGTGGCCTAGAAAGTGAAGCTGATAATTAAAAATTTACTATCACAATATTGTTCTAATTATTTGCTAGGAAAATTTTAAAGTGCTTATTTCTCGTAAACTAAGGGTAGTATGATAAAGAGGGGTAGTTTAACCCCTCAATTAGGACATGCTGAATCCAAATATGCCCTCAGTTTTGTCGTTCGACCCTTATTTTTCAAGTTATATGCGTTTTAAAATTTTCCTAGCGTAGTTGCAATTTTGTATTTATATAAAAATATATCAAAAGGGTAAGTAATTATGTAATTCTGAGGGTAGATTTAGAATCAGAGAGTCCTAATTAGGAGTATTCGATATAAACAATCCGTGAAATCAACGTATTTTTAGTCGATTTTGGTGAAATTTTGCTGACATTAAATAATTATTATCTCGTAAACTAAAGGGCTAAGGGCAAAAAGTTAAATACAAAGGGTGCGTAACTTTTCATTCTCTATCTGCCTGTCTATAGATAGGGCCGTTTTGGCCGATTTTTAATTATTTTTTTGATCTCCCACCATTCATGTTATCCTGATACAAACTTGGTGATTTTTGTTCGATTCAAATCTGAAGTCGAGTGAGGGTGGAAATTTAAAAACACGATTACGTAAAAACTAAGGGTTGGGGAGTGATTTACGGGTCATATTCGTACTCTACGCGTTGAAATACACCAGTATGCATATTGCCACCCCTAAAAGTTAATTAGCACCGGAGATATTCAACCCTTATTTGTATCTTCGGTTCTAAGGGTCGTATCGAAAAAATCTACATTGCATTCGATAGGGGATGAAAAACTGAGTATCTTTTACATTTAACTTTTTCCTCTACTACCCTTAGTTTAAGGGTTAATGACTATGTTTAGACGACTTTTTCACCACTTTGATTGCTCATAACCCTTAAACTAAGGGTAGTAGAGGAAAAAGTTAAATGTAAAAGATACTCAGTTTTTCATCCCCTATCGAATGCAATGTAGATTTTTTCGATACGACCCTTAGAACCGAAGATACAAATAAGGGTTGAATATCTCCGGTGCTAATTAACTTTTAGGGGTGGCAATATGCATACTGGTGTATTTCAACGCGTAGAGTACGAATATGACCCGTAAATCACTCCCCAACCCTTAGTTTTTACGTAATCGTGTTTTTAAATTTCCACCCTCACTCGACTTCAGATTTGAATCGAACAAAAATCACCAAGTTTGTATCAGGATAACATGAATGGTGGGAGATCAAAAAAATAATTAAAAATCGGCCAAAACGGCCCTATCTATAGACAGGCAGATAGAGAATGAAAAGTTACGCACCCTTTGTATTTAACTTTTTGCCCTTAGCCCTTTAGTTTACGAGATAATAATTATTTAATGTCAGCAAAATTTCACCAAAATCGACTAAAAATACGTTGATTTCACGGATTGTTTATATCGAATACTCCTAATTAGGACTCTCTGATTCTAAATCTACCCTCAGAATTACATAATTACTTACCCTTTTGATATATTTTTATATAAATACAAAATTGCAACTACGCTAGGAAAATTTTAAAACGCATATAACTTGAAAAATAAGGGTCGAACGACAAAACTGAGGGCATATTTGGATTCAGCATGTCCTAATTGAGGGGTTAAACTACCCCTCTTTATCATACTACCCTTAGTTTACGAGAAATAAGCACTTTAAAATTTTCCTAGCAAATAATTAGAACAATATTGTGATAGTAAATTTTTAATTATCAGCTTCACTTTCTAGACCACTGCTCAAAAATATTCTGTGACGTCACACCAAGAGATGCCTCGTTTTGAGTGATTTCACGCCTAAAAAATTAAATTAAACGCTATATAACGGGACGTAGGACAACGATAAGTTGTTTAATAAATATAATAAAGCAAATTTTCTATTCTAAATTATTTATTTAAAAAAAAATTACATTTTATTTAAATAATTCATGCAACAATACTGCATATTTACTGATTTTAAAAGGAAACATGAGGAAAATAAATAAAAACTGTTCATTTTTCTTTCTTTTTATATACAAGACAAATACATAAGAGAAATATATACTTTCATACATACTACATGCAATAATATCACGCCATTTACCAAGTTTGGGGAGTGGCACAAATCTTGTCACACATTTAAACTCAACAAGCAGTCAAACATTCCTTTCCTGACACATTTCTTCCCCGTCATCCACAATTATTATCCTTTTCATTCAAGCTCTTTTATTCTTTCCACTCAAATCATTTACATTTCTAATACATGATCAGTCATTCCAACCAACATATTCACCGGACGTCCAAACAAAAGCTCATCTCAACCGCACACATTCTCTTTAAAACACACATAAATGTGCCATTTCCCAAAATGGGTTGGCACACTTCAATCGCTTCGTTCACTCAAAATCATTTGCACTCGCAATTAACCTTCAATCATTTTAATCCACTAATTCGCAGAACGTTCACGCAAACGCACACAAACTATTTCACAATCGCATTCGCTCACAGAATCATTTCTCTCAAACATCAACACATTTACAAATGAAATATTCAAATACAATACAAGTTTTTGTAATTTTATTACAACATAAAATAATGAAATGACTTGCCCTGTAAGAAATACAATAAATTATTAGTTACATTTTACATTACAATTGAATTTTATTTCCAAATGTTATTACATGAGTTGACGGCTTGTAACTGTACCCATATAAGATACATAACTCATGTTTTGTATATTTTGATTCAAAGATAAAAGTTATAAATGAATAATCAATTTTATTAATGGCAATGACTGATTTTTCTGCTCATAAAAACCTTTGCCGAGGATATACTGAAGTATCTTTGATATTTTATATTATAAGTTTGAAATATATGATAGGTGAAATACTAGTGACATTGCCCTAATCCATCTCCACCCAATATTTAACATTTAACGCGCGCGCTTTGTGATTCTAACCCCAAGAACAACCGATGATTGTTGTTCTTGTGCAAATATAGTGGGATTTCTTGCCGATCCCCGGATGAGTGCTTAGTACACAATAGACAGCCAGGGAAAGACTTTCCACGGTCCATCACCACCTTCATGCTCAGGATTGCCGGGATGGATTCAGTTTTGCATTCTAGTGACTCAATTCATCCAGGCTATCGAAGGCTGACTGACCCAAACCCTACGAGCTGCTGCATCCCGACTCCCCGTGGAGTGCACCGAATCCCTCGTCGATCCTTACACGTGCAAGGACGTACGGTTCGAAGTCATCTGCGACCAAGTACTATACTGCCCGCCAATGACTCACCGACCACAACATAGACTTATTGGTTCCATCTAGCCCCCTGGCGTCTAAGCCATCCGAAGCACGATGACGAAGGCGCCAGGAGTTTGGGGTGCCAAAAGCGGTCTATGCAGGGTGTACCGTGCCCTCGTCGGCCCTTCAACGGAAGGACATGCAAACAAATACAAATACTAAAATGCGGTTTAACGGTTCCTATTGGCTATAAGCCATTCCCAGCCCCCAACCCACTCTAGTTGAATTTACTGTGTGGCATTGTCCTAAGTACATCATTGTACATAATTTTGAGTTACCCGGTCGCTGATTGATTCTAACCCTGAAGAACAAGCCGGCCTAGTGTTGTTCTTATGCTCAAAAGTTTACGTGGGACGTCTTATCCGATTCCCCGTTGTTTTCCGCCTAGTTAACCGCTATTCCAGTGTTTACCATTACGCCTGGCCCACAACGACGTACGCACTATGTCCTGGTCAGATTTAGCATATTCGCTAGGCGGACTACAACTGCCTTTGACATACCTAGCGAATGAACCTTCCGACAGCGCGCACCGGCTCGATAGCCGCAGGTAAACATCGACTGGCTTCCCGTCACCACATCCGCTAATACCATACATACACTAAGGAGTCGTCCATCACTGAAGCAAGGGCGAGGCGTCCGCTTGCAGCTGCGCTTGGATTCGCTTAGACATGCAGAGGGAATGGTGGGGTACCGAAATCCAACGTTGCCCCATACACGAGTATGGGAGGGTACAATACTAGACCTGCAAGCTGCCGCACACATGTCTAGCAAAGCCAAAAAAGTTCTAACGTTGTCAAGTTAAAAGCAAGCTATATAAGATAACAAGCCCCTAACTATACTAATCCCAATTTAAATTTCAAATTCAATTCAAATCAATGCCACACCCAATTGCAAAAGAATAATTCGCGAACCGAAATGTCACTTTAAGTAATTTCACCTACCAAAATTTCCTAATTCTAAATGGTCCTGTACATAATTCATTAAAGAAAGAGATGCATGCTCTCTGCTGTTTCGAAGCTGCCAGTTACTTCAAATTAATTCATTTGTTATTATTCAAAAGTCTACAACATTCAACTTATAAAAAATTAATTCTGCTCAAATTGTCATCATTATGTTCGCAACTTAATGTTAAGTATCTGGCAACAACGAATTTGTTCATCAATTCTTGTTCTTTATTTATTTTATTGTCAAATTAACATCTTCAATTTTATTTGCAGTTTCAAATGCATCTTTTTATTTATTTTCTTCGTTGAAAAAGGACCATTGAACAAGGAGTATACCACATTTATTTTCACTAGTGACATTTCCTATTTAAGTTTAATATTGACCGCAATTGATTTTAACTTGAAACCCAAGAACATGACAAACAAAACAACCAAAGGCAAAACTATCACCCCAATTAAAATTATTTTAAAATCAATAATAATGTCACTAGTTTCATTAAAATTCCCTTGATCCCTTAATCTGTACTACCAAAGTACTAGTAAAATAAAGACGATGTGGTTTACTCCTTGCAAACTATTACCTAAGTTAAAATTAATTGTTGAGATCATATTCACATGGTCATTGGGAATTGAACCCAAGACTGTCCGGCCGGAAGTCATTTAATTCAAATCTCAACATTATTATCAAAGATAGAAGATTAAGTCTTTATTATTTATGTAAAGTATTATTTCGAGATTCGAGTTAAAGAATGATTCACGCAAAAGGAAAAGACTGGCAAAACTATCTTTGATAATTCACTTATCACTAAGTCTCTGGAAGGCTGCTGAAGTTGATGTCGCCTGCAGAAAGTCCCACGATGGATGTTGAAGTTGTTCAGTGTAATCCCTCGCCGACTTCGAAGATGCTTGGCTTGTTCACATCAAATACCTAGGAACCACAAATCATTTATTTACATTTGATAAACAGTGTTTGCTTATCCTGAAAATATTACATATTTATAATAAATGAATTATTTTATACAGGAAGTATCCAACAGTTGACGGCTGGTAACCGCACACACGATTAAAATATATATCTATACCGATTCTCACAATATGTGAGGCTGCCGCACCCTAATTGCGTGAAAGCGTGATAGATATGTATGTAATTAATATTATTATATTTGTTTGACTTTGTTTCCTCGATTTAATCTCGGTTTATTATCTGTATTTGTATTCAATTTTTTTCTAGTTTGTTCATTATTAGTCAATGTACATTTGAAATGTTATAATATTATTCTGTAATTGGGTTCTAAACCTGTTGAATAATAATAATAATAATAAATTAATTAATAAATGTAATGTTTTAAGATTCAATATTGAAATTGGAATAAAATAGTTTAAATTTGATGCAATCTGAATGTGCTAATGAACGACTGTGGTTCTGACTGTTTAGTTTCAGATCCAATTTTAATTTACTGCACAAAAATTTGCCCTGTATTGTACTCTCCAGTCATGAGTACACACGGTAAAACATAATATCCATACCGATGACTCACATATGTGAGGCTGCCGTACCCAACTTGGGTAAAAGGCACGACAGATATATAATTGTAAAAAAATCTGACATGGCCATCACAAGACCTCCCGCTATACCTACTTTATTCTTTTTACTTATTATACAAATATATTAATATATAAGTACTACTACTACTACTCACAAATATATTTTAGTCATTTTATTTAAACTGCAGAAGAAGATATAAACGATATTTTACTATTGACACTGCCACTGTCATAATAATTAAAATTTTACGTAGTAAAAAATGTTAAACGATCATAGACTACAAGATACCGAAATACTAAATTATAAGTATATAATTTAATTATTCTTAAATTATAGCAGATACAGACAAATTTATAAAATATCGATTGTAGATAATAATCACATAATCTGTCATATAAAATAAGAAATTTGGTCTTAAATTAATTATTTATCAAAATATTTTTAAAAAGTACTACTTCCGGTTTATGAATTGGTACCAAAATTTACTGGGCTCTTAAGATTCGTATTAAAATCTTAAATATAAAATTTGGTTGTTAAATTCTTGTAACTTTTTGAATTATAGAAAACGAAAAAAAATGTTACATACAACCTAACATACATACATACATACACACACACACACACACACACAGACATCATCTCGAAAATACTTTAGTCGTATTCTATGGATTCTAAAACGTGCTTATCTCTTAAAATCTCACACTCGAACATTTTGACCCATCACAATACCTCCCTTATAGAATATGAGGCGGGAGGTAAAAAGAGTAAGGAAGCTTACCGAAAAAATATTCTCCCATGTCTTTTGAAGGCTGCTACAACTGCTCCTGCTTCCTTAGGAGACAACACGACACTTATACAAGTCCTCTATGACATCCTCGAATACCTAGAAAACACAAATATATTAGTAACATTTATCGCATCCATATTAAATAAGAATAATAAGTTAAACATCTATTTCACAAAGTAAATGCCAATAATTCTCTTATTTCAGTGACTTGTAAAATAAATTATTATATACGAGCTCCGTCTCATTGAAGTTGGCCCAGACGTAAAAAATGTTAAATTTGTAGTATTTAATTAACTGGTTATGAGTAAAACACAACTTTTTGTTTTAACATAATAACACAACTGTCATTTTATTTTCTCATTCCGTACTACAACGAAGTTGACAACAGAGCAGTCATGTGTCGAGAACGTACATATAATAGCGCGAAATACAAAATATTGATTGGGCGGGTGCCCACAAGATAAATTTTCTTCTTATACATTTTACAGTTATTTAAACTTTACAGAACTAAAGCCTCATTCACATAAGCATTTAGTTTTAAGGTTTACATTTATGTTTACGTTTAAGAAAGTTTGAACACATCTAACTAAATACGAGTATTCACAGTGCTTGAAAGTGAGAAGTGTGAATGCTCGTATTTAGTTATAGGAATTTAAACTTTCTTAAACGTAAACATAAATGTAAACCTTAAAACTAAATGCTTATGTGAATGAGGCTTAAGTTATATAATTTTATGGTTTACATTACATTTAAATTATTTCTGAAAGGTACAAATTTAGCTTGGCATAGAGATTTTGTGAAAATATCTGCAGTGTTTTCGTCAGTTCTTATATACTGTAAATTAATCAATCCTTTCGATACAACGTCTTTAATAAAGTGCATTTTTATATCAATGTGTCTTGACCTTTTACTGTTTTCGTAGCTTTCTGCCATATTTATAGTGCTTTGGTTGTCGATATACATAATAGGTGTATTTATTTGTTTATTTTCTAAATCGGTTAAAACTCGTTTTAAATATATCAAATCAGTTCCAGTAGTAGCACATGCTATATATTCGGCTTCTGCCGTTGATAATGCAACTGATGATTGTTTGCGTGATGACCAAGTTATAGCATTGTTTCCATGATAGATTATAGATCCGCTAACGCTTTTTCGGTCTGTTTTATCACTTGCCCAATCTGCGTCTGAGTAAGCGATTAGTTGACAATTCTTTGGCCGATGATATACGAGTGAAAAATCTTTTGTCTGCTTCAGATAACGAAGAATCCTTTTTTCAGCATTCCACAGTTGATTTGTTGGTTTATTGAGAAATCTGCTAAGAAATGAAGTTGCGTACATGATATCGGGTCTGCTAACTGTTGCTATGTACATAAGTGATCCTATTAGCTGTCTAAATGGAAGATTTTCATTTACTTGATCTTCTAATCTGACTTGGAAGTTTGCTTCCATTGGAGTGTTTGCTTCCTTGCAGTTTTTCATTTTAAATTTTGTTAACACTTGTTCAATTAAATTTGTTTGTGATATTTTTATTTCATCCTCTTGTCTTATGATGTTAGTTCCAAGAAAATAGTTTAGATTACCCATATCTTTTGCTTTAAATTCTTTTCTCAAAAGATTTATTAGTTTATTACGATCTTTTGAATTCCCTGTTATTAATATATCGTCTACCCATATTAATAACCAAACATTGTCACCTATATAAAGACAAAAGTCGCTGGTTGATCTTTTCAGTCCATTTTCAATTACAAAATCATGAAATCTTTCATTCCATTTACGAGGTGCTGATCGTAGTCCATATAGAATTCGTTTTAATTTTAAAACTTTACCTTTTTCATTGGTTATACCTTCTGGCGTTTTTATGTATACATCTGTGTCTAAATTTCCATTAAGAAAAGCTGTTGGGATATCTAGCTGTGTGATTTTCCAATTTTGATACAATGCATACGATAACAACATGCGAATTGTTGGTATTCTTGCTACTGGTGCATAAACATTGAAAGGTGTGTCCTCTTGATACCCTTTCGCAACTAGTCGAGCCTTCTTGACTCCGTCTTGTTTTGTTTTGAATATCCATCGTGTGTCAATGGCCTTTTCTCCTGCTGGAAGTTCAGCTGGTATCCAAGTTTCATGCTGTTCCAGAGCTTTTATTTCTTTCTTTATAGCATCTCGCCAGTCATCGTTCATCGCTATGGCTTCTTCATATGTTTCTGGTTCGCCTGTACAAAAACAATATGCAGAATAAATTTCGTAATCGTTAAGTTTACCTGGTAGTCTGATAGTCCTTGTTCTTGATCGCTTGTGATTCTGTTTATTTTCTTTGATAGTTGTTTCATCATCTTCTTCCGATTCACTTGTGCTATTTTCTTCACTCTGGCATTCTGTTTCTGATTCTGTATTTTGATTTCTTGTTTCTTCGTTTGTATTTTCTTCAGTAAATGGCACGAATAGGAAATTTGACATCTCGAGAAATAATAATGTTTTCTGTAGCTGGATCCCACAATCTATATCCGTTTTTCCCATATCCAACCATTCTACACTCTATTGCTCGTGTTTCAAGCTTATCCTTTGGTACTGGCAACTTATACGCCCAAGCTTTGGAGCCAAAAACTTTTAATTTTGTAAGATCTACTTTACCATAATATGCTTCTGCTGGTATTCCTCCTTTTAAAGCTGTTGTAGGAGAGCGATTTAACTGGTAGGCTGCACACCTGATAGCTTCTCCCCATAAATATTTAGGTAAATTCGTTTCTGCAAATAAAGTTCTCGCTCTGCTCATTAGTGTAAAATTCGCTCTTTCACTTACACCGTTCTGTTGTTGGGTATATGGAAGTGTTTGCTCTAATCTAATACCTTTCTGTGTGCAAAAATTTTTAAACTTGTGTGAGCTAAATTCTCCACCACAATCCGTTCTGATTCTTGAGCATTTAAATCCATCTGCATTTAGCTGTCGTATATAGTTCATTAGATTGATTTCTGCTTCATTTTTAGTTTTTAGAAGATAAACTGTCATAAAGTGTGTGTAGTCATCCGTAATGGTTTGATAATATCGTTCACCTTCTTTTGTGGGTGTCCTTACAGGATCACCGAGATCACTATATAAAAGTTCTCCTTTTCTCTGTGATCTAGGATACTCTGTATCTTTAAATGGTAATCGTTTTGCTTTTCCTTGTTTACATGGGCTGCATACTTCTTTACTATGTGGAAGATTCATCTTTTTCAAGCTTTCGTAATTCAAATGTCCTAGCCTTTGATGCCATATGTTACTGTTAGCAATATTACAATAAGTTCCATTTTCTTTCGGCAGTATAAATTTTGCAACATACAAATTGCCTAATGTTGAGCAATCCATGTGAAAATTCTTCTTATTTGTTATTATTGCTTTTTCCTTTTCAAAGACTACAACGTGACCCTCATTGTTTATTCGTTTTACTGATAGAAGATTATATGAAAGTTGTGGAACTATTAGTGCAGTTATATTTACTATATCTTTTCCTGTTGAAAGACGTAATTTACCCTTCTTGCATGCTTTCATATTATCTCCATTAGCTATTTTGATTATAACTTCTGTCGTAAATTTTTCTACGTTTGTCATTAACGCTCCAACTTCTTCATTTACAAGATGATCTGTTGCTCCACTATCTAATATAAAGTGTATACCATTGCTTAGATCGGTTACTAAAGCTTCAGTTTTTATTGCATGTTCATCTGTTGCAATGAAGACAACTTCTCCTTTTTCTTCAGCAACATTTGCATTTTCGTTCTTTCCTCTTCCGCGTGATCTTCCTCTGAAGTTTCCTCTACCCCTGCTGTAGCTATTATTACGATATTTGAATGATTCTGTACTCAGTTTAGGACAATCTCTCTTGAAGTGTGTGATGTCTCCGCATTCATAACATCCTTTGCGATTCTTGAATGTAGTAAAAGAACAGTCTTTCGGATTTTCATTACTAAATGTTTCCTTCATTTTGAGTTCTGCATCTAGAAGCCTACTCTTGACAAAATCGTACGTTACACCCGACGACATAGTTTCTAATGCTGTGATTACATTATCATATGCTTCTGGCATAGTTAATAATAAAAAACATGCCTTATCGTTTTCGTCTAGTTTAGATCCTAATGATTCCAATTCTCTTAGTAGTGCCCCTACTTCTACAAAATGATCTTGAAGGTCTCCGGTGTGAAATTTTAGCTTTAATAATCTTTTCATTACGAATAGTTTTGACAGTGGACTTTTACGCTCGAATATTGTTTCTAGTGCTTTCATCATAGATGCTGCAGTTTTTGCATCTTTGATGCATTCAATATGTTTGTCTGAAACGCATTGTATTATGATACATTTTGCTTTCGTATCATTGTTTTGAAATGTAATTTTGTCAGCTTCCGGTTAATGAATCTACTTCATTCGATGTTTTATCTAAAACATTACTGACACCTTCTTTGTCCAAAATTGCTCGTACTCGAAATTTCCAATTTGAAAAATTTGTTCCACTTAACTGTGGCAACGGCATCATGGTTGAAGACGCCATATTTTTCGTGAACTACAAATCGTTTGCAAAATCACTTTGTTTTGCTTCTTTTCACTTTTCTACTTTAGATTATGACCCAATAGCGACTTCTGGGCCCATAACCTGTTAAATTTGTAGTATTTAATAAACTGGTTATGAGTAAAACACAACTTTTTGTTTTAACATAATAACACAACTGTCATTTTATTTTCTCATTCCGTACTACAACGAAGTTGACAACAGAACAGTCATGTGTCGAGAACGTACATATAATAGCGCGAAATACAAAATATTGACAAAAAAATGTCGTTTCTTGTTGTACAAAAGTTTAAATCAAAATCAAAATACAAGTACAATGTACTGTAAAACTGCAATACATTTTACACAATCTCAAATCAATCAACAGTCGAAACAATGGAACCGAATAAAAAAATAATTTGAAAAGAATTGTGACACAGACTGTAAAATATTTGGGATTTTTCTCCAGAAAAGTATGTTTAGGACTTGTAGATCCTATGCCACAATGAATTGAAATAGTTTAAAAATTAAGGTGGAGTTACACAGGGGTAAAATCGTTTATAGTAATTAGAGGAAACAACAAAAATATATGCTAGTTATATACTTTATTATCTAAGTTTATTTAAAGTTTAATTGACTTAAAATATATTAAAGGTATATTTTAAGAGCATGTAACTTTAAATATAAACTTAGAGAATAAAGTATACATCTGTCAATTTTTTTTTATTGTTTGCTCTAATTATTATAAACGACTTTACCTCTATTTAACTTCACCTTAATTTTTTAAACTGTTTTAATTCGTTGTGGTCTGTATCTACAAGTCTTAAACATACCTTTCTGGAGAAAAAAATTCCAAATATTCTACAGTTTGTATCACAATTCTTTGATTGTCAGTACATAGAACGATTTTTCAAAAAAAAACTTATTCGGTTCCATAAAGTTTCGACTTTAATTGATATTGTGATAAATGTATTGCTGATTTCAATAAATAGAAGATATAGCACATTATATTTGTATTTTGATATTTATTTAAACCTTTGTACAACAAAAAACTATTTCTTTTTACGTCTGGGCCATGTGTTATGTTTCAGTTTCAAATCCAGGCAGGTACACATTTCATTTAAATTGAGTGAAAGCATTGAGTCACTTTTTGATCTGTAGTATTTATACTGATGTTCACAGTGATCTGTGAGGCTGTCACACTCCAGCTGAGTAAAAGCATCATGTTCCAAATCGAAAACACAAAGTGAAAATAAAAAACTTACGTGTTAAACTGGGGAACGAGACATTTTTAGAAGTACACCAGCTGAAGAAGATTCATTCATTTAGTAGCACCAGATGATGTTTCTTGTCCTAGACTAGAGACTAGACTCCAACAGTAGAATTTCAAACCAAAGAATCTTCAAACTTTGTACATGAAGTCCAAATTAATCTAAAACAATAACAAACATTTAGATTCATATAAACCTGCACTAAATATCAAAAAATCTTCACTGTGCTGTGCTCTCCGCACATTTAAAAAATGAGTTAGAAAAAAATAACATCATGACTAATGTGTTCTTGAGAAAACACATCTTTATAAAGGGGATGCAATAGTAGCGATGGATAATTTTCAAGGCGGAATAATTTCCTCATGCAATTTTACACCAAGAACCACATTTTCGCGAATTTTCTACGACAATTACATGTCTCTTTCGTGCTACCATTGCAATAAGGGGTACCAGTAGAGACAGCATAATATTTAAAGGACAAAATCAGCTCTCAGACAATTTTATGCCAGTAACAAAATTTTCACGAACTTTCTACGATAAATAATAAAATAGATAATATAAGAATGAAATGACTAATATGTACTACTTTTAGGAGAAGATAGCAGCGTAATATTGGGGCCCAACAGTGGAGAAGGATAATGTTTGAGCTCAGAATCGGCTTCCCCAGGAAATTTTACCCCTGACTACAAATATTCACGGCTATTCTACGATTATTAACAGATAAATCATAAAGTATTTAAAAATAATGGCGGCTGAACAGATTGTAACAGTCATTTTAATTATAAATGTCAAAATATTTACTCTATAATCCCAAATATAAAGCAAGAGTACCCGTGACTTGAGAATCACTCATTTAGCTACGACTGTTATACATTGAAAGTGTGGTTCTTAATATAGAAATGTCAGAGGAATGATGATGCTTACATGATTGCTTGAAGATCTGAAGATGTTGATTCCAAGTTGATTGTTGAAGTTGATGTTTCCCGAAGGCTGCTCAGATGAATGTTGAAGTTGTTGTCCAGTGAAATCTCTCGTCGTTGATGTCAGGTGCAGAATATTCTTCTACGTCCTTCGAAGACTTCTAAAGTCATTGTCAAGTTGCCAGTCCACTTGTTCACATGTGATATGCTCGAATTCCTAGGAACCACAAATCATTTATTTACATTTGATAATTATTAAATAAATATTATTTTATACAGGCATATCTGCACAAATATTACACCTGTGGGTTATTTTTCACCAACAACTATGAGTGAATCTAAAATAACTATTATATTTTATATATTGATTCAACCTTGTAACAGTAAACAGAATAATTAAGTTCCAAATTGGTTTGTAGAATTACATAATTATTCAATCATGTTCAATATGAAATTTTGAGTTAAAAATGTAAATAGTAATATCTGAAGCATTTTACCTTCCATGTTCGGAAGAGCACCTCGTGCTGGATTTTCAGGATGATGAAATGGTAATGGGCTGCTAATCTGTAACAAAGTAAATATTTTCGTTATTACACAACTGCAAACATTTAAAATGCATCGCAAATCAATATGTACGTTTGCCAGAAATTATTACATCACGAACGAATGTTAATGTGCAATTAGCGTAAATAAATAATAAAAGAAAGACTGCTTACCTTAACTGTAGAAATAAATATTCTCATTATGTAATCTCATGTTTAAGATAATCATTTTCTTCAAAGATGATGTTAGAGACCCAGAATTTGTAGGTAATTCTAGTATTTTCTTTGAAATTGTCTCTTTTCTACATATAACAGCGTTTACCTGTAAATAAATCACTTATTTTAATACTTGAAGCGATGACCTCGGCTGGCATGAACTGATCATGGAATCGATTAACAATTAACAGCAAATTAATAAGTTTACAACAACTTGTGGATCATTTTGTCGCAAACCAACATTATTTTATGTCTAGGATACTCACATTTCTTATTTATCACTTGAAATTAAGCCACTTGTTATTTAAATACAAAGAACAAACTACGAACATGCAATGGCGTCAGTTTCATTACATTGTATTAAAAATTACACAACCTCAATATGGCGTTGAAAAAAATCAATAATTTGTTCATAAATCGTGAAATCAAACCGTGATTTCTGCCCTCTTTTGAATAAAGTAAGAACTACTCTGGCTCTGGCTACGTTCCCAAGTTTTTATCAAGTTTTAAACGGTGTAGAGTTTAGATAGTTGTGTACTGGAAATTTCACGTTTGCAACGTATTTCACAATGCTTTCACATGATAGAAGACGGATTTCTCAACAGCCGCTTAGTTTTGAAGTGTAGAGTATAACCTAATATTAGAGAATGTAATTTAGGAACGCAGTTTTGATTTTTTGATAAGCGGATACGCAAATTTTAAATACGAAGTTATGTGGGAGGGAAGTTGTTAAAGAAAAGTTAAACTACAAGAATTCATACAAAAAAATTGTCATCTGGTTAAAATAGCAGCTTGAAATGTTACGACTGAGGAATCCAATTATATTAAATAAAAATCGATATTTTTAATAAATAAAGTGCATTCAATTAAAAATTTAGAAAAACATTATTTCTAAAACAGAAACATGCAAGGAATCTAATTGTGTTAAATATAAAAAATATATATAGTAACAAATATTTTTTAAAAATATTTCGATAAATATTTAATTTTAGACAATTTTTTTTATTTTAAATGAAAGATTATGTGATTATTACCTACAATCGGTATTTTATAAATATTTTTGTATCTGCTATCATTTAAAAATAATTAAAGTATATATTTATAATTTATAGTATTTCGGTATCTTGTAGTCCATGATCGATTAACATTTGTTACTACGTAAAATTTAAATGATTATGACATGACAGTGACAATAGTAAAATATGCTTTATATCTTTTTCTGCAGTTTAAATAAAATGACTAAAATATATTTGTGAGTATACTAGTATAATAAGTTAAAAGAATTTTTAATATTATTTTACATTTTAGTTATTAAGAAAAGTATGAACACACAAGGCGTACAAGGAAGTCATGTGGTGTCCACGTCAGATTTTTTAAATGGAACAGCCTGTATATTTTTACGAAATAAAATTCTAAATACATTTCTCTTTACAAAGATGTGTAACAAGTAAGGATTTACCTTTAAAGTATGTCTAATACAGCAAATAGGCATACGATAAAAGTAGGCTAAACGTAAGCTACGATATTCTATTGTCTACAGTCGTTATAAGCCACTATCTAGTATTAAGTTCTGTTAAACTCTACTATGTAATTTTTAACAAACGGATCCATTTCTGATAGTTATGAGAAAGGTTAAGTCGTCAAGTTAGCAGATTACTGAAATGATTATGAACCACACACTTCTCATTCACATCACACATCTTACAGAATACAGAAGAAGTAACCGATTACATCCATAATAAACCAGCCCATAGACTTTCCCACGATTTTGGCGTCATGTATTTAAGGGTTGCCGCCAGTCCATTATGGTATAGATGTTACTGCCATAGGCGAGGGATTGTACGACAGTTTTTCTACAATATTTTTTGAATTTTTTAAAACTAGAAAATATTATTGCCTAAAATTTTTCTGAACTTAACCCCCATCATACTCGAATAGTAGTTTTAACAAGATTTTTTGAATTATTTAAAACTAGCAAATATTCATTTTTCTTAACGTTTTGATGACCAGAAATGCAAACTGAGAGAAAGGTGGAGGGAGGTATGGAAGCAAACACCAGCGAGGAAAGCACCTAACACCCAGCCTAACACCTGAAAGGGTATACAGGCTTTATGATTAAGTAAGTAATTATTATTTATTTGTATATATTTGGTAAATTTACCTTTATTATTTACCTTTATATATTTTGTCACCAAATCACCACAAATAGATAGTTAGTATGACAAAATAAAATTAGTTCAACAATATTTGCACTATTGTTTTAGAGATTATTTAAATATTTGCGGAACAACATTTTAATGAACCTGACTGTTTCAACGTTAGAAATGAACTGAGACCTTGTTTACTGTACTGTGGGCCAGCGAGATTCACTTATGAACAAGCGGAGAAATCTCTACCGTGCCACAAAATAAAATCAATATTTTATTTCATTTTAAAATAAACAAATAAAGATTATAACAATGGAAATGTACCACAATGACTCCTAATGCAACAATCGAATAATAATGTGATTGTTGATAAAAAACAATAGGTAAGTAATAATTAATATTTCATAGCAACAAAGAAATAAAAATTTGTTTTATTTATGCCTTTAACAATTAAAATCTACAACAATAGATAACATTTTACCAACAAAAATGATGTGCTTGTTGAAAAAACAATAAATAAATCAAATTTAATAACTCAGGAATAATATTCTTAGTTCTCCAATAAGATAGGATTCGTCCGAATGTTTTCGTCCAAAACTGCCAAGTTTTTACTATTCTAAATTGAACAATAGAATATAATATGGTGATTGTTGGGACAACAATAATTTTAATTGTTGTATATTCTAAAATAAAAGAGTTGAATAAAAATTTCCAATAAAAATAATCAAGAGATTGTAGAGAAACAATTAAATAATCAGTTAAAAAATAAATAGTATAATATTTTCATTAGAATTCGTTCGACTGTTTTCGTCCAAAACTGCTAATATCTAACATCTGTTTGTATAATTAAATTAGGCATACAAAAATGATGGTAATAAGTACTTATTCCATTAAAAAATAGCTTATTATATACTGGCGGAAAAAAATGAAACACTTGAAATTCGTAAAAATATCTACCATTTTCAAAACGCCATAACTAGGTGAATTTTCAATCGATTTCGATGAATCTTCGAGGGCAAGAAACTTTGAAGTGTCTACTTTTAAAGCCATGCATGCAAACTTAAGCGCAACCCCTTCCGCCCTCCTCTAGCACCCATGTGAAAAAAGAAAAATTTTAATTTAAAAAATGTCCAACTTTGACGATGTCTACGGAGTTTACATTTTTTTGTTGACTTGATCCACCAAAAGAGCACTAAAATTTGTGCAATTTCCTGTGCAGGACTCAAAGAACGAAGTTCCTACGATGATTTGTCACAAAGTTATGGATGTTTAAAAAAAGGGCATTTTTTTGTTTTTCGCACATAACTCAGCGACTTTTCAACCAAATTAGATGATTTTTTTGGGAAAAACCCAATAGTGGCTCTACTTTAAGGGAGTAAACTCAGATTAGGATGATCTCTTTTCGTACCCTTCAAAACCCGAACAACAAAAAACACGTTTTTGGGCAAAAACACGTCCCAACTTTGGCCATGTGTACCGAGTTGGAAAAAATTTGTCGACTCGACCCATAGAAAAGGCATTGAAATTTGTTCAATTACCTGTGCAGGACTCAAACAACGAAGTTCCTACGACGGTAGCACAAAGTTACGGGCGTTTGAAAAAAGTGAGTTTTGTGTTTTTTTTACTAAGTAGGAAGTTTTTCGACGAAAATGTTTTTTTTTCACGAATGAAATTTTCTTTCAAAATTTCTAGTATTTTAGGCAATTTGAGTTATTCACACGAAATATCCAATTTTATTTTTAAAGAAGTAAGCAATCTCACGAGTTTCAAGTTTAAATTTTCTCGTGAGATTTGCTTACTCCGTACACATCGCCAAAGTTGGACATTTTTAAAATTAAAAATTAATTCTTTTCACATGGGTGCTAGAGGCGGGCGGAAGGGGTTACGCTTAAGTAGACACTTCAAAGTTTCTCGTCCTCGAAGATTCATCGTAATCGATTGAAAATACACCGAGTTATGGCGGTTTGAAAATGGTCGATATTTTTACGAACTTCAAGTGTTTCATTTTTTTTTCGCCAGTGTACATGGTTGTATTCAATTTCAATTCCATTTAGAATAACTGACGGCTAAACAGGTAATAATAGAAATTCATTATGTAGTTTAATGTGCCTTTGAATTTAGTTTATAAACCTATACCTAATATATAAATGTAATTGACTTAAAAATACAATTTTTTGGGGGTGTGCGCCTGTTTCAGGAAACTCTCGGTATTTATTAAACACACATTTTGCTTAAAGGATATCTAATAATTATTTCGATTATTACATTTTTATTACTAAAGTAGTTTATCATTACTGATTTTTTCCGGTATAAATAGTGCTCCTCGGAATTTTGTGACAAAGTATAGTTTCGCAATAAAAAATCTGTTAAAACACATGTCAAGAGGAAATCTTAATAAAGGAGTAGTACAGGTGTTCCCTATAATTGACTTTTAAAACTAAGTTTACTAAAGTTTCTAATTTGATGAAGAACCGCAGACAATGCTTCCAAGTTCACTGGTGGAAACTGCACTCTAGAGTAGCAGTTGAAGATGATCGTCATGGACTCCTTGGACGACAGAAGATGTTTCCAAGTTCTCTGCACTCTCACTGAAGGCTTCCAGGTTCACGGAAGACAACAGAAGACTTTTTGAAATTGTATTTGTCGTAGCGAAATAAACATAGTGCAAATATTATTACTATTATTATTATGCATAATTTTGTAGCTCTGGTTTGCATCATGTTTATTATTAATGACCAGTGATTAGTTTATCAGTATAGAGTGTCCGCCTAGCATACTAGCAGTCCTTAGTTCTATCCCAGCAACTGACAATTCGACTATAATAAATCATTTACTATTCTGTAATAGGGAGTTAATGCTGTTGAATGATTCCCATAAAAAAAATAACATAAAATCGATAAAATTCTTATTCTATTATAGGGTTTCCTGGCCAATCTTTATCAGAGAAATGACAAGATTTTAATGATATATAAACTTGTATACTTCAAGTGTTAATTTTATGATCCACTTAGTACTGTTATAGGTAGTGTTTTAAATTCAAGATACCCTAAAGAGAACAGGAGCAAGAGAGAGAGATAATCTCTATCGTCCTGTCCTGACGCACTGTTAGCTGAAAGAGAAACAGTTGATGTTCGGGCGCCGACGAGAGAACGTCGCGACGCTCTAGCTTTTCCCGCGAAAAATATACGACAAAATAATCGTATACCGCGGGTTTTATAAAATTAGTTCGTAATTTATTAAAAAAATTGTTAAGTAATTGAAAACAAATTTATTAAAAGTGCTTTAATTTTTCATGACGTTGATAATCATGACTTGGAATTAAGCTAAAAGGAGGCAAAATAGGTAATAATTTTTATATTGTTTAATTTGTTGTTTATGTAAGTATTTCGGGCATAATAAACCAGACAAGTAGAGGTTCGTAATTTAATAAAACAATAGTTATTTATGATAAGTGTTAAAAGTGATATTTTATGAGTGAGTGGGGAAGTGAACGAAATAAAATCACTTTTAACACATATTATCATAAAATATTTTATGTACTACGACCTTTGTAGTGCATTTTTTGTAAAAACTTAAAATTGATGAATTACATTTCGACAGGTTAGATTATATTTGTTGATTTAGGGATAAAAATCGTTAGCAACGTGTTAAAAGGAACAACAACGTTGCTATGTTATTTTTAAAACTAGTGCCATAAATTGAGACTTTTAACTTGCTAAGCAACTGTTAAAAGTCGTAGATTAAAGTATTTAGAATATAACGCTATATTGTTTGAATTGTGCAAAATATTTGAGTGTACCTAACTACATTTATTAAATCTGAATCATTTACATCTGAGTTATTTTTAATAAAACTGTTTGTCAGTTTTTCGCATGTAATATTAACTTTTCAACAAGTAGGTAAACGTCAGAGCAACTGGGAAAAATTTAATAAATCGTCAAACTTTTTACTTCGGCAATTTATTCTAAAGCAAAATTAATTCCTACAAAATTGAAGTACAACTCATGATAAATGAGAACATAACAGTTAATTAATTATTAACGTGGACGAAAAATTTATATTACCTAGGTACTTGATATTTTTCATAATTAAAAACTTTATAGGTAACATCGTGGACTTATAAAATTTGACATTGTGTTTTATAACATGCCTAGGCTTTAAAAAAAAAGCTTAATTTTACAATATGCCTACGACATACTCATTTTTAAATCTAGATAAATAATTTACTATTTTTTGTATAAAAAATTAATTGGTGTTCCTACTCACTTCAATTAGCAGATTACCTAGTAGGTACTCATATGTACGAATGTGAAAAACAAGAAGAAAATTAATTTCCGCATTTCACAAGAATCTTTGCTTTAATTAGAACCATTATTCATTTAAATATCTTAATTATTTTTCCGCTTGTTTCCTGAATTCCGTTTTAAAACTCGAAGTAATTATCCGGATCTCCCTAAAGGAATTTGAAAATAAATATTTTGTCTGAAAATACCCTATACTTTATTTTTCATCATATCTTTTTAGGTACCTACCAAAATATTTCCGACAAACTTTTCTTAACAGAATTTTGAGTAGTAGTAGTAGTAGAGTAGCACTATAGTCGATGAGAAAAGAAAAACGACAATGGTTTCCAGTGTTAGAAATATCACTCATCGAAGATAAGTTGACACTCGCCATCAATTTTAGTTCATTCTGAAGAAATAAGACATATGAAAGAAAATAAAATCATATTTAAGGTGGTTGGCTTCTAGCTGTTAAAATGGTGAAAAGTATATGTTTAGTTTTCCCATTAAAATTGAAGTAAGAATTGAAATTTTCGAATTAACTAAGATATTTTTCTTCTAATGCCAGTTTTTAGTTTTTTCTTCAATTTTTTTATGTGCATGGCTAAACATGTCCAATTTTGTGATTATTTCATGTGTATTTAAAAATTTAAATACAATAAAATTTAAAACATAAAAATTCAAAAAAAAAATGGCATTAGAGCAAAAATAGGGCAACTTCAAACTTTTCGAAAACGTCTTATTTGTTTAAAAAATCTTATTGTTTAAACCAATTTTATGGGGAAAACTGCATGTTGTTTTTCGCTATTTTGACGGCTGGTGTTGATCCATTTTAAATTTAATTTTCTGGGATACAAAATTCAAAAAGTGTTCAATTTATTTATTCAGATATATAATTTAAATCTTTGTTTATTAAAGTAATACAGAGCGTTCAGCAAAACCTATAATTTGACTGCGCAACCGAAGATATTTTTACTTACTTTTAGGTAGGTATGTAATGTTCCTCATAGAAAAATAGTTAACACGTTAACAGTCAAAATATTAACTCTAAGGTATTTTCTCATTTCCAGTTTACAGACCAATTTTCTTCGTCTGTACTGTAGTGTCTAGTGTTGGTGCAAGATGTGTCAACATCAAACGTTATTATCTAACAAGACACAACAAACATCAAACACCAGTTTCTTGATAGAATAATTCTGTTTATTTCTCTCCTTAATCTTAATTTAGTTATTCTATTTCACGCTTGCACAAGATTTCATCAAAATTTTAGCGAAATTTCCAAAATACAACTTGGGTTGTTTACTTTTGTCATCAAAACTTTGGTCTTTATCTTTAATAGGAAATTAATACACTTCTCCAAATGAGAATAAGCGATACAAAATTTAATTTCCTGTTTCATTATTAGCACTATCAAACATAAATTAATTATAATACTTGGTTAACAACAAGAACATATCTTATGCTTCCAAAAGTAATATATACAGTAGTGACCTCCATGATTTTTATCGTCTGCAAATTGCAATGTTCACTAATAGTTACCTAACCTAGAAAACTGTTTAAAATGTGCGCATATGTTCTTTGTTAATATTAGCATGCGCAAAATTAGATGCACCATGAACTGTTGTAATGGCCGTAAAATGGAAACTGGAATACAATAACTCGACAATAACTATAACTGTCTACGCAGGTTTATGATGATATCGTACGTAATGTAAATATTGACATTATTAAAGCTGAGCAATCTTACAGAAATCATTATACACTGTAAAGAACTTATTCTCAATATCCACAATATGAAGACAAAAAGCCAACGCCAACGAAAAGGTAATGAAAATGTTATGACCGATATTAATAACAAATATCAACACGAACAACAGGCATTCTATAACAAGTAAATGTGTCAGAAGGCAGCTGATATTTCACATTTACTTTATAATTACCGCTATGTTACTTACAGTATAACAATAATAGGTACTTTATTTTGCTTAATGTTTTTGTTTAATACCGTTTTCGAACAAGTGTGAATTTTAATTTTATATTTTAACATTATTTCGTGGATCAAATCGAATTCAACTTTTCCAATAACTGAAAGTCAGATAAAATAAATATGTGATTTCATTTTTTGATAAAAAGTTAATTTAACCTGTTATCGATCATATTAAATCAACTAAAAAGGAATAGTGTATTATTATATGAGTTCTACATTTGAAATATTTAATTATGGGTATTGTTCAGTGTAGGCCCGTAGCCAAGGGAGGACAATATCCTGCCTGTAAAAACTCTTGACCTTTCTGGAGCTGAAAAGTAGATTTTTACCTACTTTCAACATTTTACAAATAAAAATCTTTAAAATCAATATTATAATATATATTTGCAAAATAATATCGATGAAAATCCAAATAAAATTTTCGAATCAGGAACCGTAGTTCAATTAAGCATCACCGTCATATTTTCATTACACCGCCACGCCATACTTTGGGCGTCGGTGATTGATTTGATTTTGGTAAAAAATATCCAAAATTTGAAAAAATAAATTTTGTTTTTTAAAAGTTTCTGTGTAGCTGAAAAACATGCAGCTTATTGTCTTCATTGAAAAATGTAACTTTCAAAAGCATTTGACCTTGAATGGAAATTTTTTTCGTTTATTTTCTTTTCTCAACCACCCGACTCTCTTTAAATATGTACAAGATCAATGATACCCTTTCTACAAAATATTTGGACCTTCCTATAAACATAACCTGGCCACGGCCGTGATTTAGTGTTGCGGTTGCGGCATAAATAGGAAGTAGTACCAATTTTAGAAAATAAAAGATTAACAAAAATAGTTCAATAAAACAGGCTATTGTTAAATTGTTAGTAATAACGAAGCTATTGTGAACTTAAATTTAAAAAAAAAAAATTTGTAACAATTTAGTTTTTAGTACAAATTAATTTTTATAAAAATATAGTATACCTATTTGACTAACCACGTAAAGTAACAACGTTTGAAATCTTTACCAACCTTAACAAATCCTGGAAATTTCTTGCACGCGTTCTCATTTCTTATTTATAAATATTCTGTGCACATTTGATGAGTCCAATGTGGATTCCGAGTTCACAGCTTGATTCCGTAGATGCAGCAAGGATTCTGCGATGTCTCTAAGGAAACGGAAACGGCTAATACGACGGCGAAGGCATCAGAACGTAAGACGTGACGATGTCAGCGCCAGGAACTAATGTGTGCCAATTTCTCTCAAAGTCGAATACGGAAGAGAAGTAGTTTCGTTCCTGTAGAAATAAGAGAAATTAACAAGAGTATAAACCTGGGAATCCACAAGCAAATAGAACAAGAATTTAACTACCAAAACTACTTACTTTACTGCGCATATTTAACAGACAACAAAAATGTTTTTTTTTGTAGTTCTTTCTTTACATTAAAACTTTAGAAAACATTGTAAAAGTTTCATTGTATGCACTATGCAAAAGTCATAATATAAATTAAACTAAATAAAGTTTAATTTTAGTCTGTTAACATTACGATGCATCTGCTAAAATATTCTTAACTTTAAAACGAAGCAAATCCCAATCATAACTCTTTTCTATTCATTAACGGTTTATTTAAAATAATATAATAATTGTGGTTTTAGAGTTTAATTGTAGAAAAAAGGCATAATTTAAATAAAGTACTCTGGTTTATTTTTTTTGCTTGAAATTGTGTACACCACGCCTGATTTCAAATATGTCAACATTTTGTCACTTGGAAATATTAGATTGTCAAGTATATTAATATCAAACCCATTATTTTAACCATTGTGGCATCAAAACCTATAAATAAAAATTATTTATTCGGCGTTATTTGTATGAAGCAATACTTGAAGATAAAATTTGAGTTTTTAATAGAATTAATGTAAACATGCGTTCTGAAGAACAACACTACCGGCATATTATGTTCAATGATTTCTATAAAGAATAAATGCCACTCAGGCCACTAAGAATTTACAATGCACGATTTCAAGTTACTTTCCTATGCTTGCAATGTAAAAGAGGTCAACTTTACAGCTCTATAGTTACCAAACGAAACTGTGGATTGTCCTAATAATTTGTATTGGTATATTCGATTATATCTAAAATGGAAATTAATATTAAAGTTGGTTTTTTGGTCTGCCATACTCCGATGATTTATACAGAATGTAACCCTACCTGTGTAACAAAATTTAAGGGTTTATAGTATTGGACGCACTGATCATGAATCAAAAAGAATTTTGTTGAAATTCGTAAAATTAATAGTAGGTATTTTGCAATTGCAATACAATACTATTTTGGGTACCACTGATTGTCACATTTAAATACAAAAAATGTTAAAAAATAGTTATGCAGTATTTATTAGCTTAATTACATTAATGTAATAATAATTTTACAAACAGGAAAAACGAGACCCATTTTTACCTTCCGCTTACCTGTAAAGGAAGGTATTGGAATCATGCAAAAAATCGGGTAGTGAGTTTTTAGTGGATGAGCACGAATTAGGGTCCTTACAACTCATTTTTGATAGTTTCTCGATGATGTCTGTATGTATGTGTGTGTGTGTGTGTGTGTGTATGTGTGTGGTCCGGGCCGATGCCGGATGTCGCATAACTCAAATACGAATTACCCAAAAATTTTGATATTTGGTATTTTACAATTGTATACGAATAGGAAGAGCTCATTAGATTTTGGTACAAATATCTTCACCGGAAGTGATATTTTTTGAAGATTGAAAACAATAATTGTCAAAAATTTATATAAATTTAGATAAATATAGTATTTATATGAGATAGGAATAAGAGGCAAAGTTATTTGCAACTTACGTTATAAAAAATTGTCTTTATCTGGTTGTATTAAAGAACTGCAGTAAAATTTAAAAAATAAATTTATGAAATAAAACATTGAAATCTTGTAATCCATGTTCGGTTGATTTTTGTTTCTGCATAAAAAATATTGACAGATGAGACGGGTGACAAGTTGGCATACTAGCGCTATATAAGTCATAAGTAAGCTATTAAATGTAGTAACTGAACGGAGGATTGCTTCATCACAGAAGAGTTTTCGTGTGAATGAATCTTTTGATTCAGGTGATACTAATTTCTGTGTTTTAATATTTTAGATTTTTATTTGTATATTTTAAATGGGCACCGGATTGTACGTATACATTTCTGTTTAAAGTCTACATATGGCGGAAGGTTGTGTGATGGCCACGTCAGATTTTTTAATTTGCGATTTCAATAAAATTCTATTTGATTCATGATCAGTGCGACCAATACTATACACTCTTAAATTTTGTTACACAAATTGGGCTACACTTACACCCTGTATTGGATGATTACCTTATCCAATAAAAATGTCTTACACTATAATTTTTAAAATTAATTAAAAAATTCGTCATTCGGACTATTATTTAGTTGGATAAAATAATCTAACCTATATTTTTCCGTTGTATAAATTGCACCCTCTACTCGAAATAAGTTCCGCGGTACTTTTTGTTAAAATGTCAATGATTAGTTTAGTAAATTTAGAAGCATCTTGTTCTATTGTCAGTTTTTAGAGGAAACTAATTTCAAAATTGTTGTTAGTAGATTATTAATCTCCTAATGTATGTTAAATTGATATATGCATACGTGTGGAACCCTAATTTATATTTCGATTACAACGTACCTAATGCATAGAAGCAATTTAGTTGTAACAGCTAGTAATTCTGACCATTAAAATGTAAAGCAAGCGGATTTACACTAAGAGGATTGGGAATCACACCTAATAGCAATCTCTCCATCAAATGTGTCAGTGGCGTAGTTTCAAGAGACAAAAATTGTTGTTGAAATTCGTCCACCCGACTTGTAAGAAATAAAATTTTATGCTTACTTAAAAAACATAATTTTCGGAAGTTGGTGATTTTGTCTACTTTAAAGCCATGCATGCGAACTTAAGCGCAACCCCTTCCGCCCCCCTCTAGCACCCCTGCGAAAAAAGTTTTTAATTTAAAAAATGTCCAACTTTGACGATGTGTATGAAGTTGAAATTTTTTTTACTTGATCCACCAAAAGAGCACTAAAATTTGTTCAATTCCCTGATGTGCATGACTCAAAGAACGAAGTTCCTGCGATGATTTGGCACAAATTATTATGAGTGTTCAAAAAAAAGGACATTTTTAGGATTTTCGCACATAACTCAGAGACTTTTCAACCAAATTAGACGATTCTTTTGGGAAAAAACCCATTGTGGTTGTACTTTAAAGGGGTAAACTCAGATTAGGATGATCTCTTTTCGTACCCTTCAAAACCCGAACAAAAAATCTGACGTGGACACAACATGACTTCCTTGTACGCCTTGTGTGTTCATACTTTTCTTAATAATTAAAATGTAGAATAATATAAAAAATTCTTTTAACTTATTATACTAGTATACTCACAAATATATTTTAGTTATTTTATTTAAACTGCAGAAGAAGATATAAAGCATATTTTACTATTGTCACTGTCATGTCATAATCATTTAAATTTTACGTAGTAACAAATGTTAATCGATCATGGACTACAAGATACCGAAATACTAAATTATAAATATATACTTTAATTATTCTTAAATGATACCAGATAAAAAAATATTTATAAAATACCGATTGTAGGTAATAATCACATAATCTTTCATTTAAAATAAAAAAATTTGTCTTAAATTAAATATTTATCGAATTTTTTTTAAAATTTACTACTTCCGGTTTGTAGATTGAAACCAAAAATAGGAGGTGCACAACTAAACTAGATGCTATAACAGTCCTAAATACAAAATTTCAACATTCTACGTCTAACCGAATTTGAGTTATGCGACACACATACGTACGTACGTACGTACAGACGTCACGACGAAACTAGTCATAATGGATTCAGAAAAGGTCAAAACGGATATTTCCGTAAAAATCTGAGAACCGAAATTTTTCACGATTACAATACTTCCTTAGTACTCCGTACAAGGAAGTAAAAAACAGGTTTTTGGGCCAAAAAATTTCCAACTTTGGCGATGTGTAAATTTGTGGACTCGATCTACCAAAATGGCATTTAAATTTGTTCAATTACCTGTGCAGGACTCAAAAAACGAAATTCCTACGAAATTTCGACGAATTTATTTCTTTTTATACACTCACGTAGGTACCTATGTACCTTGTGCTTGCACATATTACTCGTGCTGCGCACTCATATTATTCATATCCAAGGTCAAGGAACATTCGTAGTACTACCAGAAAAATAATCGACATAACTACGACTAGTTATGGTATTATAAGTGAATATAATGTAAAATTATCATAAACCTCTCACTCAAATGTCAGATGAGTCGCCCATGCTGTCATTCTAGTGTTTATTTTATGTTTTATTTTATTATATTTTATATTATTTTAACGCAAGTATGCTCTTTTTTAAAAGAAATAGCACACACAACACAACTCATACATTATTGTTAGAATTTGCAATAACATAAATTATACAACACCGACAACCGACGAATGACACCATGAGTGTTGAACAAACAGCTAGTACCTACACTGACGACAAGAGAAAACAAACTGAAGTAGGTATAATTAAATTACGGAATTTGGTAAGATTGCAAGATTAAATAAATATAAAATGCAAAATTTATTGTAGGTATTACGTATGAAAATTTGAATAATTAAAAGATGTACTTAGTATTATTATTTGTTTTGGTAATTTAACATTTAATACAAAACCACTTTGATAAGTGTTCGTAATATCAAACAAATCTAATTTACATGAGCCTGTAACAACTGTCATGCAAGATTATAAATTTTTTGAAATTTTAAAAGATTTTTTTAATGGATTTCTATTTTTAAATTATTTTAGGTTGAAAATTTTTAGATTCCACCGGATTTCTAAAAAGATTGTAGTTATTTTAATGACACTTTTGATTTTACAACTATTTCAATCGAAGTGATCAAAAATCGTATCAGTAATTTACCCCTCGGAAATAAATTAAATTAATTACAAAATTCAAAATCGAAACAAAGAAAAATGGCAAAACGTAATGACAGGCGCAACAGGCCACGGCGTATAAAATCACGGCGTCGACACAAGAGGCCACGGCGTCTAATTTCATTTGTTTAGCGTATAAAATCACGCTGTCGACACAAAAAAAATTAGCAAATTTTTGTATTTTCTTCAGTTTAGTAAAAAATTTAGTCCAAAACTGGGACTAATACCTATATTAATTATTTTATTGTTATTTAATAAAACATGAAACCGAAACCGGAACTTAAACCGCTTCTTTGAAAACCTGGCCATTTGTTTATAATGATAACTATAGGAAGTGTCCCAACCTATCATCTAGTAACTGTGGTCCACACTCATGACATGGAAAACTAGGCCGTTCATTAGGAGCTTTTGTTCTAAAGGTAGCCTTCATCGTAAGGCCTGGTTTATAATAGACCGTAACCGTAAAAGTTGAAACATGTGCTTCTCAATGCGTAGGTTCATATATGAACCTGGCCGTAGTCTCTAGGCCGCTACCGAAAAGTTCGCCAAGTCCCAACTTTTACGGTCTGCGGTCTAGGGACAACCAATAGGAAAGCAGCATTTATGACATGTGATTTTTGTTGACAGACAACAGAGTTAACCTAGCTCCTAAATCGTTGGTTTTGTATGATTAGTGTCTGTCAACGAGAACAAACTGTTAAATTATCAATTTCCAATAATATAAATAACGAACTGTTAAATAAATAAGATGTACGAAACGTCAGACTGTCTTACCAACTATTCTCAAAACTATCCATGAACCAACGCCGGAAAATTTGCAGACTACGGTCTCGGTTTTCGGATACGGCTATTATAAACCAGGCCTAAGTAGTAAGTTGTTACAATCTCCTTGGTACCTACGAAAGCTACTAAAAGTTTAGGAACGGGTCTACAGATCATGACTAGGTTCTCCTGGATACGCCACTGCATGTAGCAAGTTTCGCATTTTGTTGTCTTCGTCTCCGGGAGGCGATGTAATTCCAACACTAGCGCTAATACAATGTGAAAGCGCTGAAAACAGATTAGGGAACCAGCGAGGAGTGTGAGGTGGAGGCGAACCCCCCACGCACGTAAAGTTACGAAAAGAGCGAAAACGCTTTAGTCAATCGAAAGCTTAATTGGCTTTCAATGTTCGCTCCTGGTTCCAGCTCGTATATTTCCGCTCAGATGGGAATTTCAATATTATTCAAATTATTTTCTTGGTGCATAATTTTATTAAAGGATTTTAGAATTCCAATTATGTACGTTGTTGCACGGATTTATTTTCTACCTGGCTATTTTCTCTAAGAAGACAGTCGACAGTGGACTGACGTCCGTGTACGCTATAAAACACAATGTTTACTGAACATTCATTTTCATTTCATGAATTTAAAGAAGCGTAACAAGATCTGTCAAGACGATTTATAAAAAACATCCATTGTGTAACTGTTTTGTGTATTAATAAATAGTGATGCAACAGATAGTGAATTAGCCGGATTTCCGCTAACCGAATATTCGGCGTACAAGAACAAATTTGTTTGGGGGTGATTCGCACATTTATAGAGATACATAGTAAAGCCCGTTTTACATTACACTAAATCTTGAACAAGATCTTGTTCAATTTTTGAAACAATCTAAATTGTGTAGTATCATACAGCAAATTGTGTGAAATATCGCATTGCTTCGTAAATGGGGTCTTTCACAAAAAAAAAATTTGTATTTTTTTAATAATTCTAAAACATTAGCTAATTTGAAACACTTTTGAATAAAAAAAATTAACCAGTTTAATGTTTTTCATTCCTAATTTTAATAAACTCAATTCGCGGTATTCAATATGACGTCACACCTGCATAAATGTGTATAGTCACAAAAAAGCGAATATGAATAAATTGTATTATTATTACATTTATTTTTATGGTTAAATTTGAGTCAATATGTACCTATATTACTATAAATGAATGTACAAAATATTTATTTTATTTCATAACTTATAAATAAGAAATATCTCCAACAAGTGATACTTGTACTTTTCAAGGAGAATGTACCTACTTTGCTTGGGCAAAACAAATAGTTATAACCTAAAAGTTTGTTTTGTTCCTTCTGTTGAATTTTATATAAAAATGGCAAAATATTGCATTGTTCCGTGTTGCAATAATATTATTACTATCTGATGCTTAGCTTATTGCTATGGCTAACACAGATCAAACTCTTCAAGTGTTGGGTGCTGCTGTCAAGCTGACAGCTAATAGTTCTTACTTTACTCACCAGTTAGCAACCACTGCGTCTGCAGTTGTGATGTCACTCATACATTTGAAATTTTATGATAATTTTAATAAATCATATCTAATAAATTACACAGTTTTGAGGTATTTAATAAACGTTAATATTAATACCATAACATAAACTTTTAAGAAAAAATTTAAAAAAAAGTAGTGAAAGACCCCATTGTCTGAAAAAATAGATAAGCGCGGCTGTCAAATTATTATTATTATATGCGAACTGAGCAGAATCACAAACTAAATATTGTAGGTAGATATATAAAATTGTCTCAGTATAAAACAGAATTCATTAAAAACAAAACAATTTATTGCTCAAGATATTGTTCAATTTGTTGCGCAATTTCTTCTTCAAGATTTAGCGTAGTGTAAAACGGCCATAAGACAAATTTTTAGCTATCTATAGGAATATTTTTTGAATTCATTTCATTTTAACTTCATAACTTTTATATTTTTTACTATCCGGTACAGGCCGGACATCAGATCACTATCCGGTATTCGGTGGGATAGTAAAAATGTGCCGGATAACCAGATACTGAATATTAATAATAGCTATTAATATAACAAGAATATATTAAGCAATTTATAATACCGAGGATGTTGCTAAGCGACGAGATGAAACCGAGTCTCTTTGAACTTCCAAGGGGGCTTAAATTGCATATTATATTCGCGTTATATTCAAAGCTTAATCATATCATCAACGGTAGCGATGTTAAAACAAATCAACAATTTTATTTGTCAATCAGGAAGATTTTGATGATATTATGGTTGTATCCAACGTAACTAATGAATTACCTATAAGTATCTAACTTATTATAAGTAACTAACGTATTATGTTGTTGATAATTATCAATAAATGTTGCATATTAAAAGGTAATAACAGTAGTTGATGATACAATTAATATACTATAAATTATACCTCGCATACCGTAATATATTTAACAAACTCATTGCCAATAAAACTTTTTGTTACATACAAAATTTAATTTTTTTACCTACAGATCTTTCTGAAAAGGTATCCAAAATAATAATAAAATAACTTAAAAATAATTAATAGTTAAAGGTGAGTTTATGCTCAAAAATTTTACGCCTTATTCCTTATTTCTCAGATCATAAACATCATATTAATAAATATAATCACGTTTCACTTCGGTTAAATTAAAAATATTCTTATTCTTATTACTTACTCTTAAATTTTTGAGCATAAACCCACCTTAAGTTATTTATACCGTGAGTTTTATTTAACGTGAAACATGGAATCTTTCATAATCCCATAGTTACAAATTTGACAGCAATGTATTAGAGCGTTTCATTTAAAATAGAACATAGCAAATGAAATATGTATGTATGTCTAATCACTTTAGAAATGAAAAATAGTTGCAAGAAATATAAACATTTAATAGGCTATAATAAAACTAACAGTTTCCATATAGTTACCTAACTACGAAAATAAACAATATCACACATCCATTCAACCCGTTCGATATATTATCGAACAGGTCTTATCTCCACAGTTTAAATTTTTTCACCTTTTAGTAGACGTGTGCTGTCATTCTGAAATGTGATAATTTTTTCCTGCTTTAATAGCTTGAAATTGAAAATGTTACCCGGGTACCACGTCGTGAGGAAGAAGGTTAAGTACCTATTTCGTGACAAATTGCATTATTCCATTAAAATGGACAAACACGACATTAAAAATAAATTACACAAAATTAAAGTAGGTAGTACTTTTGCTGTATCTGGTATAATTTAAAAATTTAAATATAATTTATAATCTTGTTATTGAAAATCGTGTATCATGTATTCCATGATCGTGGTGTATTTGTTTTTTCGTAAAATTAAAATTATGACAGTGACAGTTGACATCAAAATACATTCATGAATAAAATGTTTAATATTTATGGTCGTGGGAAAAAGATTTCCAAACTCGTCAAACCTCATGCGTCAACATTCTCACTCACACGATATCAATCACTTATTTTCTCGCTCATTATGGTACCTATTTGCATTAATGCTGAAAAATTAAACTATTTATTCGTAATTTCAACAAAATATTTTACTCTGCCCATCTGTTATATAATAAGTAATTACACTTTTATTCTACAATTATTTGGATTTACGGTCAAGACAAAAGTCAAACCAAAAACATACATCCAACTTGGTATACGGAAAAATATTTTAATATAATATTATATGCTGTCTTTATTCATCGTTAAATAAAAATTATAAAATGACAGTAAATGGTCTTGTAACTCTGGGAGCATTATATTTTCAACATAAAGTAATTATTCATCATTTCTATGCCCCTGTCATTTCAAACATTCGCAAAATCCGTAATAAAGCCCCTGCCTGCAGGAACTATTAATCAAACATTACATAAATAACCCTTACCAAGTTTGAAAAAAAACTACAGATATCACATATCGGATATCCAACTTTAAGTCATATATTATACATGTCCTTTTCCTAAAATATTTGTTTTGTGATATCACATATGACATCGAACGAGAAAACAATATCGAAGAAGAAAGAAAAGTTTTTTGCGGTGGGTTTTCCGAGAGAGGAAGACAGCCAGTGTTTTCAGATATATTTTTTTTATAATTTTATAAAAACGCGCCTCAGATATAAATTTACGTATGAAACGGTGCAAATATGTTTCAAACAAAATCTCTCGATAACAGTTTCATTTTTTTCTTTTTTGGGACATCCAACAGTCGAATGCAGTACCGTATTAACCTTTAGACAATATGTTTGGGTAGCCCAAACGCCAGTGCACGTACCTATATATTTTTAAAATTCTTATTAATTTCGCTCACATACCTCATACGAATGCATAATATAGGTATTTCAAAAGAAGACATATTTTGTTATTTTGACAATAACATAAATTTATGACAAATGTGTTAATTTTATTTACCTAGATACCTAGATACTCTGTAATAAATAGACGTATTTACTTGACAACGGAATTAATTAATTTTATTCATTGGCACCGGGATTAAATATGAAAATCAATTGCTTGAGATCAAATTAAAAACTTTAGTCCCTAAAAATATACATTAAAGAAGAGTTTTACTCCCGAAAGGGATTTTTTTTTATTTAGGTTCGTTACTTAGCCACGGACTATTATTTTGTTGAAGTTTGTCATATACAAAATATATTCTTCTATCGGTCAAAACCATAAAAGAAGAAAATGGTAAAAAAATCATAATTAAAAAAGAAGCTAACTAGTGAGTAATAATTAATATACTATGTCGGAGTAGGGGCGAAGCGGACTATAGATGATCAGTTACGTGATCAATAAAACTACTAAAAGGCACAATTATTATTGGAATAGGTAACTAATCGAAACACCAAATAAATCACACATTCGCCACTCTTGGCATGAACCAGTTAAACGTGATATACAAACTGTGACGATAAGGAAAGATGGCAATTCCTGGGCACGTGCTACTCGTATCAGCGCATCTACAAGACACCTAGCACATAACCACAGACTTCGTCCAAGTATAGTAACGTAATCGAACAAACAAACACGATCATAACTTCATTAGCACACTTGCTTTCGTATATCATAAATTTTTACCTCTCGCCTAGAGAGGTATAGGGATCGTGAAAAAATTCGATGTCGAGATTTTTGTCAATAAGCACGTTTTAGCACCTTTAGAACCTATTTTGACTATTTTCACGATGATGTCTGTGTGTGTGTGTGTGTGTGTGTGTGTCTGTATGTGCGCCTACTATAGTCTTTCGTTCTGATTCATTATCTCAAATTCAACTGAACATAAAATTCTAATATTTTGCAATATACATTTATATATGTTAATGAAGAGCTGATAAGATTTTGGTAAAAATATGTCAACCGGAAATGGTATTTTCTTGAAGAATTTTAACATTTTTTGCAAAAAATATAGGAAATACTGCGATAGTTACAATTTGTCATTCGACATTTGAAAGAACAAATTATCTTTTACAATATTTATTTAATATCGTTTCTATATCTCTTACCAATAAAGAAAAATTAATTTTCAAAAATTTGTAATTTTACCTACCACGATTTGTAAATCATAATATAGGAAAAAAATTTAAAACAAAAATGAATATGTCAATGTGACAGATGAACAGACGTATACACAATTTCTGAAATGTTTGTGGCACCATTTTAAAAGAAATGTAAATATTATTAACAACTAAACATAATGTAATAAGGTAATAATAAAGTTAAATTTTTATCTATAAAGAGCTAATTAAAGAACTAAGAACTATAAAATTAATTTCAAAAAGTTTGTAAATTTATTGCAAAATTATAATAAGAAAGCCTAACTAAAATCAAATTCACATAAATTACAGTGTTAAGGCGAGAGGTCGTGTGCTGGCCACATCAGATTTTTTCTTCTGTAACCTATATAAAATGATGACATTTCATACTTGCTGTCACTTGCTGAAACGACATATATTTCATCTCCACTTTGGTCACCAATCAACGCTTCACAAATTCTATAACATTAGAACAAGTAACGATCTATACTATTCTAAAATTTGTTTGAAAAATACGTCATGCTTTGCTCATTTTGCTTAATTTTTTAAATATTTTAGTGGTTATAGAAAAAAATATTGTATTATACACGAGATAGAAAGATAGGTGTTATTGTAACCCTCCGCTGCGCGTCGGGAGACGAACATCACACCTCGCACTAAAATCTTTTACTTCTATTCCTTATATAATAAATAACTATTACAATCAACATAATTGCTAACCTCGACATATACAGGGTGTTTCTATACCTCTGCACGAAACTTTAACAGATTATATAATTTGATATACTGATTAGATAAAAAAGATTTTTTTCAAAATTCGCAAAAATAAGAGTAGTGAACCGTTTAACTGTTTATTTATTATGTTATTTATAAAATAAAATTATAAATACTATAAGACTATCTATAAATAGTCATTATGTAATAATTAATAAATACACAGTTAAGTGGACTTTCATACAAGAGACACTAAAATTTTCACTACCCTTATTTTTGCGAATTTTGAAAAAAATATTTTTTAACTATAATCAGTATATCCAATTATATAATATATTAAAGTTTCGTGCAGAGGTATAGAAACAACCTGTTGATAATACTAAGTGAAAACAATCGTATAATAAGTTTTATTATTTAAAAGTTCTAGATATTTTGAACTACGAGTAAAATATTGTTCTGCAGCACATTTAATTCTAATTATTTTTAAAGATTCCTAAAATTATTGCGGATATCATTTGTCCCGAGCCCCGTGATATCTAAATGCGGCGCTGGTTAGGAAAAGCAATCGAACAAACAACAAAACGAAAAGTCACATTCAACAGAGGAATCTTTCGATCTTCAATGCTAGACCGGAATAAAAAGAAAACAAAACCTGAAACCAGATAGCGATTTGTACTTGCAATAGTAGCAAATGGGGATGTTATATCTAGATACATTGCTTCTCAAAGCTACAAAATACGATTTAATGTTTACAGCGTTTATTTACGTGCTTTCAGATTGTTGCGTCGAACGAAGACATTTTCATAAAGTTTTAAATTACCTGTCACATACAAGATACTTTTATAAATAATCCTTTTGCGTATTGCAAGATTTTTTTGTAGTATTGAGGTGTGACAGCTTTCATCGCGTCGTCTAAATTGATCCAAGTTTTGCAGTGGCGTCACGAGGATTGGTGTCATCCTATACATAAGCGTAGCAAGGATCGTATGGAGTTTAATAAATTTTGAAGTATTTATTTTTTGTACCAATCCCCATCCAACCCGGATGTAGTACTTTGCTTAAATATTTCGATAAATAAGTAATTATCACAATATTTTTTATTTCAAATGAAAGATTATATATTTGTCATCTAAACAATTCGTACTTTAAATTTTTTCTGTATATGATACTATTTAGGAAATAAATTATTGTTAATGAGTATAGCCCATTTTACATTGAGCAAGCGCAACGGGCAACTGCAATCTTCAAGTCAGAGTGTAACAAGAAAATTGCAGAAGACATTTTTTTCATTTTACACTCGTTTTGCACTGAGCAACATCAGCAACATGTAATTACTTATTTAATGTTTAAATTTATTAATAAATTTACCAATATTTTGTTACTATATTATGTCAACTTAACCTCTTGGATTTGTTGTATTGTATATTGTTGGAAAATAAGGATATAGAATGGCATTATAACCACTAAAGCACTAACTTTCAAACACAAATTAATCCTTTTGACGTTTATGTTCAGTTGGTTGAATCATAACGAACAAAAATAACTAGAAATAACTGTGAATTGCCTGTAAGCCTTACAAAAATTAGAACATGTTCTACTCCATGCAACAGTTGCCTCAAGATTGCTTCTGCCTGTTGAACGTGCAATTTCTGTATTACACTCATACAGTCACTCATGCAATATTGAAGCAACTTGTCAAAAGTTGCACTTGCATCGTTGCATCTGCAGTGTTGCTCAATGTAAAATGGGCTGAAACTTCAATATTCAATATCTTGTAGTCCATGATCGTTTAACATTTTTTGTTACTACGTAAATTTGAATTGATTATGACAGTGACGGTGACAAAATAGTAACTCATCGTTTATAGGTTTACATCTTCTTCTACAGTTTACATAAAATGAAAAAAATATATTGGTGAGTACTTATAGCATAATAAAAACTAAACAGAGTGGGTTGAGTATGGCGGAAGGTCTTGTTCTGGCCACATCAGATTTTTCTACATGTTATTTAAATTATGCCGAAGTTGGTATCAACATAAATAGTTCGGGGAAAAAGTTAAATTTATTTAAATTTTGCAGAATAAAACATAAAATTAAGCCTTTACGAAAGCAAGTTATTAAAACTTATATAGTCGGGGAAGTACTGTGTGGTGGCCACAGCAGATTTTTTAAATGGTTAACAGAAGTCTGTTACTTTTTACTTCTAGTTTGGGATCACCCAGTGGTGTATTGCAAAAAATTGTGCTCGTACGCCCGTATAAATCAACATGGAATGTAGGTTTTTTGAGAGGAGTGGGTTGTTTTTTGTACAAAAAACTAATATAAATATTATTTTGTATTTTAAGAGCTGTTTTTCAATCCCCCCAGTTAGGAATTAGTTAAACATAATGGTTATTTCATAATATGAAACCTAAATAATTGAAAGCATTAGGTTGATAAATCTTTAGGTAACCATTTTCAAATCATTATGATAATATTTAAAGTTTTTAACAGATACGTAACCGACTGTTATCGGACATATTGTTGATTTTCAATAATTAAGTTTTCAAAAAAGTTCCGGACGCGTACCGCCTCTGTAAAAAAGTACCGGTACGTCGTACTGCTGCGTACCGGCCTCAAGTACACCACTGGTGTCCACCATGCCTCCCATTGACGCCACTGAGTATTTGTACGAGTTCTAATGAAATGTAGTCAGCAAAGAAAATATTTTCCTTGGAATAAAAACTAAATTCTCCTGAAAGAACAAAAGCTTTCAGACAGAAAACACATTTCTCCACAACAAATAAAGCTAAAAATATATTCCAACATCTCTCCATATTTACAAACCGGTAATGTTCAATTTGCTTCGTAAATCATGTTACTAATATCACTGCTGGGGTAAATAACGAAATTATTGATACTAAATTAGATTTATAACCAAATGAATGCAATAAACATAATGTAACATTACAATTTGCAAATAAATAACACTGGGGATAAGATATACAGAAAAATATGAGGTTGAAAACCCCATTTGGTGGTGATCACATCACTGGTTTCACAAAATAAACACCCACATAAAAATACAGATACAAAATGCTGCATGGACACATTATATTTTCATAAAAGCGGTTTACGCTCGTTTGTTTCCGCGTCACTTTATTTCATTTTTTGCGTAGTTATTTCTATTTCTGGAGCGCGACTGTGAAATCTGAAAGAAACAAATTTATTCCCACACTGAATTTATGTTCGATTTACTTTGTTTACATTTACATTAAAATACATGAAGTATCCACTCAGGTGGTCGCTTATTCTGTACATCTGTTAAGGGGAGTCGATCCCAAAATGCTGGATTTCACTGTGCGGCTTGTTACACATGAATCAACAAAGAATAAAATTATTAATTTAAATAAATAAATACTACTCTTTATGAGCTATTTAATTCAGAAAATTAAATTACAAATGGTTCAATACAAACCGTCAAAATAGCGAAAAACGATATTCAGTTTTTCCCTTAAAACTGGTTTCAATATTAGGATTTTTTAAACAAATGAGATATTTTTAAATAGCTAAAGGTTGTCCTCAAGTGCATCTAATGCCACTTTTTTAAATTTTTTGTTTAAATATGTGATAAAATGCGTATAAAAAACTCACAAAATAGCTAAAATTGGCGATGTTTAGCCATGAATATAAAAAATAGAGTACAAAAATGAATAATTAGACGCAGTTGGAGACAACCTTTATCTATTCAAAAATGTATTTGTTTTTCTAAAAAAGTGAATTTTTACTTCAATTTTATGGAAAAAACTAGACGTACCTTTCACCATTTTTATGCTGGGAGTGACCCCCCTTAATGTTAAAACCCGAAACCAGACAAAACTAGTAAAAACTCGAAAAAATTAAGGCTATTTGTACAAATTAACCTAACCTAACCTTACTTAACTTCGCGTATTGACAATTCAAAGCTCGGGTTTGTTTAGGTTAGGTTAGTCTCCAGTTTTTACAAGTTAAAACTATTTTAATTGTCTTCGGGTTTTGCCGGTAACTCATCCACTAAAGTTTATGTCAGGCAGTTAGTTTTTGCATTATACTGTCAATCAATATTTCAAGTCAAGCCCGCAACTCAATAAATTAATACATAAGCAATCGTTATACTAAGAAACGTCAAAACTAGATTCATAAGTTTTCATTCAATACATTACAATTAGTTTTAAAAAAAACTGACCGTCTGGCTCAGGCGTAGCAAATAATTAAATTTTGTTTTTCAGTACAAACACAGAGTAATAAACTTCAAACAATATTTTATAAAAATAGATTTTTTACTTTATTTGCTGCCCAAAATCGATACTTTGCGAACTGTTTGAGTTCACAAAAAATATGTAGTTATTTTTACCTCTCGCCACTCATATCTGTAAGAGAGGTATTGTATTTCGATAGTGAATTTTCAATGGATAAACACGCTTTGAGGTCCTTAGAACACGATTTTAATGATTTCGCGATGGTGTCTATTTGTGTGTGTGTGTCTGTCTGTGTGTGGTGTGTGGATGGATGTTGTAGGTACGATAACTCAAATACCACTGAATAAAAAAAAATTGAAATTTTGTATGTAATATTATGACACCCAACATTAGATCTGATTAGATTTTGGTGTTGATCGTGCAAACGGAAGTGGTAGTTTCTTGAAAATCTGAAGAGTTTTTCTGGAATATCCTCAAAATTTATTTATTTATTTATTTCAATAACAATATTTATTCTTATTATCTAGTACCATTTTCCAATTAAACCTACCTATGAAAACAAAAAATAAAATATTTGAGTGTTAATATCATATGAATTTTTGATAAATTGAAATGGAAAATATGAAATGTCATTTATTATTTATAAGGTCATAATAATAATATTATAAAAACTATAATTCCCGAATTTCCTTCTACAATGGAATTCATACACACCTAGTAATGTGTTTGCCACATCGGATTTTTTTTTCTAGATTGCAAAATAATACTATTGCATTCGAGGATGAAAGTTTTTATTTATTGTTGTGCGAGCACAGCGAGCAAAAAAATCATTCGAGATTGCAAAAGTATTTCGCAATCGAGTACCAAACAATGTTTTTTCGAAAAATATGTTCCAATATTAGTAAAAATGTAAAGAAATTTTGTTGGCACTTATGATTAATCAAAATTAATCAATGTGACAAGAAATGTTTCCGTGACAACAAACGAAACAAAAAATAAACGTTCTAATATTTTCTACAAAAAAATGTTCTGTCATATTTGCATTATGAAGTGAAATATTTCAATATTACTAGAATGATATCAGAAAGCGACGAAGACAATCTGCCTCCACATGTATTAGAAGCATGCTCTTTCTTCTGTAAAAATATTGCGTACATACTGGATATAAAAGTCGTTTGCGTTCTGTAGACAAAAAACTATTATTTCGCGTGTTGATAGTTAGCATGCATTTTTCGAAAAATAATATTTTAGCAGATCCTGTCCTTGAAAATGACGTTACCTAAGCACTGAGTGGCACTGAGCTGTTAGTATTTTCACAAATTTTCATTGTTTTATCGTCTACATTTTTCAAATTTTGATTTTAAAGTTATATTTTAGAATAATTTCGTATAAGTAGTGTAGTTACTAAACAAATTTGGAGGACTGGAGGGCATATAACTATAATGAAACTTTTCTATAAAAAATGTAGGTAACAAAAATTTTGCTGCATTTGCAGTAGGTACTTATATAGTTTTTAATTAATAGCGGATATTTTTATACTACTAATTTAAAAACTGGTCATTTGGATTATTTCCGCATTTTTCATATTGATCACTGATATTAATTTTAATCGCTTGGATTTTTAAAAGATTATTTGCATCCTGTCGAGGCAGTAGCTGAGCGGGTTTAATTACAGCACAGCCTCCTGAACACAGCTCTTAGCATGTGAAGACGTACGAATCGTGGTTCAAGTTCAAGTCTCTCAGCTGACAGTGTTGTCGTTAAATTGCAATTAAATCGCACTCGAAAGCTTGAAGCTAACCACTTGATCGCTTTAAATGTAGCCCTGGTTGCATAAGAATATCTCCATTGCCGCTTTGTATTTCAAAAGTCGTCACACGTATTGAGATTCTGACTATACAACAAGACAACTCGATAGTAGTTGTTGGATTCCACTGTAATAACATCGATCATTCTATAATTGAGAGTTAATCCTGTTAAAGGTACCTATAGCAAAATAAAATAGATAAAATCGGTAGGTATATAAATAATATATCTGAGAGTATTGTATTGTTAAAAAACTTGTAGCAATCATGAAAATATTTTCAAAGTAATAGTATATTATATTACTACTACTAACTTGTAAAGATTCATTTTCAAAGGTAATATAGGGATTGATGAAATGACGTTTACAAGTGAGTAACAAGTAAGTATTTTTTAAAATGTATTTTATTTTATTTTTGATGATAACCATTCTACAGGATTAATTCCTAATTACAGAATGGTAGATGTTATTATAGTGGAATCCAACCACTCGGGCCCAGTCGTATTATTATCAGTTGCGCTGGGAATCGAACTGGAGACCGTTAGCATGCTACCGCTGAGCTAACCACTGGCTAACCTATTACCACCCTAAAATATAATGTTCGATCCGCTCGTGTACTGAAACGCATAATTTATATTGATTTCTATTTGTGAAAGAAAATAACAATTTTATTTCCTCGATGATTAAATCTGCAAACATCTGTCCCGCGATAAAATAATTAATTAAAACTTTACTTAAACAATAACAAAATACTTACAGTATAACTATAAATATATGCAAGCAAATAAACAAAACAATTTGAATAACAATACACCCATGCCACTTGCCACATTGTTAAGTTTTCAGCTCTCTGGAGAGAAAGACTGGACCAGCAAATAAAATAATTTAATTTAAAATATAGCACGTTGTTGTGCACTTTAGCTCAGGGATATGAAATGCCTGGCATATTTTGTTTTATTTTTCGTCGTTTAAACGAATTGCATTTCACTGGGTCTCCCAATGAGAACAGGCAGTTTATATTTTCCTTGTTTTTATGCTGTGGTTCGTGAGATGTGTTCATTCTTCAGACTTGATTAGAAGTGCTTTCCTTGTAAAACATCTCACGGAATTTATCCTTTTACTGCTCATTTTAGTTTGTACTATGAAAGGAAATTGTACATTGTTTTATTGATTTTTAGCGTTTAAAGTGTAATAACAGTTAAATAACAAACTTTTTCAATTTGCGATATCAAACAATATTACAAAAAAATCTGACGTGGTCATCACACAACCTTCCGCCATATCTAGACTTTAAACAGAAATGTATACGTGCAATCCGGTGCCCATTTAAAATATACAAATAAAAATCTCAAATATTCAAACACAGAAATTTGCATCACCTGAATAAAAAGATTCATTCACAGGAAAACTCTGCTGTGTTGAAGCCATCCTCCGTTCAATTACTACATTTAATATCTTACTTAGGACTTATATAGCGCTAGTATGCCAACTTGTCACCCGTCTCACCTGTCAATATTTTTTACGCAGAAACAAAAATCAACCGATCATGGATTACAAGATATCAACGTTTTATTTGATAAATTTATTTTTTAAATTTTACTGCAGTTCTTTAATGCTACCAGATAAAGACAATTTTTTTATAACGTAAGTTGCAAATAACTTTTCCTCTTATTCTCATTACAAATAAATACTATAATTTTCCAAATTTATATACAATTTTGACAATTAACCTTTTCAATCTTCAAAAAATATCACTTCCGATGAAGATATTTGTACCAAAATCTAGGGAGCTCTTCCAATTTATATACAAATGTTAAATACCAAATATCAAAATTTTCGGGTAATTCGTATTTGAGTTATGCGACTAACAACCCTTGACCACACACACACACACACACACACACACACACACACACACACACACACACACATACACACACACATACACACAGACATCATCGTGAAACTATCAAAAATGAGTTGTAAGGACCCTAATTCGTGCTCATCCACTAAAAATTCACCACCCGATTTTTTGCATGATTCCAATACCTTCCTTTACAGGTAAGCGGAAGGTAAAAAGCACAATTTATGGAGTTATAATTGCAAAATAATTTTTTGAACATGTTGAATTTATCAATCATAATAAATGTATAAATAAAGTAACATAATTTTTTACTCTCATGTTATAATTCAATAATTTTATATCTGTCTTCTATACTTTCGATATAGATTTTCATTTCTATAATACAAATTTTCATTTCGATGCAAATTATAATACACACAAGTAAATTTCATGCAAATGAATATTTTTTACAATAATTAAAGCATGAGAGTAGAAAAATAGTTTACGAAACTCGTGTATAATGGCTACTATTATCTGCTGGTCAAAAAATTGTTAAACACTGCAGTCTCATATGAGACTATTTATTTCATTATTATTATTATTTAATATTAAATACTTTAAAAACAGTTCCCAAAATAGTTTAAAAAATTATAATTACCTATTTGTAATCCGTTGTAATCTTAATTCCATTTCGTAATTTGATAGCTTATTTATTAAAATGTATCTACAATTATTAGGTATTAAAGACTTAGCAATTTCGATAATAGAATTAAGATAAAAGATTAGAATAGTATGTATTAATTAAAGTTATTTATGTAGCAAGTACGCAAAATATAGTTTTAGAGGACGAATCTATTTACGAACGAAACGCAAGCCGAGTCTTTAAATTTGGCGAGTCCTTTAAAACTCAGTTTGTGTAGGTACGTGTTACATATAAAAAAATTTAGTATATGCTCTCCAAATTTGTTTAGTAACTATACCTACGAAATTATTCTAAAATATAACTTTAGGATAAAATTTTGAAAAACGTAGACGATGAAACAATGAAATTCAGTGAAAATAATCCTATAAAATGTAAATAACCATAAGCTCATTGCTTAGATAACGTCATTTTAAAGGACTGGATCCGCTAAAATATTATTTTGCGAACTCAAAACAGTTCGCAAAGTAACGAGCATACTAAAAAAATTATTATAGAATAGAAAACAAGTTTTTGAAAATTTAGCTGATAAAGAAATACCTTTCCTTTACCACCAGTTGGTGAATTTCAATTTCGAAAGCTCACAGCTTTGATGCTTTAAAGATAAAAAACAATCTGAATTGAAAATTTTATAGTGCAGGCATACATTACAAAATGTTTGCATTTCATTACCATACATGATCATGAAAGGCTCAGAAAAAAGAAGAAAAATAATATGCTAGCGCACGACTCATATTTTAACTCAATATTTTTACCGACGTACGTGTGTCAAATACAATTTTAAAAGTAATATATATTATAATATCATGTTAAAGAAGCATTTAATGTAAAAGTTATTTATAATCCGATAAAATAATTAAATACTGTTTGTCACGATATAATTAATTATTTCAGAACAATTTGCCACCGTATGTTCACATGTTCATTATTAGTATACTCAATGGCGTAAGAGTGGTTAATATGCTTTTATTATCTTCTTCATTCCCTTTGCTTGTTTCAGTAAAATAAAAATTACTACCTACCATCGAATAGCAAATATTAAGAATTTTAAGTTTAATACAAAAAAATTAAATATAAAAAGATTCATTCTATAATCCTTCTCAGTTAAAAATAGAGTAGGGAGTAAGATAGATAAGATTTCTGATTAGTCTTGGCGAGAACTAAGTTTACAATAGCAAAAAAATTGTGATCTATGTGATTGTGCACTATGCGTTTACGTTTCAGTTATCTGTTTTTAGTGAGTCAGTCCAGTTATTTTGAGTTGAGTTGTCAAGTATGTCTTGCACAAAACATAAAACTAATTCATATACATTATACAGCCCTACATTTTAATTTCTATTTTATGTGTGTAAAACGGGCTGGCTCCGCAGCGCCAATTATACTCCATTTTACAGATTTCAGATTCACATTATGGAACAGATAAGTAAGTTTTTATGCAAATAAAAAGTTTTTTAATTAAACCAACTTTAATTTAACGGTATTTGTACCTAAAAAACTTTTACTTGTGGCGCATTTTCTTCTGTTTAATCTTAAATATTACTATTGATCTTCAGTAATCAAATGCTCCACTTGGCAATATTCTGGGTACGCCACTGTCATCACCTGTTGCCAACTACGTCAAAATATTTGGTGTTACGGCACAATAAAGTTTATTATCGAAAATATTATAATACTAAACAGGGGCGGATCTAGGATTTTTTACAGAAGGGGCCCAAAGATTTAAAAAATTCAAATTGTGCTGGTGTTGGTAACAATTTTTTTTTTCATCCGAGGTCAAATGCTCTGTAAGCTGTGCTGTAACTGTAATTTAAAGTTCCCCAGCTCACCCCTTCATATACGTGAATAAATTATTCACTTTAGTATACCTACAGAATAATATAAAATTAATTTGTTCATGACATGCGAAGAAACACAATTTTCTTCTCACGTAAAAGTGAGAAAAGTAAGTTTTCTCTCTGTAGAGAGAAAAGTAAGCAGTGTTACCACCTGTGTTATTTTACGATGAAATATTAAGTAAATAAATTGATTATTTTATTTAAAATTCTGATTTTATAGTGATATACTCGTATTGTAAACTATTTTTAAATAATTATTATGTTTTATACTTTCTTTTTCTACAATTCCACAATTTTACAACTTAAATTTAATTTGGAATATTGGCTGCAGTGAAACATTTCATTGTTTTTAAACGTCATTCTGACAGATGGCAGTTATAACCTAATTTCTAGTTGTGTTTTTTTCTACATTTACCTACAATGTTTTTAAATATTATGTCATGAAAAATTGTTGTCGCGAGAGGAAAGCTCTTTTTCCACTCTCGGTCGATTGCCTCACTCGCGTCGCTCGTGACACAAAATTCAAGCTCGAGTGGGAAAAAGAAGCGCTTTCCTCTCTATTTGCACAAATAACTATTGTTTTACTTGTTCATGGTTTTAAAGCTTCAATTTAGAGCATTACGCTAAGATTATGCTTGGTTTGTATTGAGTCAAATAAATAAATCCGCCACTGATACTAGATCTATGCGAATTTCACCTAAGATATTCACGGAATATAACATTGTTATTTATTTTCGTATTTACTTTGCCGTGAATAACAAGACAGAATTATATGTCAAGCATATCCTTTTGCATAGACTGCATTTTTGCTTCCTCACACAAAATATGCTTTGTTCGTTGCTGCGAAGTTTTGAATTTTGTAGAAAATGTGTATTACAAATAGAAAACTGTTCCATGAAAATGTATTTTGCTTATTTACATAATCTGTCATCACATTTTTATTTATTTGAAATTAAAATCTACTTTAAAAAATCAGTGATGTAATGTTTGTTTTCATTTGCTCCATAAAAATGTTTAAATCAATTATAAATTTGGTTTATTTTTATAATGTAAAAATATTTCAAAATAGAATCCTGTGTTTACCCAGAATGATGTATTATACTATTAAATTTAATTTATTTTTTGTTTACGAAAATGTTTATACAAAGTTTTATTTGTAAAATTGAAACCGACATTTATGAGTCGGTAAATTATTAGAACAAGTTATATAAATTAAACGAAAATTTAATAATGTACTGAAATTTTTAATTAATCTCGTGTTCTGTTTTTCACATAAACTTCAAATATTTCAGTACCAACATAAACATTTTACATTTTGCTTTAATGAGCTTTCAAACCTGTAACAATGTTTATATTTTGGGCACAAGTGGAAATTACGATCAAAATTTATTTGTATCACAAGGCCAGAAACTAACCTTTTGCAAGAGCGAGTATTTTTGACACGCCGAGCCACAGGCGAGGCTTGCAAATTACGAGCACTAGCATAACAATTTCTGGACGTGTAATACACAATATTTTATGTGCCGATTTCATTACAAAAATATAAAATAATTATACATAACCCAAAAAATTGTGCACTGAATACTTGCATTTGAGCTTAAAATATATTTATTTCAGTTTCTATTAACGATTTACGTCTAAAATTTGTCAAAATCTTGTTAATTCTTGTATAAAAAATATTCAACGCATAAAAATGACATCTGCTTGACAACTGTAGTAATGTCAAGATGCCAACCTATAACTTCCGGTTGTTTGCCGGCCTAGGCTGGCAACAAAGAGTTTCTAGCGGATTTTGAGATATGGAAAACTAGCGATGCCGACCGGAGGCATATAAAAATTATTTTTAGATTGTGTTATATTTGCTCCTCTTCAATTAATGAATTTCTAACAAGCAAATCAAATAGACAATTCAACTTTTTTCGAAAGAACTTCTAAATCGACTGATTTGTAGCTCGAAGCTCAAAGGCGATGAACCGAAACTACGAGAATAAAGTTTAATAGGTCGAGAACGTGATTCTCTCTATGTTGGGGACCTCTGATTAAAGTAATGAGCAAAGTTCTGCAAGAACCGAACAGAACTGAAGACAATTGACAGAATTACAGCCCAATGCAGATTATTTCAAAGCTGGTGCTGAGTTTCCAACTTTTAAATCATGCTTTATTGAAATTATGAACTCGTATTTTAATTGAAAATATAAGTGCGAGAAAATTGAATTAAGAAAGAAAATTGATTTTGATCGTTTGGATTTACATTGTGGTCATTGATAACACTTGAAACGTAATTTAACACAAACTTTAATTATTAAATAGAAATTGAACTCGTATCCAAAAGTTTTATTTAAATAATTAGATAGTCGGATGATGGATAAGGGAATAAATAAAACAATCACTTGTCAACTAACTTTGAAGCAGGAATGTTCTTCTGTTCTAAATTTGTTAAATTTAATATAGATGTTGCTCCAGAGCACTGAGGAAGAGTCAATATGATTCGAAACGTTTGCTATTAGGAGTGGATTGTTTTATTTATTCCCTTATCCATCATCCGACGATCTAATTATTTAAATTTAATTATTAAATTATGCTTTATTGAATTTATAATCGCGTATTTGAATTGAAATTTAAATTTATACATTTTCGAAAACTTTCTTATTTTAATTTAAATAGAAAATCGCATGATACAAAGAACAGCCAATGGAAAAATTGATTACAATAATAGTAACTATGGTTATATAAACATTTATCGGAATTTTTTACTAATTAAAAATTGGTTAAATTGTCATTTTGAGTGTAAATAAGCAATTTACACTCTTTATTAATGTTAAATACTTACAAATTTAATAAACATTTCAAGTTTCTACTGTAAAGAATTAAAAAATAGAGTGGCGGTGTCAGTACGGTAATTCATGTCCAGGAAATTTTTTATCGTGCATTTCAACAACGTAATTTTCTCTCGTGTACTACTCGAGCTAATTAAGACGTTGTTGGAAAGCACTGAAAAAAATTTCCGGAAAGAATTAATGCACATAAGAAAAAATATTTTTGTTTTCCATGAAAAACAAGATCCATAAACGTTAGTTCAACTACATAACTTATTTTACGAGTAGATTTTCACGAAAAATGTTCTGATTAGTAAAAGTATTCCAATGTAATCTTTCGTGCAAAAACAAAGTTGAACTGGAAAGGAAAATTGATTTGATGTGGTTTAAATTTGCATTCTGTTTAAAATTCTGTCACGGTTAACAATTGAAGCATTAACTGTCAAATTATGTATCCATGCGTAGTATTATGCAAATTTCTATTGATTTCTATTTCTATTCCGTGAAAGACGACTATAATTTAACAAATATATGCGTTTTATGTAATTGATTACCCTATAGATTCAATTTAACTATCATTATATTAAATTTGCATTATACTAGTATAATTACTTTCTGTAACAAATATTTGACTAACTATAGTCAAAGTCGGGTTGGGCGTTTGAATACAGTGACCTGCCTCCTGTCTCTAATGCTATGGAAGTGAATTTGATGCAAATCAGATTCACTAGAAACTTTTAAAGGGAGGAATATTTATCTGCTACTGAATTTTTTGCTTGACTTGCAAAGTTTACGCGACAAGAAATTCGTTTTAATATTTTAGATATTTAAATTGCGACTACACCAACTAAATTAAAAGATAACATGCATTTTTCTTTGGTTCTGACAGTTTTATTCCTGAATTAACATAATTTTATGTTCTCTAGTTTCCACTGTTTACCGTATTCCATTAGGGAAATATACTTTTACATTTGAACATTAAACAGAATTTCATATTTTTACATGAAGTTATTTAAATATTTGTACTGTGAAATCCTATGATATCTAATTAAATTTATAACAAGAATTAATAAATTATGATTATGATTACACTTAGTATATACAGAGCGTTTTTTATCAGTAAACATAGGGATAATTAACATACTAAAATAAATATGAAATATAAATTAAAGAAATGATAAATTATTTATTTACGTTTTCTATACCTAAAGAACTAGGTAAACACTTAAAAAATAATGTGTACAATGGAGACAGAATGAATGTTGAACAATTAAAAAATCTAATTAGTGCTGCTTCCCAAAATATTACTCTGCAGAAAATTAGCAAATAAGTAATGCCATAAATTCTTTTTATAATCTTTAGGATATTGTTTAGAAGTTAATGGTTCCAATTTTGAGCATTTAATTAGTTTAAAAAAAGTAATGTAGTATCTACCTAGTTCTTAAGTGTAGAAAACATAAATAAATAATTTATCATTTCTTTAATTTACATTTCATATTTATTTTAGTATGTTAATTATCCCTATATTTACTGATAAAAAAACGCTCTAATACATTGCTGAAATTCTGTAACACTGTAATTATGGTGATGACATGCCCTATGTTTACTAATAAAAAAAACTCCCGGTATACGAGGTCGTGAGATTTCCGAACAAGCTTCGTGCGTCAATATTCTTACTCACACGTTATCATTCACTTTCCTCGCTCATTATGTAATACTTGTATTATTTCATGCATGTTTGCATGAATTTAATAAAAATGTAAGTAAATATAGAGAGTTGTAGAAAAAGTAAAGTGTGCACTTGTTGAAATGCTCTTTGAGAAGTGTCGCAAATAAAAACACTCGCAGGTAAGATGCTTACTTCGTCATCGTCACTTCATACACAATATACTATTTTTCCCAGCATCTTTCCACCAATAAAGCATATAATGTTTCTCATAGTTCAAGCCTTCAAGTATACTTTTTATAGTTTGATAGCATAATAAAAATAACAAAATAAGTAAGGTTATGTTTATGATACACCAAGTGCATTCTTATGTAGTATTGTAGATATAATCTAGTAGGAACCTTACTTGCATAATATAGTGGCTATAAATAATAATATCCATTATATTTCATCAGTAAACAAGTAAAAATTAGAACAACACACAATAAAAATGTTCTTATCCTAACAAACAAAACACAAAAGTAACTAGTGCAGAAAATCTTGTAACATGAAAACAAAAACAACTAACTAATTAAAAAAAAATCTATCAATCAACGCCACCGGCCAATCAAATTGTCTGCGTACAACATTGAACCGTTTATTGATTATCGAACCTCAATAACGTCAATCAGCTACAACAATAGAAAAGGACAATCAAATCCATTGCGCAACAGTCATCGTAATTCTCAGCAAATAATTCTGCGCCAATGTAACCACCACAGTGGGCGCACTTCGCAACAGAATTACTTGCATCTCACATAGAACAAACAACTCGCCAGCTTTGTATTCCATCTCAGCGAGCAGAGAGACGCAAACATTGTCCTGCAGGCTACGCTGAAGGAGCCGAGCCCACAGCCGACCAATGACCCATTTCCGTTTCCCAAAAGTGCGATCGAGAAGAAAATGTTTATAAAGACAGGTGGACTGTGTTTGAATGGCTATTTTTAGATTGAGATTTGAACTAGATTACTTTGAGATTTCGCAAACTAAATTGATTACAAGAATGCGAAAATACAAATTGTTTATACGTAATGCATGTGAAACAATGGAAATATAATTTGGGAAATAAAAGTGCGATCGAGAAGAAAATGTTTATAAAGACAGGTGGACTGTATTTGAATGGCTATTTTTAGATTGAGATTTGAACTAGATTAGTTTGAGATTTCGCAAACTAAATTGATTACGAGAATGAGAAAATACAAATTGTTTATACGCAATGCATGTAAAACAATGGAAATATATTTTGGGAAATGGGTCATTGCTCATTGGTGACTACTAGATTTGACTTATTTTATTTTGATCTTCTCCCAATTACGGAATAGTATAGATGCTATTATAGTGGAATCTAACCTCTTGGTTGTATTATTGTCGGTTGCTGTGTAGTTGGGATCGAACTGGGGACCGCTAGCATGGTGGAGCAGAGCTGTCAACGGATTCCAGATATCCGGATTTTAAATTATCTGGAATCCGGAATGTTTTAATTGGGATAAACCAGTATCCCTTATTCAGAATCCGGATAAAACTGGTTTCAGGATAGAATATGCTATAACTTTATACAAATCTAGATAAAAATCAACCTTAAAAAACAAGGATTTTTTCGACTGGTGAATTGTAAGGAATTTATTAATCAGGAATGCAGTCAAATGATTTTTATTATTCTAATATACCGACGTTTCGGCACACTCCTAGACTCCTAGTGCCTTCCTCAGACAATTTTTACAATTTTGTTATGTAGATTTAAAAATATTTTTTACATGTATTATTATTTACCAACCTTTTCTAATTAACTCTGAGGAAGGCACTAGAGTGTGACGAAACGTCGGTATATTAGAATAATAAAAATCATTTGACTGCATTCCTGATTAATAAATTCCTTAAAAAACAAAGTCTTTTGTAAAAATCCTTTATAATGTCAACATTATGTGCATCGGCATTTATGTTATCTGAAGATAACAAATTGTACTAAAAAGATTTGCGAGCGAAAAACTTTGAAGTGTCTACCACAGACCAAACCACTTTACTACTTTACTTTTGTCTACTTTAAAGTCATGCATGCGAATTTATGCGCAACCCCTTCCGGCCCCTCTAGTAATCCTGAGAAAAAATCATCGTAGGAACTTCGTTCTTTGAGTCCTGCACAGAGAATTGAAAAAAATTTAGTGCCCTTCTTTTGGATCGAGTCAAAAAAAAATTCAACTCCGTACACATCGTCAAAGTTGAACATTTTTTCCATTTAAAACATTTTTTTTCACAGAGGTGATAGAGAGGGGCGGAAGGGGTTACGCTTAAATTCGCATGCATGACTTTAAAGTAGGCACTTTTTTTCGCAAGTGGAATATATTTCTTTGTTTAAAATGGTGGTTCTTTTCAAATGCTCTCATAATATGCTACCAAATGCACGGCATAATTCTGGCAACTTTGTGTTCAAAATGGACTGATTTCTTTTTTATCCAGATTATAAAATAAAACGGCTACACTAAAGACTAAACACTAGATTCCTAAGAATACTGGTTACATTTAGATACAGATTTTATTTATATATTGGTTTCATCTGTATATCGATATCGATGCAGGGCCGTAGCCAGGGGGAGGACTGTAAAAACTTTTGCCCTTTTCTAGAGCTGAAAAGTTGATTTGTACCTATTTTCATCATTTTACAGATACAAATCTTGGAAAATTTGTACGTAGGTACTTATTATTTGCAAAAAAAATATCGATGGAATACGAATTGGCATTAAGGCCCATCTCTTGTTATCAAATGCAAAGCAAAAAATCTGACGTGGCCATCACACAACCTTCCGCCATATCTAGACTTTAAACAGAAATGTATACGTACAATCCGGTGCCCATTTAAAATATACAAATAAAAATCTAAAATATTCAAACACAGAAATTAGTATCACCTGAATCAAATATTCATTCACACGAAAACTCTTCTGTGTTGAAGCCATCCTTCGTTCAGTTACTACATTTAATATCTTACTTAGGACTTATATATAGCGCTAGTATGCCAACTTGTCACCCGTCTCATCTGTCAATATTTTTTATGCAGAAACAAAAATCAACCGAACATGGATTACGAGATTTCAACGTTTTATTTGATAAATTTATTTTTTAAATTTTACTGCAGTTCTTTAATGCAACCAGATAAAGACAATTTTTTTATAACGTAAGTTGCAAATAACTTTGCTTCTTATTCTTATTACAAAAAAATACTATATTTATCCAAATTTATAGAAATTTTTGACACTTCATCTTTTCAATTTTCAAAAAATATCACTACCGGTAAAGATATTTATACCAAAATCTAATGAGCTCTTCCTATTCGTATACAATTGTAAAATACCAAATATCAAATTTTTTGGGGAATTCGTATTTGAGTTATGCGACAGACGGCATCGGCCCGGACCACACACATACACACACACACACACACGCACATACACACATACATACAGACATCAACGGGAAACTATCAAAAATGAGTTGTAAGGACCCTAATTCGTGCTCATCCATTAAAAACTTACTACTCGATTTTTTGCATGATTCCAATACCTTCCTTTACAGGTAAGCGGAAGGTAAAAAGTATGTTACAATAAATCATTTTGTGACTTTGGTTTTGAAATAGATAACCTCATATTTTCCAATGATATACTTATAGGTTTTGCTTACACGGCTATAGAATAAAATTTTTAAAAAACCTATACCGTATTTTGTTAAATAATTTCTAAAAATTACTAAAAATGCGAGTTTTACATAAATTATTACAGTCAATGGGTTACTGTTTTAAAAAAAATCTCCCTACCCGTCTTCCAACTAATGTATATATTATCGATTTCAAAAGAAATTTTTTAGTTTTGTACATTAATCACGGTATAATATGGATCATTAAATGATAAAAATTAGCTCCAAGTTTTGCTAATTGATGTCACAGCAATTAATAATTAGCACTTATTGATTCACTAATGGTTCTTCATGTTAAATTTCAATTTGAAATTTTTTATAATACAGCCAGAATCGTTCAAATTGTTAATCTTCTGGATTTACAAGTGTAGCGCCTTAAGTATCACCATCATATTCTCATATTTTTCGCCTACGGCGCATTTTCTCTTTGAAAACAACAACAATGGTTCCCTTTCTACAAAATGTTTGGTCCTACCTATAACCTGGCTACGGCCTTGTCTTGTATCGATGAACGATGACAATCGCAAACAGATATTGTGCATACTAAGTCCGGATATCTTAAAAACAAATTGTGGAGATATCCGAATATCGGATACTAGATATTTTTAAGACGAATTCGGAATCTGAATCCTGGATGCCGGATTTCGGGCACCAGGTTCCAGATAATGAATCTCAGACTCTGAATAATGGATCTCGGATTCAAGATAACTGATATCTGATTTCGGTTATATCCGATTACAGGATTTTTAGGATTCCAAATATACCTACATAATATCCGGATTCAAATTTTTCCCGATTTTGACAGACCAAGTGAACACTCTACCATTCAGTTAATCACTGGCCGTTTGAAATGTAAATAGTGCTTTGTGCAAGAATTTTAGACAAAAAATTAAATCATGTAAATAAATAATGTGTTACTCTTTGATGTCATACATATACAATACGTCTGGCATTGCCGCTTTTGATGTGCTGTTTTGTGCATTCGAAGCTCTCATCTGGATATACAAATCACTGAACGATGTTGGATTGTGTAATTAGATAAAAATGAATGAAATTGAAGTCACTCATCAAACGCATATTCATATACAATATCCCAAGTGCTAGGCATATTATCGACAATTTGCCCGAGCTGTCACTCAAGTGTTTGTTGCAACGAAAAATTTTAAGGGGCTACAAACACGCGTGTAGAGAGGAAGGGAAAATTGTAATATGTCTGAACGAGGGATATTTGTTTAGAATATCACTCGAACAATATTAAAAACTGTATAACTTGAATACCTGTCATCCTGTCATTGACTACCTTGGTTACGCATCATCAATTTTTTTAATGTTTGATAATTAAAATTAACAATCTTAGTTACCATTGCGGGAGATTGTCGACAATTTGCCCGGGCAAAATATCCGCACAATTAATTCGTGATTGGTTAGTTTTGAAGAAATACGTCAATTTAATTGGTTGATTTTTTGACATTGACAGGTGAGGGCGATATTCAGCCAAATAATTGACTCAAACAAACAGCAAGATATTTTTTATTTCTAGGATTCTACGCCAAATTACAATATTGTGATTGTGATCCATCAATATAGCGTGAAACATTTGATGCGTGCTTCTACAACAATTAAATATCTCATCTCATCTGTTAATCTTTCATTTTGGCTCTAATCATTTGCAGAGCTCTATAAATCAAGGGGTGCTTCATTAGGAACATACGAATACAATATACAACATACAATGCACCATCTGTCTTCTAAGACAAATTATGGTTTCATATAATGTACTTGATGCTTTGTTTCGAAGGGAAAGATCATATTCTGATTCTGTTCTATGGACTGTAAATGGAAATTCGAAATAATACTCGGCACTCAAAGCGCACAGAATGAATGAGTGTTACCAACGGACTAAAATAATATTTATTATACTGTTCATTTTAATTTAATAATGAAAATTAATAAGCTACAGCGTTGAATGCAGCAAATTACCATGATAAATATGAATATTCACGCAAGTTTAAAATTTAAAACTTTATGGTAATGTTGGAGACACACATGCATGTCATTTAGTTTATGAAATAGAAACGAAAAATCTTTCAGCTATAAATTATGTGAACAATAGTTTAAATTATTGTAAACACTTACATTTTGCATTAGTTGTCTCACGTTTCAGGAACCATAAAGGTAGTAGCACAGGAAATGTGAAACCTTTGACTGGAAATAGAATGCTGCAACTGCACAGCAGTCTAAAAATAAAAATTTATGTGAATAACAATGAAATTATAACAAATATATCCTGCGTAAAAAGCCAATTAATTTCTTCCATAATTATTTCACTACAACAAATTAAAAATAAAGTAGAAACTAAACGTTTCTCTGATGTTCGGAATAACCAGCAAGGAGGATAACCAGTAACATTTGTTACTGACTTTTTCCATAGTATACGCAAACGTAATTTAATTAATTACTAATTATTTAATGAGTTGTTTGATAAGCGCAATAATTAATGACTGGTGGTTGTGATAAATCAACTAATATGCCAAAATATTATCTTTTGCAGTGACGTAACCGTAACCAAAATATATTTATATTGACTGAATAATTGTTTTAAATAAAATTTTAATCTCTGTATTTTCTTGTCCAAAAGTTTGAACTAAATAATATAAAAGTTGCAAATATTATTATGTTAGCTAGTTGCTTATTCAGCAGAAGCAATTGAAATATAATATATCTCCTTTGAAAATTTTATTACATTCTGAATAGTGAATGCATTTCACTACCTATTCATTGTCTGATATTCTTGGTATGCAATAAAATTTAGTTGAAATTATTTTACTCCAGTTATTTTATGTTACAAGTAATAAATAAATTTATTGGATTATTATATTTTAGTTTTGATGAGATATAATTTATAACATCACAGCGCGCCAAACATTTTCAAACATAATTTATTAATTTTAGTAAATTGAGATAATATACCCGATAATTTACACATTTATATCCCTGATGGTATGGGCGCGTGAGTATATTATTGTTCACAATCACGCACGCTCACGAAACTAAAAACGAAATCATGGACGACATTTCACATTTTTATAGTCACGCCCGATCACTCACGACGGGACACATAATAGCTATTTATGTAACAAGTGCATAATTTAGGACATTCTTGGACGAGCTGGAGTTTATGGCAGAGCGAGCGCATACAAAGCTTTAAGCCCTGTTCGCACGGCGATCTTTGGAGATTCTACGGAGAGTCAAACTCCCGGCAAAGTCACGACAAAAAAGAAGTTTTTTTCTTTCTAGTGAGAATTAATTGTTAAATTATCAATGAGTCTTAGAAAAGAAGAATTTATAATTTATTGATTGCTTCAAAACCACGTAATTATCACTAGAAAGAAAAAAACTTCTTTCTTGCCGTGACTTTGCCGGGAGTTTGACTCTCCGTAGAATCTCCAAAGATCGCCGTGCGAACAGGGCTTTATGTTCGACTGTCAAGATGAGATTTTCTTTTATAATGCGATAATATATTTGAAAAATTTGCATCTCATAGTGTGCGGTGTTGTTGTTTTGTTTAACAATATTTTGATAATTTTAAAATTTGTGAAAAATGTTCTAGTTCGTCTATCTTCGCAATTAGCTCAATTCAAAGAAAGTAAAAGAAATTATATACTTAATTTAATAAAATGCATTGAGTTATAACATTTTTTGATATAATATTGACAGCAGTACAATTTTGAATTTTTATCGTACTAGTCCAATAAAGAACCCGTTTATGTGTCATAAAACAAGGTAATATATGATGCAGTCGAACAGAAAAATATTTTAGTGAAATCGAATAATAATAAGTTACTTTAGCTCCGCAAAATCGTAGCGAAAAGAACAACTTAAGCTCAATATTTTCGACCAATAGACTTGTTTAGTGGTTACGTCACACTGGTTCCAAACAAGAAAATGGCCGTTCGTTGCTAAGACCGTTGCTATGCAAGTCGGTAAAACAGGCTGGTTTGACGTTTGCCGTTTGACAATAACTGCGTCTTTAAATTTATTTTGAGATTTAATTGTTTTAAAGTGGCTTAAAAACACGTAATAAAGTTTAGTTCCGTAATAAATTATTTTATAAATAATTTTTGATTGTCAAACCAAACTGTTTTATCGAGTAGCATAGCAACTACCTTAGCAACGAGTGGCCATTTTCTTGTTTGGAACCAGAAAGTGACGTCACACTAAACAAGTCTATTAGAGCACTGCTTGTGCACTCGATCGCTGACGAGTGTTGACAAATTTATTTCGTGTTGACATTTTGCAAATTATGTATTATGTCGTGACTCGTGACTTCTACTCACACCCGAAAAAAAATTCACTCACGATATATTGCATTCACGATTCAAAATTTCAAAAACGCGACCCATCGTGATTGTGACCCAACCCAAATTCACGACGCGCGCCCAGCTCTAGATGGTAGCATACATTTTTTCCCATTTTATTATTTATGGAATATTTTTTCTTTAGAAATTAATTCGTCTATTAACAAATATAATTATGAAATTTAAAGTACCTAATGTTCATTTTCCGGTTATCGATTTATAAATACAGTCGTAAAACGAACGCAATACTGGATGCGATTCTGTTTGCGGATTGTATACTATTTTTCAAGTGTCGGTTCCTCGTTTCGTTGAACTGACTAGCACCAGCACTTTAATAAAAGAGACAAAGATTTATCTTACGTTACTTACTAACTACTTCTACTCTGTTTTATTTTACAGCTAAGAAATAACATTTAACAGTAAAATGTTAACGTCCCGGAGTGTACCATCAAATCTCAAAATTTAACTCAGCTTTAATAAAAGAAACATAAACGTTTCATGCTTTATGTAACAGTTTATATTCTGCCAAAAGAGTAACTAAAATTTGTACATCTATTAAAACAAGAATTATAGTTATTTTATTTATAGGTATTCATTATCAATTCAATATAATAAAGCAATTAGAAATAAAAAATTATGTTAGATTAATAAATTAATTATTTATGATAGACACGAGTTTAACATGGCACTTACACATATTATAACGACAATCACAGAATTAACCTTTATTTTCGTGAGTGAGTTCGTTAAATGCTCAGAATAATTTGAGTTCGTTATATCCGAAAATTCACTATTTATCAGGGATTTGAACCGTACAAAATATCAGTTCAGGTTCGTTTCACGGTTCACTTTATAGGGTTCGGTTTTTATATTTCTTATCGAAATAAACCAATAACAGATTTTCGAAAAAGCGCTACATGTTACGATTTCGGTTCAAAAATGTATTAAGTATAGCAATCAATTAACTAAAACATTCGTTCTATAGTTTTGGACTAAAATATAATAAATTTCTAAAATCAAATAAAATTTGAGTAAACTAATAGAATTTTAACGAGAAAACGTTAAATTTTAATTCATGCTTTGAACCGTTCCGAATCCGTTCACAATCATCGGTTGGTTCCGGTTTTGAGTTTGCCAAAATATTTTATAACGGTTCAGGTTTGGTTCCCGGAACGTTTCAATTTTCGTATATATATATATATATATATATATATATATATATATATATATATATATATATATATATATATATATATATAATATGACGTACTGAGCATGGAACAGAAAGAATTTTTGAAAAATTCGCATAATAAAAGTAATAATTCCACTCCTGTATAAAGTAAGCCATAAACAAAACACAATATTATCATTTTGACAGCGGATCAAAAGGAAGGTAACTTTTTGCAAGTGATAAAACCTTATTTACCTTTTTTTAGTAACCAAACAAAACACTAAAATGTCATTTGCTTCATATTTCTAATACCTATTTGACTCGTTAAATTATCTCGTTGAATTACACTCGAGCTTTTTATTTCCTTCAAATAAATTTGTGTTTGACATCTCAGCCTTGTCACCTGTGAGCAATTTGACTCGAAAAATTGTTTTAAACAATTTTTCGTTTCAAATTGCTAGGCAACAAGGTTTCAATACAAACAAAAATTTATCCGACAAGATAAAAAGCTCTTGTGTAATAATTACAGTTGATATTTTTTTGTTCCACGAGTAGATAGATTATTTTCTAAATATTTTATTTGAATCTACTACAATACCACAAGTCTAATAAATTTCTGGTGTTTATAATTATTGATTTATATAATGTTAGTTTAATAAATTGGTATCCCTTAATTTTCAAAAATTATTTTTGTTCCACGCTCAGCGCGTCATGTAATATTATATCATTAAACTTTTTCCCGAAGTATAACACCCTGGATAACGTTTTATTTTATCAATAAAGTTAGTAAGGGTCTGTCGCGCGAACAATCTAATAATTTTTAATGGATATTCAATACTAAGCCTTAAAAAAGGTTATCAATTTTCCAGAAGATGAAAAAGTCAGAAATTGCTTTCACAGGATTGAATGCTAATACATGTGTCAACGCTATTGATCGGAACTTGGAATGGTCAAATACCTCCTGCAGTAAAAGGCGAGGACATCTTTGTATAACTCGATTAATTCATCCAAGCGGAATGTCAGTCAGAGCAAAAGCGAATTTGAACAGTGAATGTAGGTGAGCCGGGCACCAAAATGGAAGAAAATTTCAAAGTAGAACAAGAAGCACTGACATTTGCCATTCTGTATAATTATATTAGCACTTCAGTGCCAGAATTCTTTGAAAATTTTTATTAGTTTCATTCTCTAACGAGACTTGCTTTGCTGTATTTATGATCCGAGTTCTTGATTTGATTTTTACTTCCTTGTACGGAGTAATAAGGAAGTATTGTAATCGCGAAAAATTTCGGTTTTCAGATTTTGATGGAAATATCCGTTTTGACCTTTTCTGAATTTATTATGACTAGTTTCGTCGTGACGTCTGTACGTACGTATGTGTGTCGCATAACTCAAATACAGTTAGACGTAGAAAGTTGAAATTTTGTATTTAGGACTGTTATAGCATCTAGTTGTGCACCTCCTATTTTTGGTTTCAATCTATAAACCGGAAGTAGTACTTTTTTCAAATATTTCGATAAATATTTAATTTAAGACAATTTTTTTTTGTATTAAATGAAAGATTATGTGATTATTACCTACAATCAGTATTTTATAAATATTTTTGTATCTGGTATCATTTAAGAATAATTAAAGTATATATTTATAATTTAGTATTTCGGTTAACATTAAAATTTTTGTTACTACGTAAAATTTAAATGATTATGACATGACAGTGACAGTGGCAGTGACAATAGTAAAATATCGTTTATATCTTCTTCTGCAGTTTAAATAAAATGACTAAAACATATTTGTGAGTATAGTAGCTGTAGTAGTAGTACTTATATATTAATATATTTGTATAATAAGTTAAAAGAATAAAGTAGGTACGGCGGCAGGTCTTGTGGTGGGTATGTCAGATTTTTTATATTATTCTACATGTGGTGTCCACGTCAGATTTTTTATAGCTTTTATCTTCTCTGACATTTGCTGAAATTCTTCACATAGGTACATTGATTTATAATTTAATAGAGTAAAACCACTAAAACGACACCGCTTGCAATGAAATTCTCAGGTACGAATTAATTATCTGCTCTAAATTCACTTCTATTCGCAGTTTTAATTAGTCAGTAGACTACATAAGCTACGTACACATTGGAGGAACTAATAATTAAATTCATGAGCAAATTTTCCAGGAGTGAAATAATTATATTTGAAACTTAATTAATATGTTAATTGTTATATTACATTAATTTTATTTTAAATATTAGTTAAATAATATAAAATTATATTTATATTTTAGTAGTAATATTAGTTTATTTCGAGATATTATTATATTACCTATATTTTGTTCAGTATTTTTAATAAAAATGTTCAATGTATAGGGTTTATTCTTGAGTTAAATATAAGTAACAAGATTTAAAATATAATTTAAGGACTTCAAAACAAAAAAATCTGACGTGGACACCACATGACTTCCTTGTACGCCTTGTGTGTTCGTACTTTTCTTAATAACTAAAATGTAAAATAATATTAAAAATTCTTTTAACTTATTATACTAGTATACTCACAAATATATTTTAGTCATTTTATTTAAACTGCAGAAGAAGATATAAAGCATATTTTACTATTGTCACTGTCATGTCATAATCATTTAAATTTTACGTAGTAACAAATGTTAATCGATCATGGACTACAAGATACCGAAATACTATAAATTATAAATATATACTTTAATTATTTTTAAATGATAGCAGATACAAAAATATTTATGAAATACCGATTGTAGGTAATAATCACATAATCTTTCATTTAAAATAAAAACAATTGTCTAAAATTAAATATTTATCGAAATATTTTTAAAAAGTACTACTTCCGGTTTGTAGACTGAAACCAAAAATAGGAGGTGCACAACTAGATGCTATAACAGTCCTAAATACAAAATTTCAACTTTCTACGTCTAACCGTATTTGAGTTATGCGACACACATACGTCCGTACGTATACGTACGTACAGACGTCACGTCGAAACTAGTCATAATGGATTCAGAAAAGGTCAAAACGGATATTTCCGTCAAAATCTGAGAACCGAAATTTTTCGCGATTACAATACTTCCTTACTTCGTACAAGGAAGTAAAAAATCATAAATTTTCAAATTAGGTACATAGCTTTTTCTGAGTATTAAAAATAATTTAAACCAACGCACGCATTTATGTATTATATTCTTCGGCCGACATATACCTATTTATTAAAAATATAGTATTTTATATAAGGTTAAGAATTTGACATTTGCAAATTTTTTTTGTGTCAATTAGAACTACTGCTAAGAGATTGTGGCAGCAAATGTCACATTTAAAATTAATCAGTTTTATTTATTTCAGACTCTGTATTTCAAATACCAATATCCAGTCAAGGAAGTTTTGCTAATAAATCTTAAAGCTAAAAAATTTCGAGTTTATTTACCGCATAGTAGGTAGGTGTGGTAAAATCATGACAATGTGTAAAAACGTAACTACAGACGTCAACGATGTGTGATTGTTTTACACTTCAAGACAAAAAATAATAATATTCTGACAATTGAGCATTTATTATTTTTATTTCACACTGTGACATTAAAGGGCTTTTATCACAGTAAAAAAAGTATTTAACAAATTACTCCCAATTAAATAAATTTAAAAATTGCATGCGCGCTAGACAATCAAATTGAGTATTTTCTAAACAAGAATGAGGCGACACATATGAATTAGATAAATAGAGACAACATGTGCTCATAAAACAGGCTGTCAGCGCGGGTACCTGAAATAACGGGGATTTGTGATCTAGCAGCGCTGAATGATAAAACCCCCTTAAGTGACATTTTTCGGACTATTTATAAGCTGCAAAATAAAATTTTAAAGATCTAGGCCGTAAAATTTTACTTTAAAAGCCTAGGTCGCGGCTTATAGAAAAGGCCATTGCTAGGTAACCCAACAATAAAAAAATGTCATTTGACATTATTAAATACAACGATTAATTTAATGAAGCATAGCACGCGAAAAGATAGATTATGAAATTAAATATAATATACATCTCAGACAAAAAATGTCATTACGGTACTCCATAAAGTAATGCCGCATCTGTGAATAAGATTAAATCAATGAATTTAGGAAGTGGAATTAAATGAAAATATAACGTCTTGCTTATAATGAATTAAATCTTCGACATCGGCCCTGATGATGATAATATAAATTATCGAAACCGGTCGTCTAATTAAATATATCAAAGAGTTATATTTTCATTTGATTCCACTTCCAAATTGCCAATATTCCAATCTTCAACAATGAATTTATTTTCTAGGTGAAAAAGGCGAGCGGGGTGATGCGGGGATGGAGGCCACCTCGTACGGGTCCCCCAGGTACGGTTACAGCAACATGTGGCACCTGGAGCTAGCGCTGACAGTAGCAGTGGGCAGCGTACTCGTAGCAGCGCTGCTGGTGTGCTACGTGTACGTGTTCCGCCAGCTGTGCTGTCCACCACCACGACACCGCCATCATGGACGGTGTGGAAAACCCGCAGGGGATGATCTCAACCCTGGCCAGACCGCTAGATCCAACACCAGACATGAATCTCTGCCAATGACCAATGTCACTAGCCAACCGACGGAGACTGAGCGGTTATAGTACAGTAGCAGTGATAGTGGTAATGATGGACGAGAACTATCTATTTGAAATATTGACTGCAGTGACAGATTTGTATACCTACTAACTTTGTAAATATATGTGTGATTTTAATCGGTAGTGATGGATGATTGTAATTTTTTTTAAATTGTAAATATTTGTACGTGTAAAATCATTTTCATAATAACAACAATACTTTTGTTATAACTGTTATTTTGAGTAATCATACAATTTAAATATAACTATTATAAATAACTATAATCGATCACCATTTTTGTAATATGCTGTATTATTATAAACAATGTCTCATCTTATTTTAGATTGGTATTTAAATTGATACCTAAACGGTATTTAACACCCAATAGTGTTATTTGTACTATTTTTGTTAATTTACAAATGTATACTATTTGTAAAATAGTTTAACCAATAATATAATAATCACACACTATTTTACAGGTATAAAAATACTGACATTTTTCAGAGAACTTCTTTCGAAAGGTAAGAATCTTTACGAAATTAAATTGGAAAAAGTATTACTACTTAGTTCAAATTATTCAAATTGAGATTCCATATTTTGTTATGTAATAAATTATTTTGAAAAATCTGATTCTCGATCTATCAATGTTTTAGAAACGTACTGAAATATATTCTTTTTTTATTCTATAAAATGTTTTATTTACGGTAATAAATGCCGTCAGTTGTCTCCCTGTTATTAGTTCAACTATATTTACACATACTTGACCGTACATGTTTATAGATTAGTGCGTAAATTTTTCTACATACATCCCGTTTTATTTTATCTAATCATGAATCGAAAATCCACTGTGTTGACTAATTTGATTACGTTGATTTGCGTTAAAGCCCAGCGTTCTGTTGTACCATATGGTACGGAAACATTCCCATTCCCACGGAAATATTAACAAAAATGTGTTTCAAATTATTTTATCGCACGTATATCTGACGTAAATGGATTTATTTATTATTTTAATAATACCTCAATATTATACAGATTAATCTATTTTAGATATTATGTATAAATTAACATTTCATAATTTCTAAATACGTCTTTAATTAATAAATATGTGTTATATATGATATTTGGCTTTGATTCGATTTATTTTATATGTTATAATTAACGAACTACGTCGGTTACTCTGTAATTGTACAATACTGTACTGTTTTACAATTCGAGTTGTATACTACATTTTCACGAGTTTTTAAAAATTAAATAACAAATAGAAAAGATAATTTAAACAAAATTTCATGTGGCAGGCCGGTACGTTCTTTTTCTACTTTCGTTAGGAAATATACATTTTATTTCATTAATTTGAGTTAGGTAACGTACTTCATTATTTCACGCAATGATATCTTTATTTTACTGTTTTTGTGGTTTTTAAATAAAATGTACACCACATGTAAAACTACATTTATTTAAAAAATTATAAGCCACATTGTAAAGAATTTTATAGTTCACATTTTTTTAAACTCGAATAAAAACGTCGTTTGTAGCTAGGTAGCTAGCTTAATTTAAATTTTGTTTGTCATTACTAAATGCCAAAATTTAAAAAAATTGCACATTTTCGAACGAAAATATGTAGAAATTTTTTGTATGCAACACGTAATGAATCTCGGTACAAACCTTACTTATGTGTTTGTAGAACTCGGCTACACCTCGTACTAAAAATTTCAAATACGTAAGGTAACTGTAACTACCTTCGTTTCTTAAATAGCAATTTTGTCATTCTACAAAGATACAAAGTACGTAAGCTAGCAACAAACTGTTTTATTAGTACGTTGCTATAGTAGCGTACGATTTTACGCACAATCAATGAATTAAAACAATTTGTGCATTCGCAGAAAAACATTATTTAAATGTGTGGCTATAAAGCATGACATTTTTATTTTTGTATAGAATATTTGGGCTTACCAATGAATGTAGCAGAATGTCAACTTGTGTAACCTGAAAATAAAAGAAACATTTTATTATAATTTTTTTAAGAAACAAATTAATTCAATATTTGAGTTATACCTACTATTTTTAGTCTCGCCCATATCTGGATAAATTAGATATAAACAAGAAAAAAATAATTCCAAAAGTATATATTTAATAAAATATTTTGTACCACACAATAACATAATTAAACCTAACAGAAATTAACAATAAATCTACTTCTTGTAATCGTATTTTTACAATAAAAAAGTAAAAAATTAGTAAAAATGGCACACTTTAACATTTTGTCTTTAATAAACTGATATGTTGCGATTTAAAGATATGCAAGAACACAAAAAGTTATTTTGAAATACAATTTCAAGAAGCATAAAAATATAAAATATATATTAACTGGTAACAGTAGTCTTTTCATTTTACCAAAAAATATTATTTGGCTACCAATCCCAATAAACCCTTAAAAACCACACAAATTCAACAAAAATTAAAACTGCTTTCAGCTATTAAAAAAATTAAATTCGAGAAATAATTGCAAAACTGAAAACAGTTTAAATTTTATAAACCAAACTGATGTACGGACATAAAACATACAATTACAAGAACATCACATAAAGTACTTATTTGGACAATACACATTGCTACTTATAAACCGTATTTTCTTCCTATACAAAATAATGAAAATAGTAGATAATATTTTCCTGTACAATATATTAAAATATATACAACATTTTGCAAGTTTCACTTTATACAGTGCTGAAAATAATATTTTCAATATACATTTATAGGATTATCACTGATTAAAATATTAATGAACCCAAATATATCAATATTATAAAACTTTGTTGTTATTCTTAGTCTAAATATATCACACAAGATGTAAATTGAAAATGATTGACGTATTTGAATCATCATGGACTAGATCTAAAAGATAATTGGACATCACATAAAGAGAAACATATAATCCCAAGAAAAAACTACCACATCAAAATAAAAATATTGCTTACCGATATAATGCTAGGAGTTAGCCGCGCCCGAAGAAGACGACTGTATATGTGCGCTGTGATGTTGAACAACTCGAAGAACTAAATTCTTCAATGTTTGTGGCTTGCAGTATTCTTCCAACCAGCTGAAAACGCCCGCTGACAAATCGGAAAAATTTGTAACAGGCACATTGTTGAAAGACTGAAAAAGCTGATCCATCATCATCTGGAACTAAAAAAAATTGATAACATTAACTCAGGAGTTTAGTAAAAATAAAAAGTTTTTTCATTTGAAGAATAATTCAAAATAAAAAATGCAGTCAATATCTAATCTATATGTGCTACATTTTTTGTTCTTTATCTTTATTATCACGGAAAATTTATATAACTTGAACACAAAAACTTTACTTAATTAATGGATTTTAGTTACGAAACTTCACTAATTTATTCAAGTATTTTAACTAACTAATTAATAAATTAATTGAGAACTATATTTTTACAAAGACTGATATTACATTACTTAATCAATAGATTCAAGATGTATTGCTGCAACTTTAATTATTATTTAACGAGCACATAATGTAGGCTATAATTCAAGAGGGTGAAAGTCTACGCACGAGCTGAAAGCGAATGTATAATCATCCGAGTGAATTATAGTTATGTGTGAGTCAAATACGACTTTTTAAATAAAACATTTCTTTACAAATATTTATTCAATAAAATATTAACCTAACCTCACATTTTGGTATGATGATGGATGAGTTATGTTAAATAATGGACTAATAGAATAGTGTTGAATTATGAATTCATTATACAATGTCTTGTGGAGGAGTTTATCTTACTAAAGTTACCTGCATAATGAATGTATTATTGGTCGTAGATAAAATATGTTATTTTTCCTTTCTTTTTTGAATAATTTAACAAGTTGTTATTTATTTTCATATCAAATATCTACACCCTACACGTGTTCATATTCATTTTGGACATTTTTATTAAACTTTTTAAATATTTTTTTAAATAAAATTATTTTTATAAAAATCACGTATTAAGAAATCATTAATAAACGAATGTTAAATTAAATTTAAAAACAATAAATAATAACTAAAGACTTACCACCGAAAATTTTACTTCATCCGATATTCTGGTCTCCGTATGTCCAGGTTGAGTTTGTTGCGCTTTTACAATTTGCTCAATATTTGTTTGCATAATTCGTAAAGCAATAACATCTTTTCTTAATGCATTCCTTTCTTCTTCCTGTTTACGTTTTTGCTGCTGCAGATATTGAATGTAGTCAATAGATTTTTGCAAAACTGTTGCTTTGCTTAATTTATATCCCGAAACATCTGTTTGTTGACAAGTAGGGACCAACTCTTGCAAGGCATCGTAACCCTTCTTAATGGCATTTCGACGTTTTTGTTCAGCTGCAGTGTGAGCTTCTCTTCGGCGCTCTTTGTAACTTAATGGCGATGATTTACTATCATTGGTATCGTCTTCATCATCTATAAATTATTGAGTGTTATTATTTTCTCAGAGAACAAATAAATTGGCGAATCTAATTTACTGACCAGAAGAAAAGCTGCTGACCGATTATAATTCGCTCAAAACTTTATATTGTAGCTAAAAGGCACCAACATGTGAACCACATAACCTTCTTCAGAGAGGTACTTTTCTCTAGTGAATATGAAGTATCAAACGAATCGCGTAAGTCTACATAGCCAGCTAACAAGGTTTTGTAAAAATTCACAAGAATAAAGTAACCCTCTGAAGAAGGCTACGTGGTTCATATGCTGGTGCATGATGTGCTAGGTGTCGGTTAGCGAGAATATAAAGATTGAAGTGAATATTGGTACTCTATTCACCCGGTCAGCAGCTTTTTTTCTGGTCAGTAAATTAGGCAAAACCCAAATAAATTACATGACAAACCTGAGTTGTGTGTGGACGTGTTGGAAGCACCTAAAGATGCCAATGAGCTTGCACTGTTACATCTCGTATACATATTCTGTTGTTCTCGAATATGAGGGTTGTTGTTTTCTATTTTTAATGGAGCACTAGACCTCCGACTTGGTCCTGGCTGCATCATAGCTGTAAATGTTACCTTAAGACACTTTTCGACATTTCTTTTGCACGGCACATACCATAACCAAGTTCAAAATTGTTACCATACGTTGATTCTGCCATTATTAATGTTAATTATAAAAATATGCAGTAAGTAGTATACAAAAAGATATTTACACAATGTACAAGAGTAAGTTATGTTTGTGTGAAAGTATAACACATTTTCATCTGAATTTTAATTCAGATGCCACACTTATTACTTGTCTAACACTAATTAAGAATTAAAATAATGAATTATCAGTGTCTAATTACTAAGCCATGTTAACACAGGTTTTTATTTTGTTAATGTACACTACAAAAAAAGATCAGCTGCACATTGACAGGGAACTTACTTTACTGCGCACTACATCGCGCACGGATCTTGCGCATAAGGCCACGCAACTTTTTTCAACACCCCACCCCACCGCCACAAAAATGGCTCACGATTTTGTAAATACCACCTGTTTGAAACACTGAAAAAAATTAATACAATAAATTAAAGCTCTTTTAAATGTATATAAGTACAATTAAAAAATATATATGTAAATAAAACAACAACAAACTAAGTAAAAGACGGTTAAATAAAATTATATCTTATTGCGCCTGAATGGCAACAACCAGTTGCGCTTTTCAGTTTTGAATTCATGAACTTGAAATGCAAAAAAATATTTCAGCATAAATAGGAAATAGAAATCAATAATTACTGAGATTAATATCAAGCGATGATGAAACAGTGACTTTCCTAAAAGGTCATATAAATATGAAAAATAAAAGAGTAAAGCATATAAATGTAATCACACACATGTATATTTGTTAACTGAAAATACATGGTACAGTACATCATACAATTGAATTTTTTAAAATGCACTTACATGAAAATATTTTTTTAAATAAATCAAAGTCGAAGTTAGTATGATTTTTTATTATAATCCTAAATATTTGTAATTTGTTAGTTTATCTAATATTGTAATATTTTTGTTATATCACCTCTCTCTAATACTCAACTAAAATAAAAGGACACTTCATATAATTCTATTCTGTCATCAACCAATATTTCATAAATAAAATGTTTTTACAATTAGAAATAATAATTTCATTGACGTTGAATAATTCTATGTAGTTTTGCATTAAAAATGTCTATCTATAAACTAGTTTTAAAAATTATCTATGTGTGCAAATAAACGTATCAAGCACATAGCAATGTACAATATCAAATGTTGATAAATATTGATTTACAGTTAATTGATATACGTTAAAGGTCATTAACAAATAGTTTTAAACTCAGATCAATATAATACAATAACTAAACTGATTCAAAACTATTACATGAATTAAGGACGACATATACATATATATTTATTGTGGTTCATATATTAATAATTAACTAAAACAGTGAAGAAGATAAAATGATGAAATAATTTTTAAGTTGGACCCAATAAAGATGTGTTTTGTGTAACTTTAATATCGGTGAACCGTTCAAATAAACAGCAATACGATATAAAACGAAAAGTACTTACTAATTTACGCGAAACTGTTCCCCAAATAAATAACAAACAATTACCAGGTGTCATATTGTTTTTTCACATAAAATTCGAACAATACATTTATATTAAAAAGATAACATTAATGTATTGATAGACTTTTACCAGGTTCAAACATTTCATCAACATTTTAAATCATTTTATCAAAAATAAGAAATGAGACACCCAAAATCGATTGTTATTTGATTGCGATACGATTTCAACAGGGATAAGCGACATGAGGATAAGGAAAAAGGGAAAGATGAATTCACAGAAAAACGTCAATTCATGGAGAGGATCTGCAAGTACACATCGTGTATATAATGACAAAAATATTACTTCCTAACCATTACTTTAATTGTAGTAATATGGACACTTTCCTGAGACAATATATACATGCTATCTTGTGAAAATTTAAAGCTGATTCTCAAATATATTTTATTGTACTTTCTACCTCTTTCCGATGGAGGCAAATCGAAATTCAAATGCGGTGCTCAGAAAAGCTAACGGCAAAAACTATCACATCTAAATGGTGGTGACGGTGGCAAAGGTGGTCGATATCTAAGGACAAAGGATATCTGATTTCTGTAACACGGGCTACGGGTACAGAGCTAACTACGCATTCGATACAGTTTGACTGCAACGTAACTAACTCTGCATTGTGGATGAATGTATGTTCTGTTTTTGATCTCCGATCTAACTAACCAATCCTGACAAAAGTGCTGCCGTTCAAAAATTGAGAGCTACCGCTACTTTAATATTGCATACAAATCTTATTCTTTTAGAAACACTTATATAATTATTTAAAATATATTAGAAATTTTAACAACAGCGAACCAACTTTGTTCTTCCTTCAAATCATGCTTAAATATGGAAGCAACGTATTTATTTTTTAAAAAAATACATCATCAATAAAACACAAATCAAAACAATGTTAATAATAATAATATACTTTTCAAATGTAAAACTAATTTTAAAGGTAATAATTATAGTGAATAAAAATGAAATGATTTTACTGATTGCACAGCATCAGCAAGTTATTAGTGTCTGTAGCGGCGGATGTGTGTATTTGTGTTGTGAATCGGCGAGCATACTGCATGTCAAGCCACCAACCAGTCCTTAACCTAATCAGAGTACACCGACGAAACACTGAACTCTACTCACACGTAATAAAATGTCATTTGATCCAAAACTAAACGCTCACTTTCTATCACTTGCGTTCCAGAATTAGTGTGCAATGTCAGATTACGTGTAAAAATATTAAAAACCCATATTTAAAAGTAAACCTTTCCTTTTGATGAATGAATTTCCAGATAATGATAAAACTATATTCTTGTTCATAAAACAATCTTACCATTCTGCTGAGATCAATCGATTGCATTCTATTTAAACTTTGACCCGTTTGCTGCGGCCCTTTTGCAGGCGGCGTGGCTTCTTAGTCTCGGGGGCGCTGGTAGGCGTCTCCGAAGGCTCAGTTTCAACCGCTTTTCTCTTTCCAGAGCCCTTGGTGGGAGAGTCATGCGTGGGCACCACAGCAGCCACCGCTTCAGGGATCTCCACGTTCCACGAGTCCGGCTCAGCAGCAGCCGTGGAGGTAGAAGCGGCAGCGGGCTCGTTAGTGCTCGCGATGGGGATGAAGTCGATTTCCTGAGTCGGTGCTTCCAGTGCTATTCCCAGGTCAAGGCCTTCAGGCATAACACCTTGATTCACCAGAGCCTGTAGATCTTCTTGTGGCAACGGAACGATGACATTACCACAACCACTACATACAGGTGGTGTTGCTGGTGACTTCGATCTCCAATATTGTAGCTCAGTCTTACACTTATTTAATTCTTGAAGTAAAGTACTAAATTTACGAGAAATCTCTTCGTTCTTTTTGTCGTTTTCATCCAGCCTAGTAGCGTATTCTAAAGTTTGCTTTTGTTGTTCTGCCAACTGTTTTTGTTGTTCAGCAATTTGTTTTTGCTGCTCAGCAGTTTTTCGTTTGCATGATCGCAGATCCTGACGCAGCAGAGACAGTTGACTGTTGTAACGTTTCATACCTTGCTTGATTTTACGAATTCGTTTGCGTAATACCATATTTGACTGTGGAATTGGTTCAGAGAGATCTTCTACTATTACGTCATCATGAACTGAATGATCTTTTTCTTTTACATCTTCTTGTGGTGGTGATTCCAAACATAGATAATTTTTACTTGTGCCAGCAGCTATAAAAATAATTGAATTAATGACGTTCTAAAATAAATAAATACAAACTTACATGAAAACGTTGTTGTAAAATCTAAAAAGTCTGAACTAAAGTACGCAATTTCAGGTAATTTTGGTTCAATGTGCTCCTTAAAATATTCCATAGCCATAGTCGACAGATCAAAAAGCTCATCAGTTACTTTATAAGGCCTTGCCAATTTTGGAGTTACTTTAATATAATGCAAAATACGATAAACTTCATCTAAAATCTATAACCGAAAACCAGATAAAAATTAATAAACTCTTAATTTATAAGTCACTTACTTCTCCAGGGAAAAAACAACAATGCCTACGTTCAATGTGCTTGCCAAAAGACATTTGCAATAAAGTAAGTCTCATGTGTAAAGTTTCAATTATATCAGATTCACAGGCCAGTGGATGGTTACGTCTTGCAGACTCTCTTCGAGGCATTTTACTTTTTATGTTTTGAAACCGATGCAGCATTTGAGTTTGTAAACGTTGAAAAGTCGAATTAAGTGTTAGCCCACAGAGTCGATCCATTTCATGGGAAACCTACAAATAAATAGAACAAATGATAAGTTAGGAAATTCATTTGTATATCACAATAATTTACTGGGCGCATATGTGCAACGGTCTTGAAATTAAGATACGTGAAGATCTTCTCGATCACTTCCTGGGGAAGGTCGAGGAAGAATATTGTCTGGTCTGGAGTCCATTTGCTTGGGTCACCTTCTTTGACTACAACGTTTGATGTAGACTGTTGAGATGCTAATGTTGCAATTACAGTACTGTGTCTAGTGAACTTTGCAGGCCCTAAATCGGCACTGGTTCCTTGACCAGACGATTCGCCTGTATTATTGCTGACACTTGACATCAAACGAGTGGACACCATTTTGCACACTTCCCGCTCTAAATCCTCCAAAACTAGTATCTGTAAACGCAAAACATTCATATTTCAATTATAATTCAATATAAAAATGTGATGCAAAGAAAAAATTAATCTCGTTGTGCGACACAAATACCTTCGAAAACAACGAATATGGTTTGTCACATATTTACATAGCTAAGCACACCATAACAACACTTGATAATTGAAATTAGTACTATTATCATTTTGTATTTTATTACTGATGCTATTAACAGCAAAAGAAAATATATCACACTTCTAAAAAAATTATAATTGTGCAATGTTCAAGACCATAAATTAGCCATTTTCAAAGTAGCTTTTTTTAACTCAATTTTTTTCATCGAACCAAACGCGATAACACAATGTACTATTTCTTTATATTCTTTACAGTATAAGTAACAAATAAATACAACATTTACTTTAAAACATCACTGATAAAGCTGTCCACATAATTATTTGTGCAATCGTGCAATGCTAGCTCGAACTCAAAATGGATGATCGTACCTAAACAGCAGCAACTTCAAAACCCTTATATATTCAATTGAAATCCATTTTCAAGGTTTTTGTACGTTTATGGAGCACCAAAGATGTTAATTTACGTTTCTGTTAAACAATTATTCATGCAGAATTTATTACACAGTGTAAAAAATATATCAAAGTGCAGAACCGTTTACCACTTCCACTTCGCCTTTCATTTCAGTAGTGGATTTCTAAAAGCCAACTGAAATGGCATAATACACCAGTGGCGTGCTTATACATATTTATAGCGAACACACTCTTCATTTTCTACGCAAAAATATATTGTTTATGACAAACATAAAGAACGATACAATAAAAGTTAGAAACAACTTGTTTTTAAATAATTAAAACGAAAATAGCATTTAAACGTAAATGATGAATACCTATTATGAAAATAAATATTTATAATATAAAATGAAACTATAAAATCAATCTTACTCGTATATTACATACAATATTAGAAATTTTAATTAAAAAACACTTTAATTTTACAAAAATAAATGCAAGGATAATTTCCCTCACAATATTTATTTTTCTACGCCTCTGCATGTAAGCGCGCGCATATCTCTACAAATGCAACGGACAAAACTACTAAGAACTGGCGCGAGTATAAAGTATTTGCCTCCAAAATAAATTTATATTATTCTTTATTACGTAGTTATTATTACTCAGCAAATTATAATGATACGTGTTACAGTTTTTAAATTAGTTGTCATATATTTTCGTTTCAGTCCACAAGGGATTTTAATAAAAATAATAATTAAAATTCACAAAATTACTTACATATTTGTTCCTTTTGTATATAAAGTCGTGGTAATTAATTTAAGATTTGCTTCATTTTGTATAAATTTAAATTACATAATATTGTAATATTTTCTACCCCTGAACTCTATTTAACTTGCGAAAACATTTGCACACTACAAACTTTGCAAAATAGTACGCGTGCGCATAGACTGTCAACTGTCATTCATTACTTAACCACAAAATTAATATTTTTGTAAATAATATTCTACTAGCAACGAAAGGATAATATTTCGTAGTATTGATAAAATGTAGTAATTTGTATATTATCATACGTATTTATTAACATTTAGAGGGTAACTTGTAAAATACTTATAATGTTAACTGATACTTATTTAAAAACTTCTTACCTTTTATTTGAAATCCATCTAAGAAGATTTAAAATATGGATATAATGCACCAAACTCCCCATTAGAAGTCATTTTCTAACTTCTATCACAAAATATTCTGCAACGTATCTTCAACTTCAACTGAAACAAAACACTGACGTTGGAGCAGCCTACCTGACATTCGTAGAACTAAAACACATTTAAAATATAGCGCCAACTATAAAATATCATAGAAGCAATTTAGTAACATTAATCTAACTTAAATTATGTAATTTTAATTGAAAAAAATAATAATTTTAGTTGTATTTAATAACTATACTAAATTTCTTTTTAAATTATACAAGTAAAATCTTATATTTCATTGAAAAATGTTTTTTGAAAACAATTTCTATAATACAAATATTTAAAAAATAAATTATCGTTGTATTGTATTGGTATTACTTTTCAGACTTTTTAGTTAAATAGTAAAATTCAATATCATATATATTTATTTATGTTGAAGTAAAATACATAATTCAACTTTTTATTACTATTTTGACAATTTTGCAGAATTTACACATACATCCCTTAGGTCCATTTTAACACTAACTACTTGTGGAAACAAATATTATACAATAAAACTACAGATAGAATGGCAAGAACAAATTAAAAATGAACTGAATAAAAACTATATAAATCCAAATATGTTACAAAGTCTTTGGTTACGCTAGCCATTCTGAATAGTAGTACATAATTATACGTAAAAAATCAACAAATAATATAACATTTGACATAAAAGAAAACTATATAGATACTAAATATAATATAATATGTATACTGAACTTAAAATGACTGTAAAAATTTTGTAAATTATTATAAAAATTTACAGAAAATAAATCATGGCACATATTTAAAATAAATCTTACTTGGGTATTAAAATATATAACAAAACTTGAATTATTTCCCAGTATAGTACTCATAATAACAAAAATGTTTCTCTTAAAATATATTGTACATAAAACGAGTATTTAGCAAGCATTACTGGAAAATAATTAAAATTTTTGTACATTTTACAGATTAAAATAAAATGTATCGAGTTAAAACTATTAAAATTTTATAAAATTTGTTTGCTTCAAATGAAGCAAACATTTTACAACGCTGACATACATAATACATAATAAATACCAAATGAAATGTGACTCTTTCATAGTGAGCTGAGTCCGTCATCGATCTAATAATATCAGATCGATGCATCTTACATATATACAACAGTACATTTAGATCAAATATTTATCTTTATATTTAAATTATATATTCTAATATATATTTATATAATATATATTTTTAAAATGTAATTTTTATATATTTATATAATTCAATGCGGCTAATGTCACATACCTTGAGTTTGAATAAATGCTATAGCATCGTAATAGTATGTTAGCATTCCACTACGTTTATATAGATTATATAAAAGAGTCTACATTATTGTCAACTTATGCATTAGCTCACACACTGGAAATTAATCAGTTAGGTACATAATTTGGAATGATTACAAGAAATTATACAGTACGAAAATTCGAAGTTTGAGTATTGTAAACATACAAACGCTTATAGATAATTTTGTGATTTAACTGTGGTCTCATTCTGCGTTTGAATGAAATGCAAAAAATAGAGAAATAGTAAAAATACAATAAATAACACAAAATATTGTAGATGAGCATGTGTGCACCATGTTATTCATTGTATCGTTGCATCTATGAATACTACGTATTGTCATATAACACCTTGCCTGCAGTGGTGTAGTCGGGTCTTACACCAACGTCGGTTCGGACTAGTATATTAAACAAATCTTTATAAATAATTACAAGAAAAGGCTATTCTTCGTTGATTTGGCACTTAACACAAGAAATTCACATATATCTACTATAATATCTTTGCTACATATAATAAAAAAATAATATATACTCTGATCACAAGTTACAAATATTTTGAGTGACTTGACTATATAAATGGTAACAAACAGTGAACATTTTGAATTCGTTTTGTCCGCTGTGAGCGATTGCACGCGACTATTGCCTGCTTTGTCCCAGGGCCTGCTACTGCGAACTGCGACGACCACTGCAGTGCTAAGTGCTGGTGGAAGACAGTTGATTGCGAATCATGGCACTCGATACGACTTACAGTTATTTTATCTTTATGTTATGTTATGTATGAATAAATAAGTGTTGTCAGCTTTGCAGCGCGCTTGCGCAGTTGTGCTCACAGGTACCGGACATCTTTATAGTTTATTATGTACATATATACGAGACTGAGATCTATATTAACAGACAGTACAGTCATAATGGACAACACGGCTAGGATGGACTCGATGTCAAATAAACAGCAGTACATAAAACAACGATGGCTTATGCGCGTTCCAACCATTATGAGAGTATGTATGGTAAATATTTCCGTATTATGGCATCGTTACGACTATTTTAAAAAGATCAACTGGACAATCGTTATAGAAAACCTTACGTCCTTTACATAAATATATTATATTGTATTGGGGTTTATAATATAAAGAATATAATTTTAATAAAATAAAATATCGAAGCACTGTAACTTTTAACAATACATAAACACTTACGTACTCGAATTATTTAATCTCATAAATTCTCTATAATCTCTCGTTTATATATAATTATATATGCTATATTTACATGAGTGTAACTTTGTTTGGCATTTTTTGGTGTACTTGGTGGGCAAGCAAAGAGCGATGCACTAATATTTCTGTTGCGAGTTACTCTCTATACGGCTTACAGTACGAGTAGCGATGGTTCATATGTTGGCTGTACGAACCTGAGTGCGAAAATCGCTTCAAACACTTGGAGCACTGGAACGGCTTCTCTCCACTGTGTAACCGCTTGTGTTCCGTCAGGTGGTGTTTGTGTTTAAATGCCTTTGGACATTCGTTACATTTGTGCGGTCTTTGACCTGTAACAAAACATATACATAAGTTTCATTTTGTTACCTATGATTAAAAATGCCGTGGGTAGTGCTAATGCGCTAGCAAATAATAAAGGCGGGAAAATTCTGATACTATGAAATTTATTACTAAATCAACGGCGCGCTTTTTATGATATTTTCGGTAATTTGTAAGCTAATAAAAATACGCTACGTATTTAATTTGTGATTTGGTATCATATGCATAAAAATATATAATAATAAAACTATTATTATATTTTTATTATTTGTAATTGCGATATTTCACTATCAAGAGATGGCGCTGTTCACCTCACTTACAACAAGTGAGGTGAACAGCGCCATCTCTTGATAGTGAAATATCGCAATTACAAATAATAAAAATAGGAACCCCGCATTTATTTGTCAATAATACTAGAAAAAGATGATACATACCTGAATGTTCATACTTGTGGCGTGCCAAGGAGCTTTGTTTAGAAAATGCTTTGTCACACTGGTCGCAGATGAATTGCCCCTCAATCTCAGGTTCAGGAACACCAGGTGTCAACATGGAGTTACTTAGGCTCTTCATTGAAAGGATCATTTTATTCTTCTTCGTTGGACACATGACATCTTCATCACCAGTGTACATCTCTTGTGAAACACCCGAATCTTCATTTTCATCCATTTTCCACGGCCTCTTCTCTGAGTTAGGACTAGGACTTGCGGTGTTGAGAAGTGGGGACCGCAGATCTGGGTTGTATTGTAACAAGCGCTCCATGGGAAGTCCCATAGATGTCATGGCAAGACGATGTGCTGGTTGTGCCAAGATGCGAGCTAATCGACTACCATTCGTAAATACATCCTGGTGCAGAGGCATGGAAGCGAGAGGTGCTGGCGATGGAGAGCGGTGGTAGTCGGATGAGCAGTTGGAACTCTGGTAATGAACTGGCTGATAAGGCAACTGATGGAAAGGCGTGGGGCTGCGGGAGGATTTGTGGCTAAGGTTGACGGCTTCCTCACCGGAATCCGAGTGCGCGATGGCCGACGCGGGTCGTTGTGGTGAACTGGATGGCGACGTCGGCACCGACAGAGGTTCTCTCTTTGTGGACAAGTCTAACGGTTGTTCCGAGCTGCTATGGTATTGCGGCGAGGTCTGACCATACGGCAATGTTCTAAGAGCTATGTGCGGAGGGGTGGAAGGCACTATTGACTGAGGAAAAGGCGCTAGTGTAGTGGTAGGAATAGGGCTGTAAGGAATCTGTACCAGTCTCCCTTCTCGGCGATCACGCGCTCGTGTGTTTTGGAACCACACTTGGACGACACGCACTGGGAAGCCTATGCGCTCAGCGATGCGTGCTAATTCTTCACGTTTTGGTCGCGGGTTCATTGCGTAATGGTCTTTTAAAATAGTTAACTGCTCGTCTGCTATTAGGGAACGCACGCGAACTTTGCGACCATCTTCAGCAACATGGTCAGTTGTTGTGACGGATTCATTGTCAATGTCATAGTCATCGTGCGATTTGTCGTTATGTTTGTTGTCCGAATCATGGTCATCTTCACCACCACTCATGTTACCATTCATAGAAACATCTTCATTTTTTACATGCACGGATTCTTCTAATTTGGCTGCTAAACCTTCGCTTTTAATTTCAACACTGTTCTCACATTCATGCGAGTCCAACTCTGATTGCAAAGTAAACTGTTTTTTGCACCAATTACAATTTAAATTATTTTGAAATTTATCGTCTATTGACAACGCTGGCGATGCAATGCTACGAGATTCACTATTATTAGGAGAATCAGTGGACAGTTTCTGCATGTTGGCCTGCAACAACTGCTTTGTCACGGTAGCATTCACAGTTTCTAGGATTCGTTTCACAGCCTCGAGATCACCACTGTTGGACTCGGGCGACGGTGCTCTTCGGTTGTCTTCTTCTCTATCGGCTTCATCTGTGTCCATGACAAGTTCGCTACCACTAGAAGTTTCCTTGTGGTCATCTTCAGCGGTACCTGGCGCTGTCAAGGAGCGGTTGTCTTCAGCTATGTCGGTTTTAGGTGAATGCGAACCAGCGTTGGTTTGAAGTTGTTCTAGGAGTTGTCCGAGGGATGCAGACATTGCGTACGGTGAGATGGGGTGGGAAGCGGCACCGAGGTGTAATCCTGGCGGTGTCATGTAGAATGGATGTAATGTTGCGGCTGAAGAAGGTGGTGGGTAAGCTCCGTCTCTGGGAGCCATCACGGATAAGAACGCTGCTGCTGCTGCTTCACTATATTTGGGCAAGATAGGCAAGTACGAATTGTGATTGGGGCTAGTGGTGATGTTGTTGTTAAGTGCTGCAGCATTTGGTCGTTTCGAACCTCGAGACGCTTGAGACTGATTTTTGTCCAGAAGGGAATTACCGCTGCTTGCCGCACGGTTTCGGCCCATCTTCAAGTTCATAACTAGACATTTCTTCGATGTCATATGACTTGAATATGAACCTGAGTGCGAGAATCGTTTCCCGCAGTTTGCACATTCGAATGGTTTCTCTCCACTGTGAATGCGAATATGTTCCTGGAAAAATTAAAAATGAAATTAGCACTAATAATAACAATTACAAATATTCAGCGAAATTTTTTTATAGTAATGGTTCACTTACTTTTAAGTGATGTTTGAATTTGAATGCTTTTTCGCATTCTGTGCATTTGAATTTTCGGAGGATGGCACTTTCATCGTGGCTAATCATGTGCCGCTGCAGACGGTAAACGTTGGCAAAAGTTTTATGGCAAACTTTGCAGGACTGTAAATAAGAAAATCAGTTTTAAAATTTTGCATTATATTATTCCGAACAAAACTATTTCCATCTAGCGAGCATATTACTTAAACATTTTAAATTTGATGATTGCCATCTACTGGGCATCCAATGTAGAAGATTAATTCTTCCTTTTATCACATTAGCTTAGAGCAGACTTTTAAATAGTTTGTAAGCGTGTGAAGTTAAATTTCAATTTGATCCCGGTCATATTAATTTTGTATAAATGTTTTGTGTAAATGTTTTCATCCAAAAATAATACGATTAAAATTTTAATTACAAAGCTGACAATATGAAAAAGGTAAAAAATATGACGTGTTGTTTACAGTGTTCTGCTTTTTAATATCGATTTAGTGTTGCCTAGTTCACAGGCCCATGTGCACAAGCGTATGTAGAAACCATACGGCGATACATTAACGGGAAATAAATAGGTTACACAAACACATCTTTTAGCCGATGGTTTTATTTGATCGCGCACGCAAGTGCACGGAATGTGTTATTAAATGGCAGAGAACAGAACAGTAAGATTCACACGGGACGCACTACATCGCAGCACATATGCGAGTCGGCGGCGTTTTCTTATGCGATGCAAACTTACACGTGTTAGAACAGGGACAAGATTTTTATTTGTCTTTTTATAATTACTAGTTGACGGACATTTTCGTCATTAAGCTGTTAAGTTCTCACGAACGTCTTTATTTGTTTTCATTTCTTTAATTTGCTAGTAAAACCCGAAGATGACAGAATTGATTATACTTAAGTTTTGGCAATGTTTATGATTCAAATTAAGGATGCCGTTTTTCAAACGAGTGTTGAAAAAGTCCTAAATCTCAGCAGGCTATGGATTGTGAAACGCACGGCACAAATTAATGTCTATACTTTATTCTTAAAATCTAATATTAAACAAATCAGATATAATAATGTAGGTACTACTACAGATATAGTGCACAAAGACAGCAATAGTGAACGTGCTACTAAGTGTCAATGAATTTGTAAATTTTTGCATTATTAAGACGAAAGTAATAATTTCTGTTGATATGAAGGCACTATATTTATTTATTTATTTTCAGCTAGTAAATTCAATGACAAAAATTACTTAAAATACGCAAATTTCGGGAATATTCCAACCGATTCCAACGGAAATAAATATATAATGGTAAAAATAGCCTCTTAGTGATACTATTAATTTTTATCAATTAATGAGTAGGTACCTACTGAGAAGCGGCATAAAACTTCGGGTTAAATTTGTTCGCTACAGTGTGCCCTAATTTTTGAATACCCGATCTTTAGATTTTATGACATGTTTATTATTTGATCAAAATATAAATAGGAATGTAAATTTTGAGTAGGTAGGGAGACTGAAAGTTAGTGTCTGAGTTAGAAATAACAGGCATTTTGTTTTGGTAACATACGGTCAGGTCAAAAACTTTTCATTCAACATGTGTTGGTGTGTACATACGTCATTCCGGACGACGGGGAAAAGCAGAGCGCGAGAAAAAGACGCAACAGCGGGTGGAAAAAAGAAAGAAGATTCAGGTGTATAAAAAAAGTAATTTTTCAAGAAGTGAAGCTGCGCATGGCCCCACGTGTCTTTCTCACGCTCAGAGCTCTGGATCTACAGCTGCGTTACTCATTATGACATCACCTCCTTGGATTATATGCGTAAAACCATTTATTGGCATCCTTGTACAGATTGTAATGTAAATGGTGTCACGCTCCCACTTGTGAGATGGCGTGTAAATATTAACTGGCCACTTGACGCCTGGCTGCCCAGACCTATTCGCGTTCAAGTCGCCCATCGCCAACGTGTGGTTTCCCTATCACCGGATAATCCGTCATAATGTTATAAACAAAACTATCATCCATATGCACAATTCATTCACGAGAACGGATATTATAAATTATACAATCAAGAATTTCTTATAATAATTATGTTACGAAAAATAATAAATAGAACCAATTTTTCCTCCAAATATTTCCTTGGTATTGTAAATAATTAAGAGGGCAATTCTTAGTAAATCTATATTTTTAACAGATTTGCAAATCTATAAGGATAAAATCACTTCGTTGTTCGTAGAATAAATTATTTGAATGCAATTTCTTATTTATATCTGTTCGATTTTATACCATTTATAGCATCAAAATAATATATTAAAATTATTAATTAATTACAATATACGCTATTCTGGTTTATGGGAAACAATGCCTGCGTTTACAACGACAAAATTAAGATTCTATTAAATCTATTGTATTTTTCAAAGAGCAGCAGCTTGGAATGTAGCTTAATTAATAAATTAATATTTAATGTGTGGAATTTTTATATTATAATGATTATTATTGTACTAAATAAAAAAGTGTTTCTTTGTGATTTATCTGTGTCAGTAGGTATATAAAAGTTAATTAGGATTTTAACAATAAGATTGGAGCAACCCGCCTTACAATTCGCACGATATTCAAGTGGCCTGTTATTTAGGGGTGTACGTACACCATAAATTCGTACATTTTCAAATAATTATGTTTCTTTATAAAACAAAATGTTTATAAAAGTAAGTAATTTTAAATATAATATTTACAAAATAATAATCTATAATGTAACTTTAAAATGTTGAATTTGCTAAAATATTCGAAATGTTTTAATATTCAAACGCCGAAATTGTTAAACGGCTGAAAATTCTATTAATCATAGAAACGAGTTTAACGCAGTTTATTAGGCGTGAGTTCAGTGTGCTAAGAGTTTGTTTAACTCTTTGAAATAGTATATTTTGTACTCTATGGTACAAATATACGTCGAAGGTACAGCTTTCAACCAAAATAATGCATTTATTTCTGTTTTCATACACTGTTTAAAATTAAAACATTATGTAATCGAAAGATTAATACAATTATTGTTGCGACAACATTATTAGAGAAAATATGAGCTAGGTAATTTTTGCATTTTCATATTCCAGATTCTTACTTTATTAATGCATACAATTAAATTTTGTTTAATATAATCGATTATTTACGTTGTTCTGTTTAGTAAAACAGTAAGTTAAAAACTATTTTAAAATTGACGAAACTGGATTGTTTTCACTATTTAATTACCAGCAGACTATTAGGTATTTCAAGAATTTTGTCATGTCTTTATAAACTTACATGCCAAATATAAGTTCATAAATTTAAAAAACAAATGCCACAATATTGAATATTGTAGCACCCCATTTTGCTTTGAATTTCATAGCAAGTGTATATAGCCTTAATTTTTATAATATTTAAGTGTTAAAAATTTCGTGAACTAAGAAATAAATAGAAAATAAATCTCACTCACCACTTGCGCATTCGGCGAATGCAGGAGTTCGTGCTTCTCCAACTGATCCTTGGTGGAGAAGCTAGTGGTGCACTGGGAGCAGGCGTAGGGCCCGGGGGGCGGCGGCGAGGCGGCAGAGGCAGCTGCCGGGGGCAGAGGCGCCGGACTGGCTTCCTCGGGGACGGCGTGCGAGTGGCACAACTCAATGTGCTCCTTCAGCGCCTGGAACGTCCCGCAACCCTTCTGACACTGCGGACATTTGATGAAGTCGCCGTCGCTCGCTTCTTCGCCCTCTTTCTTCACGCCGTTCGTCAGCGCGGGAACTGCAAGAGAATTTCTACATTAGTTCTCTACTTTGTGAACAGAAAAAACAACGCAATGAGGATGAATATATAGCGGTTACCAGACCTTTAATATCTTGAGAATCTGCAGAACTTGTCATATATTATTTTTTAACATGGACTTAAGTATTATGTAAAGGTGATTTATGTCAAACAATTTTGTTTGACACACCAGGTATCCAGGTAAACTGATTTTGGGTATATTTTTAATTAACCCTTAAAAATGATTTACCTTTTTTTAACATTCATATTTTTACAAATTATGACTCAACTCAAAACTTAAAATATTCAATAAATTTAATATTTTCTACCATAAATTTACTGGAGTAAAATTATTTCAACTAAATTTTATTACCAAGAATCTATTATGTTCAGAAAATGAATGTATTCACTATTCAGAATGTAATAAAATTCTCAAAGGAGGTATTATATTTCAATTGCCTCTGCTGAACTTTTTACAAATCATTATGGTGATATTTTATGATGGTACCTATAAGTTTGGTACAAGAAATATCTAAATTACTTTATTACTAAATTGGACCTACATAGTTAAACAGTTTTATGTTTTAACATAAATTTCATAGTAATATTTTCATATGCACGTAGGCACAGAAATAATAATGAGTATCTACAAAATGCATACGTCCGTTATGAGTTAAAATAATCAACGAGCTATTTAGTACGTTAACGAGATAGACAACATCCTTTGACGGCGTTTTTATTATTTTTGGTAAAAAGTCGTATACCGGACAAAGGAAGAATTAATTGGAGTGAGTCCAACTATGCACGAATTCATCGTGAATACAAACACGTCACCGAAAAAATAAAACAACGATTATTTTCACATTGCGGTCTAAAGGTGACTGCGAGCACATGATTTCAGCTCCTGTGAGTCACAGGACTTCCCTAGATAAGATATTGCAGAGTGCATTGTGTGGAGAAGTAATCAGTAAACAGAAAGAAATAGTAAATATTTTACTTTCTATCGAGGGAAATGTCACTTAAATTATTCCGATTCTTTAGTTTGTTTTTGGGCTGATGTACTACCACTTGTCGAATCTCAACGCGGCGAGAGCGAGCGCCAGCCGGTGCTGCCAACGCGCGGAGCTTTTACGAACTAACTCTCAACGCCGGACTTTTACACGCGTATTGCAAACACAAATCAAACACTTACATAAATCTAAATATTTCTTAATATTATTTTTACGTGTAAATCAATATTTAATACACACATACAAATTTACATTATCTGTAAAAATATTTCCATATTTACACGAACAAAACTTGAAAACATTTACGTATAATAAAACTTGTTTTCTAGAAAAATATTTGGATAACTTAAGAAACACTTAGTTTTGAATGTATTTTGAATTAAAATATGTTGGAGTAATTCTCGCACGGATGAAGGTGAAGTGGAATGGCGTAAACGTTAGTCCGGTGTAAAGAAAGCGATTGGGCGCGTAAGAAGTCCGTCGGTGATTATTGGCTGGATCTAGAACACCTTGCATTACAGGTGGCAGACCAATGGCATGGAACAGGTGGCGGAGACTCCGCCCAGCGTTTGTACCTGTGCGGTGCGCGACGCGGATTCGACAGGTGTCTGTGTGGGCGGAGTGCAAACACCTGTGTCCCGTGAGGCGTCCCTACGCATCAACGCAACTATCTTGATGATGTTGCAAAAACGCGGCACGCATTCACATACGCATTTAGTTTATTATTATTATGAACAGCACTGTAAATAAATATAAACCTTAAAACGAAATGGTTATGTGAGACGCGACTGGAGGCAAGGAGGGAGGTTGGCCTGTCCACTTGACCTCAACAGAGCAATTGACTCGACGCATTCTTGTTCACAGAGATGGAACACGTGTGGTTTGACCCGTGACCTGCCGCGCTTATTAATTACAACTACAGACGTCGCTGACGCACAAGAACTACAGCGAACACAAATGAAGCACGTATAGTGTATAGTTTGGTGAGTACTCACAGTGACAGGTGCTCCAAACGTTGGCCAGACTCCAAAGCCGGTAACTGTAACTGTCGTAGCAACCGAACATGCTCTCACTACGTGCCACCATGGCCCGCGGCTGGCTGCAGACTGCGCGCTTGCCCGTGTAGAGCGACACTGGCGGCGGCGCGCCCCCCGGCCGGCCGGCCAACGGCAGCGCCGCCCCACTCTCGCACAGACGTCGCTGCCGACTGCCTCCGACTACACCCGAACCCGAACTCTCAACCGCCCCCAACACCGATATTCAAATGATATATGACACGAAGATACAAATTTAAATCTTTAAAAAAAACTTATTTTTCAACTGGATTAGCCTATTCCGCACGTCAGATGCCAATCGGCTACCTCAGGACAATCTCAACAAGAATTTAAGGGCGCGCTGTGAAAAGTGAAAAACCGCAGCACGGTGTTTGTAATGGTCGAAATCTTATTATAGGTCATAAATATTTTGTCACTACTTGTGCCACGGCAGCGACATTTTTTCCAAAAGCTTTCTGCATAAATTTCAGAAAAACGATGTAACAATGAAAATTAATATTGCACAATGAAAAAATACATATGTTCCTAACTACCTTATTTTAAAAATCATGTCTATGTTGCATAAAATTAATTTCAATTTATTGAATTTTGTTCCCCCTTTTTTCATTTTTACTGAAAATTATATTTATTTTCGGGTCGTTTTATTTAGCATAGGTAGGGGAAATTCCAATGATTCTATAGGTACCTAACTCTTCCTAAGAGATCTCCATCTGGTGACAGTTTTTGAAGAACTAAGCTTCGTATATGGTTATATTTAGGCAATATTATCTATATCTAAGTATTGAAAAAAATACAGAAAATAAGTCAAATACCAGAGTCGGTCAACGAATCAAAATATTAATTTCGGTTTTGGACCTTATGTAATAAAATTCTAACATCAAACAAAATTGACAAAAAAGTATTTTTCCAAAAAAACAATTAATATAATTCATGCTTTAAACTTAAACCGTTCTAAACTGGTTCTAAAAAATCGGTCATGGGTTTGTTAAAATATTATTTACAGTTTAGGTTAAAACAACTGCGGTTTATTCCTGTTCCGGTTTGGTTCGAGTCCCTGATTTATCTTCAATGAATCATCTCTACCTTTTCTCACAAAAATTTGTCGGTCTCAAACAGTCAAATATTGGCCCATTAACGTTAATAGCAACAAACTACATAATTTTTCATTATCTGTATACTTCCCGATAGCATTATGTATAGAAAGCTATAATGGTTGCTCTGCTCTCAAAGTTCACTTCAGGATGAAAGCATTCATATCCGAAGTACTCAAGGTAAACATCAATATCTAATCATCTTTTGTGTTTCCATTAAACAGAAAGATTCTGTTGAACGAGATGAATATAGCACATAATTTGTAGGGGATGCAGCGACTGCCAGGGGCAGTGGGGCAGGGGGCGGTTGTATTCACTTGCAAATGCATCAGGCATCAACCCCTTCTATGCTGCAGTCGCCCCCGGCTATTGCATCAACGGTGGCGGTGGAAGGGGTGGAACACCCACAGGACATGTGCACCTATATTTAATATTTTATTTGATATGTATAGATGAAGTTCTGGATTAAATATTCACCATTGTTTTCTTTCCATCAGGAGCATTATTTTTGTAATTTATTATTAACTAGCTTCTAGTTTAACCCTTTAGTTCAGGTAAGGAAGGTAACTCGTTTTTAATAAATTTCTATCTAGCTACCTATTAGTTTAGTTTTTGTTACAAACAACCACTAGTTTAAATTTATATTTTACGATAAAGTGTTACTAACGAAATATTTATTTAGATTATTATTCTGACTTACAAGGTACTGTAAATACAATTTTTAGCCCCATGAACTGTAAACATAACAATCACACATCGTTGACATCTATGGTAGTTGCGATTTTACAAATGCCTTAATTGTTTCTGCATAATACGCATCGATTTTTATGTCTTTATTATGCCATTAAATAAGAAGTTAACTTTAAAATAAAAAATCTGACGTGGACACCACATGACTTCCTTGTACGCCTTGTGTGTTCATACTTTTCTTAATAACTAAAATGTAAAATAATATTAAAAATTCTTTTAACTTATTATACTAGTATACTCACAAATATATTTTAGTCATTTGATTTAAACTGCAGAAGAAGATATAAAGCATATTTTACTATTGTCACTGTCATGTCATAATCATTTAAATTTTACGTAGTAACAAATGTTAATCGATCATGGACTACAAGATACCGAAATACTATAAATTATAAATTTATACTTTAATTATTTTTAAATGATAGCAGATACAAAAATATTTATAAAATACCGATTGTAGGTAATAATAACATAATCTTTCATTTAAAATAAAAAAAATTGTCTAAAATTAAATATTTATCGAAATATTTTTAAAAAGTACTACTTCCGGTTTGTAGACTGATACCAAAAATAGGAGGTGCACAACTAGATGCTATAACAGTCCTAAATACAAAATTTCAACTTTCTACGTCTAACCGTATTTGAGTTATGCGACACACATACGTCCGTACGTACGTACGTACGTACGTACGTACGTACGTACGTACATACGTACGTACGTACAGACGTCACGTCGAAACTAGTCATAATGGATTCAGAAAAGGTCAAAACGGATATTTCCGTCAAAATCTGAGAACCGAAATTTTTCGCGATTACAATACTTCCTTACTTCGTACAAGGAAGTAAAAAGAGAGCCTACAAAAACGCTACCTACTTTAACTTTACACAATTAATTGTTCAATAGAGTTTGAGTTAAATAAAACATATTAATTTTAAATGTGACGTTTACTGGTGACATCTCAGAGCAGTTGTTTTAAGGCTACTTGACAAAAAGAAATTTTAGTGCAAATGTCAAATGCATCTCACTTAACCTCTTAGAAAATACGATATTTTAAATAAATAGGTATGTCCGCCAAAAAAATATAATACATAATGTGTACCTACGTTAGGTATTTGTATAACGCTCGGTTTTATTAAAGCACTCCGCTTCGCGTCGTACTTTAATATAGAACGTAAAATATATACGTAAAATTAACCCTGTACCGCACTTATAATGTAAATAACTAGGTATTTTATACCACCTACCAAATGTTAGGTGGAAAACATACCTAGGTCTAATTTATAAATAACCTAGTACTTATCTTTAAAAATATAGGTACCTATGTTTTTAGTAAAATGAAAAATAAATTATGCTGTGACGTAATTATTTTGTTTTTGTATAGGGAAGATTGAAGCATTCTACGTCACATTTTAAATATTTAATTTTCATTAATTATTTTTGGACTTGTTACTTAATAAAAAATACGGGTTCCAAATTTGTATCTCTTCTTCAAAAATATTTAATAAAAAAATCATGACGTAGCCTATAAAATCGGCACGAATGTTGATTTTCTAAAGCTAAAAATGAACAATTCTTAACTGATTGCATGATAAACATCACAAAATCAGTATGAAAATAAATTTAACTAAAAAATTGTGCAATAACTCAAATTCAATTTCGAATTTTTTCTCAGAACATGTAGGTATAGTCTTTAGTAGTTATTTTTTATAAACCTAGCGATCTCAATTACTTTTTCTTGTTCATAAAAGAATAGAGTTATTGTTATTTATTTTATTTATGTTAGTTTTGTTTGTTAAAAATAGTGCAACAAATTAATTACAAAGTTCTTTGAAATGAAAACATAAACCCAGGCAAACTTTTTGCTGGAAGACCGAATAAAAGAAAACATCACCCGCAGAAAAAAGTGGTGGTCCAGGAGGTAAATTTATTAGCTTTCCTCTTTCCACTAGGACCGTGGACACCTAAGCATTTTTATTACTCCGAACACAACTGTTCGCCAAATGTTCGGCGCTCCCGGTCCCAAGGTGACACGGGGGCAATTGTCACGGGCCTTTCCATTCATAACATCTGTCGACCACAGGTCCGAGTACTTGTACCTGATTCCGTGTCGTGTATAATCAATACTGAAGTCAGGCGCTTGAGATGTGCGGAGGCGACGTGGGACTCGCGGACATTCAAATCATCTCACGGTCTACATCTGGTTCGCTGATGGCCGGACAACAAATACTAAAATGCTAATCGGGTAAAGGTTTATTGGTTTAGGAAGTAGGCGGCGCGGCGTGGAGTTGTAACATTGTCTAAGAATGGATTTTATGGTATGTACACCGGACTAGATTAGAAACAGATGACCCTAAATAGCTAAATTAATGGGACTTTCTTATTATTTTATTGCTGCAGAATATGACTGAACAAATAAATAATTAGTCTATGTAGAGTGGTACTTACCTATACAGGATGAATCACAACTTGGTGCATATTTTAATGGCATATAGTTCTAAACTAACTGATCATGGAACAAAAGAATTTTTTTTAAATTCGTAAATTTAAGGACAGTTTTGCAAAGAACCACTCGATTGAAGATTTAATAATGGACGTAATAACTAACTATATGAATGGAATAAAATTTTAATGCATTAGAGAAGAGAAGACAGGTATAGCTATTAATATAACAATAATATTATGCGATTTATAATATCGAGGAGCGACGAGGTGAAACCGAGTCTCTTTGAACATTCAAGAGGAGTTAAATCGCATATATTCGCGTTATACTCAAAGCTTAATCGTATCATCAACGACAGCAATGTTAAAACAAATCAATAATTTTATCTGTCAATTAGTTGACAATTTGCATATTATGGAAGGTTTTGATGTTATTAATAAGTAACTAATGTATTATGTTGTTTATAATTATTAATAAATATTTCATATTAAAAGGTATAATAACAGTTGATGATACGATTAAAAATTAACTAAATTTATAAAATTTCATATGGATACAATAGCCTAAAACTGTTTGATTAAAAAACATGTTAATTAAAATTGCGAATTTAAATTTTTTTTTACATAGGAACATAAAATCATATCATTTCTCTAAAATACAGATGGCACGAACCCCTTAAAACAAAAACTCATGCATCTTTTAGTTCCATATTCGGTTAGTTGAGTTACTGTTAGGTATACCATTAAAATATATGCAATCACCCTCTACAGTAGTACAGAGATACAAAATTATAAACTGAAATAGCCAAAGCATCGGTTAGAAAAATTACCATAATCACCAATCGCATTTCAAAAGTATTTAAATTTTCTTATAAATGCATAGGTTTATGAATAAATTGTGCGTACAATATAGCAACTATATTATTGGTACGTGAAACTATCTGTCACATTTTCATATCATAGAAATTAATCGCTGTATATTAGCATTCCTTTGTTATTTATAATTTTTTACGGTTTACTAATGAGTAATGTAAGTAACCGCAAACCACAGGAGTACCTGTTTATCATTTCCTCGTATAGGTGTTCGTAAAAGTCAAAATAAAATAACCTTTGATTACCGTAATGCGTACCGGACACAAAAATGATAACGTGTAAACAGGGATTTACACAGAACTACAAAATTTACAACCAAACACATTATCTTTTTAACCATACGTTTTGAGGAAACTACTCTGATAAATATATTAAAATAATCTCTACCTTGTTAAATAAAAACAACACTTTATTTATAAGTTATCTTTGTCGCTAAATATACGAAGTGATTATTTACAATTTTATAAGCTTCGACAGTTATATAGCCTATACGCTATATTTACTATAAACATCAAAAACATATGAGTCACATTTGTCAAACAATTCTTTTACATAAACTTCGCCCAAGAAAAACAAACTCAATTAATTTGTAAACAAAATGAAGCTATTATAATAAGTAGGTGCTGCTGTGCAGTGAAAATAAAACACTAGCGCGCGATGCGAGAATATGATCGTAACTCAGGAATTTTTATGGCAGCCATAATAATTAAAAGAGCGGATTAGCGTCGAGGTAACCTTTTTATTCCCGCACGTGACCGCGAGGGCGCGGATTAAACTCGCCATATTTTTCAAAAGCACTCTAATCGAAATCGATCCATACGTGCGGCGAAAACCTGTTGCGATCCTTCTGTAAAATGTCAAATGCTGCGTGAAGTGTTCTGTGAAAAAATGTGAAAAGCTTTCACACTTTTTTCTTCTTTTTGCGCGAATAAAATAACTTGTCATTTCAACGGCAACACGCCGAAACGAATAAAGTAATACACATGCGACAACGGCCGCCGTAGATAATGATAGCGGTACTACAGAAATTTTACAAGCTTTACTTTTCATTCATTTGGAAATTCAGTTTTCACAGAACATGAAAAACAAAAACTATAAATAAATCAATGTAGAATTCCTTTTAATCAATGCAGAATTAAATCTATTATTAAATAAATAATAGATATGTTTCTCTTGCAATACTTTTGTCTTGTATACCAACAATGCTAAAAAAATGTATTTAACTCTTTCAGGGTCAGTGGGTGACTAAATGTACCACTTTAATTTTTGCCTTTGTGCGTGGTGGTATAAAAAATAAACCATCGCTATAGAATTTGTTTGTGGTTGATGTGCGGTGGTTTAAGGCTTGAATCACATCCCAACTTAAACCTATGACTTCGTGCAGCACTAAAAATTGGCGCTAGTTGTTTATTTTCGTGTATTTTCACTTCTATGTCATTGTATTTGTATGGTGTTACTGTTTTGAGGTTAAGTTGAAGCCAAGTGAATCTCCGGACAATTTTAAAATGTTCTCAGTCAAATTTTGAATATAATAATTGTAAGTTATTACGATAGTTTATTTCTAAAAGGACATGTATATTGTATTATTTTATAAAAAAATGCTTCAATATAAATTGCTTTTTTTCCTGTATTTTCTAACTGTTTACAAATTGAATATTTTGTAAACCACCTGTATTTTTTCAAAAAATAAGTAAAATTTTCAAAAAACTTTTTGAGTTACACATAGATAACATAAAAAAGAACCATTATCCTGAATATGACCGAACAAAACCCTTTAAAAATTATTGCACCCACTTTAGGTCTGCCCCTGAAAGAGTTAACACATTATTTCGAAACAGTTTATTAATTTTTAATCTGACAAATATAGCAATTAAAAGAAATATTCTGAATAAATTTTAAAATACAAACTAAATATTTAATACAATTTAAATTTCAAGTCTCGACTACAGATTCGAGACCGAGACGAACCCAAGTTGATTTCTGACTCTCGACTTCATATCGAGATTAGTCGAGAAATTTCGAGACTAGACGACACGACAGTGACTTTGTATTCGTTTCCAAGATCATACAAGAGTCGGATATACTCTCGATTAATCTCGACAAACGGCATCACTAGAGGTAACATTCATAAATCAATTTGAAGTCAGAGCAAAATAGAAAAATTTTACACCATTTTCTATTTTTTTGTATGATAATTAAATAATTAATATACATATTTAAGACAGCGCTGAAAATGGCGAATAAAGCTGCATAAACAATATAAACGTTGCACATTTAATTTCAACCTAGTTGAAGATCGTGAGTGCGTATAGCTAACGTGGAAATCTTCATCTTTATAAAGTTGCGCACAAAGTTAATATTTCTCCATCTCATCTTCCTTCTTCTATCAGATGTGAGTTCGTTCGCATGATAAAATAATAAGCCCTACGGTGTGCAAACGAAACGTCTCCGTCTCGTGTCTTCGAAGCATCTTGAGAGACAGCGCAGGAACTTGTGTTTTCTTAAGAAACTGACATGTTGTATTGCCGCGTCGCACTGAATGCTAACTACCTCATTCGCCGTACTATTGTAACCTATTGTACATCTTAAATTAACTTTAAAATACCTCGAGGCACCAGGTCTCGAGCCGAGCCACGTGAGATGTAATTTATATCCCCGTGGTAGAGAAGCTAACTCAATGAATTCGGCGGGGTTTTTACTTAGTGCTGGGGTATTTCGTACCGTGCTGACTACGAACAATCACATCTTCAGGTACTGTAATATTTTCTCATTTCAAAATTATGAAGTTGACGAAGAAGCTAGTGCATGTGTAATAGGTAAATAAGTGCATAAATAAATAGAATAAATGGAAAAGACTTGGTGTATTTCAAGAACAGAATTGATATACACTACTTGTATGTAGTATGAAAATTGTATTTACTTGTTACTCACATGTTAACGCTGTTTTACAAAGCCTTCTATTGCCTTTGAAAATAGATCTTAACAAGTCCCAATAACTACTCGCTTGCAAATTTTTTTAAATTGTTAGTTCTGCGCATATGTTTTTCTTTACAAGCGTGCTCAGTTTTACTGTTGTGTTAATTCAATAAACAATGTACGTTGGCACAGCAATCATACTTCCAAAGCTTATGAGATATTATTTAAGAGAAAATAGTTGTGTGTAACTGACAGGATTTGGTTACAATTTTTAAATTTTATTCTGGTTTACAGATGAGTAACAAGTAAAATGTTGTACAATAGACGCAGGGTAACTGTTTTTACTGCTTCAAGGAGGTGACAGGCTCGCCTGATCGGCTCGTCGGTCATTTCCTCCTTTAAGTATTTGAGTGTAAACAAATAAGTTAATGAAAATGAAAGAAATGAAGAAAACTTCATGTAAACTGCGAGTAATGCCCTGTTCACACGTTGCTACTTTGAAGACGCATACGTGCTACTGTAGCATGAAAAGAAGAAGTTTTTGAAGACGCAAATAATAAAAAATATTCAAATCGAAACAATAACCGCAAAAAATCGTTATCTACACATACAACGAACAACGATGTGAAATTATCAACGAGTAGTTCTTGATACTTTGATGCTACAAATTAGCAGCGCTGCTATTTGACAAGCGACTCAGATTTTTTCTTGCTACAGTAGCACGAATGTGTCTTCAAAGTAGCAACGTGTGAACAGGGCATAATAAATAAAAAGTACGAAAATAAACACTGTATTTATAATATAATTTTCTAGATTAGTGGCTTAATTTAATTTTAAAATTTAGTTGCTCCTTCCATTAAAGGGTCTTAGTTTAGTATCCTTGAGAAATGAGAGTACAATTTGAAAAATAATGATAGAAAATGAAACGAAATGGCACGGCACGAAATAGCCCATTGTTTCTGTGTCGCTTATTTACTTTTCTTCCGTGTGTTGCGGTGCTGGTAAGAAGCCCTCTGGAATTTTGTGTCTTATTATTTTGCATTTAAACAAGAACACCTTTTCTACAAAATTTATGATGATCGCATTTATTTTCGTTTTTATTTCTTTTCTTTTTCCTGTTTTTGTAATTATATTTTCGTTTACGTAAGAGTATTATAAAAAGCATAAATTTAGAAATTAATTCCCCGTAGAAATGGAAAAGCGTAAATGAAAAATTAAGCGATAAAGTGATGTGTGCTATTTATACAGCAGTTCATATGTTTCATGAAGTTATACTGACAAGAATAATTGGTTCAATTAATGAAAATAAACAAAACATTAAACTGCATTAGTCATACAATGATACAATAGAACTTAACTGTTATACATGTGCGTAATGTTCACCTTTTGACAGTTACGAAACCACTTTCAACTAAACAGTAAAACAGTTAAAAAGTCTGAAAAGTCGCCCTCGTCCTGGAGGTAACATAAAATGTGGTGCGTTTTATTAACCGCCACCGAAGGAAATCACCGCATCAATCGGGAGGCATCGCTGCTGTGTAATTGTGCCCTCAGTTGTGTAATGGGCTGGGCCGCCATGCCACCGTGTCGACGCTCTTCGGCTCCCAGGTGATGTACAAGACCCTGGTTTAATTTACCTGGTTAATGAGCTGAATTCCTCTGAGAAGATTCCTACGCCACGGAATGCCGCACAAGATTCAAATGATGATGACTTACGGTGGTAGAATATTTATTTTGAATTTTTCGCAAACTTACTTCGGCGTGAAGTTAGCAACGAGCAAACCGACAGAGTCAGTGAGTATGTAAGTAAGGTTATGTGATATACTTAAAATGTTATATTGCTTAACTTCCTACAATACAAATGTTGTTTTCTTGGACAATATGGGTGAGATTGTAATCAGATGTGCGTAAAAAACGCTGCGGACTTTGTTAACAAAACGGCTTTGTTTATGTGCGTGAATATCGTATGTTTTTTCTGGTCCCAGGGGTCACATTTTTGAATGGAAATATTATCAGATGAATTTTTTGAGCCCATTTCGCTGGCGCCGAAATAAAACTATCCGATCTGCATAAATGAATCGTTAGTGGCAACGCCGCTCATTAAGCCGCGACTACAATGAATCTACACGCAAATTACCAATTTCAGCAAACAATTGTAAAAGTGAGATGTAATAATTATGCACACTTTTAATGTTTAAATGGCTCGGCAAGTTTCATTTGAATAAAAGAGAGCGCAGCGCTGCAATAATCCCAATTAAAAATACCGAGAGAACGAGCGCGCGGGAACAATGCCTTGGAGAAGGAGCAAGGACAGCGTACGTACCCAACCCGCCTGAAATTGATAATTAATGTTGTGTTTATAATGACTGGATCGAGGAATTAAAAATGTACCTAGAGCAAGAGCACCCGGCACGAGATGCTCCTAATTGCAATGGAAGAATAGTCCCGAGTCCAACTCGCTACAGTCGCCTTGCCGAAGCAACAAAAGACTTTCAGAACGATTTGTCTTCTTTGCGAAAACAGAAGAGCGAGACTAATTTTAGGCAAAGAGTTTTATTGTTTCGCATCGCCTTTATATCTTTTTTACAAATGTCTGAATTGTCTCACGCTGCCAGTCATTCGCTTTGTGTGCGCATCGGGAAGGTCGGAAGCTGGAGGGGCGCGAGAAGCGCGGGCTCCACACTAGCGTCGGGAATCAACATTCGTGTCGAGATTTCCAGTCATTCTCTTTTAAGACTTTCATAATAAAAAGGAAATACTGTATCGCCGCGGCATTCGTATGCCCGGACCAGAGCGAAAAAAAGAATCACAGTCCGGAGCCAGAGAAATAAAACGGGAGATGCGCAGATATGGACAATGCCGTGGAGCACACGCGCGACCGGAGAGTAAATTAATAGCTGAGCGGCCAACATAGGAATAAGAAGATGGTCGAGAGTATGGTTTCTTATCAGACGCCACCAAGTCGCGGCCCTCATTAAACCAATAAAACCACTTTCCTGACCAAGGTGCCCTTGTCCATCCGCCCATCCGTTCGTCATAAACACGCTATCAACTGCTCATTTCAAATGTTACAATGTGACTAGCTTTCCTAAACCAGATTCCATATACTACTTCTTATATTTATTCATTATTTATAAAATATCGCAGTGGCTCATGTCGCATATGGAGCAGGTAGTAAATCATGGTATAAACCTTATGTAAAACTAATTTCACAAGTGCATAACATTGCAAGATTTTACGAGCGTGGACGGAAAGAGTGTCCGGTGGTCATCTCGTGGGCGCACATATAATAAAAACAAGTTATGGCGGATTGGCGGCGGTGATTTAGTGCGATATGATTAGAGCACGGCGCAGGGACGTCGTAAACCGTCGAGGATACCTCCGCGGACATTCGCAGTTTTAACGCCGTACTTCCAGTTAATGACCGACCGTCATTAGCTGAGTAAATATAATAAAATGGAATCAATTAATCTGTCCCACATATCGCCCTGAACAGGCGATACATTAAATACAATCGCCTGTAATTTATCACTTCATAAACCTCACCTGATTTTATGTGTTTCGTGATATTTCATTACCGCAAAAATAGATTTCCATGCCTGCACCATTTTACCACAGATTAAGATTATTCTACCGATATTTATGCGCTGCATTTGCAATATTTAAATGTAATCTATCAAATCGAGGAGGAAATCACTATAATTTTTCTAATTCCTACAAAGATACTGTTAGAGAACTATGCGATAACCTTAATTTATAGCAAAATAAATAAATAAAGCTTATCATTATGATGGATCAAGCAGTTACAGAGCCGATCACATACAGTAAAGTATGTAAGTGTTTGAGGGTACCTCAACATACCACACGTAGACATGGGGTTCTCTTCTGGCTATCTGACCGAGTGATTTAGTGTCTGCGGGGGTGAGGAGGTACAGTGCACACCACCCCTGCCCTGATAAGTCTCCCCTGCAGCTCAAGCGTGAAGAGAATCTTGCAGTGCGACTTGCAAGCCAACCGAAACATCCACATGAAATTGTCTTTTCACTTTGATGACAGACATGCTTAATGTATCGGGATCTATTCAATTAAACCTATACCATTTTCATTTACATGTAAGGATGTGATTCATCTTCATTTATTACTTATTAATGACTTTCGTAAAGAGCAGTTTCGCTAATTACGTTTTAATAAGTGTTAAGTTGTTCTGTATTGATTTTTGTAATGTACGAAGAGCAGTATAATGAAAGAGTGATGACATGTGCGTGGACAGGAAGGTAACAGATGCCGTGGAAATTCATCCCGTAAATGTAATTTATAAGTTGGCGTACAGAGCGCAGCATATACATCCGCAGAGGCGGCGTCCAAGGAATTCCATTTAGCGATTTGCGCTCCGGAAACACTGCCGGACGTCGGGCAAGGTATGCCCTCTCCCCTTGCCGCTGCCACCACTTCGTCTTCCACACTCGACAAATTAAGTTAGCAAATGTCGCGTCCGGTGCACTTTGCTCACCGGAACTCAGTCACTGCTGCCTGGCAACTGCGACAAATTAACAGCAACGTGATATTGACAATTGGAAGGAAATAAAGTAAGAAACGTTTGGGCAAGTTCGATGCGTGAGTGCGATAACGCCTGCGAAAGGAAGTGGCGGTCCCGAGGGAACACTGCGCCTTATCGAGGCCTCACCTCGACGACTTGGCTCGCAGCTCTCAGGAATCATGGATCGGGTTTACGATGCACCTTGAAGTTGAAGGAGCCGCGCGAGGCGATGATAGTAACCGCAACCATGTGTATGTGTGAGCCCCGCGGGCAGCAGCGGACAAAGGAGAGAAAGCAAGATAACTGTGAGGTGCAGCGGTAGCGTCCAACGAGAAATCTGACAATTGTGGAAATAATAGTGGAAGGAAGCCGGCAGGGTTATAAAACCGAGCCCCGGGAGGAGACATAGCGCGCGATAGCATCGATGAGTCCAGGCCGGAATGGCCCGGCCCGCGGCGAACGTCGGCGTCGCCGCCATCAGGGAAAACAATACCCATCCAAGACCCGGAGGACAGCAAGCGAAGCGCTGACAATCACCTTCACCCCCCACTCCCTCTGATGGACTTCCGGCGACAAGATAGCATCGCCTTCAACACAACTCCCTCTATCACGTGACTCACAAAGTCATACTCGGAGAAAGCTCCCAGCTACACAAAACACAAACATACGTTTCCATAATAATAAATTACGGCGACACACTAATCCCCATTGTTAATCATGTTCCCATCTTAATGGCGCGCTTTTTGGCCAAGTTTGTAAAGCGTTGAGAGCCGCATGTCGATGACGGATGTCGTGGATTCTCCGCGGAACACCACCACGCACAATGTCACAGACTCGCAGTTTTTGCAGAGGAATATAACGATACAACCATTTAAAATGATGTATAGAATTGTTGGCGCGTGAAGGCCAAAATTTACATTTACGGTGCTGCTAATCATGAGATAAATAAGAATAATTTTATTTGTATGTCAAAGAAAGCATCAAGCACGCTGTTATAATAAGGGGAAGTGGTTCGATAATAAAAACGCAGGGAAGAATAAGATTTAAATGAGAATCGTCTCCGCAAACTGCATTACTTATGCTAAAGGCAATTAATTTGTCCGTGGATTAGCCGTGCATCCTGGCAGCACGGAGCAGAGGCACCTCGCAGCCCTCTAGCCGAGTTCTTTTAATTAAGTTTAATTAACGTTACCAAAGTCCGACACGGCGAGGGCTGCGATGAGGCGAGGCACCGTCTCGCTCGCTCTCTCAGCTGATCTATGATGATCTTATTACGTGGGGAGGACAGAAAGGGTAGAAGTAGCAGCAGCCACAACCGCACCGGAGATCTTAAAACTTCCGACCGATGGAATTAAATTGTCATTCTTCCATCGGGTGAAACGCGGGGCCAGAATTAAAGAAACGTAAACCCGTCCGCTACATCATCACGATCCAGCTAATCTCCTCAAAAATGCCAACCCTTTGTCATTCGCGTTCCAACCCCAAGACTTTCTTCCACAATTGCTCCGCCGGATTTCGTGCAATCATTATCGACGTGTTTTGCTAAGTATCAGTTTTGGTTTTAACGATTTTAAAAGTGTTATTTCTTGTTCTACGGACCGATTTGTGTTAAATTTTTGGATTACAATATATTTATAATTTTTATAATATAGGTATACTTAAACTAAAAATATTTTCGGTTAATAACAAGTAAATTTTAAAAATCTATAATAGTAAATACATTACTGTGAAGTTCAATATTACTTAAGTATATTAAAAATTTTAAGAAATTATTTTGGTTAAATTATTATTCAATGAGAAGGATTTCTGATTATGTGTACGAAATTGACCAATTAGACCAACATTAAACTGACAGCAACCCATGGGAAATTATCACTTATGTCAAAATGACATATATGCCAGAATTATTGACGGTTATGTTATGATTTTCTCTTTTCAGTAAATAATTAAATTACAACTGCGAAAATTTTTCTAGCCGAATATCCTTCGACTATTGATAAATAACAACATTTTGTCACAACTACCTCAAGCACGTTGCTTTTAGGTTAACAGCCCTCCACCTGCAGCGTCTGGCGGTACTTTCGGAATGTGACTAAATTTTTTTGTAATTATCAATGATCTTGGGTTATTACAGTTGATAATTTTCTTTGAGGAACTCCGCTGAATTTTGATGTTTTTTTATTATTTTGTAGGTTAGTGAAGGAAGCTGTTGGCGGAATTATAGAAGTAACCGTAATCGTAAAGGTCGTGAAAGTGGCTGATGCAGAGAAACGAAGGCAAATTCAAATCAGAACGTTCTTCGCTCCGGAGTTAACGACGATTCCAGTCTTCCCCCGATGAAGTTATCTGACCAGCGCCCGCGCGCGATTTGCATACGGCGCGCGTCTCGGCCGCAAACACGAAAAAGGTGTTACTCACAACAATGCTGCCAGGCCCGGACTGAAATTAATGAACTCCTGTCCACGTGCGGAACGACGCCGGCGTCGTCGCTTTGTTTAAGTCTGCAGTTTTTCCTTGGCCGGCGTTAATATGCGCCGAGCCCGCGAAAGGTGTGTCGTCGCGAAGGTACTCAGATTTATGTAACAGTGAAAAGGCGTCCCCTGTAGAACTCGCAGTCATCTATCTGCTGTCGCCGACACACGCAGCGCTACGCACGTGAATGTGAATCGCTCATATTTGCAACGCAAAGTTACGCACCTTTGCGGAACCGGAGAAATTGCACCCCTATTCTTCAGGTTTTTTACACTATGGAACTCGATTTATCTGCGATGGAGCACTTGAGGGACTATTTGAAAAATCTGCACAGAATTCACAAATTGTTTTTTTACTTGAGGTAGACTTTATTTAGTTGTGAAGCAGATAAAGACAAGATACTTGATATCGATTGAATGAACGAAAATTTTAAAATCTGCGGAATTTGATCTGAGAATTCACAGGGTGATGGTTGTATTGTGTGAAGTAAAAAGAGGCTATTAGCATTAGTTAGCTGTGAATTAGATGTGAAGCCGATAAGGACAAGATGTCTTTGGGGGTAAACTTGTTGACCTAAGAAGACGTTGATGTTGTGTTGGTTGATGTGGACTTGGCAATCTCGGCACGCGCTTGGTAATCATGCACGGCCAGTAATTGGCGGCGACCTGAACGCTGTCGACGGTCGTGTAACTTATATAGACAGAAAATTAGCAATTTCCCTTTGCGACCAGTGCCGATCGCCCAAGGAGCTGTGGCTGCTCTTAGACGTCCTCTATTTGCATAAATAATCAGAGAGCATGCAAATAGCCCGGGTCGCAGCATTAATTACCTAACTATGTATATTATCTGGGCCAGGAGATGCAGTTGGCGCCAAAACCACGCCCGCCACCGCCTCCGCCACCACCGCGCAGAAACAAAACAAAACTCGACGCCAGAAGCTCTGTCTTTAATTAGTTCTAATTAAATTTCCGTAATTGCGTATTTCTTTTTCCGCTGCGCGGTGCCTCGGCGGAAGTTCGCGCAGCCGGAAGGCGAAGGACGAACCCTGCGTGCCACATTCATCATCGACATGCCTTTCGCTTTTACATTCAAAAGCAACAACAACGAACAAACAATTGATATATCAAATACAAGGTTTATAATTAAAACGAATGTGACAATGTTTGATGAAACAATTACCGTTCTGTAAACATCAAATCAAGCATGAAATACATTAAATTTTTGGTAAAGAAAACAATGAGGAATGTTCATCAAGTCTTGTAGAAGGAGTTTATCCCTCTCGTTGTCGTTGTGGTAGATGTATTCTGAGAAGAAACGTTCGCTTACACAGAGTAAATAAACGCTGGGCACAACAATCAGCCTCACCGGATACATTCCGCGAGTGTAAAAGATAAACATGGCGCGAAATTGAAAGCTTTAATAGAGGTGGGTATTACAATTTAATGCATGTTCGCTTGATTCAATTTGGATAGGAATTGATGCGATATTCCGAGTCGAGCAAACACGGCGTCATCGACGATAACTCTGTCGCCACATGCGTAATGTATTCATAATTGAATGGAGAACACTCATATAAATGATAATATTGACAGCAGAACTCGATTGTTTAAAATCCGGAGAAAGTGGATGAAGTGAAATTCTAACCCTTTCACCATGCTGACGCCATTTCACCATTTGCCATTCCAATTTCATACGTAAACTTTGCAAGAATACCTCGTTCTCCCACATGACTTCCAAATGCCATATTGAAAATAGTTGTACAAATACAGATGCTGATGCATACGGGATACGGGTTATTCTGCATATCAAAAAATAACATCAAACTCAAACAATTCGATAGTAAAGTGGATACTATACACAAAGTACATCAGTGTATCTTAAATTTTCCTCTTTCTCAAAAATTCAATCAACAAATTTACTTGAATATTAATTATTGATGTAATAACGTCATGTTTTTACCTCTCGCCTCATATTCTATAAGAGAGGTATTAATTGTGACGGGTCAAAATTATCGAGTATGAGTTTTTGGCAGATAAGCACGTTTTAGGGTCTCTAGAACACGAATTACACATTTTTGAGATGATGTCTGTGTGTGTGTGGGTGTGTTCGTTCGTTCGTATGTTACAATTATTATTATCGGACACGATAACTCCAAAAATATCAAACATTTAAATACCAAATTTTGTATTTAAGGTTTCAATACGATTCTTAAAAGCCAAATAGAATTTTGGTTTCAATATACAAACCGAAAGTAGTACTTTTTAAAAATATTTCAATAAATAATTAATTTAAGACAAATATTTTTATTTTAAATGAAAGATTATGTGATTATTACCTACAATCGGTATTTTATAAATTTGTCTGTATCTGATATAATTTAAGAATAATTAAAGTACCTATAATACTTATAATTTAGTATTTCGGTATCTTGTAGTCCATGATCGATTAACATATGTTACTACGTAAAATTTAAATGATTATGACATGACAGTGACAGAGTGACAATAGTAATATATCGTTTAAATCTTCTTCTGCAGTTTAAATAAAACTACTAAAATATATGTGTGAGTAGTAGTAGTAAAAAGAATAAAGTAAGTACGGCGGGAGGTCTTGTTTTGGCCACGTCAGATTTTTTCATATAGATAAATTTGGAATAGTTCAATGAATTCAATAAATAACATTTATGAAGTAGGAACTCGCTGACAAATGTTCTCCTCTCAGTGACATGTAAGTTAATGGCGGTTTGATCCGAGACCTGCGGGCGCCCTGGCTGTGGTCAGGTCACGAGGACAAGGGCTGCACGACAAGCTCTACAAGGGCTGTTTGCCCTCTTGGGCCGCGCCGAGGTGAACCTGAGTGAAGAAAGTTCTCGCGGCCTGTTGACACACCACGCCACTTTGTGCTTGTGCTGCACGCGCCACTTTGCTCTGTAGGATTCACTTCATGTTTTGTTTCATGTGGCGAGCAGTTTATCAAAACTGTTCTTACATGCATTCACTAATCAAATTGTTACGGAACTGAAGGTCAATGCAAATTGTTTAAACTTTACATTGTCATTCCTTTTTAACGAAGTTTTCAACTTGGCTCTTACAGTTCACACATAGAATCTTTGATCTTTCACTGTTTTGAAGCTATCAATGAATTAGAAATTCTTCTTTTCCAACACTCATTGAAAATGAAACAATTCTCACCATGATTCCTTTTCTCAGAATTTAGAAGTATGAAAGAATACCTACTCAAAGAAATCCATGTGCGGCCAGGGCTTTATACAGAGAACTTAACAGTGTATAAAAATTGATTATTGTGTGGAGGTTATTTTTATTTTGAGTAATAATGCCAATTATCTTACTTATTCATATAAATATATAACGGTACCTTAATACAATCTTCATACTAGTAATTTATGATAAATGTATGTAAAGTCAGTCTTTTTACTTCCTTGTACGAAGTAAGGAAGTATTGTAATCGCGAAAAATTTCGGTTCTCAGATTTTGACGGAAATATCCGTTTTGACCTTTTATGAATCCATTATGACTAGTTTCGACGTGACGTCTGTACGTACGTACGTACGTACGTACGGACGGACGGACGGACGTATGTGTGTCGCATAACTCAAATACGGTTAGACGTAGAAAGTTGAAATTTTGTATTTAGGACTGTTATAGCATCTAGTTGTGCACCTCCTATTTTTGGTTTCAATCTATAAACCGGAAGTAGTACTTTTTAAAAATATTTCGATAAATATTTAATTTAACACAAATTTTTTTATTTTAAATGAAAGATTATGTGATTATTACCCAAAATCGGTATTTTATAAATATTTTTGTATCTGGTATCATTTAGGAATAATTAAAGTATATATTTTTTATTTAGTATTTCTTTATCTTGTAGTCCATGATCGATTAACATTTGTTACTACGTAAAATTTAAATGATTATGACATGACAGTGACAATAGTAAAATATGCTTTATATCTTCTTCTGCAGTTTAAATAAAATGACTAAAATATATTTGTGAGTATACTAGTATAATATGTTAAAAGAATTTTTTATATTATTCTACATTTTAGTTATTAAGAAAAGTATGAACACACACCCTAAAAAACCGGATTTAGAGAGCTCTACGAGCGGCGATACTCCACTGGAGTGTAAAGCCACTATATATATATGAACACACAAGGCGTACAAGGAAGTCATGTGGTGTCCACGTCAGATTTTTTACACTTGCTCAAGATCAACAAGTGTAAAAAAGACAGTTTACGGACAAGTTTCATACACTATTTTTTGCAATATGTCAAGTTATTTTTACTTCCTTGTACGGAGTAATAAGGAAGTATTGTAATCGCGAAAAATTTCGGTTTTCAGATTTTGATGGAAATATCCGTTTTGACATTTTCTGAATCCATTATGACTAGTTTCGTCGTGACGTCTGTACGTATGTACGTACGTATGTATACGTACGTACGTATGTATGTCGCATAACTCAAATTAGGTTAGATGTAGAAAGTTGAAATTTTGTATTTAGGACTGTTATAGCATCTAGTTGTGCACCTCCTATTTTTGGTTTCAATCTACAAACCGGAAGTAGTAAATTTAAAAAAAATTTCGATAAATATTTTATTTAAGACAAATTTTTTAATTTTAAATGAAAGATTATGTGATTACCTACAATCGGTATTTTATAAATATTTTTGTATCTGGTATCATTTAAGAATAATTAAAGTATATATTTATAATTTAGTATTTCGGTATATCTTGTAGTCCATGATCGATTAACATTTGTTACTACGTAAAATTTAAATGTTTATGACATGACAGTGACAATAGTAAAATATGCTTTATATCTTCTTCTGCAGTTTAAATAAAATGACTAAAATATATTTGTGAGTATACTAGTATAATAAATTTAAAGAATTTTTTATATTATTCTACATTTTAGTTATTAAGAAAAGTATTAACAAACAAGGCGTACAAGGAAGTCATGTGGTGTCCACGTCAGATTTTTTTATTAAGAATAATATAAATTTATTCTGGAGAGTTTTATGTTTTAATTAAAATAATCGCAATACATTCGGTCACTTTTTCTCTGACAAAAACAAATATATCGAAAAAATTTCCTATCTCTGTATGTCAAACTAACTGTCAATTTGAGATTTAATAAATATGAGCAATACAAATGATTGTGAAAGCGATATAGGTACACTGCACTCCGTTACTTGAAGCAAATAATTTTTATTGCACAGTTTAAAAAGGACAACTTTTTATATGACCGGTTGCGAAAACATATTTAGTAGAATATATCTTGCCGAAAGTTGCATTTTCCGAAACTAATGCTTGTTTTAAATTTTTTAAATTCCATGCGTCACCAAGAGAACTTTCTGTAAAATGTTAAATATGTATGTATTGTTATTGTTGCATGTGTAGTGAAAAAATTACATAATACACAATTTTTAATACGAATAATGTATGGTACCTAGCCATCTCAAGACATTTTACATTTTAGAACTAAATAAAAATGTAATATTTAGGACAAATAAAAGTTCTGACGTGTAATCTATAATGAATTACCTATTGAAAGTAGTGGTGGGTAAATTTCCATTTGAAACTAAAACATCGATTCGGCAAGTATTAAAATTTGCATGCAACTGAACAAAAGATACATTTGCAAAAGTTAAAATCGGTTTCCACATGGCGATGGCAGAGACACGAAACCAAAGCAACTCTGAACTCATTCCGAGATCGCGAGACCTTTAAAGTTTCAGTGAAGTGAGGGTGTGAGGTAGAGTTAAGATTTCCGCGTTACTTTTAATATTTATAGTTTTCCTGTTCTTAACTGCGGCAGCGAAACATTCGCGAATGAGCAATTAATTCGTGACTCATAAAAATATTCAAATAGGTACGTGGCGGTGGCGGGAACGGCGGCTACGGCTTCGTCGGCGCAGAAACCGGAACTGCTGATGTACAACCCGGGTCCTTTGCATATTTATGGCCTTCGATCACGCTCTTGTATCAAAAACTATATATTCTTTTCTTGCTGCTTTGTGCTTATGAATATTCCACTTGAATACCAACGAAATTTTACTACTGTGATTAAAACTAATATTGGAGAAAATATTTTTCGTCCACGAATCTTAAAAATTAATGTGGCGAAATAAAAATATTATCTCGGTTTATAGTTAATTGTTGGAGTCATTATTACCTTGTGAAAAGATTGAATATTTTGTTTTATTAAATTTAAAACATTCGACAAAACTCGTCTTATAAGTCTATAAACTGAAAAATGAATATTCTAGATTCGGACAACAAATGAAAAAGGACCAAAAATGAAGGGTGTTGTGCAAAAAGTCCCTAAGTGACATTTTCGCTATTTCGAGATTTTGATGCCATCTATTATAAAATGACATGTACTATCGATTGGCGACGACAGGTTTTGAAAAAGGAGTCCCTAAACGCATAATATCATATTCATATATCATAATTCGAGAATTTTCGTCAGATTTTGTGTAAAAGTCCCTAAATGTGCAATAATACCCTAAGTTAAACTATTTTAGGAGAAAAATTATGCGTTTAATATGTCCATTTTATATAATAAATAACAATAATTTGTGTCATAATATTATTTGACCAAAAATTTGAAAAATCCAAGCCATATTTCGTAGATTCAGATATTGACGAATATTAGTGGAACAAAAAATTAAAATCTGTATTTGTTAGGAAAAATTATTTTTGTTTGTTTTAGTGCATTGATACTATTTATGTTACTGTAAAAATATATTGTTGCACTTGAAAAGATAATAAACTAACCTTTTTTTTGCAAAATTTTTTGTAGTTTACGCTAAAAAGTCCCTAAGTGAAAATTGTTTTTATTTTTTTTTAGCAAAGTGAGCAATATTTTTATATTAATTTTTTATCAGAACAATAGCTTTCCAACATGTTACCAAGAAATATAAATTTTATTTAAAAATTCAGAACGATGCTATTTCAGTACTCATTTGAATGTTAAAAGTTTAAATATCTCAAAACATGAAAATGTCGCTTAGGGACTTTTTGCACAACACCCTTCAAATTGAAATTTAAAAACTCAAAACCTAAATGAGATATAAGAATTTTTTTTAGAAAACACCGTTCTATGAGAGCGCGGTGTTAAAAAAGTTTGTACATACGTAGCTTACATACACGATAGTCTTGCATGTAGGGCACCTATTGAGTATTTCGATCTACTTTTTAAAATATGTAAAGTGGGTACGTTAGGTACCGTCAAATCCTGAAGTCAGTTAAAACTAGTTTGAACTGAAACTGAAACTTAACCTAACTTAACCCTAGTTTTGAATAGTCAATACGAGAAGTTAGGTAAGGTTAGGTTAATTTGTACAAATAGCCTTAATTTTTTCGAGTTTTTACTGGTTAAAACTAGTTCGGCTTTAAACAGAAACAGATATAACAAATAATGTGGGTATTTCAACACAATACATTCTGTGCGAGTAGCAATAGACATAGCTTTATATACACAAACAACTGTGAAGAAATTTTTATTGAATTTAGTTATTTTTCAATGAATTCACAGCTTGTTAAAAAACTTCCCATTTGTCGATGCGAGTGAGCATGGCTTTGACAACTACTACAGATCACATTCAATGCATTCGTGCATTTGTGGTGATTGCTTCTTCCACAGTTCAATGCGTATATCAGTAGTGGGCCCCTTCCCATCTACGCGTAATGTAATGTGCACTGCATGCATTATTTATATGTCCTATGACTGGTTTTACGGTAAAAAGGCATATTTCATTTCATGTTTGTTAATGCATACGGCAGAATATGAAAATTCCTATAAATAAATCAGTCATACTTCATGCATTTTATGTAAACAACACCAACTACATCCATCTAAAAAGTGGCCTTCAGACTGTCAAAATTGTAATGCATTATTAAAATTAAAACCGCCAAGAGGTAGGGGACAACAATATTGTAATATTTTACAATGATGTACGGCAAGATAGTACAGTAGTAGTAGGGATAACGAAAAAAACCCATTTAAAAAATATCGATAATATCTAGAAAATAATTGATTAAAAAAAGATTTTAATATAAAAAAAATCTGGTGCGGCCACCGCACGACTTTCTTATACACAACAACTGTATGTACTTGTATAATTTATTATTGCACTGATACACACGTTTGACATAATAGAATAACTGAGGTAACTGGCTAAACTTATTTGTTTTCAAGCAAGTATGATTATTGAAATGTATTTATTAAAAATATAATTTAGATTTCCTCAATTTTGAAAGCAGATTAATTAAACGATAATTATTCCTTTATTTATTGTTAACATTTTACAATTGAAACATTTTTATGGCTACTCCATATTTGAAATATATTGAATTTATTGTTGTGTTTTAAGAAAACTTCCTCTTTCGGTCTGAAATGTGACCAAAATCTTTTCAGCTCTGCGCTATACTACTAAACTTTATAAATACCAAGTTTCATAATTTTATCTTTTCTCATTCATGAGTTATTGAACATACCTACGGACATACACATACACACATGCACACATCCATCCATCCACACACACACAGACATCATTGGTTAAAACGAATTCACAAGTATTTCCGCCTAAATCCCGGTATCGAATTTTTTCATGATACCTCTAGACTTACCTACTGATACTGTGATACTGTGTATAACTGTATAAGAATCTAAAATTAATCGATGGATCGATTTTTTCGTTTGTATTTTTTTTAATTTTGATTTTTTAAAGATTTTTGGCGTTAGTAAATTATATTTTATTTTTGTTTACAATTAACTGTTATATGAGTCTATCATATCAAGTTACCAAGGTTCCTAATAAAAACAGGACAAGTCGAATGATGTAATATTTTTGTAGTTGGATATCAAAAAATCTGCTGTGGCCAGCACACGACCTCTCGCCTAATTCTGCGCCTAAAACTCAAACTCGAACATTTTGACTCGTCACAATATCTCTCTTATAGAAGATGAGGCGAGAGGTAAAAAGTGAATGGATTTTTTTAAAAGTCGATTAAAACCGGTTTAAAAAAATCGATTAAAAATCTATTTTTGTACAAGATTAAAATAAAAATAGATTTTTCAATGTTGATTTAATAGGTAAAGCGATTATGAAAAAAAATCGATTTTCAAAAACTGATTATTTTTGGTTACAGAGGTCGTGAGTTTGAATCCGGGATAGGTATGAACTTTTTATGGCTTGATTTGAACCTGTATCAATAACATAAACTCTCGTCACTCGTTACCATTCTAAGTTGGGATACAATTAACTTGGCAACCACAAAGCTATAATTTTCCACAACATAATTTTTCTAGAATTACGAGACCCATTACCCATTTCGTAGAGGGCAATAATTTAGACGAGTGTTGTGTGTATAAGTTTTAATATGGAATAAATTCCTCAACAAATAAATAGAGCAGAGTGCTGCCTTTAATTGTCACAACGAAAACAGCAGATTAACGCAGACCACAGACGGGAGTGGAGGGACCAAACAAGAAAGAATTATGTTCAGGTCAGGGCAAAAGACAAACGGCCGTAAATGGAATTGAACTTTAACATATTAACTGAGGCGGGGCAGGCGTGCCGGGGGAGGGAGGAGGTGCGTGCCGATGTTTTATTGCGTGATCTGAGATTCAAGTGAAGAGCCGCGCTTTCTAAATTACACCGCAGCCGAGTTCGAGGTTCGAGATCCACTCATTAGCATAAAACACGCCTAGTAATAAATTCAACGCATCTCACACACATATATAATAATGTATTATGTAACAGAATCGTTATTATAATTCGCTCGCCGACCGAAAGCGAAATTGCTGCCGTGATCTACGCACAGGCTTACTGATAAATCCCACCAACATTCAAATTTATACTCCACAATACCGCAATCAATAATAATAAATCTGTGTAAAATATTCAAGATGCAAACAACACAAATCGTAATATCGGTAGATTGTTAGATGCCTAGCAATTTATATTTATGGGATAATCCCCGTATCAAAATTACGCGAAAAAAATTATAGACCGGAAATGTAGAATTTTATTGCCCGTCTTTGTTCAGAAGACAGACAAGCAGAGGGAAAGAAATAGAACTACCCAAATGAAAACGAAAATAAAATTTTATTCGGCCGTATTTACGATCACGATACAGAAACACAAAATATTAATAACGCCCGATAACTGAACGGCAGTTATTAATAATCGTAACGGCGAGGAAAAATCTCGGCGAACACAGTGAGTGTATTAAAGTTTGCGCTGCAACTTTCGATGTAATTTAACAACTGCAATAACTGAGAAAGTAAACATGCTCAAATGGAATTATGCGCTGTGTATATCGCTACATCCAAGCGGTGTTGTCTCCGAGCAAGACTTGAGACACCCAACAGCAAATGTAAGAATGAAAATTTGCATGATAATGTAAGAGTCGGTGTGACTTGCCCGAGGAAGTGCAGGACCGCACTTTTGCACTTTTTCATGAGCAAAACAAAATTTTTTCCGCATCAAAACACTAAGGAGTAGGTAACTATTTTTAGTAGTAAGTACATTATGAAATATTTTTGCAGATGTCACATCTATATAATTTTTTTTGAACGGTCTGACTATGTTTCCAAGGTAGTATTTGTTTACAAATTACAAGACGGTAAGTAATTTCTAATTTAGAAGGCGGTAGGTAAAGTACTACATAAAGAAGGCGGAAAACACTAAACAACAAAACAACAACAGACACCAAGGCAACAACATCAAAATGCAAACATAATCAAATATCGTAAGGTACTAATAACAGTTCTAAAATAGTTATTTATGTAACAAGTACGCAAAATAGGATCAACTAATTTTTTTGTATGTAACACGTACCTACATAAACGGAGTTTTAGAAGACTCACGTAATTTAAAGACTCGGCTTACTCCTCGTCCGTAAATAAATTCGTCCTCTAAAACTCAGTTTATGTAGGTAGGTACGTGTTACATACAAAAAAAATTAGTTGATCCTCTCCAAATTTATTTAGTAACTATTTCAAATTGTTTTAAAATATAAAATGAAATTTTGAAAAACGTAGACAATGAAACAATGAAAATCAGTAGAAATAATCCTATAAAATGTAAATAACAGTTCAGTGCCTAGGTTACGTTAATTTAAAGGACTGGATCCCCTAAAATATTGTTTTGCGAATTCAAAACAGTTCGCAAAGTAACGACTGTAGAGAGCATATACTAAAAAAATTATTGTATCGATCGTGCATTTTGATACATTATACTTAATATACTATAGTTTATAGTACGATGTAGGTAAGTCATGCATTTGCAAAAAAATTACAATATAAAATCGTTATGCGTTTGCTACTAATTTTATGCCGATGTGTTTGAATTCCTGTTTAATCTAACTTTACCGTTATGGCTCTTTATGATATTTTCAAAAGTTTTCTCCTAAATTGAAGACAGTAGGCAGTTAATATTTTCTTGTTTATGTTTTGGTTGCTATAAAAATTAGGTGATAAATCATACTTACACCTTTTGTAAGGAAAGTCGTACTAGTTAATATCAAATATTATTGATAATGCCAACTATATGATTGTCTCCTCGGGATCTCAAATATTATCCACCGATAAACTGCACTTACCGACTTACCGCCCTCTTCAAATTGTTATTTTGGTTGTTCATTTTTGTTACCTTATTACGATAGTAGTTATTATTTCTTATTAAATTAGCAAATAAGGATCATCGTTTCAAAATAAAGAGTTGTCTTACTTTACACTAATTTATATTTGCTCTGTATTATACACGTGTGACTCGCACAATATTTAATTTCCAACTACTATAATGTAACACTAATCACAATAATAAATAAATATTCCCGTATACGTAATACCCTATTTTAATATAAATAACAAAAATTAATTATATAATCTAATAGCCAGTTCCCAGTTGCATGATCAAGCCTGACACACTAATATTTTTAGAGGGTCACTACCGCGTAATAATCCTGAAAAGTATGTTTAGTTTTTTCCTTAAAATTGAAGTAAAAATTCAAATTTTTTATATTTATGGCTAAACATGGACAATTTAGCTATTTTGTGAGTTTTTTTAATACGTATTTTATAACATTTTTGGAACAAAATTTTAAAAAAAAGTGACATCAGAAGCACTTGAGGACAACCTTTAACTACCTATTTAAAAATATTTCATTTGTTTGAAAAATCTTAATATTGAAACAAGTTTTAATGGAAAAACTGAATATCGTTTTTCGCCATTTTGACGACTTGTATTAAACCATTTGTAATTTAATTTTCTGAATTAAATAGTTCATAAAGAGTAGGTAGTAGGTATTTATTTATTTAAATTAATAATTTTATTCTTTGTTTATTTATGTGTGTAAATCCAGCATTTAGGTATCGACCCCTCTTAAATGAAGGTAGATCTAGAGAAAAATCCCGTTTCTGCCCTGTTCCAATTCAACTGCATGGAGCTCAGATAATCAGCGACATTTGCATCAGAAATGCCTCAAAGTTCCGGGCTTCGGCTCCGGCACCGGAGTCAACCATCGAGCCACGAAAATAAGCAACGTCTTCGCTGAAACGGCAGCCGAAAGGATAAATAAAGTTTGTTCATTTGCCAACGCGCGTAACTAGTTTGTGTACAATTCGCTTCCGTACATCTATCTGTAAAACACTCACGTATGTTTACAAGCTACCCTTTGATTCTTCTCCCACGCTGAAGAATTACACGACAGCACGACATTTTTGTCTCTTGATGAGTTTGTGATGCTGATTTATGAGAATAATAAATATTTAGTTGAAAAGAACTTGTAAAAATTTTACTGACACGAAATAAAATTTAATCATGTACTTGCGTTTGTGTTTTACTATCTGTTACGGTTTAAAATTAGTTGTCTAAGGATGTGTTACTAATTTTGAGACAGTTAAAACTTTACGCTTTTCACATGCCTTAAATCAGACGTTTATTAAATACCGAATGAAAAAATTAACTTCTACTGAGACAACTAATTCTAATTTTAAGATGGCTTGTATTAAGCTGTGAATTATCTTAAACTCAGTGCTAGAAAACTACAAGAAAATCTTAACAAAATAGTAAAGAGAGCAAATAATTATATTAGTCGCCTTAAGGTTTTTTCATATTTAATCCCGTTGTCAAGGAATTAATTTATTAATCCCGTTGTCAAGTAAATACGTGGTATTTGTTACAGAGTATCTATGGTAAAAACAATAGTTATTTGTCCAACTAGAGAGGAAAGCGCTTCTTTTTTCCACTCGAGCTCGAAGTTTGTGTCACGAGCGAAGCGAGTGAGGCAATCGAGCGAGAGTGGAAAAAGAACTTTCATCTCGTGTTAGACACAACATTTTTTTCACGACATATTTAAAAATATTGAAAATTTAGAAGAAACACACAACTAGAAATTAGGTTATAACTGCCATTTGTTTGAGTGACGTTTACAAACAACGAAATGTTTCACTGCAGCCAATATGTCAAATTAAATTTAAGTTGTAAAATCATGAAATTGTAGAGAAAGAAAGTATAAAACATAATAATTATAAAATAATAGTATACTCGTATTACTATAAAATAAGAATTTTCAATAAAATCATAAATTTACTTACAGTTTTTAAAATATTTCATCGTAAAATAATACTGGTGGTAACACTGCTTACTTTCCTCTCTAGAGAGGGAAAATTTACTTTCCTCACTATTTCTCAAGAAGAAAATTGTGTTTTCTCCGCATGTCGTGAAAAAAATATTTGTCATAAAATTTACTCTCAAAATTATAGAAAGTTTTTTTAATCCCTCAGGTAATTATTTTCCTCACATTCGGCTCGTGAAATAAACTTCACCGTCAGGATTAAATCATGCTCTTTAGTCCTTTAATATATAATATACTATTAGACATTGCTCGTTCAGTGCAACATTTTATGTAATTTTAGCAACGGTGTGTTGCCTTCTTCTGTGATTCTATCATCTCAAATTATTGTTTAATTCACCATGTAGTTAAATGTCAGTTTTCGCAATTATTTCTGTTTCTGTTAATTCAAGAGATGTTTCGTGTTTGACAGACCTAAGAATATGAAATGCAGTTCAGGTACTTGTAATTATTTCGCGCCGATTATTTAATTACTGGGTTTCCCAGCTTGACGTCTAAAGCAGCGTTCAGACAAAAAGAAGAAACGAAGTCAATAAAAGTTCAAGCAATTCAAAGAACATTTTAGTGTTTTTTAACTGAATTAAGTTTAAAAGTCGTCTGGAGCATAGAACGTACTCTACGTTGTGTCACAAGTAAATCTAGGAATGGGTTGCGCAGCACTTGGGGCGGTTTTAAGAAATAATTACGTGAAAAAGTAACCGCATTTTTCCAGCGTTATCTAACGAAAATCTTAGTTAAAAACAAGCGTTCCAACGTGACAGTTATGAGTTTTTGGAATTGCTACTCGTTGTTGTGATGACACTTCGACCTTTATGTAGAGAGAGCTTTTTGTCCGGCGCGCACAGTTAGAAGAATAGAACGTTTTGCACGAAAATCAAGAAGTGAACAATTTACTTATACTTTTTAAAAACAGTTACTTATAACGTTTCCTTTTTCTTTATTACGGACACGTTTCTTTTCGAAAATGACAAACCCTTTACTTTGAGTTTACAGTAATATAATAATATTCTTAATAACTTACTTATCCTGAATGATGACCCAAGTAAAACAGAATGAATGTGAAGTTGTGCTTACCTGAAACAACAAAAATATACATTAATATGTTTTGATAATGAGTTGAAAGGAACCAAGATGTAGATTTTAATGAAAAGATTGAGAGGAAGGTCTTCAGATCTCAAATTTTTAATAGTTTTATTATGAATTAAAACCAGAGACTCGAACCGAACCGGAACAGGAACTAAAATCGGAATGAACCACAACTATTTTAGCGAAACCTGACCCGATAAAAAAATTGGTTAAATCCATAACCGTATAGCCGAACCAATGGTCATGAACCGGTTCGGAACGGTCTAGAGCATTCGTTAAAATTTGTAATTTTTTTGAAAAAATTAATGTGAATTTTTAGAAAAATCTCTTTAAAAACCTGTTACTGGTTCACTTCATGAAGAAAAATGAAAACCGGAACAAAACCGAACCATATATATTCAAAATATATACGTTTAGAGGTAAAGCAGTTTCTGCCTTACTTATTGCATTTATTTTAAATATGAAGGAAAAACAGGTTCTAGATGTTTGTGAAAGAATTAATCTAGGTTTATGCCCAGTTAGAATTCCAAATAAATCTTTAGAATCAATATAAAAATTAATGAAAAGCTTTAAGCAATTTTTTACATGCTTTATCCTATTATTAAGAGGTTTATTAGAAAATGTAACTCGGTATAAACCTAGTTGCTTTCTTCGTCTGTAAATAAATTTATGAAATTTAGCTTCATCTATAAAACTTCGTGAGCATTTTAGAAATTGCTAGATTGTTTTTATTTTTACGTACTTTTAGCGAGTGTTTCTGTGCATTAACATAGGACAAACGCGGTGTTGTGGCGTTGATATCCTTAAAACATTTATTTTTAATAGAATGTTTCGAGAACGACGAAGCTAAATGCTTCATTTTCCGATGTAATCTGTGAAAAAGTTCATGTATTACTATGTTTATGTATTTTGACTTAATTGTGCAAGCTGATGATGACAACAGTTTGTTCTCGAAACTATCTATTAAAAAAATGTTTTAATTTAAAATGAAACAATTAAAAATTTGAATTCAGAAGACCTACCTCTCAACATTTCCATTAATATTTTGAAATATGAAGTAGGCAAGTAATAAGTAAATGTTGAGTAAAGCAGAAAAGAAAACAGAACTAGTCTTGACCGACTTAGTGAAACAGAAGGGCGAATCTCATGCGGTGGAAACGGGATGTCAAACACTACACCTCGTGGGCTTTCTTAATTCAAGATGTTTTCTGGTCTATGAGCACTCGTTCCGGTATAAAGGCCAGAGCCACGTGAATGCTTTTAGCCAGAATCAATAGGAAAAGTCCTTCTCTTCTGCACGGCGCCTCGCAATATATCTTATTTTAGCTGTAGGTATACCAAGTCGCATGAGCCGGACAGAGATAAATAACTTGAGATAAAAGCAGAAAGGATTTACACAATATATATTATGGTAGGTAGGTAGAAAGAATATTTTCATATGTCGAGAAATGGACCGAAAAGAGGAGTTAAAAGGAGGAGTAAAAGGTTTTAACACGCGAAAAAATCAACTGTTTTGAGGAGGACCGCGACACGCACTTAGCTCTTGGCAAGAGGAAGGACACATCTCTGAACTTTACTTATTGTTAAATTCTAACTAAAAATAAACTATTGAATTAATCAATTCCAGAATCAGTTTTGGTTGAACACATATTAACCTTAAATTTTCCCACTAATATTTACTTAAGAGGCCCGTCTACTACCTACCTAAAATCCAGCATAAAATGTACTAACGTAGCGAGTGTTTTGTGGCCAGTACAAGAATGGTCAAATTTTATTTCAACCAGGCTTTAAAGAGAAAGAATGTGCCTTTTTAAAATTTTGATTAAATTGTACATGAATATAAAAATACAAAAAAATCCTACTTTATGCAAATTAATTTTTGAAATTTTAAAAAAAGCACATCTGTAGAGCCATTCTTTCTCTATTAAATGTTTATAAAAACATTATCCTGAATTCAATAATAATCTAACAGTTTACTCGCAACGAAAACACTTTTACAGTATTTTTCAACTTCAAAATGACATTGCATTGCTAGGATACGGCAAAGTACGAGTTTCGGGCTGGTTTCAGGCAGCCCTAGTAGTGGGGAAAAAGTGGAATGAAAAAAAAAGTAAAATCGAGAGTATTCTAAGAATTCGGTAAAAACGTAGACGAGCCGCTTAAATTGATTAGTTAGCCAGTTTAACTGGATTTATAAAAAAACTGGCGGTACCCGGCACACCTCCAACACGAATTTAAAGGAAACTCGATATAAGAATTATAAGCTATTACCATACCATACATGATGGCGGGGGGCGCTTGCCTCCCCTCCCCCCAAAGGAAAAAGATATATTTTTCATCTTCAAAAATTTAATTTGAAGGTATTTAGCCTTGAAACAAAAAAATGTAGGTAGTTCATATTTATAACAACATCCCTAGTGGCCTACGACATATTTTTACTTTAATTTCATAAACGGACTGATATTTTAGTATTATTCATTATTATGCCATTTTGTACCAAGATGGCGGATTAACATTTTAATAAGTTCATGTTATAAGTTAGATCTTAAACTACTACCATATCAAATTTGAACCAAATCGGTGTAGTACATTTTGAGTTAGTTAGCCGCCATTTTGTTCCAAGATTGCCGATTGACATTATACTAAGTCAAAAACCTTCGCGGCCGTTCACACAACAACTCTCCAAAGTTTTATCAAAATGGGATGAATGGTATAGGAACGCATAGAGGACAAAGACAGACATACAGAAAGACAGACAGGCATATATAGACAGACAGACAGTCAGGCAGGCAGACCGACAAACAGACATACATTCATAGATTAGTTTAAGTGTATACCTAAATTTGTTTAGTCATTGCACTGAAATTTCACCATGTGGAATCAGAATTTTACTAAAAAATATTACGTTAAATACGTATTTGAATTCTGAATTCAATTTATTGATTCAGGTAGGTTATCTCAGTTTTCTTTCAATTTTATAATTATTGTTCTTGTTGATGTACCTACGAGTATGATAACTTTTACTGTTTTACTTAAAAATGTTGATTATTGCATTTGAATATGACGGTCATATTATGACATCAACATCATTTGAATGATTAAATTCTGAGGTAAAGTGTGAATAAGTTGTGAAAATTGTAAAAAAGCATCAGAACGAAGTGAAGCGAAAAGACCTGGAAATTTAAATGAAACGTAAGTAATGCAATGGTGCAATTTTATTCTACTATTCCACAATAAAGGTTCTCTGTGTTCGCAGTGGACAGAGTGTATTTATTCGATTGTTTTGCTGAAATTGTAAAGTGAGCGTAGAACATTGTATGTTATTTGAGGAGCACTGTAATAGCACACATAACCGTTCACTCTGCCGCCATCGCGCTTCTGATTGCTAGATAGACAAGACACACAACACATTTACACTAGCGACAACTAGCGGCGTTTCTGGTAAGTGAAACATGTGTGGGTATTTCTTTATATACTGCTATTGTTGTTTTGCTTTCAGCTATTGTAAAATACAGCGCAACTAAATGCCATCGATACGACCAGCGAGTAGGTTACCTACATTTTATATTTTATCGACTTGTAAACACCATTATAGATTTATTTTATTACGCGAGAAATCTCAGCGAAATTTATCATCCTGGCTCTTAAATGTACTACAGAAAACTCACAAAATTAATTCATACCAAAATAATAGCATTCACAGCGACAAGAAACATGAAAAATTCATTTTAGCACATAAAATATATATAGTTAACACCTATCAAGTAAATACAAGTGTTCTAACTTATACAAATGAATCTAGCATTAAATTTTACATACATTAAAGTATGTATTTTTCTACGCATTTAGGAAATCCATTATGTTGCGAATGATCTTATTTGCAGTTAGTTTGTTGCATAATTATACAGGTTGGTTTTGAAGTTAATGTCATAAATTTAAGAGTAAGTAGTAGACATGTCTAGATTACGAAATAGAAAGATTTTTATAAAAATTCGCATATTTAAGGGTACCTACCTATTTTTCATGAAACTAACATTTTTGGTATCTCTGGACCACTGTCAATGCATTTGCATTTAATTTAATTATTAAGAATAATCTTATATAGTAACTAATTTTTAATATATTTTTTATAATCATTTTTTTAAAATATTAATTAAAACAGCAGTAAAAAAAGTATGAACTGATTTCCTGAAATATCTTTAAAATATAAGAATTAATGGTAATTTTTGTAATAACAAAGTACCTAAATACCATTACCTACAATTTGTAAATGAATTTTTTTCTATTTATCATAAATTTAACAATAATTACAAGAAATTTAAGTCTTTAAAATTTCGGTTTATCTACTTACCAATGAAAATAAAAAAATTAAAAATTTGAGTGTAAATAATGACAAGTAAATTTTTGACAATTTATATTTATATGTATATTATGGTATGCTAAAGTTTAATAATATTATTCAAAACTATAATTTCCTTCTTCAATGGTATATTCTATATTTGTAGACGTGCACTTGTATTAGTAAAAAAATATTTCAGTATGGCGAGGCGAGAGAGATCATGTTGTGTTGGCCACATCAGATTTTTTACTTTAGCATAAATAAACTACAATTTTGTATATTCTATATTTATTGTATTTGAAAATTTGATGCTGCATTATACCACTCTCAATAAAAAGATATTATGTAAAATCTTAAATTTTAAAAGGCTAGTAACTTTTTACAAACTTTTCTCATCGCAATAATGTTTTGAGGTCTACTTTTGGTATGATGTTTAATTTGCTGTTATGGTATGGTGGAGGATCCTATTACTACTTATGTATATACACTATATCCTACACCCAAAAATTAAATTTTCTTGTTTCTCTTGATTGGTCAATGGGATTTCTCTTTAAATTTAAGTAAAGTACTCTTGTTCGTGTTTGTTTTTCTCGCCATCGGATTTACGGCAATATATGGACAATTCCGTCTTTTCGTCTTCGCAGTTACAATTCCCACATTTATATTCCAAATGGAAGCACAGCGGAGTGCCCTGATACAATTTTCGACCTACTCAGAGATAGATATCGGCGCGGAACCAGGCAAGAGAAAAAACCGACGCCGTTGTTGATACAAGATTCAAATGCATATGTAAAAAATGTTTTGAGCGAGAAGTGTGAATGCTGTATAGTTTTATTAGGAGAAAGAGAAGAATGGCAGAAGATGTGTCATAAACATAGTAACGCGACAGTCAAGGAGAAATGGAAATAAGACTGAAGTAGGAAACATTGCCGCTGCCGCCAGTGTTCGTTGCTGATGGGGGTTGTGATACGTTCAGGGGCGTCTATATTGTTTTTTCACCAATTACCAGTACGTACATACATCACTTTTACAATAAAAGTCACTTTATACCTTCCAAACTATTGTAATATTTCACATTTTTAAAATGTTTCAATAGTCCGAATATCTGGACGAATATTCATGCTCAAACCGTAGTCATTTCAATTTTAATAAATTATTTCTTGATCGTATCGCAAGTGTGGCGTCACTAGTGTGTAAGTTAATTTGCAGTTTACAATATCACTGTTCTTAAGGGTATCGTCTCCACGTAGCTCAACACCGCGTTTGTCCTATGTTAATGCATAGAAACGCTCGCTAAAAATACGGAAAAGCAGTCTAGCAATTTCTACAATGCTCACAAAGTTTTATAGATAAAGCTAAATTTCAAAAATTTATTTACAGACGAATAATGCAACTAGGATTGTGCCAAGTTACATTTTCTAATAAATCTCTTAATCATAAGAAAAAGCATGTAAAAGTTGCTTAAAACACACTTTTTCATTAATTTTGTATATGGATTTCAAAGATTTTTTCAGAATTCTAACTGGGCATAATCCTAGATTAATTCTTTAACAAAAATCTAGTACCTGTTTTTTCTTCAAATTTTTAATATGCAATGAGTAAAGCAGAAACTGCTACACCTCTAAACACGCAATATTTTGTTACGGAGACGAGACCCTTAAGGGTCTTCGCCCAGCGGAGACTCCTGGGCGAAGACCCTTAAGAAGAGGAGGGAAGAAACCAAATAAAAGAAAACATTAAATGTTTATGATTGCTATGTAATGTTGAAAAGCGTGAATTAAATTTAAATAATAATAATATTACTGTTGTCAATCCTTAATTATTATTATTAATTGATTTATTTTGTACTTATCATTGAATTCATATGGCGAGTATACCTACAGAGTGATTCACAACTTCATGCATTTATTTTAATAGCATATAGTGCTCAACTCACTTATCACGGAACTGAAAGAATTTTTCCAAAATTCGCAATTTTAGTTTCCAGGTTTTTTAATCAAACAATTGTGGGTCACTGTTTTCAAATGAAATTTCATCAATTTACTGTTCTAGTCATTGCACTATAAATTAAATTTTAATTTTTATTCCATTCATAGCTAACTAGATATCCATTGTAATTCAAAAATGTGATTCTTGCGAAAACTGCCTTTAAATTTACTATTTTTAATAAAATTATTTTTTTTTGCTGTGTTATTTAGGTCGATTCAGGATCATTTTAATGTTGAGATAATCACATTTATTTATGACTCTTTTACATACACTTCGAGACATCCAAATATGTAGTATAATATATCAACACTATGTAACTCATGATGGCCACATAGAGGGCCGAAGCGTCTTAAATAAATGTGAATATCTCAACATTAAAATGATCCTGAATCGACCTAAATAACACAGCAACAAAACAATTTAATGGATCTACTTCTCTAACTTCATAAAATTATTTTTGTTCCATGATTAGTAAGTTGAGTATTATATGCCTTAAAATATCTATGCACTAAGTTTTATTGTACAGGTAATTTATTTGATTTCTTTTGATTACTTCAATAAAATGAAATTTTGAAGAACACAACAATGTTTTTTGTTCCAGCGTACGCCGCTGTGAAGTTTCGTGTTCTGTTTCCGTGGTGAGAATTCATCAGACATTGTGGGGTGTCTGAATGCGTGCCAGTTTTGGGATCAAGTAATCAGGAGATTGAGTTGCGTCGGCACCTCCTAGCATAATCATGTCATATCGTTCCGATTCGAGTAGCGGATTGCAAGCCCTGCGCGGATGATACACATTCTTATTGCTAGGCTTTGATTCATGACCACGGAGAAAGAAATTGGGTAAGTAAGTAGGTAGAACAATGGCCAGGGAAATGGGGAAAGAGATTATTTTAGATTGTTTTATTTCCATATCGAAATAATAAAGTAATTGAGAAGATATTCATGTGTAAAATAATAATTTAACTTGTCATGAAAAACAGTACATTATGATACAAGTGTATAAAACCATATAAAGCTAGAATCAGACCTACACAATTATGTGTAATTGGCTACTTTAGCCAACCAGCGCTCAACATTCGCATTTATAATTAAAATTGGAATTTTGTGGAAGCGCTGGTTGGTTAATTTAATATTATTCTTACAATTTGGTAGGGTAGGTCTGAATCTAGCTTAGCTTAAGTAAGCTTTTAAAGCACGTACGACCGGTTGCGCACGACGCGAAGCGGAGTGGTTTTTACACACACTATTTTTATTACACTTGCATCATAATTTGAAAAATAGAGCTGGCAAACATTATTTTGATTTTGATTCATTTTATAAAGTAGTCTGTGATGTGTCAAAATATCGTTCCATTGTTGTTGCTTAGCAACCTGTAAATCGTAGCGTGTTTTTACCTCCCACCTAATATTCTATAAGGGAGGTATTGTGAGTTTTTGGTGGAAGTTTGATATAGCCAAGGTAATGAAACGAGCGATGTTAAATCACGAGGCGGCGAGTCGAATGTTTCGATCACTCAAGTTTCATTACACTAGCTTGTATTAAACTTGTATCATTCAATATTTTATCTACGAATGCCTTAATTGCTGCAAAATTAGATTTTTTATTTGATGTTTCACATTTGAAAAACATTTAGTGTAAAAGTCATAGCTTGATCAAGTGTCATTTTATTCATTGTTATGGCATTTATTTGTTTGTTTGCTGTTTTTGACAGTAAAGAGTTTTCAGTCGTGTCAAATTTTGTGTCAAAAAATATTCAACATCTTCTGGTTTAAACTTATCTAATTGTAAAAACTTTGTCTTGAATGTTTATAAAACATAAATTTATGTGTGTATTAATAGTTATTTATAATAAAAAACTTAAAAAACTTCCTCGAATTTCTATTTTTATTTCTCCTACAAAAATTCGTGTCATTAAAGATTCATAAGGACACAAGTGCCATTAAAAAATACATAATGACACGCAAATTAGTGGGCGAATCAGCTATTAGCGCATCGTTTATAGTTATAATTAGGTTTAGTTTAAAAACGGTGAACTGTTGTTTTTGTAAGTGTGGCTGTAAAATGTTTGTACGTAGTTCTGTTATAATGTGTGAATTCGCTGTAACAAGTTGCCGGTAATTGAATGAGTGTAAATCAGGCTGTAAGTGTATCAGTGGTACGCGTAGGTGTCCCTCGGGAATCATTCCTAGCGGGAATCTCCGTGTAACCGGGAACAGTGCGCTCTGCCAGTCATCCTGCGCTTCCCGCGCCCTCGCACAGACCGTTTATTGTGGGAAATAAAACTGATTGCAATCTTAATAACGGGCCAATCTTGTTAACCGCTCGCGGTGTTTTGTACTGGCGGTTTTTTATTTAGTTCATTCACACCGCGACTCGCGCCAATCTGACAAAATGAAAAACAGCAGTAAAAGTCAAATTGGAAACACGGAAACATTGAATTACTAGGATGTTGATGTTTACGTTGTGTTGTGTATTTCTTTATTCTCCCTAACTTTATTTGCGCTTTAATCAAAAGTCGCCGATGGGGACTTTCATTATTTTAAGATCTTAAAAGTTTCATTTATACAGGATGATTCACAACTTCGTGCATATATTTTAATGGTATTTATTATAGTACTCAACTTACTGATCATGGAAGAAATAGTATATTAAGTATCAAGAACGGTAAGCATAGTTTACCGCAGAAAAACAATGTTTGGAGACTGAGCGAATATTTTATTAAAAATATATTTTTTAAAATTCGTAAATTTTAGAGCAATTATCGAAAAAGCACATCTTTGATACCACTAGATTGATGATTGCATAATGGTTAACTTTCAATGTAATAAAATTAAATTTCAATTAATTATTGTGCAATGGGAATAATAGTTTTATGAAATACAGTTGCTAAAAACTGTTTTATATGCATCCGGTCGGCATCGCGAGTTTTCCATATCTCAAAATCCGCCAGAAACTCTTTGTTGCCAGCCTAGGCCGGCAAACAACCGGTAAACAATAGGTTGGCATCTTGACATTACTACAGTTGTCAAGCAGATATCAATTTTATGCGTTTTTATACAAGAATTAACAAGATTTTGACAAATTTTAGACGTAAATCGTTAATAGAAACTGAAATAAATATATTTTAAGCACAAATGCAAGTATTCAGTGCACAATTTTTTAGGTTATGTATAATTATTTTATATTTTTGTAATGAAATCAGCACATAAAATATTGTGTATTACACGTCCAGAAACTGTTATGCTAGTGCTCGTAATTTGCAAGCCTCGCCTGTAGCTCGGCGTGTCAAAAATACTCGCTCTTGGAAAAGGTCAGTTTCTGGCCTTGTGATACAAATAACTATTATTAAAATACCTAGAAACCAAAATTGCGAATTTTGAAAAAAATTGTTTCAGTTCCGAGATAGTTGAGCATATTGAAATATATGCACGAAGTTGGGAATGAATGCCGTTGCTTTTGTTCATAGTTAATGTTATTACACACTGCTGTTGATGAAACATAAATCAATTTGGAATTACACATTTTTGATTTAGAAATACCTATATATAATATTTTATTTATTGTTATATAACGACGTTTTACATCAAATATCTGCCATTTTTGCTACTAATAGAAGTATAAAAGTATGTTAATGTCAATGCTGGAATTATAACTTATCTGGAAACAACTATTAAAATCGTTGACAATTATGTGTGTGGTAACAACGAACCTTATAAACTGATATAATTCTTCGTACAATTCAGATTCAAATGTAGTTCATGTAACCCATAAAAAGGCAAATACAGAAAGCATCGATTCGCGATATAAACACAACAGTAATTTAATGCAAAATGTCATCAAACGTAAACAAAGCCATTAAAACACAAACAAAAATCAGCGTCACAAAAACGGACTTAAAACCACGAACGTTATATTTTAAACGATTTATTTCACCTTTGAGGTTTATTGCCTGCATAAAAACATTTTTATACGATTTTAATTCGAAATGAAGTGTCAAAATTCCAATAAACACTTTCATAGTTCAATGAAATGTAACACAATAGCGTTCATCGGTGTAAACGGGTAACGTTGCTGTTGCTACTGCCGGTGAAAATGTTCAACGCACAATGACAGCGGCGTTTTGATCGCGGCATACACCATTAGCGCATTACTAAATTTACCTTTCATCATTGTACATCATGTGCAAAGGGCGGTGGGTCCCAACAGGACCGTAAGAATACGTTTTTCACAAAAAAAAACAGGGTTGGCCTGATTTAAATCGTGATTTAAATCAAAGTGATTTTTTCAAAAAAATCATTGATTTTTAATCATATTTTGATTTAAAAAAAAATTGCATTACTTAATTGAATTATATTTCTGGTACAGAACAAAACAAGTGTCTTAATTCAATATCAATAATGTATTTATTAAATAAAATAATATGAAACAAAAAACAAAATCCATTCAAGTCGAGTGTAGGTATAGTTTAAGAAATTTGTGTTAAAACCTGAAATGTGCAATAATAATCCAAACTACATATTTTTTAAAATTTTTTTTCATATAAATGGTTAAATAATAATTACTTTAACTATATTTTGTGCTGTAATTAAAGAAAATTTAAAAATTTAAAAAATCCAAAAAATCATGATTAATTCAAAAAAATCTATGATTTTTGATTTTTTTTTAATCATGATTTTTGCCAACCCTGAAAAAAACATTTGGGTGGTTTTACTGGATCACGCGGAGATCGCTAATGCGTGGCATATTTGGCGCTATGCAAAGTGCTAGACCAAAGTCAAAATTTCCTCATATTCATTTTAATAAATAAGAACAGATTACTGTATAGTGCGGTGGGTTTTACGTTGTGCATATTCTATAAGAGAGGTATTGTAATACATAAGTCACAATTTTCGAGTATGAAGGGGATGAAGAGAAACAAATAAGTAATGAAGACAGTTTTACTGATTTGTAAAAGAAACCTAAGTATAACTATATATTTTTCCTAAATAAATCATTTTGCAATATTGCAATATTATTGTTACGTTTTGCTCAATTTTACTTTAATATAGATATTTACTTTATATTTGACATATTTATATGTAACTAAATGCTCCCGCTGCAAAAACGAAGTAACTCCATCATCTTTTTTATGAGATGACACCATATGTGAAGTGTGTGCAATTTAAGGTAAATATATTTTAAGTTACCTATCAATATTTTTTATTTTATAACAACTTTCATATTTAAAAAAAATTTAACATGTGTAAGTAAAATAGTTTCTAGTGTTCCCTGACAAATAATGAAAAATGGAGCTATCCCCTTTTTATACTGTGTCTTCAATTATTATAACAATTTAGTAGCCAGTGATGTTTGCAATTTGAACAGAACAACGGAAGTGTTGATTTTATAATCAAGTAGTAAATGCGATGCAGTACGTACTCTATTGGCCATTAATTAGGTGATGATAAAAGGGTAAAATATGTGCATAGTTATGTAGACGCACGAGTTCCACGGATGCCATTCGCGGCTTTCAAATGCAGTCCAGCCCTGTCGAAATGTAACCAACGGGCGGGCAACTGGGTAACATCGCACTACCGGCATTCCTAGCATTGGTTCTCGCATTCACGGACAATGGCACCTACGCTGCGATAAACATTTCATTTCACAATGACGCGCAATGATTTTAATGGGCGATGACGGGCGCTCGCGATGCGCCGCGATTTTCCACGCCACGGACAATGCTCGCCGGTAATTATAAGTGCAAACAGCGCCGAATAATTGCGCTCCACGCCATGCAAATTGAAAATTAATACGTAACTATGGGCGCGATGAACAATCGCCCAGCTAGGGCTACCTACGGCGTCTAATTAATCAGGGGTAATGCGAGCGCGATGTCACGCACGCACTACGCGTGCCGGACATCTCTCACGCATTACCATTCCATCGATAGGGTAATGACGCGAGACGCTACATGCGATACAAGTTTTAGGTTAATGATGAAAATGTGTTGTTTTTTTGTTCGCCCTGCTTTTAACCTACTACAGTTCATTGTCATCCCCAAAATCAAATGAAGTTTACAAATTAACTTTGCCAATCATTTCTGCATTCACGTTCTGGGAATTTTACAATTTTATTTCGGCTCTGTTATTCTGCAAAAGCAGAATGACATACTACTAACAAAAAATGTGATCTGCAATTCGTATTCTAGGGACTCTTAATGGCCAGTTGTACCGCTTCCACTTAAATTATAAGTTTTCCTTAAATGAACAATATCGAATCAAAATCAAATTGTCAAACGTAGAAATAACATTGCTGTCATTAATTCGATTTGATATTTTTCATTTAAGTGACACTTAAAATTTAAATGAAGGCGGTGCAAATGACTATAAAACGTGCTTATTCACTTAAAACTCACACTATAAAATTTTGATATGTTACAATAGCTCCCCTTATAGAGTTAAAGCTTCAAGGGCAACATAAACCGCAGTTAGTTTATATTTTAACAATAATAATTTTCAATGTAAACTTATCAGGAATATAGTATACGAATGCATACATATGGCATAGAAATTAAATCCAACTACAGTTTACCAAACACAATAAATAAAAATAATTTTAAAATTTTAGTATTTTTCCGAGGAAAAAATATTTGAACATCGTTTTGACTAAGGATATAAATTAAAAATCATACAAAGTACCTTAGAATTATTTGGAGAATCTAATGCAGGAATCCGCAGGCCTATATTTTAATTCATTTAGAAATGTCAAATCAATAAACACAAAAAATACTAAAATTTCACTATTTTCTCTAAGAAATTATCTTTGATCTGTAGCTAAACTAGTGCTCCCGAAATGTTGAAAATTATGTAAGTACATGACAAAAAAATATCGAAGAAATCGAATGTTGAAGACCGGAAGTCGATATCTTGATTCATCCAAAAAGAAAAGCAGTTTTTGTTTAAAAAAAAATTACGGTTTTACTTAAAATGTCTAGAAATTGCTCAATTATATTTTAACGATTTTCTCGAGAACTGTTCATCTTAGAGAAAATTTCTCTAGTTTAATTTGGTGTAATATTTTTTCCAAAAAAGTTTAACCCTCTACCAAATACAAGGAAAAGCCGAGAAAACCCCGGTGTTTCCATGGTTTTTCGGTTATAAGCAGGAAAGTTACCTGAAATTCGTGTTCAGCAAAAAAATACTTCTTTAAAACTTTCCGGACAGAGACCTTTTTTGATCTAAATTGACTGGACTATAAGCTCGGCTTAGTACATATGTATAGTTAAAAACAGCGCATATTCCCCAGTTCGGTTTAAGATTAACAAAACTACGTTTTAATGCAAAAAGAACAGTTATTTGTTCAGTATGGTAAACTCCCCGGACCCCATTCCGTAACAACATCAATAAAACGTAAGTGAGTATCTCTGGGGGTAAAATTAGATTTGATTCTTGGGGGTAGGTATCCTCTTGCCGGACGTGAATGGACAAATTCAAACGGTTAAGCGTCGTGGAGTCGTGCGCACACATGGATGTGTATGAGGGTATTACTCGAACGTGCTCTGCATCTGAACGTAAGAATCACCCGTGTTCTATCGCCGGCGCCGTGTCTGCTTCTCACACGTGCCACGCAGTGTCCGAGCATAAACCTGCCGCTGATGACGATGTTCACTTCACGGACGGGATTACCTACACGCAAATACGCCATGCGGGGTTTCACATTTGTCAGGAGCATTTTCCATATTAACACTGCTGTACTCGTTCAATTAGCACATGGTGAGAATATATTGGAAAACGGAAAATATAAAAATTTAGTTTGAAGAATGAAAGAACGCTTTGTTTGTCCAAAACATGTATAATGTACTTGAAATAACGAACGAGTTTTATGGGGCGTGGTTTATTTTCGATGTTTAGAAATAGTTCACAAAACAGTAAGAGAATATGTAAGATTTAAGGAACGATAAAGCAACAACAAATAACTTGCTCAACACTCAAAATTAACAATTTTTAACATAACATAACATTTAAATTGTGTTTGTGTAAAAGTAAACCGCTCTGGACAACAGCACATAGCAACTAATGAATGTTTTACACGATCCAATTTATTCATCAATAAATTTACCAAGTTTTGTTTTCAATTCATAGAACGTGTTCTATTTTTCTATAATATTTTAGAAAATACTAGGGATTTTTTTTAGTATTGTAGTTGCTAACCTTTGCGTATACTATTTTAATTTTACTAAATGTTGACGTTTCCCGCATTTCATCCAGTATCATTTCGTTTGAAAGAAAAATATTGTTGGCAGTAACAGTAAAGTGACAAAGCTGATATCGGTAGATTGGTACTATTAAAATTTTTAAAATATATTGAGTAAACCTTGATGAGTGTAAAACGAACAAAAATATTTTTCTATTTGGCAATTTATTGAAGAAGAAATTAAAGGTCAACTTTATCAATTTATTATAAATTGGATTGTGTAAAACATACATAATATAATCACAAGAATCTATGTGTCAAACTGATTTCGTTATGTGAAATAGAGTATTTTAGTACCAACTTCGTGTCAACAATCCTTGAAGGGCCAAAGTCGAAAATATGTGGTACGTATTTCTTCCATAATTGGTATATTCTGCTGCAATTAGACTATGAAAGTGTGTGATCACTTATATGACCTAACCGGCATCGGAGGGATGCTTTTGCAACTAGGACTACATTCAAGAGGTCGCAAGTACCCAATAAGTGAAGAAATTTCAAGATGATAATTATTAATATAAAAACCAGAGATTATATACGGTTATACGTTCCAACACGCGAAAAATATAAAGGGTATAAGTCTTATAAAACCACTATAGCCTTGTATATTAACAAGCGATAATATACCCTATGCAAATTATTAAACTAATACGAATCAGTAACGTCTCAATACGCTGTGTCAAAAGAAGAAGAGGAGAAATAAGTGAGCATGTATACTTCCGTAGGTGAGTAGTGAGGTTAGGACGGTAAGGACACTCAATACTGAATGGAACATGTGCGAAAGCAGTTAAAGTTGGATAAAATTTGCCGATTGAATCGGGAAATCTCCGTTCGGCAGCAGTAAAACGTTCGCATGTGCGGAGAAACCTCAGCGTGAAGGTATAATGCGGTGGCGTCACTGGCTTTGCGGCGCATCGTTGCACGTCCGTAACTTTGTAACCATGAACCGTGTGCACTGACCACATGAACCACTGACGTCGACCTGCGCTTGTTCCTAGCCGAGCGCCTTTGTTGTCGAGGTGAACAAACCGGACCTGAAATACGGCTTTACGCCTTTTCCAACACCGGAGTTTTGTTCATTTTGTTGGAAATCACCACACATAAAATTCACCTTTAAATCATCTGCGAGGGTTGCAAGGATTCAGTGGCGGAAATCAATTAGTGTAGTAGTTTCTCTGGTAAGATTTCCTGACGTGTTCGAAACTATGTTCCTATCTCGGGGCGAACTGCGCAAGAAACCGCCGCCGCCGCCGTGTCAGTCAGCTAGGCTGCCGTGCGGAGCGGCTGCGGTTACAATTATACCGGTCCAAGGATTGTGCACAGGAATCAAAGCCTCCACCGGCCTTTGCCTTGGTCGTTTTGAAATCTCAGATATATTGACCTAACCAGATCTGCCTCAGTTTACACGCTTCCACGAAACCTGAACTAAGCCAATTATTTTAACCTTCCTTCTACAAAGTTACAGACACCATCGATAAAATAAACGTATCACAATCATGAAATGTACAAATTATTACTTATAGCAAAGGCTGAAAGAAACCCTACAGATTCGGCGACTCGGGTTAGAAATTATTTTGAATCCATACTCTACATCAGGGGTGGACAACATTTTATTTATTGTGACCACAAGTGTGGCGAATAAAAAATAAAATCCGCCACTTCAGAATTGGGGAGTGGACGGTATAAAACAAATTAAAACACATATTGTTAGAACAAGTTCATTCAAAATATAGATAACTATAATACCAAACCTACTAATGGGATATTTACAAATTTCTTTGCTTTACAAGTTGCATGAAAATTGGATTAAAATCATAACTTAACGTGTTAGTAGAGCTGTACAACGGAACGAGAGACTGGAGAGAACTGTCGAGCTCTTGTTGAGCTAAATAGTAGTGAAATATTATTCTTCAATGTAAAATAACAGTTATTTACTTTACAAGTGGACAAAGTAAGGAATTATTTACGAGAGAAATCTTAACTCACGAGGCCAAAGGCCTCGAGTGGGTCATTCCTTTTTGCCCAGGTGTGAAGTATATAAAATAATATTAAGTTCCAACCTAAAACATCGTAACTATGGTGACTTCCAACAAGCAAAGTAACAATTTACCCACAAGTGAGTATAATTATAATTAGGCACTTAGTAGGCAATCTTTTACTTTGTTTGTTTAAAATCACCGCTTTTATTAAAAGGTGGTGGATAAAATATTTATAGTACACAAAATTATTTATAAAAATTTTGGAAATAAACAAAATTAAACATTATACAGTCCATACTATACTTGACTCATTCGATAAGAATCTTAAATTTGCCACACTTTCTGGCAAATTCGCCACATGTGGGTTGCCCACTTCTGCTCTAGATCTCTACAAGTATAAAGTTAACAAAATGGCTGAAAGCACAAGAAAATATAATATTGGAAACAAAAGTGCAACAAAATTAGCAAAATGGTGCATAAATGTCCATGGAAATACAGAAATAGCACTCCCACATTGAACCTCGAGTATCGATTATCGAATATGTAGTAGGTGTTAAAATCTAAGTAATCATGTTCAAGAAAATGGTAATTTGTTGAAGGTTGAACGTGTGGTTTTATGAAGGGAAGCTCGGGCCAGAGCGCAACCAGTAGCAGCTATCACCTGTCTGTTGAAAGCAGCAGTGGGCGCTCAAGTAAATTGAAAGTGGCGAGATTTCGCGGCGAGAACATTCGCGGCCACATCTGAACGATGCGGTCGCGCACGAAATTGGATTTCGCAGTCGGGTCCCGAAGGCAGCGGAGGAACTGTCACGTTACCGTGCCCACCACCCGGGATATCATCAACGAGATGGAACCGAGGTGCGGTCACCAAAGTGTAAATAAATTCAACAAGAAAACTGAATTAAAGTTGCACCTACAAAAAAACAGGGGGAGAAGAAAAAAGCTTCAGGACCATATTGTGGTGCTGGTACAATTTGCACCCGGTTCTTAGTGGCCATTAAACTAGGATTGAAACATTTAAACTTTTAAAGAAAGCCGCAGCTCTTGAAAGTTTCCCTCGCGGCGGAATGCTGCCCGCTCCCACTGAGCAGCAGGTGATGGTGTTAAGGAACTTTCCAATCTAATACTCAAATTTCATTCATTCCAGCTTTCAACAAAACCAAAAAGATTTATTCACTTCTCTCCCATTTCTTCCGAAACAAATAAACCATACAAAGAAATATATGAATTTCAAACACAATCAATCAATATACGCGGGTTTAGGCACAGCACTCAGCTTTCTGGATGTGATGACGTATGAACCCGAAGTGTATGATTGTCGTTAAATTGTAAAAATATCTTACAATTAATCGCACTCTGACAGTCAAGCTGACCACGTGATCGTCTTATATGTAGTCCTGCTTGCAAAAAATCTCTCCGTTGTCGGTTTGAATTTCAAAGGTCGTCACACGGATTGAGCTTCTAACTGCAAGAAGATTTAGCGGTCGAAGTGGTTGGGTTACACTCTAATAACATTTGTAATTGGGAGTAAATCAAGTTGAATGGATTCCAACAAAAATTGAATTACTACAATCCATAACAAGGATTATCTAATTTAAAATTTTCTGTGCATTTTGTAAAATCAGTTAATATTAAGTGGAGTTCCCTCGATCTGTCTGTTGTGGAGTAATTGATTGGAACAAATTTTGTAGTTTTCATTAAAAGTTTATTAATTTCGTGGAACGCTGAGAGGCGGAAGAAAGACTAACAGGTGATGAAAACTTTCGATTCTCCTGCGTAAATAAACTGGATTCGAGATTGATAAACTAAATAAGTATTTAATTCCGATTCCGCAGAGCAACTACGCGAATCTAAAATGCAAATTCAGATTAGGCGGAAGGGGACAGACATTCTGAGTTTGTCTACCATCTACCTACATTACAAGCATCAAGTTTAAAGCTGTTGAGCAAACACGGACACACCTAAATCTATAGCCATCTGCTCTCAGCGGGGATTATCGGAAAGCAGATCAAACCCGAGCAGCGGAGGCGCCGGTCAGCGATGAGGAATATTCCACTAGAGTTTTTACTTGTTATTCAGATTGAGTCAGGTGAGTGTGATTGAAGTCTGTCGCGTCTGATCAGGGATGATTGTCTCTGGTGCGGGGAGGTTCGGGGTTCTTTAATCCCGGCACCGTATTTAATATCCGGAGTTTCGCGCGACTGTCGATGTCTCGCCTTCCTTTGTGCAGACGACACGGCAGAACTCACATTCACCTTTTACTGCCATACGCGAAACACCGATTGGAAATCGAACATTTCAAACAAAAAATCACTACAGAAAGGACTGGAATAGTAATGAAATAAAATAAAAAAGTTGAATAAGATAAAAGGAAAATATATTATTCTCTCCCGTAGATGGTGTTAATTGTCTAGCGTAAACTAACAACCTAAGGCAAGTAATCAAGAGACCCATCTCTTGCTAGAAAATTCAAAGCAAAAAAGAATGTTACAATAAGTTATTTTGTGACTTTGATTTTGAAATCTCATATTATATATTAAATCTTGCGTTATTTTGTTAATTAATTACCATAAACTACTAAAACGGTGAATTTTACATATTTTTTTACAGTTAATTGATTAACCGTTCAAGAATGTCTCTATATTCGTCTTCCGACTAATGTACATTATTACGATCTGTATTAAAAATAGTGTTTTTAGATATCATTTGGTTACTTGAAGACCGTTGCTAATAAAATATTTTCAGCCCGCTGCTTATAAAAATCGGTTCTAGTAATTATTATAAATAATTTATTAGGATTTTGTTAAATTTATATTAATATTACAATTTCGATTCAAAATTCTTTCTAAATGCCAAGTTTGTTCACATTTATGGTTGTTGTATTGTTTTTCTGCATTCAAAATGTTATCTTCCGTAGATATACTGATTTAGATTAAAATTTACAAAATTTGTTTACTGTTTATAAAAATCAATTATTCGTAGAAAAAATATTGTGTATGTATATTTCTGGATTTCTAGGGACCTAAGTACTTCGACTAGTTACTGCGGGGGCCTCTAGCCTCAATCTGCAAAAGACTACTTTCAGCCCTTAACATACAAATAACTATTGTGTATTAATAAACGTTTTAATTAGATTATGAAATAATAAAAATTAGCTACAAGTTTTGCATATTCACAAATTTCAATTTAAAATTTTTAAAATTATGACCAGAACCGTTGAAATCTGGATTCACAAATGTTGCGCCATAAGAAAGGAAAAGGCACTTCTCAGGCACTCCAGAGACATATTAACGCTCTTGAATGGATTTAGCGAATCGAATTGCCATCACTGCGATCTCTAATATGAAGTACAAACCATTTCGTAAATTAAAATCCAAGAACTAATGATTGACCAAAAATAAACGTAAAGATATGTTAATAATTTTAGTACTACCTACACAAAATAAGTTTCAGGATCAGGACAGGAGAAATATTGAAAATAATGATCTCGATCTGGTATGAATTCGAAAGACAATAAGAAGTAAAAAAGTGAGCGAGCAAAAACTGCTGCGTGTGGAATGACAAGCGCAAAATCAAAGCGTTGGACGTTGGCGCAGTGGCGCATAAGACAGACAGATCCACATCACGTCACGTGGGGCGAAGCGCAAAGAGGACGTCTTTCATCATCGCACGGCGATGCCCGGCGGCGTAACCAACGGCAGCGTGTCTCTCATTTGTTTCTGGCTGATTTGTTGCGCGGCGGCGGCGGTGGAAAAACACCGCCGTGACACCTCCAAGTGACATCCAATTTCCAAGCATGTCACCGTGCAGCGTCGCGACGTGTAACGTCGACACGTGGCCGAGGTTAAAGGTTCGTTTACACTCATCACAACACCATCAGGAATCAGCCATCCAAGATATTCATAAAGCTACTATTAATTCTTGATATTTTTGGAATTGATAACATGTCAGTTTTGTTGATTAAAATTAACCTTATTTAACATCAGAAGAAGTATATTGTAACTGTCAATCTGACAATGGTCGAGGTTAAAGGTTCGTTTACACTCTTCACAACACCATCAGGAATCAGCCATCCAAGATATTCATAAAGCTACTATTTTCAGGATTAATTCTTGATATTTTTGGAATTGATAACATGTCAATTTTGTTGATTAAAATTAACCTTATTTAACATCAGAAGAAGTATATTGTAACTGTCAATTTGACAATGGCCGAGGTTAAAGGTTCGTTTACACTCTTCACAACACCATCACGAATCAGCCATCCAAGATATTCATAAAGCCGCACTATTTCAGGATTAATTCTTGATATTTTTGGAATTGATAACATGTCAATTTTGTTAATTTAAATTAACCTTATTTAACATCAGAAGAAGTATATTGTAACTGTCAATCTGACAATGACTGAGGTTAAAGGTTCGTTTACACTCATCACAACACCATCAGGAATCAGCCATCCAAGATATTCATAAAGCTACTATTTCAGGATTAATTCTTGATATTTTTGGAATAGATAACTTTGTTGATTTAAATTAAACTTATTAACCAACAGAAGAAGTATATTGTAACAGTCAATCTGACAATGGCCGAGGTTAAAGTTTCGTTTACACTCATTACAACACCATCAGGAATCAGCCATCCAAGATATTCATAAAGGTACTATTTCAGGATTAATTCTTGATATTTTTGGAATTGATAACATGTCAATTTTGTTGATTAAAATTAACCTTATTTAACATCAGAAGAAGTATATTGTAACTGTCAATCTGACAATGGATGAGGTTAAAGGTTCGTTTACACTCATCACAACATTATCAGGAATTAACCACCCAAGATAGTCACAAAGCGGACGGTTTCAAAACTACTATATTCAGGATTAATTCTCTACATTACTGGAAATTTTATTATTAGAAACGAACTGTAACTCTGATGTAAAGAAACAATATATATATATTGCTTAATTATTTATATTTGCACCACGAAGTATAATAAGACAGGAGATTATTTTGTATGTGTTTCCATGTCACACAACATGGCCGAAAGAATATGTACGTATTATTTCGACCATGGTTACACAATTTTACTCTGAAACAATCAAATTGGGTGATGGAAGGGAATCGCAGTGAAGTTAGCGGCGAGCTGTCTGTTTAAAATTTAAATAGATATAACCTCCATTACGTCTATTATCATAGGTATTTATAAACTTTATTTACGTAGTTTATATTATATTTCATTTAATTTTTACATAATAATAACATGTTATGAATTTATTTTTGCAAGTCTGAAACGTCAAAATAATTTTAAAACTATCTAGTCCACAAGTAAAAAAATAATAGTTTAAAACCTCAATATTGAATAAAGAAACCTGTTATAAAATACAAACTTAATTTATTTTTCATTCATATGCTTCTAACTTCAGACTATGTGCCCCCCTCTCCAATTTAATTGCTCCTAAGTAAAAATATGTCGCATGGTCAACAATCGAGTGTCATCTCCTTATTATATTTCGTGATTTGCACTAATGAAACTTGTCGCTATAATTCGATTATGATTAGCTGCTCCCTGCACCGTTCAATCCAGCAAAATATTAGGATTTTATTGGTTTATAGATGATCATTTTTATTTTTAGCAGAATCAACAATTTTCCGCTAATGAATAGGTCGTATAATTTGCAGAAACCAAAGCTTCACAGTTATACGGACATCAACGATTATGTGATTGTATTGATTAGAATGAAATTTTATTGGCAATATATTATCTGTCTGACTGGCGGAATTACTATCTAGGTATACGATTTATTTACTTTCATTTTTCGTGGTTTATAGACTGTAACTAACATCGTTATTATAAATCAGATTCGTTATAGTTTCCCTCGCAGGAAAACCACAACCATTCAAATTAGAACGCTCATAACTCTCCCACATCATGATCAATGAAATTCAGTCATGATTTCTATATCCAATAAATGCATTCGCACAAAAAATAACATAACACAATTGATTTCCAAACAATAAGAAAAGTTGGATATCAAAATAGACGAAAACAAAATACAATATAAAAAAGAAAACAACTCGAGACCGGAGGTGAATGAATAAAACAAATTTAATAATTTTAAATAACACAATTTTGTTCATTTTAAATATTTTGACATTTGGAGAAAAATAAACAAACATTTAATATTGCTTGTTGTGTCATGGTTACGGTGAATATACGCATACTATGTCAATATTCAATAATGTGCACTGGAATAGTTGTTTATATAGATAGTTTCTATGGTTTTTGAGAAAAATAGTGCATTTTAATTGGTTAAAATATAATGAGGGAAATAGTCAGTGTAATTATTGATGATATATTATGATATGAATGACTAACGAAATCATTTAATGAAACCCTTTAATATAATAATTAGTAGCAATAAGAAATAATATTTTGCTGGAAAACCAAAACCATTCAAATCAGAACTCTCACACTATGATCAGCAATGTTCCATCGGCAATATTTCCAATTGACAATATTGCCAAATTGGGAATATTCTCGGAAAGTTGCTTAGAGTCTTATAATTTTGGTAACATTAAAAATAAATATTGCCCAAAATTTAGAAATATTGCCACTGTGCATAATCTATTTTTTAGACCTTGAGTCATTCGCACAGGACACAGCTCATTGCGTATGTATGCAGCTGCAAGTAGCAATGTGCCATCGACAATATTTAGAATGGGCAATATTGCCACTTTTGGAATATTACCGCAAAGTTGAAAAGATTGTAAAGATTTATTAAACATGAAAATATTGCCCAAAAGATAAAATATTGTGGCATTTTAAGGTTTCCAGTGGGTATTTCTTACCTTTATAAAAACTAATCGGTGATCAATAAACTTAAGAATCAATTAAAATTATGAAACTAATAATTTAATAATAAGTATAATTTTCCCTATATTTTTGCAATATTGCCTATATGTTTCCTTGACAATGTGATATGATGTGACGGGTCAAATTTGACATTTTCATGGCTTCATTTGGATCGGTATCGTCGCACCATTCAAAGTTGGGATACAATTAACTTGGCAACTACAAAGCTATCGGGCACCGGATAGTGGTTGTAACAAGAGCATGCGAGAGAGGGTTATATAGAAGAACAGTTCTGACTAAATCTTTATCTTAATCTAATTGTCAGAAGGCAATAACAGGAAATAAGACAATAGTTATTTGTGTATCAAGTACGGATAGAGTACTGTTTGTTGCACGCGGCGAGAAATTTGTTCCGTACAGGCGATGCCGAGATTGAGGGCAACTAACAAGCTCTATCCAACGAGGTGCACAAAATATTGCACTAGTGCGACAATTTTGTATATATCCTAACTAAAAATTGAATAACAATGTTCATATAAGAAATAATATGTTGCTGGAAAACCAGAACCATTGAAATCAGTACCTCTCTCATACTACGATGTGATATGATGTGATGTGCCATTTGGGTAAAACTGAATACCTCAATAACAAGCAATAGGAGACAAAGTGAAGGTTTGGTTTTTGTTTGATGTGGGGCGGAGCGTCCTCAGCCATGAACCATTAAGTGTCGGGAGTCCTGGAGCCGCAGCCCGTATGAATCTCATCGCCGGCGCGCGTTCTTCTCGTACACGATTATGATTACATTGTGAGCAGTTACGGGGCACTTGTTTTAACGAGCCAACTAACAATATTGACGCAATAACCGCGGCAGTTCATCGCGACGGCCCATAAACGCAACGCCTGCGCGCGCGCACACCTCGTTAAAGAATAATGAACGATGTGCCCTGCGCATTCATTAAACTTGTTGTGATGAACTATCCTCGGAAAAAATACACTGACACCCACCGCCGCTGCTGTTGTTCTTTGCTGTACACACGCTCATAATGTCGGTGATTTGGTTTTATCATGTACAGGGGTGCTTCCATTATGACTCTAACGATTTTTATTGCTCGCGAAATAACCCTCATGTAATTATGAATTTCATCACTACATTTATCAAAAACAACATCCTTTCTATTTGTTTTATGCCCATTATCACAAGCACAGCAGTTATACATTCTATAGGTAATGGGTACATAGTTCTATAAGTGTTTTATTGAGAAGCATCTCCTTAGTATGAAGAAATAATCGTAACATTAAAGCGTAAGTAAAATGATTTTACACCCCGGACCAAGGGACCGATTAACATTAACCAACGATGTTTTTTCTTCAACTACCCTAACAATTAAATCCATACAGGGGGTGACGGAACGACAACCTTGTGCCTAGCGGGCAGTTTACGAAACGTGCGATGTTTTAACACTGCATTCAGACAAAAAATTCATTGGGTTGAACTATTTTTGCGGCTTAAATAGAAACAATACGTTTATCGAGTTCTTTTCTTTTAAACATGGAACATTATGTCAAGAAAAAACTTTTGTTTCATTTAATAATTTTTCTTTTATCTTAAACAATATTACTTGACTCCAAAACCTAGAATTTGACACTGCAAACTAAGTCAAATGCACTCTGAAATTTCTTCCTGGGGATGGTGTCACCCATTTCGGAATCTCATATGGTATAGAAACAATGAAATAAGTAAGGCAGTATACGCCGCATTTATACACAGTGATCAAAAATGATTTACCGTGCCGCCTCGTTCTGATTTAATCTTTGGCGCCTCGTTGAGATTGCGTACTGAACTCGCACTATCTTAACCTTAAAATATAAAACAAACAGTTTAACTTCATAATAGTACTCTTCACTTAACGACTCAATGTATTCATTAATAAATTGACAAAGTTGACCTTCAATTTCTTCATCAATAAATTGCCAAGTAGAAAAATATTTTTGTTAATTTTACACACATCAAGTTTTTCTCAATATATTATGAAAATATTCATATTGCCAACCTACTGATTTCAGCTATAACTTAACCGTTATTACCAACAGTACCAACAATATTTTTGTGTTATAACCAATTAACCAAACGCTATCTAAACGAAATGAAATTGGTTGAAAAGCAGGAAACGTCATGAAAACGTAATCTTTAATAAATTGAAAATTATAATAGTAAACACAATGGTTGGGCAACGACAAAACTAAGAAAAAATCTTTAGAATTACCTAAAAATAGAACACGTTCTATTTGAAATTGAAAACAATACTTTTAGTCAATTTATTGATCAATAAATTGAATCATGTAAGAGAGGCTTTACTTACTTTCTGCTTTACTACAAGTATTTTTTTTAAATAAATAAACTCCAATTTTTTTTACTCGTACACCAAATTTGTTTGACAAGAAATGAATACCTAATAATTTTATTTCGCGGAAGACAACTTTAATTTAAAAAAACGTACTTTTTAAATAATGTGCCGGTCAATCATTTGTGACCACTCTTCTTGATTTTTCCCTTACTTAAACTTACTGTAAAGAAAACAGTGGGTGCAGACAAAACAACGTGATTAAATAATAGTATATAGACTGTTATTTGCAATTTGGGGGTGACCCATCTAATGGTGTGATGTCGTCGTACTTCTTCGCAGTTGGAATATACCATGCGAAGCAAGTTCGCAGAATTCTCTACTTGGCGATTTGCACCGCAGACCGCGTGCTACATTATCCAGCGCTTCTGCGCTTCATACACAAGTTAGAGATGAATTTGTGTCGTAACTTCCATGAATGGATTAATTTCAGTATCGTACATGTTGCTTGTTTGATGTAATCGAGATATTGTGTTACGATGATTATGTTGCTTTGAATTAGGTATTTGCAAAATTTAATCTTGCAAACTTATAAGCGAGGTATTAGGAGGGTTTTTATGCATACCTAATAAAGGTTAATTGAACCCCTATCAGAATAGCGGACAGGCATGTTTAATAAAGTCCGCGCGGAATTTGCTGGCCGTTATTTTGTTTTGTATTCGCCATGGGGGAGTTTTTGCTTAACTGCTTTATAATCTTAGAATATTATTAAAGGATGTTTTATTCTTCATTTGGAATACCGCGCGTGCTTCACTTCGGAATCTTACGCATGCTTAAGGTGGTGCTATTATAACATAAGTTTGACTAAGTTATCTAAGGGTTATAAAGAAGGGTAGTAATTTTTTTCACGACATGCGCAGAGAACACAATTTTCTTCTCGCGTAATAGTGAGGAAAGTGAGTAAACAGTGCTACTACCACTGTATTTTACGATTAAATATTTTAATTGTAAGTAAATTTAGGTATTATTTTAATAACAATTCTGATTTTATAGTCATGTAAACTTTTGCCTTATTTCCACACAAGGAAAGTTTTTCCTAAAAAGGTTTCGTAAAAAAGTAAAGTGCTAGAAACTGTCATTAAAATTTTAAATTGACATTCATACAGGGAAACTAATTATTTTGATAAAATACTATTCCTATCAAAGTTAGTGATTCCTAAATATATTTTATAAAAATGATTAGTTTTAGAAAACCTTTTAGGAATACCTACTTTCCTCATGTATAAATAAGATATAATAGTAATTTTTACTTTTTAAAAAGTATGTGATTTTTTAGTTTAATATAAAGAGGTAACATTATTATCTGAAGATATACAGGGTAATTCACAAGTTCATGCATATATTTCAACAAAACTTACTGAATATGGACTTGAAATAATTTTTTCAAAACTTTTTTTTATCAGACAATTTGGTCATGGTTTTCATATGTATAGGTTTAAACAATTTTTAACTGACTAGCCATTGTATAATTCATTCAAAATTAATTTTATTCCATTCATAGTTAATCAAATATCCATTATGCATTATGCAATCCTCTATTCAGTGGTTCAGAAAATGTGTTCCTTGCAAAAACTGTCCTTAAATTTACGAATTTGTGAAAAATTCTTTTTGATCCATGATCAGTAAGTTGAGTACTACAAAAATTTTTAGGTTAACTAAATATCCAATGAAATTCTTTCATTTCTGATCACGTGTACGAAATTGAACAATGAATACAACATTTAACTGACAGCAACCCATAGGACATTATCACTTATGTCAAATATGTTGCTAGGTTACAATTATTTATGTTCATTTTATAATAATAATTGAATAAAAATGTCATTTACACGTTTTGGTAATGAAAATGATACGTCAATTAATAAAAATTTCTGTCCGAATAACCCTCGACCATTGATAAATATTTATAATTTTGTGACAGCTACCTCAAGCACGTTGCTTTTAGGTTAACAGCCCTCCGCCTGCTGCGTCGGGCGGTTACCAAGCAACGTGCTTTCGGAATGTCACAAAATTATTTCGTAATTATCAATGTACTTGGGTTATTATAGCTGATAATAAACCTGATGTAGGTAGCCATGAACAACTCGTACTGATTTTATGGTAGAATTACCTAAGCCCTCCAGTAAAAAATATGAAGAAACTAATCCAGGACAAATTCCTCTCCCAATCAACAACTGTACGGAGCATTCACTAGCTGATAGTTTTTGGGGAATTTGTTAGTTGGAAAGAAGATAGTACATGTGTGTGTTGTCCGTTGCTCCGAGGGTCGACTGCTCACACTGCGCGAGGACAAACACAGGGGTCGCAGATCCCGCTCTACGGCAATCAACTCTAATCGATGCTGTAATCCATCACAGGGAGGAGCAGGAGATTCACTCTACACGTAGCCCGGCTTTTTCTAACGCCATGTTCCTGTCGCTGTCTTGTATCTGTGCATGTCCGACAGACGTGCGCCAATTATGTCGGAAGGATCTTTAATACTGGTGAGATTATTCATTTATAAATGAAACACAGTGTGTATTTTTCCGGTATATACATCAAAACTCACTCTTGATTTTTAGTGTAATTTAATTATTGTTTAGTAGAAGATTGATTTCTCGACTGGATGTTAAATGAAAAAAAAATTTTTGGAGGAGTTTTATCTTCTTTTGACGATAGATTTCTGTGAAATAATTTACATGATATTCTTTATTTTTAAAAAACCAATTATCACTCCGATTTGCAGTCAAAACGTTTACAGAAATTTGTAATTTTAACGTTGTCAATTTTTACGATTACTAAAATAATTTATATAATAATTTATGAATAAATGTTCATTTTTCTATATTTCCAAAAAATTTTAGCAAAATTATTTAAAAAATTTAACCTTATCATACTTCTTAAACCTAATATCAGATATTTCATATTTAGTAGGTACCTACCTAAAATAATAATTTTTTTACCTTTTTAGGGACCTAATTATTTTTGCAAAATTTTAATTTTGCTAATAAGTTATTAAATTTTGAATAAATTATTAAAAATTTGTAATCTACATATACTTTTTGGTACCAAATTTCAGATATTTTGGTACCTAAAACAAGATTTTTTAAAACCCTTTGAGATGACGTACGAACCCGCAGTTCCACGGTTCAAGTCTCTCGGCCGTCTGTGTGTGATTGCCGTTAAATTGTAAAACATCTTGCAATTAAATCGCACTTGGATGCTTGAAGCTACTACATAAGCGTCTTAAACTATAGTACTGGTTGTATAAGAATCTCTCCGTTGGCGATTTTAGTGTCAAAGATCGTCGCACAGATTGAGATTCTGACTGCACCAAGACGAATCAGTCGAATTGGTTGGATTACTGTAATAACATCTACTCTTCTATAATTGGGAGTAACTCCTGTTGAATGGTTACCAGCAAAATAAAATAAGTATACAAGATGACAAAAGATTCTAACGCAAAACAGTTATCTTGAATCCTAATATCAAGGGTCAGACTAGCCACAACAACTAATTAATTTGAATTGATAAATATCACTGGATGTATTTTGTATAAAATGCTTAAATTATGTTAAATACAAGTTTTTTGTTTGATAAGTAAGGTTATGTTTATGTTGTACCAAGTTCAGACTTAAAAAGTACCTATAGTATTTCACTTACAATATAATTATGCTTGCTTAATGTTATTTCTTCATAAGTATAATATTATTTTCAGGTTCAGGTTATGTTCGATTAGCATAATCATTGTGGAACTTATTCATGTGACAAAAGTGGAAGACGTCGTTTAGACAAAACGATCTTCTCCATCTTAGCAGAATACGAGATGAACTCGAAAACAGTGTAAGAATTACATAATTACAAATAAAATGAGCACCTAGTGTAAGCATTGTAATTACGTCTAGTCAACGCATTAAATATGAAGTACAGGATAAATAAGAGAATAACATTCTGCAAGCGTTCTGGTGGTTATCTCCAGCAAACACTAGCGTTGTAATCGTCGCAGTTTCTGGAATATGTGTGTTTTTAACACACTGCACTGTTCAGGTTAAGATGATACAGTGGCGGAGAAGAAAAGGAAAACTTTAACCTTAAGGGTACATCTTAAAAATACATATTAATAAAGAAGAGGAAATATAGGTAAAAGTAAAAACTAAAGATGAGGGTATCAAAATATAGTATCAAATTTAAAAATAACGAGAAAAATAATTTAATTTACTTTAATAATCAAAGTTTCGATTAATAAATAAAATGTGTATGTATTTTAATGGTCCGTAGTAGTCATCTAATTGACCATGGAACAATAAGAATTTTTTTTAAATTCGTATATTTTACAGCAGTTTTCACAAGAAATATATTTTTTTAAACAATTTGATTGTTGATTGTAACCCAAATCTATTTTATTAAAAAACCTGGAAATTAAAATTGCGAATTTTGAAAAAATTCTTTCAGTTCCGTGATAAGTGAGTTGAGCACTATATGCTATTAAAATATATGCACGAAGTTGTGAATTACCCTGTATATAAGTAAATGACAATAGACAGAAAATTTAAAAATTTTAAAGAGTCAGCTTAAAGCTAGCAGTTTTTAGTTTGATTCAAGAAATTGACAAAAATACCATTAGATCTTAGTGGGTTAATATCACAACATCCACTAAATTATTTTGAATGACATGAATGCGCACTTATTCAGTACCAAGTACAAGTACCTACCTACCAGTTTTACGTATAATTTGTGTTGACTACTAATAGTCGTTAAAATGTTGAAAAGTATGTTTAGTTTCCCTTTAAAATTGAAGTAAAAATTGAAATTTTTGTAATAATAACTAAGACATATTTGAATAGTTTAAGGATGCTCTCTTTTTGCACTAATGCCAGTTTTTGTCAATTTTTCTTCAATTTGTTTATGCGCATGGCTAAACATGGCCTATTTTGTAAATATTTTATGTCTACTTTAATGAAATATTAGCATTAGTGCTAAAAGAGCGCAATTTCAAGTTATTGTGTTGTTTGTATGAAAAATCTTATTATTTAACTAATTTTATTGGGGAAACTGCATAATGTTGCCATTTTGACGACTGGTGTTGATCCATTTTAAATTTAATTTTCTGAGTTACAAAATGCCTAAAGAGTAATTTATTTATTTAGATATATAATTTTATTCTTTATGTGTTAAAGTAATACAGACCCATAATTTGACTATGCAACCAGTGCAATTTAATAAATTGCCTAATGATACAACTTGTTCTTTTTTATCTGTATTGCTTCAAATATAAAAATTAAGGTCCAATGCGTATTAAACCATTTAGGTCCAAGCAAAAGAAATAAAAAAAGTTGTATTAGATAAAAATATGCTTGGTTATATCACAATTAAATTCGCTCAAACATTCATGATTTTCTGCTACACCTTTCATCTTCAGTTTCAGTATAAAGTAATAATAGTGTCCACTACTCCACTTGACTTTGAGTGCCCTATGCCCTGTTTGCCGCGCGCCGCTGTTCAGAGCCGCAAGGCGCGTTCCACCGACAGTAATTACGGGGCACGTCGACATCGGAGGCACTGAGAGTACCCGACTCCACGTACGGCACTAGAACACGTTTGCAAACAGCATTTGACAAGTTACACGTACGAGTATCTACAGACCGCATGTCTACAGGTTACAGGAGCTGCGCGGGGCGGTGCTTGGCAAACACGCCACACGGGCTGGAAATTAAACAAACCAAGCAGAGATGGAAATCATGAGAAGGTTATGTCGATGTTTGGAGATACCTTCCTCGAAAATATTATAATTTTGATTAGGTTTCAAAAGACGATTGGCATATTGAATTCCTGAATAATTTTATTGATAAAAGTCAATGAAGTATAATATCCAACTTAAAACGAGTACCTATTAATAAAGATTCAGCCAATTTTGTATTTTTTTAAACCATTCTTTAAAACTATTTCTGAGTTGATCTTAATACTATGACTGGTTCCACACTCTAGTTATAGAAAAGGTAGATTAGTGAAAAAGATATTTTGTGAATAATTTTTCTTATTCATAGCAGTTATTTAGAATGTTTTTAGAATAGTATATAATGGTTACATAAGAATCTATCTGTTGCTGCTTTGAATGTCAAAAGTTGTCGAATTGAGGTTCACCAAGACAAATCGGTCGAAATGGTTGGATCGGATTCCACTATAATAACATCTTTCATTCTATAATTGGGAGTAAATTATGTTGAATGGTTACCAGCAAAATAATAGATATTTATAATATTAAGGGTGTAAAGAAGCGTGAGACGTGATTTTGAGCCCTCGGCTGACGCTCGGGCTAAAAACACGTCAAGAGCCACAGCCCATAAAAGCAAGTTACGCTCGTATAGGTACATACCCAACTTTATGCACGGTTGAAGATTTTCTAATAAATAAATAAATTTATTTTATACGTTCAAATTACCAAAAATTATTAAATTCTTGAACTGTTGCTAAGATACAAAAAAAAAAAATATCCGAAAATAAACAAAAATCAATTCAAATCAAAGTTGTAATTATCGAATTAAACATTTACAAGATAATTTATGTCAAAGTAAAAAGGATGTTATGTAATAAAAATTGTACAACTAATGACTGAAAATAGAGTTATTTATAGGATTATTAATAGTTTATTTGAGGAAACTTGTTTGCATTAATTTGACGTTTCTTTATGGCGCACTGAATTATTGTGATCCGTGGGCTATAAATTGACGTTTATGTCAAATAAATTCGTGTATAATTGTCAAATTATGATACGACCGTGCATAAAATAAAATAATATATTCCATACATTCTGATTCCACCGGTAGGACCAATTTCAGGGTCAACATGTCCCATAAATATTAAATCGGTTTTTAAAACGAATATTTTGAATGCGATTTTTTATTATTAGGTCAAAGTAACAAAAATGTAAGAATTCATTACAAATTTAAGGAACCATGTTTAAAATTTAAAAAATATTTTTCTGCCATTCGGAAGGTTCATATTTTAATTATGGTATGGTGAGTACACCATAGCACCATACTATTATAGTCAAATTTAATGAGTAATCACTGTAGGAATTACATGACTCATACTATATAAGTCGTCAAGTTTTTGACGGCTGTAAGTTGAATACTTACAAAAACAAGTACGAAACCGGTGGCATTCCAACTCGGAAGAGTAACTTGTAATAAAGAGTGTCTATTAAAGTAATTTTTTCTAGAGGAAGTAACTCCAGTAGTAAGTCATAGTCATAACCGTTAATTCAGGCCATTCTTATTATTACCCACATTCGCAACATCAAAGCACCTACAAATAGTCTTAGTCGTACCCTCGTACAATTTAAGCCGTCTGGTAAGCAATTTGTCGCGTGCATTTCGGCTGCGGCGGCGTCTGTGCGGTGATAAAGGCGTCGCGGCGCGCACCTCTCGGAATGTGCCGGATGACATTCTGGCGCTGGCGACGGTACCGCTGCAGATATTATTACGATTATGATTATGAGAGACCGCGAGGTGCATGCTAATGACTCGAGAACAGCGCCAGCGATGACTGAGACTACGTTTACAGACTGATCATTGCAGATTACGAGTTTGTAAGCAAATACTATGTTGATGAGATGCTAGATGTATTCTTTTGGGTCGAATCAGTACTAGCTAGTAAAAAGTATAAGCCTCCGTTACCATCACATTGTTATTTGTTTACCACCAACAATATTGCTGGCAACTTTGGCAAATTATTTGTTATTTATTTATTTACTTTGCAGGAATATTACGGATTAGTAAAACATAACTTAAATGTAAACTCTAATTTGTCAAAATATGCTCAGAAAATAAAAGTAACAATTACATATTTTATGTCTTCCTAGTAGGTAATTGTTTATTTATGGCATGGATACGAGGTAGGTACGTTATTTACATCATTATGCTGTAGGACATTAAGAAATTACCATGACACATCACAAATGTTTTTCTTCTGAAATTAATATTTTCTGTCCGTTGTTAGGATACCAAAAATATTAACAAAATTTGAAACGTCAAAGCGAAATGTCACGCGCGGAATATTTTTTATTAAAATAGTGACACATAAAATATTGTATGCACCACGGGCATCATTGATGATTATAGCCCTCGGGCGATTTATACACCCTTGGGCCAGAGGCTCTTGGGCTTGTAAACATGTCGCCCTCGGATGAGCATAAACATCATCATGATGCCCTTGATAAAAACATATAACTATTAAGTTAAGGAATAAAAGAAATACTTACTTTCAAATAATAATCCAGAATAACCTTTTTCTTGATTAGGTATGACTAAAAAGATAATTTTTCTGTTGTCATATAAAACTATTAGCAGCTTTATAACTGATAAGTATGTCTATTGGTTGTAAACAAAATGATTCTGTAAAGCAACAAATTATTTTAAAAAAATTTGCTTATACACTGAAATAGACATTTTTACAATGTAATTAAACATTTAATAAATAATAAGAACAGTTAATCAACATTTTAGAGATGTTTTATGTGTTATCCACAAAAAAATTCGGTCACAAATTAAATTGTTGATAAGTACCTAACCTAGTGCGTGATAATAATACTACGCTGTACTGCAAAAATATTTTCAAATTAAATTTTAACCCTCTCGGTCACCGGTAAAATAACATAATCTCCACTTCCAGTTCGCGGTTAAAGTCCCCTGTAAACGTAGTAGGTGCAGGCAGTAGGCGTCTCGACGTCAGAAGACGCTCCGGTACTTAAAACGGTATTAGAAGGTGTTACAACGTCAACGACACTCGCGTAATTAATGACACTATGCATAATTTCTCTTAAAAACGATAATATTTTATCAAATACCTTGGATTAAATCTTTAATTAAGATTTAAATTAGATTGGCGCCAAAGGGGTAGAGGTGTTTATACTGTCAGCCTAAATTACACACGTTTCGCTTGTTAACGCAGGGAAGAATATTAATATCTCATCATCAGGGAGAGAAAATATAACAACGAAAGTTTCACAGATAAAAGGTGTCTTTTATTTGCCATTCTGCAAGATCACCTCACTTATAAACCCTTAAAAAAATAATAATTAATATAACTGATTAATTGTTGCGGGTGCGAATATGTAAGAATATTATATTATCGAAATCACATGATCAAATGAATAATAATAATAATAATACTTTATTTAGTTAGCATTTAGCTAGAAAATAATACAAAAAAATAATATAATGTTTAAGAAAGTTACAAAAAATTGTACAAATAAATTATAAACAGATGATCTGTTTGTACTTAAAGTTAAATAAAAAGAAATCTAAGTATCAAAGAAATTTATTCTTTCTTAAAAACATGAAGTGAACTAACATCTTTAATATCTTTATAATGTAAAGAGGATTGTGCAATTTCAATCAAATGTTTCAATCTGAACACGCAATGAAAATTATGTTACGTGATTTGATCTGAACAAATTAATTAATTTCAATATTACTTTAGATAACCAAATAAGAATGTACACTGTATAGTGATCAAGTCAAAAAGAATGAGAATGAAGTGCATAGATTCCGAAAGTGTGATCCAAATCCAAGTGGCAAATGGAATGGAATGTAACTATACAAAGTTGAAGGAATTGTTGTCAGGTATCTTCTTAAGTGATGAGTTTGGAGATTTAGCGCACCTATTATCAAATCGTTTCTGGAAGAAAAACAATTCGCTTCTTGAGTGGCATAACATAAAAGATGATAGACTGTTTTTATTATTGAAAATAAAACACTTTCCTGTAATTCGGAACCGTAAAAAATAAAAGTAATGCCCCATTTAAAATCGTTAAATCATTGTAAAGCACTTTCCATTTTCAGAGTCGTCCTTTCGAGGGAGCCATTGAAAACCAATCGGAAGATGGGAGCGCCTGAGTACCGGCTACAATTTAAATCTTCCTCGATTCACGGAAGAATTAATAGAAGACCGGCGCACGCTATTTTTTCCACGGAAACTTTCGGTAATGATTTACGGATGCCGCCGTAAACATATTTCATTCGGCTGCTCGTGAAATCCTTCTTTCCGATCTCAGACATGGAAATCGTGGAAATCGGCTTCTATTCATTCTGCTCCCTCAACGGATCCATGTAATTGCTATTTACTACCAGTTAATAATGAAAAATTAACTTCCACTCGTTTCGCACTAAATTAACCATCTCTTTTACTCTTTTTACAACACTGAAAAACATCTTTGAGATACAAGTATTCTCTGATGAAGTAACAAGAAAATACTAAACGTTTAACACCCAAACATCATTTTTTATAAAATAGCAAATCAATACAAACAAAATAAATAGAATTTAAATATGCCAGAAATTTTAAATGCAAATCCAGTCTGATAACAAATGGAAACATTTCATTCTCTTGCTGTTTCGTTAGTAATAGTAATAATTAATCTATTGATCAGTATAATAATTCCATGGAAGAAATTCAGTGGTATCAGCTTACAAAGAGCTTTATTAATTTCGATTCGACGTCGAGTTGTGTGTGGGAAAGAAGAAAAAAACATGAATTCCGGATGGAAAACACTTGTGAAGATACAGTCTTGTCCCATTTCTCGAGCGCACCGTATTTCATCGGCTCCGGCAAAACACACAGAATTAAGCAGGGCTGATAATCAGGGCAGAATTATACAAATATTTCCAAATCCGAGCACGTTCCGCAAGACGGGGTGAGGGGGGGGGGCGAGAGAGCAGCACAGCGTCGGCCGGCGTCGGGACGCCGAGACTGGCGACGCCAAGATAATCCCGCGCTCCGGCAAATTGAAAGTCACATTTACGCGTAAGGACGCAGCGTACGCTCGCGTGCCCTTAAATTATCATATGGCTTGATCGTTGCCGTTTTTGCGACGGCCCAACTGACGGAACGACGCGCAGAGACGCTGCCTGTATTGCGACGCTCGGCCCATAATGATATTGGCTAGAATGCGACAATAGGAACAGCGTTACATTACATTTTATTCTAGTCTTCCCTTACTATAACACGTGCCCTTTAATTCTGATCAAAAACACACTAGTCCGGATGCTTCTGGCTGTCCAACATGGCGATGTTAGGGTTGGTGTCATCCAGTGCGGTGTCATCCCCATGTTCAAATTGTTAATAAAAGTAATCAAGAAAAATGTGCCACATGCAAATTTGAAAGTTGATTTGAGCTGCTGCGTGTTTTTTACCCTGTCATGTAGAGGAATGGATAAAAATTAAATTTTAACACGAAATATTTAAGTTGATGTTCTTTAAGTTTCTTTCTTATTTCTTTTAATTTCTACCTAATTTTTAAAAATTAGTTATTATTTCACTCTTAAAGTAAGCCCTAAACAAAACACTATATTATCGCCTTGCCAGTGGATAAAAAGGAAGGTAAATTTGATAAAACCTTATTTACCCTTTTCTTAGCAACTAAACAAAACACTAATATGTCATTTGCTTCATATTTCTATATTTGTGAGCAAAATGATAGTATCATTTTGAAAATATTTGTGAAAAAAATCCATTTTATTTCCTCAATTTCTGTTTGACATCTCAACCTTGTCACCTGACAGCAATATGTCTCGAAAAATTGTTTTAAAATAAAATCACTCCACCTAATTATTCTTTTCAAATCGCTAGGCAACAAGGCTCTTGTGTAATTACAATTGATAATGCGTTTACAATTATTAAATTAATTTTCACAATAATGTAGTTAATATACCAAAATAATTCATAAAAACCATTAGTATTAATACCGAGAGAAACGAAACTACTACTAGATCATTCATTATGATGGTGTCACCCGGTACGGTCTCCCTGGCGATGTTAGTGCTGTGCGTCCCATAAAAGAATCGAAACGAAAAAGAATAAAAGTCAACATCTGATGTCTGTGGAGTATCGTTTAAAATTTATCTCGTACGTTGACGTAAAACAATATAAGATACAAGTGGAGTACACTTAAAATTGATTCGCAGTGCGAGAGATGCATCAGAACATCAAACAACCCTGAGAGAACACGAGTGCGAGTGGCGCAGCGCACAAGGGTGGACGTGGAGTAGCAGAGCCCCCACGACGCATAAAAACAGTAAATATGAGTTATGTCGACATTATCACATGCTCCATTTAATTTCAAATCTATTCTAATCGTTTTATTTGAGTAACGCGACAAGGCATCGCAGCATGGCACCCTAACTACAAGTTGTTGTGTAAGTCAAGAGATAGAAGTTAGCTCGTCCCGATAACCACACCTGAGTTCGGTAATCCTATTTGAATCCGACCGAATTAATTCCGGAACGAGACGGTGGTCAAAGTTGGTGGGTCGCGGCCACCACCACCTACGATGCATGTGTGTACACTTAGCGAAGTTACGGCTCGGGATTACAACGGACCAAATCCGAAACCGAGCTAAGCCAATACACAAGCAATAACAGCTCCAACTCTAACTCCGGTGCACACACTTAAAACATACATTTAACGTTCAGCGGACACTGAAGGCAGAAGTTGATGCTGATTCGAATTTGTTATTGTTGAAGATGGTGGCGCGAGTCAAGTGGCATTAAAACAGTCGAACAACGTAGCTCATGAATATTTAGCTTGACTGGCTGTAGCTGTAGTGGTTTGATGCAGCGGCGATGGCGATAGGTGACTTTCCGTGGCTTTCTGCATGAAGAATAAGGATTTGCGCGCTCGACGAAGGCTGAACCGAATCAAAGCGCCGCGCCGGCTGAATCGCTTTTAATTTTCCTTTCCATTTCTCTTTATTCCTTTAGTCGGAACAAGAATTAAGTTTGGCTTTTGTAAATTAAAACGGCGGCTCGGTGCACGAGACGAGCAGAGAAGGCTGCAGTGGTTTTTAGTCTAATTAATTCTGCTTATAAATTCCGATTCAAAACCTTCCGGGAGCGGAACCGTTCTGTTATTGCTCGCTCGGCCGGTGTGCGCTTGATAAATTCACTTTTCCGCGCTTAAAAACATTAAAAGCAAAAGACGATTGAAGTTATGAAAAGCAGCTCACAGAAATTAAATCTACTGCAGCTTGCCTGCCGTCCGGCAGAGGCAGGCCTTGCCCTTCGCTTCGCACCGCGCTCGGATCATAGTAACACGCGCACTTGCCAAATTAGATTAGCGTGCGAGGCAGAAACGCTGCTGCGATTCTACGACACGGCGATAATTACCGACATCAGTCTTAACGAAAGAATATAAACCATAATCCGGAAAATTACACGTCGTCAAACTTTAACTCGATTAAAGCTGTGCTGCTTTCCTTCCGGTCAAGATGTCCTCATATTCGAGTGTCGTGATTGCTGCAATGAACGAGGAAGCCGCTGATTAAGCACGCGAGCAACACCTCGGCACGCGGCCACGCGATTGTCCATTTCCTGCGCATATATCACGCGACGGTGGAGAACAGAGACGTACTTTACAAGCGTATGCTATCATGTGTGCGCTACTGCTATTGTTCATGTAAAGACGGCCCTGATGTGAGTGCATGTCATCACCGTTTCAATCAGTCAAGTCTGTGCGCCCACTTAGCATCCTCTTTGGCTCGCTGATTCGAAACCATAACTCTTCATTTAGTGGCGGGGGCAGTGGCGGTGGCGGCGGCGGCGGTGTCGCTCTCCGCCGAGCCATGATAAACCGGACGAGATGGAGAGTAATGGCTGCAATTCACAGACTTGGCAGCGTTTTACCTGAAGCGGCCGCGCTCGCTGTTTCTTTCGGCCTGGTCATTTCTCTTGGTCCCGGTGACACCGGCAATTCCTTCCTTCCGTTACTCACTCCACCAACTTAAGCTTCGTCCACATGAACTACGCCAGTCCCTGAGACCATCAGTTTCAAACACTCCAATCTCACAAGGTATATGAGGAGGTGTATACTGGCATTTTTCAAAGTTTTTCAAATTTTTTCTTGAATTCACTCTTTTGTGGTGTGAAGTGTATGCATGGTGAACGATATTTTCAAAAGTAGCAACTACAGATTGCATCGTTTGTACTTTCTTATATTTGAGTGCTACCAACACTAAGACACTAAGTGCTATTATACAATGTGGATAAAAATGATTTGTAGTATAGGCTAGTGTAGCAGGGGCTTTAGTACGACGTCTCGTGTCCGATGACTTGGCTTTGTTAGCGTCGTCCAGAAGTCCCTCGCAAACATTTTCATTAGCTATTTGTTACGGCGTTACGGTGGCGTGCACCCTACCGTAAATACAAATATACAGGACAGGGACAGATACAGGCAGGGCAGGGCAGGGCAGCACACGGCGTTGGCTTTTTGCACAGCGTACGATTTATCGTCACAGCAGCAGCAGCGATCGCTCAGTCATGGCAAAAAGCAGTGCGCGCGGTAAACAAGCGCGCGTTATTTAATGACACGTCCCCGCGACAATGGCGGTAAGCGAGGAGCGCACCTTAAGACCCTAGCGAAGCCATTGAATAATTCATGTCGGCCGTGTACGAATCATTACTTGACTCATGTAACGTTACCGAGTTGTTGGTACGGTGAGCACTTTGTCCGTGATCTGACGTAGCCTCCACCGACTCTTCATCTTTTTACCCCGCGCTTGTTTATGTAAGCACACGCGGAAGTTTCGCTCATTTGTCTCCGCTCGGCTGACAGTTTGCTTCAAAATGGTTTCCTTCCACGGCGTGCGTCTGCCACGCCGCGTGCAAACTTCAAGCACGAATCACTGACCAGATTCTCTACAGTCTACAACACTGTCGTCGAACGAACAAACGTCTCTTGCCGTTGCCGCCTCACACTCTTGATTTTATGTCACTGCGTCGTAAAGCGCGTGCCGACGTTACGCTTATAAGCGCCCCGGTCCGGAGACAATCCGACAAGCCAACCTTTTATATGTAAAACGAAACTGATATGTTTATGGTGGATTATAAAAGTCCATGACTTGTAAAAATCCTGAGTGACAACTCCCGGAAGAAGCCGTGCGCAGGGAAATGAAAACAGGAAGCGGGGCGGCGGCCCCTTCACCCCATCGCCCCCCAGGATAAATGAACCTTAAAGCGCGGCACGATGATGATGATGACGCTCGCTGTGCGCAATGACACATACACTGTGAAGGTAATGCTCTAAGATTCGCAATCATCTGCTACCGCCCGCTGGCGTCTACACAAACTGCAAACACCGCAAAGAAAAATTATATATCTCCTCGGCGGTGATTTGACAAGGGATGATAATGTCACACAGTAGTGATGCTCTCGGCAATGTGGAACTTGCTTCCGTGGTAAAAACATGCAGAGTTTTTATACAAATTAAGAGCCGGTGCGGTGCATTTTTCAACTCGGCAACTACTTAACGCTTTTAATATCGCCCACTTACGGCGAGAGTGTGATCTGTGTTCGCCCGACTCGCTTTGTGCTCGTAATTCAGTTTTTTGTGTCCGCTCCACAATATCAACATGCTTTTACATTTTTATGCAGCGCGATGACAGCGAGCAGTGAGCAGCGTACGCTCGTAGCGCTTGTAATGCTTTATGTACCGTTGTACTTGAATTTACTTACCACTTTTTCTATTTGCACGACAATAATATATTCAAAGCTGAAACGTTGAGTGACAGCGACGCGTGTTAGTTGCGCTGCTGCTGCAACGAGTGTTGGTTGCTGTTTCGTCCTCGCTCCATTAATCCCGAATAACGTCGGATTCCATATTCCGGGGACTGTAACTTTTTAAAAGGAATCGCGCAACTTCGCTCAAGTTGTAAAACAATTGAGGGGTAAAGGTATATGACACGCAATTTAATACTTTTTTACGTGCATAAAATATTCAGCGTCTATTACAAAGTTACGACGATATAAAACGCCGACAACCAAGTCCCCGGCTTCATTACTTAAAATTTTTAAAGTTTTCCGGGAGAAGTTAGGCATCAGGTTAACGGGAGCACTACATGTAAGCATCATAAATAATGCAGACTTAGCTCAATTTACACTCATAATCAGCTTAAGAAAAGTGGCCTGCTTTAAATGTAGTACGCGCTGGATTACGCGCGGCTTTTTATTATCCGCGGCTTCGTCGTAAATTACGTTTAAGTGCAACGCGACTCTCTTGCTGGGCCGAGGGCCCCCAATTACCGGCAAGAGGACGACACGATCAATATAATTAATAACGTTCAAAGCACCTGCCAGCGGAGCAGAGTAGTGCTGTTGACCGTTTGTCCAGCACAAGCTTCAGGCACTAGTGTCGACGGCAGCATCTTCGGACGTAATTAAATTGTAAGGGCACAATGGCGGCGGCATGTGCAAGACATGTCTCCCGGCATCTCGGATGAGCGCACATTAATCTGCGCGGAGTCCAGCACCACCTACAAGAATTCGCTTCTGTAACTTAGGTCCGGCGCAAGAAGGAAATTAGACGGGACCGGCCTCGAATTCCTCGGGCGTTTAATTTCCAAGTAAGACGGCGAACGCTACGAAGGGATGAGGTTGGGCGATGGGGTTGCATTGCTGTGTGCAACTTATGTGTGGAACATTACGTCGCGATTCAAAGCGCTGGAGGTGCGCGCGGAGCTCCAAGTCGACGGAGGGTCAACCGCATAAACTTTCAAAGCCAAGGCATTTCACAGGCCCGATCCGATCTTCACAACTATGTACCAACATTACTACTTGATGTACTATATACTACAAATCAAATTTCTTTACAAATTTATAAAAGAAATTGTGACGTAATACACTTCTAATATAACCTTAGAAGGTTGGAAATTGTTTCTCACTCAAGACACTAGAAACTTATTATGTTAGTAATCCAACTTGTATTTTAGTAGTTCCTGCTATTCCAAACAGATAGAAAGTTAGCGAAGCAGATTGTTCGGAAGAAAACACATGTAAATGGAATAGATCAGAATTGGAGGGTGTAGTGTCGGACGGACGCAAGTATTCATGCATGTATAGCGAAGGACAGTGCATGAGAGAGTTGTGGAAGGGCTCGCCGCCGCCGCCGGTTCACGTACTTGTTACGAAGTTGTAACGGTACGAGTGTATTCATGAAACGGAATGGATGTACTCGGCGACCGCAGACCTCCGGGACCTCGGGCGTCCGCAAGACATTCGCCAAGAATTCCTCCTGCAGCCATATTACAGCGAGCGGCCAGAACTTTACTCGCACTTCTCTGCCGCCGCCGCCGCCTTCTCCGCGCCCGGAAATAACTTACGTGCTGTTTGTTAGTCCCGAGGTCGCATTACATTTGTTTGGAAACGCGTTAAGACGAACGGCGATAAATAATCCCCCGCCGCACCTTATCATCGTGGGCAGACGTGCAGCACTAGTGTCACACTAACTCTACAATTCTCCTTGGCCGCCTTCCTTCCTACTTCCTAGTTAGTTTGGTTTCTTGTGCTGGTTTGGCAAGTACGGATGTTAAATGGTTTTGCCCATTTGCCTTGATTGGCCGCCGTTATCAAAGCGGCATCGTGCCATCGACCCAGCGAATGCCACGACGATGTACGTTCGAGATTCTTTACTTGATCCTTCCCACCTAGCCGATCATTCATTCTCCAAATGTCGTACAGTTATTTTATAAAGTACTTGATGTTGGCACTATGTGGGCGTCCTGGTGAGGTATATAAACACAGCCCGGTGTTTGCATTCGCATTTTTCGCTGGCAGCGTGAAACTTACGGTCTGTATTGTTGCTGGATTTCAACCAAACGCATTGCCGTTTGTCAAATCTAATGTTTGGTGCTGGTAGGCATCTCCTCGCCTGGCATCGAGTGGCTCGCACTCTTTCAGACTAATTTATGAACGCATAAAGCCACTTCCACTATTCGTTGCTCCGTTTCTTTACATATGAAACACGCCCACTCAAGGCAGACGCGTGTAATTATGTCTGTTTTGTTTGTTACATATTCCGACTAGACTTAAGATGTCGAATCGTAAACTGAGCGGAGAATTGGATGTGCTCACGTAAGTCATCGGTGCATTAGAGCCTGATGGAGGATATAGGAACCATGCCAGAAAGAACAAACACTATCTTAAGTTTCAGAAACCACACACAAAATTATAATTTGTTCTGTCATTGATATATTTCTTGTTCTTACTAACCAAACTTCACAGCGTAACATTTGGTGCGAAATATAAACAGTATAAATGATTCAATTATGAACAAAGTAAAAGCAATTGACATATTTGTATTTCTTTGCCAAACTTCACTGTATAAACTATGGCGCGAAATATAAAAATGCATAACCATTGTATGAAAGATTCAATTATAACAAAGTAAAAGCAATTACAGTTTTAATGTCATCAAAACGCAATAAAGCATATATTAACTGCTTTACAACTATTCATTGCTGTCCGTATTGCGCGTCGTAAACTTTTGGAATTCAAGTATTCAAGTACAGAAGCTCAGGTCCCTTGTAATGTACCGAAAAACATAATCAGAACGTCTGAGAGCGGACATACAAATTCCTAGTCCGAGACGCTCCGCTTCATTAAAAGCAGATATAAATTAAGTCGCGAGTGGTCACTCGGGGATGGTATAATTGCAACAGAACACTGTCATTATATCACGTTATGGGATGTTTGACCGCCGACGTGGACACGTATTGCGTTTCTCGAGGGAATTCTCCGCTGAATTTGAGGTGCAATGACAATGAGAGTGCATTGAGCACATAAAGGAGAATTTGATATAATCTCATTAAAATTAACAAACTTCTAAGATGTAATTTTAGGGTAGAATTGCTGTGAGAGGCGGTCAGCAAGATTTATTACACTTTGGAGAAACATTCGACACCAGAAGTTAAGATGATACTGTCGTAACAGTCCAATACAAAAGTTAAAAAATTTATAACTCAATAATACCAATGTTTTGACGCATTTTTTATACTAACTGCTTGTTAAAAAAATTCCAATTACAAGTCACACCCTTGCCTACTTAAAATGTTGTCATAATCGCGCTGTTCTTCATAGCAAATCAAAAATATAGTTTTAGTAGTACAGTGTTATACTTTGTTGGTTGAAAAATGAAAATTTAAGTTAGTTTACATTTTGCAAAAATAACCTTTTTTAAATTAAATATAAAATACAATATTTTATAATTACACTGAAATTAGCAAATTTTCCAAATTCGGAAGAAGTCAGTTTAAAATCAAGACTATAATTTTTTTTATTTTTATATTTTTGATGGTAACCACCCTACAGGATTTTAACTCCTAATTACAGGATGATAGATGTTATTATAGTGGAATCCAACCACTCGGACCCAGTGGTATTATTATCGGTTGTGCTGAGAATCGAATTGTTTATTTTTTCATTTCAATAGATTATGAAATTTTATGTTATGCTTTATTTTAAATAGTATTTTTGTGATTTAAAACAAAAATTTAGTCTGTTTTTTACAGATGTTTACGTTTCATAAAAAAATTAATAATAATTTACTGCATATTTTAATGTGTATTATATATTTCTCAACTTTGTGCATATTTTTGCTTCACATGCATATAATTGCATAGTTTTTTTTAAATTTAAATACTGCATTTCCGTAATTTTTTATCAATATTAATTGCCAGTTATAAAATAATTTTTGTGAACGTTATAAAAAATAACAGATTATTTTCTGTGTAGCATATTTGTTTCAATTATTTGTAATTGTTGCATATATTCAATATTGTTACATTTATTTGGAAAATATTGTTGCATATATTTTTCTTTCTCATAATCCGATATTTACATGTATTTTAGTACAAATTCAATAATCGATTTTTCAGTAAACGGCTTGTAAACCTGTTGGATACCAAAATATTTTATTTCAAATTTTAGTTCCATAATACTTCTGTTTTCTTTTCATTTTTCTCTTATAAACAATCATGCAAAGAAAAAATCATTTCACTTACCATTGCTGATTTGTCCAACGGGTTCGGGGAAGATGACAGCGGTGTCGCTCCTCTGCAGGTACTCCTGGATCTTCTGCTCTTCCTCCTGCTGTTCACCGACAGCCGCTTTAGCAGACACCAAGTCTTTGGGTTCATTCTCAGGGACACCGCCACTCTTCACCACTTGCATTGTGAGCAGCCCTTGCAGACTCAGGCCGTTGGTGCCGTTCATGACGTGCTCGGGAATGGCTGCCTCCTTGTGCACGCCGTTCAGCAAGCGCTGCTGGAGTTCCTTCGGGGAAGGGGTCGAGGGGTTCTGAGGGTTTTGGTCCAGAAGAGAAGTGTTGTGGTTCGAGTCTGGAGACATTGGGGAGCCTACGCTAGCGGATACAGCGGTCACGAGAGTTTCTTCTGATGCTGTGCTCTCCAACTCAACTGGAAATAAAATTATCACATGAAAACTCCGAAAGTAGAGACATTGAAAGTAAATGTTCAAGTAGTATACAGAGTGTTAATAAATAAATTTAAGGGTATAAAGGGTGATTCACAACTTCATGGATATATATTTAAATGGCATATAGTGCTCAATTCACTTGTTACGAAACAGAAAGAATTTTTTCAAAATATGCATTTTAGTATACATACATGTTTTTTATTAAACAGTTTTATCAACAATCCAGTGTTTTAAAAATGTACTTCTTGCGAAAAAACAAATTTATTGTTCCATCATCAGTAAATTGAGTATTATATGCCATAGAAATATATGGATGATATCTGTTTATTACATGACTTCCTGATAATGGTACATAAAGAATTTTTTTTAAATTCGGAAAATAGGAGTAGGTATATATATATATATATATATATATATATATATATATATATATATATATATATATATATATATCTTACTTAAAGTAAAGTGAACATAAACATTTTTAGTACCTTGAAAATATATTTTTTCTAAATATTTTATTTGATTCAACTACAATACAATAATACAAGTAATATTTTACACAACGTCTAATAAATGTCTGATGTTGGTATGTTGTTTTATTCAACAATTATATTCCACGCTTAGCATGTCATGAAATATACCCTTAAGTACCGATTGGAATTTTTGCTAAAAATTGTATACTTATATAACTTGTTGTGAGAAATTCAATGATGACAAAATAAAGGTTTTTAGTTAGTATGGAGAGTAGTTCGATAAGATTTCGATACGCTGTTTGAGTCACTAAATTTTTTTGTGTTAAGGTATAAGCCACATGAAAAAATAATATAATTCTTATTTTTTGACCCTTTTCCACGTAGCCAGCGGCCCTCATTTTCAATTGAACTCATGCCCAAGAATTTTAAATCATTATACCAGTTTTAATACAAATATGTACCTAGTCGTTTTTGTTATTCTTGATTCATTTTCATTCTCACAAAAATACGTTCTGATTTAAAATAGTAAAAAATGAAACAGTGTATTTCAGTGTTCCAATTTCATGATCCAGACAAAGTAAAAGAAACAGAGAAAAAAGAATTGGTGAGCAAATGCTGACATTTAAAGCTAGAACTTTCCCCTCGGCTATCGAGTGATCGAAGGACCCCCGTGGGGCTCAATTGAGCAGCAACGGTCGCACGTTACTCACCCATCCTGCAGTGGGTATTGATAACATCTCCTCAATTCATTGCTTATTTTATTAATCTGTTTTCGGCAGAAACTCACAATATTTCAGTCTGTGTTCCGCCCCCGTTCCAGCAATCGCGTTTATCTTACACGTGATTTAAAATTGGAATACGAAATTAATGTTTGCTCCTTCAACCGGCAGACTTGATTTGAATAAGACTTCGTCGCTCGCAGCGAACAGGAGCAGCGGAACGACAAACAAGAGATCACGAACACTCAAGTGAAAACCGAACTGCGGGGGCAATGGTTCACGTGCGTGCCTAAAACGCAAATTGTCTGGTTTATTGCCGTTGTCTTCGCCAAATCACACGGAAAATGACACTTCAAAACAGAAATAAATACATTACCAAACACTTTTTATTTACGGAAAAATACATTGATTTTAATTGTTTGCCCCACAAACATTCAAAAGTATTTATGGAAGATGCATTTTCATTTATATTTAGAAGTATGAAATTGATATTTAATAAATTTAACACCTCATTGTAGAAGGTTAAGTAAAAGAGTTATGAATAATGGTCCGATATTATTCGAAATTGGTGCACATAGTATACAGTGCTCTTAAACGTCTACAGCTTATTTATTCATAATTTGGATTAACTAAATTTGAAGTTAATTCAATGGATTTTCATTCTGATACGTTACTTGCCATCATATTATATTTTCCAGTCGAAGTCATAGAGAAAAAATCTGACGTGGCCGTTACAATACCTCTCGCCTTGACATTGAAGTATTATTATTTAACCAAATATTAAGCTTTAATATAAATAAAATACAACACCGTATAACATTTGATATAATAATATAAAATAATCATACATTATATTATTTTAAAATGCATAATGGACTTATAATAATTATGTAGGTAAATAAATTATATATTTCACAAATTTAATCAGCTCTTAGTTTAATATGTAATTTTATTTTATAAATACCATATTTACATAATACTATGTCCATTTAATATCTATACTATATCCAACATTTCAAAATTCTACACACTCTACACATGCCCTACACCACAGAGAAACCTCCTTGCCACAGACATCTCTTTATCTGTCACATTGACAATTTTATTTTTGTTTTAAATTTTATTTCTATTTCGTGATTCACAAATCGTGGTAGGTAAAATTATATATTTAAAAAAATTATATTTCTTTATTGGTTAAAGATATAGAAACAAGTAAGATTAAATATTGTACAATGTAATTTCTTCTTTCATGTGTGGTATGTCAAATTGTAACAATCGCATTATTTTATATAATTTTTGCAAAAAATGTTATAGTGCTACAAGAAAAGTACCATTTCCGGTTGGTGGATTTTTACCAAAATCTTTTCAGCTCTTCATTAACATATATAAATATATAATGTAAAATATTAGAATTTTATGTTCAGTAGAATTTCAGATAATGAACCGGGACGAAAGGCTATAGTAGGCGTACATACAGACTTTCATACACACACACAGACACACACACAGACACACACACAGACATCATCGTGAAAATAGTCAAAATAGGTTCTAAAGGTGCTAAAACGTGCTTAATGACAAAAATCTCGACATCGAATTTTTTCACGATCCCTATACCTCTCTAGGCGAGAGGTAAAAAGGACATGTACCTATCGTTGCTTGTACTCTAGTAGCGACGATTGTTAATCGAGTATTAAATAATTCATTTAAAAACATTGAAATATTAAATAAAATCTTGTGTGGTTTTTATCATATGTAAAGTAATATAATAAGACCCATGAATAATTTATTGGTAACATTTTGAATGGTTGTTGCGCAGTAACGGACAAACGAGTGTCAAAATTGACATACCCATTTAAGGTAGCAAAACCATGAGTAGTCATACTACTGCATTTCAATGTAAACTTTAATTTCAATTATAATTTTTATTTCAATGCTGAATACCTATGATCTGTAATTTACATCTAAATCTACGATTTTTAATGATTTATTTCTCATTATTTGACTGCTTTGGCCGCACCTCACACCGAAATCACGCACGCTTGTTATGAACAACGGATTTTCTACCTTAAGAGTCAACTTTGACCTGAGTTGTCGTTTCTACGCAGAAATTATGAGTAATTTTATCAAATTAATTTATGGCTCGATTTATATTTGCTTAATTATTTCACGAAAGTCAAAATTTTCAATATAAACAAAGGGTAAGGAAGGTAAAATTTCATCGTTAAAAGGTGCCTTCTTCGAACAAATAGAGCATCTATTGGTCAGAAATTACGTGTGTGGAATAATAATTTTAATACACTCCACAGGAGGCAGGCTTCAAGTCAGTGTTAAACTTATTATATCATTGGGGGACATTTTTACCACTCTATTTTTACCACCGACATTTTTACCATTCCATTTTTACCACTGGGCATTTTTACCACCATATTTTTTACCACTATTTTTTTACCATCATATTTTATTATAAATCATGTTTATACATTTATACATTTTTATCAAAACTGGATGTTGTGGTCAACGGCCCTCAGATCTTGTTAAAAATACTCTTCGAGTATGATGGGGTTAGGTTAGGTTACATAAAATAAGGTGGTAAAAATGCGGTGGTAAAAAGAATTGGTGGTAAAAATGTCCAGTGGTAAAAATGTCGGTGGTAAAAAGAACTGGTGGTAAAAATGTCCAGTGGTAAAAATGGAGTAGTAAAAATGTCGTACAATCTTGCAATATAATAAACTAGTACCTACCATAGATAAGCTACAAACTACATAATGAATATTTTCGTTTTTACATAATGAATATTTTCGTTTTAGTTTAGTAGTTCTACCAGATACAGTCTTGACACCCTGACAGCAATAAATACAAATTTCAGTCCTTTGCGTGAATCTCGCTTCAGTCACTTTGGTGATCTGCAGTAAAAATAAACACGGATGTACGTCTACGTCTCGTGATTTAGCAAAATCCATTTCACTGGCACGTTTATTTTGATACGTTTAAATAAGATATACCGTAGTGAATCAGTACGGCGGAGCGTAAATATAATATATGGATCTGTGATTGTAGGGAAGTGGTTCCCTTCACCGCGTCGAATCTTCCAATAAAAGTATATTGGAAGTGCGTACATATCACGCGCTGGTGATATTCACGTCCTTGCCGCCATAACCATAACTCAAGATGATGTTTACGAAGAGAAATGGGATAACCTCCACCTTAGAGGTGACCAACGGTATTTTGTAATAAATGAAGTAATTTCCTGCGACCATGCAATGCCGAGATAATTACCGGACTGTTGCATACCGTGGCACACATACCGCCATACCACACTCAACCCACCACCAAGATATTCTCCTAGGTGTTTAGGTTAGGTTACACTATTTAGATTACGTAGTAGGAGAGACATCATTACCGTATCGAACTGTGTGTTACTAGTAAAATACTGGTAATTCGCTATTTCGTAGATATATATTACTAAACTTACTGATCACAGAACTGAAGATAGTTTTAAAAAATTTGCAATTTTAATTTTCAAGTTTTAATGTTACAATATGGAATTGTATAAATGTATTTTATTTTTAACTGTACAACTAATTATTACAAAATTCTTTTCATTACTTAATTAATTCAAATTTAATTTTATTCCAATCCAATAATGTAGTCAGATGTCAGATACATTATACAATCTTCAATCCAGTCATATCACTTCTTGTAAAAACTGTTTTTAAATTTACGGATAAAAAAAATTTGTTGAATACCATTTATCTCATTAATTAGCATATTGTAATACAAGTATGGAAGACTTCATTGAAAACTAGTATGACAGTTGGAGCACGAGCGTCAGCGAGTTCTCCTATCATACGAGTTTTTTCTTTTTTCTATGAAAGTAGGAAATATTCAAAATTAATAAAAAAAATTTGAAAATATAATATTAACAAACTTAAGAAAAACAAATCAGACTTGCTCCTTATTGTCAGAGCTGAAAACAATAACAATATCTAAAACCTGACAGATCAATTTTGTAATTTTGCATTTATGGCGTGATTTATTAAAAAAATAATGACATTTCATGTAGAATATGTTGTAGTGATCGTGAAAGTGAGTTTATTTGTACCCTTTCGGATATTTTATGTCAATAAATTGTGAATCTAAACTATTGTCTCTGAAGTCAAAAATATTCTGACAGGTTTGACCTTTCAGTAACTGTACAATTTCTAGTTCAGCTAAATAATTTATATCTCAAATTGAGTGAAAATCGTCCATTTGAATACTTTTTACAAAGATTACAACAAATAAAGTGATTTACCACGAATCAGAGCCAAGCACTCTACCACTGTGCTATTTCGCCGTTTTTATATGTACACAAGCTGTAAATATAATACTCGTTGTGTATTCTATATTCTTACATAACGATTAATTTTAAAAATACACTATTCTGTTTCCCAACAACTTTTGAGACAAACAATTTTTTCTCTAAATTCTAATGTAAGTAAGAGTTGAGGTGTTTACCTATACTCTCACTCTGCTTATCACGGAGTATCCACTCTTGCGAACTCGATACGTATGCTAAGTTATTCGCATATGATTCTCTTTACGGAACGTATGAACACGTATAACCATTGTGTTCCCACTCAGGAAAATGGACGTGCGAGCATCGCTAAACCTATTGTCCGAATGCATCCCTGGCCGTTCTCGATCTCATTTGATTATGCGCTACCACGCGCGGCTCGCAGAAGCCCCGAGAAGCGACACCACGAGGTGTGGAGTTGCCCCAACACGAATGCAATTTCCTTTCAACATGACATAAACTGCCGCTGGCTTCTTAAATTTATGTGCGACCGTCTATTGCTTGACAGGTTGTACTCGATATCAAAGGAAAATAATTTTATTCTTCTTTCAAAAAATAATAACTTCTTAATCGGATTTAAATTTGAGCAGTGAAAAAATGCAATCTCTTTTCTCTTGCACATTTTGTATTCTGCAGTCACGTCAATTATACTTTCAAGTTTCGAGACACAGCAGTCGTAAACACATAAATAAACTCGTGCAAGTCGGATTAAAATGCGCACGGTGTAGAAGATATGCCCCGAGTTTGATTACAACATTTTAATTCAATATCGAAGTATGCATAGAATTTATGCCCTTTAAAAGCGTTGCAGCTCCTCAAACTTTTAATCAATTTTCGAACATGAAAAAGAATCTCTCGGCATTCTGGTAGTTTCGGCGCGTCCATAAATGATGTTCCTTCTTCTTCGTCTCCCTCCGCGCACATTTCATCGACGCCGGATGAGACGCCCCCGACCATCCCGATCAGGAACACAAGCCCAACATTTAAAATTTTATTTTCTTATTTGTCTCGTAAACAAGTCATATGCCTACCCAGCACAAATGAATTACTTTTCGCACCGAAAATGTTTTCTTCTAAGTAAGTGCGAATTCACATGTTTTCTTATATTAAAATTGATGGAGAAAGTAGGATTTTGAAAAAATTTGCACACTCATTTTGTGCATGAATGCTAATTTTTCAAAAAGGACATTTTTCATAACTTAAACATTTTATTTGTAGTAATATCTGTAAAGTGTATTCAAATGGACGATTTTCACTGAATTTGAGACATACATAATTTTGCTGAACTAGAAACTGTACAGTTACTGGAATGTCAAAACTGTCAGAATATTTTTGACTACTGAGTCAAAAGTTCAGATTCCCAATTGCCGTAGTAAAATGTTCAACTCTACTACTTTCTGCATAAAAGTCAATTATTTTTATCCATACCTTTAATACAAAATTACAAAAATAAATTTTGTTTCCAGCTATGGCAGCAAGTTTACCTGAATTGTTTTTCTTAAATTTTTCATTATTGTATTAAAAAAATAATAATTTCACACTTTCGTAGAAAAAACAGTATGTAACAGGTAACACTCTTATGGAAAGAGTAATTGAAAATCCGTATAATTGGAGCACGAGCGATAGCTAGTTTTTCCGCACTACAGTTTTCAAAGGTTAAGTAACCATTGTTTTACTTTAACTTAACTTATGAAGAATATGACGTTGAAACCCTGTTTTGGTGATCTTCTTTTAAATTTTTTTTTATATGAATTTGTAACCATATTGTTACAATGATTTTAATAGTTACTTACATTATAAATGCGGTAGGGTTAATTTTACAACGCGAGGTTCTATATTAAAGTACGACGCGACGCGGAGTGCTTTAGTAAAACCGAGGGATGTACAAATACCTAACGTACATATTATGTATTATATTTTTTGACCGATATACCTATTTATTTAAAATATCGTATTTTCTATGAGGTTAAGTGAGATGTGAGATACATTTGACATTTGCACTAAAATTTCCTTGTCAAGTAGTTTTGAAACAACTGCTAAGAGATGTCACCAGTAAGTGTCACATTTAAAGTTAATGTTTTATAATATTTTAGACTCTATTGAACAATAAATTTTGTGAAGTAGCGTTTTTATAGACAATTTTTTTTTGAACGGCCTATTAAAGTAATAAAATTAGATGTTCTTTACTGCATTGATGCGGAAAGTCATGGCATATGTATAAATTCTCAACTACCATAGAAGTCAACGATGTGTGATTGTTATGTTTACACGTCAGAAGGCCAAAAAGTATTTTTCATTCGTATTCTTCAATTTGTAACTTCCCAGGCAATGATACCATTAGAACATTTAACCAGTCATCTAGTCACAATTTTATTTGAAGTGGTTTTGTTTTCTATAAAACCATAAGCACCTTGACCAGTAACGGTTACAAAAATCAACGTACCCATTTGGTTGCAAGAACCAATAAAGGGTTTAACGAAGCAGTTACGATAAATTTGCAAGTGCAGTTCAAAGTGTGTGAAGAAGATATTAGATTGATGGCTGTGAGGCTAGTCTGTAAGCAATAAATAAACAATAAAGCCGGTCTTTCTCGTTAATTCGTCCATTTCCTCGCCACTTAAAATCAATCCCTCGAAGCGTCAAACGATCCACGTGCCGCGTGCCAGAGAACATTTCACCTAATTGATGATAATGGGAGACAGTTGCGTGATGTAGTGCAGCAGCCACTGAGATCCGTGATGCGTAACTTGACCAGGGACATCACATCCACCGAGGCTTCATTTTGCTTCACTATCGGGAAGGAAGTACCAATATGCTGGTCATTATTCCATCGGACATGCAGAGGAGATGACCATCAATCAATGTATCAGAGAACTCGAACTATGAACCTCGCATGTCGGCAAAGGGGAAAGGTCACCGCCAAACAAAGCCGATTTCTTTCTCAAGACTTTTTATTCGACTTTTTCACTGTAGTAGAGCAAATATATTTATTCACCTTGGAAATGAAATATTGTAGCAGCAACGTCAAAATGCTTTGATCCTTTGAAAGTAAAACTGAAACTTTGTATTTATTACTACGATGTAAAATATATGAGAATTTGATTACAAAAGTAATTTTTCACAGAAATGCTACAAATGTGGTAGTAATTGGTTAGAATAGCGTGATAGATGTTCCCAGTGCTATAAAATGAATTTATCTCTGCTAAATAGGGAAAATTTCAAACAATGTTCACCAACTCATTAAATGGGACAATGCAAACAGTGTAAATTCGATATTCACAGACAGCAATAATTCTGTATATGATTTTTATAGAACAGAACGATTCGCAATTAAATGACAGTGCAATATGACTAAAATCCAACGGCACATGAACGACAGCAGCACACCAGCCAGCCAACAATAACAACAGTTACACGGCGAGTTGGCACGGCTGACCGACGAAAACTGGACGCTGAATTTCACATCATCCCCCAACCGAGAGAAAACTGAAAATTGTTTCAAAAAACACAGACAACGCTTTATTATTTTTACTTTTAAATTAACACTCGATTCAGTTCAATTAACCTCAAACCGATTTATGCGTTCTTTTTAACAATATACATAAAAATCTTAACAAGTTCATTGTTAAACTAATAATAATATGGAGCAAATGGTTGTTTTATAAAATAATTAAAATTGTTTCGTTGTTTTCTAGTCATTAGGTAAAAATAACGTAAAAGCAGTCTAGCAATTTTAGAAATGTTCACGAAGTTTTAAGATAAAGCAAAATTTCAAAAATTTGTTTACAGATGAAGAATGGAAGACTTGCTCAAAATACACTTATTGATTAATTTTTTATTTGGATTCCAAACATTTAGTAGTAGATACCTGATCTTTCTTCAAATTTATAATATGCATTGAATAAAACAGAAACTTCTGCACCTCTAAACACGCAATATTTTGTTCCGGAGACGGAGCCCTTAATATGAAAATAAATATGAAGAGAAACTTGAGAAAAAAAGTTATGCATTTTAATTATTGGAGCTGTAGACTCGGCACTAAGTCCAACATATTTTCATTAACTTGACGCAGTAGCCTAGAGCTTTTGTAAATTTTTCTTGTCGACAGCAAGTAGCATCATGTTAGTGTAATACTCCTGTAGGGGTGGCGCACAAAAATACTAATAATTGAATAGAATAAGTTCGTTGAAGTGTGGCGTGGAACGTTCATGGGATTGGGTATGACATGACGCGGTAGTCAGCGCGAAGTTAATACGTTTGTGACAGCCGCATCCATCCATCAGCCCGAACTGCTGGTGCTGGCGAATAAACCAATGTATCGGATTAATATCCAAAACACTGCAACGAACGTTGCGACGAAATAATTAGATTAAACGTCAGGCTGGTATGACACGGCCACTGCAGCGTGATACGCGATCCTGCAGGGTAAAAACCATCGGAAGAAACACATCGCCGCGCCGGTGAACATTGATTGAAAGCAAGACAACCTGTCACCGCTGTGACATGGGGCGGGTGTGGTGACGTCAACCGGTCCTGTCGTCGTGTCCTAGCCCCTTTTGATCTTCACTGTCCAAGCCACTGAACGTGATCGGGGAGGAAATGTACTTAAACTATTAAACGTTCTACACACTACTGCATTGGCATTGCAAATCCGATCAAACAATACGACCAGACAACACAAATTAATTAAACATCACTTGCATGTATTTGCTCGTACAATTTACTATCACTTTTATACATGAATAAGGAAGCATAAAAAGACAAAACATCGACTTTATGTAATTCGCTGTTATTTAAAGTATTTGTTCCGGATTTCATATTTCTTCTTGAATTGAACCTGTAACCGGTTTTCAAAAAAGCGGCTCAACTTCCGGTTTCGGTTCAATGATTTATTAAATAAGCAATTAATTATTAAAAGAATTCAAATTAATTCCAATTTTGGACTAAAATATAATACATTTCTAATAAACATAAAAACTAGACAAAACCTTAGAAAATACAAAAATATTCGTAAAATTTAATAGCATTTAGAAAAAAAAACGTAGAATTAGAAATAAATGCTTTAAACAGTTCCGAACCGGTTCACAACCATCAGTTAGGATCCGGTTATTGGGTTTGCCAAATTATATTTGAACGATTCCGTTCTGTTTGTGGTGGTTTACTAAAATAACTGCAGTTCGTTCCAGTTTTCGTTCTTGTTCCGGTTCAGTTTGACTCCCTGTGAGTAAATAAACAATCAGCAACATGATAAAGATAGGTGATGTATCCAGCTATCCACTATTTTTACAGACCATCCAACATCCTAATAAACTACTTACATAATTTTTATTTATTAAAAAAATTTATAAATTTATTTTGACAAAATTTTTATTAACAAGCCCAAAAATAATTAATGAAAATGAAATATTAAATATGTGATGTACAAAAAACTGACGTCACAGCAAAATTTATTTCTCAACAAAATAATTTTTTTAAATGTTTCTCACCTAACATAAGGTAGTTACATAATATGTACATACTGATAGAAATATAATTTCAGTACCATGCAGTTAGCCTATTGCAATAGTTTATGTTAAGATTGTTTTCGTTATGTCCATTATAATTTAATCTACACTATAGGTTTGTTTTGAACCTGCAATTTTATTACACATTAATTTATTGCCAGTTTAAATATTATTTTTTATATTAAACCTGAAACTTATCATATTGGTGAATGCGACATTTCATATAGTACCTACTTTTAAATATTTGATTTTCATTTGTCAATAATGCTCAAACTACCGGTAAACTAAAAAAAAATATAGTAATGAACTAATAATAGTAAAGTTATTAATTGATAAATTGGTAGTTATGAATTCAGCTGAAAAGAATAAAGTTGCATGAAGTTTGGTCTTTCCTCTAATTTATTGGGAACGTTGGTTTTACGGCGTCCACGTGGCGGTCAACCTCGGAAGAAAACAAGCCCGTGTTAAATATTAATAAAGCGTTATAAAAGTTGTAGAAATAAGATTTGCGTGAATATAGTCCACTTTGCTCCTTGTTGAAATTCAAAGCGTCAAGACGATGGCGGTACAAGGCGAAAGAGTCGTTGAAACCAACCACACCACGAAGGTTTCTCGGTTTCTCCTGTTTGCGACTTTTCCTGGACGGTGCTAAAATTTTATTTATTTGGGTTCAGTATTAAACTGCTAGTACTTTTTAGCAACTGCGGGTGTTAAAGTTTCCGATGTGTTTACCTCCTGATATTATTATATTTTCACCATAACCTAACTTTGAGTTAAAATGTAGGGGCGCATAAAGTCAAAAGTTTTTGTTTATAATCTTAAGGTAGAAAGTGCAAACTTAGATTGATCATGAGATTAACAGCGCACAACTTTCCTGTTTAATATCCGAAAAGTTGCTGCGTGAAAAACATCATTATAAAGCGCCTTCATAATTTATTAAACCATCCAGAAATTTATACCTTAAAACAAATTGTGAACAACCACACACAAATTATAGATTTTTTAAAATATTTTTTTTTATCTCTTAGGTTCATTTTATATATAATGTCAAAAGTTCTTGTTTATAATCAGCATAGGTATTCGAAATAAATAGATTATAGGAATACTAATAAAAGTAGAGTTATCCGCGTTGAAAATAAAGCAAATGTGGAAATGTGTGAAAATAGTATATTGTAATACAAGTGTGGAAAGGCTTAATTGAAAAACTAGTATGACAGTTGGAGCACGAGCGATAGCAAGCTCTCCTATCATACGAGTTTTTCAGTGACCCTTTCCGCAAGTATTTTTTCTATGAAAGTGTAAAATACTGAAAATAATGAATTTAAAAAAATAAACTAATAACATAACAAATCTAAGAAAATCAAATAAGGTAAGGCTGTTATTATGTTAATAGCTGAATATTGCATTTACGGTGTGATTTATTTTACGGCAATTGTGAATCTGAAATTTTGTCTCTGAGAAGTCAAAAATATTTATTATTATATTAATTTCTAGTTCAGCAAAAATATTCGTGTCTCAAAGTGAAAATCAACAAATTGAATACTCATTACAGAGATTACTACAAATATAGTGTTTAAGTAAATAAAACTGTACTTTAGAAAATTCACACTCAGTGCACAAAATGAGTGTGGAAATTATTTTCTGCACTCAATGTTTCAAAAGCCTACTTTCACCATCAATTTTAATATCTCAAAACATTCGAATTCGCACTTACGTAGAAAAATTTATAAATATATAAAAAAAGGTTAGTTTTGGTAAGCAATGAATTTTAATATAGAGCTATGCCAACGTCAGCATCCCAGAATTGTGTCGTTTAGTTTAATAATAATAATAAATCTTTTATTTCATTGACACATTATACATGTTTGGAAATCGTCATTTACAGTTTAAAAAATATATAAAAATATAAAATAGATATTTCTGATAGAGACAAAAAGAGTTTGGCCGGTGGTACCGGACCGAAGGTGGTACAACAAAATACTTATGCTGTCATACTCATGAACGTTCGTGAACGTTTGTTTTATCCATTTAAATCCACTGGTTACTAAAACCGACCCAAAGAGTCTTGTGTGTAAAAGATTTTATTCCCAAATAATAGTGATTTGAATTAGTAGATATTTAAGAGAAGAGATTAAAGGAGTTTATTTTCAAAGGAAATTGATAAAGTTAAAGTTGAAGGGTACATATTTCACTTCCCTGGCTCCTTTGTTTACTTTACATAATAAAGAAAAACAATTTCGGCGTAGATAAAGAAGAGAGCCTAAAGCCTAAAGTATTCAGTAAAATTACCAACCAATTACGACGTAACGAGTATCGCCGTGGAGTCGCTGTCGCTGAAAGTTATCTGCTGTCGCGAAGCGTCAACAAAACAGCCAGGTAATTACGGCGCAGACAATACAATTAATTAATTACCGCTGACAAGTTCTCGGCAGGTCGCCGCCGATAGCGTCGCAAACAAGTCGCCAGGGCCGGCTCTAGGGGAGGCGGCGGCGGCGACGCTCCATGCTGAGAGGACGCCGTTGCGACGCCGCGTTTTGTCGCGGAGTTTCACGGCTTTTATTTTTGTACAACCCGTGTCCGTTCTATTTGCGACGAATTTATTTTCAAAAATCAACTATACATAATAAATTTTCAACACTGTTTATTGTTGCAGAAAATTTACTCTAGAAATTCAATTATTTAAAAATATACCGGGGAGCTAACTGGGTGTTCAAATTATTAAAATGGCATTCACTCATTTTTAGAAAGATTTGTTTAAAGTAATGATGCAACCTCAGATTAAAGACCTTACTAGGGAGAGGAAAGACAAATTTTAGTATCCTACGTATAGGATCGAGAGAGATAGCTATAATATCCATGACAACATCAAGGATAACAAATTTTGGATTGTTGGCGACAGCAACGCGATGCGCATGCATTTGTTTTTCTTTTTCTTGATATTGTCATGGATATTATATAGCTATCTCTTTTAATCCTAACAAGGACACTATATTGATAGCAACGATATGAACTTATTCCCTCTAGTAAGTTTTTTACTCTGAGGATACAACGGATAGGAAATTTGCTGGTTACGGGATATTCGGTTTATTCCTCGGCCGGATAGTCGGATATCCGGCGCCTATATATTCAAGAACAAATTTGTTTGGGAGTAATGCACAAATTTATAAACAGCAGATATATCGTAAGACCAATTTTTAGTTATATTTTTAAAATGTTTTCATATTTCATGGTTTTTGAATTTTTTCTTGTAACTTCCTACTTATTTTATATTGTTTTAACTATCCGGTACAGGCGGAATAACAGATCATTATCCGGTAATCGGTCAGACAGTAAAAATATGTTCGAATTTCGAATAGCCGGATAGTAACCGGATCGGATCATCACTAGTTCAAAAGTTGTTTTGTTTTTATTTTTAAAATTTTATTTTGCTGGTAATCATTCAACAAGATTAAAAAATAATGGTAGATTATTATAACGGAATAAATCTTTGATGCAGGCAGAATCTCAATCCGTGGATTTTTGCAACCAGGACTACATATTAAGACGATCAAGTGGAAAGCTTGAAGCATCCGAGTGCGATTTAAGGTGGATTTATGTTTACAAAATTAAGGAATAAGAACTAAAATAAAGTTGAAACGTATGAGTCGGTTTATGCTGCAGAAGTAAGAATAAGGATTAAGAATAATTTTGCAGCATAAGCCGACTCATATGAGATAACTGTTTTAACTTTAAAACTATTCTTATTCTTAAGAAAGATGTTTTCCAATTTACTGAGAATCACACACTGCCGGCCGAGAGACTTGAACCACGGAATTCCCGAGCTCGTACGTTATCACATACAGAGAACTGTGCAGTGCAACTCACGCAGCTACTTGATCTTATTTACAAAAAATAGAAACTTTTGTGGAATAATTGTATAGAAAAATTTCCACACCCTATTCTAGTTTATAAAATGGCAATATTTCTTTAGATTAGAATCTGTTTCTCACGTTAGTTTGCAGTGCAGTTTGTACACTTCCACCTAATTTCGGCTAGTTACCGTACCCCTAGTTGAACGGTCTACGCGGGTTCATATTAGGTGATCATGGCACCCCCATCATCCTTCGTTGTCTACGTCTTGTGCGTCATACGGGCGCTGCACAAATTCACCAAATAGGTTTTAAATTGACTCTGATTAACCAACATACCTGCAGCTGTCGCTCGGTCTTCGCTGCACGCTCTACCTTACAATGCCGAGCCCGTATGTGTGACACATGATACCTCGGAGAGGAATCCATTGTCCATGATTTTTATCACTCTATTTAGTCGACGAGGGAGAGAAAAATGTAAATAATTTACAGAGAAAAAGCCATTAAAGTGAAGAGCAGAATGAGTAAATTATCGATATTGGAAGGAGTAGAAAGCAGAGCGCAAAAGGTGGAACGATTTGACAGTTCAATTAAAAGTCCAAAATATTCCAACTCTGGCAATTTCTAAACTGTTATCTGAACAGATCTATATAGCGCAAGCAGGCCACGCTACACCTATTTTGGTTTTTCGATGGAATTCGCGTTCTTTTTAACTGACAAGCAATTTATTTCGGCGGTCCCGAGCGGTAGATTACAAGAGCACGAGATATCGATGTCAACATCAACAGCGAAGCACAGACCACGGAGCGGCTGTAAAAATGTCCGCGCTGATTAGCAACGATCCCGAAGACAATCAAACGCCTCTGCTGATTTTTTGTCGACAGTTTTTTCATGACAGCGTCAAAATCTTCATGAAATATTAAATTGTTATCGTGTAAAATAAAGTATTCATAAAATTGGTTATTGTTATGAATGATTATATTTTTATAGAGCCATGAATTTGCTAAGAATTTGTTCAATGCTAAATTGTTGGTTTTATTCCGGTGATTTTATTTAATATCATAACTTACAGGACCATCAAATTTTTATTATAGCAGCAGTACAAATCTATGGTAAGGCGCTATACTTCTTACTGTTACTACAAACAGATCATAATTTCACATCTCTTACTATATTACCGTTATTTTTTAAAATTAAGAACTAAATTGAACACAATAAATTTATTAACTTTTTCAAATCGTTATAGCTCTGGCGATGCATTTATACGATTTACGGACTAAAAGATACCCAGGATACACTAATTTTGAGCTTGATATTTAACTTTGTCTCGTGCTACAATTTTACACCTCTGGAAAAAATCATGCACTTCTCTCCCTTGATGTTTAATAACTACTTCAATACCTACCTAGTTCAATAATTAGAATTTTTGAAATTCTGACCATCGTTAAAGATGGTAAGAATAATCGTAATCTCATTTAAAGATTGTCTTCATAGTATATTCTGTAACAAGTGTGGAATGAAGAATATTCAGCTAGACTGGAAATTCTGTGAGAAGAGCCGTAGGCGAGTTTCACAGTTCCACGAGAGCGGAATAGCCATTCCAAACGTGTTGCAGATAATACTTTCTCTACGACTATAAATTTAATAATATAAAAACATAACCCAAAAAATTCAATAAACATATATTTTATATCATACATAAAATTAATGGAATATTAAATTTAAACTTATTTTTAAACTACTTAACGGAAATTTTCCCTAATGATACTAACAAAAACATTAAATTAAATTATTATTACTCGCCATATTTCATTCCATCACTAGTGGCGGAATGGAACCATTCCGTAACAAGTGACAGAAGTAACCATTCCATAGTTAAAGATCATGTAAGAATGATAACATATAATAATAACAAACAATACATAGAAAAAACATTAAGTATAGGATCCAAACCAAATTGCATCATATGTGACATTAACATTATTATTATTGTCATACATTGATTAAATATTCATATTGGTTTACACGCTACACACTACTTTATGCAACTTTATGCATAAAAACGTATAAAAATCTGGCCAAGGACAATTCACTTCTTGTTTTTCACGGATAGACCACACGTTCACCCCGAAAAGGGTCCACCCTCGTGGTCTTGTATGCAGCAGTTAAAAGGTATACGCATTGGTGGTAGGGTAGAAAGAAAAGGGCGTCCAAAACAACATTCATCATCGCCGAGTTATTGTTCTTTCGCGGACGATGGTCATCTCGTGTAAAAAGTCGCGTCGATTGTAAAAGTGTCGTGGGATCGGATCGCAGTTGGCGCTCGGCGGCCATTGTAGCACATCGCCACCGGTCGCGAACAATAGCGAGGAGAATCCATAAAATAACTACTTCTTTCGAATTTGATTTATGATGGTTATATGCAAATCCGCGCTGGCATGCAGACAAATTAGGCTACTTGACTGCGGATCGCGATCAGACGATCAGGGGCGATGCGATGCTGGTTTAAAGTTGTTTTGAAATGTGTACCTATTGATGAAGTGAAAGGCGGTGGCGACGTTGATGGCATTGATGATGCGAAAGAGAATCGCAGAATCGCCCATCAGAATTCAGATCGATTTGTGTAAACATTTACATTAGGTACCTACAGAGCCGTCTTAACCGAAGAAGCAGTTGGAGGCCCTTTGCCCCGTCTACTACAATTAATAGGCCTTACATAAAACCAAGTTTGATTAATTCATTTGAACAACATAAAATGTACTAATTATAAAAATAAATCAGTAATAAGTTGTTTCGGAAGAAATCAGTTCAAATTTAGTTGGCAGCAAGTCATTTTTAATTCTTAATCATAACCTTTAAACGAAGATTGATTTCTCGATGTGATTTCAATATTTTTGGAAAAAGCAGTTAATTTATTAATATCCAATAAAACACCAACGTTTTGTCCAAATAAATAATCAAAATATGTAAACAGACATAGGTACATAATTAGTTATTAAAAAATAAAGAATATCATGTAAATTATTCTACAGAAATCTTTCGTTAAAAGAAGATAAAACTCACACACATGCATGTTACTTAACAGTCAGTTGGTTGATGATTGTAAAGTAACATGTATAAGTAACATACCAATTATAGTTGATGTTTTAATGTATTTTAATAAATTGACTGTTAATCAAAAAAAATATTTTATAACCTTTAAACCATCATTTAGTTTCTCATTCATATATACAGTCTATACTTTATTACAATAAGTACAAAACATGCTTCTTCTTATTTCTCATATTGTATTCAACACTCTTCTTAAAAGTATATCCATTTAATATCGTATAACCTTTTGTCTTAATCCCTGTTCACACAAGGATTCTTTCATTCTGAATCCTGAGAAAAAGAATCATGGTGAGAATTGTCTGTCAAAAGCGGTGCCGCTAAATTGAATCGTCATTGAGTCTTATGGAAAAGAAGAATCCACAAAGATAGGTGATGAATTGGTCAGTTCAACATTAATTTAAAAAATTAACCAATTTTATTCGTAAATCATAAGTTTAATAACCATGTTTTTTAAATTGAACATAATAAACAGCCGAAGTTAAACTAAACTAAAACTTTGCTAAAACGATAATATGAATAAATATTTAAATTATTTAAGTTAGTGCCAGGGCCGCATTGCGTCTTAAGACGGCTCTGATTACCTATAGCTACTTGTTTTCCTGAAAGCTGAATACCAATACGATGAATGAGATTCTGATGGTTCTCGTACGACGCAGAAAAAACAACCCAAGAATATATATCCCTCGTTAGTACGGAAATTATAAACAAACAAGAAAATATTGTTATTGACTGGAGCACAAAGGAGAAAGTTGTCAGTGAATAATGTAGGAAAGTACCTGTCAGGCCCACAACTTGCCCTCAACAAAACAATTTGTCGAAAACGGTTTCATTAACAAATCTCGCGAGTGTATAACGCGAATCTGATTCCGTTTTCATTCCGCACCGTTGTTTACCGAAAAAATCAGCGTAATCCATTTAGCAGAGGAAAAAATACAGATCGGGGTCGGCTCGTATTTCACTATGTCCGTTCATTGTTGGCGCGGCATTGATCCTCTCCCACTGCGTGTTAACGGTAGAATAGGTGTACAATTAAAGTGTATTCTATCGCACGTGGTCCGCTGAACATCGGTCCTGGCACGAGGCAGTTGATGTATGCACACGACTTGCATGGGGATGCGAATGTCGTTCGCACCGGTCACACCAACAACCAAAGCTGCATTTGTTTTTTTCAAAGTGAAAGTGACAAATGTTGATTTAGTTACCCCCAACAGAACCGGAACTGGCTCAATTTGACGACAATTTTAATGGAAAGTAAATGAAATATTTATTTTTTACAGCTTTGCAGTTCAATACATTGACAGATTGGTAAAAAACTGATCGTTTGAAACTGGCTTACTCATGTGGAGCAACATTTAGAAATTTGCTCCTTCCAAGATATTATTCATAAATATGTAATAGGTCTAATTAAACTTGACGTGATAAATACAAAATAAATATATAAATAATTATAAAATATTGGTACTAATAGATACTTTCAAATCTCAAGAAATCCAACTGAAATGCAGTTTGAGGTATAATATTTCTTGCATTTTTTGGAATCCCAAAAATTACCTACTTTCGTTAGGTATATCGAAAATGTTAGACAGCCCAAAATTTCAACTGGCATCTTATGTTTTTGTTCAAGAATTTTAAAAATCGATTTTCCAGTTTTCATTAAGGTCGATTTAAAAATATCCTATATAAAAATTAACCGACTGAAATTTTTGGCTGATAATAGAAATAAATTGGGAAAATTGGTCTACCTAAAAATGTGTAGGTAATCATTTAATTTTTATCCTGAAGTTGTGAAATAGATAGGTACCCTGTAAAATTCGACGAGAGAAATCCAAGAGTGAAAAGTCCATAATGTCTTTTTGAGATACCGAAAGTAGTTAATATTTGAGACCTCGAATATAGGGTAAAAGTCAATCAAAATGCGAGAAACACAATGCTGTAATGCTGTAAACTACAGTTTTATATCGGGATTAATTTTTGAGATGCGACAGTAAGATGAACACATTTTCAGTTAGAGATTCATCAAGACAAGTAGATTCACGTTCTTGTGAATTAGGTACTTGACCAACTTGAAAATAAAGCTTTTTGAAAATTCATTACTTAACTTCACATGATATCCTATCGTTAAACTTGATAATGAGCAATTTTTGTAAAAAATGCGCAATTCAGTAATTAATTTAAAAAAGATGCGGAATTCCCTCACCAAATTAGAACTATTTTTATCACCAACAGTGCTGTACATTTATTATTTACTTGTATAGGTACGTATACCTATTATATTTTGTAAAAAATTATCAGATTTTAATTTGGTTTTGTGAATTTGTCTTATTGCCAGATCCATTGTAAATATTGATATCTATCTAATATGATATTTAAAAATTACTTAATTTTTCATCTTCTTGTCGTTTAACTGCTTCATTTTCAAGTATCAATTACGTGAGATATTATTACTTGAATTTCAAGTTACTTGAAATTTAACTAGGTACTTATACCTTGGCTTCATTTTCGGATTCTGTCACTTGACTTAAACTTGACTTGATTTCAAGGCAAGTCAAGTCAAGTAGCTTGAAAATCAAATCAAGTAGTGAAACCCTATTTTCAGTGTCAAATCAAAATATTGGCATTCAACAGTAGGTACCTAATAAATTTTAAATCGTGAAATTGACAGTTTAATTTCTTTCCATCTTTTCATGTTGACGTTATTTACAAGAAGTGAACCAATAAAATCAAAATAATCCCTAAAAAATCACCACAGCTCCCCCTCACATCTGCTAAATATAATCCAAACCATTCGTCATTCACCCTCCGCTAAAATCTAATTACACCCAAGCGTTAAAAATCCGGCGACCGGTTCTGTTGCACTGAGCATAGGTGATGTGATCCTGGGAACGTGTTCACTGGGGTATCAGGCAGGGCAGGGGACAGAATGTCACATGCACACGGGGGTGACGTTTAATCGAGGCGACAAAAGTCAGACCGTGAAGCGGTGAGCGAGCGGGTTAGAGACTACGGTGACTCAGAGGGATGCTGTAGGGATGCACGTCGATAAGGGAAGATGCGAATCGTAATTAGGGTGTGTTGTTCATTTCCAATAATAAAACAACAAATGTTAAAGTTAAGAAGGTAATACATTGCAAAAGACAAATAATAATATAAACTTAGAGACGCTTATTGAAAAATCTGATGTGGCCAGCACACGACCTCTCGTCTAATTCTGCTTATTCTACTAATCTAATTAATAGTTCTACTTACATTTTAATAGTTTTATGTTCATGTAATATGTAAACAATAATGTAAACCAAGATGCAAGCAAAAGATGTCAACTGTACTGTCCTATCATAATCATTCAAATTTTGTGTAGAAATAAATTTCATATAATCATGGACAACAAGATACTGGAATTTCAAAAAAGTATAGTATTAGTTGTACTTTATTTTATTGTTAAATACTACCAGATTCAACAAATTGTATTTAAAATTAACTGTACATATAGATAATTCTATTTTCTTTTATTTTTAATAGCAAAAATTGTCATAAATAAATAATGTACCAATTTATTTAAGGAAAATTATATCAAGTCTCAAAAAGTACTACTTCCGGTTTGCGGATTTCTACCAAAATCTTATGCGGTGAAAACATTAAATTCGTATTAGAGACCCTGAAACGTGCTTATCCACCAAAAACTCATACTCGAAAATTTTGACCCATTACAATACCTTTTTTATAGAATGAGGCAAGAGGTAAAAATAGTGATACAAAAAATAACAGCCGAGATAATATTTACATATGAAACAGGTTTTTCACTGCCTCGCTAAAGCCTCACCAAAATGACTAAATGTCAATATTTTTAAAATAAATGTACAACAACTTTCATCAAATTTAAAATAATATTTAATATTTTAATATATTCAATAAATATTAGTTCTTATAATATAGTTTTGGCAATTATGTAGTGTTTTCTATGAACTACCGTATTCAATCAAGCGTGCAGCGTGTTTGTACACGTTTACTGAACTGTGAATTTCGTTTGTGCAGTCACAGACACTTCCATGTGACTTTGTGACTGATGGATTGACTATTCGTACAGCGAAAAAATTAATTTTTCCTGCGGCGCATTTTTCTTCCCAATTACTAATAATAAAACATTTCCCAAATTTAAGCACTTTCCTTCCAACCCAAACTAAGAGCACGTTTACTTCCAATGTTTCCAATTGCGGATTTATTGTTTATAAAAGCATAATAATCCTCCATTATAAATATCATTGTCAAGCCCTAAATAAAATAAACACAGCACGTCTGCTGTTGTTAATGTGCGTTCAAATAATCGAATCAACTGCAGTCGCACTTTAATATCATCTCATGCAGCCTCGTCTGCCTCACGCTGGGCTGAGGAGGGTCCACCGACACCGGAGTATCCCACGCGTATTTTTAATTCCGGGCGCTGGAGTAGGACACAACGTACAGGACGAAACGAATCACATTCGCATCGCTGATGAGATAAATAACGTGCACGCGCGCCACTGACACACACAGGGGTAGATCACTGACATAGAGGGGGGGGGGGGTAATACCACCCCTGTTACTAATCTTCATACAGTGGCAGTGTGGCAGAACAGTAAGCAAATGATAATTTTAAGTATTTTGATTTTGTGTTAATTTTATGCCTGCATTTAATTTTACCTATTTGGCAAAGTTAAACCGAAATTGTAACTTTGTAGAATTTTAACTTCTTGTAATTGCTAAATAGTACTAGATCGAAAGAAAGTACAAATTGTAGATTATGTCATTTAATGAAAACATTCACATTAATCCATAAATTGTTAAGATATTTCCGATATTTCAGATCTTCAAGTAACTGCCACTTCCGGTTGAACGATTAACACCAAAATCTAATCAGATCTAATCTAGGTTGTCAGAATGTTGTTTACAAAATTTCAAATTTTTTTATTCAGTATTATTTGAGTTATTGTTACTACAATCTGCATCTATCGATTCGCACACACACCGACATCATCGTGAAACTATAAAAATCGTGTTCTAGGACCCTCAAAACGTGTTTATGCATTAAAAATTCACTATCGAAATGATTACAATACTTCTTTTAGATCTAAGTTGGCAAGAGCTAAAAAGATAAAAGATGTACCTACATGATAATTATACTTAATTTCAGTTAAAGAAAAAGCGTTGAGTGAGATAGAGCGATGATATCCTTGTTTCTGATTTGGTCGAGAAGAGAGGTGCATTTTCACCAGCAAACATTTTCATTTTCGTATACATTACTTATACCTATCTTATTTTGAATTTCATAGTTAAATTTAAGTACTACATTATTCTATAGATGACAACTTTATTCACAAACAATTCCTTCTTTAAGTTCGCGCCAAATTTTGAACTAATAAAATATGTGAGTGTAAAAAGTACTGCGTTCGCAGTGACATCTGCTTTACCTGAAATGGACTATAGAGCATTTTCATTAGCTTAGAAGAGTGCTGAATTCGGCCTACTACTAATGACTAATGACGAAACGAATTTAAGTAGCCATCACCATCCGCATCAGATGTTGAGAAAAAACTACTTTTGAGAAGTAGAATAAATTATTAGTACGTTATTAAAATTAAAAGCAAACATATCAGACTTACCGTTCAACTAGATCCCTTATTGCCTTAATTGGTAATAACAAAAAGTTTGGTTGTGTCCAGATATTGTACGATAATTTTGTCTGTTTTTAACACATTCTTGTAGCCAGAACGGTAAAAATTCAACAGTTTATATAAAACTTCTTATAGTTTTTGTAAATTTTCACATAATTCTAGTTGAAGGTACATACATAAGATATCAGTAATGAAATGACACTAAAAATATTTGTCGTTTACACTGTATGTAAAAGAGATTGAGTTAAAGCAGATTTAATTTAGACTTCACCTTAGGAGGAACAAGAATAAGCGATAGTTTTGACAAGGGTAAAAGGCGCCATATTCAAACATTCAAAGTAGAAGTACATTCGTGCAATCGTAATTATTGTTTGTTATTGTTGTTTAATAAATGGAAATTTGGTTTTTAAGATTGGATTTGACCAGTCCACCGGGAAATTTCCTTGTGTCCGCCCCTGAATGTGTGCAATAAAGCGGAATATTTTACTACCCATTTTGCGTCGATCGGATATAGCAAATATGTAGTAAAATATCAAAGTTGAAAGTAAGTTTAGGTAGAGGAATTTAAACAATGTTTTAAAAATATTTAATAAAACAACGTTTCCAATATTACGGCCTGGAATAAAGTTTTACTGGACATGCTGACGTGGTAGAGCGACATATTTTACTGTTGTTTTTGAAATTTTATTATTCGGTTTGTTTCTTTAGATAGTCCAGTGTTTTAGGTGGCTAGGTAGGTATATTCGATAGCCTTAAAATGTGATTTGTGGTAGCACATGCCAAATATATAACCTCCATGCCAATTTATGACTATATTCCGTGCAAACATAAAAAGAAATTCTGAATTTGGCCGCATTCGGACAACAGATAATGCAACTTTGGCCACTGGCCACTGTAAATTTCAAACCTCCGAATCATAAAATATCATTCGATCTATGGAAATGCAATTGGAGTGTAAAAGATGCCATAACTTAGAAATAACTATTTTCCAAATATATATTGTTTAGACCACCGTAACACATATATCCCCTACAAAATATTGCACAATTATTAATTTTTCTTGACATCTCTAACCAAACAGAAATTCTACAGTTTACATTGTGCAGTCTTTATTTTTAATCCTCGAGTTGTGCTCGTATTTAGCAAAAATTTAGTGTGGTGCTTGTGTTTCAATTAATTGCGTGTTTTTTGCTTTGAGTTGGCACGCAGCGCGCCACGGCTACGACTTCGGAGAGTAACGCACCGTTGCTGCTGTGTTGCCCGTGCAAGAGCCGTGCCGTGCCGCCGTGCCGTGCGAGTGACGTGTGTGTGGAGTTACGCAGCACGACACTGTGACACGCCACGCCGAGCATTCGCGCGCCGATTTGTCTCGCACGGATCGCGAACACGCTTTGTACGACAAAACGCCACGGATATCCACAGCAAGAAGACCTGCACAGATTGTGTTTTACAGTATTTGTCTTTCAATAATAATTATTCACTTTTACACTTCGGTGTACATTTTCGAAACTTGCAACCACTTATAGAGTACAAATATGATTTAACTCTTAAATATTTTCAGATTTTAACTGTTAAATAATAAAAATGACAGTACAACGACATCGTTAGGTAATTTAATACCGCAATAAGATAAAAAAAAACCTATTTATTATCTGCCATGTCTAGGGCACTGAACTACGTATCTAATATTTTTTTATATGTGAGAGCTTGTCTGCAAGGTCCTCTTTTATTCTGGTACAGAATGCTTATTTTGATATTGAAGATTGAATTTTGAATTTCGCGCGCTCGAGAAAATAACTAGGGATGTTTAGCTTTCGCTTCGCTTAGAAGTTGGCACAGTAACCATAACCAGTTGTGACCTGTCATTCTTTGCACAGTGTTATTTTGTTATAGGCTGTTTTTAAACTAGGAGAAGTATTTACATTCAAAAAAATCCAAAATATCAATAGAATTTTCTAGTCCGTTTAAGGTGATCCTCTACCCGTGGCAGAAAAGAGTCAAAATAATTGATTTCGCACGCTATTATATAGCGTTTATTGTTTTTTAAACAAACAAAATCTACTAAACTATAATTCACAAGTTATACCGGTATCAATAGTATATTACATAACGAGCATCGAAAGTGTAAGATAACAAGCGAGTGAAATTGAGGAATGAGGCGCATAGCGCCGAGTGGTTCAATTTCACGAGCACTGTTATCTCACTTTTGAGCGAGTTATGTACACTATTTTTCAGACGACCACAAAATATTTAAAAAAATGTTCAATGAACTAAATTATATACAACTGTTGAAGTTGAAGCACTGACGTTTAAAAGTTAGGTTATGCCTCGATACCAACTGTGCAACTATAATCTGAAATGTCAAAAATACTAAAGAATACACAATTAGCCAATAAATAATTATTATTAAATTGAAAAATGAAAATTTGTGTCTATATAATATTACAAACTGTGTAAAAATGTCAATTTATTGCATTAATATACTTTTTTTCCATTTATTTGAATTGATTTTTACTCGTAACGCCATCTGTTGTCATATAGTGTAACTCGAAGCGTTACGTTATAAGTGTGCGTTAGACTAACATGTTAGTTTGTGTTATTTGTTTGTTTCCATTGTAGTTTATAACATTGTTATGGCAAGTTTCCGTAGTGGTCGTCTGAAAATTATATTTACCTTTGACAATTTTTTTTTAAATGTCGTATTGACAAACAAAACAACCTGCTGGGTTCCAGAAAATCACAAGCATATAAATATTACTAGACTTATTGTTTTTACTCTTCCTAGTAGACTACTCGTATAGTGTCGTTAGTGTTAAATAATATATAAGAATTTTGTTTACAAAAGTATAGTGTATAAAGTGTAAACTAACGGATTGCTGTTTGTATCGTTTTCAGGATTGAAGGCGGTAAGATCTAGATAGTAAATCAAATGGAAATATATCACTAGAAAATGTAAATTGGAAACCAGGGAAGAATATATTTAACGAAAGAGGTTCGGTCCGAAATTAATGCGTATGTAAATGTAAGAGAACGTGTACCTTCTTTTTAGGATGATGGATGCAGAGGACGAAAAATCTAAACGGATTACGCTGAAGACAGATCGTTTATCGTCGACTTTTAATTAATGATACACCCGAACGATTTATAAAGTCCAGGAAAAAAATATCAGCCGAAAGGAAAAATACCGCGTTCGAGTAACCTGTTGAAAACCATTCGACATAATGAGAATTTGTTGGAAATAAAATTCGAGAGGTTGAAACGCTAAAAGGATTGCAAATACAAATAAAAGGTCCGTTCGTCCGTATGAAACTGCAGTAAATCTAATTATAAAAAATAAATTGCCATGATGGGGAATCTCTTTTATCAGTGGCGGCCGGCGTCATTTATCACTGAACTACTGTGGGAACGTCGGGATATCGCTCTGTGATTGGATGGCCGCGACACGTGACCAGCGAAAGCGGTCACGTGGCTAGGTGCGCACGCTGGATACTTTCCGCTTCGTTATTCAAATGTTCTCCACGATCCACGTGCGACGCAATAACAATCAATTGTCTGATGACACGTTGAATAAGTGTTCTGATTTGTACTTCCTTCAAATCTATTATTATAAAATCTATTCAAGATAGGCAGATAGGGGTGCGACTTTAATTTGAAAAGAAAAGATCTTGCGGAACAAATATGATGGTGATGGTTCCAAAGCGAATCTATAGATACATTTTTGGAGGGATAGAACGATGAATAAAACATTCTCGCCTAAACAGCAAGATTTATAATTATAATAAATATTTAAAAATTGCTATACTTGAAATCAGTGGTGCGCAGACTTTTTAATCTCGAGCAAATAAAAAAATTTCTATTTCCCACCCAGTGGTGGATTCAAAAAATCTTTAAAAAGGGGCGAAGTTCTATAAAAAATAGTACCTGGTGCGGTTTTTTGAAGACAAAGAGTAGAAAAGCGCCGCAAGTGAATTTTTACCTTCCGCTTACCTGTAAAGGAAGGTATTGGAATCATGCAAAAAATCGGGTGGTGAATTTTTAGTGGATGAGCACGAATTAGGGTCCTTACAACTCATTTTTGATAGTTTCACGATGATGTCTGTGTGTATGTGTGTGTGTATGTGTGTGTGTGTGTGTGGTCAAGGGGTGTTAGTCGCATAACTCAAATACGAATTACCCGAAAATTTTGATATTTGGTATTTAACATTTGTATATAAATTGGAAGAGCTCCTTAGATTTTGGTACAAATATCTTCATCGGAAGTAATATTTTTTGAAGATTGAAAAGGTTAATTGTCAAAATTGTATATAAATTTGGAAAAATATAGTATTTATTTGTAATAAGAATAAGAGGAAAAGTTATTTGCAACTTACGTTATAAAAAAATTGTCTTTATCTGGTAGCATTAAAGAACTGCAGTAAAATTTAAAAAATAAATTTATCAAATAAAACGTTGATATCTTGTAATCCATGATCGGTTGATTTTTGTTTCTGCGTAAAAAATATTGACAGGTGAGACGGGTGATAAGTTGGCATACTAGCGCTATACTGCCCTCCTTAGGAAGAAGGTCCTATCTGCAAATTTTGAGATTTGGTAATCTGCATAAATTATTACAAATATAAACCAAAATAGAATGTCTAGCTGCCCTAAAACAAGGTAGAATTTATTATTATTAGTATAAGATTTATATAAAGCAATTTTAATAGTAAAAATCCGCATAATTGTTTCCACAAAAATTTTTATATAAAATAATAGCTAAAACAAAATTTTTGCAGATAGGACCTTTTTCCTAAGGACGGCAGTATATATAAGTCCTAAGTAAGATATTAAATGTAGTAATTGAACGGAGGATGGCTTCAACACAGCAGAGTTTTCCTGTGAATGAATCTTTTTATTCAGGTGATGCAAATTTCTGTGTTTGAATATTTTATATTTTTATTTGTATATTTTAAATGGGCACCGGATTGTACGTATACATTTCTGTTTAAAGTCTAGATATGGCGGAAGGTTGTGTGATGGCCACGTCAGATTTTTTATTTTGGGTTCAAACTCAACGGCTGTTTCATTAAAAGATACGTTTTTCCGCAAAGGGGAACTATTATAAAAATAAGTATAAACGGGTTCCAAACCAAATTATTTCATGACACAAATAATAGGTAATAATAATAACATAGAAATAGGTAACAAAAAATAATATGACAAATAATAAATTTTAAAATTTATATTTTTTCGAAATTAACTAATATCAGGAGCAAACGATTTTTTAAATTGCTATCATGCCATTTGTTAATCGGAATCGTGACTTTTGTTTATTTTTTTATTTTCATGGAAGAAAACGTCGGTTCGTCGGTACAGCTAATAAGGTCAGTGCGAACTTACATGCGTCGCAACAATCGCAAAAATAAATATAAAACATAAATAAATGCTACCTTATAAACATTAAAAATATTATAAGTATATTTTAAATTTCAATATTTTAAATTTTAAAAAAAATTGATTTTAAACATTCCATAAAAGGCCAATCAAAATTCGTAAATGGGCTACCACTGCCTTAAGCCCTGTTCACACAAGGATACTTAATCTTTAGAAAAGGAATCATGGTGAGATTTGCCTGTCAAATAGCGGCGCCGCTAAATTAAATCTTCAATGAGTCTTGGCAAAGAAGAAATTTCTAATTCATTGATAGCTTCAACAGTTAATTTTTTTTCAAGATTCAAAAGCATTAAAGAATCAATAAAATCCATGTGTGAACAGGGCTTTATGAGACAAGGTTGAACTGGGCGAGGAAAGATAGTGGCATCTCTGCAAGTTGAATGCATCCATTGCTGGCGTAATAAAATCACCGGCAGTGCAATACGTAATGTAATTTAATATTGCGCTCCGTCTAGTGCGGGATTAAGGCATGTTTAATACGCTTGCACGCAAATATTTTCATTTATGAGATGTGCGATGCTTGTCTGAGTTTCAGCTCACACAACCGCTGGTAAATAAGGTACAGAAGCTGCACTGAATTTAAAACGTACTGTAATGTCACACCGAACCTCATTCGTGATTTAATCTGTCGCATATGTTAAATATATGAGTTTGCACCAAATAAAACTCACATTATTAATATTAAATTCTTCCCTTATCAGCATTTTTCCACAAACCACATAAACGTCTTTTTTTGAAATTTGCATAAGTAAGAAGATACCTTTATTGAAAATGCCCGTCCAAAGTAATTCGGGTTGATTTTCGAAGTTAGCAATATTTAACTGTTCAAAAATATATTATTTGTCTTGAAGAAATTGTACGTTTTAATTTAATTTTAAAAATATGAATCTACAATTATCTACAATAGGTAAGTAAGTGATCAAAAATAACCTGTTTCAAAATAAGTTTCATTTAAGCTAAGTATTTCAAGATGTGTTGATGGTAGTGAAGTTTTTTAAAATTATTTACGTGGTTTGTAATAAAATGTGTGCGTTTGTGCCCAGGTTCGCACTAAATTTGTACTTTACCTTTTCAGTTTCAGTCATTATTGTAGATGGAAAATTGGATCACTCACCTGAAAAGAAAAAAAATATTAGAATTCATAAATTAAGATTAAATGCAACAACATAATAAGAAACAAGGTAACAGTCTGTAACTTCCTAACTCTCAGCTTTCTGATGTCGAATAAAGGATGAAGGATGAGACGCACGAAGAAAGGAACTGCATTAGCGCGTCGAGACGAGCGGACGAGTGTCCATCGCTCTACCGGAAGTGCGTCCAACGCCACGCACTAAGTGATATTAGTCCGACTTGATGCCCGTAAATAATCTCATACGAAAGGGAGAGCTTTTCTTTTGTTTAATAAAAGCAAAGCAAGGATTCGATATTATTAGCGCTGGAAAGAAACAATTACAATAATGTTTATGGAAAGTTTGTGGAGTGTGAAAGAAATGGGGGCGCACTGAATGGCAGTGGAGTTGTGGAGCACGCGGCCGGGTTTATTGTGCTGGTCCACCTTGGGCGATCGCGGCGACGTCCATTGTTTGGCGGGCGGCGGCGTCGCATCCGGTGGCGGTCACACGTCATCAGGCTCGCCTCGCCTGCGGCCGCCACCGCCGCCGCCGCCTCCGAGCGCCGCTCCAATGAGGTGGAAGCTCCGTTTCCTTCGTGCTCACCAAGCCCCACTGGTCACTTTTCAAAAACAACTTTGGTTGCCTCGTGAAACTATTATGTTACGCTTTACTTGCCCCGAGGAGTAATACAACAAAAAAACCTTTGTATTCACGAATGTCTAACGAATGCTAGTTGCTTAAAACATAAAATCAAATGTTTGCAGTTTGTTTCAAATGAAAATACTTTTCTTATTTATGAGCAGTTACGTTGTATTTCGTGAATCGCTTCAAGATCATCTCCGCTCTTTACGACAAACAATCTGAGAAAATATAATTTTATGCGTGAGACAAGGTCAGCGGGATTTTATATTCCCATTCCGTTTTAATAAGGAAATTCAACTAAAAGGTACGACTCTATTTAGAGTCTTATCTTAATTTAGTAGGTATGCTTATTACCGAATAACATAAGCTAATGGTCCATTAATTTTCGTGTTAGCAGTAAATGCAAATGTGTGGGGTAAGGTAGCGGGTAACGTCTAGCGACTATTTGTTTTGAAAGCTGTTAGTTGTAAAGTGAAATCGCAAGGCCGGGAGGGAGACACTGCAAGGGCATCTTATCACCGTTCTCAGAGTCCGAAAACAAATAATGTTTTAGGACAGCCATAAAGCCGCAACTTGTGGCCGACTGTAATGTGAGGTACTCGCCCCCGAAGACCACACAGAGTGGGGCATGCACCCCAGATACAGATGTTTATACCACAAAAGTATCGATGAAAATATTGTTTTAGTTCAGTTTGAAATTTTTAACAAAATATTAGAGTTGCTAAGATACACCACGGAACGCACTTTGATTTAAGCTGAAAACATGTTTTATACACAAGAAAATGATGTAAGACAACATCGTTCCATGATTATTAAAGGAGCCGTAATTACTAGTTCATAACTATCCTAAATCGATTGAGTTATATATGAAAAAAAATATAACAAAAACTAGTCTTAAGCTAGATTCAGACCTAGCCCTGTCAAAAATATAGTATAAGTGCCTAATTTAACCAGCGCTCAGCGTTCGCACATTTAATTAAAATTGGAATTTTATGGACGCACTGGTTGGTTAATTTAGTACTTATACTTATAATTGGGTAAGTCTAAATATAATTTTAATATCTGCTACTCCTATTCAGTTCCGAGTAAAAGTATCCTATGTAATAAGATATTTTCTTTCCGTGTAGATTAATCCTAAGTGTTCAAAATGTGGAGATAGGATACCTACTACTGATTTCATGCTGTTTTATGTAAAAGTATAAAATAAGTTTTTATTTTTTGTGCATAATTAACCAATGCACTACGGTGATGAATATTGTCACAGGGAGAAGTACTAATTTTTGTAATTATATTTAAAAATATCATAACTATGGCGATTTTAAACAAGTAAAGTAAAAGATTGCCCGCTTGTTGCTTTGATCAAAATTATACCCACTTGGCCACTTGTGGTTAAATTGTTGGAAGTCACCATAGTACCTAACGATATTTTAGGTTGGAAATATTTAAGAGGTGTTGGATAAAACATTATGTTACACACTTGGGCAAAAAGGAATGACCCACTCGAGAAAATTATCTCACGCAGCCTTCGGCTTCGTGCATGAGTTAAGATTTCCCCCGCGGGTAATACCATACTTTGTCCACTTGTAAAATAAATAACTATAATTTAGGATTATTACTTGAATCTCATTATCTCTGATTCAAAAATTGTGTTTTTAAATTTCAATTCGAGCTAACACTTTGTGGAACTATTATTTCATAAAATCAGGCTAAATATTAGTAAAAAAAATCTGCTGTGGCCACCACACGACCTCTCGCCTAATTCTGCTTATTCTACTAATCTAATAAATAGTTTTACTTACATTTTAATAGTTTCATGTTCATGTGTTATGTAAACGATAATGTAAACCAATATGCAAGCAAAAGATGTCAACTGTACTGTCACTGTCATAATCAAGGGTCATAATAATTCAAATTTTATGTAGAAACAAATTTCATATCATGGACAACAAGATACTTACTGGAATTTCAAAAAAATAGAATATTAATAATTGTACTTTATTTTATTGTTAAATACTTCCAGATTCAGCAATTTGTATTTATAATTAACTGTACACATAGATAATCAAATCACAATTTCTTTTATTTTTAATTGCAAAAATTGTCATAAATAAATAATGTACCAATATATTTAAGGAAAACTTTTCCAAACTTCTAAAAGTACTACTTCCGGTTTGCGGATTTCTACCAAAATCTTATCCGGTGTTAAGATACTTATTAAAACCTTAAATATGAAATTTGGTTATAAACGGTTTAAGTTATCGTGGACGAAAAATCGTCGGTTCATACAAACGCACAAACACACACACACACAGACATCATCGTGAAAATAGTAAATTCGTATTCTAGAGACCCTGAAACGTGCTTATCCACCAAAAACTCATACTCGAAAATTTTGACCCATTACAATACCTCTCTTATAGAATATGAGGCGAGAGGTAAAAACATTGTCATTGGCATTATATTAAAAATGATGAGATTTGTAATGTGTAATAATATTAATATAATCAAAGTGTAAGAGATCTTGTAAGTGGTTCGCCCCTCTCGTGTGCGTAGTCCTCATTGGCGACAAGATACACAATGATAAATAACGATATCCTGTTGGTTCCATCTCGCATCTCTGATGGTCATCCTGGGCCGTGGCATCGCTGCTAATGACCTGAGCGCAGAGTTGCCCGCTCCTCCGCCAGGAAGCGTCCCTGCGGACATCGGCGAGCGGCGACGGAAGCCGGTAATGATGGACGCTGCGCACTGATAACAAGAACTTAACTAAGAACGCACATTGAGAGCTGATAGAAACATTCAGATAGCGCGGCTACGGGACACTGTGATAACTTCGACACTAGACATGGGCGTTGTGTTCGTTCAAATGACGTTTTACATGTGGAAGGAAATATCAACGCGAGATTGGGGTGACTTATACTCTCTTAGAAGGAGATGTTATTATGAGGCTGCCATCTGATTACCAAATGGATGAAACTACAATCATAAACTTGAATTATCAGCTGTACCTCAGACAAACTAATATGTTTTATTACTTGTTAACAGTAAACAACATTTGAGAAGCTATATTGAGGAAAGGAAATCTACAGTCGGGATAGAGTAGGCTTTTTGAATGTTATTTGATAAGAGAATGAACGGAATATGAAAACATTTTGCGGACTGTTTAAAAGTACATACATCGAACAATTTCTACCACTAGATAGTAGAAAGTATTTCAGTAAGTACCTACACACTATTTTAGTGTAGTTACAAATTTAAATCCTACTCCGGACTCGTACCGCACAAAATAACGGTTCAGGTTTGGTTTGCGATTTACTGTACTTTATTGTATTCTTTTTTCATATTTCTTCTAGAATTGAACTGGTCACCAGTTTTCAAAAAAAACGGTTCAAGTTTCGGTTTCAGTGCAATTATTTATTAAACCATAATAAAAGAATTAAATATAATAATTTCAGTTTTCGAGCTCAATAAAATTCAAAAATCAAATAAAATGTGACTAGAATGAAGAAATTACAAAAAATTAATAGCATTTATACCGATTTATACAAACAATGTTGAATATTACGAACCGGTTTACAACCATCGGTTCGGCTCCTCTTATGGGATTGTTAAAATATAAGATCGTCAATGAAGGGAAAGTCTTAAAGTCTTAATCACACTATTTTCTTAATTATAATTTTATTCCGGTACCAGTTTCAATCACTTAGTGGTTTTCACTAGACTTACCTGGAAAAGTACAAAAAAGTATAACATTTTACAATCAATTTTAACATGAAAAGTTTTATAGTTTACACAAAACACAAATACAATAAAACTACAGGAGCGTCAAACAACAAAAACGAAAAGATTATGAACGGTCAATTTTTTTACTGACGATTCTATATCTTTAAGTCACACTAAGTAGGATTACCCCCTAGTTTCAATAGTTTGCTAAAATATTTTAAAACGGTTCAGATTTGGTCGTTTGGTTCCCGTTTTAATAAAATAAATGTTGTACTGGTTTTCTTTCCTGTTCCAGTTCGGTCCGAATCCGTTTGTTTAGGTGTTGCTTCAGCATTTAGAACAATTTTTTTTTCTGGTATTATTCTGACCAAATACCATTTTTAATAAAAATATGTCAATCGTAGAAAAAAATGTGTGTACCTATACACCTCTGATCTATGCATGACTATAAGTATTCTTGCAGACTTCTGTGTTACATTCAACCCGGTGCAAATAACTATTGTATTTTAGAAGGATTTAATTTGAAGGATTCCATTTGAGTTGTGAATTAAACAGTGCTTTGTATGAGTCCAGGACTGCAGGAGAAAAGTATGCCAACATCATTCAGGGAGCTTCTGCGTAATACCGTACGTGTCAGGACAAAATGACAAAAATTTAATAAAACAGAAAATGATAGTGGAAGGCATGCGCCACTCGCCAGGTCTGATGTGACCCCCCTCTCTGCCACTGCGCCATGAGATTTTCATCAACTATGCAAATGAAGGGGAAAATTACTTTTCCTATATAATCGTCATTATTTCGGCATTGACATCGGTGCGCGCATGGTGTCCCATATTGGTGTTTTTCCGACGAGGCGGGAGCAATCTGTTGCTTGCGTACCTAATGGTTGCTTTCGTAGCGTCACATGTGCACCGGCAAATCACTGTTTTTTTCTCTAAATCACCGCTCAAATATCGGAGGATTGAAATGAGCATGTGACGCCCAAGTACCTACCTACAAACATTCATACGACCGCGACAGCTGTTTCATTTATTTTTACTCTTTTTCAAATTAGAAAACTTCTGCACGTGGAATAATTACGTAGAGGAAAACTTTGTTCAACCTGAACTTTAAAAAGTAATTATTGATTCCTACTTTTTGTAGATAAAGATAATACCTCGTAAAATTCATTACTCTACGCTTTCGCCAAGCAAGAATTTGAAAGCAACTAGTCGTCTTCAATGTCCACAGCTTTGCACGCGCATTAATAAAGTCGGCGAAGTATTACTGCGGTGTGATTAAGTGAGGCCGAGCAGCGAGCCGACAAAACGTCATATGAGTATTTTGTGAATTCTAAAACGTTTTATATGAGGTTTTGCCTGAATACCACCTCTATAGAGGTATTCCGACTTGTGTACATAATGTAGAATGATGGAATGACGTGCATATGAATGAAAAACGACTAATATGACATGGCGAGTTTCTTTGAACAACCAAATTATTTCTATTGGTGGAAAGTAGAAGTAGACGCATAAGCAAGTATTAGAAACGATTTGAAACTAGAACGAACCAGTGCTGTTTTTGTTAAAATGATAAAATTCAATTGTTTGGATTTTATAATTTTGGTTAGTTTTCTTATATGCAATTGAAATAGCACAGTGGAAGAGTGCTTGGTTTTTGTTAAATAGGTCGTAGGTTCGAATCAAGATCAGGTGTTAAATTTTCATAGCTTTTGGATTGGTTTCTACTTTCGTTACCATTCCAAGTTGAGATACAATTAACTTGGAAAACACAAAGCTTTCTGGCACCGGCTAGTGGTTGTAACAAGGACTTGCGCTAACCAATTAAAGTCAATAAAATGCAAATAAATAACATCTTTTTAAATAATCAGTTAACGGTGATGCTGCCAAGACGATAAATTTATCGTCTCATTCTCGTCTTGTCTCGAAATTATGAGGCGAGAACAAATCAATTTCTCGTCTCGGTTTTTCACTATCAGTCGAGACGAAATATAGTTCTTGAAAAATCGAGAATTCTCGAAACTAAAACATTGATTTTATTATTATTACTTATTATTATTGTTATTTTACTTTGTTCCTAGCATTTTTGATTTGTTTTGATATAAATATTTTTGTTTCTAAAACAAGAATTGTGTGCAAATTTCACAGAAATGTACAAAAAAATTCACGTCAAAGTATTCAAATAGATGGCAACAATTTTTTTTCGAGATATTGAGACGCGACGAGAATCGAGTTCATTGATATGAGAATTGAATAGCCGAGAATACTAAAATTTCTCGTTTTGAAAATTTGAGACAAGGCGAGAATTGACTATTTCTCGTCTCATCTCGTCTCACGACATCACTAACGGTCCATTTCCAGAAAAATAGACGTTATATCTGTACGGTCTTCCTGCACATAAATACAAAAATATAATTAGAGTTTGTGGAATGATGTATGTAAATGAAAATTAAAAAATGAGCCTGATCAAAAATCATTTGGAAAGCCAATATGTTTAGGTGTGTTAGTCAGTGCACTGATTAGCCGGTAAACCAATGTACAGTGTACAGAGCAGGCTGTTTGATGTGAGAGCCGTTTCCACCGTCGATTAAAAACCGACGCGTCACAAAGAATAGATTAGCGGGACAAGGTGGGACGGCGGGACACCACAAACATCCACGCACACACAGAGGCTTTTTACATTGAACCGCGTCGCTTTTTGTTCCATAATTAAAACGACCACGTGTAATTATGGTCAGCGCGATATTAATGTCGGTTTACACCGCACATGGGACGTTTTAATAAATACGTGGAGATACAGTACGGTTTATTTATGGGCGAGGTGTAATACAAGCTTCATTATGAACAGAGCATAATGAATGCTGCTTGTGTTTGTGTTTGCGGCACTGCCACTACTCTTTCACTGATTCACTGACCGTGCGCCCGTCGCCGTACAGCGTATAGGGTTTCAGCGAAGCGATAATTAAAATATAAATCTGCTCTGCCTGATCTGCTGCCTCTAGCCTGCTACTGCTACACCAATAGCCACTGTTTATATGCTTTAGTTAACGTCATATTCATAGTTCCAGTGCCGCATTGGGATTTGCAATGCTATACATTTTTTCTACTGTAAATCTGGTTTATGATGATTCAGACTCGTAATCAAGTCATATGCTCATGTGATTATTAAAAAACACTGTTTTTGTTGTTTGTTGATATCACTATCTTCTATTTTAAATCCAGGAAAAATGTGCACATGTTTATACAGGATGTCTGAGGACAAGTATTATTTTTAGTAAAAAATAATGATATATTTCTTTTAAGTAGGTAGGTAGGTGAATTTATTTCAGGGTTGTCGTGATTTTACCCAGTCCGAAAAATTCCTACTTTTTCTAAAAAGTGTAGTTATACTCTAAAAATGAAAACACTGCGAAATTAAATATCTAAATAGATTAAATAATGCAGGTATTCTCTTTCTCATGAATCAACAAATATCAACAAAAGCAAATGAATTAAATTATTTAAATTTTTCCACTTTTTAACATTTTTAAGGTTTTTGGTTTATTATGAGTTATTTTAAAACGATTTTGTGCTCTTACTCAAATTTGAAAATATTACGCACTTACAAGCTATAAACCCAGTGAACTGGGCTAATTTCGAAAAAATCCGGGTTTTGTACATCCCCGTTTTGTTTGAACGTAATACATGGAATTTTTCATATCCGGTTACGAATTTGGCAGCAATGTATTAGATAGAGCAATCTTTAAAATGAAACTGGAAATAAATTTCAATTTGAATTAGTGTTACACTGCTGTTACCTATTAATACAATGTATACTACTTAGAATAATCAAATTGAAAACGTCTCTCGAACTATTACAGTTACCTTCAAGAATAATTCAATTTATTCCACAATTTTTCATTTTAAAAAATACGCTCTAATACATTACTGTCAAATTCGTAGGCAGCATGGGTATTAAAAATCCTAGGTATAATATATTTTACTTTTCGTCCTCTTAACATAAACACTGTTTTAGTTTTAAGACACAACCTTAAGATGTTTGACATACGTAAACGTGGCTGTTCGGTTCCACCTTCGACAAAAACTACGACAATGTTTAAAACAGTAGATGGAAGTACTTTATACATGAAAATTACCTTATAAACCTAAATCAAAATAGTATACCAAGTAACAATTCTTTTTTTTTGTGACAGACAAGTATAGTATATTACATACCGAGCGGGGAAATGGTTCATTACAGCCGAGCGTTTCATTAGATGACTGAGGTGCTTGCACCGAAGTCATCTATGAACGCGAGGCTGGAATGAGCCTTCCCGCGAGGTATGTATACTATTTTATTCACAATCCAATTGGTTATTGATATGCCCGTTTTAAATATTCATTTTATTCATATTTTATGACAGTTTTATTATAATTTGTTTTGATACTTCAACGCTCACTTCCCAGCTAGCCGGGAAGTAACGCTCACTTCCCCGCTAGCCGGGAAGTTTTTTCCGGCTAGCTGGGAAGTAAAGTAAACAATGACTCGCTTCCCAACTGTTTAGAAGGTTGGAAACGCACATATTACCAACCGATTGTGAATAAATATTATTATAATCTCCGCAAATTAGTTTCTTTTTAGCAAATTCTCCTACACAAATTTTGCAACATCTTTTGAAGATTATCATTAAAAAAAATCCAAAAATTTAACGTTTAGTAAGAAGGAACTAAATATCTAACATCTACGAACTAAGAGCGACCTTTATGTATAAGGCATTAAAATGTCATAACTAATTTCGACTGTAATGACATTTTTTTACACAGAATATTATAATATAATATAATGTTTGTAAATTTTGTTGAATCACCTTATAAAATAGTATATCCATGATTTCCTAATAAGAAGACATTAAAACAGAAAACAAAAGATTCCGTGGCAAGTAGGTCGCCCACCAACGCAGGTCAAAATGACGACAGCTCAGAGCTCAGCTCAACGGCAAAGCAGAAATCTCCTCCGCCGCTTGCGCCTCGCCGCGCGCGCGTTTCAAAAAGTTTAATTTCCCGCGGAGCAATATTCGCTGATTATAGCATGTGTGCTGTGGCGTCAGCGCCAGGATTACAGGTCTTATTAGAGGCGGCCGCGGCCCAAGCTGCCCAGAGATCGCAATATAAAAGCTTTGTGGCCGTTCATTTCGGTATAATCAGAAATTAATATGAAATTCGCTCATGTATATGCAATTAGGGCGCGCACGGACGCGAACTGCGACACGGATATTTATTTCTGATTTGTAAATAATTACAAAGGCTTTATGACCCGCGCGGAGGCCAAAATCTGATTATTTTGTTTTGTAGCGACAAGTTATCATATTTTATAACTCAAGGCGCTCCACATGAGGTTATTATTAATTGAAATTTAACGTAAACTGGTACATCTCTTCATAGTAGATACATATTTATAGTGAAGGATGTGAATATTCGGAAATGCAGTCTGTATGTATTTATTTAACTAAAAAAACGACGTTTCGACACACCCTTGTGTCTTCATCAGGGTGAATTAGTTGTTAGTTATGTTGTAAAAATTCTTTTACAAAAAAATCTGTACAATAATTTTTTTTAAATTCTACAGAACGATGTACTCGTAGATATGGGTCAAAATATTTAAATTTTTCACGTCTCATGGAACAAAACGGTGAAGGCGAACCCAACGGTGGAGACAAACTCATATTTATAGTGCCAGTGCCGCACTGTCAAATTATACTCATATACAACAACGTTACTTACTTTTTAAAGCAAGATTTAGAATATGTGCTTTCCTTGGGCTTTCAAATACGAATCTAAAAATTTAATTTAAAATGTAGGAATTTATTTATAAATTATTCTATTAAAATTACAGTTATAATCAAAATTATACACAAGATGTTTAATTTTTCTTGAAATTGTAACTGTATTTGATGTCAAACTCACAAAAAAGAACAAACAAATATAAAATAAGAAATTAAATTAATATGTAAGTAATTTTTTTAAATTATTCAAATAAAATTACAGCTATAATCAAAATTTTAGACAAGACGTCAGACGTTAAGGTTTTTTTGAAAACATCAATGAATTCGATGCCAAACTCATATTATACAAATAATGAGTAAGGAAACTGAATGATATCGTGTGACTGAGAAAGTTGACGCACGAGGCTTGCAGAGTTCGGAAATCTTTACGAACATTCGATAGACACTTTCCTTACAAGTTGTGTACACTATTTTGCCCACAACCATAAATATTAACATTTTATTTTGAATAGGTACAACAATTGTCACTGTCATAATTTTAATTTTAGGTAGAAACAAAATATACCACGACCATGGACATGATACAAGATTTTCAATGTTAAGAATATAAATTCTATATACATTCTTGAATTATACCAGATACAGCAAAAGTACTACTTTAATTTATATGGATAAATCACTTTTAATGTCGCGTTTGTCCATTTTTAATGTAATTATGGAATTTATCGTGAAATACTCAATGACAGGAACAAGAAACAATAATTATAATATGTCAGAAAGACAACACACGCCTACTAAAAGGTGAAACAAAAATTTAAACTGTGCTATAAGACCTGTTCGATATCATATCGAACGGGTTGAACGGATGTGTGATATTGTTTATTATCGTAGCTAGATAATTGTATGGAAACTGTTTGTTTCGTATATGATCGTGGGAAAAAATATTACCTACAAGGCTACAAGCTACAAATGCGATTAAATACCTACATTACAGTAAGGTATAATTAAAATTTTAGACAAGGTGTCTTGTTTCTTCTTGAAACCTGTAAATATATTATGTCAACTTACGAATTTGACTTTACATTAACATTAATTTTGTGAAGCAAAATTTTAATAATTAATACGTTCGTAGGTATTATACTAAAAAAAGTTATAACATTTGGAATTTGGAATTTGAACGTATTGCGCATTTAGGGATTTAAATCAAAATGAAGTTGAAAATAACAAATTTATTTATTATAGAAATTATTTACTTTTCTTATATCAATGAGATAATTCTATTCTTCGTGTTTTGCAATCAAATATCAAATTCTGATTACCAAGTTTTGATATTTTATTTAGTGAAAAACAAGCAAGGAAAGAATGGAGCAATCCTGAGTGAATAATTGGTCCACTATTCATTTAAATGTCGTCATCAAGGTGAGGCCGTGCAACTCCGTCGAGTATGCGAATCGCGATTCGTGCAAAATAACTGCGATTTGTCGTTGTCCGAGCGCCGCGCGCCGCAGTACCCTGTTGAACAAGAGGGAATGCGCAAGATTGAGAGCAGCGGAAACTTCGGAGAATAAAAAAATGTATACAATTTCTTCGTAAACGGAGGAGCAGAGACAATTTTCTATTCCATTTCGCCCGTCTGTTATGTCCGTCGGCCCGTGCTATGTCCACGCCGAGTTTCACGTTCACGTTGCTTAGGAAGGTGCCCGATTTCCGTCGATAATAATTAACTTTGCGCATAAATCTTTACTTCACTGGAAATTTAAATGCGCATAATTAAGAAAATTAAACTGTAGCAGCACTTAAACACTTTATTACAAAACGGAATTGATTTGAATTCGCTCTTGCTCGTTGCTTTTGGCTTGGCAAATATTTATATTATGAATATTACAGTGAAACTGAATAACGTTCAGCTTTGAGGTACGGTATGTTAATAGTAGTACCTTTTGTTCTTCATTCTTCCTTGTACAACGAAGTAAAGTAGAATATGGGTGATTCACAGATTCACACACATTTTGATCCCTGTACTCGATGTAAAATTACGGTAATTTATTTTTTGGTAATTTACCGGGTAGGTAATTAAAATATAAATTACTGAAAAATATTTTAAATTACCGTAAATTAGTAGGTACCAATAAATTACTGTAAATTAGTAGGTACCAATAAATTACCGTAAATTAGTAGGTACCAATAAATTACCGTAAATTTCAAACAATGAAAAATATTTATACGGACGAATAAAACAAAATTAAGTTTCAAATAGAAATATTAAACTAAAATACTTGAAACATGAACATAATAACTATTATCAATATGTAAGAGTTAATGTGACTGCACATTTATAAAAAAAAATAGTTCTAACAAAAGCATACATAAAATATATACAAATGGTCAGAAATAAATCTTAATTTGTAAACTTTTTCAATAAAACACACCACAGCGCGCCAAAAAATTTAAACGTATAATTTAAGAATTTTTTGGTAATTTAACCGTAATTTCTTTCATAATTTACGGTAATAAAACCTAGAGTTTGGCAACTCAACATACCGTCTTTGTCTTGGAAACAGGCATGGTAAGTTTATAAAAAAGACCAATAGTGCAAAAAAGTATTTTATGCACCATGGGCATTTTTAAATCTTTAGACACGTGAAATAACACTACTATTAAGAACTTGATTTAAAATGATATTATGTAAATACATATTTAAATCCAGAAATCAGGAATTGTTAAAAAAAACGTTACTTTTCAGTTTCAATTAAATAGGCTCCATAACTTGCCAATGCGTTTAAATTGTCTTGCCAGTTATTTTCTCGTGCTAGGAAGAAGAGTCAAAGATACGTGGTGTGATTTAAAAAAAATAAAGCCATTTAAGTTGTCCTTGGAAATTCCGTTTGATGTCCGCACGATAACCGCTTCGCTGTTGTTCCTTTACGCGTAATACATCTCTCGGTGCTGCGCCAGAGGTTTATACAAATACGAAACGACATGAGAACATCTAACGTTCTAACGTCTTACGCTTTCGTACTCGGCACAGAATTGGGATAGTTTACAGATAAAATCAACAATCTGCGAGAGCACGGCCCCACGTTTGTCATTCTTAACATTCATAGTTTCTCTTCGCGTCTTCTCTTTCTGTTGTCTCAGTGACGAATCGCGAAACAAAGCTGTGTTGTGTTTCCTACGTGAAAATTGATGCCATGTTGCAGAGATGTAAGATCAAGAAAGATCTGAACTTGGAAAAAAAATGTAAGTGAGCTACTCGTAATTTACTTAAGTTAGCTTTATTCAAAATTAAGTCTGTCTGGCTCAATTTCTGAAAACTTTAATTTTTGAAAAAAAAAATACCTACATTTTTTAGACTTTTGAACATTTATCGAAATTGTCTACAAATGTATACCTTAGCTTATATTGAAGTGATCGCTTTAGATTTCAAAGTTACCAAAATTCAAGCAGTTATGAAAAAACTCACAAAATTCTGAGTACATTTCAAAAGCCCAAAGCTTCGGATAAAATCATCGTTAGATAATAGAAATTTTTCAAAATTTACCGAAAAATGCATAAATTTTATCGACATGTTGATCAATTGGGTCGACAACGTTTTTTGGTACTTACACCATACGTTGTCAAAGTTTGACATTTTTGGGTCAAAAACATTGCTTTTTCTTCGGGGGTGTCAAGAGGTAAATTAATTTGTATACCGTTGAAGAGGAAATTTCAAACTTGTCACTATTCAAAGATTCATTGATTTCTGGGCAAAATTAGCAGAGTTATAACTGAAAAGACACAAAACTTTAAAAATTCATAACTTCACGCCAAATCATCGGAGATACTCAATTTTTTTTCCTGAAAGGAAAATGAATGAATTTTATCGTCTTGTTAGTGGATTGGTACAAGTTGTCGAAGTTTGATATTTTTGACATCACAAATTTTTTTCTCTCAGAAGGGTGGCAGGGGGTGACATGAACTTGGTGTCAGATTAACTTGCATGACCTTAAAGAGGAAACTTCAAGCTTGTCAAAACTCGAAGATCCATCCATTTTCGACCAAATTCAACCGAGTTATGGTGGTCTAAAAAGTCGGAATTTTTGGTGAGTTTTCAAATGTTACATTTTTATTTTTCCGATTGTATATTTACTAACTTAAAACTACGTGAATGTGCTTTTCGTAACTGGTGGTTTCATTAAAAAATTGACCGTCTGACACGACATCATATGCTCAAGGTATTCGTACCATAAAACCAAATAAACCAGCACAATTTTTAGATTGCCGTAGATTTAAATGAAAGGATTAATCAAAGCTCTTTGATTGCAACTGCACTCGAAAAATTCTTGGCAGAGCTGAATTGAGAAAAAGGTTCTGATGTTCTGAAACCTCCACTCTCGGTGAAAAAATTCAAGTAATTAGTCAACATCACGTGAAAAGTTTATTTCCATTTAAGTACCCAGCCATTTAAATCTGTATAAATACGAAATTTATATATCCGTTTCAAGTTCAAAGAAAATCAGTAAAAATCCACACAAAGCGGGGCATTCATTAACAAACTACCTAGTAAAAACTTAAATTTGATGAGTTGTTGTTGATGAGTGTCTGCTACGGAGAAGCGCAACAACGTGGCCAGTGTTAGCCCTTGGAAGAGTTAAGAGTCGAGTTTGATTCGGAGAAGACGGGAAGAGTGCAGCGACGGTGTGGGTGGTAGGAAGGAAACAGAAGAGGCAGAGAGATAGATGGTGCGTGCGAGGTGGAGGCTGATACACCGTGGGTCGCCGGATATACGTGGTCTCAGGTCGTTGCAAGCTGGAATCGAGGACTGTTTTATGACGCAGACCAGTATTTCACGAAACTTGATACTTTTTTGTAAAACTATTTTCATAAGAAGAAAATTATTTTTTCTTTAGTTTAAATAAATAAAAACATATTGAATTTAAATGTTACCCAGGAATAGGTATATTAATTGCTGTCAAATATATGATTCCATTATCTCGCACTATCCATCATACTGAAGTCCTAGGCATAGACAACCCTAGGACTAAGTAAATATTATTTATTCAGCTATTATTGAAGTTTGATTTTTAAGTAGGTACCTACCTATTTGTTAATTTTTTTAAAGAAAAACTGTTCAAAACTATTGTTTCAAATTTTATAAATAATATAATAGAATTCATCTCTGAACTTATGATTAGGCTGAGGATTTTTAGGCACAAAAAAAACTAAAAAAGGTAGGGTGAATAGGCAAAAAAATATTTAACATAGGCAACAATTTTTAAAAAATAGGCATTAAAAACATTTAATTAATATATTTTTATTTTGACAATTTTTTTTTCATACTACTATATCTATTTGATAATGAATACATTTTAGCATTTTAATAAAAATAAATATTCAAAAGTCAATTTAAAATACTTACCTACGCTACACTACGACAACTGAAATTTGAATCTACCAAATTACATTTAAAATAAAATAAAAATGCTATTTAATGGCAAAAATAAGCCGCAAAATAAGTCAAAAATATATAAAAAGGCAAAATTTGTCAAATTTTACTAAATATGCAAAATTAAATTCATCTTAACATGAATATAAACGATAGAGACAAAAATAAGTGTTATCAATTTTGTTCTATCTATGATACAAAAAATAGGTAAAAGCCTTAAAATCCACAGCGTACTTATGATCAAGAAATTAACTTGTTTTTTATTGCCATAAATTTGGAACAATTCTATGACTGAGCTAGAAATATATACTAAAGGCGAAATAACCTAAATAGCAAATTTCATAAATCATATTTAGGCAGATTTGAGGACAGGCTCACTTTTTCACACTTTTATTACTTTCCAATAAAATTGACAAAATCAATAAAAAATTATCAAATTACTTAGCAACTCTGTCATAGATCTCTACTTTCAAGTAAGCTAAACAAATTATAATAAAACTGCCAGAAATATTTAAAAAATTAATGTTTAAAACGCGTATATTATTAATCGATTGGATTGTAAGTAAAATAGTAGGTATACAAAACTCGCGGGAAATTTTATTCCAGCCTCGCACCTCAGTCACCTACTACAGCGCTCGGCTGTAATGCAGCATTTCCCTGCTCGGTATGTAATATACGAGTACTGGTTTGTTGTGGAAACCGTTAAGTACTGTTTTCAGAAACATTTATTACTTAATTAAAATTCATTTATTTCGTGCTAAATATACAAGAGTATTTAAACAGGTCAAGAAAAATTCCATAATAAGATACAAAAGATTATTTCCAATTATTTCCAATTCTGGGTAAAAAGATATTATTATTATTTGTTGCCGGCTTTCCGGCAGTGCAAAAGTCTAGTGCGATAATCTGTAGTGTATCTAGTGGGCAAATACTGGCCTGGTGAGATAAAGTCTGAGTAGGTATTCATCAAAGCAGATCACACACACGCACTTTAGGCTGGAACGGAGCCTGATAAGATAAACGCATTAGTTAAACACACCCGTTTCCTTCATTGAAATAACAGAGGTACACGACCACGGACCACGGAATATCAAGTCGGCCTTGGAAGCAATTCTAACAATTTACGTTACTTCTACGTATATTTATACCAGGTATCAAAGGATATTTTAAACAAAGCTGCATTCACATAAGAATTTAGTTTTAAGGTTTACGTACGTTTAATTCATCTAACTAAATACGAGCATTGGAGCATTCACAGTGCTTGAAAGTGGAAAGTGTGAATGCTCGTATTTTGGTATATAAATTCAAACGTTCAACGTCAACATAAAGTAAACTTTAAAACTATTATGCTTACCTATGTGAATGAGACTTAAGAGTTGCATCATAATAATTTTAAGTAAGTACGTAAAAATGGATTCTAATTTTTTAAATTTTTTAAAAGTAAAGTATACCTACACCTACGTTAAAATTGAAAATACTGCAATCAGGTATTTATCTATACGGAATAAAGCATTTTGCTAAATAAATAGTCGATCTTTTGAAAATAATTTTCAGAAGCCATGATCAAATTATGAAAGTAGAGAGGTATAGCCCAGTGGGTTTTGTTACCGATTGAGGTTCTGTTTGACCTCCCTCAGGTTTCAAATTACCTGCACAAAAATCTCTTTTTTGGTAAACTTTACACTTGAAAGCCGCATTTGTTTCTGGAAATATTGTCTAGCAGCTATATTTCCGGAAATGTTTCTGTAGTCATATATAAACGTCATTTTTTAAAAATAAGTAATAATGCGATTTTCTTTCCGAATACCCCTCGGCATCGATTAATATCCAGAAAATTTTATTGTCGTGCATTCTTGCAATACAATTTCACTCGTCTTTGACTCGTGAAATAGACATATTGACAGCAATGCACGCGAAAAAAATTTCTGATTGGGATATTATTTATATATTAAGTAGGCATGTCACTTATTTGACGCGGCTTGCCGAGTTAAATAAGTTATTTGAACGCACTAAAACATTGTGTCGCGTTCGAAATACAAACATTTTTCTACAACTGTGTATTTTAATTCTAAATTTAAATTTGTTAAATTCATTAATATTTAAATCATTTTCAATAACCATGAAAACATTTTAATAAAAACAGCGAAAATGTTTTTTAATGTTTTTGATTTTTAATGGTTGTCAAGGACATCATAACAAAAAAAGATTGTGAAAAAACACCAACTTCGTTCTATGTTAACGATTCAAAAATATCAACTTTTTGACAGTTGTAGAAAGAGACAATTTAAATACGGTTTGAATATGAAGCAAAACAGTTTCTAATTTTTTTTCTCGTATTTTAATTTGTCTTGATATTGATACATTATTTTAATTTAAATAAAACTATTAAAAATGAACACGAGAAACGCAAACAAAATTTTCAGAACTGCATTTTTGAAATTCAGAAATGCAACAGAAACAAATTAGAGCTGCAGCATTATGATATCCCTGCCAGGTAGATTGATGTGCGTGTGTTTAATATAACAGATGAAACTCGGTTTTGAGTTTTTGTGGCTGTCATTATTTTGCGTTTAATCTTGGGTTTTGTAAATGGTCCATCTGCTGCTATCAACACATCTTTTATCTTACTCAACACAATAAAATGAAAAAGTAGATTGTTCTAATGTGTTGTTAAACGGACGGGAACGGTGGCGAAGAATAGTTTTTCCTCGACAAGGTATTTGTTTTCCGTTTTGCTTTTGTTTTCTAGTAATAATAGTTCTGCTAAAGCAATCACGGTTTTGATTTACATACTCTATTTTAGATGCTAGAACAAGATTAATATATCTTCGCTTCGGCTTTCGGAGAGGTGCTGAATCTAGCACCTATATTTTCCTGCCAAACTATTTCTCCATTTCCTTTATCACACAAACAATCTGTCAGAACGCAGAAAGAAACCTTTGCTGTTCTGCATACATATATATTATTCATATTATTTTTAACTTCACACTTTTCACTTTAGCGTTATCTATCACCTCCCAACCTAAACACACCAACACCAAACCTCAACTGTTTTCTTCAGAACATTAATTTTGAAGATTACCTCAAATACTTTATTGCATGTTCTTTATTTTTAATCTGATCAGAAGTATCTTTTTGTTTAGTTTATAATTTCTAAAAATAATATAATTAATTATTACGAAGAATCAAGTTATTTTGATCAAGTAGTTATAAGTAATTTTAAGTCTAATTTTTAGTAGTTCTTTTAGAGAAAAATGCAATGTTATAAAAATTAAAATAATAAAACACTGATATTAAGTTTTGAAAAATTAAAACCTAAGATGGACAGGTTTTTTTTTGATAAAACTGTCAAGATGGAATGTGTGACATAACATTAGTGAATTATGGCCAGCTTTGTCAAATTGTCAAACGTAAAAATAATATTGCTGTCATAAGTTCGATTCAATATTTTTTATTTAAGTGATACTTAAAATTGATAGCGGTGCAATTAGCCATTTGAAATTCAAAATTTTGATTTACCGTTTTCGACAGACTTCTTACTGTTTCTAATTTTTAAACCACAAGTTTTGTTCTGTATTAATATTATTTAGCCAAGTCAAAAATTTAATTTCTATATAGTGAATCTATTTATTTATATAACGATGAAACATAATGACGGCACAAATTATTAAAAACCGTAGAAATATTTAAAGGAGACAACCTTATAAATAATTCTTTTTGATTAAAAACAGTTCAACATGACAAAAATTGATGAACCATATAGTAAAAATATATTTAGACGACCACTACAGAAAATATTAGATATCGCGGAAGCAGCCTACTTAGGAAAGATGAAAATATCATGAACTAGCATGATATGAATAACGTACTAGCACGATATGGTCATATTGAAATTATGAGCATATGAGCAGCTTTGCTTTGTTTATTGGTTGTTTGAAATGACAGTAGAAATGTCATTTGAAAGATGTGCGTGTAGTAAAAAATGTAAAATTATGTGTCGTTTTTGTGGTCGTCTAAAAAAAATAGCGTTCATGACTCGTTCGAAAATAAACATCATATTATTCGTGTGTTGCCTTACTCGTTTGCACCTCGTTCGTCAAATTTTTTCAATACTCGTTATGAAATATACTATTGTGCAACTTCTCTCCAATCCCGAAACGTAGTAGTGGAGGTACCTACTTGAAAACTCGGCTGACTAGCAGTATAATAACAAAATTTGCAAATTGTGTTTAAATTTGAATCACTTACAAATTATTTAATATTACGTTGGTTGGAACAGTGTTCATTACCTTTTTCCTAAGAGCAACCCAACTAATCCAACCTTTCCTCCTCCTCATCGATTGCCTTTTCCGATTCAATTAAACCTCACGTGACCGTTACTCGTCCAATGGCGTGCGCTCGCACCTGCGGGATAATCAATAGCGGGTGGAGCCTCGGTGGTCTCCAATCCGCGGCCGAGGCAGCGGCGCTCACCTGCGCCAGGTGAGCACGTTGGCTGGCGTGGAGGTGCGCGGTGATGCGCGGAGGTACGCGGGGGTGCGCGGGCGGCCAATGGCAGCGCGCACCTGGCAAGACGCCGCAGGTGTGCCGAGGCCACGTGGGCGGGCGCGAACGGCCAATCCGCAAGGTACGAGAGCTAATGAAGACCATGCGCAAGGATGGATTTTTTGCGATGAGGTGGATGATGGAATTAAGTGAGTGAGTGGTGTAGTGTTTTTAATTATCTGTTTAGAGTCTTAGTGAGAGTCGTGTACCAAGTTGATACTTGTCCACTCTGATGCAGGGACCCGAACCGTAAAGAACCGCTGCTATTTTAGGCAACCTGGGGCCAAACCTGATCCGGTGGTTATGCACCGGTTGGGAACGGTTTGAAGCATTAACTAAAGTTTAACATTTTTTTGGTAATTGCTAAAAATATTGTAGAAAAATTGTTGTATTTTCTTCAGTTTAATTTTGTAAGATGTTTGAAATTTGTTTGCCTCTTAGTCCAAAACCGGGACTAATATTTTAATTTTTTTATTGTTATTTAATTAATTATTGAACCAAAATCGGAACTTTTAGATCAGTTTTTAGTTTTTCATCCTTGTTCTGATATAGATCATTGTATATCTTTTAAGGTTTTGATCTGGATCCAGATCATATAAATATGATCTATGATCTTAAAAATTATCAGATTTTTTCTACGCTATGCAAGTTAAATTTATTCGTCGTGAGGACTAACCAACGCCAACATCTGTATTTGAGTTATTTAGTTTGGTAGGTATTTCGTTTACTATTTGAATATAAAATATCTTCAAACTGATGACAAAATTTTATTCTTTCATTAATCAATAAAAAAATTAAAAATATAGGTACCTATATTTAATCAATGGACGGAGGACGGACAACAAGACGGTGGGATAAAAACCTACTTTTGCCTTTTTTCAGAATAAACAGTCTTCAATAAATATATGGATAACTTAACCAAATAAGGTGTATGCTAGATGCATAATAAAAATTGGAAGGTTATCTAAGACATAGGAAGCTAGTGATCATTTGTACTGATTTTGTCAGTAGAGTACTGATTTTCAGATTCTTGTACTGAAAACAATTATTTGAATGATATTTTGTACTGATTTTGTTTATTTACATACCGTACTGAATGCACTGATTTCCTTTTTTGGGCCTCCATAAAACTTAAAGTAAAACTTGTTTTTCAATTATTATTATTCAAATTCATCATTGAAATGTTTTGAAAAAATTTTCGCCCGGGGCGCTTTTTCTTCTTATATTTCTTTACTTCTTGTTTTCTCTTTTCAATAATAGTAGATAACTCAAAAAATATACAGGTAAATTATTATGGTCACTCTATAGGAAACATAACAGTGGACATAAAGGTCAAATTTTCTAAAAATGGCACAAAAATCCACATTTTTTGGAAAACTGGGTATAGCCAATACCAACCAACAAACAGGTTTGTTTTTGTCTACCTTGATAATAAAATATAAGTTATTTAAATTAATATATGACCATTTCTATTCAGCTTTGTACAAAGAATACCTAAAATTCAATTAGAATTTGAAAGTTCCAAAGAAAATCCTCAACCATTTGAAGTCTTCAATTAAAACTTCAGTGGGTAAAAACTTATATCACAACAATACCTCTGTCCGTAAGCACCTAATAATGAATAGCCTTCAGATCTGGCATCAAAGAGGGTGGCATGACTCACCACCCCACCCTAACAAGGGGACACTACCGTCACAGCATCAGCCGATTATCGACGGAAGGTACGGCGACGCCACGCGCCGCGACGCCATTTCCTACACACTTGTGATTCACCCAGGATGCGAACACAATGCGTACCTTTCCTACGGCGCTCGACGCCATTTCAGATTTGTTGTTTGCCGCTCGATTTGCTCGCGAATGTGATGCATTTGATACACGTCACTTATTTTGTTGTGTAATTATCATAAAAGAATATTAAGTGGGCGAGGGTAGAAAGATAACAATAGGTAGATTTATACACAAAGGCCGAGGGAAGACAAATTTCGGCGGATGTTGGTAATGATGTACAGCTAATCTTAACGATCTATAGAAGTGATTGATTTGATACTTCATACCCTGTGACTGCGTGAACCCAGCAGATTTTTGTATTTGGTTAGTGTTTAGATTCAATTGCCTAACTGTTTTTATTTTTACATTCGAATGCGATTTCGCTTATTTCCAGAAATTTTCATGCAAACCAAGAATAGTTTTACTTTATTGATATTGTCTTGTGTTTTTATAACTAAAGATAACCGGCACAAGTTATAAGATAAAAATATCAAAAAACGAAACATCTGGTCACCTTATCCATTATTATTATAACTTATAACTATGAGTCATGCTGTCGTGTATTTACCTAAAGTCGAATTGAAAATTTCACCATTTACAAAACTTGGCATTTATTTCTGTTCTGCATTTTTTCTTGCTCGGTTCAACAAATTGAATGAATTTAAGCCTGCCCTGTGTTATATTTTTTACCAAATCAATAATTAAAAATCTGCTGTGGCCACCACAGGGCTTCCTCGACTATAAGTTGATACCAACTTCGGCATCATTTGTATGACATGTGAAAAACCAACTGATCATCGTATCCAACATCCTGCCAGACCAACTTTATTTAAAATAATGATTTTTGGGTTCAGTAGTGTAGTCTAAATCGTGTAGATTCTCGAACTGTCAAAAGATCACGATTACAATACTTTCCCTATTACATAGGTCAGGGAAGTAAAAAATTAAACATAAAATGAAAAACTTGGTTTTGTTTAACAATTTTTTTTGCGCAACTGTCAAAAAATGTTGACATTGACGTCCGTAATTCAGGCCGCGAAGTAAAATATTTGTGTACGATACATTTCTCGGCCGTTGCTATTAGTAACGGCTGCGTAGTTGAAATGTGTATGTCCATCTCAAATATAGTTGACAGTTGTTACAAAAATAAAATATGTGTTTTTTATTATATGCATTGCAGTTGCACAAAAAACATTGTTTATAACTCGGCCTTCGTCTCGGCGAGAATTCTCTTAGATGCTAAACAGACATTTCGCAACATATATAAATAACTATTTTGCACTTCCGGGACTAAAACTCTTCTTTAGTCCTTATTTTTAGGGACTTAGGTTCTTAATTTGATCCCAAGGGATTATTTTTCATATTTAATCCCGTTGTCAAGGAATTGAATTAATTATTCCCGTTGTCAAGTAAATACGTGCTATTTGTTACAGAGTATCTATGGTAACTGGTAACAATATAAATATTTGTCATAAAATTTACTGTCAAAATTGCAAAATGTGTATTCTTTTCACAGGACTAAAGTATTTTTAATCCCTCAGGTGATTATTTCCCTCACCTTCGGCTCGTGAAATAAACTTTCACCCTCAGGATTAAATCATGCACTTTAGTCCCTCAATCAGTGGCGCACCCAGGATTGCATCTTGGGGAGGGCTAAGAATATTTTTTATGAAACCTGTAGTACGGCACAAGAAAGAAATGCGCCGCAGGCGAAATTTTGTTAGAGTTCAAGGTCAAACACCTTTAAATTGAAAGTTTCATTTTTTAAAGATAAACAGTTGCACGTTTTACTCTCTTTCTTGTGCTCACACATTGTTTTTTCGGCAGCTCTCTTGATATAATTTCATAAGAACGACTCTGAGCAGAGTCATGTCAGTTATATAGAAAAATTGAATTTAAGTAGGCGTGCATATTCTATACATGCTAAATAATTATGAATATGTTCCAATAACATAAATATTTTAATTTTAGTTCATATTTAATGTATCAGTTCTTTCTTTCTTCTTTTTAGTTTCACTCCCAAGTGCACCGTTGTTTAAGTTCAAAATTTCACCACAAGGTTCGCATTCTTATCAAAATATCCCTCGAAATATCCCAATAATCGTACACATGCGTTATACGGAGTGTATATTATTGTATATTTGAACTATTTGAATTTAAGATAATCATAAAAACAGAAAAAAGGCGATTATTTTTAGTCTTCAGTGAACTTAAATAATCTTACATAATGTTTGAAATGTTTAATGAAAAAATTTGTAAAAAGTCCAGTCGTCTGGGGAGGGCTCAAGCCCCACGAGCCCTTCCCCCCCTTTAGTGCGCCCCTGCCCTCAATATATAATAAACTATTTAAATTTCATATATAGCCAACAGCATCCATGCAATAGATTTCAAATCGTAAATGTTTTGATTGAATTGCTTATGATATGAAACGTGACATAAGTGAGTTAAGTATTAAAAACATTGATGGTTTGATGAAAAACTGACCGTCTGACAGGCGCATGGTCACAGTTTTCTTTTTCTTAGCTCTGTATATGATGAGCACATCACATTGTCTCAACTCTCAGTAAAAACAAGTTGGTTATAAAACATCCCGACAACAAGAGCATGTAGGGATGTGCAGACCACGCGCTATAAACCTGACAATGTTTCCCTTCAAGTCTCACACGTGTCTCACCCTCCATAAGACAAATATTTCAAGGGTAGTAAAAATTCAAGAGCTGCCGTAAACAACGGACAGTAAAAGTTAGCAAGACGCCAGCGAAAAAGATTTCACAGATGAATGACTAACAAATTGACTATTATTATCAAGATGTGTCACAAGTGACAATGTTATAGCATTAATTTCAAAACATACAAAGCTATCAAGAAACATTCTGTAACCAGAAACTAGAGGTGGGCACGGGTCGTGAAATTTTCGTGAGTGATTATGAAAATTTGGATCGTGAATGAGCGTGAGCCATATTTGTTCGGGCGTGAGTAAAAATTAGAAGTAACAATATAATACATAATTTGCAAAATATCAATACAAAACAAATGATAATTATGGGTTATTGCTACTTATACTCCTTAGTACTGACTCAGGCAGCACAAATAATTCTCGAAAAAATTGGAGCAAAAGTTGTTCATATATTTACGATTTTGCGGAGCTAAAGTAAATTATCATTGTAAAATTTTATAGAAATATTTTAACGTGACCCGTCGTGCGTAACTGGACGTGACTACAAAAACAATTTCGTGAGCGTGAGTGATCGTGAGCCAAATGTAAAATGACGTGCGTGATTGGGCGTGATTCAGTTTTCAAGTTCGTGAGTATGCGTGATCGTGCACAAAAAGTTACTCACGCGCTCAGCTGTGCCAGGAACCCGAACGAAATCGTAACCAAAAAACCACACCGATATTCTATATTTCATGATACTGTAACCGAACACAGAAACCAATATTTAATTTATTTAAATATGAACACCGAAAACTGAAACGGAAAAATGATTAATTTGTATATCGAAACCGTAATGGAACCGATATTATATGGGTTTGAAACCAAAAATATTAAAATGTTCACTTTTTATACTAGAAAGTTCATTTCTGTTGAAGTGAAAATAAGTTTATTTTTAACTGTAACCATTTTAAACTGTAGCCGTTAAAAACCGGAACCATAACGAAACCGAAATTTCTTATTTTAAATTATCGTAATCGTAAAAAAATTTAAAATACTGTAACCGATAAACGAAACCAAAATTTAACTACTGTAAAGACCGTTAACCGAATCCGAGCTCCAATTTTTTTCGATTCGGGTCCTTGTCTAAAAAACGTATAATCTTTCATTTATATTCACTATCGAAAGAGCTCGCTGTTCATTGGCTCATTTCCAAACATTCGAGATTCTATTGGCTGCCAGTACGTTGAATTTTCAAGATGTTTGGCAAATAAATAATATAACAATGTAAGGATTAATTTAAGCACAAAAAGGTGTAGCCTGAAAGAGAATGATGAAACACACGTATCTTGTAATAAAATATGCATTTAATTTCGTCTTCGTATATACGGATGAGCACAATGGAATGTGAACTGTGTACCCGCGCTGTTTCAATACGCGCTGTTTGCTCATCTTTGTTGCTCATAACGCACGTCTGCCGAACTTATTTCTCTGTTCGTTCTGTACTTGTTTAGCGAAGAATATTGTTGGAAGAAGTTGCAAGAAACTCGCGCTGTACACGGTTACAGTGGACTCCCTTTGTGCTATGCTAAATGCCCGTCCCTACTAAATATTATTAAATTAAGAAGAAAAGGCGTCTTACTGGAGCGGAAACGAGCAAACAGCAACAAACTATGAGCAGCAAAACGAATTAATAAAAGCTCACGAACTGCCGGTGCCCCACGATAAAAACCGCCCCCGTCACCGACGCGGCCGTCGCTTGCTCACTTGCCAGGCGACCGACCCCACCCCACCCCACCCCACCCCCCACTCATCACTTGCATTCATAGCCAACTGAGGGGCGAGCTATTCTTATTAATTTTATACATCTATTATTTTTACGGACGTAGAAATGTTCCAATTAGTTATACTGCCTTCCATTTATAACGTAGTTAGCTAGGTACTCACAAAATTTCATTCAGACTTATGAATTGCAATTTCTAATCTTATAACTTTTATTCTTAGTATTAAAATTGGCATGAACGAACCAGAAAAACATCGACTTTAAATAACATCTCGAAGTAAGCTAACAAATTGAATTACTTATTTTATTTTATATTTATCAATTCACTCAGTTTCTTATGTTGCCTTGATGATAAATGATAATTTAAATAGCCGCTTTAAATCCTAACTTCCAATAAACTGTAACTACAATAACAGATTTATACAGCTATTAATATTATGTTTATACGACCATTGATTAATAAATTAATTATGTATCCATCATAACATACGCTATTGTGTTATGAATTCATAATTCAACACTATTGTATTATGAGTCCATTATTCAACACTATTATATAATGATGAACCATCATACCAATATGTAAGGTTAGATTACTATTTTAATGAATATGAATTAGTAAAGAAAAATTCTAGGTCAGCGTTTTTATAATGTGACACACACTATTTAATTTTTTCTGCGACATACCAGATTTTTGGAAAATCTATACAAGTGAAATTTTGCGACGAAAATCCGCATAGTTAAAAAATGAGCAACTTTGCGCAAGCAAATATGACAAAAAAAACATTTTTTTTATCTAAAATTGGGAAAATTCGTTACGAGCAGCTAATTTAAAAGAAATAATATTGAGTAGGTGCGACAATGGCTTCTAATGAATTATACTAGTAGGTATTACAATTTATTTTGCAAAAAGTGTGTAAGTTAATACAATAATTTGGTCAAAATTAAAAAAATCTGACGTGGCCATCACACAACCTTCCGCCATATCTAGATTTTAAACAGAAATGTATACGTGCAATCCGGTGCCCATTTAAAATATACAAATAAAAATCTTAAATATTCAAACACAGAAATTTGCATCACCTGAATAAAAAAATTCATTCACAGGAAAACTCTGCTGTATTGAAGCCATCCTCCGTTGAATTACTACATTTAATATCTTACTTAGGACTTATATAGCGCTAGTATGCCAACCGTCTCACCTGTCAATATTTTTTACGCAGAAACAAAAATCAACCGATCATGGATTACAAGATATCAACGTTTTATTTGATAAATTTATTTTTTAAATTTCACTGCAGTTCTTTAATGCTACCAGATAAAGACAATTTTTTTATAACGTAAGTTGCAAATAACTTTTCCTCTTATTATCATTACAAATAAATACTATATTTTTCCAAATTTATATACAATTTTGACAATTAACCTTTTCAATCTTCAAAAAATATCACTTCCGATGAAGATATTTGTACCAAAATCTAGGGAGCTCTTCCAATTTATATACAAATGTTAAATACCAAATATCAAAATTTTCGGGTAATTCGTATTTGAGTTATGCGACTAACAACCCTTGACCACACACACACACACACACACACACACACACACACACACACACACACACACACACACACACATACACACAGACATCATCGTGAAACTATCAAAAATGAGTTGTAAGGACCCTAATTCGTGCTCATCCACTAAAAATTCACCACCCGATTTTTTGCATGATTCCAATACCTTCCTTTACAGGTAAGCGGAAGGTAAAAAGGTCACAAAATTTCGCGGCACACTTGAAAAGATACGGCGACACACCAGTGTCTCGCGACACTCTGTTTGAAAAGCACTGTTCTAGGTATTTGAAAAGTCGTAGACAAAATGTCGTATTTATTGACTCGCACATAATGACTATAATTCACTCGGATGATTACCTAACACTCGCCCTCAGCTCGTGTATAAACTTTCATCCTCTTTATGTGTTTGCTAGATTTTCGAATCTATAAAACTCTCGATTTGACGAAAATAAAAAATCTGACGTGGCCATCACACAACCTTCCGCCTTATCTAGACTTTAAACATATTTAAAATATACAAATAAAAATCATCACCTGAATAAAAAGATTCATTCACAGGAAAACTTTGGTGTGTTGAAGCCATCCTCCGTTCAATTACTACATTTAATATCTTACTTAGGACTTATATAGCACTAGTATGCCAACTTGTCACCCGTCTCACCTGTCAATATTTTTTACGCAGAAACAAAAATCAACCGATCATGGATTACAAGATATCAACGTTTTATTTGATAAATTTATTTTTTAAATTTTACTGCAGATCTTTAATGCTACCAGATAAAGACAATTTTTTTATAACGTAAGTTGCAAATAACTTTTCCTCTTATTCTTATTACAAATAAATACTATATTTTTCCAAATTTATATACAATTTTGACAATTAACCTTTTCAATCTTCAAAAAATATCACTTCCGATGAAGATATTTGTACCAAAATCTACGGAGCTCTTCCAATTTATATACAAATGTTAAATACCAAATATCAAAATTTTCGGGTAATTCGTATTTGAGTTATGCGACTAACACCCCTTGACCACACACACACACACACACACACATACACACACACATACACACAGACATCATCGTGAAACTATCAAAAATGAGTTGTAAGGACCCTAATTCGTGCTCATCCACTAAAAATTCACCACCCGATTTTTTGCATGATTCCAATACCTTCCTTTACAGGTAAGCGGAAGGTAAAAATGGCCTTACCGGTTTCGGGTACAAAAACTATTTTTTGCGACTAATAATCGCTTAAACTCTTAAGGAACGTGTGTTGTGATAGAAAATAAATAATATGATCGAAACTAAGTTATAATTCAGATGATTGGGTTCTACTAACTCCTATAAATACATCTGGTTATAAATACACCTACTGGCGATTAATCTTGAGCTGTTTAACAAATAGATCGAATACTTCAACAACATCTCCGATCTTTGAAATACAAAACGTAAAGTTAGAAGCAGTGTAGTCTTCCTGAAAAGTCGGTTAAAAAATTCCAGGAGCAAAATACATTATCGGCAATTTGTATGACATTAGCAGCGTCTAGTTACAAAAAGCTAGCGCATCGGTTACGCGTATCCAAAGACAAATTCCTCCAAATAGAGGGGGAGTAAGGATTATTTTTTAGGTAGAACTAATAATAATTTAAGTACCAATATAAAGCACCATGAATGAAAGCTCAAGTGATTTCTGTTTTCGTATTTATAAATAAAAAGACTCGAGTTCGCTTTGTACCATTATTACCGACTCTCTGACAACTGAATCTCAAACTGAACTTAAAAAATACTTGTATATTTTTTATGTAGGTACTATGTGACGATCGATTTCGTCTGATTTATTTCAAGGCATCTTCAGGTCACAGCTGGAAAATATGTTTTTATTAAAACGTGTACATAATAATGTTACAATGAAGAATGAAGATAATAATATCAATATTAAATTTTAAACAAGTTCAAAAAATATAAGTTAAAAAGTTACTGTGAAGAAAAGCAAGATTACAAATGTTATAATTGGTCTAATTACTAAAGCACATGTAAAAAATGTGGTTATGTGAAAAAATATGTAAATTATCAAATGGTAGGAATTAAATAAGATCATACAATCAACAAGGAAAACATAGATATATCGATACATTAAACACTGGTATATCGATACATCGATATATCGATATTTTTTCTTCGGAATATCGTTATTTGATATATCGATATATCGATTTAAACGGACAGATCTAATTGCAGCCCACGTTGCGCTAGTGCTACAATCTCTTATAACCTCATTCTGTAAAAGCTACTTTCAGCCCTTAACATACAAATAACTATTGTATATATGCTTGTCTTTTGAACGTATTCAGGAGAAGATTATTAATGATTATTAATACAGAAATTTTCGTTTCAGGGCTGAAAAATGTCTCTGATTCTGATTCCATCCCTGGTGTCAGGTACCTCTTGCTGGCCGGCGTCCAAAAGCGACGCATCGAGCCGGTGTCGTATCGTCGTGTCCGTGTGTACGTTCGTTTTAACGCCACTTCAATATAAATTGTTTTAGCATTGTATGACGGGCGCGCTGGCTTTTTGCTTCGGTCACTTCACGGTGCCAGAAAGGTGCAAGTTTTGTTCTTTCAGCCGTGGAGATGACAGTAGAAGAATCAATGTAAATGTAGATGTAAGAGGACAGGAGGTTTTTGTCCCGCTTTTTAGCCCCTCGAAGCTTCGAAGCTTTTTCATGGAGTGAAATTATTGCTGGACTTAAAATAGAAGTAGAAGTATACAATGAATATTGCGAGATCGAGATCCCAGTTAATGCTTTCAATTACGATACTAAATATTATTCCTGTCCTTTGAAAAGTATATATTTTTCCAACGAAAGTATTTTTATTATGGAGAGAAAGTAACAAAGTTTTCTCAAAAAAGCAAGTGCTATAGAAACTATCATCAAAATTTTTAAATGCCGTTCATATTGAATAGTTATTTACTTTACAAGTGGGTAAAGTAAGGAATTACCCACGATGGAAGGCTGAGATAATTATTACTCTAGTGGGTTATTCCTTTTTGTCCACGAATGAAGTATAACGTTTTATCCAACACCTGTTCTTAAATATTTGAAAAATATTAAGTTCCAACATAAAACATCGTTACTAGGGTGACTTTCAACAAGAAAAGTAACAATTTACCCACAAATACACCCAGGAAACACAAATATATACGTACTACATATATATCATGTAGCAGCCATTATATCAAAGTAAATTGCGATGTCACTCATACATATAAAAACTTGTTATTTTTAATCAAAAATGTCCGCCACAACCCTATATAACAATCATATAATAATCATATTCCAGATTTACGTCATAATTATATAGCGCTGATATAGATATTATGTAGTTTTATAATTGATTTTAATTTGGATTGTTTTCAATTTTTTTAAAAAAGGAGACACTCTTACGGCCTAAAGTTGTATGTTTATTTGTAAGGCACTATGTATATATTGCAATTTAAATCTAGACAATTACAACAATTTCTAAACGTCCTCGTTCTTCAGTGGGATTCGAACTTGCGATCTCATTGCTGACAACTAGCGCCTTAGCTCGCGCGACCATCCTGGCTTGTTGATTTATAACGAATGATAGTTATAGCAATAATACCAGTATTTTTAATTACGTACGGGATTTACAAAGCTATATTAAGTATATTGTGTATATTTTGTACTACCTACTGGAATCAAAATATATACCTTAAAATTTTATTTGACGTATAAAAAAGTACAATTCTTTAGTTGAAAGACTACATATTTCTTTACAAACCAAACAAATTATTTGAAAAAAATAAATTATGTTTACTAAACAAATATATATTTTCCATTATTGAAAGATTTTATTTATTTGAGATAAAAAAAATTACTAATAGGTTATCACACCGACTACCGACTTTGTGCGCATGAACTTCTCCAGCCGCATAGTTGCTTACAAATATAAGAATAAAATTTTATTGAAATAAATAAACTGGAACTGGTAACAAAAAAATGTTGCATGCGTACAGATGACATAAAGTAATCTAAAAATATATAATAGATTAATAAAATTCTTATATAAATCGAATATAATATTCAAGTAGAATACATACAATGTAACTATCTTCAAATAATATATTTAACTATATAAAGAGTATATTATTTGTGTTATATAATTGAGATATATTTTGACATAGATAATATATTCCATTAATAATATCGTAGAGATATTCCACAGTGAGAAATATTATGTATAGTCTACATAAAAATGCTATATTATATTGAAATTTCTTTGTGATATCTTAACTATATAGATTTTACAAGTGTGTTTGCTGGGCAGTTATAATGCTTTCATTAAGACGTGTTGGATAAAATATACTAAAGCTATAGATTCTTAAATATATTTTATAAAAATATTTCTACTTTCCCTGCATGAACGGTATTGATGGCTTTGGGCTCTGTTTCCAAGGTAGTAGGTTTTGTTTACAAATAACAAGGTGGTAAGTATAATTTAAAAGGTGGCCAGTACTACATAAAAACGGCGGTAAGTAGATACTACATAAAAAGGCAGTAAGCACTAAACTACAACTAGAACCAAGACAACAGAATCAAAATGCAAACAAGACCAACATAACCAAATATTAACATTATTTTAAAATTTATTTTTATTGTATCGATCTTCCAAAAAATATTATAAGGATCACGAATGTTAAGTGTATTTTGTACCGGTTTCAGATAACACTGGAAACCTCGATTAAGTCTCGATCTCCAAACATAACTCTCAACCGGTAAACTGCACATACCGTGCTTGATATTTAATTATACTATTTATGACAGTTTCTAGCAAGCACTTATTTTTTATTTTAATAAACTTTTATGAAATACCTTTCTCGTGTGAACTGGGTTGGGCATATTAAAATTAAAAAAGAATTTGTTATTTTAATATTTTCATTCTCAAAAGAATACTTTTACACAGCCTATAAATATATTTCTTGGTTCTTGAGTTAGTCATTGTTTCAATTAGACAACCATATCTCCTACCTGTCTACATTGCTGTAGTCTTTCAGTTCCTATTCCTGTTATTGTCTAAACCTCTAACGAAGTGTGTCAAAACATAATGGAGGCTCCATTAGTCAATATGACGATGTGTTTACATTAATCACGGTAATCTGTCTAGCTGGCTGACTGACTGACAGGTGAGTTGTCTGCAAATCAAGTGTCAAAGACTTAGATCTGTTTCTGTTTGTCTTCACTCGGGTGCCGCTCGCTAACAAAATCACTCATTATTACGTGTTCTACATTTCTTTATAGACAGTAGGAGCTATATTCAGTTACTAATTAACTTAAAACGTTTCTGACAATTCTGACGCTGACATAATTGTTACAAATCTGACAGAGGGAAGACTCTATTCATTTTCACAAATAGAAGGAGATTTTCCACAACCTTTCAAATATCGATACTGTACATATGAACAACCAAGTGAATTAATTAAATAAAACACTGTACAGATTTTAAAGAGATTATCCTGATTTTATAAAACTGTTTTAAAAATCGTTACTTTTTGTTTTCACATCTCGCCACTCATATCTGTAAAGATGAGAGGAAGTATTGTAATCATGCTAAAAAGTCTGTACCTTCCTATTGAGTTTTCAATATATAAGTATTAAGCATGTTTTAAGATTCCTAGAACACGAATTTAATAGTTTCACCATGATGTATGGATGAATGTGTGGAAAATGGATAGATGTTGGGACTGGGAGTAGGTACGATTTCGCCAATATTACACACAAAAGAATATGTATATATAACATTTTTGAACAATCGGTCATTTTTACCGTTTACTGGCTCTGTTTCCAAGGATTTTGTTTACAAATTAAAAGGTGGTAAGTAATTTAGAATAAGGCAGTAAGAACTAAACAACAACGGAAACCAAAGCAACTGCATCAAATCCAACATAACCAAATATTTAGCATTATTACTTCCTTGTACGGAGTAATAAGGAAGTATTGTAATCGCGAAAAATTTCGGTTTTCAGATTTTGATGGAAATATCCATTTTGACCTTTTCTGAATCCATTATGACTAGTTTCGTCGTGACGTCTGTACGTACGGACGGACGTACGGACGTATGTGTGTCGCATAACTCAAATACGGTTAGACGTAGAAAGTTGAAATTTTGTATTTAGGACTGTTATAGCATCTAGTTGTGTACCTCCTATTTTTGGTTTCAATCTACAAACCGGAAGTATATTTGGATAAATATTTAATTTAAGACAAATTTTTACCTCTCGCCTAGAGAGGTATAGGGATCGTGAAAAAATTCGATGTCGAGATTTTTGTCAATAAGCACGTTTTAGTACCTTTAGAACCTATTTTGACTATTTTCACGATGATGTCTGTGTGTGTGTGTGTGTGTGTGTGTCCGTTTGTCTGTATGTGCGCCTACTATAGTCTTTCGTTCTGATTCATTATCTCAAATTCTATTGAACATAAAATTCTAACATTTTGCATTATACATTTATACATGTTAATGAAGAGCTGATTAGATTTTGGTAAAAATCTGCCAACCGGAAATGGTATTTTCTTGAAGCATTTTAACATTTTTTGCAAAAAATATAGGAAATACTGCGATAGTTACAATTTGTCATGCGACATTTGAAAGAACAAATTACCTCTTACAATATTTATTTAACATCTTTTCTATATCTCTTACCAATAAATGAAAATTATTTTTCAAAAATGTGTAATTTTACCTACCACGATTTGTAAATTATAATATAGGAAAAAAAATTAAAACAAAAATGAAAATGTCAATGTGACAGATGAACAGACGTATACACAGTTTCTGAAATTTTGGTGGCACCATTTGTAAAGAAATGTATAAATATTAATAACTGGGTTTGAAATTTAGTAACTATAGTAGCCGAAATTTAATAAATAGAAAACTGACTCAATTCCAGTAAGTTTTTATCCTTCCATTAAACGTATCCAGTCAAGAAGCATCATCGATTCATTATTAACTGGATATAATGTAATATGGTAATAATAAAATAAAAATTGTATCCACAAAGAGCTAATTTGATTTCAATGTCAATCGAAATCGGTACGTTGCTTGAAGAACTATAAAATAAATTACAAAAAGTAGCCTAACAAAAACCAAATTCACATATTACAGTGTCAAGGCGGGAGGTTATGTGCTGGCCACAACAGATTTTTTTTATTTTAAATGAAAGATTATGTGATTATTACCTACAATCGGTATTTAATAAATATTTTTGTATCTGCTATCATTTAAGAATAATTAAAGTATATATTTATAATTTAGTATTTCGGTATCTTGTAGTCCATGATCGATTAACATTTGTTACTACGTAAAATTTAAATGATTATGACATGACAGTGACAATAGTAAAATATGCTTTATATCTTCTTCTGCAGTTTATATAAAATGACTAAAATATATTTGTGAGTATAGTAGCAGTAGTAGTAGTACTTATATATTAATATATTTGTATAATAAGTTAAAAGAATTTTTTATATTATTCTACATTTTAGTTATTAAGAAAAGTATGAACAGTTTAATAGGCGTACAAGGAAGTCATGTGGTGTCCACGTCAGATTTTTTTTAAATTTATTTTTATTGTATTAAGTGCATGTTTTACCGGTTTCGAATAATATTGGACACTTTGACTACGTCTTGTCTCGGTCTCCAAACATTATGCTCAACCGATAAACTGCACTTACCACTCTTGATACCTATAATAAACTATTTTGTCGACGACCTAGATCTTAGAATATAGGTACTCGAATATGAGTAGATTTTAATTGTGCAACCGAAGCGGTAGTTACTTGAAACAAATATAGTTAATATGCGGACTTAGACACTTCGGATTTTTTTAACTAATATAAATTATTTGGAACGTAATTAAGAAGATGATACACACACAGTTGAAAATCACGGAATTATCTTTGTGTCTTAGGGCAATTATAGTCCTTATCTTATTCCCATCCCATCGGAGCGCATGTTTTGCGTGGTTGGTATGTACAGCCTCATCCCAGAGAGCGTCCCGACGTTTCCGCGTCGGTGTTCGACTCGGCGCACTAATTGATTGACCGTCGCGAGTCCTGGAGGAGACAGCGCCTAATAGAAATGTCAACAAGCCGTCCATCTAGCGTGCACAAGATTCCCAGAGCCGTCTCTGACCTGCCCAACTTCCAAGATCTAACTTCTGAGATGGAAGGATGTGGTATCGTGTGTGCTGGGAATTATTTCCATGAGCCGTTTACAAATCATTGATCATTAATCACTGGTATAGAAGTTTGTATAAACCACGCAGTAGTGGACACATGAAGTGTGGCCTTTCTGTTTACCTTTTAGAGAGAGACTGAAAATACGGGCCAGCTTAGAGCATGCATTTCTATGTATTCCGATGTATTCTATCACGATAAACAACGGTACCGATGGTAACGCACGGGCCCAGTAGTGATCTTTCTCTTTCGCGCAGGGTAAACAAAAATATCACGAATCTACATTATTGCTGATACGGAGTGTCTACTCCTGTGTTTATATTATACTTCGTGGTAAACATAAACTAATTATGCTCCATTCTTATGAAAAAATTGTTTGGTCACCAATGTTCCATAGTTTATATAGGTACATTGTATTTACCATAACCTCAAGTTTTGCAATATATTTTTGATCAAAATATTGTGCGTATTTTTACAAAAGCTTAAATGATTATAAAATTTAGTCTATCCTTTCTTGTTGATCTAGAGTTATTGCACCTTTAGAATAACATTTATTTATCTGCACTCCAAGTTCAATCCATACCTACACATAAACGTCATTGAGGGAAAAATAGTCAAAACGGATCAGAAAAAATCAATTAAAAAAAAAAGTACTTAGTAAATAGCTTTAAATTGAATGTTACATTTTTAGGACCATTGATGCATTGTTTGATTTACCTTACTTTTATGGACAAATAAATATATTTTTCAAAGGGTAAATAGAATTAGAATCGCTGAAGGTTGGTTTATAATATATGTAACCGGTTATTTATTCTGTATTCTGTAAAGTTAAACCAAGGATTTAAATGTGTCATTATGAACCATAACATACGAACGCCTATATTATGTTCGACTTAACAGAATACCGAATAAATAATCGGTTATATCCATTATAAACCAGCCTTATGCTCATTTGGCTGTATGGATTCCTTAAAGCCTTGTTTACACAGCGGACACATAGAAGACACACAAGCAAACAGTAAAAAATACTGTGTGTGTGTGTTGCTTGTGAAATAGAGGCGCTGCAATTTTGTGGCTTATATGTAAGTAAAGAAAAAATCAATTTTGAGGCCACAATCGTTCCACACGCTCTTCATTGTGCTTCTGTTGCCTGTGTGTGTCCACTATGTGTCCGATATGTGTCCATGTGTGAACAGAGTCTCAGAAAGCAACAAATTTTATTATAAATTATCTTATTATTATTATTTAATATTAGCTGAAAGTAGAACTGAGAACCTATTGTAGGAAGAATATTTTTGCTAGTTGCAATAAATTATTATATTTAAATAAAATAAAAGTATCTGTTCATCCGAGCGCCCTTAAAATCCTGCGCTTAGGGTCGGAGCCCCGTATATTTCTGGCACTGCTAATCACGTGGCATCTATTATCTATGAAAGCTGGTGCTAGACTTATAAATAACGGCTATATATTCTCGCTAAATACGTAAACAATATAAGTTCATATTTCCATCAACACTGTCAAGCCATAGAATAATGGACACGTGTGTTTTTTGGTACTAATTCATTTAACGTTTCTAAGAAATAAATAGGTCAATTCACTTTGTACGAAACCGCCGTTTCATCTATGTCACTATCCAACGAGAGGAATCCACAGAGCGACACTAAAAAATAAAAGATACATGTCTCTCGACCCAGGCCTTCTCGATATTTATATTTGTCGCTTTCGAAGCACATAAATTAAATCGAGAAAATCGCCAAGATTACTTTTTTCTTTTTACAGAATTCACTATTCTCTTAATTTTTGTGCAGATAGGTAATGCAAATAATAATAATAATAATAAATATTTATTTCCAGGAGACCAAAAGTACATTGATATTGGAATAGTCATAAAAATAATAATTATACAACAATTTTACAAAATTCATTAATTGTATAGAAACATTTCTCGATAAAATATTTTTTAAATTCTTTTTTAAATGTATTACAGTTACATATGTCTTTCAGATATTGCGGCAGTTCATTATACAGTCGGAGACCATGGTAATTTGGATTGCTTTTACATTTGTTTAAATTTATCCTTGGTACACTAATATTTTCCCTACTACGAGTGTTGTAGTTATGTATGTCACATTGTTTATCAAATTTGTTTATATTTGTTTTGATATGAAGAATAACATTATAAATATATAAACAAGGAAAAGTTAACAATTCTTCACGTTTAAAGATTTCTTTGCAAGATGATGTAAAGTTTTCTTCTGTAATTTAAAGATACGTGAAGCAGCTGGAGAACAACCCCAAAATTTAATTCCATAAGTTAAAATTGGATAGAATTTTGCAAAATAAAAGGTTTTTGCTACTGTCTCATCTGTTAGAAATCTTAAACGCTTAAAGATTTAAAGAGCGGTAAAATTACAAAACTTAAATTTTAAGTCTGTGTTCGAGTAAATAAATTTGAATCGGATAATATTATTTGTCAGTATAAAATAAAAACCTCCTTTTACAGTTCAATATACCTACTTTTATTTATTTAAGCATTGTCTTCGACTATGGTTCTGACAAATCAGGTTCGAATCTAGCCATACAGTTAATTAAACAAAAATCTTTCTTTAATACTTTGATGTACTCTACTCTCCAGTCTCCACTAACAACCACGACTACCCGTGAATTGGCGGCTGGTAACTGCACACTCGGTAAATCTATACCAGTGAGTAACACCAATACGTTCACATAAGAATTTTTTCAAGCATCTGAATTTTGAGAAAAATAATCCTGGTGAGAATTGCCTGTCAAATAGCGGCGCCGCTAAATTGAATCTTCAATAAGTCTTGGAAAAGAATAATTTCTAATTCATTGGTAGCTTCAAAACAGTGAATCTTTACCAGGCTTCAGAAACATGAAAGAAACTGTTAGTATTATCATTTTTAATTTTCTCTTAAAATTTAAAAATTTGCTGCTTCTTAAATTGAAGTAGTTTTATTTCCTTTTGGCTGTCATTGTCAGGTATATAACAAGATGTTAGTTTCTCACTGCTGACATCTCTGTTGAAATAATTAAAAGAGTTCTTTTAAGTTCTCGACCATAAAAACTTCTAAAACTAAACAGACGTTTTTATATAAAATCTGGCGGTACAAACAAGGTTTTCACACTTCAAAAACAATAAAACTTGGGCTGCGGTAGTAAAGCAGACAAATGGAGCAACTGCTTGTTTGAAATAATTAAAATAATGTTATTTTTAACGTTTACGACGGCCCGTCTCACGTCGACGCTAGGCGGCGATGCGATCGGGTATTTAGAGGCCATGGGCGGCGGCATGTGAGGTATTTTGGGGGCCGTATGAAGATGCCGCGGTTACACCCAACGCTTTCAACGTTATTTGCATTCAAGTATTTACAAAAAGAATATCAAAAATATTCTTTAAAGCCTGTGTCAGTTTTTTATCAAACTGTTAATGTTGTGAATGTCCTACTGTATGTAGGATTTTGTAAAGTGAGTGAAATTTGATTTGTTTTATAATTATTTAATCCAAACTTGTAACTGATACATAGAATTTAAAATTTTACATTTTGTCAACATTCACGTAATTTTGTTTTCTTTTAAAACTGTATTGCCTATTTAATTATTTCATGGAAAATCGTGGCCAAATGTTAAATTAGTTCTAATTTAATTACAACAATAATGAAAAGGATTGTACCAACCTTTAAAATTTGATTTACAAATTTAAAAGATAAATCACAATTTTAATAAAAAACCACATTGTGCTAAAATTAAAATTGAATTGAAAAATTTCCGGGCTAACGTTTACCTACATCAATTTTTCTTTTAAACCAAATAAATCCTTCATTATATTTTTTAGCCTTTAATTTTGATCAGCATCCGGTCTAGGTCAAAAAATAAGCAAAAATCGTAGATTTTTATATAAATAAAAAATCATTATTAATTTGATACAATGTCATTGTTTTGATTACTTTATAAACAATAGGTAGGAATATATTTTTGTTGTGTGAAACAGTCTTATAATTTATTATTAAAATGTCTGACAAAACTTGTATTGACAAACATTAAAAATATCAATGTTATAGGTATGTAGGTATATTATAATAATTTTTTAAAAACTTACTTGGTTATTTTCTCGGCTAGTGCTTCGAAAAATAATAGCTATCTACCACCATGGCCGAAAGAATACGTAAGGTCGGGCACTGCGCATATTTGGGCGGGACTACATGACGTCATTTACAGCCTAGCCGCAAAGCGCGCACTTGAATTGTACAGAACTGTGAGCTCTAAGTGACGTCATGTGCGGTTTGGACGTGTTTATGAAGCCCAAGTGTTCGACCTTATTCTTTCGGCCATGTCTATCACATTCACAATTGTAATAAAAAATCCTTCTTTACAGCCTTAAAATATTAACCAAAAATTCTTTAAGAGTTCGTAACTTTTTTATTTTAATCAATGATTTTTATTGAGTATCTTAAATTGTTGATCCAATATGTATGTATAGCAGGGATTTTTATTTAAAAAATCACTTGATTTAAATTATACCTACAGTCAAAAAGGTGAGTCATATATCTGAAAACTAATATTTTAACAGTGGTAGTTAAAAATAAGTACTATATATTGTAAAAAGAGAAAAGTTCCAAGATTTCAAGTACCCAACCACTGCAAAAAATTAGTTTCAGGTTGATCTACCTCCCGTAAATAGGTTACCTCAACCTCTCCATCGGTGAAAGATACCGTCCCAGGTCAGAACCGCCGTGTGAAATGGAAACCAGATGTCGAAGCAAGGTTCTGAGAACCATAAAAGAACGAACCCCGTCGCAGTGGCTGAATATTACAAACAGAAACAGATAGCAGAGCGCCAGCGAACACCCACAGAACTCAGCTTCAGTTTACGTAAGCTAATGAAGCGCTCCGTAAATTAATTACGAACCAGTTATTATTTCGCTAAGTATGAATTAGAGCAATAATTAAACAATAATATACGGATACCCGCAGAGTTTGTACACTCCAGAAGAGAAGTATTGTGGCGAGCAACAAATAAAACGAGATTATCTTGAAGAATTCAAGTGGGTGCGGTCCTCTGAATTCAAATTCAAAATCTGTAATTTGTATGACATTTACTGGAAATCGTACATAGCTAGTGTAATTTTGAAATTTTGATATTAGAGGTGCAAAACATACAGAGTGTACCTATCATAATTTCGAGTAGGTATAGGCTTACACGATAAAGGGTCTCTATACTCGTATAGTTTGATATGCTAATTGTGATTACGGATCAAACATAATTTTTCAGAAATTCGATAAATTAATGAAAATTTACTTACAAAGATCAATTTAAGTATACCTACCACTGGACTTTATTTCTTATTACTGTTTTCGTATTCATTTACTTGTTTAGGGTGAAAACCTGCTAAATAAGAAAGATTATTATTCTTATATGAACAATTAAAAATAAATTTAATTGTCATCTAAATAATATCAGATTAAATTACTATTTATACAACAATCTTGGAGATAAGCTACTATAGTTAAATTATGAAATCAGCATATCCAACTATAACACTAACACTAATATCATTTTTTAAATTTAAATAAGTATGTTGGGTTTGGTTGAACCTTGTGAGTCATCGGTATACCGTGTGTGCGGTTATCAAACGTCAACTCACGAATACTCATGATTTGGGCTGTTCGTGTAAATCGATATATCGAATAACGATCGAAGAAAAAATATCGATGTATTGATATATCGATGTTTGATGTATCGGTATATCGATGTTTGATATATCGATATATCCTGCACATGTGTGATTTTTCGTCCCAGAATTTTCAATTTTAATTTCTATGTTGTCATATTTTTCGACCTCGTGTCGTTTCTTTGGACATATTGCAAATAATATGCGTTTGTGCGTTAAGTTACAGTGAGTACTATTTTAGTTAATTTGAAAACGAATCCGATTCATCTATTGATATTTATCAATAGGTACATCGGGTAGGTATATCGATACATCAATATATCAATACATAGAAACATCGATATTTCGATACCTACCTACATCAATAGATCTATGTATCGAAAAAATCGATATTTATTTTACATCAAACATCGATATTCAAATAAGAATATCGAACAGCCAACAGCCCTATGATCATGATTGTTAGTGTACAATACAAATCATATCAGAAGGATTTTAATTTTTTTGTGTTTTAAAACTGACTTTCAAAAACGTTAAAAAATTAGTATGAGGATGTTTTGTAACGTCCTGAACATTAGACAGTGAAATAGTTAATTTTTATTTATTATATCTTAGTTGTTAAGTACCTACATTATTAAAAAATAAAATCTCTTTGGAAGTTTTCATGTTTCAGGATAGTCGTAATTTTAAATTTAGTTTGCGGGTGAAAATGTAAACAGTTTTTTGAAGTGTTGGTAAAAAGTACCTGTCGGAAAAGCACTTTAGAAATCAGGTTAGTTGAGCGCGGAATTTGTCCAACTCTCAGATGTAGGTATGCTCCAGCGTTAGCATCTAGTAAGTTGTCTAAGTGCGGAGAGGGTAATGGTGTTCGTTTCTGGCGACGTCGTTTAAAAACACGCGGATAAATTAAGTGGCGGAGGCGACGGTGGCGCCGCCAACCCGTTCTTCATTTCCGCGGCGCTCGTTGCGACTCCCCTCGAAAAACTTCCGGCGCTCGAGGCGGCCGCACATCTTTTATGCCACAAGGTAATTTTACAAGTAATTAGAGGCAATTACACCATGTCATTATGCCGCGCCGCTCACGAATATATCTTGGCGGAGTTTGGAAGTTTTCGGACGCGAGGAAAGCGAAATATTATCCTATTTCTTGCAGCCAGCGAGTTGGCGAAACATGTGTCATTTACGAGCGCGGCCATCGAGGTATGGGATGCTTCGCTAGCCTAGCGCCGTCGCCGACGTCTTTAATTGCTTACGAAACGACGTCGTCCAACTCTCCAGGTCACTCTCTCTATTCTCTCACTCTACTTTTACTATTGTCATTGTTACCAAGTAATTCTCCAAGAACTCGTCAAGGAAAGCACATACCCCTTGCGTCTGTTTCGAAAAATATGTACATACTTACATAAAAGAATTAAACTACAGGTACCTATCAATTTGTATAATAATTTGATAGAAATGTAAAAAGTATTATTTTTTGTCTAACATCCAGTTTCGTGACTTAATTTTTAAAATGATCTAGATTGAAACCAATTTGTATGATTGGGTAATTTTTTTTTTTAGATTAGATCAGGAATTAGGAATTTTTTTATCATAAAAAGGTCAGTTACTAATATTGTAATACCTATTTAAATAAAAATTTAACTGTTACATTTAAAAATCGATTTAATCTACAGTTTAAAATTTGAGTGGTACTCTTCAAAATATTTTAACTAGAAAAATCTAAAAATCTGATCTTTTTAAGATCGTGTAGATCATTTATTTGATCTAGGTATATCATGATAAAGATCCTTAAAGATAATATGATATAAATCAGATCAAATATGACACAAATTGATCTAGATCAGTCACAACACTGCTAAAATCTTACGTGAAACGATCATGGATTCCAAAATTTAAACAATTTTAAAATAACTTTTCAAGTAATAAAAATAGCTGTGGTCAAGTGAAGGAGTGCTTCGGCATCTTGAGAATTTATTTTATAGAAATTAAGTTTGAATATCACACAAAAAACAACACCTGTGAATTATATACACATTATTCAAAGTGAATCGATCAATGAAACGGATAGATTAATTTCTAGAAATCCATACATATAGTGAATCTATCAAAAATGAGTAGTGATGGAGTAGATGTTATAATATAGGTAGGTATACAGAGAAGCAAAAAGTGAGTGAAGGCATTAGAAGGATAAATATGCAAATACCTTCTTGTTGAAGAAATAAATCAGAAGTTGATGAGTTGGGTGGGGGGCGCTTATTTTCTTAATGCCACGTCGTGGAAAGCAAAGGCAAAGGCAACGGCATTGTCAAGAGTTCAATTTGCCGCCTGTCGCCGGCATGCATTTTTCCAGCCAGTAACTACCTTCCGCGAGGAATTATAATAAACTGCGGCGAAACAATTTTGTTGTAAGAATAAATTTGTCATTTTTCTAGTTGTTTTTTCGTTGCCGCGCGGCCGAAGCCAAGTTATTAATACGAACTAACTGAGTAACTGGTTATGTCAAATCCAAACATCGACGTCGTTAACTCGTCTTGGTTCTCGCAGCTCGCTCTCCGGAATACTGATGAGGCCGGCGAAGACCGAAGAGGCAGAGGAAGAAATCACGGCGCGGTTCGATTGATACCAACAATGTCCGAGCTGTGACCGGACATAGAGCCACGCGCGGCTGCAGCTTCCCAACAAAAACAAACTCATTTCCCGTAATAATGTTTTCAATTAATTAGCGCGGAAGAGCGGCGTGTCAAAGTTACGCAACGGAAGCGGAAGCCCCCATAAAAACAACGTAGCGAAGCACGCACACGCGCGCTTTTTAATTCGTTCAAAATTGAAAAATATTAAGATGGTCGTTTTAATTAAAACGAAAACTAGTTCAACCGAGAGATGATGGCGCGAGGGGTTGGTTGTCTTTTAAAAGTTGGGCAATTCCGACAGGCGAAGAGGTTAACAGCCAGTGGCGGCTGCCGGAGAAATGAGCCGAGACGAAGATCAGTCGAAAGGGACGCCGAACGAGAAATTCGCTTGCCCCGCGCTATTCCACCGCCAGGACATTAATTGAAACGCAAGGATTTAAATAACGTAAGACATTGAATCTTTTATTCCGACCCACCACTATACCTACTCAAAAAAGAATCAACGCAACTTCACAAATAATTGAGATTGCTACGAGTTATATTTGACAAGAATCAGATCACTTATATCAGTATAAGCACATTAAAATTATATTTTACGCAGGAACCTCAACCGGACCGGACCAGAAACGAAAATTGGAACGAACCGCTGCTATTTTAGTGAATCCTAAACTAAACCTGAACCGTTAAAAAGTACTATTTTGGTAAACCGTTGCCGAATCGATGGTTTTGAACCGGTTCGGAACGGTTTAAAGCATGTACTAAAAAAACATTATTTTGCGTGATTTTCTAATCTAAACAAATTAATTTACTTCGGGCGATGATAATTTTGTCCACAGCAAGATCGTCACGGGGAAATAATTCCAAGAATTTGCCCCAAACATTATTCCCAGGAAATTATCGGAAATTCTATTTTGGAAATTTCCGGGAATCAAAGAAAAATTACCTCGACATTGGATATTTCTTAATTTTTATTGAAGCCAAACTTTTATCCCGAAAAATTTCACTAGGAATCTCCCTTCTGATCACGTCTGCAAAATTGATCAATGGGACTAAGATATTAAACTGACAGACACCCGTGGGACATGATCACTTATGTCAAAATGGCAGAACAACATATGACAGAATTATTGACGGTTATGTAATTTAATAGTATTGTTTTAAAATGACTTTCGTATTTCTATAAATAATTAAATTACAACTGCGAAAAAATTTCTAGCTGAATAACCCTCGACCATATTGATAAATAACTTATAATTTTGTCACACCTACCAAGCACGTTTCTTTTAGGTTAACAAACAACACGCTTTCGGAATGTAATTATCAATGATCTTGGGTTATTACAGTTGAAAACTTTTGAAAAAAATTTCTGAATTATTCGTTCCCGGGAATTTATCCATCACTATAGTTATTGTAGGAGTAAAAATAAATCCAAATCAAAGGACAAGTTTAGGAAATTTAATGATTAATGTAGATTTGCTCTATGTAGTAAATATTTGTATATGTATGAGAAACTAAGAGAAGGCCAACATGAACATTACCAGAATGTAGTTCTTATTTGTGCATCTATATAATTCAGCTCAACGTCTGACCTTTTAAAATCCTCTCACATTATAAAGAGTTTACACGTATTTTAAAGCGCAAACAAACGTACATGATTTACTTTAATTACTAAGTTTTCTAAACAAGTGAGCAAGCAGAACGTAAGTACTGCGCGCATTGTGGTACTTTTCTCTTATCCTGTGTCAGCCGAGGAGCGTGCAGGTGAACAATGGCGTCGCTAATCCCCAGTTAATAACGACGCAGCGTCGGCGCCGCGGCGGCGGTTGTTTTACGGAGCAGTTTTTGCGACGCTGCTCATTACCACGGGTGCGCTAAGTCCGCGCTAATATTCGAAATTAGCGACACTACAGGTGACTTGCCGGGGATTATGTCGCATCGCACGTAATCCCTTTCTTCCCGGAAATAATCTCGCCTGCGGTGTTTTTGCCGGAGTATTTTTAATCGCCGTTGAATAAAACACCCCAACACAATAGCGGGAGAATGCCACATTTTGCAATTCTACTCAAAAGGCTCATATTCATAAAATAAAATAAAGCAAAACCTGTACAGTACGAAAATAAGAGATGACTAGGATTAGGAATTTCAAATTAGTATACAATACGAATCGAGCGGACATAGATTATCAGCAATTTTTTTGTCTGCAGAAACGACTTCATTACCCTAAGACAGTACAAAGAGTCGCCACCTCGGTTTATCTCTTGAAGAATGCCTCATTCACATAAGAATTTAGTTTTAAGGTTTACATTTATGTTGACAAAAGTAACGCCGACTTCGTAATGATAAATTTAGTAACGGATTAATCGGCAAGAAAGGGCATGAGATATTAAAAAATACTCATATGTAGTTGTTAATTGTATTTTATTCCAATATTTCGCTACCAATTTTGGTGCTTCATCAGGGAAACTAAAACGGTTACAAATGTAAATTTTGTAAGGTTAACAATATTAAATTGATACTTAAAATAATTATAACATATAAACAATATTTTTGCAAAAATACAAGGTTAAAATAGATTAATTACATTTAATACAAACACCATGCTGTTGCACGAGGTTAGTTTGGTAACCCACAAGTGAAACATCGAGTTGTTGGTTTGCAGCATAGATACTAACCTCAACAAGAAGAAGAAGAGCTAATTCGAAACAATAAATACAAGCATTCACACTTTGAAGCACTGTGAATGCTCATATTTCTTTACATGTATACAAACTTTCTTAAACGTGAACATAAATGTAAACCTTAAAACTAAATGCTTATGTGAATGAGGCTTTCATTGCGTTCGGGCAAGTAATAAATTGAGCAGTTGCTTGAGTAGATCATAGGCACATAAACACACAAAGTCAGCGTAATCTCAAGCTACCTTTCCCGTACTGAAACAGTCAACTTTAGATTCACGGACAGTAGATAGGTACCTACTATTTTTTAAATCAAAACCTACCAGAGCTCTTCTAACTTTATTTATTAATTAATTAATTTAAAAATAACTAACATATTACTGAATTTTATTTTGAAACATTTTTGAAACTTTTAATTTGATGACAAACGCATTGTTTTTAAAGAAACACTATTATAGTGGAATCCAACCACTCGGGCCCAGTGGTAATATTGTCGATTGTCGAACTGAGGACTCCTCCGCTGAGCTAATAGTCCAGTACATGTAGTTTTTTTTGCCTGACCTTACAAAAGTTGCATTGAAACTGAATATTTTTTGACAGATGGTTTAACCAATCATATTGCGTAATGATGACATCAAATGACGTAATGCAAGAATTGATAATGTATCTGAAAACACAACGGGTGTTGTGTTTCACATTTTGTTACGATAGTTACAATAAATAAATAAATTTGTCAAATTGAACGTCAAAAATGTTTTGTAAAATGAGTCGTTTTGGTGGTGTTTTTTAACAAAAAAAATATTCTTCCTAAATACCATTCGAGATAATAATCATCTGACAATTCCCCTCAATTTCGTTTCGGGAAATTGATAGATGATGTTTTGTGTCGTGAAATTGTGGAAACGACAAAACAATTGTCAAAAAATTATCATCTCTTATGGTATTATCCCGAAAAATTAACAGTTAATGAAATATGAAAGAAAAACTGTCAAATTGTACTTGATTTTCAAAATGGCGCTCAAATTGGTCATCTGAGAGTGGTACCCTAGATTTTATTGCATCGTTTTTATTAAAAACATTTTATCCATCACTATAGTAACTTTTTAATCTGTTGCTATTTTTGTACTGGCAGACACTCAATTTGTCAACAAACTGTCAATATTTCTAATGTACAACTTACTAATGTCACATCACACATATCTACAACCTTAATTTTACAATACAAAATCAGTAAGAATTTCATGACATTTTGATCTGACTAACAGTATGACACTGTTTACTGGCACGTTATTATTGAACTTGAACTAAAATTTTTTGTTATAAAACGTAGTAATTCATGCGGATGAAAATCACTAATACAATAGGTACTATTTTGTGTTTCAGGTTCTGTGTAATTTTGCACGAACCGGGATTGGTAGAATTAACGCGGCGCTACACGGTATTTTTAATCGGCGTTGAATAAAACACAGAGCGGCTACAATGGCTCGGTAATTTTTTATAGTTTTCTGAATCGAACATGGCTGGATCTCGCGCCTGGTAAAACAATGGCACAAGTATTAAATACCTCCGGTGTACGGTTGAAGAAAGGGTTCTTTTATCTCGAGATAATGAAAATCTTGATTAATTAACGATAACCGTGCCGCTGGGCTGACAAAAGAAATAATTCATCAAGGAAATATTATTATTTCGACGAGGGTTCGGCTACTCTAATGATATAAACACAATTGGATCTGCCAGACGAACAGGCGATCGGAACGAGGATGAAACAGGACGATATGGCAGTGGCGGCACTACAATCGGAAACATCCAGTATGACTACTGTATTGGTGTCACCTTCATATGCAAAATAGAAATATTTTGCAAAAAAAATTCAAAAAAGGATGAAACGCTATATGTTTTACAACTTTAATGTACAATAATAAAAATAAATTATACATAAGTAATTTATTTTTTCTCTAGGAGTGTTCAACAGGATTAAATATATATCTCTATATAAAAATGGAAGAAATTTAATTTATTACAGAGGAATCCAACCACTAGAGCACACTATATATGGTGTTGCTAAGGGTTATTCTACATGAGATATTTTATATTTAATTATCGGTTTTCTTTAAGTGAATAATAAACAATGTATTTATATTATTTAAACAGAATTATATTCATGAAACACAACTCTTAGTGATCGGACGTGCGCGAATGGGTTCACGTCAGAAAATAAAAATCTAGAATATAAAGTACCTGCATCAAAATAATGGTTTTAATGGTTTCGGTTCCAAATTAGCTCTATTTTTATTACAAGTACAACAGAAGTAGGTAGGTAAACATTTCGAAATTTACAAAACATGAGTATAAAAATTTAATATTTTAATTTTTCGTTTCAGTTTTCGGAGAAATTAAATATTGGTTTCGGTTTTTGGTTACCATTTCAATGTCGATGCGGTTTCGGTTAAGGTTTCGTTACGGTTCAAGACTCTGATTAAAACCGATTATGTGGGAACACATGCAAGAATGGTTTTGAGTTCATTTAGTTCAGTTCAATCTAACTGGTTTTCTAGATTTTTTAAAAGTCTTCCTGTGTTTGCATCTTCCTGTGTTTATATCTTCCTGTGTTTCATTTATGCCGAATATAAAATTCTAAATTTGAATTTTCCTTTGACACCGGTATTTTATTATTATTTTTATTACTCATTTTGCATCTTCTGATTTGAATCCTCTGATTTTCTATTTTTCTGATGTACCATCGTGCCACTGTGTCAGTAGAGTATTGGACACTCATTGTACCTACAAGTGGCATATTTAATCACACAGAGATCATAAATGGTCTCCTGAACCATAAAACAGCAGAAAATTTTGTAAGAACACCAACAGCAATGAAATTGAAACAACAACAACAACAACAACAATAACAACAACAACAACAACGGGATTATTACCCACGCCACTGCGATACGAAACAAACGCGCACCAGGGTAACATTTGTCATAGGCACAGAGCACAGCCACCTTCGAGAGAAGAGAGTTCAGTGTCTGTTTGCCGTCGGTGTCAGCCTAATCCAATATCGCTTCCATTTATCTTCATTTGCAGTCGACTTCATTAAGGCAACTTTTAAAGCACCTCTCACGTTCGAATCACTTTGGGGGAGGTTTCCTCCACCCCCTACCACCGAATATATAATCACCTATTATTTCGCGTAACTCTCTGTATCTGTTTAAGTTTATATCAACTCTACGGAGACTGGGAATTCCACGAGCAAAGATTCATTTTGAAAAGTAAAAACAATTGTACTTTGTACCTACTCATAATAGAATGACGAATACAAACTAAAACCTGTTTTACATTATACTTTTTTCGGCAAGAAACTTTGACTACTGTATACTAGATTTTAAAATGCAAAATATGGTAACGAAAAGATGAAAAATCTCCATCTAAGTTTCATACTAGAAACGACTTCGGGTTATTGACATCTTCATATTGCACCTATTTCATAATGATTAATTATTTTTAATTTTTGTTTGTTATTTAATAACAAAACGTCAAAATTACGGTTTAAAGATTTGATTTTGGTAACATTGATTACCGGCTGAGTACAAAACTTGGATGTGACAAAAGAAAGTTTCTAAAATCTAATTCCAGTTTCTAGCCGAAAAAAGTATAATGTAAAACAGGCTTAACTTTGGCTAGACTTTCTTTAAAAAGCGATTTCTAAAACTCTGATTATTATTATAGTTCATTTATGCACATTGTTTTGTCATATTCTTTAAAAATTGCAACCAGAAATGATATTATTCATCATTTTACGAGATAGAACGGCAAAACTGGTCAATTTTACGAGACTTGTCCATCAAATGACCCCTAATTAACAGTAAAAACAATTGAGAAAGTCAAGATTCCAAAATTAATTCTACAAACTGATTATTACCTATTGGAAAGGCTTTCTTCTAATATTATTTCAGTATTATTTAATTACTTGTAAATAACAGTTTAGGTGACAACGAAATAGAATATTGAACGAATCCTAGTCATCATTTAGAATTTTTAAACGGACTATGGGCTAAAATTTCAATACAAATTTTTGTTGCAACAAGCAAGCAAGTAAAAATTTCCAGAACAATATAGACACAACTACTACTAATATGTATTGAAAAAAAGTAGATTACTTTACCATAAGTACGTCAGACCATGCGTAGTAGGAAATGTGATTACATACCTGCAAAAAATAACAAAATATTAGAATACGGAAACGTGGCGGAATAATAAAGCAGTTAAAAGTAGCGAAAGAGAATAAATTACACATATCGATGTTCGGAGCCGAGAGGCCGCGTCTACGGTGGCGACATCTTCGTCCTAATTAAAATAACAATGACAAATGTGAAAGCCAAGCTCCTTAATAAAAAACATGGACCATTCAGTTATGCTAATAAGTCCATAAAAACGGAATTATAAACACTGTAAAAATATTCACCGGCTACGATCCCACTCATTTGCTAATTTGCATATGATTTTCTTTTTAAAAATTCAAAATAAAGGGAAGCCTAGGTTGCACGTTCATTACGCGGATTTACATAATGGCGGTATTATAGCCAAGTTTCATCGTCGCTGTAACAGTTACCATACCTAACTTTAAGTTTTTATTCACAGACTTCATTCTCGCACCTACCAATCAGAAGCAGACATGCAGGCAACTTTATATCACTCTGCATACGAGACATATTACTAGTCTCACAGAATTTAACCTAGATTTATGAAAAATAACAAAACGCAAATATTTGAAGGGTGAAGGAATTTCACAATGAGTTTGTTTTGAGATATTTACAATTTAAGTACATACCTATACGCATAACCTATTTATTTCTACAAGAATTCTATTACAAGCTTCAAATTTTACAACGAGTCATCTAAGACATAATAAAAATTTAAAAAATTCGTAGAAAAAATAAACAATAATTAATATTCTATATGAAAACAAGTAAATATTGTAAAAACAGGGAATGTCACAACATTTCAATTTTTTTTCTGATGCAGTTCTGAAAAGTAAGTTCGGGCATTCATGGTACAAAACCTTTTTAAACGATTGGATCTTTGTATTTTTCTGCTGAAATAGTCAATAAATCTATATTATTATTTATATATTTTTACTGTGTCAAATTTCAATTTTATTGAAATATTATGCAATTTGTTATACTTTTACCATCAACAGATACACACTAAATGACTACACAATAAATATCCCATCAAATGCGAATTGGACTTTCTATTTCTAATTTTTTCTTAGAAAATTTAAAATGTACCTTTCAAGAAAATTATTCTAGTTTTTACCCACCATTTTTATTATAAGTAGGTAATAAGAATAATTTTGCCCAAGAATGTCATGCACAGTTCAAAATTTTTAAAAATGTGACATTCCTTGTACTTGCCCTTCACCCTTCATTTTATTATTAATCGTTAAAATAATCATTTACCTATTTGAATTATATAAAATAAGAAAAATTTAATAGGTAATTATATGTTAACTAAATTTCAAGAAACCTAATGCCGCAAACCATCAAAGTGTGGTTTGCTTAATACTCAAGATACCTTTAAATTTCACATGTTCCAGATTGTAACTCATAGCGTAGGTATATTTCAAAAATTTAGCTTAATAATTTATCAAACTATGCGTTTATCTCACTTAATTTAACTTATAATAAAATTTATAGGATTTTAAAATTTTTTAATTTTCCATTTTATAACACGTGTATTGAGCTAGGTGCTAGGTAGAATATTTTATGTACAAATTGTAACAATAAAAAATTATTACAAATAACGGAATATCAAAATTAATTTTTACAAAGCGATTTGAAAACGCAGGAGCGCAGGAGTCTACGTAAAATATTTTCTATAAACTTATTCGCTTTTCTAAGTGAAACTCTTTTAATATGAATAAAAATCAAAATGTCTAAAGTGTAATTTGAAGGTTGTAGATTCGAAGTAATTTGAGTCATCCGCATCTACAGTGAGTGTTCCCGTGTTCCCAATGACCTTTCGTACCCCTTGAGTGATCGATTTATGAATAATGTTGACATTTAATCTAAAGCGATTACATTCCGTGTCGAGTGACTTAACAGACCCCTTCTATTTCTCTACGCGATGTTGTATTTTATTCCAAACTATTTTTAATGGAACGGAACTTTCAGCTCAAATGACAGTTCGAGAAAAAATGTATAAGAAACTCTTTCAGTTTTTAAGGATAAGTTTTATTTGTGTAGTAGAATTTCCGGGTGAGTTAATGAATTAAGTTTTTGTTGTGAAATATCTTAACTCTCAACATGACGTGTATAAAATATTTCCTGCATTTAATCGAAATCTTTGATCGTTAAAAGTTAAAAAATGGTCTACCCCAGAGGCACCAATTTTAGCTGATCCATTAACCTTTGGGTAACCTTTGATCAGTCTCCTTCAACTTTCATTTTTAATTACCAAATAATTTTAATAAACGATGTTCGCGATCCGATAATAAACTAAAGAAAACTCGTAGCAGAAACATAGTTCTTTATTGATAAATAATACCCAACTTCTTGGTTAAAAATACTAATCACTAATCCAGAAGACAATAAAGTGATTATAAAACAAGATTGATACGACCATCTAAATTTTTTAGCGTTGCAAGATTTTGTAACAAAACGCATTTAAATAGGTAAGAGTAAAGGCTAGTTTACAATGGATGTAACCGGTTACTTTTTCTGTATTCTGCAAAACTGAACTATAGGCATTTCTTTGCTACATGGTTCATAATGACACGAAGCCGTTACATAGAAATGGCTATTTAACTTTACATATTGCATAATAAGCAACCGGTTATATCCATTAGAAATCAGTCTTAAACAACAGATTGTTAAAAAAAATTAATTTTTTTGTTCTGGTTAACATATTTGTTGATGATGTAATGGTTTGAATGTAAATGTAAACAAAAGCAATATTGAACTCGAGTGGAGTTGAAAAAATTATTCAACAAGATACAATAAATCAACTTATTATTTGCAAAATGACTTTGTTCAATTATTGCCGCTATAATATTGAACTAACATTATCATGATAACACTGGTATTACCTTTGATTATTAATAATGCAGAAGTTTATGAAGAACGTTCATGCCAAAGATGTCTGGTCGAAATTCGCTTGCAACTGGCGATCGGCTCTTGCGCAACAAAACCACTAGGTAACAATAAAAATATTAAGGGGCTATACTTCTTGAGTGCAATAAGAATCAGAATTCACGATTCTGGCTATATTGCTCAAAATAAAAATCTGAAATTTTACATTAGTAACGACAAAGCATTGTTGAATTGAAAAATTCAAACTATATATTGTTCCGACAACAATTAAAGATAAAAAGGAATTAAACACTAGAATTTCGTGAGGATCTCATGAATAAACTATAAAAGTTATCATTGAGTTTAAAGACAAAATGAGTAGAACATTGATGTAAAAAGGGCGGAAAAACAATAAAACTATAATTTTATCACAGAATTGTCATAAATTATATCTAAACTTGTACAATTTTCGCCGAATTTCGCTTAATTATTAAAGCCAAACTAATTACATTAATTAAAGATTTTGAAGATTCCGCACTTTTAGTATTCTTCCTTAATCTATATACAAAAATTCAACATCATACGTATAGCAGTATTAGATTGAGATCCTCACAAAAATTACTCGTTTTTCAATGCGTATTATTGCCATGCAATAGGCCCTTAACAAGTATTTGTTTGACTGATTGAACCACCTCTTCCAACAGCTGATCACAAGCGATTTTCAACCAGACATCTTTAGCATAGTGCACAATTTCCATATCTCCCCACTATTAATAATCAAAGGGTTCATAGCGATAATTTCGTGGTAGTGTGGCTTCGATTGGTGTATTATTGCGTTGGATATAGTTCTTATATAATTAATGGAACCTGACGATGGATATTGTTATTGCACCTTTTCTTCTAGACTAATTCTAATCATTTTCAAGTAAAGTAGAGTAAAACAGCAGCACAGTGTTCCTTCCTGCTTTCGCTTGGAAGACAGATAAAGTGATTTTAAAATGAAAGCGGATAAATCCTCATTCTCTCCCTTCCAGGCTGTCGTTTACACTCCACCACCTCACAATTCGCGCAATCCTGTTATGCCGTATCGCCGGTCATGTATATTTATACCAGCGGCAGTTTTGTAAAACCTGCCGGCAATTTGGCCACCGGGATATCAAAACTCCACTGCCTGTATTAAAGTGTAGCTCCCGGGACACGGCCTTCTTAAGGTATCGTTAAATCTTCCCATTATTTCCATCTGCAGCCTTCATTCCGGTTTTTACTTCCAGGAGGATTCCGAGCAAGAGGAGGAGCGAAGGTCCCGCGGAATCGCTTCAAGAAGGTGAGATCTGCTTTTTATTATTTTATTTCTCTACAATTGAAAATTTAATTTTTCTCCAGATTTTTACGTTAAATTCATTATGTTTGTATGAATCAGTATGATAATAGTACAGCAATATTTAATATTTCGTCTTCATTTTGTAACTGTCATTTGTGTCATTTGTCAGACTTAATAGAATATAATATTTCTGTATAGCATTGAGAAAAGCATATAAAGTATTTCATTTCGCGAAGAAAATACACTGCTCTCGAGGTATACATTATACACTAATTTCGTGACAAATGAAATTATGATATTGGATTATAAAAGCACGATACCTACCTACGCGATGAAAAAGTGCATGGCATTTTACTGTATCTGTTGCCTACTTGACAATGAAATTTCGAAGAAATGGTAAAATGGTAGAATTTCTTTAAACAAATTAACCAAAAATGGGTTTACTTATTGTATGATATTTTTTATTAAATACTTTTGAAAAAAAAAATTAGGATCCATAATTTTCATTTTACCAACATTTTATCAACAAGTCCCAGAATAATAAATGAAAATTGAATATGTGATGTGACGTAGAATGCTGCCATACTTATCACTTATAGAACAACAAAACTTTCTTCTCACGTTACCCACTAAAAAAACATAATTTTTAAAAAATAAAATTTGTATTTTTACCCATATTTTAAGGTCCATTCACAACAACAAAATTATTGGCAACGGTAGAATTAGTGCCAACAACAAAATTATAAAATTAAAGTCTAGCACCACTCGCCGTTCAGAATAGAAAAAATTAGTGTATGGTAATAAACAGGGATATTTCATTCAATCTGGTATGAAATTCTAAAGTTGCCTATACTAGCTGTCATTCTGAATTGTTCTTGTATACGTTCGACGATTATAGACAAAGATATACTTTCTAATTTCAATAAAGATTTATATATTGCACATGCAGTCAAACATAACATAAACATCTTTCGGTTTCTGTCACTCATGGTAGAATTAGTGGCGAAGCAGTGGTAAAAGTTTGGAGCTTGCAAACTTGTACCATTACCACTACGTTACCGATACCGCTACTTCACCACTAATTTTTAATATGAATGGTTCCTATTACAAACACAGTGTCAAACTTTTACCTCTACCACTACCGTTACTACTACCGTTACTACTACCACTGCCACTGCTACTACCACTGCCACTAATTTCTGATTGTGAATGCTACTTTAGACCTAACAAGGTTCATAGAGATAAAAATCTCATTTTCAATACCATGTAAGTAACCCACTATAAATATAGTCGTAAGTATTATACGAGTAGTATAGGAGTTAATAAGAAGGAAGGAAATTCACTTTTCTTACTAGATAACAATAAAACATTTAGTGTCCGATTTTATGGAAACCATTATACAGGTTTACAGAATGGTAGATGTTATAGTGGAATCCAACCACTCGGACTCAGAGATATTGTCAGTTGCTGGGGATCGAACAGGGGACCACTGCCATGCTAGGAAGCAATACCAACTTTTGGTTAAGGTTGTATAAAAATTATATGAATAAAATCCATGTGAAAAAGATGGACCTACAGTATGTAAACAGTAAGTAAAAAATGTCACTGTGACCTAATGAACAAAACAAACAAGTACTGCAAAATGCAAAAGAGGGCAAAGTAAAGAGTGAGACACCCTCCCGTCTCACGGCTCATCAAGCAACACCAGTGGGCGGAAGCCACTCAAAAAATGATTAAAAATGTACGCGCGTTAAATTTCGGAAAGAAAAACAAAAGAGATTAGTTTGACGGCGTCGGTGCGCTGCTCATCCACTGAAGGGTTGGATCTCCGTATCAGAGTAAAAACAATGGCAGCTCGCGGCGTCGGTGCCATTGTCATCGCCTTCCTCGATCACTCATCCAGCGGTCGCGATCGCGAACTTTGCACTCTGTACGCATTTTTCATCTCGGAGAGCGGGACGAAACAAGAAGACACTGCGCCAGGCCCGGATCTGCCAGAAAGCGGGCGCTTCGGAGCCCTGATTTGAATATTTCATAACGAGTATCGAAAGTTAAAAATATCGTGCGAGTGTAAAGTTTGACGAACGAGGTGAGCAGAGCTGGGCATTAATTAAGTATTTAGGTACTTAAGTATCTATATTTAATAACAACTAATACTTAATACTTGTACTTAAGTATACATATTTTTTGGGTACTTATTACTTTAAAATTTTAAATACTAAAGTAAAAACTTGCACTTAAGACTTATTTTCATTTCCTAATCGTAAATAATACTGAAGTACTTTTTAAATACCTACGTAAGTTTCTCAATAATACTGAAATTTTGTAAAATTATTTAAATTTTTTCAATAGTTTAAGTAGGTAATTATACCGTTCAATCTGCGCCCACAGCAGCAGAATACGACATTTTTACTGTGAATCTCCATAAAAAAAGTTAATAATCGAAGGTAATAAGGTTACAAAAATGTTACAAACCATGCAATTTATTATATTAATTTTTAAAAATACTGCTACTTGAAAAATACTTATTTTTAAGTACTTTTGACAAGAAAAACTTATACTTTACCTAAGTACTGTGAAGCTTTACTTGAAAATGTACTTGGTTGGTATCAAGTACTGACCATAGGTAGTACTGGTACTTATGCTTAAGTATTTTGATTTCGATACTTGTCCAGCTCTGGAGGTGAGGCAACAACTGAGCAATATGATATTACTTTTGAACGAGTCATGACCGCTGCTATTCTTTAGACGATCACAAAAAATAGCAGATAATTTTGCACTTTTTAATACACACAATATAATTAATATCATATTAGTTTATGAAATTTACAACTGCTGCCGCGATATTTATTATTTTCAGTAGAGGTCGTTTAAAAATTGTACTGTGGCGCAAATTTTTCCAATATTTTCTGTAAGAAGAGGAAATTTTAAACCTTCTGTTATTGGAATGTAGTACTTCCCGATAAATTCGAAACTAATTTTAATAATCTGTTGTATAAGATTGAGATCTATAATTTGGCAGATGGACCCTTAAAGAAGTTAAGGTTTCAAATACTATAGGTCCAGTCCTGCATTGAAGCATACCAGCGAATTGCGTCAGCGCAACCATGTTAAAAACAACATGGGAACATAAACCAACACGCACTGGGGTCACGTGGTTCAATATGTCACCAGCTTATAAGGTCACGCACTTCAGAATACTTAACATTACCATCAGTTCGAGTTCAGACATTGTACAAAACACCAATTATTAAACCATGTTGATTGTAGATGACTAGTATGCTTGGGTGTTAAAGTGTTTTGATTATGGTACATTTCAAATTTAAATCACTTGGTACTTGTTAAGTTTTTTTTCTTGCTCTACTTAGGTAGTGCTTTAAGTGGTTCAACTTGTTAACAATTATTTATTAATCAAGCTCTGGGCAGTGCAGCATTGATTCTCAATAGACGATTCCATAACAAAAAATTATTTATCAGGAGAAAGCATCGGCTATCAAATTTTTACTTACTATAAGATATTACACTTGTCTAAATTATACTTTTACAGAAATTCTTTAAAATTTATTAATTAATCTAAAACTACAAACACTATACAGTTTAGGTTACAATACTAGACAATTTTGTGTTTGTGACGTCATTAGCGATTACTCTTGGAACCTTAAGCCCTGTTTACACTAGGATTCTTTCAAACTTCTGAATTTTAAGAAAAACAATCCTGGCGAGCTTTGCCTGTCAAATAGCAGCTCCGTTAAAATGTATCTTGGAAAAGAAGAATTTTTAAGTCATTAATAGTTTCGGAATAGTGATTTTTTTCTAGGATTCAGAAGCATGAAAGAATCTTCAAAGAATCCATGTGTCAACAGGCCATTAGCGCAAAGCTAAAAATCGTTAGTCTTTACAAAGATATCCACCTACAATCTACAAATTATTGTTGTTGTGTAGAATAAAAATAATACTGTGAATTGTAAATCTGTAAACTTAAGCCAAAGAAGGTTGATTTGATATTATTGAACTAAGTCTACGACTGATATTTTTGTTATTGAATCAGTCTTGAAGGTGAAGAGTGCGTCTCTTGTCCCTTGTGCAAAAAGAAGTGCGCTTCCCATTCAATGAATTTCATTCCCCACTGGCCAGTGGTACCAACACCGCAGTCAGAAACGTAAAAAACCTCAGCAAACAAACCACAACACACAAGAGAGAGACAAGAGACGAAATAGAGTTCGTCCTTATACTCTGGAAACGAAAGGTTTTTTGATCGCACGGACGTTTGAACAAACACAGCAGTCAGGCCGGTTGACAGCTTTAATTCGTCGCTGTGCCGTGAGAGTGCAGCACTGCGCCGCCGCGCAGAACAAACGCTGCCTCTGTTCACACGTCACAAAAAACATCCGTGTAATATAAAATGTAAAAAAGCCGAGACAGATGAACGTCGTTGCTCCAGCGCCGCTCTCGATGAGGAGATGAACCACCGAGTTGCGCTGTTCTCTTGTCAGCGAAGTAAACGTAAATAACCTTTGGACAACTGCACATGTGTGCTGTAAAAACTGCTGACGTAGAAGATGCTCCGAATCTTGGATCAGATGTAATTACCATACCACTTGTTCGAATCCATTCCAAGAAATACACAAAACATTCGAATACAAGGTGGTACTTACAGACTTACACAACGACAAACAAAAGCCATTCGCGTTTCACATAAAAGGAAAACAAAAACAAGGTGTAAAGAAAAGAGATGCACTCAATTGTCAAAATTAATAGTTCAGATAGAACTAATAATGATGCCGTAGTATTGTATTATGCTGTGAAGCTATTCGCTATTGTGTACGATACCTATACAGAGTGATTTACAACTTGGTGCATTTATTTCTGATCATGGACCAAAACAAGAGCACTTTTCGCAAAAAGCACATTCTTTTGAAACCACTGGATTGTTGATTGTATAGTGGATATCTGATTATGATAGACCGGGAGCTCATGACAGATGATGGTCTCCAACTTCATACAGCATGCCTTTTGGAGGATAGCATTTTGACCCTATGACAACATAGAAAAACGGGTATTAAACCCTTGCACGCTTTCCGGTCATATGGAAAATTGTATTTCCACTTGCACAAAACTTTCCCGAAATTTTCCATCCTTGGACCAACGAGGACTGCATGCCAATTTAGTTATAGGTGTTTTATGACGTAGATATTAATTCTTTTCATCGGCATGCATGCTGTATGAAAACGCGGCAAATCATATTTTTTATTAGCCCTTTGGGATTCTGCGAATCGCATTTTTTTTTAAATTCGAAAAATTAAGGGTAGTTTACCTGCAGCATTTTTTGTAGTATTGCATTGGATTCGTTTTCCTATTAAACGCAAACAATACTAGTAAAATATACAAACAAAATTTAATTATTTCTAATGAAACAATAATTAGTTCTCCATCCAGTAGCAGTGGCAACGAAAAATTTAAGAGGTTCTTCTCTTTTTTTTCGAATTTCTAGAATACTCTCGAAATTACTTTTTTTTCTATTTCACTTTCTTCCCCAGTACTACGGCTGACCGAAACCAGCCCGAAACTCGTACTTTCCCGTATCCTAGCTATGCAATGTCATTTTGAAGTTGAAAAATACTGTAAACATGGCTCCAGATTCCCATAATAACTTCTGTATTTTTAAAGAAATTAAGGAAAACACAAATTATTCGAAAAAGGAAGCTTAGCTGCATGCTTTTTAAATTTTTCTTGCCATTTATAGTGACCGAAAAAAATAATATCAAATAATGACCAAAATCCGCAAAAACGTCATTTTAAATTTTTTATTTCAAATTACTAGACCAAAGACAAAAAATGAAAATATAGAAACATTAATACATCCTTTGTTAATATACTCATATGTAAAAACATCATACATTTCAATTATAATTAAAGTAAACGTGGGAGGCGTACACCTCTGTAAAATTTTAGGGTAGACGAACACCTTAATTTCGCGATTTAAAAAAATTCCTTCTGTTTCGTAATCTACACAACATTAACTACAAAACCGCCCTGTATCTATACCGATGATTCACAGTACGTGAGGCGGCCACACCAAAATTCAGTAAAAGGAAATCAGTGAGCTTACACAAATGTTGGAAGAAAAGCATTTTTTAATCATAGAAAAAATTGATTAGTCCCCTGTCGTAATGTGCCCGCTCCCGCCACCGTATTTTACGTGGAGCAATTAAATACGAATGAAGAAATAAAACGTAAATCTGACCGTTAAAACGTAAATGAGCAGTGGGTGTGCATGTGTGGCGGCGCCAGCTTGATCGCTAATTAGCGCTTGGAGCTCCAGACGAGAACGAAAAGAGAAGAGCATCGGCATCTATCATCGGACACTCACATTCTACACAACCAGCGCTAATCAGCCATAAATTGACACATTAAATAGTTACATGTTATTCTCAAGAAGAAGGAGCAAATCATTCTAAATGTTGTTTCTATATTAGTAGGTGTTTAACAAATACAAATTTTTGATACATATCCAAAATAAAAAATTTGTCCCAATGGACTATTATGTAAGTAACCTTTATGGACGTTGTCAGGGTGGAAAGAAGAGGCAGTAAATTTTTATTATCATTCTTTAAAATCTATTGTTTGTTTGATTAAAATTTCAATAGAAGTTTTACAAAAATGATAATTATTACCTCCACTTAGAAAATTTTCTGACGGCGCCCATGGATATCATTAGCAGGGGCGGATCTAGCAGGGAGGGTTAAATACAAAATATCCAAATTGTGCTTGTGCTTGTAATAAAATGTGAAATTTTTTCATTCCAGAACAAATGTCTTATAATTGAAAGTTATCTTTTCGACCTCCTGACGTGCCTGAATTATTCACTTTAGAATATAAAATATTAGAAAATTATGTTTGTTTTACTTGTTCAGGATATTAAAGCTTTAATTTAGAGCAATCCGCTTGGTTTTTACTGAATATAATAGTAAAAATTATAATTCAGATTTATTTCGGAAAAGGCTACCCCCCTGTGCCACCCTCCTAAATCCGCCACTGATCGTTAATAATTGTTACTAATTAAATTTTTGTGAAAGGGTGTTATATTCTTCTGATTGTTTCTCTGTGTTATTAAATATTACTAACATTTTCATTATTTACAAAAATTTCATTAACAATTAAATATTACAACAAAAAACAAAGAAAACATAAACAATAAACATATACAGGGTGTACTATTACTTGAAGTACATATTGTAATGGCATGTAGTATTTAACGTACTGATTCCGAAATAAAAAGATTTTTTGGGAAATTCCTATAAATAAGGATAGTTTACTCAAGAAGAACATTTTTAGTACCACTGAATATTATTTATTTTAAATAAAGACAGAATTCTGTGGCCGGCTACTTGAAATTAAATTTAATTATTGTATTATGCAAACATTTTTAATTAGTGAGTACAATAACAACGTAAATATTTAATATTAAAATTACCTATTCAAAACTAATTTTCGAATTTTGAAAAAAATCCTTTTGTTCCGTGATCAGTACGTCAAGTACTATGTGCCATTCCAATATGTACATCCTGTATTTGAAAACGAACAGTAAAATATTGTAATTGATAGTAGTAAATTAATGTTTAATTTATTTATTTATTTATTTATTTATTATACTACAGGAAGAGATCCCAATTACAGTATAATATTACTTATTAATATGAGAGTAGCTACTTATAGAAATAGCAGGTAAGCAAATTGATCATAAGCAATTTATATTTGTTTTGTGTTCGATTCGTAATTTTGTTGTTCATTTATATCCACATGCTAAAACAATGTACAATATTATTTTTATAAAGTAAATAAATTTTCACACTGTCTACGTGGGCACCTAGCTGTAGCTGTAATAAAGTAATTTATTCAAAGTACCCTCTTCCAAGCAAGATTTATTCCAGCCCTTCCTCATTGTGCAAACATTCAACAGCATCATAAGTATAAACAAACTATTCTTCTTGTAATCTCATTTGCTTTGTACCTGTCAAGTTTGCTTACCTGGTAGCAAACTTGTTATCTTATTACAAGCTGTTACATCTTTACAGCTTACCGTGTTTATCATGTGCTAACAAACTTGAACATTTTGTCAACAGATGCGGAAATATACCTGGGAAATGAAGTGCAAGATCTGTTTAAGCCGAACCATCTGGATGCTAATTCGTTAGCACATGACGATCAAATCATGATGGTCACGTAGGAAATTTTAGAATTTTATGGCGCTTTTAGATGTTGTAATATGCATATTTTTGCCGATTGCTCGGGAAAATGCTCAAGATGTTAGCAGTAGTTATATTTTATGGGTTTTCGTTGATGTGGTGCACCTTTCGACGCCAGCACAGTTGGTTTAGTTTTACTAATAGACGCAATCCATAAAGTTATTTCGAAACATGTCTTTTTCTAGTTTCCGTCAATTTAACTGCACACAAGCAGCTATTTGGATGTGGAATGTTCTGTGATCATGCGGACTTATTTTTGTCCATTTACGATTACGAGACATTCGTGACGTTTTACGAGAAGGTATAAGATGCATATGCGCCAAAATTTATTGCCACGAATAATTCATCTTTGTTCTTGAATCTTTCAGACATTGGCAACTTAGGGAATTTTGACAATTTTTATAATGTCACTTGAAAACGTTTAGTACTGGATTTGAAGCTCAAATCCAATACTTTTACAGTATTCGTACTCAGGCTTATTACTTTAAATTCGATTAATCACACTTATTGATTGAATTGATTTATAAATATGAGCTCTTTTTAAAAAGTCGAACTGTAGTACAGGATGAATTACATTATACTTTTTTCGCGAAGACTCATGCTAGATTTCTAGTTCATTTTTCATCCGAGATACATTCGAATTTCATACTTTATTTCTAAACTATTTACATTCAATTGGAAATCTTCGATTTTTTTCGAGCCAAAACTTTTAAAGTTTGGTCAAACTGACTGCACACTGAACTGAGCATGCGTAGACAATTCTAGTACGAATCTCGAATAGAAAAATAGAGCGAGGCGTATACTTCTATACTAGAAAAATTTATGGAAATCGAACGGAACTCGGATGGGAATTTCTGATTTACATTATACTAGAAATGTCTAGAAACTTCTCGGATAAATTAGCCTTAACATCACGAAAGTGACAAATAATACAATTTACATTTTTGTCGTAAAGTAATCATAAATATTGAACAGGTAGGTACAGTGTGAAGCTAAATATTATTGAAAAAGCCACAAACATTTTTGAGAATCTAAAACGCATAGATAGGTATAGGCACTTATTCCATTGTTAATCAACCGTTGTATCATTTTCAGATTGACATACGCGTTTACCTTTATTTTGTTATTTTAGAAGAAATTTATTTTACCTTAATTAATCAGACTGGAGAATTCGATCCAGTGTCCAATATGTTATTAGTTGTAGTGAAGTGATAAATTAATGTCGAATAAAATCTACTTTCAGCAAACAAAAAATGTTGTTGTATATTTTAGATAACTGCACTTTAGTGAATTAAATCGGTGCATTTTTGTTTAATGCATATCTCACTTTACACTTCGAAATTTAAACATAAGTTGGCGTAGCATTGAAGGAATTTCAGAAGGAAATGTTTGCAGTTTGGAAGCAATGTCACTGTGGCGAAGGTAAATATATAAAATAGATACCATTCTCGTGCAGGGACTCTTGGGAACCTCGCAAAATCAGATTTGGTATGGCGGAGCTATGGAGCTATCGCTTGTCATTACTCGATATTGCGTTCCGTATTTACGAGCAGTTCCTTCGCATCGCTCAATCTATCTATACGGCCGGTGCCTGTGGAAAAGCACACTTCGCCCGCTACCTCTGCGGTAAGCCAGAACCACCTTCCTGCATGATATCGGCCCGAAGGTGGGCATAAAGAACGCCGCATGGAAGATAAGGCACATATAATACAGAGGAAATGCATGCGTAATTTGACTCCTGTGCCCGATACCGATTTTTTATGCCTTCTAATAGCACCGTCAACAATTTATTGCCCAGTATACTGAGAAAACACTATAAATCAGACCCAGTCCAACGAAGACGCTTATATTGCGATCGAATTCGAATACGTCACTCTATAGCACCTATTTCACGGAGCGGATGATCACAAACTGAATAAATTTATCTTACACAACAATGTTCAAGAATATCATTTAATTTCAGAGATTCGAACCGAATTGGAACCGGAACGAAAACCGGAACGAACCGCAACTATTTTAGTGAACTCAGAAGTATATAAGCACTATGGTCAGTACTTTGCTGCCAAGTACATTTTCAAGTAAAGCTTCACAGTAGTTAAGTAGGTAAAGTATAAGTTTTTTTGTCAAAAGTATTTAATAATAAATATTTTTCAAGTACAAGTATATATTTTTTCATGTTAATATTATTTGCATGGTTTATAATCTATGATTACCTACTATTATTGTCTTCGATTAATATATTTTTTTATTGACGAAGATTTAATTCACAGTAAGTAATTACTAAACTTTCTAAGAGACTACTTTTACATGATTTCAGTATTATTGACTTAAGTACCTATTAAAAATGTGCTTCAATATTATTTACCATTGCGAAATGAATATATGGCTTAAGTACTAGTTTTTATTTTAGTATTCAAAATTTGAAAGTATCAAGTACCAAAAAATATTTATACTTAAGTATACCTAATATAATATTAATATTATATAATACTTGTTATTTTAAATTGATACTTAAGTACCTAAATACTTAAGTAATGCCCAGGTCTGCATAAAAATATTATTTTCAAATTATTGATTGATTACTGAAACCGGAACTTAAGCCGCTTTTCTGAAAACCGCTTGCCGGTTTATTTACACGTAGAGAAAAAATATTAAAATCGTATAACAAAACTAAACCATATAAGACATAGTGAACCGCGAACAAAATCTGAATTGATATTTTGTGCGATTCGTCTTCCTGTTTAATTTATTTTACCGTACAATGTAGGTAGTAATTCAAAATTAGTAGTACCTACACTTATATCCAAATTGATGAAAATGAATTTATAATAATTAACATCGATGCCAATATTTTCGATTATATATTTTCCATACAAGCAACACTTAAAATTTAAGGAACTGAGATGTAACTGGTCATTGTCATAAGATTAATCGAAAAGCCGATACAAAATATGCTAGGCAATGCAGCCTTTACAAACTCATCTCCTTGATGTTCTTGCACGTAAAACAAACAAGATTACCAACACTAGCAACCTCTGGCTGCCATATTCAAGACCATCTCAGGGTGAAACAATAACAGTCTCCAACAATATCATTAACTCTTCAGTAAAAACAGCCGCACGGCTAGCAGTATCCAGCAAAAAACCGTCACTTCTTGAGCATATGGCCAACATCAGGGGCCCTGGGTACAATGGCCGCCGGTGGGCCTCGATACGGTGTTCAACCTGCCGGGGACTTCCCTACCCTTGGAATGTGAATCTGTCACTGCCTGGGAGGTGGACAAGGACAGCAGAGGGAAAACAGAGATGCCAAACTTTACCTGACTGTTAAATGCTTCAAGGTTTCCAGAGGTTTATGGGAAACGTAAAAAATGTCGTTGAAGAATGGAGATGTATGGTTTTCTCAAATAGGTCAATTTTAGGTTTCGAGTTTCTGGGGTTAGGTAAATGACTCCAAGAGGTTCGGACTTTTGTCGGTAATAGAATAGGTACCTTTTGAAAAGTTCATTTTAAAATATTTTTTTGTAATAAATCATTTTAGGTAAGACGTTTAAATTTGTTGTGATGATTATAAAAGTTGGTTGTATTCTCCTCGACACCTTGACTTTAATCTAGGCTCTAGTATTATGATACAATTTTTTCGGCGACTATTATTTCGTGAAAATTTAAAAAAGTAATGAGTTACCTACTCATATAAAATGTAAGGTGAGAACCATATAAATTTTATTTTTAAAAAATTATGTTTTTTAGTAATTTGAGACTTTACTGTGATGTCATTATTTTGTATAGGACAAATGGAAGTTCTCTATACGGGACATATTAAATATTCAATTTGCTTTAATTATTATTGAACTTGTTAGTAAAAATGTTGTCAAAATAAAAAATCTGATATGGCCAGCACAAGACCTCCCCACCACACCATAATCTTTTTACTACTATAAAAATATAATTTTAGGTAGGTACTCACATATATTTTAGTTATTTAGTAAACTGTATAAGAAGATATAAATGATGTGATTTCCACTGTCACTGTCATAAATCAATTAAATACCAATACCTCCTTTATAGAATATAAGACGGGAGGTAAAAATACGTGACCAAAATTTGTATTTCTATTGAGGAAAATATTTTATTTTTTGAAATTTACTTGCGTTACTTTTGATACTTAGCCAGAGACTATTATAATTATTTGAACATGGCTAGTACGGGAAGTCGTATTGACCAAAAACTAATACAAACATTGTAATGTAATAATATCAACTCGAATTTCAAGTATCAAAATTAAAATAAGCCAGTATAAAGTTATACAAAATGTGTGCCCATTTTTGGATCAACGAAGGTGTTTCATTGGATAGAAGTAAAGTAACAGGTGGAGCATGCTGACAGGTGCACAAAAGAATTAAACAGGTACAAAACAGGTATCGGCAAGCAGGTGAAGGCGTGAACAATAGCAGCTCCCATTACAGGTATCTTCCCTGCACCAATAGCAACAACTCTCACCTGCGCAGGTAAAGCAGGTGCAACATTGTCGCAAAATGGCGCAGAAAACAAATACATAGCGAACGCGCCTGACAGCAAAACAAACACATCGCAATATTTTTTGTAGCGTTCGTTGGTTCGGAACGCAGCCAACCTGACCCAAAATCTAAAAACATTCTCTCGGCAGAGAAACGTGAAACCGGCAAGCCACACCTGCCCTCCATATACAACAAGACATCGCAGGCAAGAACGGCGGGAGTAAACCCCGTGGACGAGGGTAGACATCCACGGAGCCGGGACGACAAAGGACACGAAAATGACAGCCATAAAGGTTTCTCGAGATGATAAATATTATCTGAAAGTTTCAAAAGAAACTTATTCCGTGTAGGAATGCACAAACACGTTCGGACAGAGGTCCGTTGTTATTGTTATTCTCCGGAGAAGTTCTCATTGTGCCGGACAAGTAGAAATAATTCAACTCCGCCCCGAGGTAACTATACAGGGGGTGGACTGACTAACGTCTCACATCACAAGACTTACTTCTCTCTTCTATACTTGGAAATTGTTACCGTGAAATCTGACATCCCGGGACGGAGACGTAAACGCGAGCTGGACGAATATCGCCCGCTATTTGTTCTGCTTCTACCAAATGAACTTGAAAATACATTCCATTTTTCACGGTTCTTTCTTTTGCAAACATCATATTACTCACTGTGAAATTATTTTTAGGAACAATACCTACGCGCTGTTAGTACCATGAAATTTTAACTAGGATTGCAAACAGCAAAGGGTAAGTAGGTACGTTTAAAAGTATACAAAAATTTTATAATTTAACAGATAATAAATAAACCTGATTTTACGGAATTTATTTGAAGCTTAGGTACGAAACCTGCACGACTTTTATAAAATTCAAAAGAATTTTTTCTCGAATGGCAATTTAGAAAGATTTTACTTTTATCAAATTTAGACACAAAAAATAACATTAATTTTGAATTGCGATAAAATAATGGATGTAATATGTAAATGTATTGCATTATATTTACATTTTGATAACAACATTTACATGGATCGTACCTATTAACATGACATTTCATTTACAAATTAATATTATTAATTTATGGTGAATGGCAAAAGAATGTATAAGCGTACATTTTTCCACTTTGTATAATATGTGAGTATAGATTCATATTTAACATTTTACATGCAGTTCTCTCAAGGCATATGAAATTTTCGTTGCAAGCGGTAACTGCCGAAAATATGATCTTAGAAGGCACAGAAAAGGGTTAAAATATTGTCTTACTTGTTTAAAATTATATTCTTGATTTTGCCCCGTCAATAAAAAGTAAGCGGCGACAGTGACTCCTCTTTTTATTTAACTATTTGATGGATTTAAAAATTTATTTACATTAGTTAGATGATTTTCATTCAGAATTTTAAGGTATTTAACTATCTAGTGTGTTAATGAGGGTGATAAAATAATTGATACATTTTAACGCGTGAGAGAAGCGAACGCGTTAATTGTCGATATTACTAATTACCTATTATGGGCCCCGTCTCCGAAACAAAATATTGCGTGTATAGAGGTGTACCAATTTGCCTATTAAACATTTGAAGGAAAAATAAGTAGGTATACTAGATGTCTGTGAAAGAATTAATCTAGGTTTATGCCCATTGATAAAAAGTGTGTTTTAAGCAAAATTTGTACATGCTTTACCCTAATATGGGTCATTAATCTTTTATTTTTTACTTTAATGATACTTATTAATAACCGATTTTAATAGTTTTACAATGATTTTAATCAATATGCTTAAAGATTATATAAGTGACCCTGTGTGTAAGAAAGTTCCTGGCGCCCCTGTATCCTCCCGATGACATCAACATTCAAATTTCCACAGTTTACCTTCGCAAAGTTCGGCAGTTTGTATTGGACAGCATTCGCTATTCGGGCGCCCCATCACATCCAAACATGGTCAATATGCAAATGTAGGCCCGTACCTGCATCGGTCAGCTCCGTCAACAATCTATTACGTGGCTGCTGGCCACGGTAATCCCTTCCCCACCTCCGTCCTTCGCCGCGACGGCCGACGTCCCGACGTCGACGTCTCTCGTTGATTCAATCACCAGAGGTAAGTACATAAATCGATAGCTGCTGCCTGGCTTGCCCCATGCTACGGTTAAGCTTATTTAGCATTTCTCAAACGTTCAATGCGCTTAAATCAAACCAAATTTGATTGGTGCGTCTAACTTTGGTTATTATTCCATGTTAGCCTGATTCGATTCACACATGTCCATGGGCGGCGGTTGGATTTTTTAATTGGGGATATTTTTGTATAATTGATACGAAATTTGGAGAAAATAATGTGAAACATGCATCGTGTATTTTTTTAAATAAATAAATATTTTAACTAATTTTTAAGAACTTTAATGATTTAATAACTTGTATGAGTTAATTCGACATTATTTGTATAATTGCTACAAATTCCTCTTGCTGGTATACTCTATAGCTTAATTGTAATTCAATTTCAATTTCCAGGTTTTTCAATTCAACAGTTTTAGGACACTGTTTTCAAGTTTATACTTAATTTTTAACTGTAAAAGTGATTCCCGTCAGGGTCGGATTTAAGGTTGGGCAATTATTGTGCGGGGCCCCTTTTTGATGTAGGTAATTAAAAATTACAAATAAAATCAATAACGAAATTTGTTAATTTTAGAGTCTGTAATGATAAAATAGCGCCGCAGGCGTAATATTTTTATAAGTTCATGGTCAAATACCTTGGAATGAAATTTCGGATGTAAATATCACTGTTTTTATGTGTGAAAATAAATTAAAATGTAATTTTTACTTAGAGTTCTCGATTTTAAGATCGTAACATTAAGATATTTTTATAAATTTTAGCGAAGAAATATTTTGTGGATGCCCTCGCGCCTCGCCTGCCCCCTACCCCCACAATATCCGGCCCTGATTCTCGCCATTGCATAATTAATTAAAATATTATTTTATTCCATGAGATATCCACTATGTACTCTTCAATCTAGTGATACCAAAAATGTAGGTACTCATCCTTTTGAAAACTACACTAAAATATAGGTAAACGAATAAAAAAAAATCTGACGTGGACACCACATGACTTCCTTGTACGCCTTGTGTGTTCATACTTTTCTTAATAACTAAAATGTAAAATAATATTAAAAATTATTTTAACTTATTATACTAGTATACTCACAAATATATTTTAGTCATTTTATTTAAACTGCAGAAGAAGATATAAAGCATATTTTACTATTGTCACTGTCATGTCATAATCATTTAAATTTTACGTAGTAACAAATGTTAATCGATCATGGACTACAAGATACCGAAATACTATAAATTATAAATATATACTTTAATTATTTTGAAATGATAGCAGATACAAAAATATTTATAAAATACCGATTGTAGGTAATAATCATATAATCTTTCATTTAAAATAAAAAAAATTGTCTAAAATTAAATATTTATCGAAATATTTTTTAAAAGTACTACTTCCGGTTTGTAGACTGAAACCAAAAATAGGAGGTGCACAAATAGATGCTATAACAGTCCTAAATACAAAATTTCAACTTTCTACGTCTAACCGTATTTGAGTTATGCGACACACATACGTCCGTCCGTACGTACGTACGTACAGACGTCATGTCGAAACTAGTCATAATGGATTCAGAAAAGGTCAAAACGGATATTTCCGTCAAAATCTGAGAATCGAAATTTTTCGCGATTACAATACTTCCTTACTTCGTACAAGGAAGTAAAAATTGTTCCATGTCATCAGTTAGTTGAGTAGGTCTGGGCGATATTAAAAAAATATCTAAAATATCGATATTATAATATGTATTTCATATATCGAATTATCGATATATCGATTTATCAATTTATCGATATACCTATTGAATTATCCTAGGAATTATTATATATCGAATTATCGATACCTTTATTAAATTATCGATATATTGATTGCCGAAAGTCGAATTCAAATTGCTGTAGTTTTTTTCTACCTACAAAGATACTATTGCTAGAGTACCGAATTAGATAAAACAGAAGGATTCAATTTTAAATAAACTTCATCCCTTCTAAAAGGGCTGTCGACGCCCGTGCTCCGTGCACATGGTTCTGATTCTGAACCGAAAACTTAACCAAGTTTTAATATTCATGACAGAGACTTTTCAATTAAGAGATTGAAATAATCGAATGCTGTTTATTTAAACAATGTACAGACTAGAAGAGGAAAGTTCAGCTAATTCACAAAATAAACAAGATTAAAAACTAATAAAATAGCAAAGTTCCAACACAAATAATCCTCTATTTAGTCTATTTAAATTGTAGCAGTGTTCGTGTATACTTATGTGAATGGATGAGTTAGTTAGCATGGAGCTTAATTTACGTTTCAAGTAACAGTGTGTTAATAAGTCCGTGACGTCAGGTTATGCACACGGGGACTTGAAGATATATATCTTACTCTAAGGTGGCTGGGGCGAGAACAGCGCCGAGTTCGCCATCTCTCGAGGATGATCAAACTTAAGCCATAAGATAAACACATTGTACCATTAGGAATTACAAACATGGTCACCGTCACTGAGCTTTATAATTCAACGGCGAAAAATTACTCTCGAAGTGCAGGCGCTAAATTGGAGGTAGAGAGAGAACTCTAACATCTTATAAACTTACGGAAAGGATTGTCCTTGTCTACCTTTTAATGTTTCTAATACCACCAGAATATTAGAACGATTATTGTGTTACTAAGTTTTAATAGTCAGTATTTTTTCATGGACGTGGCCTTGATTTAAAAAAATAAATCTACATATACTACATTACCTACATAATTAAAAATATGGATTTTAAAATTGAGTTGAACATAGCTGTAAACTACAACCACAAGGAAAAATATTAATATTTGTATTTCATACAACAGGTATTTTGTAACATAAGCAGCATAATAAAAATATCTTTCCTTACTAATAAATACTTTTGTTTCGTATAATTTATTGTTAATAATTTATTAGCGTCACTTGTAACTGAGATTTATCTTGTTGATTGCCGAATTTATAAATAAATAAACACATTATTTGAAACACATTGAATATAAAGATTGTTATTTATATTACATTCAAAACTATAGCTAAAATAGTTTAAACTACATATTGAAATATAGAGAAACGAAATTTGTTCAATATGTAAACGCTAACCTTATTTTAATATATCCCATCGTCTTTCGCCAAGGAACTCTGCCCCAGAATCTCGTCCACAGAAAGTCCCAGTCAAATTTTAAATCACTACACATTTTCACTACACTTTACACTACCTCTAGAACACTATTTACAATTTATATTGCAGTAAATTCATCAATAACTAAATCATTTTGTTCATAACCACGTGAAGATACACATTTCACTGCCAAGAATCGCGATAAACTAAACGTAGGTAAACGTGATTGCGTTGATTTAACCTGTTCAGACTCAGATTTCCAACAAAATAAATCGATATTTTATTCAGTTTTTAGTTAGTTCGTAGTGGATGAATCTTTCTGTAAATAAATTTGAAATTGTAACTGATATTTTTAAAATTTTAAATTTTTTATGATATTATGTTATGTTGTTTATAATATTTTTTAAATTTAATACTGCTAAAAAAGATTCACATTCAGTTCAGTGTTAAGGTTTAAAAATATTACAGAATTTAAAATAATAAAAATGTTAGGTATTTATTTATATGTTTGAAGATTCTAAGTACCTAACAGATTTATAAATTTATAAAAATTTTAAGAGAGAAATTCACTTGGAATTTAAGTGTAGCATTCTCACATAATTCAACACCAGAAAATAAAAATCTAGAATATTCATACACAGGAAAACACAACATCAGAAAATGCAAATCTGGAAAATTTAAGTAACCAAATACCTGAATCAAAAAATTAATTCACAGGAAAATTCAAATCTAGAATTTTAGATTCGGTATAAAAGCAAACACAGGAAAGTGCAATTATAGAAAAGTTATAGTCAAATCCGAGTGTTTTCTAGATTTGCATCCTCCTGTTTGCATTTATGGTTTATGCTGAATCTAAAATTCTAAATTTGAATATTCCTGTGGACGAATCTTTTAATTTAAGTATTTTATTACTTATAAATTTTCTAGATTTGCATCTTCTGATGTTGCATTTTCCTGTCTATGAATATTCTAGATTTTCATTTTCTGGTATTGGAAGGGCACCCGATATATGGTTGCTTGTGAAGAGTACACAACAAGAATCAAGGAAGATTTTTTGTGCAGTTACACTGGAATTTGTTACTTAACTAAATTTGAAGCTAAGAACTGAACATTTAGTTCGTTACCTACAATGAAGACAATTTGTACATTTATTTTTGAACCAAAAAATAAAATATTTAGCATCAGGTTGCTTGAGGATCGCTACAACTACGAGTACTACAAACAAATGCAAACATAAAAGATAATATGTTGAAATGTCTTGATTTGAATATTCCCGGGCAGTGAAGCATGTGCACTAATGCATTCTGTTGTCGCGCAAATATTTAGAACATATTAAATGCAAGAAAACAGAGTTATGTTATGCGTGGATGATGCTGCCAAATTGGCATGGGAGCGTCGACGATAAGAATAATGATAAATATAAATGCAATACTCAAGCCGCTGCAAAAAACCGCCTTGTTTATGGAAATAGCCGAGTAAATCTCCAGAATGAGGACTTCTTGCGTTTTTCATACTTAATCTCTTGTGAAATTGAACAAATAGAGGATGTTTAGATGTCTTATTACGAGCCATATTGGTTGTGCTCTTATTTCAAATAAATTGCGCCCTTTCAACTGGTTGTATTATTTGATTCTGGATGCAGTTCAATTTTTTACTTTATGCATTTGCCATTTATATTCTGCTATTAGGAATTAACATTTAAATGCAGAAAAACATACACAAAAACTTTTAATTAAATTATTCAAATATATTGAAATAGAATATTAAATAGTAACAATAATAATAATATTAATTACATTTCATTGCAAATAATTAGCAATAATTAAGGGTGAGCTAATTTATTTCAAATTTAAGCCAAAAAGTATAATTATTATTGAATGATTCAATTTAATGAATTTGTAACATATTGAATCCAAATTTAATTAATAATTTAATAATCATCCAATTCATAGGTATTTGCTCAATATAATTAAAATATTTTCACCAAAAATATAACACAAATCAGTGCCGTATCAAGACATTTCTGGGCTCCTAGGTACATTAGTTAATTAAGAGCCTAATGTAGTGAAGTTGCGCGCAGCAAAAACATGCTTTTGAATAGGGATTGAAATTGAGACTAATTTTGGTCGGATCGATTTAATTTTTTTTTTCATTTAAAGATAAAGATGAACTACGCATCCGCTTAGTGTTGAAATTTTAGTTTTATTTTTTGTTTAAATTTTACAATGCCATAAACTTGTCATAATTTGCCTTACTTCACATAACTGTTACTCAGTATATCAACAAAAATTGCAAATTTCAACACTAGACGGATCTAGATTGAACTTATATCTTTCAAATGAACCCTTGTTTGTGATGATAAGTTCAAATGTAGTACCAATTTTAATCCTCCTACGAGAGCGCGTTCCCTATTGTTGCCTTTGTTCGACACTCTAAGTCTGTATAAATCTATCCTTTTCTCGCAGACAGCTACATTCGGGCCTTAAGAATACCTACTTAATTTTCTCTAGTACATATAGACTGCATGAGTTTTGATTTAAATGAAGTAATTTTAAAAAGAATATTAGGTATTCACTATTTTATTTAAATTTAAATACCTACACCTAATACGGATATTTTAAAGTATTGTCACTACAAATTTTATCAGGCATACCTATTAATGGATAATGACTATTTTACATAAAAAATAATTATTGTTTAAAGTAGGTGCCTACCTTATCAAAATAATGATGTATTAGGTAGGTAGGTACCTACTTATCGAAAAAAGTAAAATTTTAGATTTTTAAAAAAATATAATTTTTGTTAATCCTGCTCTTCTAGTGCCTTTAAATTAAAAGTTCCATTTTTCAGGCGTTGCTCTTTATTAAAAATAAAAATTAATTTTTGGCCTCCTGAAATGTAAACATAACTATCACACATCGTTGACGTCTATAGTAGTTGCGAGTTTACATAATGGCTATGTTTCTACACTAATGCGGTGAAGACACCCGAAATATTTTAGCTTTATGAAGTTAAAAAAGAGGCTACACAAACGCTACTTTATACAATTTATTGTTCAATAAAATCTAAACAAATAGAACAGATGAATTTTAAATGTGACATTTACTGGCGCCATCTCTTAGCAGTTGTTTTAAGGCTGCTTGGTAAAGGAAATTTTCGGAAATTTTAGTGTCAAATGCATCTTACTTAACCTCTTAGATAATACGATATTTTAAATAAATAGGTATCTCGACCACAAAATATAATACATAATATGTGTGCCTACATCACAGTTTTATTAAAGCACTTATAGTGTAAATAACTATTGTATTTTCACATATTTATTCCACGTAATTTGGCAACAACTTGTTTTTGAAGGAATTAATGTTTAAAAAAATGAATCCTGTCCTGTCTAATATTTCTAGCTATACGATCCTGCTGGGAACACCTGGCGTATCCAGGATTTCGTGCTACATTTATGCAGACAGCTCGTTCAGAGAGTAAAGTTAAGAAAATCGAACTGAAATCACGTATGAAAAATATAGTTTAAAGTATCCTGCAACAGGAGTCCAAAAACTATGATTTCCTCTGTCAATAAATCATAATAAATAGTTGATAGGAAAGAAATACACTTCAATATCCACCTTAGTGCTATTTAAACGGATATAAACTATCGATTGACATTCTTCACTGTCTGGAAACACTGGTGCAAGGTAGTGAGGCATTTATTTACGCGTAGGGCGATGCACATGTCGCAAGAATAAAATATCGTCAACCGGCGTATTGTTACCATACATTACAAGGAAATATCCGTGTATTGGCAGCAGAGTGCTGAGAAGCGATGGCGCCGGGGTTACGGGGTGCGGGGTTCAAACCGCAACAGTGCTACGCCGCGGAATCCAATTCCGAATCCTGCATAAACTATTGCGCTTGTAATTAGTGAAGATGGTACGGGAGAGTTTACACTGTCGAACACAAAGCTACAAGGTGTTGTGATGCATTCACACTGACACACTGGATGACTGGATTCAGATTTATCCCAAACAAGGCACGTCTTTCATAAAATTGGAAAGTAAAAATTAACAATTTACCTAATATAATATTCGTAAATCCCGTGGCGAGCGTAGTAAATTAAACTTTACGGTCAAGCTGAAAAGTTTCAGTGAGCCCAGTGAAGATTAATAAAGTTTTATTTCCACCTTCACAGCGTTTTTTGATAAACTAACTTTATCATTTTTATAAAAAGATACATTCCAATCATTGTGCAGAAGCGACTTCTAAAGTCCCTTCTATGAGCCTGTAAAACATTGCAGCTCTAAACATTGTAATTTACTTAGTTACCATACTGCCCGTAAAGTGTCATTTACACTGAAGGTGGAAAAAATGAGTTTTAACAGTATGTGCAACGAGATTTTTCGTATTTTGCTTATATATTGTTCACGTTTTTTGATTTTTTTTTAAATCATGTAATGTCAAACACGATGGAGAGTCACTTTTTCCAATTCATTTTTTCCATTCTGTTTTTTTCAGTCCGTTTTTACTTCCTTGTACGGAGTAATAAGGAAGTATTCTAATCGCGAAAAATTTCGGTTTTCAGATTTTGATGGAAATATCCGTTTTGACCTTTTCTGAATCCATTATGACTAGTTTCGTCGTGACGTCTGTACGTACGTACGTATGTACGTACGAATGTACGTATGTACGTACGGACGTATGTATGTCGCATAACTCAAATACGGTTAGACGTAGAAAGTTGAAATTTTGTATTTAGGACTGTTATAGCATCTAGTTGTGCACCTCCTATTTTTGGTTTTAATCTATAAACCGGTAGTAGTACTTTTGTCAAATATTTCGATAAATATTTAATTTGACACAATTTTTTTTATTTTAAATGAAAGATTATGTGATTATTACCTACAATCGGTATTTTATAAATATTTTTGTATCTGGTATCATTTAAGAATAATTAAAGTATATATTTATAATTTAGTATTTCGGTATCTTGTAGTCCATGATCGATTAACATTTTACTACGTAAAATTTAAATGATTATGACATGACAGTGACAGTAGCAGTGACAATAGTAAAATATCGTTTATATCTTCTTCTGCAGTTTAAATAAAATGACTAATATATTTGTGAGTATAGTAGCAGTAGTAATAGTACTTACGATATATATTAATATATTTGTATAATATAATTCTACATTTTAGTTATTAAGAAAAGTATGAACAGTTTAATAGGCGTACAAGGAAGTCATGTGGTGTCCACGTCAGATTTTTTTAATAATGTATTTTTCCAATGATAATTTCTTGCAATAATTAATTTTTCCAATGGGACATTTTTTCCAATAAAATCATTATTTAATTTAGGTTAGGTTAGGTTAATTTGGAATAAATGGATATTGGAAAATGTGTTGTACAATCGTCAAACATTTCTTAAAATCTGTAGCTAGTATTAACAAACTAAAATAAAATAATAACATAATTGTATTATAAATTTTTTCTCTCGAATAAAAAATATTTAAAAAAATTTCTATTTTTATTGCCGGATATTATAATTAGAAGGAATTATCAAAAATAAACAATTTACTTTTTCAAAACGTATACCTATTTTTTTGTTTTTTATAACAAACAAAATTTGATGAAAAAAATAACGCTGCTAAGAAAATTATAATCTTTAAGATATTACCTGGGTATGGATAGAAAAAATTAAATTTTTTAAAAACTTTAAGAGTGTAAAATTTATGAGATATTGTGTGTTTTCAAATGATAGATTTATTAAAAAATAGGTATTCGTAGGTAGCTATACTCGTATAAAAGTAAAGTTTTAAAAAGAGTTTCCTTCTCTTCGCACGTGTGGCGCATTTAATTAAATCATCTTGCAGCTAAAAAAAGCGTATTAAGTACCTCTGTTTCCACACACAGCCATATTTAACACTACCCCACAATTAGCATTTGCAAAGCAAATCCGCAATATCGAAAAAGAGGGTGTGCTGCTTCTTTTTTATGAAATGATTGGAATTACAGCGGATTATGGTCTTAGAATTAATTGGTTTAATAATACTGCATGTGTGCCTCGAGGAATCGCACGTTTATGAAACTTTATTTCGCTTTTAATTGCTTGTAACTGGTCTCTGAAGTTAATTCAATAACCAAGGTAAATAAATTATTTTTATTGGCTTTTTTCAGGAGCCAGCCTTTTACTTTAAGCGCACCAAATGAAGATATACTATTCAATTTACCACAATTCCACAATTGGGTAGAAACTTTTAAATTGTAAAGAATAAAATAATTACCCGTTCTGTTACTCAATTGTTTAAGTTTTGACAAATAGAAACTAATGTTACAAGAGATATTAGATCTTTAATTTTGCATAAAAATTTTTGTCATTTTTAAAGTGACAGTGCTTGCAAAAGCTATACTCAAATTTATTTTATCTACGATAGTGTGTAAAATTGACAATTAGTTGTCAGTTTTTAGTTTGTAAAACAATTGTTTAATAACAAGATTTCATTAGTCACGGGTTGCGCAGCAACGAGTGGTTAAAGTTTTAAAACATCCTTACAACAATCACTAACGTGAAATTTTTTTGTCAAAGCAAACTTGTTTTGATCCTAATTCAAATTTAAAAGGATTTTTTTATATTTTTCGAGTTTTTTAAATTCTATCGTAGATAAAATCTTATACGATACACATACGTAAAGCATATTTAGTCACTCACGGGTCTTAAAACACTCGCTGCGCTCGTGTTTCAATTCGAACCCATTCGTGACTAAATATTTGCTTTACGTACTTGTATCGTAAATAACTATTAGTAACACAAATATAAATTGCTCATAACTGTGTAAGAAAGAATATAAAATTTTTTTGACAAGTAGTTAACAATTTTAATAGGGACAAAAAATGAGGTTATCATTTTGTGGTTACAACTTTTTGCTATTAAAATACTAACTGAGTTTCAGAATTAGGCCGATTGTTTTGTTTCTGTCTGAACTATAAATGTGAAGAAATGAAATAATTCCAATTTAAATAAGAAATGAAGATGAAAAACAACTGGACTGATTCCCACAGCCAGACAGAAACAAATGACAAATAAAAGAGCGTATTCATTAAGGAGGACAGTGAGTAACATGAGGAAGCCACTCTAAAGGACCATTAATAATTTAAGTCGCTTTTAAAAACACTGATATTTGACTCTACCATATGTCATCCTTCGTTACTATTACCGATGCTTCAACAAAAAACCAAAACGAGACTTTTTATTACACATGACTTGAATATAAATAAATATGAGAGTTTTTTATATCAGTACCTACTAAATATAAGCAGATTTGTAGACTACTGAAGGATGAATGTTTGTTTGAAGGTGACAGCCAAATTGAAAGGTACTTAAATATTGCCAATCCAGTAGAACGCATGTTTCAAATAAAATCAAATTTATTTACTTTACTGTATTTACTTGAGATGCATGTAGGTGAAACCAAATAAATTAACTTGTATAAAGTCGCATAGTTAATAAACATAGCACATGAAAGAATAATACAAATTAGTTTTTACATTTCAGATCGGCGGACAGCCGAGTGCGTTATTAGACTGACGGTAGTTCTGAAAACTCAGGTTCGAATCCAGTAAAGATCACTACCATATACCGGGGTGATTCACAACTTCGTGCATATAGTTTAATGACATAGTATTCAACTTACTGATTACGGAAATGGAAGAAATTTTTCAAAATTTGCAATTTCAATTCGTATAAATAAAATAGTTTTGGACCACTGTCTCCACATGGAATTTCATAAATTTTCTATATTTTTAACTGTACAAGTAATTGTTGCCATTGCATAAAATAAAAACGTAATTTAATTCCATTCATAGTTAAACAGAAATCCATTATGCAATCTTCAATCCAGTGGTTCAAATATGTGCTCTTAAATTTACGTATTTTGAAATAGTTATTTACGTATAGAGGGCCGAAAGGAAAAGGTTACGTCTGCGGACGAAGTTTGAGGTCGCGAGGTCCTTTATTCGTCCAAGAGTGTAATCTGTCTTTCGGTCAGAGGTATGTACAACGTGTCAACCAATTAATTTTGATTTGATGAATCCCTTACTTTACCGCTCATGGGCGAGTTTTTTTTCTTTAACGCCCAAAGGCGTAAAGTAAATGTTTTTGTCATGTTAACCAAGTTGTAAACAAACAATTTTGTTACAGTTATGCGTAAAAATATGTTTGTTCCAAGATCAGTAAGTTAAGTACTATTACGCCGTTAAAATATATGCACAAATGTGCTATATCAATTGATGAAATTTGTCATTGCAAAATCTAAAATAATTTTGGTATCTAGCACAATCCAGCATCGGTCTGAAACCTGCATCCTTGATGCTTGTTTATTCATATGTGCTATGTTCATTTCACAAAAAATATTTTGAAATAGGTACTTCTGCTATTTATTTTGTAAAAAAATCTTCTACCCCAAGTGTCTTTTTAAACTGACAGTTTTAAAAACAATTTTTTTCCGGTATCACTTCCCATCCTTTAAAATTAGCACCTCTAGTTTGTATCCCCATCGTTGGATGTTATTCTATGTCACTGTTACCATTTCCTCCACGTTTCTCCTGCTCTTGAAGATGATGTCATGGTGCAGCCTGTGGGAACGATCCCACCTGCTGATGGCGCGTTCGACTCCTCGACCTTTACGTCTGTGTGCACCCCCACCCCACCCCCGGCACGAAGATGACGGCAGTACACATATGTGGAGCATCAATGAGATACTTGTTTGAGAATATGAGAATGTCAAGGAATTGCAATTTAATATAAGATGTTATTGAGATAAAAACTGGTATTAGTCAGTAATTCAAATGTGCAACTACAGCTGGGCAGCAGTAAATTATATTAAAACTAAGCTAATTTTTCGAAAGTAGATCATCCTCTTTCTAAAACAGATATAACTTATAATCTGTAGTTTATATTTTTGTTACAAAAATCAGCAAATAATAAAGTGGCTAGTTAAGCTACCAAGACGATTGAAATAATTATTTATTCAGCTACCTAGTTAAAAGTGTTTCTCAAATATTCGCTCCCGCAAAACTTGCATTTCTAGATTTTAATTCGTATTACAAATTTAAATGTTGTATGTTGTTAAGAGGCCCCTCTTAAAAGAACGCTGTAATACATTGCTGTCGAATTCGTACCCTGGATATGATAAATCTCATGTTCACCTTAAAAAACTCACTGTAGAATTTCCCATGATCATCTGTTAAGGGTCTCGTCTCCGTAAGAATTATTTTAGGATTCTTTCATGCTGGCAAGGATTACCTGCTAAATAGCGGCGCCGCTAAATTGAATCTTCAATCAATCTTGGAAAAGAAGAAGTTCGAATTCATTCATAAAAAAATAGTTCTCAAAGAACAGGGTTTGAAGGAAAGTACAAATTTTATTTTTACTTAGTTATTAATTTATAAAGTAGCTAGCATAAACTAAGATAGGTAGGTGCTTTTTATTAGTAATGACACTAATACATTTCGACCCGGTTAATTTTTTTGGACAGGAAAAAGTAAATTTGTAATCAGATGAATAAATATCTCACGTCGGTGTAACATTTGGTGGTTGTTGTATGAATTTATGTTTAGTATAAAAATTTGTACGGGAAATATAAAAATAAATGTATCCGCAAATGTCGCAGGTATTCATGCGACACAGTTCCAAATTCTTATTTGTTTACGAGTTCGAAAATACCTCTTCCGTGAGTAAGAATTTAAAGTCCACTTAAATTAAGCTAATAGCGTCTACTTTACATCTTATTATCATTTTTTATTGCCGTACATCTGTTCAGAGGCCGGCCAACCTAAAATTCAAATATAATAACTGTCCAGGTTGAATAATCGCCCGTTTTTATAACAACCTGATGAAACCGAAACGACGGAGCGGCACATAAATTCAGCGCGCTTCAAAATAGCCCGGCCCCGGGAATTAAACTCACGAGGAGGATTTCATATTTGGTAGGTGTGAATTATTTAAATCATTGCCCAAGCCGAACGCGGACGCTGGATGACAGCGCACGTCAGCTTCCCTCACCACACTTCGAGAGTATTGCTACGGACGTTTATAATAACATGTGTATGATGAGAGATTACCCAGGATTGTACTCACATTTTTGTGATTTATAAATTCAACAACAAGCAATTAAAAAGAAATATTTCCCTGGCCGCCTGGATTTCAAAGCTTTGAACATTTCACGCGATGTGACCAAAAGAGAAAACAACTTTTTGTTACCTTCAAAATTAAATTTTTACACATAGTAAATTGGTAAGTTAATAATTTATTCAACATTTCGTGTCAATAAGTTTAAGTCATCTTTAACGATTTTTAAATATTAACATAGTTAGAAAACTTTAAATAAGAAGTATTTTAAGGTCCAAATAAAATTTCAATTACCTACGATGACTTTATCAAAAGCTATGGGCTTCTGAAATTTGCTCAGCATTTTTTGAGTTTTTCATAACTCTGCTTGAACTTGCAAGACCTTAAAGAGAAAACTTCAAACTTATCAGAACTTGAAGATACATCCATTTTCGACCAAACCAAATTCAGTTATGTCAGTATAAAAATTCGTAATTTTTAGTGCATTTTCAAATGATGCGTTTTTTCTTTTGCCGAGTGTACTCATTTCAAGTTTTCTCACTATAACTTATAACGTCTTGTTGTTTCAGTAAAGATCATAAAATTATATTGAATAAAGTATTTTTAAGACCTTCATTCTCCTACATTAGAAAACTTGAAAGGTGATTTTTGTCAGTGCGGTACTGGCGTGCGCATATGCACATGAATGCACTAATGCACATGTGTTCATAGACTGTCACGCCGCTCACCGGCAAGATGGAATGGAATCCAGTTCCCTATTCATAGTCAACATGAAGGTGAGCAAAGTTCCAGAGTTTTGAAATGTTGAAGATATACAAAGAATTCGCCGGTGTTGTTATAAACAAGCAGTTAAGAGCCGTGAGACATAAGTGTGACACATTTTCACTTTCAACACATGAATTAAGTGAGGTGGAATTGTAAAAGCGATTTATTATGACCATGTCAGATTTCGAGAAAGAAAACGTATGCCGTTGTTGTGAGAAATACGACATAGGCATGCTTCCAAATTTCTTTAATCATAACAAGATTTATTCAATGGAACTAAATATTTTTCTTCGTGCATATGAAATGCGTAACACAAACAAAAAGGATTATGAAGGGAAACAAGATGAATTTAATATTATAATAAAAGGGCGTAAATTTAAATGAAATGCGATTTAGCGTTTTCCGCTTGGAAGTAATCTCAAACAGGAAGCAGTCAAAATCACAAAAACGAGAAAAAGTTGCGAACAAATGGAACAAGATAGACGGATGCGCTGTATAAAAATAAATGTTACAGAATAGAAAAATATTCGAAACGATATTTACATAAAAACATATGAAACACAGCCGCGATCACCTAGCAGGGCAGGAAGACATGATGTTTATTTACGTAAGATTGCACAAACACCGGTTCACGAAACTCTTGTTCGTGTTCGTATGTTTGTATGGTGACAGTTGGCCAGTGTTCGACGTTGACTCCGTTGTTTTTTATTTAAAACAAACGAAACGTTCAGAGAACAAATGCGCACAAACTGCAAGGTAAAGAAGAGAACTGTTTGTGGAGGTACTTCGAAACAATAAACACTTGGTACCTCGGTTGAGATTTGGGACAGGCCGGATACACAGATTTGGGTCTTTGAAGCCAGCGGAGTCCGGACCGCAGAATGCGACGTTTTACTGCCGACAGTAAACCCGCCACTTCACAGAACTGCACATCGGTAATTAAACAGTCACACCGAAATAGATCAATCAACAGCGCTCGTGTCAGCAAAAGATTATCACAATTCGATAGCGCGTGATAGTGAAACGTTTCTTCTCCATTCCCGGCAATGGTTGAACGCCCAGGGCGAAGCACATTAACTAAACGTCCGTGGCACTTTATTCAGTGTTTGGATTGCGGCCGAATCTTTTCCTCGGGGACATGTTAGAGTGGTCATTGTTTATTTAGCCTCGGTTCGATTTTGTTTCGCAGATTGTGGTGTCCTGCTGCGATCGCGCCCTGCGGGAACCCTGTGCAGTGTCAACAGTTTCCAACGTTGCCAGTTCCGGTGGAGAAGTCTCTTGGCTCATTTACCGGGACAAGAAGAAGACGTAGCAACTAATCCCGCGTGTAACTTATTCTTTCTTTTCTTTCGAGACATAAATACACGGCACGGCAAGCATCGTAGTTCGCTTCCGCTTGAGTGGCGCGCAGTAAGGCAATTAGTATCCTGTGCTGTACAATTAGGCGGACCTTTCTGTTTTCCCGTCTTGTGTCTCGAGGAATCGGGCCGGGTGCTTCGCCTGCGAGCGAGAAGGGATTACGGGGCTAAACCGTGAAGGCTATTTAATACCGAGCGCGACTTTTACCAACCGAGCGCTCACTTTTACGAAACAAATACTTACAGAGCGCGTACTTAATTACGGGGGAAATCGCGTAAGATTACGAGCCAGCCATTAACTGCTGCTGTTGCTACCCGGCACCAACACCGACAATATTTAATAATGCTCCGTCAATCAGAAAATCATTACTTACTACAGGCCATTTCTTCCATTAATTGAATTATGCTTATATCACACCTAGATATAATATCATTTTATTTTGATGGCAACCATTCAATTGGGTTTACTCCCAATTATAGAATGGTACATGTTATTATAATGGAATCTAACCACTTCGAGATTGATTCGTCTTCAGAATTTTAATTGAATAAACCGCGTTATGCTTATATAACACCTAGATATCACAAACTTGTAATTTTATTTTGATGGTAAACATTCAATTGAATTTACTCCCAATTATGGAATGGTAGATGTTATTATAGGAATCCAACCACGTCAACACCGATTTATTTTGGTGCAGTTGTAGTCAGAATCCCAATCCGTGGGACGACCTCCGAAATTTATTATTATTATTATTATATTATTACGAGAATTATTATGCAACTAAGACTATATTTCAAATGATCAAGTGATCAGCTTGAACGCCCGAGTGAGATATAATTTCATAATGTTTTTGCAATTTTAACGGCAATCACACACTACCGGCTGAGAGACTTGAACCGCGGAACTCTGGCTCGACTAATATGAATCTGTATTACAATATACACTTATAGTAGCACTTCTTGTATAATAGAAATCAAATAGTTAATATAAATTGTACGAAGTAGGTAAAGAAAATAATATTTTTAAAATAATGCCATACAAATTAGGGTATAACAGATATTTATACACCAAGTGAGATACATGAATGTTTATTCAAGAAAAGAAAGTTTAGCCCCCGAGCCCGAATGATGAGTGGGCTAATTTCTTCGAGTGAATAAACATTTGTATCTCACGTGGCTTATACAATATTTTATTCAATTTTGACGAAATTAGTTCAAATATAATGAATTATAAATTTATTTTGACACAAGAAAAAATAATCAAAGTAGTCGTTAATGGCAAGTTGTCAGTGTTTTTATGCATTTTTGACGAAATAATGACAGTTTAAAACGTAGTGATTTAAAAATGTGTTGAGTGATTAAAAAAAAATTAATTCACTTGCGAATAAACAGTTGTTTAAAAATGTTGCTATGGAGTTAATAATGGCAGTTTAAAACGTCAAAATTGAATAAAACAGATTTATACTTTTATCTTTATACTTATACCTCGAATTATATATACATAACCAACCAGTTATTTACTTCGCTTGGCATTCTCTTACATTTTTCATAATAAAAATTATACTAAAAAGTGTGGTTCACCTTAATTTTTTATTGGCCCATCCTTGGACCAACTACCACAAAATTCGAATTATGTCCCTGAGGTAGGATATATCGTTGTGAAATGAGAAATTGGTATTTTCTCATGATTTAGTCCAATTTAAAAATCATCGCTTGAATTTTCGACATTTGAGGATGTTATTTCCGCACGTGTGCTTTTCATCCCATTGATACTGATATAATTATAAAATAATATAATAAATAGTGTTGGTAACTGTCAATGTCTGGTCTTTTAGCGGTGATTTATGCAGTGTGAGCGTGTGTGCAGGGCGGTAATGTAATTATTTGAGTTTAATGTGATTTGTTGGGATGACGCGTGCAGTGTGCACTGCACAGCGAGGTACAACATACACGGCAGATCAGATGCGGATGACAAATGCACTTGGTGGCGGTTCGACTTGACAGTTATTCCTCGGGTGGAGATGTGGCGATGGCGATGTGACGATGTGGCGATGTGGCGAGTGGCGACTAAAAGCACACGCGTGCACATAATTCAATGATGCCGGCTGTCCGTGTTCGCCTATATGACTGTACGGGTGTCTATGCTTTCAATCTCTCTCTAACCCCTCGTGTACTACAAGTTAGAAGTTGAATGATGTATGTGTGCATGTATTGGTCGGTCATGCAAAAAGGAACCATGTTTTAATTTTAGCAGGACTCATGTAAAGATTGCGATTCATAATTAAATTATTTTATTAGTTTTGAGCTCCTTTAAATCGAATAACCATTTGAGTGAAATATTTACGTGGTATATTTAAGTCTACCTAAAATAAAAAATAAGATGAGTTTAAATTGTGAAATGGCGGTTGTTTTGTAGTGAAATTCTAGTGATATCTAGCCAATCGAACCCAGAGGTATTTTTAGGTAGTTGGATCGAAATCGAACTTGGAACCGTTTAGATGGAAACTATAACCATAAACCATTGTTTTACTACTGACATATTTGAATCAGGTTTGAGAAAAACCCGAGTCTTATAAAATCCAACCCAGCCAGCTTTTTTGGGTTGAATTATTTTTTTTATTTGTTTGTTTTTTAAATTGTTTACTTAATTTTGATGTCCTCCAATAATTTAATTGAAAAATGTGTGAACTTTTCGGATTGCAGTTTATTTATCATTGAAGTTGTTTGAATAATTTTCAGGAATAGCTTCACAGTTTATTGCGTTTTGTTTTTCGTTTTTATATATGTACCATTATTCAATTCCACCTAATTTCTATAAAGGTTTTTTTTTAATGTGGGCTTTATTGGGTTTTTTAAGTGAGTCGGTCAAAATAACAACAACCCTGATTTGAATTGTATCCTTGTTTATATTGAATTCGTTTCATTTACCTTGTATGCCTGATGCTTGTTTTTTACTTCTTGTTTAGGTACTGGTACTATAGGGAGTGAATATTCTAAATCGTAGTTTGGTTTAATTTATAAGTTCATGTGAGTGATTGTTTCAAAGAATCACTCATTTTTAATAAAAAGTATAATCTATTTGATAGAATTTTAAATATTGTATGTTCTTTTGATTTAGAATCAGTTGAACCAAAAGAAGAATACGGCTTGAATCTATTTTTAAATGTAGTAATTGCCAGATTTGCTTTTAAATGATATATCTGTTTTGTATTCAGTGCAGCATCGCATCCCAATACCTTAGCGTTGAGTTCACCTTGTGAATTGATTGACGACCTTTTTTAATTTCTGGCGACGGTATTTTTAATTGGCACGTTGTGTACACAGCCTGATTGCCAACCAATCAATGCTCGTGAAACCTTTCCAACAAATTATACAATTCCCTTTTTGTGCCATCAACAAAAAATTGTTTTCTTTAAATTCTTAAATGAAAAATACTTGTTTTGAATGTAACATGAGCTGCAGCAGTAAACAATCTGAACGTGGGAATTGAGCAATCATTTCGTGGAAGGTGGTATTCCAATTTCGTGATTCTCTTTCAATCAAATGGTCTTTAGTGTCTTCCTCACGTGCCAATTTAGGGAAGAGGAAGACTTAGGAAGGCGACAGGGGAGAAACAAATACTTCAGAAGACTTACGACGTCGTCGGGACGCTGCCGGTGACGCTTTCATTATCGGAAAAACAAAATGAAGCCGATACAGTCCTCTATAATTATTGTTGAACCGACCTCTCACGCCAGTTCAAACACAACAGTAAATAAATCGTTACCAAAATTGCACAGTTCCCGCATCATTCAGTTTTCTACATCAATAGGTAATCAATATTTAGGTTTTTCGTATAGTACCTACGTAGGGTTTGTAACTATATTTTGTGCTATTGAATTCCGATTTAAGAATTTTAGTTTTCGTTGAATATCTGTTATTCGATCCGCTTTCAATAACCTCAAATATGCTCCGTCCAAACTTTACAGTCTAAAATAAGTGTGCATATTAAAGATCTTAAGGCTAGTTTATAATTGATGTAACTGGTTACATTTTTGTATTCTGTAATGTTGAATAAAAGGCATTTCTATGTTACAGCTCCGTGTCATTGGACCGTAACACAGAAATGCCTATAGTTTAACTTTACATAATACAGAATAAGTAACTGGTTACATCCATTATAAACCAGCATTTTCAAGGAACAGTTTGTTACTATCAGCGGTCGGTTTTAGTAAGCAATGGGTTTAAATGGAACTATTGGATTATATCTAAAAGAATGTGAATCTAATGGCGAAATTTGTACTAAGAACTAAATCAACGGTGTTATTTTTAGTTTTCTATAGATGCGAAGCATTTATTAAGTGATTACCTACATTATTAAATTGGGATTACTTAGAAATATGTAAAACCAAATGTATCCGTTGGTAATGGAATGGACATTGACAATTCCATCTCTTAGAAATAAAATACCCTTACATAAACGGTTAGCTTCTCGGGTGATCGGTCGTGCTATTGTCTCGGTAGTGTTCAAATGGTGATACAATGAAACACAGTGGTGCGTTTGACCACCGAGAAGCTGAAATTTGTTTTGTAGATGCAGCTTAATTTAAATTGAATGCTTGTAAAACTAAGCTACAAGTGATTATACTATGTATAAATTGTCTTTTGTAGAAAAGAAATGTGTCGGTCACCCTCAGTTTTAACTGCACAGTTTCGAACTGCGTGAAGTGTGAGTACCTACTGATTGTTACTCTTGCCAGAAGTCATGTAATTACTGTGGAAAATTCCTGCAGTACGGTGTGAGTGAATTGAAAATGAAGGTATTAAAATCCACTTAAAATTTTAATAGGAAAGATGTGTTTATTTTTTCCCGGCGCACTTACTGCGTGACGCAAGCAAAAAGGCGGCACTCGTCGTCTCCCCGTGAGAGCATCTCCGCCCGGTCTCCCCTCCCCCGCCGCAACAAAGCCAATTCAGATTCCCTGCTAATGGCACATTACATTGTTACCTTACTCCCGCGCGCGCCGTCTCTCTCTCTGTCACAGCAAGCTATAGCTGCGTCTCTCGTTATGATGGATAACGGTCGGGCATCAATTAAGATTAGGCTGAACAATACCTACGCCGTGATGTCGGCGTCGCGACGTGCGGCTAGTCCCGAGCGAACTCGCACTAGGTCTCTAATTGTGCATTCTCATCCTACGGAACTGACGCCTAATGTTCTATAAGGTGTATTCGGATCAGAGTAGCGAGTATGTATTTTTAATTATTCACACAGTGGATGTGGCTACCATGAATCCACCTAGTGGCGAAGCAAAAGATTGAAATCTAGGGACTCGAACCGAACCGGAACAGGAACGATTATCAGAACGAACTAGTGATGCAGACCGAGACGAGACTTTTTCTCTAAATTGTCAAGTCAACCTGTCAACATAGATCTACCATTTTACTGGCATTGACTATGTAAAATTATTACATTAATTTTTTTATTATTAGGGATGAAAGAGAGATATTTCTGATCGGTTAGTACTTTTCCTCTCTAGGGAGGAAAAGTCAATTGGAATCCCGCATAAAGCGAGCGGAAAAGTACTTTTCCTCTTTAGGTAGGAAAGATACTGACCGGTCAGAAACACCTCACTTTCGTCTCTAGTAATAGGGGCTAAAGTAGCGTTTTCGGTGGAGATTGAAAAAAATAATTTAATTACCTAGGCACTAAAAGTGACATTTCACAGACTGCCAGCTGTAAAAAATAGCACTTTTAATGTCAATCGGCGAAAAAATATATATATTTTTTTTAAATGGTCGAGAAAACGAGACGAGATTCCCATAACTGAAGCCAAGCACCAGAACTTGAACCGCTTTTTAAAAAACCGGTAACCGTTTCATTTCAAGAAGAAGAAAATATAAAAACCGGAACAGAATCAAACCCATTAAAGCACCGCGAACCGAACCTGAATCGTTATTTTGTGCGGTTCGAGTCCCAGGTTGAAACAGTCAACATTTTATAGCTCTGACTTTTTCATACAGAGTAGATCGGCATCGTAGTAGGTCATACAATGGAGAGATAGTACAATGGTCGAGTGCTTGGCTCTGATTGCAGAGATCATGGGTTCGAATCCGGGCTTGGTGTGAAATTTTCATGGATTTATTTGGTTGGTATCTATCTACTCTCGTCACCACTCCAAGTTGGGATGCACGATGCAATTATCTTGGCAATCACAAAGCTATACACGTTTAAAATCCATATAGGAGTGACGTAATAAAAAACAAGCAAATTATTCGTATGAATCAGGATTTTATGAGTTTTATACGAGTAAAATGTGTAAGAAAGATATAGCATATTTTGTGAACGTGGTGGATAGAATTTATCTGATATGAAGTCAGTCCTATATGGATTTGAAACATCTATATCATCGGATACCAGCTAGTGCTAGTGATTGTAATATGGGCTAGCACGAGAGGGTTAGAAATGAAAGAACAGTCTTGACTGAATCTCACATTGTCAGGAGACAATTCAAGTTTATAAATCATCGTGTTGATACCAAAACACAACACCCGTAACTGAGGAACCGTCTTTCTCTCAGGAATGACTTCAACAGAGAAAATAAAAATATAGAACATTTTAACACAGGAAAATGCAAATCTAGAAAATTTATTGTATGTGGGACTCAAGAATGGTTCTGGGTTGTTCATTTAGTTCAGTTCAATTCATTCTAATTTTGCACCATTCTGTATGACTTCGCACTTTGCACTTATACAAGACATTATATCAGTTGACTCATGAACACTTATCAGTTATCACTTTTAGAAAGAGATGGCCAGTCCACCATCACCATGACAGTCAACTGGCGACACCGGTCCATTCGGTTTATAGAGGCCAATGATTATGTAGCTGATATATTGTCATCATCATCAGGTATATAAAATAACGTAAATTTGAGTTTGGAATGAAGGATTTAGAAACCACGATTGGGGAGCTGATCCGAGTTCGCTTGGGACGAGAATGCACGCCTCCCGTGATGTCACCGAAGCGCCAGCGGCGCAGACGATGTTGATAAATAATTACGTAATCCTAATTTTATTATAATATTATGTGTGGTCAGATAAAATTTAACTCTTCCCGGAATTGGTGATTCAGGAGGCTATTATTAGTATATTGATAGAAAACAAATAAGTTTGTCATAATTGCGATGTTGTGCGGTATTAATAATGTGGTTGTGGTCATCTACAGATCGAAGTGCACAAATAAACACCGCAAACTATTTTGGGAGGAAATTTTTCGAATAGTATGAATAATCCGAAAATAATTTTGTTGTCAAACAAACACTGCTATTCTTGTATAAGATTATCCATAGATGAAACGAGCAGTAATATTATTATTAAACAAGCATCAAAAGATTATTTGTACTCAATTTGTACTGTAATGACTAATAATAAGTGTTATGCGTAATGACATTAAATTGTTTAATTAGTTGGACGTGATTTCAGTGGGCTAAGGATTTGTTTATTAATGATCTAGTTGACTTGAAACTAGAAACGAGTGTTTATACCAGTTTGAGTAAAAACTATTTTTATTTAGTTACATTTCTGTTACAGTTTGGTGTTCAATGATTAATTTTGTCGAAAAACAATAATAATAACAAATAACTCATCAACGTAGTCGTAGCAGTAGCTGCGCGAGTTTAAGCACAGCACAGTGATGACTTACGAACACGGAATTCCGTGGTTCAAGTCTCTCGGCCGCCATAATGGGTGATTGTCGTTTAATTGTAAAAAATCTTGCAATTAAATCGAACTCGGACAACATGATCGTCTTAAATGTAATCCTGGTTCCATAAGAGTATCTCTGATGCCGCTTTGAATTTATAACGACGTCGTACGGTTCAGACTGCATCAAAACGAGTCAGTCAAAGTGGTTGGATTGTGGATTCCACTATAATAACATCTACTATTCTATATTTAAGAGTAAATCTTGTTGAATTGTTACCAGCAAAAAATAAAATAAAATAGTTCTGTGCATTATTATTGGAATAATCCATAAATAGTAGGAACTAATTATACATGAAAGTATAACAAACTGATGTAAAATACATTGGGAAGTCCTCTCTCTTCCTGATCGGTTGTGAATTATGAATTAATGCTTTATTGGCACCCAGTGCAAGATCGTTATCTGCGACGCTGTCTCCGCTGGAACGAAGAAGCAGGGTTGTAGTAAGGGGGAGGGGGTAACACAGCGCGCATTGTGCAGGTACGTGGCGTCGACGGCAGCGTCGGCGGTAACGAAGGAAGCACTTTACTGTATTGAATTTGGGTGTCGCTGTTGTGCGAGTTTTTGTACTGCGAGTTACTTGGACGACATCGCGCACAAAGGGTGGGAATTCACAAAAACCCCGCGTGATTGATACCCCGCGCTCACCCCGGCTCCCAACTCCTGGAAGTTCTTACACCGATGCCAGAAGGTGTAATCCGATAACTCGCAATTAGCCAAATGCACTCATTTATCAAACCTCGGTCGGCGAGAGGTTTGTTATTAAAGTATAATTAAATTTCTATACAGTTTTGAAAGGGGTCCACACACGAACAATCTACAACGTTACTCTAACCATCAAATGCCCGACGTCAAACTAAATTAACCCGGATAACAGGAAACTAACATATACCTAACCTAACTTTTTCTTTGATAATCTACAAACTGTACAAATTGCTTGAATTTATCAGCTATAATTACCAACTTGAAAATTGAATTGGATTATTTATGAATAATAATGCAGTGTGACATTTCGTATAGAAAATGAAAATATGTATAACATAAGTACTAGAATATTATCCATTAGAATGAAGGCAACAAGGCGAGTTTCGTAATCATTCGAGAGCATAATTGCCATATTAAACTCGAGCAAAAATAATACTGATAACTACTTTTTTTTATAAGAATTATTTTATTTTTGAGATTACGTACATTCGTGAACAAAATACTGATTTAATTCAAATTCAATTAAAATTCTATATAATAATACATATTATAAGGAATAATTTAGAAAATCGTCTAAAAAATTCACACAGAAAATGTATAATAACAAAAATTGTTATAAAACAACATAAAGGTTCTTTATGTGTAATGTACTCAAAAGTTAAATACGCATGTAAAATGCACGATATTTTGCCATCTGTTTCTATGATACTGCGCTATTCATCATCATCACAAATCAATAATAGCAATATGCCAGAGTGAAATTTGAAACGATCAATGGTAAAATTTCATTCCAACAAGGATTATACTGACACTTAAATGATCAAATTAACAGTTGCGCCTTTTGTAAAATTTTTATTAAAAAAATTGTACATGATTATAAAAATGCCGAAAAATTCATAAAAATATCCAATGTATACTTTACACGGTTATATCTCATGATTTTAAAACGCACATCTGTAGATCCATCCTTTCTCTATTAAACGTTTAAAAACATTATTTTGAAATCAATAATAAACTGACAGTTTACTCGCAACGAAAACACTTTTAGTATTTTTCAACTTCAACACGACAATGCATAGTTGGAGGCGGTAAAGTACGAGTTTCGGGCTGGTATCGGGCAGCTGCTGTAGTGGGGAAGGGAGTGGAATAGAAGAAAAAGTAAACTCGATAGTATTCTAGTAAGTAATTAATAATAATAATCATTTATTACCTTAAGGTCCATAAGGACGTATGGAAGTGTACACAAAGTTACAGTTTATAGAATATACAACATATTGGTACCTACTAGTAAGTAGTAGTAGTTGGAAGATTTTGAAAGTCATAGAAAGAGAATAGTACCTATGCGTATGCATACATACAAAAATCACGCGAATACAGGTAAAATTCAAACCTGATAACCTTACTATAAAATACACCCTCCATCTTCTCCGTTAAAAGCGATTTGATCTCAGCGATCAATTCCAGGTCCGAGTGTCGCCTGTCAGCTCACCTCTCTGGCTCTGGTCAGCTCGGCATCTCGGCGGTCACGGATATGAGATGATGCGAAGGAAAACATGCAGAGCGGAAGTCGCACGTCCGCGCCGCCACCGCAAGGTAATAAAACTAGCCAATATCCGGCGCCGTACCTTGGCCAAGCCGTGGACAGCAGATGTTGTTCGGATATTGCAGAGTTTTATATGTCGGGGAAGGTGATGGCCGATGCAGGAGGATGGACATCGTATATTCCAAGGGTTCGGTAAGACCTAAGTTATACCGACATGGGAAATTCATTACAAAATATCGTCAGAATCAGAACATACCGCTGGTTAAAAAGTAATGCCTCTATTTTGATCAAAACCAAAATTCTGACCAAGAAAAACTGTTTTTATTGATGATTTTAATATCGTCTTTTATAAGTGCTTATATTCCACTATAACCTATAACTATTCTGTAATTGGGAGTTAATCCTGTAGTATGGTTAATCATAAATAAGGTTCTTCGCGTCCTGAACTTATTTCTATTGAAGATTAAATTGATAGAACTCAAAACGCAAAAATGATTTATATGAAAGTACCCAACTCATAACTCATATTATTGTGAGTAATCGTAAAGATACATAATTATAGTATACCCTAGATTAAGTTGGCTACAACAGGTAGAAGATGATTTGAAGAAAGACATAAGACAGGAGGCAATGGAACAACATAGCCAAGAGCATTTAATACAAAAATGGAAAGTGATCCCCTCCAAAAAAGGATCTAGAAAGCTTCGATTGAAGCGGGGCAACTCCACAAGGAGTGTTAAACCATATTATTATTAGATGAAGTTACCAGCCATTCATTCACAGGTGCTCATGGTGTTTGTGGAGAGTAAGTAACAAGAGCTGAAGGCGATTTTTTTTAAAAAGGTAGTAGGATGTTGACCAACTGAACGCTTTTAGAGCATAGGTACGCGTTTTCGTTAAAAGATATTAATGTGTGCTATACACACGCTTTTAAAGAAATTGTAGTAATGTACGCTTTTCTGGCAAAACCAATAGTAATCCAATAGTTTCGAACCTTGCTAATGAGCGACAGTGACTGTGAGTCAAACGTCAATCTCCATCTGATTTGGTTTTTATGCAATATTTCACAGAGCATGATCGACAGAGCTTTATAATTTTCTTTGTAAAGTAATTATGGCGTCAATCATCTCAGAATAATCTAAGCCGGAACCGGAACTGCAAGTTTAAGTTTTAATGTTTCAGTTGTCAGTCGCTTAAGCCAACTGGCGTGGCAGGAATACGTTTAGCTCCGCTTGTTTAAGAACATAACGAATAATGTGCGTTTTACTATCGCATTTTTTTAAACAATTTGTTACATTGTAACAGTATGTATCTCTGAAATGATTTTTTTTTATTTGTAACAAAATTTTGGTCACAACTGAATTAATATAGGTACTTGAAATAAAAAAAAAATAACAAAGTTGCCAATACAATACTGTAGGTATAAAAGCATAAAATAATTTAAGAAATGTAAATAAACCTATAACTAGAATTTTAAAAAAACACTAAATCTATGCAAGTCAACAATATAAACAGAATATTGGTCGAAGCAGGTCGAAATGCGCAATTCGTACCAGCACCTAATATAATTTGTTGCGCAGGAATAAATTTGAGGGTATCCCACTTTCGCATATGACATACTCCTCTAAATCTAAGTTCTCAGTCACCGCAGCATCCCTCTCTGATCGGCGCTGCATGTCGGATTATTGCCGTCATAATTCTGATTGATCGCGCGACGCAGCCACACTGCGGACTTAAGTAATTGGCCGCGACAAACGCCAAACTCCGGCTCTGATATATGTACTCCACACATCTCCAAATACACAGCCGATCACTCCAAAACGCGATAAATGGGCCTGAAGAATTCCACTCAATTTGCAAAGAGACTACACTTGAAAGAATTCAAAGTAAAACATTTTATTATAATTTTACTCGAGAGCACTGACGTAAACTGGAGGGAAGTATTTTGTCCATAAAAAGGTCCATACTTTAAATAGTACCTACTTATATTAACAACAAGCAATTACCTTATAATACCAGATCTGCACAAATCTGTTTTTGTATAAATTTGAAAAAGATTTTGACTGAAAATGGAATTTGAGGAGACAAATAATTAAAATATTAATAAAGAACCATAGGCGTCGCGAGAGGGGCAGGCTTCTTCCCCTACAAAAATCCTACCGGCGCCCATGTAAGCAAAAGCAACCCACAATAATACCATTGGATCCGAGTGATTGGATTCCACTATGAATCGACTATAATAACATCTGAAATTCTGTTATTGGGAGTTCAATGGAAACATTTAGTGTTGCCGTGAGACTTGATTGAGATTAGTCTCGATCTTGTATCGTCTCGTCACGAAATTCGAGACGAGATCACAAGGCAAGTCTCGACTACAGATTTGAGGCCAAGACGAGAACCAAGTTGATCCGATACCCTCGACTCTATATCGACTAATCTCGACAAACAGCATCACTAGAAATATTGTTTAGATTTCTTGAAGTTATGGAAAATTGCAATAAATTGCAGTTAAATATTTGAAAACTTTATTTAAGCACAGTTGAAAATTTATACTTTCTGTAAACAACCGACAATAATCCGAGTGATTGGCTTCCACTATCATAACAAATAGTTTCTACCTAGGTATATAGTATTATCGATATTGACTGGCGAGCATATTATTTTTTTCTTTTTAAATTCTTTTATTATACTATGAAACTATCATGAAAAAGTTGTCGATATCCAATTCAATAATTTTGTCAGGAAGGACTGCATCTCCCGTTATATACTGTTTAAGAGTGTAATAAAATACGGTGAATTAAGTAAGGATTAAAATACAATTTATCAAGAGCAATTTGGGTCACGTACGTTTCAATCAAAAGGAATCGAAAATATGTTTACTATTTTAATGCTGAACTTGACCGGTTTGAAAAGTTTATAGTCGTAACTGAAGTTTTATATTAAAAATTTATTGTAGGTAATGAAATAAAATTTGGATATTATGTACGCAATTTAAACTTTATTGATATTGCCGTAACTAATTGAAGTCCGAACGATGCTTTTATACTTTTCTGATATTTTAGAAGACGAATAAAAGAACAGGTATTAATATCATAAAGCAAGTTTTTAAATAAGAAAAGAAGGCGTAAATAATGAAAGAAAAAACAATAAAGCACAACAGAATGAAATCCGAAGACGAAGGGAACGCACAATCGTAAATGTAATTCGTTTTTACGCATTCTCATGCATTGGCATTCACGAATAACGAATAAGGAATGGAAACAGAGGGACAGGACAGTCTCTAGTCTCCAGTCTCGTAAAATCGACGCCGTGCAATATCGCGACTTCCGCTGATCTTAACATACAGACACGCGCGGAGGATCCACCAGTGTTTTTCTCAATACCTCGACCGTTTGATTAAATTTCTGATACGTTCCTTGTTGCGCTCTCAGCGCCAAGAATTTACACCGACGCCTTCAATTTCAACGCCTTATAGGTACTAACCTATGCGACACAATGAATTCAGAAGCTGAAAATAAAAGTAATCTCGCCTGTAAATGTGTCACTGTGAAGACTTCTTTGTGTCGTTTGTTGCCTTCAATAAGATACGGCCATCCTATCGACTCCAGAGACGGATTCAACGAGAAAAAACCCTCTTACCTGAAACAAACAAAAAACAAAATTAATCAATATAAAAACAACAACACCGCAAAACGGAAATATAATTAATGATGTTGGAAAGGGTACACCAGTCAAAAAAGTTGTATTTTATTATTTTTTATTCATTGCTCGTCAGTCATTTGTCGTTAAGGAAATGTTTATAAGTTCTTGTTATGTTACCCCCTTTGTAACTTTTCATGTAGCCGAAACGTCGGCTTTATAAATAAATAAAATTAATAACTACAACAATATCGTAATTGGTGTACACATTATTTCAACCTTTTAATATCCAAATTTCGGCAGTCAAGATTCAATTTATGTAATTAATAATAGGCAACGTCAGTTTGGTTCTAAACTAACTTTTTACCTTGCCTCGTCGGTTCGCTGGCGCGAACCTTGATAAGAAAATCGTTCGGAACCTAGGTTACTCTCAGAACATTCGTTGTAAATTTTGCTTATGTACCTACTTTATAAGATATTGTTTTATTAAAAATTTTAGTTTTGTGTGTAAACGGACGTTTGCTGTCGAATTTTTTTTTTAATTTTTAAACTCAGCTAATATAATAGCCAGATTTAAACGGCCTAAGTTATTTTATAGATTAAACACCTAAAAGTAAAGTGGCAAGTTCAGAATAAATTTTGATAACAAATTTGTCTACGCGCTTTCTACATAAAATGACATTATCTAAATTATTAAAATTTGCACCGAATCAGTAAATTAAATTGCAAACGCATTAGTTCTGAAATTAATTCTTAATTTTTGAAACAACTAAGTGTTTTCAATGGTTTTATTTCATCAATGTGGTGTATTTGATACACAATATGATTTGTTCTTAGCTAGATCCCTAGAGTTACATTATAAATAAAAGAAAGTACCTATTCATTAAATTAGTCATTTCGAAGACAAAGCGCTGCCGACAGCAGTAACTTTCTTCGAAAATTTTCATGCGAACAAGTTACGAGTAAACGTTGTTGTCTTAATTTTGGTTGTTTCAAAGTTAACATTCTGGGTAAAATTTATATGGAAAGAAGTAAACTATCTCCTCAACAAATTCTTAACGGGCAGTTTCAGTTTCAAGAATGTCCAGTCGCCGTGAAGTTCCCTCCAAGTTTTCTTATTAAATATTTCTGGGCCGGTACTGGGACCTATCGGTGATATATGCCATGTTACTTCAAGAAAATTAATTCTCTTTTCTCCTCCTTAGGCCCGCTCTATTCACTGTGCCTGTTTTCCCATCCGATTATATTTATATCGTTAGCAATATACGAGCTTAATCAAATACCTAACTCGAAAGAATTTCAATTACGTGCCTACGTCTTAGAGCAGGGTCGGCCGCTATATATACATCATTTCAAAATCAATTGCTGTTACTAATATACTTGAGTGCGCCTTCTGCCAGCATAGAGAGTGCGCCTATATAAAACCTGTCGATAGAGATGAGAACATACAATAGGGGTAATTGATGAATTAGAAATATTTATTGCCATGCGGCGTTCGAAAATTGCAAGAGGGAGGCGAAGTTTACAATTACATCTGTAGTGCAGAATTAAAATAAATTTACATTTGTATGCTGAACGCAGAAAGGAGAAAAGTCTCAATTTGAATTTATTTCTAGTTTTATTGGCATGTTTCTATTTAGAGCTAGAGAAATATTATCATATGGAACCATACAAAACATTTTTAGTTTCCAGTTAGGTACATAGTAAATGAACAGGAAGCGGTGGTCACAAAAAATTTCCACAGTTTTATAATTTCTTTGATATCAGGTCTTATTCAAATATGATCAATATTGACGAAGTAATTATTCCAGTTTTTGATATATTTTTGATTTTTAGTTCATTTTCCAGGCATTCAACGAAAGAAAAGATGAATGGAACTGATCGCATTGTATTACTGAATAGTGAGTTCGTATAAGTGCAACAACTGACATAATTATTTTGTTAGCTCTGAATATATCTTATGGCTTTATTACTATTTTATGTAAAGACTGGTTTATAATGGATGTAACTGGTGACTTCTTCTATGTTCTGTTAACATAAGCTATAGAAATTTCTATGTAACTGGTCATAATGACACTGGATTTGACGTTTACTTATTCGGTAACAGGAAGGTTTGCCAACTTTTAAGAAAACTTTCTATAGTATATAATAATAAATTTGATTCCAACTCTTTTCATTGAATTGTGTTTAACAAGAAGAGATCAATTCATTATCATTATCAAAAAAATCTTAATTTGATACTGTGACAAAGTGACATTTTAGAAAAAATAAAATAGAAAATTAAAGGCCAATGTCTCAAAATTTTAATGTAAAGGATTAAGCTTCATTTAGACCTATCCAATTATAAGTATAAGTGGATAATTTAACCAACCAACGCTCAACGATCGCACTAATAATTGAAATTAAAATTTTGTGGAAGCGTTGGTTGGTTAATTTAGCACTTATACTTATAATTGGCTAGGTCTTAATCTAGTTTCAGACCCTTTAAGTGAAATTTTGCGACTTATAACAAGGCCATTGATAGGTAACCTCATTTATAAAATTGGCATTTATTGAATACAATGATTAATTGAAGCACAGTACTCGAAGAAAGAGTGTGAAATAAAATGTTGTATGTAAACAACTTGTTTGTACCTTAATGTTTCACTTTTGGCTCTAGATAAATAAATAACTATTAAGATCCGACAAACCATAATAGCGATTTTAGTTATTACAATTTGCATTATTTGTATTAATTGTAATTTATATATGTATTTATTTTATTTTGATGGTATCCATTCAACAGGCTTAATTCCCAATGACAGAATCATTATATGTTATTAAATGGAATCCAACCACTTTTAGAGGGTTCTGGAATCGAACTCGGGGCCGCTAGCATGCTAGGCGAACACTTTACCATTAATAATTTATTGCAATATTCCCATAATTTCTTAATACAATTTATTCTTTACTAATACTTCATGATTGCAGTTTATTTACGTTCCAAAAATATCTCGTCCACTAGTTCTCAAAGAAAGCGTAATAAATCAACAACTCCAAACATTCTGAAGTTTGTATTTGAATATAGTCTATAAATCACAACTTCAACAATCAACCGAAAGTATACTTCATTATAAACCCCACTGACCAGTGGCCTCTTCCTACACCCTCTGTTCCATCCCTTGTGAAAAACCTCGAGGAAACCTAAACCTACCCCATGTGCGGCATTCCTTGGAGATACTGGTAATATGGTTGTTTTCTATCAGACGTAAGATGATTGCAGGAGGCAATATTGGTTCTGAGGCTGACCGCGGACCTTGCAATAACATACATTCTGCTGTGCATATATCAGGGGACCGGGAAGAATCCCTGTAGCCTGTGGCCTTTGAAGCGCGCGGAATTGAGACACTTTGGTTAATAAAAATACCGATATGAAGCTGGACACTGGACATAGGTTTGAGGAGAAAATATACATAGATACTCCCACGCCAATGCAAGGGCAGAGGAATTTTCAACAAGAAATATGGAGCAAAAATAGAGAATATCAATTTGTGAAATATTGTTGCAAGAGACTTGAAAGTAAAAGAAAAGTTATGTTTATTCTAAAGACTAAAACGTTACATGATTGCTGTTTGGTGGTAAACATACAATCTCAACAATTCCAACGATTCTGGCTATATTATTAAAAATTTCAAACTGAAATAAAGTGTCATGAATGTCATTATTATATCGATAAATGCAAGTTGCACAATATTGAAATTTCCGGAAGGTGTTTTGTAAAACCAAAGTCACAATATGATATATTGTAACATGCTTTTTCGTTTTGAATTTGATAGCAAGAGATACATTAAATGAGAAACAAAATAACTAATCAAGCACCAAGGTACTAAGACTACGAGAATAATGATTTGAGTTTGTTGGGCGATAGTTCAGTAATCTTAAGGGTATCGACTCCACATAGTTTTACAAACAAAGCAAAATTTAAAAATTGAATTTACAGACGAAGAATGGAACTAGGTTTATGCCGTGATACATTTTTTCATAAATCTCTTAATAATAAGATAAAGCATGTAAAAAATTGTTTAAAAAACACTTTTTCATAAATTTTTTATATGACTCCAATGATTTTTTCAGAATTATAACTGGGCATAAACCTAGATTAATTCTTTCAAAAACGTCTAGTACCTGTTTTTCCTTCAAATTTGTAATATGTAATGAGTAAAGCAGAAACTGCTACACCTCTAATCACGAAATATTTTGTAACGGAGACGAGACTCGTATAACCTTAAAATTTGTTTTATGATTTCAAGACGAGTTTCATTTTAAACAAGTACTTATAACGGGTTGATTTATTATTATTGACATTGACTAGTTTGTTATGTTCAAACTTCAAATAGAAATTTTACTAGCAAACTGAATTTCAATTTGCTATTTAGTATCAAAAGAAATACTATACCAAAAAATTACTGGTACTGGTATTAGAATCAGGGACTCGAACCGCACGAAATAACGGTTCATGTTCGGTTGGCGTTTTACTGTGATTTATAGGATTCCGGTTTTCATATTTCTACTTGTAATAACCGGTTACCGGTTTTCAAAAAAGCGGTTCAAGTCCTGGTTTCGGTTTTATGATTTATAAAATAACAAGAAATTAATTTATAAATTTTCCTCCAGATTTGGTATAAAATATAATATATTTCTAAAAAAATTAAAACCTTGACTCAAACATAGAAAATCTAACAATTTTTCCTATTCCGGTTCGGTTCGAGTACCTGATTAGAATAGCTAGTTCAAGAGGTTGATATTAAATGAGACTTAATAAACAAATTTCAAAATTAAAAGTTGTTCTTTCTCCTTCAGGTAAGTTGGAGTGTCAGTTCTAAACAGTGATAAATTCTAGACTAGAGGATACGCTGTCAAAAATACACTACGTGCTCTTTTTATAAAAAGTAGGAAAACGATCATGGACACAGTGACATGAACAAGGGCAGGTCGACTGGTCGACATAGATACACGGACACCGGCTGTCGTTGAAGAAGGTGACAGTTTTCAAACTTTAGATTCGATATTTTCACGCCGTTTAGTGAAATCACTCAGCGACATTTTCGCTCCAAATGCAAAAACATAAAGAAATAAACCATATTAAAAAAGTTGTAGATGTATTTTATTGACTAACTATATTAATATAAATAATGTTTTCAGTTTAGAAATTAATTGCTCTCGTCAACTTTCCAAGTTAGAAATAATGAACTTGGCAACTACGAATCTATCGAGCACCGACTAGTGGTTGTAATAAGGGCTTGCGCGAGAGGGTTAGATGGAAGAACAAACTTGGCTGAATCTCGCCCATTGTCAGAAGGTAATTAATGTTTATAAAATATTGTGTTGAAACCGAAACACAACACCCGTAACTGAGGAACTGTCTTTCTCTCAGGAATGACTTCAAGACAGGAAAATAAAAATCTAGAACATTCAAACATAAGAAAATGTAAATTTAGAAAACATATTGTATGTAATCAATATATAAATTAGTGGTTACGATACTCTTATGCGGCTTGTAGAACAAGCTTAAAAAGTATGCTATAATGTAACGTAATATTAGTACGATTGACATTGGAAACATTGACAGGTTGATAAAAACAGTGATTTAACTTAAGTGGTCCGTATACCTCCTAAAACCCAGTATAAAATGTAGGTACTAACGTAGCGAGTGTTTTTTTGTCAGTACAAAAATGGTAAAATGTCATTCCAACAAGGATTATATACTTAAAGAATCAATTAACAATTGTGCCTTTTTCAAATTTTTTTAAGGACAATTGTATAGGTATAAAAATTCTGAAAAATTCATAAAAATTTATATCTCATGATAGAAATTTGTTCTTAAAATTTTATAAAGACACATCTGTAGATCCATTCTTTATCTAATAAATGATTATCTTGAAGTTAATGATAAACTGACAGTTTACTCGGAATGAAAACACTTTTACAGTATTTATCAACTTCAAATGCGGCAAAGTACGAGTTTCGGGCTGGTTTCGGGCAGCTGTAGTAGTGGGAAAGGAACTGGAATAGAATAAAAAGTAAAATTGAGATTATTCTAGAAATTCGGAAAAAACGGAATCCTTACAGGATTTACTGTGCGATGTAATGGTTAATATGATTCCAAAATGCAATCAAATGAAATGATATCTAGCAGTCTTGAAAATAAGCGATAAATCTCGGTGTTAATTTTCCCGTTCGTGTAGTACATCTTGTAGTATGATAAAGGCCGCTCCTCCAATTATTCTACGTGAAGAAGAGCGGTAGCACCGGAACAAGGGCATGTTAAACCGTTAAAGTGCGTCGTGTTCCGGCTCGGGATGAGACAATGGCGGCTTCTGGAGAACTTGTCCGAAGACTCCGGTGATTCCGGGGAGGTGAAGGGTTCCGGGCGATCGCTGGAAAGCGGCGCGTGCCTCACGCTTTGATCTGCTCCACACACAAATCTTCCCCCAAGCCGAAAATCTCAAAAGGTACACGGAGAAGATTCGGAAACTTACACATTCCTTACCACTTTATACAAGATTAATTTCATAAAATATTTTCAAGTACCTATCGATAAATAATTTTTTTATTTTGCTGGTAACCAATCAACAGGATTTGCTGTCAATTACAGAATGGTAGGTTTTTATTATAGTGGCCGATTCATCTTGGTGCAGTCAGAATCTCAATCCGTGCAACCAGGACTACATTTAAGACGATCAAAGTGGCCAGCTTGAAACGCCCGAGTTAAATTTAATTGTATGATTTTAACGACAATCTCACACTGTCGACCGGAAGACTTGGACCGCATACACATTTTCTCCACGTTTTACGGGAGTTACAAAATTTTATACATACTCGTACAAAATCTATCACTTCTATGATAGTCCTACATACTATGAGTAATCGGTAAAGATTTATATTTTACCATGAGTCTGATTACCAGTCATCAACTCACGGATGCTCGTGATTGTTAAGGGTATCGACTCCACGTAGCTCAACACCGCGTTTGTCCTATGTTAATGCATAGAAACGCTCGCTAAAAATACGGAAAAGCAGTCTAGCAATTTCTACAATACTCACGAAGTTTTATAGATAAAGCTAAATTTCATAAATTTATTTACAGTTGAAGAATGCAACTAGGATTATGCCGAGTTACATTTTTTAATAAATCTCTTAATAATAAGAAAAAGCATGTAAAAAATTGCTTAAAACACACTTTTTCATTAATTTTGTATATGGATTTCAAAGATTTTTTCATAATTCTAACTGGGCATAATCCTAGGTTAATTCTTTCACAAAAATCTAGTACCTGTTTTTCCTTCAAATTTTTAATATGAAATGAGTAAAGCAGAAACTGCTACACCTCTAAACACGCAATATTTTGTTATGGAGACGAGACCATTAATGGAGAGTACACCACAAGGGAGATTTTTGTGCGCAGTTAAACTGGGATTGTGTACTCGACCGAATTCAAACCTGAGTTGTCAGAGCCACAGCCGTTCAAATTGCTCATTCAGCACAAAATTGCGCTGAATTAGTTTGTTTGAGCAGTGATTTGTGCTAATAAGAATATGTAAAAATAAAACAGTTGTGATCTACTGTGGGAATTCGGATCCAGGATCAATTTCTGCATAAGCGTGTTCTCTTCAAAGTGTCGGAAACGCATCGCCACCGCCTGTAGATCTTAGATCAGAGTCAGAACAAAAAGGTTAAAATGAAACATCTACCGTCGTAAATCCACATCTCATTAGGGGGATTCCTTGCAATTAGAATAAGAATCGCGCACACCTTAAAGCAATCGGCTACGCTTAACTTTCACAATAGAGACGCGAAAAACTTAAATGCAGCCGACGACTGCGCCATAATTAAGAGAATTTGTTACAATTTCACCCCAAAGAGAATGAGACATTTTAATTCGTCCTAATGACGCCAATAAAGAGAAATAAATAGCGGATATAAAATCTTGCTCGCAAATAAGAAAATGTAACAATTATTAAAAGCAAAATTATTGACAATCTTTATATATTTAACGTTAATTGATATCCTTTCAAATTCGAAACTCATCACCATCTGGTATAGAAACTGAAATTAACATAGGTAAGTTGTAAGTAGGTATTTATTTAAATAATACATTAATTGCACATCTTTTGTATTCAGTAAGGATGAATCCACAATGGACGTAAGTGTAAAGCTAGATTCAGACCAACAAAATTATAAGTACAAGTGCTAAATTAACCAACCAGCGCTTCCACAAAATTCCAATTTCAATTATAAGTGCTAACGTTGGTTAAATTAGTCCCATATATGTACACTAGAGGAAAAAATTAGGGGAAAAATCTGGTGGAGCATTCCGCAGGCCCAAATTCGTCGCCTCATCAACATGCGAGAGCGTTGTGCAGAAGTGCGTAGGCTACGCGGAGGAAACACGCGATACTAAACATGACATTCTTATGATATTTTAAATTTCAAATGCCCATAACTTCGGATCAAATTATCGTAGAAACTTGTTCTTTTTTGAACTTTAAAGGAAATTGTGTGAACTTTTATGTCCTTGCCTTGAATATGGTCTACAATTTTTTTTGTACTCCGTGCAAGTTGTTAAAGTTGGACATTTTTTCAGTCAAAAAACATTTTTTTTCTATGGTGGTTTACGGGACATGGGTTGTATCGAATGTGGCTTTCAGGTACACCATTCGAAAGAGGAGACTTTGATCTTTTTAAAACCCAAAAGATGATTGATTTTGGGTCAAATGCAACCGAGTTATCAAGGTTTGAAAATTTGACATTTTTCGTCAACAAAAAAATTTTCCCCTAATTTTTTCCTCGAGTGTATAATTGGGTAGGTCTGAATCAAGCGTAAGCGAAGCGTAATTTTTTTTAAACGAACATAACAGATTATGTAAAGTTGAACTGGATTCAACTGTACGTTTTTCTTACTTAGTAGGTAAGATTTATACAGTTCTGATATCACATAGTTCAAAACTTCCATTGTCATTTAATATTTAAAAAATGTTCTCTTACGTAATTCTTATGTTTACGTTCATTGTAAATTCGGACTTAAGTATGGTTTCTGGCCAATATAACTTAGTATAGTGGTACTGGTAACATATTCATTCGCAAATATTAGTCACACGAATTCGTAAGTAATATCATACATAAATATTAAAAGAAACGGTTGAATATCAACATATTATAAATTTCAGGTGCAGACCGAATAGAAAATACTTCGTAGTACAAATGTATACTCTTAATTTTTATGAAAGAGTTTTGTTTTAGAAATAAAACAGCGAATTCTTATCTCCGCGGATGACACACTGACGCACAAATTCTCAACATTACACGTGATTCAGTCTTACTGACGGGTGCTATAAGTCATCGTGCGGAAATGCGGCGGCATTTGAACATTTGAAGCCCCCTGCCGTGCAAGACAAAGTCGCACGACAGTGTCCAACTGTGAAACTCGGACAAAACACAGGGTAACAGAACCCCTGCGATCAAATGCACCGGGGATGATTTACAACCGCAATGCAGGACAGAGAAACTGATTTATTATATTAGAATAAGAAGCGAAGTTATTTTCATTAGCCTGTTTAATATGGAGTGTTTATTATTAGGATAAAAAGTTGGGACATAAATTTGGAGATAATCAATGAGAATCAGAAGAAAGTTTTCTATTTTACTAATGGGCTCGATTTGATTTTCACATGAATCATGGAAGAGTTAACACTTCACGTTGTTTCGATATTTACACTTGCCAGCTTTTGCTTGTCGTCAATTCACGGGTATTCGTGATTGTTAGTGAAGAGTACACAACAGGAGAATTTTTTGTGTAGTTTAACTGGAACATTGAAAGTTGAACTAGAAACAGACTGTGAAATGAAAAGAAATTGCGCTGCAATTTTTTCATTTAAGGTCAAATGCTTTTAAATTGAATGGTACATTTTCTCAAGAGATGTACAGCTGCAAATTTGCACCCATTTCATGTTCAAAAATAAATTGTCAGATTCAGACCACAAAAACAAAATTGATAAAAATTTGTAATTTTGATCCTTCTTTTTTATCAAGTCAAAACTCATGGGAGGGAGTAATTAACTCCTTTGAACACCCTTGTATAGCGTATCTAAACAAATAGTCTAAATCTAAAGCTAACCTAACATACATAAAATTCCAAAGTAAACTTATTCCGACAGCAATTTTTTTAAATATGTTTTTAATTTTAATTTGTTCTAGTCGTAAATAAAGGATATTAGATTATGGTATTCTGCTCGTATTCATAACATATTATTTAATAAATATTATTGGTAGGTGTAATTGATCCGTTATTCAACATATTATTATATAATTTTTTATTATTAATATGGAACGTTTCGAGCGTATCATTTCGCTTGTTCCATAATAATAATAATAAAAATGTATATAATAATATGATGAATTACGGATCAATTACACCTACCAATAATATTTATTCAATTATCTTGATGATCCTACCTATCTTACTAACAACATATTATTTACTTATTCGCAAGAAGAATGATTGCTTTGCGATACTCCGACACTCGCCTGAGACTGATGAGTAATGTCCAAAACTTAAATTATTTTTTCTACTTTCGTTAGGTTATAGACACTTTATTTCATTAATTTGCGTTAGGTTATTAACTTCTTTATTTCACTCTTTTTATTTAATGCACAATACACAATATAAAACTACATTTATTTAAAAAATTATAGACCACATTGTAAAGAAATTTCAATATAAAATTGTTTTGACTTGCCATGGCATATTTTATGCAGTTTAAATTAAGAAAAACTTAAAAAAATGTCGTTTGTAGATAATCTAATTTAGGTACATGTTTTTGTTTTATGTCATAATTTAGAAATGTCATTAAATGTCAAAATTTCAGAATATCAAAAAATTCTATTATTTATTCGAACGAAAGTAGAAAAAATATTGTATGCAACACGTAAGGAATCACAGTAGCTACTTTACTTATATGTGAGGTAACGTGAGGTAACATCCTTCGTTTCCTTACTTGTTACATAAGTTAACAAAAGTATTAGTCCTCTTCAGATATTATTTATCGAGTTTAAATTAGTTTCGTTGCTTTTTTATAAATAAATATTTGTCGACCACTGTAATAATGAAAAGGATTACAATTCCAAGCAAGAACTCAATTTCGAGAACTGTAAACTGACATTGCGTTATTACCCATCTTATATTATTCATAAGACGCTGTGTCGTTAGGTAGTAAAATTTCCCAATAGTGATATTAACGGTGCTTCTTGGCGGTTCCTTCATTTTGTTTCTGATCACAATTTATTGCATTAGTTTTGGAAAAGGGTTAATTTTTAACGGCACCTTCGGGACCTCTTCGCACAATATAACTTGGACTTTGAACTAATAAAACAACTTCTCAGTAGAATGTTAACTACCGAGTTAAGTATTGTGGTTTATTTGTCATCAACGGATGGAAAATAAATATGTGGTCGAATTGATATTTTGACGCAGGAGTGGTCTACTATCTTAGATATTTTTTATATAAATATACGTGCGTAATTGTCACATTTTTGCGTTTTATAACATCAACAACGTTCAGGAAGTTTAATTTATTTTATGTTTTTACTACTTTAAGGTAGTTAACGGTTTAAAAATGCATTAGATCGACGAATTGTCAACTGAAATTGTAAATACACAAGAGCTTTTTGCACGATCGGTCATTTGTAGCGTATACTGGCTCTGTTTTCAAAGCAGTAGGTTTTGTTTACAAATTAAAAGGCTTTAAGTAATTTAAAATTTAGATGTGGGTAAGAATAAAACAACAACATAAACTATGGCAATAGCATCAAAATCAACATAACCAAATAATTAACATTATTTTAAATTTATTTTTATTGCATCGGTTGTGCAAAAAATATTATAAGTTTATAAGAATCATAGGCGTTAAGTGCATTTTGTACCGGTTTTGAATAATATTATCCTCAACTGGGAAACTGCACTTACCGCACTTGATACTTACTATACTATTTAGTTTTCCGGATAAATTTATGTTTGTTAGAAACCTTGTTGCCTAGCAATTTGAAAAGAAAAATTGTTTAATAACATCACGACACCGTAGGTGGATTAACAAGGTTGAGTTGACAAACAAAAATTAAACAAATATAATATTAAGTGTTTTGTTTGGTTGCTAAGAAAAAGATAAATACGGTTTTATCACTTGTAAATATTAGGTACTTTTCCTTTTTATCCGCTGTCAAGACGATAATATTGTTCTGCTTATGGCTTACTTTATACAGTAGTGAAATTATCAATGTTTCAAAAAGAGTCCTAAGTTGGCGTAGTTTAATAAGTGACACAATTCTGAGTGCTGTAAGAAATAGCGTCCTTGCCTATATGGTGTTCGTGCATAATTTATTTAATTTTTTAAGAAGCAACATAAAAAACGACCTCAAGATTTACACTTATCTGAAACACACTAGACGTAGAGCCCACAAATTATATTAAAAAATTATAGATAAAATCCTTTTCCTACACTTGACAAAAATAAATCAAACGGATAACAGCGTGGTTTCTCGACAAAAAAACGCAGGCAGAATCTTTCGGTTGGCTAGCAAACTATCCAGGCTGCGTTTTTTGTCTCGGTGCGTCGACTTCAACTGTTTATTTAATTAAACAAACGACGGCGTAGGAGCCGATGCTAGGATGTTTACTACACCTTGCCGAGCGCTGTGATTGGTCACGCATCGTTTCGAGAAAAACTAATTCTTGTGTGATGTATTGCGGGACCACCGCTGTTGTCGAGATTTCAACTCGGAGAATGTTAGAAAAATAATTCTCCACGTGAGATCTAACACCGCCATGTTTGTTTTCTATACACAAAAGTGTGTGTGGGCCATTCATACCGAAATACTTTAGAGAAGTGTTATTGTTTTCATTGCAATTGTTTGGAATCTAATTACTTGGAATTACCTCATAACAAATCAAGAAGAAAGGAAAATAAATAAAAATTAAAATAGATAGAGAACTATGTTATTCGACATTGAATTTATCGTAGATATAAGAAGGTAACCATATTTTTGGTATTTTATTGGTCAATATTTTATGCGTCAAACTTAGTAATATGACGTCATACTTTGCCATTTATTCAATATAATTCAAACATTGATATACATACTGCAAAATCTATTATATGACTTCAACTTAACTTGGTTTGATATTATAAATGATTGACCGTGACGTCTCATTCTGATTTAATCTTTACCGCGGCGATGTGATTGCTCACTATCTCAACTTCAAAATATCAAAAAATTACATTTTAATTTCAAAATGACTTAATACTATAGCACTCTTCATACTTACTTTCTGCTTGAGTGCAATTTGTCGTAATGGCACTACAAAGTTCATTTGAGAGGAAATAAATAAGTGAAAAAAGTGAATTTTTAAGTCACGTATGACGGTCAATAGTTTATGATCCAGGGCCGTAGACAGGTTATGTTTCTAGAAAGGGCCAAAAATTTTGTAGAAAGGGCAAAACATTTATGTTTTTCCATTAAAGAAAATGTGCCACAGAAGATTTTTTTGTATCTACTCAAGGTCAAATGTCTTATAATTGAAAGTTACATTTTTCATGGAATGTGGAGCTGCATGTTTTTCACCTACTTCAAGTGAAAAAATAAGTGTCGGATAACAGAAGCACAAAAACTTTTAGAAAACAAAATTTATTTTTTCATATTTTGGCTTTCTTTTTACCTGCCTGGCCCAAAGGTAATATGACAATATGACGCCTTAATGCCAGTTGTCCAACCACGGTTTTTGATTCGAAGATTTAATTCGCATTCCATCGATATTTTTCTGCAAATACAGGTACCTAATATTAAATTTCCAAGATTTTAATTTGTAAAATGATCGAAGTAGGTACAAGTCAACTTTTCATCTCCAGGAATGGAAAGAGTTTTTACAAGCAGGGATCACTCTGTATTTTAAGTAGGTATGTGTGATTATCAGCCGTCAACTCATGGATGGCTACTCATGGATATTTAGAGTACACCACAGGTATTATTTTTATGCAGTTAATCAGGAACGTGTATCTGAATTCAAACCAGAGTTGTTCACATATAGCGCATTGACAGTTTGAAATTTTAACCGTCTGCTACAGGCTAAAATATAATTAATTCCTTTTGTATATAGGCGTTATCAAACAAGATCAGAAGTTAAAAATAACAGTTGTACTGCATAAGAATGTGTTACAAAATGATGAACTCCCTCAATGATGTCACTTGTGACGTCAGCGCCACGTGTCAGATGCGGGATGCAGGTGTCCACCCGTCGATTACCTCCACTTAACGTAACTTAAGCTGTAATTAACGCTCGCTGTGCGTAACGTAACGCAAACAACAACCCTCACATCGCCAACTGACGTCAGCGGCGAGCGATGACGTATTAATAAAGCCGCCACTGCATCCAGGGACGGATCTACACAATTCAGACCCTGAGGAGGAAATCCGTAAGCAAGCCCGCTGATATAAAATTAGGGGATTGCCAAACACATTTTTTAATCATTTTGGGTACCAACTATAAACTTGGTTTAAAAATAATAATATTTGAATTTAATTCTGATTTGTACTGGTTTCTCCGCCATTCCTGAACCTGTTCTATCAAAACGTAAGACTTTACAAAAAAAATACGTAGGTACATATATTTTTAATATAATATTTTTTATCACATGTGCACGCAAAATGAGCTGAAACGTGCTTGTTTAGAGGGAGCAAAACCCGCTTCTCAAAAATAATCGAGAGGGAGCAAAATATTTCTAGGGAGCAAAATATCTCAAGGGAGAAAAACGCGTCTTTGTTCCCTCTAAACAAGCACGTTTCAGCTCATTTTTCTATGCACTCGTGACAAAAATTACCGTATGCACTTCGAAGGAACGCTTTTGCTCTCGGGTGAATTGACAGCACTCGATTGATTCGCGGGCTGCCTTCGACAGCCCTCGATTCAGCCTTGTGCTGTAAATTCACCCGCGGGAGCAAAATCGAGTTTTCCTCCCTTGGTGCGTAATGTACTATTTCTACGACCACTGCTGTAAATGAGCATTATTGTACAACCCATATAATATGTAAGCTTGTCCTTACGCACGGCCGTGCGTAAAGTAGTTCGATCGCACGATTAGGGAATTTGTTTTATTATGATGTCAAGCAACTCTGATAATACATTTTGAATACCGCCTTATGTTACCAAGTTAACAATAATCATACTGATAAAATCCCGTGAAAAATATAAAATTGTATACCAAAAAATTATGGATAATAATTATAAATAATATAAAAAATAGAACAAAATTTTTATCAAATGGAAATGAACATGGTCGTGATCGTAAAAAAATTACACAACTTGAGTTGTAAAGCAATTACGCACACTCGTGAAATTACACACTCGCCTACGGCTCTTGTGTAACTTTTTCACTCGTGCGTAATATGCTTCTTACAACTCAGACGTTAACTAACGGATACATGAGTAGTAGTGGAAAAAGTAAAACATCCCAGTAACCGAATATATTTACAATTATTTTTACAGAAATTATTGGAATATTAGCGCCGCAGGAAAATTTGTAAATCAAATACCTACAGTTATTTTTTTAGATAACAAGAAGCTGTTAGTTTTACTTCTTTTGCACAAAAACAAGTCCGGCACTGTCCAACACTGCATCTCTCAGACAGCAGCAGCCCTGGGGATGCCTTCTTATAATCATAATTACAGAACAAAGGGGAAAAACACGAGTAAATTGGCTGAATTAAATGTATCCGGGCGATGAGACCAGGTGACGGTTCAATGTTGACGGTTATAAATAAATATCATGGTGGTTTTAGATGAAGATGACTTGATAGACGAGTTAAAAATAGCGTGTGAGGTTATATTTAAACGGGGAGAGAAAAGTGGAAGCAATTAACTAATTAGGAGGAAAGATTAGAGTAAATTTAGAATTTTTTCAACATTTAAATAATTGTTTGCTTTACTGTTGATGAGTATACGTACAATATTTTCTCCTATCTTGTGTTAATTGTTTGATTTTAATTTAAAACATGAACTTAATCGCAGAAAATTCGTTAATTACTTATTGATTATAAAATCGAATATAACAACTAATAAAATACACCTTAAAATAAATATTATAGTTAAACTAAAGTTCATGTCTATCTTCTTTTAATTGACTATTTAAAAAGACTGTAAACTGTATGACATAACTTTAATTTTTAATTGAGGAATTGAGCAGACTATGTAGACATGAATATGTACGAGTAAAATCGTTTTTCTGATTTGACTTATAATGACTAATTTTCAACATTTACAGTAGATAATAATGACGTTCATAATTCATTAACAAAATATGAAACGTCTGTTCTAGGTTCTCGATAAAAATTAAGTTTGAACAATCTACCTAATTATTAGGTAAGTGAAGTGAGCTAATATGATTAATTGAATAAGTATCCTACAGATAATCCTTTCATAATTAAATGTTTTATCAAATTTTCAAACTATATTGTCGTCCTTCAAGTAAAATCCTGCAGAATTATGTATTTATGATGACATTGTATTTTCTTGACTGGAACAATTGTAGAATAGAAAAGAAATGCTTTGTATTTAGCCAATTTATTAAAAATTAATCCACCCTACCGGTTTCGTTAAGCCCTCTTCAGGATTCAGGTAGGTATGTATATTCATAGTTTAACACTAAAGTTATATGCAACATTATGTTTCAAGTAGGTAAATAAAGACAGTAATTCTTCAAGTAAAATCCTGCAAAATTGTGTATTTATATTCATAATATTTAGCAGTACTCATGCAATATTAATAATGTTTCAGGTAATTTAACGTTTCATCAATTTAATAAAGTTAATTCAAGTATAATCCGTCAAAATTGTGTATGTACATTAATAACTGAACACGAATCAAGCAATATCTCCCGCTTCATCGTTTCCGTCACCTTGTTAAAACATCGCGTTTCCCTCCAAAACAGTCCTCCTCAGTCCAGCTTCTTCGGCGGTGTGCGAAGGAATAACTCCTTTCCCGGCGTACCGCCACCCGGCGGCGGCGCGCGCGTCCTCTAGCGGCGTAGTTCGCCGCGCTGCCGCTAGGCGCCGCCTCCGTTCAGTCCCGGCGCCGCAGGAAACTCCATCACAACAAGAGAAAAACCGCCAAAAATACCAGAAACTTACATGAGAAAGGATGTGGAGGTTGTACTCCTTGGGTTACGGTTTAATTACTGTTAAGTTTGTATTGTGTGCAAGAGGTAGGGTGGTAACTTCCTGTACTGTAGCCTGTGTAAACAAAGCGGGGAGCATTAGCGGGGGATGGAAATGGAAAAAGGGGCACTTTCCCTATTCAGAATTTCAATAACTATTATAACAAGCGAAAGCAATGTGTTCAAAAATCATTGTAACTTCTGTTTATTTTATATAAAAAGGTAGGTACAAATAAAAATATGTTTCTAATCACATTCGAGGCAGTAACTGCGCGGTAGTTCTCTGCATGTGATGACGTACGAACCCCGGAGTTTCGTGGTTCAAGTCTCTCGGCCTGCAGTGTGTGATTGTCGTTAAATTGTAAAACATCTTGCAATTAAATAGCACTCGAATGCTTTAAACTGACCACTTCATCGTTTTAATTGTAGTCTTGGTTGCATAATATCTCCGTTGCCGCTTTGAATTTCAAAGAGCCTAGCATGGATTGACATTTTGACTGCACCAAAACGAATCGCTCGATGTGGTTGGATTCCACCATAATAAAAACTATCATTCTATATTTGGGAATAATTCCTGTTGAATGGTTACCAGCAATATAAAAATATTATCTTTTTATCTATTAGCTGAGTGCGTTATTTCGTTATTTGATCGATCGTGTTTCTGACAACTTACGATCAAATGTAGTCAGGTATACATTCTAGTTTATGTGATGTACCCTTCATCAACAACCATGGATATCCGTAAATTGACAGCTGGTAAACGCACTTATAATAAAATGTGTATTTGTAACGAAGACTCACAGTTTGTGAGACTGCTACACTTATGTTGTGTAAAAGGTGTGTTTGGAGCATAGGCATAAAAATGAATGCGAAGATTTATTCTGAGAAATCTATTTTGAAAACATGCACAAAATAAGTTTGTTGTAAAATCAGGATGCAGAAGCAAAATAATATTAAATATCTAGTGTTTACGGTCGAAGTATCATGATAAGGAATATTTCAATAATTCTTAATTTTTTTAAAATATGAAACAACAAACTATGTATTAAATGTAATGAACTAAAATTTAATAAATGATTAGAAAAAGACGATAAGAATATCAAGGACTTAGTTAAGTCAAATCAGAGAAAGTTCTTATCACTAGTTACATATGTATCAAAAATGTTTATGCAGCAAATTTATCACTTATTTAAAGTTCAAAATCAAAATAATATGCAACTCAGCAAATACTCGCATGTAATAGTTTATCAATTTGGAATAACTGCTGTAACCACTAAACGATAACAATTAAGTAATCTCATAAACCTGGGGATTTTGCCTGGTCCCGCCAATGGAGTGAAGTTGTCGAGCACCACGAACGTTATTCACTTGTCAGAGTTGAAACAAAACATTCACGTAACCTACGCTCTATAAAGATAACCGGTAGAATTAAGTTCGTCTCCCCCTTTATAACTTTTGCGGTTGACGAAGTTCGTGAGGTAATCCAACAAAAGACGGCGACGGCGCTACCTTTGCGCGACAATGACAGCGAGTCTAAGCCCGCTACATATATTATATTGTATATTAACCAAGCTCGAGTTAATCCACCCAACACTGGCTGGGAATGATGCAGACCTCGTCAAGTGATACAAACAAAATTTAATTTGAAGCACAGTTGAGAGTTGCGTCTGTTGGGATGGTGTTTTGTTATGATGTGCATGCGTGTTTTACAACAGATGAACGACTGACACTGATGCTCAAATGTTCTAGAGATTGAGACGTTTCATTGTCTTCAGAAGAGATTTGAAACACGCACTCTAATACGGAATTCATTACGGATTACGGTAACGAGGTACACCTCAACAAGGGACTGACGTTTTTGACAGAAGAGACTAAAATTAAGCTGAAGTTTACAAGAAGAAAGTAGGTAAAGGAGTATTTATAAGACCTCTTTCCAGTATGGATTATGGAATATAAATGCCTGTAACAGAATATATTTCAAATGCAACAATTTAGAGCACATAATTTTAAAAAATCACAATAAAACTAACCCAAAAAGAGATTGAAAAGTCTAGGACGAAAAGTTAGTTTACGAAATATTCGTTCGTTTTAAAAGAATATAACAAAAAGTGTGCAGTAAAATTATAAGTTTAAAAACATTGTAGCAAGATGACTTTCATCTGCTAGGCTCTGGATTTTTGTTATCTGAAGTTATTTTTAGATACAATAGTTCAGAGGTCAGCTGCATCCCTCCGTACTCCTTTAGGCCCGACGTTCCCTTGATTTTTGGGCGTCTGCGACAGTTCTTCGTTAGTCGAGCTCCAGACCAAGGATGTAGCCCGTTGCTACGGACAGTACGCTTTTGAGCGTAATTTTAGGTAAAATTAAGTTTTATATTTATATTTTAGTGGAATCGTATATAAGTTTTATAAGTCATTATTACTCTTTTATTCGTGTTTATTCGTTAATTTTGTGTTTATTAAAAGTCAAATATTTTTAAGTAAAGTTATAGTTTTTGAATGTCATGATTAGTGCCGCTCCCTAATTCATCCCTTCCTAATTCGACAACGACTGATTATCCCCTTCCCTTAAGTAAACTTCCTTCCTTTTTTATCCTATACCCCCTATTTCACTCTTAGTTTTGCTACAACATTTAAAAGTAGATTATGATAAATCGTTTTTATTAGATTAACAATCAATGATAATTTTAATTTTATTACTAATACTACTAATAAAATATGAAGTTGCATATACAAAACTGCGAATAAAAAATAAAGTCTAAAAAATTTCAAAACGTAAATAAATGGAAAACATCAAAATATAATATTTGGAAGTAATAAGTAGTATATTACATTACTAGCACGACAAAACAGTAATTACTGCTGAAAGGAGAAAATGGAGCGAGCCGATCAGGCGAGCCTGTCACCTCTTGTAATCATTAAAACAGTTAGGTACCTTGCGTGTATTGTACAGCATTTTACTTGTTACTCATTTGTAAAACAAAATAAAAATTTAAAAAATATAACCAAACTCTGTCATTCACACACTGTTGAACTGTTCTGTCAAAAATTGTCCTATATGATTTCTCATAAACGTTATTATTTATAAATTATTACTGTGGCAACGTGAACCGTATATTATAAACATTTATGACTAGCTACTAACTTATTAAATTTTAACAAGTCAGCTGTCAATTTTACAAGTAAGTAAAGATTCATTTTCAAATGTAATGTAGGAATTGATTAAATGACGTTTACAACTAAGTACCAAGTAAAAATATTAATATAGTAGTCGGAATTGGAATTAGGAAATCGTCCTTATATGATATACATAGAATAAATTTTGAAAACTGCAGCAATTTAATATAAAGGTCGAAATAAAATAAGAAAAGTAAAATAGAAAAAGTTGTTGGTGTTAACACTTCATAAATTCTCGAGATTTGAATCTTGATTCTGTTGATTTCATCGCCCATCCTTGACATAAACATCTCCGGGAATAACTAAACATATTCCAAAAAAATACGGATACAATTTCAATTTCGGAAATGTAAAACTATTAGGAAGATAGAACCAGGCCGGGAAATACGACCGTTGACGATATTGAATGTAAAATACAAAAGCGAAGGCGATCGGGCAGAATATGGAGAGCATGTTGAAACTATAACTATAAAATTCAAAAACCAATCTCTATGAGCAATTGATCCACTAGAGTGTGTAGAATTCGCCGCAAGGATGGTCACTGTACCTACACTGCGTTGTGGCTATCCACATGACGTAATTTTATTTTAAATGTTGGCAACACTCCAGCGTGGGATGCAGTACAAAGATCTAGTGTCCACTGAGTTTCAAGTGTGCTCCTAAACCTACAGTTCGACTCTACAAAAATGTCGAAATTTCAAGCACAAAAACTATAAAAGTAAGAGAGTGTTTCGCTGACAAGCCATAAAATTTAAAATAGACTACTTGGTTTAATCACTGAGGAGAATACATAAACACGACAAAGAAGCCTTTGTTTACATTTTAATAACTTCTACGTTTTTACTTTTCACGATGCTGTAGACTAATAAACATATTATCTTACTGTTTGTTTGGAAACTGGAAACAGAACTCGATCTTGTTCGGTCTTCGTTTTAAATTAGATACTTTTGTTGTGCTGTGCATTTTAAATTTCTATTTAACAGTCTTTGCACATGAAAAACACCAGTTTTTAAGAGAGATATACTTTTAAAATGAGAATAAATTAAGTGTCTTTAAGTTTCTTAATTTAAATAAATTAAAAAACTTAAAAGCCTAAAGCCTCATTCACATAAGCATTTAGTTTTAAGGTTTACATTTATGTTTACGTTTCAGAAACTTAAAATTATATAACTAAATACGATCATTCACATTTCCTACTTTCAAGCACTGTGAATGTTCGAATAGTTAGAGGTATTCACTGCCCTCCTTAGGAAGAATGTCCTATCTGCAAATTTTGAGATTTTTGTAATCTGCATAAATTATTACAAATATACCAAAATAGAATGTCCAGCTGCCCTAAGAAAAGGTAGAATTTATTATTCATGGTTATTATATTTATATAAAGCAATTTTAATAGTAAAAATCCGCATAGATGTTTCCACAAAAAAATTTATATAAAATAATAGCTAAAACAAAATTTTTGCAGATAGGACATTTTTCCTAAGGACGGCAGTTCAAACTTTCTTAAACGTAAACATAAATGTAAACCTTAAAACTTAATGCTTAAGACATAAGATAACTAGTTGAAAAAATTATCAATAATATTTTAGTCGAGCTTCAATAAGATGTCCTTTGTCGGAAATGCGTTCGCGGTTGGTTGTAATGGAAATATAATAATTCTTATGTAAATTAAATTGTGCTAAAAATTATTTCCATAATATAGACGGTTGAAACTTATACTGGTTATTAAACAATGTCTTGGCTTTAAGATAATGTTGGTCTGAAAAGGGTTCAAAATTTCATTATCAATCCGTATAGATCATGACGAAAAAAATCGAAATTTTGAACCCTAATAACAAAATGACAATATCATGACATGATGTATGACCTAAAATATTAACTAAAACGATTAGCTACCTACTTAAACCATCATAATCATTTTTTTTAATAAAGAATTTTGCAAGACCGAATGCTCTGATATTTATTTTCCTATATACATCTAGCAATCCAGTCGAGTAAATTTAAACCATTATAAAATATAATAAGTATTTATTTTATTTATAATTTGTGACACTGATTCTAAGTAAGAACAATGTATGATGTATGTACTTGTGTATGTAACTAATTGTGAATAAATTATTTATAAAACGCTGAAGAAGGTGGTCGTACGAATCCGAAACGTTGGTTTGAATTAGTATTTAGTATAATATTGTCCAAGAAGGAATAAATAAGGGAAAGAAACTCGTCTTAATCTTTACTCTCTTTTGTAAAAGAGAGACGGGCTTCTTTTCCTTATTTATTCCTTCTTGGACAATATTAATTTCTCATCTTCGCTGGATTTCCAAACTGTAAAATAAATCCTAATCTACACCAATTATTTTTCCTCAAATATATCTCCCAGTCGATCAGTCAATATTTATTAAATCGACCATTTTGAAGGTACAGTGCTGCCACTATCGAGAACTATCTTTATAAATAAAGAAACATTTCAATATATCACTAGTTAGTTGAATTAAAAGAATTAGAAGTAACAACAACAACAACAACAACAACAAAAAGGAAGGTCCAAAGGTTGTATCGCTCGGGGTGCAGAGAAAACTATTTAAAATTTATTTACCCAGTCTGCAGCAAAGGAAGCTACAGTGGCGCCATTACCGGAAGCTATTAACAATAGAGGAACATCTCAATGAGTACAGTACACGTTGAACCGTGGCGAGTCGCGAGTGGCGGCTTTCGTCGAAATCATTAAATCAAGTTTGCGTTTCATCCACGCAACCGAGCACGAAAAAATACGAAAAAGTATTCTTTGAACGGATAATTAGGTCAGTAGTTAAAGTTATACGCGGCGAAATGGCGAAACACGAAATGTTTTCGGAATGAGTAATGCCACTAAGCCAGAATGGAGATGCCGTTTTACTTTCCCATGGACAAAATGTGTTGTTTTCTTTTTCCCTAAAAGCGTTAATAAATATTTGGCAAAGTGGTTAAATGTAATTTGCTTTAGTAATATCGCAGTTTAATGTTCATTTATCAAAAGTTTTCACAAGAGAGGTTAAAGGAAACGTTTAATTGTGAAGACCTCGATAAGAACTGTTTCATTCACTGAAAAACAACCCAAGATAAAAATTTCTTAATGAGGATTTATTGACTTCGTCTTTAGTTTCCAAACAACTTATTAAAAATTTATTTTTTCCATTAGAACCTTGCGGGACCTTGACTTTTTATTAAAATATTTCAGAAACGCGTCATTGGCCTTCAGAATAAAGATAATATAAGACATTTTTATACTTATGGGGACTACGTAAACTGAAAATTTTGACTGAAGTTTTTACTTCCTTGTTTTTATTGAAGATACAATATAAACCAGTTAATGTACACAAAAAACCATCTTATTAATTTCTTTAGTGTTAAAATTTCTTAAAATAAAATGATCACCACACAATACTAGCTGAGACACTAGCTATTATTGTTACGACCAGTGGTTATCTCATAGCAGTAGATTGTTCTCCTAGCATGCTAGTGGTTCCCCAGTTCGATTCCAGCAACCAGGTCCGAGTGGTTGGATTCCACTGTATATGGCGAGATAGAAACTTTGCTTATTAATAATGGGGAGATAAGGCATGGAACTTATGCACTACGCTAAAGATGTATGGTTGAAAATCGCTTGTGATCAGCTGTTGGAAGAGGCGGTTATTACTTGTTATTACTCTATTATTACTATTACTCTTTTTGAGTGGTTACCATACATTTGTCATTATAATTTCCATTAATATACCTTCTAAACAGTATGCAACATCTAGGAAATTTTTTATAGGATCGGCTTAATATTTTTTTCATTAGAACCTTGCGGAACCTGCAAGTATTATTGTTGGGATATTTTAAAACCACGTCACTAACTATGACAATAAGTAGAACAATGTAGGTAATAATTTACATGCAGAAATAGTCTCTGTTCTACATAGAAGCGGTTTCGCTTAATTAAAATTCCCGACCAATTAATGTCAATAAGCATTGGTGTTGGCGGCAGGTCCAGCGACACCTGTTTCCGTCGCTCCCACGGTTCATAACTTCAAGTTGTTACCGACACCGTAGCTGTCAGAACAGTAGAAAACAAGCACAACTTAAATACTTGAGTTATTGAAAGACACAAAGAAAATAATACACCAATTCTGTGCAAATCTAAGATTATACAGAATTAAATCAATTTTCGTTGACAAATAAATGTTTAAAATTGTATGTTATAGTGGAACTAGAGTACTACAAGCATATTCTCTCGGTTGCTGGATGTGAATGCAAGACCACTGAATACTCAACCATTATGCTACTCCCTAGCTACTGACTTGCATTTATGAGAGATTAAAAGTCTATATCTTATTTGGTTCATAGAAAAAGTTACTAATTAGAAGGTGATCAAAATTTAACTATAGCAATAAATACGTTATTTCACCGACTGTGATTCTGGTTCTGCCTAGACAACTCAAGTTCGGATTCAGTATTCAGTCAAGTACACATTCCAGTTTAAGACGATCACCTACCATGCCAGAAAACAGCCAAAAACATGGACTTCGCGCGCCACTCAAGTTGCGTTATTTGTTGTTGTTGTTGTTAAACATAAATATTGTAAAAATGATCTTAATCTATCACCTAAAATCCAACATAAAATGTACTAACGTAGCGAGTGTTTTGTGGCCAGTACAAGAATGGTAAAATTTTATTTCAACAAACATTTAATAGAGAAAGATTGGATCTACAGAAATGTATTTCTAAAATTTTGATTAAAAAATTGTACATGAATACAAAAATTCCGAAAAATACAAAGAAAATTTCAATTTATGTAAACTTAACACGGTTAGGTATACCTATCTCATGATAGAAATAAAATTTAAATTTTTAAAAAGACACATCTGTAGATCCATTCTTTCTCTATTTATTATTTATAAAAACATTATCCTGGAGTCAATACTAATCTGACAGTTTACTCGCAACGAAAACACTTTTACAGTATTTTTCAACTTCTAAATGACATTGCATAGCTAGGATGCGGCAAAGTATGAGTTTCGGGCTGGTATCAAGCAGCCGTAGTAGTATTCGAGGAATTCGGAAAAAAGGTAGAAGGGTCAGCTTAAAGATACAAGTACAATCTACAAAATGCTCGAAGCAGAATTTAAAATTTTTGTTTTAAAGTCGAAAATGGTGATTTGAAGGTTGCTAATTTTTGTTATTTTTTTAACACAAATATCTTCTATTTTAAAACGAATTTGATAAATTTTGTTTTAAAAATTGGAGTTAAATAACTTATTAATAATAAAGCTGCATTTAGTTTTAAAGTTTACATTATATTTGCGTTTAAGAATTTTTAAAATAATGTAAATATACAAGTTTCCGCACTTTTCACTTTGTAGCACTAAAGTTTAAATACTTTAAGATTATGTTTACCACTTACTACAGCCATTTTAAGTTTATTATGTGAATGCTATCTTCCTTAAACTTAAATATAAATGTAAACCTTCAAAATTATGGTTATAAGGCTTAAAAAAGCTGTAGTGGCGGGCGTAAACCCCATTGCATAAATGAAGTTGAAAATTTGTGTTTAGTAATGTTGAATGTGTGCGCTCGTTTACATATTCCATAGCCTAAACTCTGTTATTTATGGTTTATCAGAGATGTTTTTCCTTCAGCGTTATCTGTTATCTCTTCGGTCAGTCGACGTTTGTCTTGGCCTAATGTACCGTAGAACCTCCGCCCCTGTCAATATCTTTCATCATCTGCGACCTGTGACTGACAGAACTACGAACTAAAATCCAGCACAAATAACTAAGGTGCGAGATATTTTTATCTTTAACTTTTGCGGCTTTTATTTTGACAATTTAATCTTGGGATCTTTGATGTAGCGAGCAGTTTTAAATTTACCTCGGGTGATCTATTATTAAACTAGCAAAAATATCGACCAACCTGTCAAATATCAACAACATGTACGAGAAAAATATATGACGTGAGCTTTAACACGGTCATATGTTAAATTAGAATGATTCACGAGTTATCTTAATTTATAAGGAGAAAAATCTTTTGATGTCTGTTAGTTTTCATAGGTGCGAGCTGATGGAAAATACTTTGAAGTTGGAATTCTGAGGTGCAAGTAAATTAAAGCTGGAATTCCTCTAATTATTCTTTGAATTTTAAAACTAGCATATCTGCTCAATTAAAGACCACCCAGAAAATTTTAATAAAGAAAAATTAATCCAATGATAGGTAAGTTAAGTTGGCCCCCCCAAGTCGGAATTATGAATAACTAATTAATGTGGCCAATTGCGCCCTTTATCTTTTGTGCGCCACCTTTATTTTTTTATGCGCTGTAATAGTTTCTATATTTTTTTATTTTTTCAATGGGGCGGCCAACTTAATGCCTAGCCCCCCCAAATTGTTAAATAGGTATTTTATAGTAATGTATGGCTTGATCAATATATGCGCTAATATGCGCCAGTGCAAAATATTAATGCGCCAATCACGTTCAGGATATAATAATTATTAAAACTCGGGGGGGCTACATTAATGCTGATTTTTTTTACAAAAATTTAAATTTTAAAAAAATCTATTGAACTCGTATACGTATGCGCTTTTATGCGCTAGCAAAATTTTTAATTGCGCTCTTTCCATTAGATAAATAGAATGATGGGGATGCCAAGATAATGATATTTGAAATTTCGTACCACTTACTTACATTCCCGAAATTTATTTTTGTTCGGGGAATTACTCTCCAGAAATATTCCTGATAATACCCGATTTTCTTATCCAAGAAATTGACAAATATAGTGTAAATTTGTATTACATTATGATTATGATACATTGTTATAAATGAACGAGTAAATGAGTGAAGAAACACATTATATTATTTAATATAATATATTATATTATTAATTAAATAAAACAATAGGTAAGTATAGAAAATTAATGCATGTTATTATCATAAATAAAAATTATTATTAGAAATATATACGAGTATATATAAAAAAATTATACACACTTAGAACTATATTTTATTGATGTTGTAGTCATGTAGTAACATTTTCCGTCTTAATTAATTTAGGTACGCTCAAATAAATGTATGTACAACCTACTGTTTTCTTTTATTTAGACTTTTAGTTGGAAAATATATAATTTGAAAACTATATATTGTCATGGTGCATATAAGCGCATAAAAACATAATGCTCATTTCATTATTGTATCCAAATTTAAAAAAAAGTATTGTATCCAAATTTTAAATTTTTTATACAATATCGTAGAAATGTGCATACTTTAGTATAAAGTTTTATTTAAATTATTTGGATTATTTTTAAACAAGTTATTCAACTTTGCATCCGAGTGACTATACTTATTACTCCGATAGTAGTAAAAAATTTCTGAGACTATTTCCGTTATAAAATTTAAGCCAATCAGAAGTCTGACATTTCTGAATGTCGTCCAATCAACGTAGAATTACACGATAATTTTGCACTAGTGCAAAATTATCGTATTTATATACGATAAAAGAAGTTTTAAAATTTTGCTTTATTTTTCATGAGAGAAACAGCGTTTGGCTAAATTTTAATCGGGAAATAGTCCTTCGAATATACCTCGTGCATGTAATTGTCGATAATTTTCTCTCGTGCGCTTCGCGCACTTGAGGAAATTATCGACAATTTGACATGCACTTGGGATATTATATATGAAAATTTTGATATAACCATGGTTACTATTATTGTAATCAATTCATCCATTGGCTGCAATTTGTGGCATGCGACTTTCTAGGTAATTCCAACACTGGCCAACAAGGGCGGCGACCGCGCGACCGATGGCTCGATTGCCGGTATCTCAATATGTTCGACCGCGTACTTAGTCGGTTTCGGGCAACTTGGAAAATATAGATCATTTAAAAATTATACAAGCGAAAAAGAAATTTACTATGGTGCATAAAAGCGCATAAACGCTTACGATCATTATTGTATCCAAATTTTAAAAAAGAACCTCCCTTTGAGTTTATGCTATAATTTTAGAGAAAAAAATAATTGGTGCATAATAGCACATAATATTTACAATCAAATTTGTTTTAGAAAATTCATAATTATAAATTTTTCAAATATCATTATCTTGGCATCCCCATCATTCTATTTTGGAAAGAGCGCAATTAAAAATTTTGGTAGCGCATAAAAGCGCATAAGTATACGAGTACAATAGATTTTTTAAAAATTTAAATTTTTGTAAAATAAATCAGCATTAATGTAGCCCCCCCGAGTTTTAATAATTATTATATCCTGAACGTGATTGGCGCATTAATATTTTGCACTGGCGCATATTAGCGCATATATTTATCAAGCCATACATTACAATAAAATACCTATTTAACAATTTGGGGGGGGCTAGGCATTAAGTTGGCCGCCCCATTGAAAAAATAAAAAAATATAGAAACTATTAGAGCGCATAAAAAAATAAAGGTGGCGCATAAAAGCGCATAAAGGGCGCAATTGGCCACATTAATTAGTTACTCATAATTCCGACTTGGGGGGGCCAACTTAACTTACCTTCCAATGATTGCACAAGTCACAAGTTCTCTAGTAAATCTACTGCATAGGTTACCTATTCCACAGATTATTATTATTAATATTATAATTTTCAATTAGAACTATTTCTAAATGTCATGTTTAATTACACTTTGTTTGTTGTATTGTTTTATTTAAAATTTTAGCTTTCGTAAATTATTAGTCCAGGCGAACTAGCATCTGTCGGCCACAAAATTAAAAGATAATATTTTTTTCATAGGAATGTTGTAATTGACTTCCTAACTAACATACTAAAAGTCCCCATCGATCCGCCTTGTGCTAAGTCCACCATCTTGAAAAAATGGTGGAACAAGACGACCTTTCTCCTGCTTTTTGCAATTATCTCGAAAATGGGCAATCGTAAGCAAAAATGTCAAATACCAAACAGAAAGAGCATAAAATTTCCTTCAAGATAGTCACTTTTGTTTTTACGGTATTCATACAGATTTTGAAAAAATCGTAAATAAATATTTTTATAATTCTAACAATCTAAGCCGATTTGATTAAATCATGATTTTTTTCTCATATTACACAAAAACGACTGTAATTTATTAACGGATATTAATTTTGAATTCGAGATTTCAGTATTCGATTCTAAACTTATTTATCTATAATAATAATTTAATAATAGACATTTTAAGACGTCAGTTTAGAAAAAACTTAAACATATTTTCAAAATCACAAAAATATATTTTAATCACACTTCTTTAAAATTTTGTTTTAATTTCTGTCCGGATTAAGATTAAGATTAAAATTTCTATTGGTTGTCAATAAAAATTAATGAATCGTAGTCTGGTAAAATGAAGAATTAATACCATTTCAGGTTACAATTGTTTTTATAATAAATAGATTTACTTACATAATATTTGTTAAATTACAATATAAGTAAAACAATTTATTTAGAAAAAATCATATTTACCAGTCACATAACGCACTCACCTATCTACTCCATTATTTTAATGTTTTTAATTTTAATGTTAATATGTATAAATTATTTGTTACTTAACTCCGTGTTAATTTACTGTAATTTTACAAGATTTTTATGCAAACATCCCACTACTTTGCGTTTCTTTCGCCGTGTGGTAATTAGAATAATCCACCGACAATTAATTTAGGTGCGTACCGCTGCGCGGCGCTGGCAACATGATTAACTTGAAGCAACAGCAGCGGCAGTAGCGAAGGAACTACAAGTTGTAAAGGTAATTCAAATTTGTGTTTTAATTAAGTAATAACAGTACATTTCGCGATACCACTTGTTGTCGCTGAGCAGAGGCGTCGGTTGGTGTAATGAAAGCGTCGGGGCGCCGGCGTCGCCTCAGGCTTCTTGCATATGCATTAGCCTGCATTGCGAGATGTAAGTTCCTCTTCCGGTACGAGAAGGTGATGGTATGAAATTGTATAGGGGCGCTTTCATATTAAAATACGAAGTATTACATGTGCATTTACACATTTACAGATTCTATATTTACACAAAACTGCTTATTAGTCAAACACAACAACTGCAACTGCTTTTTTCTTTATCTGTCCAATGTAGTGAACATTGGTTTTGGAATTCTTTCCAGAAGTTAGTAGGTATCTCTAAATTCACATTCACAATATTGTATCTTTGCTTTTGTTGTTTTTATTTTATAATTTATTGTTGTCAATCTATTTGTATAGAACATGTTTCCTATGACAAATAAATTATATCTATCTATCTATCTTCTTTATCTGTCCAATGTTGAAAATAAAAAATACCAGTTTCATATAGAATATAGTAAAAATATCTTTTAACTTTTTTCAAATTAGGTACACAATTTTAAAAAGGCAATTAATTTTATACAATCATATCTTTGAAATGAACACTCCAATAAATCAGGAAAAAGAACAAATTTCTATTGGAGTTATAATTGAGAATAGGTTTGAACTAAATCGTGTACAAAATAGTGTTGAAACTGGTTGAAGCTTAAAAATGTTTCTAGTTTCTGCATTTATTTTATTTATACAATGTCCACGTGTAGGTACCGTAATAATAGAGACCATAAAAATAGAAGCGGATTTTGAAAAGTAAATATTTCATTTATTTTACAAACATGAAACATTGTTGAACTGTTCAAATATAACTTCATACCTAACTATATTTTAGTATTTAAAAAATTGAAAAACTGCGCAAATTATTTTCTAAAATATAACAAAAACTTCAAACAGCAAATTTCCAAAAAAATAAACACCATATATTTATTTGCAAACAAAAAAAATTTAATAACTTTTGAATATTTACATTAATTTTACAATAAATTTTGTTCGGTTTCCACAGTTTATTATCAAACAATCAAAAAAATTAAATTTTGTATCATCATTTAATAGTTTATATATCTATGCTGTAAAGAATTATATTTATTATGAATGTGAAACATTATTTTTCGAGTCGCCAGACGAGAAAAATATCTACGTGAGTAATAAAAAATATTTTGCAGCCGAGATAGTTATATGTATATTATATTTTTTATGAAATCGCAAAATAATTTTAAATTTGTAACATTCAAGCAAAATGTGTACACAAAACAAATGCGGAGCTAAAATTGTACACTTCACTACGATTTAGCGATTATTGTACGATTTCACAAAAAAAACTTTATTTAAAAAGATATTTATACAGCCTTTCTTCGAGTGTACAAACAATCGTATCTTATACAATATTTTATTCAATTTTGACGAAATTATTTCAAATATATGAATCATAAATTTATTTTGACATAACAAAAAAAAACTAATTAAAGTAGTCGTTAGTGGCAAGTTGTCATTGTTTTTATGCATTTTTGACGAAGTAATGACAGTTTAAAACTTAAGAGTAATTTAAAAATGTTAAAAATTTAAATTCACTTGCGAATAAACAGTTGTTTAAAATTGTTGCTATGGAGTTAATAATCGCAGTTGAAAACGTCAAAGTTGAATAAAAAATAATACATTCATTATTATGTTGATTGGTAGTGTGTTATAGAAATTTTGTTTTTTGACCAATAAAATTTGCTGGTAGTACCTACCTACAGCAAGTTTTTAAAATATTTTTTTTGTTTCTTTACTAAGAGTTTTCTATTCTAATTGAATTTAAAAAATTTACAATCTATTATAATTTTAAGCAAAGGTCTATGCAACTGTACTGAGCTTATGAATAACATATTTTTGACTGCCATTATTACAAATTTACTTCATAATTTATTATGTATTAATTTATTTAAAATAGTAATTCTAGAATCTAGATAAAGTAGGTGTAATAGCTTTTCTACTTGAATGTTGAATATAATAATGAGTTTATAATTTAGTTCATTTAAATGAATGATTACGAAACTCGCCTATGATTTCTCATCGTTGACCAATGCACCATATCTGGGGTTTGAAGCAAAATACAGTAAAATTTCTAGTGATGGATGCGGCCCTCTTTGGCGACTGGACTAATGCGTAACATGACGTAATGAGGTTTCCGGTGAAAGAGACTGTAAATGATAGCGCAGTAAATTCGCGGCACAAAACAGCGAGCGGCCAAGCTCAGCATAATTCAGTTGCTCGTCAAAGCAATGCACAATTACCTCGTGCATGTGTACTATGTTTACCGACACCGCATGCCTAATATTTATTCACTTAACTGCATGGCAGATCGTATATTTTCTATATTATGCGCCACCGAACGAGAGAACTAGGTTTACGGATGGCGATGGGGTTATTTTTGACGCGTTTACGCAATAAGAACTACAGTGTAACATTTTCACAAGAAGTAATAAGATTTATTTGGTTTTAGTTGCGACGAACCTGAGGGGTACCTACATTTTGTACATACAGCTTGATAAAAATCTTTTCCAATCATTGTAAATCTATACAGTTTTGTTACATTAAAAACATTTAATTGAGAAAGAATGGATCTACTCTGATGTGCCTTATTAAAATTTTACAAATAGATATAACCGTGTAAAGTTTGCATAAATTGGAATTTTTTTGAATTTTTCGGTATTTTTATAATCATGTTCAATTTTTTTTATAATATAATTTTGTTAATTGATCCTTTAAATCCTTGTTGGATTGAAATTTTACCATTCTTGTACTGGCCATAAAACACTCGCTACGTTAATACATTTTATACTGGATTTTAGGTGGTAGACGGTATTCTTAGCGTGTAGCAATAGTATTGTAGATACTTGTTAAATTAATTACTCGTCCATTTTCGATTGTTTTATGAACCAAATTTTGGTAACAGTACAAGCTATTGCCTTTTTCGATTTTCCGCACTTGTTTTGAATAATGGAAAGTCTAGAAATACATTAAAAATCGTAGTTTACCAACTCTTTTGTCGATTTTTTGAAAAACATGCATGTTTTTCAAAAAAATTACACGTAATTTGCTGTATCTTCAACGAACTGTAGTTATTTTTTCAAGACACATCCCTCATTTAAATTTAAAAAATAATAAAGTATTATATTTATATTTTCCTTTCTTTCGAGAATTTTGAAAAATTAAAAACAGTTCGATGTTCGATGTTAAGAATAGAATTTTTGTTTGTTTGTAAATACACTGTTTCTCTAAAATGTACCTATATCAAGTTATTAGTAAACTACGAACGCCTGTCTGTGTAAAGGAATATAGGTACTGGCAACTTAATAAGTTTCTAGTACTTGAATAATTCTCTCATTTGCTTTTCTATTTATGTCAGTAGGTTACCCATCGCAAAAATACTTATAATATTCATAAAGAAAATTATATCTTTCGAGCTGCGAGCTTTTATATGGATAAGAAGAAAAATGTAACAATCTGATAAAAAATTTCTTCTTCAATTAATTGCACAATTAAAATCTCATTTTTATGCTTCTAGTGTATAGCTCAATACTTTTAAAAATCGTATTTTGTTCTTTCCACATGCATTTGCACAATAGTGCGTATTGAAATCAATATACATTATTAAAACGTATGCTGCCTTGACACAAATGATTTGAACTTCGGTCACATATTATAATCAAAAGTAAATTTATCTCCAATAATAAATTAATGATCAATAACTAACCTAAATATTTTCTATCTGTAGAAAAATTATTGTAAGTGGTTGCAGTAAATCGACAAATTTTTAACTAAAAACATTAAAATATCAAACAGAAGAGATAGAGCAATAGATTATGTCTTAGAAGTTTTGTTTAGAATTCTAGTTTTATCCGAATTGTTTTGAAAAACGAAATTATTTTTAAGTTATACGAGTATTACGAATAACTTTATAGTAGTGTAGTTAAATGGATTCAAGCTTTTTTATTACTTTTTTTAGGTCAAAATAATAATTTAACGCTTTAGGTATCATCACACCAAGAAAGCGTGTTTTGTTAAGAAAGAAGGATCATTTTAAGGTTAAGGATAGAAGTAAGTAAACTTTAGTCTGTTGGGGGTGTGTATGTCATCTAGAATTATAATTAAAACAATGTCATGATGTCGCGTTCCACTAATTCTTAAATTAAATGCACGTTACCGTGCAACTCTGAAAATTCTTTCGTATCGATTCATCATGACATGTAAAATTCTTGTAGCGAATTCCAACTGTAGCAATTTTATTGTAATGCCTCAGGTGCATCTGGAAGTTCTCATTACGGCCGGAAGCGTCGCTAGCATCTCCACAGGCCGCGTATGAACAGAACCCCCCCCCCCCCCCTCCTCACCCGACAGGAAGTAAACACAAATTCGCTCCGGAGGGACCGATAACTCCGTGAAATATTTGACATTTACCGGCCGTTCCGAAAACAGGTGGAAAATACTGTCATTTTAAACATGAAGAGATTCTTCCTCGCCCGCGAATCACTTTATTGTTCTTGCATAATTCGATCAAGAGAGATATAGATTTCAATGAGGAAGAAAGAGACGGAGACTGCTCTTTTTATTGGATGGAATTTATTTGTACCTGTACGTTTTTATTCTGGAATTTTATGACTCCAGTCAAGGTACATAAATTAATTTTATTATTTTCTTTTGCAGATTGTAGAAATATAGAAAATGCAATATCTTTTATTGGTAGGTATCTCTGCATTATATTTTACAGTTTTATTACCGTACCTACCAGAAATATTGAACTGAATATTCACAAAACCACTGAGACATAAATTTTCTTCAATTTTAAAAAGTATTTTAAACGATAAATTCTTTTACGATTTTTCTTTTCTAATATTTTAAGCGCACGGATCATTGACACTAAAACGTACAATTTTATAGTGGTTGAAATCAATCGGTCCTATTTTCATATTTGGTTCTTAATTAAAGACATTTTAGAATCCGGTTCGAAGGACCAAAGTGCAAAAATACTAATTAATTAAATACCTATAGAATAGATTTTATTTAAGCAATAAACGAATTATTTCAGTTGAGTACCAAATTAAACAAACAGTTTAAAAATTATGAACATCAAACTTAGACAAAAAGGTAATCATTCAAGCAGTTATACACGTTTTTAGTTAATCTCCTCAGTGCATTCATGTTCATCACTATATTATATATGTTTGGTAAGCCATTAAAAGTTAGTTTAGTGCAAATAGTCCTTTGATGTTTACGAGTAAGTATGTAATTAGTTCATTTAATTTATTCTCATTGCAACAAGTTTCAAATGTTGCATATACAGAAAAACAATGTTTCGTCATTTATATTATTATTTTACGGCGTTTCAACTGCAACGCATTTCATTATCAGCATTTTTTATCAAACATAAATAAAAAGTACGGGGTCGATGTTACCTCTACAACTTGACGTGATGTAGGTACCCCAAAACAAATTAAAAATAATTATTATTTTGAAGAAAGCAACAGGTTGTTGCTCCAAGTTGAATTTTTAATCTTTTAATCCATTTGACATTACGAAAAAGAACCAAAAAGAATAAAATATTTCTAATCCATATTTTCTTCTTCATGTTCCGCAATTTATTATGAAACCCCTTGTAATAAAGCAACCTCATCATAGATAAACAAGGGTGGTGCGCTGGTTTTAGTGACGTAACATACGTCGGCGTCGGGACGTTATGTACGCAGATTGCGGACGTTCGCACACACGTGGCGGCGCGCGGCTGCGATTGCGACATTCGAGTGACGGAAGCAATCACACTGTCTGTTTTACGACGCTGCTGATCAAACACCTGGGACACATTGGGTGTGTAAATGTTTTAGGAGAGGACTACGTGGTGTGTATGACGTTGTACTGGCGCCTAGATGGAGAATTACTTCTAAATGTGTATTATTACATACTAGCTGTTATCTCAAATTTTTAATTATAAAGAAGTTGAAGATGAAGTTGAAGTTAAATTTATTGTAAATGCCATATTACGCATAAGTGAAAAAGTTAAACATGAGCCGTAGGCGAGTGCGTAATTGCTTTACAAGTTACAACTCAAGTTGTGTACTATATTTTGTCTATGATCACGACCATGTTCATTTTCCATTTGATACAAATTTTGTTCTATTTTTTATATTATTTATAATTATTATCCATAATTTTTTGGTACACAATTTTATATTTTTCAAGAGATTTTATCAGTACATTGTTAACAGAGTTGCTTGACATCAAAATAAAATTAATTCCCTAATCGTGCGATTGAACTACTTTCCGCGCGGCCGTGCGTAAGGACAAGCTTACATATTATATGGGTTGTACAATACTGGTTGTACAGTACTGGTCGAAAAAATTAAAAAATACTCATATTTTGAAACGTTTCAAACTTTTTAAGAATTCGGCTCTAAATATACCTATAATATTATGTAATAATCAGATAATCAAAATCCTACATTATTTGTACTACAACTACATGCTACGTGTTTTCGTACAGTAACCCAATATAAATATCAAGAGATCAAAATCGGTTTACAAATTAAGCGGCCCGTCTACGTTATTTCCTAATTCCTAGGATACACTCGATTTTTTTTCTATTCCACTCTTTTCCCCACTACTAAGACTGTCTGAAACCAGCCAGAAACTCGTAATTTACCGCAACCTATCAAAGCAATGTCATTTTAAAGTTATTAAAATACTGTAAAAGTGTTTTCGTTGCGAGTAAACTGTTAGTTTAATATTGTCTTCAAGAGAAAGAATGAATCTACAGGAGATATAACCGTGTACAGTTTTCATAAATTGGAAATTTTTACGAATTATTAGGAATTTTTATAATCATGTAGGTACAATTTTTTTATTAAAATTTTAAAGAGGCACAACTGTTAATTGATCCTTTGTATATAATCCTTATTGAAATACAATTTTACCATTCTTGTACTGGCTACAAAACACTCGCTACGCGCTAAAGTACGAGTTTTGGGATGGTTTCAGGCAGTCGTAGTAGTGGGGAAAAGAGTGGAATAGAAAAAAATAAAATTGAGAGTATTCTAGGAATTAGGAAAAAACGTAAACGCCTAAGTTCGTATAGGGTGATAGCAATGTAAGCCATCAAATTAGGTAGGAACAAAAGATGAATCTCTATTAAGTACTTAATACGACATAACATTCTTCTGTTTGTCTATGACCAAGAACAGAGTAAACATTTTTCTTTTCATATATTTCCATTGGTGAATCATTGTTTTAAATTTGAGATAAGGTACCACGGACCACGGTAGATAATAAAATTACGGGGCATGAGAATACCACAAGCGTCAAGGTTTATTTGTGTAAGAATCTTTGACCTCGGGTGAACAGTAAATGTTGTCTGTCATCAAGGACTGATAGTGACGAGAGGTATCGAAAGAATTATTCGTCTGTACCTCTGCCGCAAACAAACACGTCGATAAGAACTATTGTTGACATGTTGACATTATGGCATTCCTTAAAAGCAAACATTTTCCATTAATTAATAACAAGAAATGTAAAAATTCTTCACCTATAATTGAATATGAATGCTGTTCTCTATTAAATTGTTTACATCAGAACATTAAGAAGTACGCCTTCAAATTTATTTATGTACTTACATCAATAACAATAACAAGAGATTTAAAACACAAAAATCGAAAATTAGTACAATAATTGAGTTTATCTTTATCAGGGAGTACGTTCAAAGTATGGCTCACAAATCTTCCCATAAGAAAGAAATATCTCGAAAATCGAATTCACAAAACTTAAGTCAGCATTTTGTTCGTTAAAAATAACAGCAATTTCAGTTTACATGTTGAGACAAATTAATTTACGATTCGATTTTTAAAGTAGTCAATCAAAAGGATTAACTCCCAGTGACAGAATGGTAAACTTTAACAGTAGAATCCAATCCAACCCAGTCGGGCCACATGGTATTATTATTATTTCGTTATTAATATTATTTTTGTCGATCACTAGGATCGAACTGGGGACCGTTAGTATACTAGGCGGACACTCTATCGTTAAACTAAACTAACCATTGCTTGTTTATATTTTTATAGAATTATAAATGTAATATAAAGTGAAATGCAATATTATACATCCGAAAAGTGTAGTTGATAATTCAATCAAATATAAGAAGCGCAGAAACATTAAAAGAAATGTAAAATTCTTCTCTATAAAATTCATTAGAGCAAACCCCAAGAAGTGCGCAACCGGAAGGAGTAAGTTCGGAAGTGAACGAAGAACATCACGAAGTCTGCCGAAGTCAATCTGGTTGCCGCCAGAGTAAGCTTCATTTATGAGGGTATAAAATTAATGCAAATCTCTAGATACACCTTGTTTGTCTGCCTGGAACGAATAAGTTATAAAATTTCGAAACGTTTACCTTTACGAAGGCTGCCGACTTCGTTCAAGTCAAACATAGCAAACTCCAATCTTGAAAATATGCAAAGTGCGAACCACTTAGGGTAATAACAACAGCGTACTTTTAATCGGATTTACATGTCGACTAATTAAAATACATCATCAACTTTAAAATATATACAGAACGGCGTGCGGCGTGCCTGAAGCAGCTTCCACCATCTTCTAATTGCTAATTATAATGCTGTGTATTTTATAAATTGAGATTCTAATCGCCAATCATGATAATGAATTAATCACGGCAAGGAGAAGCTTTTCATTAACAAAGAAATCCGATCTGAAGAGGTGAATATTTATAAGGCAAAGAATCGAAAAGGAAATTCAATACACCAAAAAATACAAAGGTGATGGTAATTCATAAAATAATCATGATGTTTCAGATGATATAAAAGAAACAGAAATTAATCAAGAAAATTTGCGACCTGAAAATTCCTTACTAGTATCTGATTGTAATATTGCCAATATTATATATAACTACTAATATGACGTAGAAGATAAGTAGTTTTGACGTTTGTGTAACGTGACGTGAATTAATTTGACATTCAAAACATTGACAGTTCAATAAAAAAACCTGATGCCGTATCATAATGGCCATAAATGCACGTCGTCGATTCTCATAAAACTTCTATTTCAAATAGATCTTAATATGTTATTGCAAATATTCCAACAGATTCTCTTATGCCTGTTTTACAAGATCCAATTTATTCACCAATAAATTGATCAAGTTGACCTTCAATTTCTTCATCAATTATTGCCAAATAGAAAAATATTTTTGTTCGTTTTACACACATCAAGTTTTTCTCAATATATTCTGAAAATTTTCATAATACCAACCTACCGATATCAGAGCTCTGTCACTTTACTGTTAGAATCAACAGTGCCAACAATATTTTTGTTACATTACTTATTAACTAAACGCTATCTAAACAAAATGAAGTTAGATAAAACGTGAGAAACGTCATGGGAACATTAACTTTTAATAAAATTAAAATGAAAATGATAGACACAAAGGTTGGCAACGACAATAATAAAAAAAAACACGTTCTATTTCGTCTATGAATCGATCAATTTATTGGTGAAGAACATTTTTTGTATATATTTTTTTGTATAACAAAAACTTGAAAACAAAAATTGGTCAATTTATTGATGAATCTTTTTTTTACTTTGAATACAGCGCCAGTAAACGGCAGAAAATACCCAATATTGCGAGATTATGTATGTAAGGAGGTGCAGTTTATAAGCAACGCATCTAGAACATTTGGATAAATCGGATAATAAACATCTACTATAGATTAATAGAAAAATTTAGACAAATGGTTGATGAGTGCATTGTTTATTTGTTAAAAACAAATGGGTTGAAAGTATAATGCAGCAGTAAAATGCAAAGCGCGAAGTTATAAATCATCATACATAATGCGACATTTCAAAATTCAAGCATCTTAGTAGAAACCATTTGTAATATTAGTTTCAAGTGCATCTAATCTAGCAACGTCTGAGTTCACGTGCATGGGTCACGTGTCTCCACGTTTGGAATATTATTTGTGTCATTTTAGCGAAATAAAGAAGAGAAAAGGTTGATTCGGCCAGCGAGTAAGCCACCAGCAGCCGAAATGAACAAAACACGAATATCAGTGGAAACATCGCGCTGTCGTAAAATAAATTGAATTTCAAATCAGTTTGTTGATAAAATTCAGTGCCTTCCTCATCCTTGCGCCCCCCGCCCCGTCGACGCCAACTTGATTCGCACGACTGGTAATAGCGCACACAATGGTATATTTTATCCACGGGAAGATTGGAGTGCAGCGCTGGGTGCGATGTTTTTAACAATATATCTCGACAAGTCGACAATGATACAAAGCACTTTAGATACACATACGGAATATCTTACGAGCTACGATTGATAAGTGTGTATCAAGATATTTTTAAGGTGATGCTGTAATCCGACGATTTATTGCTGCTATGACATTTTTCTTTATTGCACTTTATTCTTGGAGGGATCGCCATAACATGATATTTTCGACGATTTGGACTAGGTTGGCAATTTCAGCTGAAAGTTTACACGATGAATAACTAGTTGTTACTTCATCAAATAAATAAAACAATGCCTTATTCGTTGAAAAAAATTGTCACTTTTTCAAACAGTGTAACCTTAAGTAATATAATAAGAGGCATGCATTTATTGATAAAATTACGAATATTCAAATCAGGACAGCGACGATGGGCTGATTTAAGAGAAAATTTTGACCCGAGTTGTTGTTTCTACGCAGGAATTATGAGTAATTTTGCAAAATACATTTATAACTTGAGTATTTCACAATGGCAAAATAATATACGTAGGTAGTTTAAGAATCTTTCATATCAACGAAGGGTAACCATTAATATACCTACTGTGGGCTTAACAAATTTTTGTCGCTAAAAACTTCCTTTTTGAACAAATAGAGCATATTTATTGGTTAAAAATGACGTGTGTGGTATAATCACTAAAATGTGTGGATTTACTATGGAACACTTTGCTAGTAGACAATTTTTTTGTGATGAAACTATCATTTAAGGTCGTGTTCGACACCGTTTCTGCATAAATTTCTGCAAATAGGAACAAGCAATAGGCATAAATAATATATCACTAGAATTATTAGAGTTTCTAGATTGCCTTATGCTAAATAAGAATACCTGGAAATAATCATAATTTGCAGTAGTAATGCAAGAAAAGGGAGCCAAATTCATCAAACTGCAATTAATTTTATGCATTGAAAACTCACTATCGAAATTTTAACATTGTTACAATACCTACCTCTCTTACAGATATGAGTGGCGAGAGGTAAAACCATGAATTGTAAAATCACTACGAAACGCTCATGCTGCGATTTCGATTAACATTCCCACACGACTGTTCTACTACTGTTTGTATTTGACATTTTCGAAGAGTGCAGTGAATGTCGGAAATGCGAATTTCAGTGCATGTATTTGGATTCATTTAAACATTATGTAGGTATACATAAACTGTTGAGAAATATTTTATTTTGTGTTTTCATTATTTTTGTGAAATAATTTCCCAATAAAGAGTAAGTATTAATATTAAATTTGACACCCCGTTGAGACATCTTCAAAGGGTATATAAGTAACTTCATTCGTGACTTATGTTTTGTGTCCGCATTTCCCAGCGGAAATTTTGGGAATCCGGATAAAAATGTTAATGGTTCTCGATTTAGTTTACCTGGGCGTATCCTTCACTCAATTCGCATTGCTAACATTGCTGTGACCATCCAGAAATACACCGGCGAATCCCGAAGAATGGCTGAATGGCTCAGGTAAAGTCCAACAACACTTTGCATTCTAGTTTAAAAATAATTAATTTCTCTTAATGAAGGAAGTGATCAAGAATCTCACAATGTGCTATTCAGTATAAACATCAATAATTTTTTACTGTCAAATATATTGTAATGTTGCCAGAGTTTTTGTATTTCTTTTCTAAGCCAACAAAACAGTCAGTAAATCTTATAAACAGGCCGCGAAATATTTACTGTCTAGTTTTATTGACATTTTTAAACAAGAATTATTACTGTTTTATGTTCGCGCCTTAGTTAAAATTAAAATTAATAAAAGCACGGCGCCGGACACCTACTGTGCGAAAAAATTTCTAAGCCAAAATTATTTTTATTCTTAGTTCAACAATTTATTCCGGAAAGGTGAAGACTGTTTTTATAGGAAAGCAAATTATTAGTAAATAAAGTAATGAACACTAAACCGTAAGCAGAAAAATCAGTCAAAAGTACAGGATGCAATCTCCAAAAGTAAGCTCAATCTCAAACTGCAGTTTACAGCACTATATTTCTCGCACTGTAAATGACTTATAAACCAATTTTAAAAATTTTGAAAATTTAAAAAACTCAACATAACTAAGTACCTTTGATATCACGAAAACCGGAAGAGATACGGACTAGAGGTGAAATTTTCGGATCACGTCATTTCACGGCATGACCCGCGTGAGCATGAGTGATTTTTTAAAATTTGTATCGTGAATGGGCGAGCAAATTTTTTTCTGGCGTGAGTAAAAATCACAAGTCACGGTATAATACATAATTTGTAAAATATCCACACAAAACATTGATAATTACGGATTATTGCTTCTTATATTTTGCGGAGCTAAAGTAAATTATCATTGCAAAATTTCACAGAATTATTTTACTTGACCCATCGTTACGTGACCGGGCGTGACTATAAAAACAAGTGATCGTGAGTCAAACGTAAAATAATGTGCGTGATTCCGTTATCAATTTCGTGAGCGTGCGTGATCGTTATACAAAAAGGTACTCATGCGACATGCGCCCAGCTCCAATACGGAGATGATTTTGTCACCATTGAATTCCTCGTGTAAATTTACATTAAATTCAGCTGGTATCGTTTTTATACAAGATTTTCGAAAATCGACTTTAGTAAGTGGTACCCATTGCTAAAAATCCGATTTTCGAACATATGTTATTATAAAAAATGTACCCATATGAAAATTATTGTTATTGAAGTTATTGAAGATAGTCAATTTTCCAATTTTTTTTTTTAATTTGGTAATTAGTCAATCAAAGTGTGCGAAACAAAACGCCGCAAACCATAGCTCGATGCCAGGGTTAATTTTTGAGATATGAACCCTCAAAATTTCGATTTGTAAAATGTGAAAAATCGGGATAACTCAATATCTAAATGTTTTATTTTATCAAATTGCTATCGACGGCGTTAGATTCTTTGGAATCTAGAACCATATTGTCAGTATTTTCAATTTTTTGGATACCTATCTAGAATTTGATTCAAATTCTAAATATTTATCATGAATTTGTTTGGTATTAATAATAATATAAACAAGTTTTCGGTAAACTAAAATCTAAATTATAGTTCAAACCTTTCTGAACGGGTAAACAGTTGAACAGTTCTGGGAAGCCCGCAACTCACCTGCAACAGAAACAAATGATCGTCACAATTAAACCTGACAGTCAAATAAATCAACAGCAACGATAAATTTAAAAAATAAAACATTCGCATATCCATCACTGCCACGCACTTCAGCCTAGCTAGTTCTAATTAAGTTGCAGGACAATAGATGACACACTCTACCTTTCTCGCATTCTGTGATTAACTCGTCAGATATTTAGAATTGCGTCGAATACGCCTAATAACCGACGTTTCCGCTCCGCCTGTGCACCTGTCAAGCGGACAAAGTGAGGTTATTTTTCATATTTGAAGAATTAGAGCGGGAAACCAATGCAGGTGCGCGGGACAAGAAAGTTGGAATTAGGTTAGGTTGACAAGATGGGTGGTTCGTGTAGAACGAACAAGAAAATTGTTTTGAATTTTTCTTCGCGGTGAGAGTGTCATGTTCAACAGAAAATGAGTGGGAAGGTGGTATAGAATATAATTTAACATGTTTTTTAGTAACAGGTTCGGAATTTATTAATTGAGACGTCTATTTTTACCATCGATCTTTTCGACTTGGATCCGTAGGTATTTATGATATAAGTACGGTACACGAATTTCTGCAACACGGTACACGAATTTCTGCAACACGCATGCTTCTTGTCCAATGACAAATTATAGAAATTTTTCAATTAAAACGTGTTATAGATATTAATAATTAACTTTTCGTATAAAAATTCTTGTATTGCCTTGGTAGTGTATAGTACTTACCTTCTGAAAAACAAACTTTTATAAATATCTTTTATATATTATGATAGTGTTCCGTACATTTATTATTGTATGAAGAGTGAAGTATGTAGTAGACGGTCAGTTACTTAAATCAAATAAGTTTTAAATGTCACACTTTATACTCAATTTATTAAAAAAATGTTAAAACTGTGAATGTCATTAGAAGAATGTGAATGTAATTAGGATAGGATTGATGAAAAAAAGTCATTTTGTTACTTTAATTTTGAAGTTTACGGTCTCATATTTTACAATGATGCACTTGATGGTTGAAGGTACTTGCTTACGTGGCTATATCATGAAATTTACAAAACTCTTTACGGTACAGTATTTCGATAATTTCTGAAAATTACTAAAAAAGGAAAATTGTATACAATTTTTTACACTCAATTGGTTAATTGTTTAAAAAATGTCTCTATAACCGTCTTTCTACTAATTTGTATTAGGTATCGATTCTATACAAGACAACATAATTTTTTGTATTAATAAACGTATTGAATTAATATTATGATAAAAATTAATTCAAAGTTTGATTCTTTATTCGTCATGTTAAATATTAGTTAGCCAAAATCGTTGACATTATGACTTTAAAACAGAATTCTTTGCATTCACTTCTTTTCAGTTAATGCACTTTACTTAGTCTAAAAGATCGTTGATTTATACGTGAAAAAATTGCCGATAATAATAAATTACATTTATGCTTGACCAGTTCTGCATCTCCACCTGTTTCCACGTCTTCCATCTTAGCGACAGGTACAAATGAAATACCTCGAAGCTAATGCAGCGACTAAAATAGCCGGCGATCGACTCTCTCGGGATCGCAATCCGGCGGCGACGGCGGCGGTTGGCAAGGTTAATTAACTATCCGTGGTATGTAAAAGTTCCGTCGACGCGTGGCGTATATTTACAGGGTGTCCACGCCTGTCACGCCAGAGGAACGACTGACAAATGGCCGGAGACGCGGCGGCGCCCAGATAGAGAACTTTATATTTTATAACGCGGAGACAAATTGGTATTGATTAATTTTGATGCAATTAGAACGAGGAGATTATTTATTGCGATATGTTAAGTATTTCTGTGGGAGATTACTGCTCTTTTAAAAGATTATTCTTGAGGATTTTTCACTGAAACATTCCTGAAACTGAAATATGTAAGACGTATTGGACAGAAAATATTAATCCATCGTTTTTCATGAGTTATTCTAAAAATTAGCGCAAATATTGTTGTTATTATGAACAAAAAAGTATATTGAATAAAACCCCAATTTTAAAATATCATTTAAATAATTTACCAAGGCAAAACAAAATTGAAAATTTTAGTAACTACCTATTAACTATAATTATAAATCTTATTATATGTGTGAAAATATAGGCGAAATAAATGAATTTTTAAATCGTACAATAATGAGTTACCTACTTTAACTTCGCAAAATCGTAGTGAGCATTACAACTATAATTTAGCTCCGATTTTCGACCAATAAGAGCGCTGCCTGTACACTCGATCACTGTGTTGACATTTTAAAAACATTGTGGTAAATTTAATATAATTTTGCGATTTCATAAAAAATATAATATATTTTAGATCGGCTGTAAAAATATCTTTTATTACTTAAGTGGTTATTTTCCGCGGCTGGTGCCTCGAAATATATTGTTACACATTCATCCTTTTTTAAAAACTAAATAATATAAATAGATATATACCTCACTATTTTATCACTATTTGTAATTATAATCTGGTAGATTAGCACTAGCAGAACTATTAGAATTTAGAATGCTAAAAAAGAATTTTAGAATTTATCCTAATAAATATTGGTTTGTTATGACTATGAGTTTACTTATTCTATACAAGAACAAAAGAAAGAAAAGACAGCATAGTTTTTTTTCATTTTACTATTTGACCTTAAATAAATTGTTACTGATTAATTTTGCTACAATTAGAACGACTAATTTATTTATTGGGATGTGTTAATATTATTTCTCTTATAAAAAAAAAATCTCAAAAAACTATTTACTTTTGTATTAATCCACCGTTTTTCAAAATTATTAAAAGCCAGGGAAAATATTAAGATTACCAAGAGGAAGAAATTACTTGCAACAGAAATAAACATCTATCCCACAGAGAAATATGTATATTTTTCATACTTAGTGAAAACGTGGTAAAACAAAATTAGCCCAGTAATTCAACAAAGTCCAAATTCCTGTGAAGATTGAGTCACAATATCCTCGGGCATTTTTATCATGGCAGAAGCCATTTATACCTGTCTTGAGAAGCTACACGGGGACGTAAGTGGACAGGTGCCGCAAGTAGGCGGTCTCACCTGACAACGCGTCCGGCGAACCACGTCCAGCCAAACATTCTACATTTCAATCGCAGGAAAATGTCTGAGACACTGCCATAGCCATAGTCGCATGCATTTATATACAGTACCGGGTTAAGGTTTATATGGATTTATGTATGCCTGAACTGATAGAATAAACAAATATATTATTTCTTTGATTATTAGTCCAGGCAACGAATGCTCAAAAAAAGGTATAGAGGGAAATGCTTGGAACACAATGTTTGACTTCGTAACTTTGTTTGGTCTAGTTAGGAGGTGAACATATCAAAAGTCCCCGCCCGTAGCCCTTAAGCCGAGGTGTGGCGGAGGGTTTGAAAGTCTCATTTTTCGGTTATTTGCTTATATCTCGGAAGCTATGCATCCTACCGACATGACCACTCTATACAATGAAAGCTGATTTAATTTGAAACAATTTAAGCCCAACCGCAGCTCAGTACGTCCAATAGTTTCCCAGATATGACACTTCTAAAATTAGCAATTTTTTCAAAAAAATGAAAGTTGAGAAATTTTAACTTTTTTCGTTATTTTTGTGTTTAATTAACTGTAACTTCTGAATGAATAAAAATATTGTCTTCCGGTTTCTTTCATTAAATTTCACGAATATTTCTCTATAAAATATATTATTTTAAATTTTTTTAGGGCATTCATTAAGCCAAAATATCAATTTTTTTTCGACAGAAGTATTCAAATATTTTGTGTTTATTGTGTTTAATGAGCTGTAACTTCTGAACGGATAAAGTTATCGACATCCGGTTTCTTGCATTAAATTTTACGAACATGTCTTCATAAGATGCAGTATCTTTTTTGGGTATTCATTAAGAAAAAACACCAAATGAAGACCGAGAGAAAATTGAGAAATTTTTTATTTATTATAAAAACAGTTGATATTTTGGCGCAATGAACACCTAAATTTTTTGAGAATAATGTATCTTATAGAGAAATGGTCGTGGAATTTAATAAAAGCAACCGGAAGTCATTTTTAAATCCGTTGAACACAATAAATATTAAAAATTAAAAAATTTCTCAATTTTCTCTCGGAAAAACATTTGGTGTTTTGTCTTAATAAATACCCCAAAAAAATTTTAATATACTGCATCTTATGGAGAAATGTTCGTAGAATTTAATGCAGGAAACCGGATGTCGATAACTTTATCCGTTCAGAAGTTACAGCTCATTAAACACAATAAACACAAAATATTTGAATACTTCTGTCGAAAAAAATTTGATATTTTGGCTTACTGAACGCCCTAAAAAGTTTTTAAAATAATATATTTTATAGAGAAATGTTCGTGAAATTTAATGAAAGAAACCGGAAGACAATATTTTTGTTCATTCAGAAGTTACAGTTAATTAAACACAAAAATAACGAAAAAAGTTAAAATTTCTCAACTTTCATTTTTTTGAAAAAATTGCTAATTTTAGAAGTGTCATATCTCGGAAACTATTGGACGTACTGAGCTGCGGTTGGGCTTAAATTGTTTCAAATTAAATCAGCTTTCATTGTATAGAGTGGTCATGTCGGTAGGACGCATAGCTTCCGAGATATAAGCAAATAATCGAAAAATGAGACTTTCAAACCCTCCGCCACACCTCGGCTTAAGGGCTACGGGCGGGGACTTTTGATATGTTCACCTCCTAACTAGACCAAACAAAGTTACGAAGTCAAAAATTGTGTTCCAAGCATTTCCCTCTATACCTTTTCGTTGACTGGACTATATTTGTTATTATTATTGTTTCATTTTGACAGCGGAACCCGGAGAGTTGTAAAAGCGCATTTCAGGTCATCAAAACGTATGAAAAGCGCAGAAATTTTATCAGTAAATTTATGTACAATAAGCGCAGATCGTAACGTACAATAAGCGCATTTTTCGAAAATGAGATTTCTGAACATAACAAGTTAGTCCAGATCGTCTTCCAGTATGATAGGGTTAAGTTCAGGTTAGTATTGATTAGTTTATGTCAAAAAAACGGAGTTCTGTTGGACTCAATTAGGGTTTTGTTAGTATTGATTAGTTTATTTTAAAAAAAAACGGAGTTCTGTTGGACTCAATTAGGGTTCCCTTCTGCGCTTATATAACGTTTATTTCGGCGCTTTTCGTACGTCGATAAGAAAAACTGATAAAGGCCAAATGCGCTTATATAACGCACCCAGCGGAACCATCTGATGCATGATATTACCTATTCGCTGGTAAATGGGGTAAATACATTACATACCAAGGATCATAATGAATCCGTTATGGTAAATAACAAACAAATCTCAAGTCATTCCTGAGAAAGTTTTAAAAATATAGGATACGACCGTTGTAGTAAGATAAATCCTTCTATAAGGGATACAATATTGTATTATGAATTCATAATTCAACACTATTGTATTATGAGTCAATTATTCAACCCAATTGTCACTGGCATCACAAAAAAATTGACGTTAGATTAATATATTAATGAATAAAAATTTGTGAAGAAATGTTTGATATAAAAAGTCGTAGATAAAACATCGTATTTGTCTCGCACATAATGGCTATAATTAACTCGGATGATTATACACTCGCCTTCAGCTCGTGCATAAACTTTCATCGTCTTGAATAAATTATACCCTGCATTATGTGGTCGTTAATTAATATAGGTACTATTATTCAATATCAAATAATTTAATATGTTTTTTTTAATAATTTGTTTCAGCGGATAAAATTTTGTATTATATTACGGATCATAACCATCATTATGGTACAAGTCATGTTATCAAACTTGGTTCGCTTTTTCGAATAACATTACGTTTCGATCCTTATAACATAAATTATTTATTATCCTGTAATTTCTTTTTTTCAGAACTTGTCATTTAAATTACACAACAACTGATATTTTAAGTGGAATCCAAACAATCGTACCCAGTGGTATTATAATAGAATTGAACTTGGGATAGGTCATGCTAGATGAATATTATTGTCATTATTACCTGTACCTATACCTACGTAAGAAAACCTGAATTTTAACTTATTAAACCTTCCAAACTATATACATATAGTTTATGAATCTGCCAATCTAGAAGTAGAAATACATACAAAAGCCTGGAGCCCAAGAAAAAAGATAGTAACAAACCGGCTTACTAACACGTTCTTTCGAGGTCCCGATTCGCGAATCCGGCACTGTTTAAATAGGAGTCGTAGTGATGCATATAGTCGGAGGCATCCGAGAGTGTTTTAATTTTATTTTGAGGAGTGTATATGTTGATTGTTTGGCCGTTTCCATCGTTTACGTCGACGAATGTTTGTCCAACTCGTTCTGTTGTTGTCAGTTTGAGTTATGGCCGTTTGTCACTGGATGATATTGTGGACGTTTCGACATTTACACAGGTTTAAAATATTTTTGGAAATGGTGAAACGATAAATAATATCAGGGAAAGAATTGTCATTGTTCATTGTTTGCTTTGTAATTACATACAAATATTTGTAAAATAGGAAAGCCATGCCATGTTTAATTTTGTCGATATTAACGTCATTCCAAACAACACAATTTTTGTACAATCCCACGCAAAACAAATAACAAACTAAATTTGAACTATTTATGAGTTCATACTTTGGATATTTATGACAATATTAAAAAGTGGGTGATATCAAATAAGATAATCATCAAAGAGGCAGATCATTAAACCGCTATAATAAACACGAGTTCAATATGTTGAAAATAAATCAACCCATAAACCAGAAGTCAAATAGTGAAAAATAACAAATTTATATTTACATACAACTACAATAAGTCAGCAAACGAAACACCATCAAAACAGTTTAAACAATCGCTAGCAGCTAACAGCCGACATGTCAGCATAGCAACCATGACAGCCCAAAACATAAAAACAAAACAGTGTAAGACGTGCTAGCGGCCGGTTATTAGTTATGAATATAGAAATAGAACACGGTCTATTTGAAACGGGGACAACGGTGGCAGGAGGGTTTACCGATGAAGTGTGGTATTAGTTGTACATTAACCGGCTACTTCCGGTATGGAAATAATCGCCGGAAGGTCTGCCGGACACGACGGGTAAAGATACTTCTGGATAAGCGGGATTACCACATGAGATGTGTTCCAGAAAGAGGAACAGTGTTTAATTTGTTACCTCGAAATCTAAAATAAGCATGATGTAAACATGAATTTTTCAAATTTGCTTATACCACCTATCATTGGTCACTTTTTTAACATCTTGAGATATATGTAAGTAGCTTGACGTAGCTTGACGGAGCTTGAACTCGGGACCTTTACTTTGCCGGAGTAAACCTCGGTGGTGTTCATGATTTTCGAACATTGTCTTTCAATAATGTATAATGTAGATATATTGAATTAAAGATTTCATTCATTCTATGTCTTTATTTTGGACCTAAATCTGCACACACAAAAATTAAAAAGTAATTAATAATTTTAAGAAAATATGTAATCAACAGTATATCCCATGTTCAAATTTTTAACACTTTAGGAATAGTAGGACAAACAAAGACTATACCTAGTTATGCATTGAACATTGAAAATATTTGTCTTACTGTAACCTCTGTAAACTTTTTCATACAAAGCTAAGTATGGCGTATGGCAAATAAATGGACTTTATGTTATTTGCTTATTATCTTTGACTCATTTATTTATTTCCACTAGAGATCCTAATTATGTTTTCTACATAGTACGCACAATCGTTTAAATAGGTACCTACTTTTAAAGTTAACCCCCAATATAAAAGAAAATTTTTGTTAAGGTTTACAAACATAAATTTTGATTTACGATAATTTTTTTGATTATCGTAACCATATACTTACGAAGTAAAAGTAAAAATTGAAAAAAGCAGCTCAGTAATGTTATGGTACAACTGGTTAAAAAATACAACCCCTTATTAAACTTCGTGCTTTTCTAACTACTTTTTTTATTCAAAGCTTACATATAAAATTTCATTTCAAAATTCTAATGCGTTACTAAAATTATTATCGGGATTTCAGACAAGCAAACCCCGGCACTTTGTTCACGCATTGATTCTTTATGGATTCTTTCCATGATTCTGAATCCCGAGGAAAAGAATCTCGATGTGGATTTCCTGTCAAATGCCGGCTCAGCTAAATTGAATATTCAATGAGTCTTGGAAAAGAAAATTTTTTAATTCATTGATAGCTTCAAACCAGTGATTTATTTTCCAAAATTAAGAAACATGAAAGAATCATTAAAGAATCCATAAGTGAACTAGGCTTAGCAATAGCGAAAATTAAACTCTTAATCTAAATACGCAATATAGTATGGATTCAATGAAATAGGTACAAGATTATTAAAATTATGTGAGATATTATTAATGATAACTACAAATTATATGTTTATGAATAAATTTCCTGGCCATCAAATATGTTTTGGTAAGAAAGAGGAAAATAATTTGATTGCATTGTAATTTGAATGTGCATAGTGAGTGCTTTATGCAAGTGAATTATAATTAAAATATGGGTTATAAATTCAGTAGGTTTGTATATTTGCAAAGCTGTAAGCAATAACACTAACGCTCTTCAAAACACCATTAAACAGCAGTGCATTCCGAAATGCGAAATGGAATACCCGTATAACAGAAATATTTTGATAAACCAGGTTATAAATCTGTTTGAAATAAGTACGTTGGTAATAATGTAAGCCAGTGGCAATGCGAGTGCGGCTCTCAAGTCTAGGATTCCCGCCTTGCTGTAGAATCGCGTCACTTCCAAGATATGTGTATACAAATCTGCAGCATAATGTAAACTGTCAGTTTGCGAACGGTGGTGTGTGGAGTGTCTCTAACAGCCTGTCTGCATCGCGCTACGGGAGGCCCATACATATTTAATACACTTACAACAATTATTTTATCGTTTAACTGACACGAAAACTTCACACATTAAAATATGAGTATACATGGTCGGATTCTTTTATAAATTAGCATAATACACGATAATACAAAATAGTTACAAGTAGTCCTTAAGGTGATCCTACCCCATGGCAGAAAACAGTGATTCCGCAGTCTATTCTGTAGCGTTTATTGTTTTGTTAAACATAAAAATAACAAATAATTTATGATTGAGGAAAAAAATTATTTTGGCACCTATATTTGTAAAAAAAACTGCAATATTTGTATAAAAGAGGGGTTTCGCGCGCCACTGTACAGCTTTTATTTATAAGTGAATTAACTTCAAATTTTAATAAGTATATGTTATTAACAAAGCTTGGATCTGCGAAATAATCGATCAAATTTTTTAAATTCGCTTAAAAATAGAAGATATTTGTGTTCAAAAAATAACAAAAACTGTCAAAATTCAAAATTATTCGATTTTAAAGCAAAATCTTTAAATTCTGTATCGCCCATTTTGTAGATTGTACTTCTATCTTCAACAATATCTTTTGATTATATTTAACAAAACAATAAACGCTGTGGAGTGGTGCGCGAAATCCATGTTTTTGGCTGTATTCTGGCCCGGTAGAGGATCGTCTTGAAATAGTAATTAAATTAGTTGAATTCTGGCAAATATTTGTTGACATTTAAGATATTTTATTTTAAATACGGGATGATTCAGTACTTCGTGCATACATATTTTAATGTCATATAGGTAGTTTGAAGTGAAGAGTCGGTTCAGCTGCGCGAACGGGCGGAAATAATTTTTGTGTACTATACATATTACACAATTTGAGCTAGCGCCGCGTGTCATATTGCATTTCACACCAGAACAATATAAGTACCTACTGTATAATTAAAAGTAAAGACAACGACAAACAGAACACTGAACACAGTACAACTATCAAACCAAATTATTCACTAAGGGATGCAGGCATCAGTATGAGAAAATTTCTGACTGATGTTTTCTTTTCTTGGACGCCAGAGGCGAGAATATTTTACCGCCCCGCTAAATTTGCAAATGAATTAAAAGTATGCTTCAAGGTCAAATGCCTTTAAATTGAAAGTTGCATTTTTGCAATGCTTCACCATAGGAATTAATGTGCACCCGTCTTACAGAAAATATTAATATAAAAAGTTATCATGTTATAGGCTAATTAAATGGAAATCAATATTTTTAATAAGTAGATATCCAAAACAAATTAAAACCAAATATTTAATAATAAACTATAATGCATAGTAGGCGAACGCCCACTCCTAGACTTTTAATATAAAAATAATATTAGAAAAGACAAAAGCGAGCACTACCTACGTGTTTGCTGCAGGAACGCATGTAGTGCCTACTCATTCTGCGTATCTAATAATCAATGATTGAATTCCTGCTTTGACAATTTAAACAACAAAGTGTACCACTCTCAGTATAATACCTATTACTGGTATTACTAATTACATTACAGTTACATTGTCAGGAATGGATGCGAACCGGTTAGAAACGTTTTAAAGCAAGAACTAAAATTAAAATTTTTTCAGTAAAATGTTATTGAATTTCTAGGAAAAATGTATTTTTCGCGCAACTGTAAAAAAATGACATTAACGTCCGCAGGAAAGAATAAAACGCTGATCAGCGCGCACAGAAATGCACGTAAAAAAGAATAAAATCAATCCAGACCTAGTATGTGGGACTTCAGAAAGGGTACACTGTTAGAAATCGCCAAAATCTATGATTATTACTATTTACTATTTTCCAATGTCAGTTTAACGAAATTCAATGAAGTTAAATTTATTTATCTTTTAAATAAATAAATAAGTAATTTTTACAAAATGAATAGTCATGAATTATTCGACTATTTTATAATTTATATATAATATTTTACACACGTCATTTCTGGCCAATAAGAATGCATAACTTTTTCGAAGAGGGCAGTTTTTCAACGATAAAATTTGATAAAACCACAGTAGGGTAACCATGGTTACATTTTGTTTATTAAATGTTTTTAATGTTGCAAACGTCGTTCGTGAAATAATGAAGCAAATATAATTCGAGTCATAAATTTAATTGGTAAAATTTACTCATAATTCCTGCGTAGAAACGACAACAACAACTATTCGTAAATTTTACCGATAAATTTATGGATCTTATTATATTACTTATGATAATATATCTTTGATAAAAATACAAATTTTAATTTATCAATAATTTAGTAAATTTGACTAAACTATATTTTTTGGCACAAGTGTAGCGCCTTTGTCATTGCATTATGCAATCATCAATCCAGTAATTCCGAAAATGAGCTCCTTGTAAAAATTGTCCTCATATTTGCAAATTTAAAAAAATCTTTTTGTGTCGTGCTAAGTATTATAACTCATTAAAATGTATGCACGAAGTTGTGAATCTTCCTGTATTTTAATCAAATACCTGAGTTCCAATATTAAAAGAAATTTTGTTAGAAGGGTCAAAACATAAAATGATCTATCTAATCTGATGTAAAGAGAACCATCTAATGCTTTAGTCTTACTGGTGACAAATGGAATAAAGCTCGTGATTTCGAAAGATACAAAAAAAAGGAAAACTTAAAATTAAGTCAAGAATATCAGTGATGGCCTCTTAATTTATAAGCGTAGTTTGTCAACAACAAACAGAATTAATTGAATCTGAGAATAGCGCTCCAAGCCCCAATGAAAGTATTCCTAGTGGACCCGTTTCGTCTTTATCAGCGATAATAATCCCGTATCTGTAAGCATCAAATTACCAAGAGTCATAAAGGGCAAAGATAACATCCCCAAAAATCCCTGTAAATCAGCCAGAGAAGGTCAAACATCCAAAAACATGTCAATTATCAAAGACGACAATTACTCGGTTGGTTCTCTGATAAATAAATCAGAGGAGTCCTCCTCTAGCGTAATATACATGGATTGGGCTAGTTTAGTGGTCTCCAGGGCTGCTCTAAACGAAACGCTGGAATTGCTTCCATTGCCCGGAATCTCCGAATCTCTCATGCATCTTATTAGCTCGTCGGCTGCGCGGCAACAATTAAATTATTCATTTAATCAAATAAGACGCGTCTTTTGCGGCGGCGGGCTGGCTTCGCGGTTACGCAGTTTCTCCAACGTGTCGGGATGTTGCTGCTGCTGTGAAGTGCGAAGACACCTCGTTGTTTATACACAGGAAGCACAGATGCGAGATGCGGGCACCACAATGCAAATACGAATATCACATGGTACCGTGAGGGTTCGCACACCTAAAAACTCTAACTCGCTAGGTGTTTAGTGTTTGCTTCACAAAATTCTAATTTAATTAAATTGCTACACGCCAGAAATACAAACAGATGTGACAACTTGAGGAACATCTACATTACGAGAATTTTACCAAGAGAACAAGAGATTAAAAATTACTCAAGAAATGAAAAACTTTGAACATTTACCTTATTTTGCCAAGCTGCTCAAAAATGGACAAAATACTTTTTTCACGGCACGCGGAGAAAACACAATTTTCTTCTCGCGAAATATTGAGGAAAGTAAGTTTTCCCTCTTTAGGGAGGAAACTAAGCAGTATTACCACTAGTGTTATTTTACGATGAATTTTTTAAAATTTTTAGTAGGTTTAACAGTTTTGGCTCGCTGTTTTCAAATGGAATTTCATAAATTTACGCATCTTACCATTATACACAATTCATTAAAATTTAATTCTACCACATTCATAGTTAATCCGAAACCCATTATACATTTAACAAACCTGTGGTTTTGTTTCTTGCGAAAACTGCCATTATTTTTGTTCCATAATCAGTAAGTTGAGTTACTATATGCCATGAAAGTAATAATTATGTGCGCGAAGTTGTGAATCGTCCTGTATATTGAATACTTAATACAAATCCGATACAAATCAATGGAAAGTAAGTATAAGTACATAACGAAGTCTAATTGTTCAAGCAAAACTTGGTTTCATTTTTGTTTTAAAAAGCAGTTAAGTATTACTAAAATGAAAAACAAATATATGAATTATTTAATAGTTGTAGATAAAGTTATTTTTAAACCATAAAACGAGACGCATTTAATAAAACAATCACTTCAAATAGTAACATAAGGTAAAGTCCAAAATAACAGCTCGTTGCATAGTTATAAAATTTATAAAAATATTCTACGTTGCTTATTCCAAGAATTGTTGATATTTTGAAAATATTACCCTCAATTAATTAAAAACAGTACTGGAATTCAGTAAAATTATTTATATTTAAACATCAACCCTAAACGTCTCGATCCTACCAGGATCATCTTCAGGAGACTGGTGACAAAATTTGAAAATTGTTTTCTTAAACATTAAAATAACACGTATATCATACGCTATTTTTTATTACACCTGCAACCTAATTTTAAAAATAGAGCTGGAAAACAGCACTTTACTCACTTGACATGAATCGTCCGTGGGATGTTTAAAAATATCTTATTCTTTTAGGTAGGTACTTTAAGTGATATTAAGTTAGTCTATCCACGCCACATCACGAGTACGATTAAAAATTACATACTACTCAATACAAACATCTCAGAGAATAATTGGGATATTATTCCCAAAAATAGGAATATTAAGTACATAATTTAATTTTACTGAGGGCGGACATTAGTAATCGCAAGGATATTAATAGGCAAATATATAGCAAGTAACAATCCGGGATGTTCACATTATTTGAAATAGTAATATAGTCTGTGTGATGTGTCAAAATTTTGTTACCTACGAGATAGGTTACAATACTCTCCTTGTCTAGTGATTTTGCACGCATTTGCGTGTTTTAAACAGCGATTATGATGCATGTGTAATAAAAATAAATAAATAACAAATTGGAGACATTCACATTATCACAAAATATCGTCAATGTATGTTCAGCTATTGATTCATTACACATAATTTTAAAAAATCAAAATCTTCTTTGTTCCTTTATCTTAGTAACGTCCAATCATCCAAAGAAATAAATCACCGTCGCGATTAATTACAAGTCCAGTTAATTATGACATGAAATTTATTGAATAATAACCGGGCACAATCAGGGCTGTAAATCTCAATTACAGGATCGGACCCAGGGCTAAGGGACAGAAAGGGCGGGGGGTCCTTCTTAGTGAGTTCCGGTCAGGTTTCCGCCACCAGACACCGACAAAAACTATCTGCCGGACAATGTATCAACAAGATAAGCATAGGTAGAGATGTGACGCATATTGTACAAGACATTTGTCATGGCGTAATTGGATTATTTCGCAATTATTTTGTTAATTATTAGTGAGAAAGATGTAGTTTGTTTATGTATTAATTAAAAATGTTTTCGAGAGATAATTTTGGAGAACTGTAAACAGGAAAAACCAAATGTGTAAAGTACACAGAAATTCTTTTACCTTCTGCCAACTATGTTTTAATAGTCATAAGAATAATTTAAAAGAAAGTAAAAGATTGTTCTAATTAATTTTTTTAGCTCTGGTATTTCTTCCTTCTTGTTACCAATAGAAATGCACCAATCTTTAAAATTGAAAAATAATTGTTTACTTCGATGTAGGTGTCCTTTTTATTATTACAGCTAGTTTTAATAACTCTTTTCCTTACAAGAAGATTCCGAATCCGAAACTAAAAATACCTAATAATGAATAAAATCTGCAATTTCTACATGAATGCAAGGATTCTTTGCATTTAATATATTTCAAACGAATTGAAATAACCTTATTAAATAAATTGTTTCGTTGTTAAATTTTGTAACTAATTAAAGATATCAACAATAAAATTTAACAGATCAGTAAGAACCTTTACTTCATATTTTTCAAGAAGACCACGCTTTCAACTTTTGTACCCTATTATTGTTTCAGTTGTCGAGCATTTCAGTAAAATTATTGTTCAATATATAGGTACCTACAAAACAGGGTTGAAAAAAAAAACATGTTTAAAACTGTTTTTTTTGGTTTAAAACATGTTTTTAACTCTGCACAAAAAAACATGTTTTAAACAACAAAAAAGCATGTATGTTTTAAACAGGGTATCCGTTTTAACTAAATATTATTTCCATCGAAAGATGTCGCCAATGCTACTTTTTGTGCGAGGACGTGGATTTACATCGCTCTAGCTGCGTAGCTAGGAGTCACCGATGGTCGGTAGTTGAATTTGTTTTGTTTGTGTCATGCGTCATGAATGGATTTCGATATGATTTAAAACACAGTTTAAAACATGCATTAAAACATTAGGCCGTGTTTAAAACATGTTTAAAACAAATTGTTTTAAACAAAACAACCCTGCTACAAAATGTAAAACCAGTATTCCAATTACTGTCTTCTTAAAAAAAAATTATAGTCTAGTCATAAAATTAAATATGAAACTACACTTTTTTACCTATTCAGTAGGAAAATAATAAACATACTAGAAACATGTATTTTTTTCAAACATATTATTTTGTCACCTTATAACTCAAAAAACCAGTAAATCATTAATAAAATGATATGCTAATATGATTATACCTACCTAATATTTTTTTAAAGAATTAGGTATGTATTATTAGTTACATGCAATCGACAAACAACAGTAGTTCTGAATATTTACCAGATTTTATTGGTTATTTCAATTTAGTACCTGAAGGTACGATTGACAAATAATAGGGTAGAAAAGTGCGGAATTGTTAAAAAACAAATTTAGGTACTTGCAAACTGCCAATCAAATAAATAAATTAAAAATAATTGAATAGACGAATTAAATATTTTTTACATTCGAAGCGTCATAATTACCTACGTTTCAACTTAATTTACCTAGCAATAATATTTCAATTTATTGATGAAGTAATTTAATTAAACAACGCACATAACATGAAATAACGAACAGGTAAATTAAGAAAATTTTTCTCTCTACCTCTGATTCTCCTGGTGACGGCCTGCTTCCGCCTGCTCGCCATTCCTTCCTCTTGTATTCTTATCACCAGCAAAGAAAAACCATCACTTGACCACAGTTCACAAGATCACAGATCACCAAACTCAGAAAATATCCAAAAATATCCTCTATTTACTTCACTGTCAATGAAGAACTAACACACTCGACTCATCAACATCTACTGAGATGAGAATTATTGGTCACAAGGCAAGACAACAGACCGCTTTATCAACTAGCACGGGTCTTCGGTTATCGTTTCTTTTCACTGAAAAATCTCCTCATTTTGCACCAGTTAGGTTATAGTTAATCGGTGACGTCATTGTGTTTATCAAACAAAGTTCCAAGCAATGCAAAAAGTTTTGATAGTGATAGATTTCGGGACAATGACATGTAAATTTTGAGGTTATGCTGATGCCAAATGATAGAAGTTTTAATCAGATTTTAACGATTGCCTCGAAAATTATACCAAGTTTTTTGCACGAAGAACACAATAAATAGTTTAATAAATCCATAAAGTTCTATATTTTTATTTAAAACGCACATTTCACAACGTCAATCTAAATCTAAGCAGTACCTACTGACCATACGATTCTGTTTTACGTTTCGTTTTTATTTGTGTTGATTAATTAGCTCAATAAAAACTTGTTCATAAAGAAATACTCATATATCCATAAGCATAAAATTCTTACAAAAATAGTCTTTAGGGGTATTATTGTTACTTGCTATTTTCATGGGCAAAATTTACTTTATATGCCTCCGGTCGGCATCGCTAGTTTTCCATATCTCAAAATCCGCCAGAAACTCTTTGTTGCCAGCCTAGGCCGGCAAACAACCGGCAGTTATAGGTTGGCATCTTGACATTACTACAGTTGTCAAGCAGATGTCAATTTTATGCGTTGAATATTTTTTATACAAGAATTAACAAGATTTTGACAAATTTTAGACGTAAATCTTTATTTTAAGCTCAAATGCAAGTATTCAGTGCACAATTTTTTAGGTTATGTATAATAAAATACAAATTAATTAAATTCATTTTATATTTTAGTAATGAAATCGGCACATAAAATATTGTGTATTACACGTCCAGAAACTGTTATGCTAGTGCTCGTAATTTGCAAGCCTCGCCTGTGGCTCGGCGTGTCAAAAATACTCGCTCTTGCAAAAGGTCACTTTCTGGCCTTGTGATACAAATAACTATTCTTACATGGAATAAAATGATACTGAATAAAAAAGTTATAAAAATAACAAATAATTTTAAATTGTAATAAGTATTAAATAAAAGTATTTAAAAGCAGTTAAAAGGGTAAAATAAAATTTTAAAATGCAGAAACAGATTTATATTTCTTTTCTAAGATTATTTTAGATGTTTCTATATTGAAATTATTATTTGTTCCTATTTAATTATTTTATGGCCTTAATAAAATAATCATAAAAACAATGCAATCGAATTCTTTTATAGTTTAACTTTAGGTAAATTATATTAAAATTACAAATGTTGCAAATGATTCTGAGTGGAAAGATTAAAACAGTTTTCAGGTTGTATGAAAAGTATTATAATGTGGACACCACAAAAAATTAGGTAGATAATAATATATGAATTGATCGCTGGTTAAGAAAAAATGTTTAAATAAGTAAGTGAATTTTTGTTTTAACGTGTTAGTAGTGCCAATCCCGTCCAGGTGTAACGGTGTAAGTTCTTATTTGAATATAAAGGTTTTATTTCAAAGACTATGACTGAATTATAAAGATTGTTGACTAGGTATTGACTCAACGCTTCGCCTAATGGAAATTTTTAGATATATTGTTATTATATGTATTTGAGATGCATTCTCAACAAGATAAATTTACCACAGGTCAAATGTAAACAAAGGAAATTATGATTACTATTTAAACAGAGATATTAAAATAAATAATTAGAATTTGTTTAGATTATCAGTCATTTTAAATATACTGAAATATTATCCAACAAACATGCCATATGTTCAGAAGCATAAATTAATTTTTTTCATAATTTGTTTATACATTTTCCTTTGGCATAAATAAATATATATTCAAAGATAACAACTTTATAATATAAATTCTGAATTCAAACAAGAAGGAAATTATCTCCAAGGCAAGGCTATTCATCTAAATTGAAAAGATTAGAAGTATTTAAATTTTTAGTCTGAGCTGAATATTTCTATATTTAAATTTATTTCGTAATTTGAAAGCGATAGTGTATGACGAAAGTAGAAAATATTTTTATAGAAAAATTCAGATCTTTAACCTTATAAAAGATACTATTTAACTTATACCTAAGTATAAAGAGTACAACGCAAATAAATAAAAACAAATTATAATTTTTTTCTTGGCTGGAAACCTTTCAAAAGGATTTAGGTACTTCCAATTATAGAATGGTAGATGTTATTATAGTGTAATCCAACCACTTCTAGGTCGAGTCGTCTTAGTGCAGTCAGAGTCACAATCAGTGCGTGACCTGTGCACTTTAAAGCGGCAGTGGAGAGATTCTTATGCAGGACTACATTTAAGACAATCAAGTGTTCTGCTTCAGGTGTCCGAGTCCGATTTAATTGTAGGTCGAGTCGTCCTAGTGCAGTCAGAGTCACAATCCGTGTGTGACCTGTGTACTTTAAAGTAGAGTACCTAAATAGACTAAGAGTACGGTCAAGCCACTGGTCATTTTCTATTGGTAGTCCAAATTGTGTTTGCACTTGTTTTTCAGCTTACTTAACTCTCAGAATTTAATATTTTTATGTCAATATTTAGTTACATATTGTTTTCTAATGTTGCTCTTTGGTTACTATTTTATAAAATATTTAAGTGATTGACGTTGTCAAAAATGACGGTATAATATTTTACCTATGGAACTAAATAATTGCGTTCTGGTAATCATAATTCATTATTTTGAACTATGTAGATATATTTTCTATCAATATTTTTAAGTTTAAACCGTCTTAGGAATTCATTTTTAATTTTTTATGTCATCTTGACAGAGCTGTATATTTGTATACATCAGAAATACAGTTACAACTGAAAACAAAAGCTAAACCATTTTGGACTCCTTGTCCGTACTCTTAGTCTATATAGGTACTCTACTTTAAAGCGGCAGTGGAGAGATTATTAAGCAACCAGGACTACATTTAAGACAATCAGGTGTTCTGCTTCAGGTGTCCGAGTCCGATTTAATTGTAAGATGTTTTTACAATTTATCGACAATCACACACTGCCGGCCGAGAGACTTGAATCACGGAATATACTCAGCATCAAACAAAATAATAAATGTACCTACTATGTAAAACTTTCTTCTAGATAAAAAACCATTAACTCAAATATAATTTTATATTACAAAGTCTTCCCTTTTCCTTTCTGATCCATTAAGGTGATCAATATAGTTCGGGTGATTTAAAGGTAAAAAGTCACATCGAGTCGCGCTGTTCCTGAGCCGGTGGTTTTTAATGAACCCCGATCCGATTAATGAATGCAATGAAGAAAGTTCGACAATTAGGCAGAATGATTTAGTGGCAGGGACTTGGACGACGTCTGCGGGAGATGAACAGGGCCGTAGTCAGGCTCAAACGAAATGAGATATTTGCACATCTATAATAAAATTGATTACTATAATATTTTCTTTGTCATTATTCCCTTTGGAAATAGCGGTTAGGTATTTAAATATAATAAGCTGATTTTTTTAGCTTTGGGATTATTGCATTGTAATGGAAATATAGAGCGTACAGAAACGCTAGCTAAAATAATTTAATGTTCAATGGAGTCTGATATAAATAAAACAGATTAATTTCAAATTTTATATTTTTTGCTGACGCCATCTCTTATCGTCTTGTCAGTTGTTCAAGCCTAATTGACAGAAGGCAATTTAGTGAAATGTCAAAAAATGCATCTCATAAAAAAATATTTTAAACAAGTAGTTATGCTGGTCAATAAATATAATACATAATGCACGCGTTTGGTATCCATTACTCGGTTTTATTAAAGCATTCCGCTTCGCGTCGTACTTTAAAGTGGAATCTCGCGTTGTAAAATAAAACTTATCGCACTTACAATGTAAATAACTATTTTCTTACAGCTTTCTTAGAATCTATAAATTAAGTAGGTATATGCTAGAAATTGGTTGTGGGTTGTAAAATATTTATTTTAAAAAGACATGAACTTGTTGATAAGACACTTGGATATATATATATATATATATATATATATATATATATATATATATATATATATATATATATATATATATATATATATATCTTTGTTTTGCATTCAGATGCAACTCATTACCAATAATTATGTATCGGGATATAAAATAAGTACGATTTTAATTTTTACTGACCAGTAAAAGCAAATTAGTTAAAATAACCAGGACCAATCTTAAAAAAATAAATTGAAGAATAAAATGAAGTGAAATTGGTGATAATTCTAAATTCAGTCCTGCTTGTGACCTCCCCCGATTAGCGTCTCCGTGTCCGGACGAGACACTTGCGGCATCAGAACACTCTGCACTCCGGTGGTTCCCTCTGTTCGGGGCCTGGCCTCTGGCAAACTCAATAATACTTGGCAGCAGGTGCAAAGGAGAGGTGTCAGCGACAGGGGTCGCCGGTCTTCGGTCGCGCCACCCTTACCTAATAAATGAGGTAATTTCCACACTTCTAGCGTCGTGCCACGCCGCACCACCGCAAGGAAGCGAGGGAGTAAGAGCGACTTTACCTGCGCCTGCCCAAGGGAATATTCATAAAGTAATGGCAGCAGTGGTGAAGGCGTTGGATGTGTGCTAATTATGGAGGAATCAACAACTTGTGCTTCCACACTATTTTCATCTAAACACAGTACTAGTTGGATTTTTCTATTATCTCCTAAACCTTATGTCGTGCTTTTAGTACTCGCAATGCACAATAGAAAGTCTGGTGTCTTTATTTTTCACTATGTAGCAAAAATATAAATGAGCTAATGGACTATAGGTACCTACGTCAAATTTCGACATTATAATATATATTTATAATAATAATAGAACTCCCATTGTTAAATTTTAACTAAATCCTAAAATTCATCTCAATTTTTGTTCATTGAAGAAAATAAGGTCAAAATTAAATTTTTAAATAACGAAATTTTCATGCAATAAAGTTAAGGCTGAATTACATTATACATTTTTCGTCTGGATTCATGCTAGATTATTTCTAGTTCAATTTCCATTTCCATATTCAACCGGATATCTTCTATTAAAGGTTGGTCAAACTGACTGCACACTGAACTGAATATGCGTAGACAAATCTAGTACGAATCACGAATAGGAAAATAGAACCAGGACTATGTTTCTATACTAGATAAAAGTATAGAAATCGAACGGAACTCGAATGGTAATTTATATTATACTGCAAATGGCAAGGAAATTCTCGGATAAATCTCGAACTAGAATATATACCAAAATTAGATACATGAAAAAAGTCGTCTTACGATAGTTTTAATAATTTTAAAGACGAAACAGATCAAATACTAGAACAACTAAGTACATAATCCTATAATTAAGGCGATCTGAATAATAAATAAGTCATTTTAATTACAATCTATAATTTTTAAAGTAGAAATGTGTGTAGGTCAAAGAATCTAATGAAATGGTTATAGCCTAATGTTATTTTAGAACCACCATGATGTAAAACAAAATAACATAAACCTGTAAAGGACTTAGCCAAGTAAATATGAAGGTGTAAAGAAATATAAATATGTTAAAAATTGAATATTGAAAAATTGTTCTTAGTTTTAAGATAATCAGTACCTAACCTAAAAAGCATTATCAGCGAACAGCAAAGTTCGAAATTTTATTTTGTATCATTCATAATGTCTTATTATCATTGTATTGTTGTGGTAAGATAGAAAAATATAATAATTATTTGAAAATCGAAGCTTGATGGTATAGCCATTGCAGACCACAGAAGTAATATTCGAAGAATGAATAATAAAGTGTAACTTTAAAATAATAATGAAGTAGTGTTTTGTAAGAATATGGCAAAATCTCAAAATTTGTATTTTCATACTTATAGAAAAACATGGAGCATGCGACTTCAACCTTTTTGTACAGGCCCATTATTCTTCCAATGTTCCAATATGATTTTCCTGTGTTGCAAACCCTAGTAATACATTTTCAACTTAGTTAACATCTGCCAAGATATTTTAACTGAAGTTTATAAATTTTCATTTATATGCTATGTTCATTATAAAAAATCTAACTACCTAGTATATGTAAATTTAAAATTAGTAGGTATTACTTAGGGCAAAATGTCATTTATATTCTTCTAAAATGACACCATCAATCACAGTAAATGTATCCTTCCTTATGCAGAAGGGGTAATCGCGTTCCTCATAGAAAATATCTCCATCTAGTCACCGTAGACAGCCGATAACAATTCTCTCGTTCGGATTGTAGCGGTGAATCGCAATCAGGTCTAAATTGGATCGGGGTGGCAGGGACCCGGTACATTCTGACTGGCAGATGGCATGCGAGGGTGACTTGAGGTGAGCTACAATGCATATGCATTTAAACAAAGCCGGGAGGCTGCGCCACCCTCCACATCTGTGACCGTTAGCCCTCCGGTGATGCGTGGTGTGCTCAGGTGTTGGTCTATGCGGGGATTAAATCACGAGGTGGTACCCTCTTTCTAACGCAGTTGTCGTTGTGTAGTCAGCTGATATAAATATGCGATGATTTTCATACAAGCGGGAGGTATAATCGATTAGCTTTTGGGAATACTGAATAGAGCTAATTTAGATAACTGATTTTAACGATTTTCTCGATTTATTACTAAATAAAATATCTAATTCTTCAAATTCTGTATTTGTTTTTAAATTTCTCACGAAAGATCACTAATAAGTGGGATTCCCTGTGATCCTGTGCATTTTTTAGAATATACAAAAAATACAGATAATATTGTACCTATACAAACAAACATACAATAGGTACACAAGCAAGAGTAACAATACTTTGGCCCAGGGACTCGAAATTTCAAATAAAGTTTTAAACCGTTCCAAATTGGTTCACAACCACCGGTTCAGCTTCGGATATGGGTTTGCCAAATTATTTTTTAATGGTTCGGTATGGTTCCCGGTTCGCGGCAATGTTGCCAAAATTACAATAAACTCATTGTAAATTGGCAGTGTATCATAATTTTTGTGGTACGATAATTTTTGAAAGATCAGGATTTAGTCATATAATATACGCAATTGAAACAAATGTTCACATATATACCACATACTAGGTACCTATGTAGTTAATTCACTAATACTACTATTCTATAATAAATTGGTAGTAAATCGTGTGGAATTATTATACTAACGAAATAAATTCTAATCTTGATACTAATTACTAAATGAAAAATAGAATACCTACCGGTCAACCAGTAACTTAAGCTCAATGCTAATTAATTTATGGCAGGTTAAGTAAGTGACTTACAGAACTATCTAAATTGTATATGTGAATATTGTATTATAATTTTCAACTAAATGGTTAACTTTGAAGGTAAGCAGTGGAAAATAAATTAGTAAAATATAAATTACACCTGCCAAAGTCAGCATTTGTGTTGTGTAGGTAGAGAGCGGGTTGCGGGTAAGTGATAAATCAACAGCTTTGAAATGGAAGATAGGTAGTAAACAACGAATTGGCATCCAATCCACACAACAGGATATGAACGCATCACTTTGGCAGCAGAAAAACACCGTCCGAGCCCAATATACAGCAGGTTCCCTCCGTAGACTGATTACTTTGATATACAGCCCATTAATCAATGCCCGCGTGCACGCAAATTAAAACCAACCTCACTACGCACTCACATCTCGGGGTGTCTTCCTCTTTCGTCTGTTTCTCTACATCCGAGCTACAAATTACTCCAGTTTCATCTGAGGATTGTTATTAAGAGGACATAATTCCACTCGAAAAATATACTATTTTTCTGGAACAAATCCTGACTGCATGGTACAATAATATAGTATTAATTTTTTACTATTATATGCATAAGAGATGAAAATAGTCCGCTAACTCCAAATTATTCATTTTTCAATGCTGGCAAAATGTTTAATTGCATTAAAAAATACACCCATTTTTGACAATAAATTAAGTGTATAAAAAACCTAAATATTGATATATTACTGAGATAGCGGACTGTAAACAACCTTTATTTTTAAGTATACAAAATTTCAAACTTTTTTGTTTTTGCGGTTGTATTTTGTTCCAGAAAATGATCACTTTTTGAACAAATCTTGCCTATTTTAAGGCATAACTCATGATAATGTCACAAAATGGCGGGGTTTCAACTTCTGTCTATCTCTGACGTAAATTTCTGACCGTTTTGGCAGGAGGGGGAGGGGTAAACTGAATTCGTCAGAATGAAAATTCGGGATTCATGTTAGGAATAATATCCTCTTAATTAATACGAATTCCTTGTTTTCTAGAAATTCAAAGTTATAGCTGAGGTCAAGCAGAGGGTCAAGCAACTGCATAGCCTTTGGTGACTCACATTATGGATCTTATAGGATTTTTGTTGTTATCGTGTGCTCTATGCCCCATGATTCATGAAAAAATAAAGTTTTATGCAAAATAAATTTTGTTTATTACCTATATTATTGAAATTTGTGTGCGTTACTTAACAACGGATTGTTATCTTTGTATTTGTTTTAATACAACTAGCTCTATTGGTCAAAAGAATATTTATTGGTCTCAATGTCAATTGAATAATTATCAAAAATGTCACTGGTGGTGAGTAATTATATACAGCCCTGTTCACACATGGATTATTTGAGAATTCTTTCATGCTTCTGAAAGAAATTCACTGTTTTATTGAACTAAGTAATCAATTCATTAGAAATTCTTCTTTTCCAAGACTCATTTAAGATTAAACTAAGCGGCGCCACTATATGGAAGGTAATTCACCAGGATTATTTCTTTCAGAAGCAAGAATGAATTCTCAAAAAATCCTCGTCTGAACAGGGATGAATGAATGTATTATTTAATAGTCGAGGATTAAATAATTAATTTTGCATGCTTAATAATAGAGAAAAGTTAATTTTTTCATGATACAATGAAACAATTCTTAAAGATCAAAAGAAATGCAGTTGCATGATCTTCTGCTGGGCGACAGGTAGCTATGAATTTCTAAAAGACAAAGAATAAGGATTAATTATAGTCCGGTTTTATATTAATGGCCAGTTGCACCGCTTCCATTTAAATTTTAAGTTTTCCCTTAATGAACAATATCGAATCAAAATCAAATTGTCAAACGTAGAAATAACATTGCTGTTATGAGTTCAATTAGATGTTATTCATTTAAGTGACACTTAAAAATTTAAATGGAAGCGGTGCAAATGGCCATTAGAGGAGTAAAAACATAAATCAAATTTACACTCTTAAAAATCAAATAAATTAGTATTTTCTTGTTCGCAAATTTCAAATTTCAATGACTCAAATCACCTCAATTGTAATTCACAAGTTATTTAATTAACACTTAAATTTGAACGAATTTCAAATTATATTGTTGTTTTAAATGAATTACCCAAAATGGTATTTTGTCAGTAAATATGAACAAAACACAACAACCTGAAATTAAGGTGTGTTGGTTTTAAAATCGGCTGTGTTGCATCCAACCACAAGCATAGAAACAGCACTCCTCCTAATTTAAAAACAGGTTATAATCCCCAATTGGAACTGCATTATATCCCGGCTCGGATGAAGACTCCCGAATCACCCAGCACCGCACTCCTCGTACTACATAACCAAATCCTGTGTAATTTAAAGCCCGAATCGTTCAATTTCAATAATCGATGTCTGTGCGACACGCAGAAGATGAAGAGAAGCGAGCGCGCGTGCGAGTGACGTGTGCATGATCCCGCACCTGTAATCAATCATCGCATGCTGATGCGGAGCGCGCGGAGCCCGAGCAATTAGCTGACGTCTCGAGAGACATTGGGATGACATTGTGATCTTGCGAGGATAACACGACAATGAGATGGGGAAGCCCCGAAGATATACACGAGGGGAAGACCCTGGGAGGACGATCAATTTAGTGGTAAGTCGGTGCACTTGAATACTGGCTCAAGAAAGTAGAGACTATGAAAATGATTGCACGGAATAATAGAATGTGGATGAGATGAAAGAAATTTGCTAAGTCAGAGTAGATTATTTTCTATTTGATTGTGTGGATATTTTGAAGGTTAGAAGTAAGAATATTTATGGTTCGTTCAAATACATTAGTTGAAAAATAATTTAGTTTTAAGTTGCATTTTAAATTAAATGGGACATATTTCAATGAAAAGTGATCACTTCACTAATGTATTGTAAGTTTCATTTAAAAACGTGAGGATGACCGTCAAAATGTCGTTGAAATTACTTGAAAATTTTCAGTAAAGCCAAGTTATCCAAATCCATCATACACGGTTTAAGCCCATTTAAATTTGAAGTTAAGTTATTTTGGAAAAATTCCGTAAGAAGTAAAGGATAACGGATGAAATGTTTATTATAGTTTTTAAAAGAATTAAGGAAATATGGATGAGATGAAAGAACTGTGCCAATACTCAGGATGGCAGGATAGGAATGTTTAAGATTATTTCTGCCATATATGCAGCATGATTGAATGGTTTATTTTCGAATAAAAACCGTAAGAAATATTTCGGCACGGTTGCAAAATGAGGGTTCCCACAATTTTTCGGTTTTTTATGTGAATCTATACATTAAAATATTAGACCCGTCTATTTTCTATTTGTCAAAAAGATTCCAATAAGCCATTTAAAAAATCATAAAATTTTAAAAAACAAGTGCCACGTGACGGTGTGACGTCACTGGCCATGAGAATATACGTTGACAAGGACCGAATACGATACGTAGATCTTACCTTATTTCAACACAGGTCCGTCGTCCATTCGGTAGTCAAAACGACAAAAAACTAACTTACACGAACAAATCTACTCACGGTTTGGTATTTTTAATTTTGGTAACGTTTGGCCGTTATGCGTAAAGTCAAAAGAAAGTAGGTAGGTATAGGTGCTTGAAAAAGTAATATAGGTATCTCCAAACGATTCAATTTTCATATGTTGTACGAGTAGATGAAACAATAAAAAATAGATAAACTACATAGAAAAAAAATCTAGAACTGTTATTTTGTTGTTATGCAGAGAAGAATTTTTGTAATACCTACTAATTGTTAATGTTTCGCCCTACTGAACAAAAAATCATATTGTACATAATGTATCGTTTCTTATACTTATTGTAAAAAATATACACAACAAAATTAATTTTAGAAACCACTGCTCAATCTTAAGCTGGAGGCCTAATGAAATCCCTTTCTTTCTAAGTTTGTGATAAGAGGCTATCTGAAAGTTTTTAATTATTCACAAATAAATTTACTGTGTCGCGTAAGAAGGAAAACAAAGTGCGACGATGAAGCAATAAAAATTAGAATGAACGTTAATGGCAACATGTGCGACGTAATGAAATAGTGTATAGAGTCAGTCTGCTATAAAGTTGATGCAATACGGCAGCAGGCGAGGTGAATGATTCGGCCATAATTTCAATTAGGTCGGATTGATCTAGCGGAATAGTTCGAGCTCAGGCTGCTGCGATGGCCGGCAGCTTATCTAAAGTTAAATGCAAGCGTAGCGACCGCAGAGCCGTAATCCGCGAGGTAACCACGGAGGAAGATGTCTTCTAATCCGGTTAACCTGCCCGGACATAACTTTCCCATTTCGCACGAGGTCATCCCGTCTAGATTAACTTTACTGCGGCATAACTTGATGATAACTGCGTCATTAAAAGCGCCGTTAACGTAAATTGATTAACAAAAAGCTCCACCGAACCCTGCCAGGCTAGGCTGACGCTTTATTTTTCCACCGGATGCTTCCACTTCGTTGCGTCCTGAGACCATTACCTGCGACGATCATATCCTGGAATTCTCCACCACCAATTTCGACACTTCCCAAGTCTTACATAGTATAACGTATGTCATAATTTATAATAATCTTCACAGTCCTTTATGAAAATCATTATTTGTCAAATCTAATCTTACAATGTTATAAGTCCTCCAGAGCTTTTTGTATGGCAGCAATGTCCTATTCCAGGTTTTCCTAGTAATTAAGCCTTCTCATTTACTTAGAGCTTATAGCTTAAGGAAGGTTTGAAAGCACTCAATACAGAACATGTGGTTATCTAAGTTGAAGTCGAGTTAGAGCTTGTATGTAAAGCAAGCGAGCTGGATCTGTAGTTACATTTATAAACTAAGTCCGATAAACGTTACTTCAGATCTCAGAACTGCACGAATTACCAATTAAGTTTACCAGCATCTTTGTAGTAAAATTACAATATAATAACTAAAGTTACAATAATAACATTCGCTATTTGAGTTCTCTAATAATCATGGAAACATTGTTATGATTTTGAGATGGAGCGAACTGAAAACTTTCTATAGGTATTGCTCTATCTGGCCTGTTCTTTATTAAAGCAAATATAGGTTCTTTCAATAGGAGTGATAGTTTTTTCAATAAAGATTTCTCGGTTTCTGATATATATTTTATTTACTTCTAGGTGTCAAATTATTTAGTATAGTGTGCAGTTTTATGATGCAGCGTTTGACGCCTCTAGACCGGTTGGAAATAATAAAAAAAATATTACCAAAAGGCTATAAGACGCACTGTGATAAAGTTTGAGTTAACTTTACTAAGACAATAAGCCACCAAGAAGACAACGAAATGTACGAAGTGAGGAGAAAATCACAGTTGTAGCGGCCAGTGTTGCGGATAAGCCAAATTCTGCCAAATTGGAGCGATCTTGTGATCAGTGTCAACAAAGCCGTGGTGGACATTTGAACGATATCTTGTTCCGAACATAACTGCATTGTCCAAGCTTCCAAATAAAGCAAAAACTATATTGATATGTCAAACCGTTGACGTTTTATTTAAAATTAAAATCCTATCACTTTTAAGGAAAGACCCTATATAAGCCAAATAAATATATTTTTGAACAACTCAAAACAAATTTAGTGCGAAAATTCTAGTTTCAGCATTCATTTTTGATTGACGTCAATTATATTATTATTTGTAATGTACCTTTTTAAAGTTTAATATAATATTAATTTCCTTGTATGCGGATTTTTTACTGCACGAAGTTCATCAACTTTTTAGTTTGGTCGTAAAAATCAATGCTGACATTAGGTTTCCAAGCTTGAAGGTAAATGTAGCCCTCCCAAGTGTTACGGAGCTCTCTTATCTCCTTCGTTCTGGTCACCTTCTGCACTAATCCCCGTATACGTTGGTCATTTTGTTCCGGCTCCTAATTCTTGCTATCACTTTCCAGCAGCCGTAACCGTGTGCTTCACGCCTGGATGCTTCGCTATACCTATTAGGTGAGTCTGTCCAGCGCTCCGTGTGAACTCAACCTTCATCAGAGGTTTGTTTCTAACACCGAACGCCAAACACACTGGACGAAACGAAACTGTAAGAGTCGAAATTCATACATAAATATGACACATGAACGTATATAACCGATATATAACAAGAAAACATAAAGTTAAATTAGGAATTTTGATAATACTCTTAGAAAGTTATCTGTCTTAGACTTACAAACAGGCAGTTTTCTAAGTATAGTAGTCAGTTTTGAAAATATTAGTCAACACTAAAACAGTAACCGTAACATTTATAGAACTTCCCTTCTAAGTTCTAACCACTATGAGTTATCACTTTATCAGTAGTAATAAGTAAATATTAAATCTGCATCAATCCAACTTACTAATAGAATGACACATACAGCTCTGTGCACACATGGATTCTTTGAGAAATCTTTCATACTTCTGAATCCTGATCCTAGGATAAATAATAATCCTGAATCGCCTATCAAATAGCAGCGCCGATAAATTTAATATTCAATGAGTCTTGAAAAAGAAGAATTTCTAATTCATTGAAGCTTCAAAACAGTGATTCTTTTTTTCAGGATTCAAAAGCATGGACGAATCCTCAAGGAATCTATGTGTGAACAGGGCTTAAGTTATCGTCAAAAGTAAGTATGACATTTTAGAGAGATAAGGTTACAATAACAAATTATGAGTTTGATGAAACTAACTGATCGTGGCTTTACAATAATGAAGGGCTAAACTAAACTAAACGTAGTGGTAGAGTGCTTGACTCTGATTACAGAGGTCGTGGGTTTGATGGATTTGGATCGGTATCTATCTACTCTCGTTACCATTCCAAGTTAGGATACAATTAACTGATTAGATATCAAATTCTTATAATAATTGCGACTGTTTGATTTTGATTATCTAATGGCCGTTTTACACTACGCTAAATATTGAACAAGAAATTGCGCAACAAATTGAACAATATCTTGAGCAATAAATTGCTTTGTTTTTAATGTATTCTGTTTTATACTGAGACAATTTTATATACGTAGGTACCTACAATATTTAGTTTGTGATTCAGCGCAGTTTGCATATAATAATAAATTTTTCAGACAATTTACGAAGAAATGCAATATTTCACACAATTTGCTGTATGATACTACATAATTTAGATTGTTTCAAAAATTGAACAAGATCTTGTTCAAGATTTAGTGTAATGTAAAACGAGCTTAAGAACGGTTAACGAGATTTCTCATAATTTATTTTTTATCGTGGATTCTAATCTTTGTGTTTACGTTCATTTTAAATTTAAACTAACACCTTCCTTCAAGACAATCTGGAAGGTTACCCTCACTTTCGTAATCAGCTAGAATTTCTGGTGAGTGTGAGGCGGCCGTGCATCTAACGTAGGTAAATATTTATCGGAAAATGAGTGATTGTTTTCGTTGAGCGCAATCTAAGATTGTTTATCAGGAGCGAAGTGCACTTAGCCCGCGCTGAGAACCACGCTGAAAAATCAAACACTGCAACCGCTATCGCTAGTTGTCGCTGTCAGGCTGGAACTTCAACAGTCTTCACTCTGTTAATTGATAACAACTTGTCCATTTCCAGACGATCAAATGTTATTTACTGCCAACCGTGAAATATTGAGAATGTTTTTTCTAATTTATATTCCGTAAAAGATAAATAAGGAATCAATAACATGCTGCTGACGACAAATACTTAGAAAAAGCATGTAAGTAATAATATTTAATGTAGTTTTTATTTTTAATTTGAACGAAATTAATAAACAAGATATGAATGTTAAAAATAAAATAATGAGGTATGTTGAGGAGTTTTAATTAAATTTGAGCAGCACAGAAAAACGGACATTAACCAGGATGCACATATTCATTCCATACATCAATTTACCTATTTTGGTGAATATTGTTGTTACTCTTAAATTTTGAAAAATATATATTTTTAGATAGATAGACTTGCTGCTACCTGAAATGTTTCTTTTGCATAAATTAAAATTTTTCGAAAAATCATCACATATATTTCACTAATCACTAGAATCAAGACCACTATCACTAAAGGTTATGAAACAACTTTGCTTAAAGGAAATAATCTACTAAGGAACAAAAATATGAATTCAACCGTATAACAATAGACTACGTACCTATTATAATATTTTTTATTTATTTATTTAGATAATACTCATACAGGCGAACCCAATTACAGAGTATGTGGCGTAATACACTTTATTTCTATATTGTATAAAATATAAATATATAATTACAGACTATAGCATGAGAGGAAACAATTAAATATAATCATTGTATCACACGAATTAAATATTCGAAATTTATTTCTCAATGACTAACTAAAGCAATTTTTTATTTTAATTATATGAATTTCTTAAAATTGCCGTCAAATCCTATTTATTGCTTGCCTCAATGCAACTGAGTTAAAAGAAAAACTGAGCTAGACGTCTTCTTTATACAATATTTCAAGGTAGCGAAGCGGTTTCTGCCAAAAATTTGCTGATAATCCATGTCCGCTCGAATAATATTGTTTACCAATTTAAAATTTCTAACTCCGGTCATCTCTTATTTCGCGTACTGTACCTACATACAAAAGTAAGAAATTTTAGCTCGTATAATAACTTTGAATTATTATTATTTCATCATTAATTCCATCGCAACATCAAAGTAAAGTTAAAAAATCCCCTCCCATGTTTGCTGACCATCTCGTCGTCGTCGTCGTCGTGTGACGCCCGAGGTATCCGCTAGTCTCCAAGTCAGTGATGAGGTTCTCCTCTCTGCAAAGTGACAGCGCTATATGTTGCTTTGACAGTAAACTAATTAAACTGGGTTTCACGTGGGATCACCTGCATCCCTAGCGTCCCGGTGCGATGTAAATAACCCACCGGTGGCGTCACGACGTCAAAAGACGCCATGCGTAAACACACGCAAGGTAAATGTTCGTATAATGATACTCCTCTACAGGGCCGGCAACTTTACTTTTTGTCCTCGTGTGTTGCTCCTTATCCTTACTTTGGAAAAAAAGACCTGAAGAACATACTATAATTTTTGCACTTCCGGGCGTAATACTCTTCTTTATTCTTTATTTTTAGGAACTTAAGTTCTCAATTTTATCCCAAGAGATTGTTTTTCATATTTAACCCCGTTGTCAAGGAAATGAATTAATGTATTTCCATCCCGTTGTCAAGTAAATACAAAAATAAATATTTGCCATAAAGTTTTTATTGTTAAAATTATAAAATGTGTCCTCTTTTAAACTATTATGTATTCGTTTGAGAGTGAAGTGCAAAAAATTGTGTATATATGTAGGTACCACAGGTAGGACACAGGTGAATATTGCCCTCACCTTCGACTCGTGAAATAAACTTCACCCTCAGGATTAAATCACGCACTTTAGTCTCTTAATATATAATATAGGTACTACTATTAAAACATCAATTTTCAAACTACCTAATTTTTTTCAAGTATCTATTTAAAAAAATCAAAGGTTGAACTGAAAAGTGTGAATTTCGTACGGAAAATTTGAAATCCGTTCAATCGAAAAACACAAAATTATAACCATAATCCCGGTTAAATAAATAAGCAAAACTAATGCTTGACACCAATGTTAATTTTGTCATTGGACATTATTATCTAGCTTTAATTTTGTTTTTTAGCAGGTTTATTGGTCACTTTATTTGTTATTTGCTGATTTTCTTTCTCTCAAGCTCTTGAGCTCTCAAGCAACACAACTGATTCCGGCCCTGCTCCTCTACGCCAATTTACAACGATATGTTGAAATTGACAGCAAGACTGATTATTGGAGAGTTTTGGCAAGGTTGGGCTAGGTGGATGGTAATTAGTTTGATCTATTTTTAAAACGCACCTGGTGGATATTTCGTAATGAGATACACTGATACACACTTGAAAGGTACTTCTTTGATGAGTAATTGGGCGGTAATTGTTTCTAAATTTTGTTGCTGGTTTCGGCAACAGACCGCTTAATTGTTACATTATGTAAATTGACCAAATCTTAGATATTTACTTTGTAACGACCAAATAATATTTACTACTCTGTAATTGAGATGTAGATCCTATTAAAATGGTACACCATAGTAACTGTTTCATTCCACAAGTCTTAATAATTATTATTTTAAAAAAATCAAAAATTATTGTTTTTTTTTGTCTCAAAAGTATAAAAATAAATTAAGCCAATCCTTTTTTCGTCGATTTTCATTAAAAAGTGCTATTTTTGACAACTATGAAAGTGTTACTTTTAGTGCCTAGGCAATGAAATTATTTTAATGTCTAGGCAATTATGGTGAATCAATAAAATTTTATGACAAAATAAGTAACCAAAATTTGTTTTTTCATAGCAATCACTCAACAAACGTATAAGTATAGCATTAGCAACCGTTCAACAAACGCCCATAGGAACATAATTTGCTGACTTGACATGTCAAGTAATCACTAAATTAATAATCCATTACTTAATTACATTAGCGAAAAACTAATGTGCAAGAATACAAATTTAATTCAGAGTCTCGGCTACGCCTTGTCTATAAACTCTAGCCACGCCAGTGAATCTTTTATTTTTTTGCTTAGTTTTCGTTATATTTTTCTTGGACAGATATATTTGTGTCTTGAGTCATTTTTTAAGATAGGTACGAGTAAGTAGAATTTTCTTTCACTTAGGTAAAATTATTTAGCTGTTCTTAAATTTTGTACGTAGTTAATATGATGAGACCAGGAATTGAGTAATTCAATTTATTTCGAGTTTGATTCCCGACAGAGATTTTGAAAAATTCTTTCATCTCTTTAATATGTTACTTTAAAAAACACAATTCCTCTCATATATTTAGAGCATCTGTAAAAATAGTCGTAGAAATAATATTTCCCCAAAAGATTTTCCATAGATCATGAACTTGAGACCATAACACTTTACTTTCTTGTTTTAAAACAAAAATGTGTAATTTTGATTTCTTCTTATTTCATTTTTACGAATGAAAACACCAATTCTAATATATCATTATTTCAAACTGGGCGAAACCTTGAAAGCATTAGAAGTTAAATAATATGTATTCATAGTTGTTCATGAATACTGAGTATCGTCTCCTTACAAGTTTGTATAAAATTTTACGAGTTTAGTTGTTGGCGATTTCGGTAAAATTACATTTTGTAATAGTACACGGTCCGCATTTTTATCATCCAAACATATTTAAATTCTCCTCATCCCACCGTTTATCAAATGCGTCCCTTCTAGTCACAGTCTTCCAGGTATACAAAACAAATTCCGTGGCACGCCTGCATTATTCATGGCAGATATAAAACGGGAAAAGTCGTCGTCAGTGTGTATAAACACGTTGGTTGACCGGCGGCGGCGACGCTAGATTGCCGTCTCCAGAAGCAGAAGGTTCTGCCCCTCTGGATTCCACCCCTAACATTCATCATTGCACGAACATAAAACATAGAAATTTCTTCCTTTACTGGACTGAATGAATGAATGAATCGGTCTAATACATTGCTGTCAAATTCGTAACCATGGATATGAAAGATCCCATGTTTTACGTTAAATAAAACTCACGGTAATAACGTATTTCAAAATAACAAAGCTATGTTTTTTTAACCAAAATTAACAAATTCATCTCAGGATGCCACATGCCAAATTTAAGCTTCTCTTATAACTTACATTGAATTGAATTATTATAATTAAATTTTGTTTGCTTGCTCGATTCTGTATGCACCTTATGTATTTGTACTTTTGTTTACTACTTCATTGTAAATATTTTTCTATCTGCTATAAATTAAAAATTGTTTTGTTATTTGTATGATATTGTAGTGCCACTCTGTTATTAGGAGAAATCATGTTGAGTGGCCAAATCATAAATAAATATATTATGTATCGGTTATCATCCTATGAAACTATTAAACATGTTTAGAATGGAAATTTCTAATTAAAAATAAACATTACATTAGTATTTAGCATGTTACAATATTTTTTTATCGTCTGTATAGTGTAGTATACACGTGTAATGCTAATAAAGGACAAAATTACCCTCTTTATGATCTTGAACTTTAAAAAAATTAACTTGCGGCGCGTTACTTCTTTAAATTTTGCTGTCAAATTTTACATTTGCACCGTCAACGAAACAATTTTTCCGCCGCAGCCCCGAAGTAATTTTTTTTGTTATTTCATAATAACTAATGTACCTATTTTTGTTTTGTTTTTCAGTTAATTAAATACCTATATTTTTTGAGATTTATTATTTTTAAAATTTTATTTTTGGTAACCATTCGACAAGATTAACTTCCAATTACAGAATGGTAGATGATATTATAGTGGAATCAAACCACTCGGACCCAGTAGTATTATTGTCGGTTACGCTGGGAATCGAACTGGGAATCAAAGTACAAATAAGCATAGGCGAAGCAACGAGGGATTTGGGGATTAAACTTCCCCAGTTGTTATTTAAATGCTAAAATAAAACATTTATTTCATTCATTTTCTAGAATTTAACTTAATATTTTTTATATTGAAGCAGTTATTAAGATGAAAGATGTGTTGGATAAAATGTTATACTTCACACGTGGGCAAAAAGGAATGACTCACTTCAAAATATTATTTCACTCAGCCTTCGGCCTCGTGAGTTAAGATTTCTCGTGGGTAATTTCTTATTTTGCCCACTTGTAAAATAAATAACTATTGTATAGTAAATTTGAGTCAGATTTTTTTATTGGAAAATTTTTTTGACTGTTTGAATGTCAATCCAAATGCAGTCAATTATTTATTGGTGTAAACAAATGCCTTGTAGTAAATTTGAAATGACAATCATAGAAATAGAAATATATATTTTTTTAAATTATGGTAATTTTCCTTCGATTGTTTCTGGAGAATAAATTAACAGTCGCACATCTATTTGACATATTTTTATATTACTGCATTTTTCGCTTGTAAATAATAAGGCAATGATCGTTCAGAGGTGATGTGCGATGTAGTTCCTGGATGAAATACGCACGGTCAGAATCCATCAGGATTCCCCTGGAAGGTGCTTCGTGCTCCTGGCTCCCTCGGGAGGGTCTGTAATATTCCGGCAGCGGATGTGACGCGTGCACGTCCTTTCATGTCACGTTCAGATAAAAAGCGGGTGATTAATGGCCGTGAGTTTATCAAAATGAGATTTTTCTCTGACCGCACAAAAGAGAGATCGGATTGTGGACACTCGCTGCCCCTGAGCTTCCAGCGACGAGATCTGTTTCTGTATCTTGAATAACTGACGCCATAGTCGTTATCGATTGAGTTATTGGGGAGATAGGGGAGCTACAGGTATTTTAAATGATCTACGGAGAATGAGTCATTGATAATGCTGCCTATATGATTTATTCACCGCCATAAAACACCATAAATAATAGTTATCTATTGAGTACACTATTAAGAAAAAACTCCAGTGTGGAAATTTTTATGTGAGTCTGCTACTGCTAGTGATGTCGTCCATATTTTGAAAATATGTGTGGAGACTTAAGAAATAATCATTATTGAAGGTCAAATACTACCTTAAAATAGAATTATTAGAAATTAATAACAGCAGATTTTATCTTCTTATGAGCAGAAATAAATAAAATTTGCATGTTATATGTTCGTGTGGGGGCATCAGAACCCCACGAATATTTTCCTATGGGGGCTCGAGCCTAAAAGCCCCCACGATGTCAAACAAGACAAGACGAGATATTTAAGTATTTTCGTTTCGGTCATTTCTTGACTATTCAATTCTTGTCTCAAAGAACTCGTCATCTATTAATTGAAAATTTAGGAATTTTTTATATAATTTCTTTTAAATTTGTACACAATTCGAAGCAGTAGCTGCGCGTTTTTAAGCACTGCTCTCTGTATATGAACCCACACAAACACCCAAAGTACCGTGGTTCAAGTCTCTCGGCCAGCAGTATGTGGTTGGCGTTAAATTGTAAAACATCTTGGAATTAAATTGCACTCGTACGCTTCAAGCTAACCATTTGATCGTCTTAAATGTAGTTCTGGTTGCATAAGAATCTCTCCGTTGCCACCTTGAATTTTAAAGGTCCTCGCACGGATTGAGATTGCACTTGACGAATTGGTTGTAGTGGTTGGGTTACACTATAATAACATATACCACTCTATATGTAATTGGGAGTAAATCCTGTTGAATGGTCACCAGTAAAAAAAAATCAAGGATCATTGAAAAGTGGACAAGATAAAAATTATCGAAACAAGGAAATGTTACGGAAAAAGATGAATAAATAGCAGAAATGTGTGAAAACGAATTTGAAAAAGAAATGTAAAAAAATTAAAGAACTTTATTTACCTTTGCTGTTAAAATTTTACTTTATCTACACCCTTGCGGATAAAGTGTTACTTTATCGACTCAAAACAGTCGAAAAAGCAACACTAACATCAGCTATGGCAATAATAGTTATTTATTATACAAAGAGATTATTATATCGATAAGTAAAAGATGTTAGTTCACGAGTGACGAAGGAGCGAGTTGACTATCTTTCACGTGTCGATAAAAATTCTTTATCGTCCTGTACAATATATTATTTTATTTTGTACTTAATGTTAAATAATAATTAATAATTTATGTATGTATTAAAATGTCAACTCGCAAAGATGTTTTCAAATATCATAGTAGGCAGATCTACCTTTTCATGTTTTCATTATGTTTTTTAATGTATTTTAAATAAAGTGTAGATAAAGAGCTACTTTATCTACATTTGTGTTAAAGTGATTCTTTATCTACAAAAATGCACACATATACCTCCCTTTAATATTTTTTACATAATCGAACTAAAGAATATAATTTTTTATAGATATAATTTTAAAATCTTAGTTCTGTTTTCTCGTCGGTTTCCCGAGACGAGAAATGTTCGGATTCTCGTTTCAACGGCATCACTAGAGTTTGCGATAAAATTAAAGTGGCATTAAAAGAAAACGAATAAAAGCGGCAATAACTGCGTGAAGCGGGCGAAGGTAATTCCGTTGATGAGAGTGAAATTAGCGATGATAAAGGATCACCGCGAATGAAATTAGCAGCGTCGTGCTACCGGCGAGACCTGAATTTTTAAAACTTGTCTTTCGCTCAAACTTACTTAGCGTAATGAGGTAGCTAACTCAATTTAAACTCGAATACAACGTGCATAAGGCTGGAGCTTTAATGAGAAAGAATAAGTTACTAGGTAGATGTGTTGGTGAAGGAAAAGTTTGGCTGATGCCGTCACCTATCGGTTGCCAGCCACGTAATGTAATCAACGTGGGGTAATGACGCTTTTTACATGAAGAACGCCGCTAATACTCTTCAACTTTATTCGGAAATTTTCCTACGTGCGCGCAGCAAATTTTATCTCTAAAATTAGTTACAAATTACTTTGGTATCATTCAATCTTGCACAAATAAATATTTTTTCCTGCTAGTCATTATGGCAATCAACAGTAAAATCAATATACAACAATAGAAAAAATAATAATTTATATCTTCCTGTTTATTGTTACATAAAATTTAAAACTCATGAAATTTTTAAAACTAAAGTAGAATACATCTAGTGCTATGTATTTATTTAACTATAAAATATGTTTGCTCGTTGTTACATTTTGTGTTGTTTATTCAACGGTAAGAAAATTTAATTATTTCCATATTTGTAGTTATATTTTTGTTTTTTAGTCCAACAGCGTCGTAAAAATAGATAAAGCTGGTGTTGTTTTTTACAACAATAATTATTTTACATCTGCTGATGTTGACGTCCAGCAAAATGAAGATGGTTCTTCCGAAGTTAATGCAAAATTTGAGCTAATACAAGATGTTCCAAATAATACAATAGTAAATATTATCTAACAACAATATTAATTCACAAAAATATTAATATTTATTTTTTAGGTTGTAGGTAAAATACTGAGTTATGTGGACCATAAATATGAATTAGTAGCAGATACGAAAGGAAAATATGTGTGTAAGTTTTTAAAAGACGAATTTCATGATTGGTTTACTGAAGAATATTTGGCTGAACAGAATATGGTCGACTCATGTCCAATAACAAAGGTAGGTACCTAATACAGAGTGCGAAAAAAGGGTCAAAAACTTTAAGAACTCGTATATTCATTTCGATATCCTGATTATCAATCAAAAATCACAAAACTAATAAGGTTTTTCAATTGAACATGATGTTTAGTGCCACGTGTTGACAGATAGTTCATTATCATTACAATATTTATTAAAGATTTCTTATCGACAAGTCACGCTAGAAAAATCATATCCTTAATTTTGCGAATTTTCAAAAAGTTCATTGATTGAAAATCAGAACATTAAAATGTATATACCCTCAAAGTTTTTAACCCTTTTTAGCACCCTGTATAATTTGAAATGATTATTAATTCAATATAAATTTTTAAAAGGGTTCATACTGGTTCCGGAATTTCTCTCCAAGAAATATATCATATCCAGTAACAAGTATATGGAACAAAAGTTTGTCAGAATTACTATTCTATTACGGAGATGTATTGCTGCTACATGTAAAGTGGTACGCCACTCTGATTAAATACTAAAATAAACTACTTTCAAGAATTAATTCTATGCATATTCATGATTCCGCAAATTTAAATTAAATCCGATTTAGCAACATCAAAAGTTTGACCCGCTAAAACAAATAACAAATACATTTGAAACAAAACGATTTATTTGTTTTACGTGTGAAACTAGCTTTAAACAAAGTTTTGTCGTTAAAAATAAACAATGATTTTTCGCATTTATATGGGCTTCACCTCGCCGTTTATGACGGTGTAATAATTGTTCTCTGCTGTTTAAGCAGCAGATTCAAACTTTGCGAGTAAAATTTATCCTCGACTAATCCCGGGATTAGAGTGAAATTATTTCTAGGATACATGCGTTTTAGTGGTGATCTTTACAATCGTTCTGTTCTGATGTCTGACTTTTACTACCGGAAAACAATTAACGTGAAATTACTCCCCTCGTCTCTAACTTGCACACATTAAAACGGTTTCAAGAAATATAAAATCGCTAGGAATTGTTTCTCTTTACGTTCTCTGATCTTTAGGGGCTTTCATCACGGTTATGATTTACACTTTACTTTGAATAATTTTGTTCAGATTACACAGTTATTCCTATAAAATTTACCAGTAAAATACAGAACTGAGAAGTAGTTTAAACTTTTAAATCAGTGAGTCTACTTTACTAAGAACGGTAACAATTAAGACGAAATTCAAAAAGTATAGGTAGGTAGTAGGTAAACTGGGACCTCTCCTAAATACGAAGTTTTAAAACATTTATTAGCTTTAGAACTCTATTTTCTATGCTCAAGCATATGCAAAAGTAATATTTTTGATCTTGGATATTTACTTGTATTACAAAAATGTATAGATATGGTCGATGGTCGATATGATATTACTAAATAAATAATTATCTTGATGTATTAAAAACATGAATATGCTTCGAATAATATTACATAGATATATTATGTAAAAAAATACATTTTCGATTAAATGCACAATCCGATTTTATGAATTCCTTTGGTTTTTATTAGTTCACGTAACCGAGTACCTACTGTTCCGTAGTACACTTAAAACTGAAATGAAAATAAAAATTTTGATAACAAACAATAAATTTTTTAGAAGTTTAAGAATGCCTCGTTGCTTCTATAATGTCACTTTTACAAATTTTTGTCTCAATTTTTATATTCCTGGATAAACATGACCTATTCTTGCAATTTTTGTGAATTTTTTACCACAAATTTTTAAAAAATGGCATTAGAGGAGCACGGGTATTAGCTTAAACTATTCGCCAGTCTATTATGTTTACCGAAAATGTCAATTTTCAAATTAATTTTAATATGAATACTCTGAACAATCGTTTTTCTTTGTTTTGATGGTGATACGATTTTAATTTGGTGTATTGAGTTAAAACGTTCAGAATAAATGTATTTGTATTTATTGATTAATATGTTGAGTTTATTTTTGACGATATGTCTATTAAGAGGCTCATCTACCTTTTTTTCGAATTCCTAGAATACCTACTCTCTATATTACTTTTTTTTCTATTTCACTTTCTTCCCCGCTACTACGGCTGCCCGAAACCAGTCCGAAACTCTTACTTTCCCGCATCCTAGCTATGCAATGTTATTTTGAAGTTGAAAATTACTGTAAACATGGCTCCAGATTTCCATAATAAATTGTGAATTTTTTAAAGAAATTAAGTAAAACAAAAATTATTCGAAAAAGGAAGCTTAGCTGCATGCTTCTTGTTTTTTAAATTTTTCTTGCCATTTATAGTAACGGAGAACAATAATATCAAATAATGACAAAAACCGCAAAAAACGTCATTTTAATTTTTTTTTTACTTCAAATTCTTAGGCCAAATAAAAAAAATAAAAATATAGAAGCATTAAGAAAGACATCCTTTGTTAATACACTCATATGTAAAAGCATCATATATTCCAATTATAATTAAAGTAATCGTGGGAGGCGTACGAACACCTTAACAGTAATTCCAAATGGACGCAGAATGGACCGCCTTAATAGAGGTAACTTCTTCTAATGATTTGTGAACCATTGACGTTCCTAGCAATTAATGTAAAAATCATGATAGTCGCGACAACATAATAGCTTCCAATATTTGGAGAAGTTGTGATTTTAGTTGTGGTGTTTATTTTGGCTGATCTCCGTCCCTGACATATCTGTCCTCCACATATCATCATCCTCGATTCCTCACGCACCTAGGGGCCACAGCGACCGTTATTGATTGTGTTTACTTTGCTCACCTATATTGGAACAGTGATTCATGGGATGAATTTTATGAATGATTTTCAACCGGAACGGACGGGAAGGCCGATAGCCGCGGGCGCCGGAAAAGGGGAAAATACGTGCGGGTCCTTCCTGTCACCCCCACCCCACCACCTCCTCTTATAACCAGTCACGTGTGTTATATTATACGTCCCACGTGATTTACGTTTGATCTTTTGTTTCGTTTTTACGAAGAAGACGGAATGGAGACTTGATGGAGTCAACTTCCTTAGAAGAAGAGCATAAAAGAAAAAGTAGAAAGTGCGGGGAAGAAATATAATTAGACATTGACATTATCCCTAAGACGAAGGATGCCGTTTATTTTATTATTAATATTTTGATTTTTTTTTAACTTTTAACTAGGTACCACAATATTCAGTTTCATAAATAGTAGTTCCACTGCTTTGCTTTCAAATATTATTAAGTCATCAAATTTAGATACAACTTCATCTGATAAACTATATTTGACATACACGTACCATCCATATATTACGCCATTTACCTAAGTTGAGCTTTGTGGCCTCACATATTATATCGTGTGTGCGGTTACCAGTTGTCAAGTTACAAGTATTCATGAGTTTGTTATCAAGGAAGCAGAATATATTTATCGAAACTTATGGAACCAAGGGTGCGTTATATAAGCGCATTTGGCCTTTATCAGTTTTTCTTATCGACGTACGAAAAGCGCAGAAATAAACGTTATATAAGCGCAGAAATTGACGTTATATAAGAAGGGAACATTTGAAAAGCACAATGGTTTTAGGGATTGTACGACAATGTCCAGCTACCCATATACCAATTTTCACACTTCGATTTGCACATTTGTACCCAAACTAATCAATACTAACAAAACCCTAATTGAGTCCAACAGAACTCCGTTTTTTTTAAATAAACTAATCAATACTAACAAAACCCTAATTGAGTCCAACAGAACTCCGTTTTTTTGACATAAACTAATCAATACTAACCTGAACTTAACCCCATCATACTCGAAGACGATCTGGACTAACTTGTTATGGTCAGAAATCTCATTTTCGAAAAATGCGCCTATTGAACGTTACGATCTGCGCTTATTGTACATAAATTTACTGATTATATTTCTGCGCTTTTCATACGTTTTGATGACCTGAAATGCGCTTTTACAACTCTCCGGGAACCAATACCAGTACTAGCAGTAAATTGTTTTTATTTAATTAAAATACGGTAAGTGACGTTTACCTGCTGTCATCATCCGAATTTACTATAACCATTAGACATAATACGAGTCAAATCCTTTTTCTATATAATAACATAACCCAACTTCTGTTTGATATCAACTACGGTTAAAGAATAATTTGATCTACTAATTACAAGAAGTTTAGTCTAAGAAAATACTTGTTAGCCATAGGTTTCAAGGAGTATACAACTTTAGATTGCTTTTATCGTATAGTGTAACATGAGCAACATTATGTATTAATACTTAAAGTTTCATGCAATGTAACTTTAAACAGTAAATAAAACAGAAAATAGACTCATTCGTACAAAAGATGATTTAAAATATAAGTTCTGGCAGGTTCTTATAATATTTGATTGTTTATTCTCCACGTCTAGTCAGCTGCTCGGAACCTTGGCAAATGGCAGCCTCACCCACAGATTTCTATAATTTGATCCTTCATACGTGTCAACTAACAAAACCCTAGAGAATTGATTACAGAGCACAGGGAATTCATTGCACACGTACATTGGACGTTTACCTCGGAATGATAGACAGGCACGGGGACAATTGTATTTCGCCACGTGCGCCAACGTATTTTCAATACTAGTAATGAGCTCTCCTAACGAATCCCCCGAATCCCTTGTGAAAAAGAATCAGAACCCTCTCTGATAGAAAAAGTATTAATTAGGAATTGTGATGATTTGAAGAGGACATGATTATAAATCACTCTACAGCAATTCTTCAAACTGTAGTCTACATCAATAGAACTGTAAAGTTTTGTTGATGGTGACCTAGAACTTTCTTTCGACACTTTCCAATGATATTTTTGGTACTCACGACAAATCAATTAACGTTTTTTAGCAATCACTCAAAACTCAATGAAATATTACTAGAATAAAGTAGTTTGATTTCGTTACAAAGGAGAAGTAAGATTTTCGCCCAAATAAAATTTGCGAATTATAAAAGTAGTTGAAAAAAGGTAAGTAGTAAAAATTATGGAAAAGATTGGAAAATAAATAAAAAATAATAGCAAATGCTGGATTTTTATGTCTTAAGTTTTAAATCAAATAATACCTTCTTCTTCTTCTTCTTCTCGACATCAGAGTAGAATAAATCTACTCAGCCGCAAATAATTATTTGCAAATGCGTTGGTTTTTTAAAAACGATTAGCGTGAATACGAATATGAAAATGTTTTAGTAGGAAATAAGATAAATTCTAAGTTTATAATTAGTGTACACGATTTTCACGTATTATGTGTCCGGATTTAGATTTCAGTTCGAGTTGTAGCATGGATTGTATGATTTTAGGCGGAGTGTTATAACTATTAAAAAATTAAACTTATCTATTAGGGGATAGGTAGGTACGAGTATAGTTTGTATATTATTTATATTTTTATACTATTTCGAAATATACCATATATACCATATATATACCATAACGAAATATAGGTAGGTAAATTAAAGAAAAGCTAGACTACATCAGTAAAAACAACTATATCGCTGAGCTAACCACCAGACCACCACTGAGCTAACCACTGACCGTGGTATGTCATAACCTAACGAAAGTAGAAAAAAGAAATTATACACGTATATCATACACATGCATATTCTAATTCTTAACATATTCTACTTTGGAAAACAGAGCTAGAAACACAATTTTGATTTTGATTAATTTTAAAAAGTAGTCTGTGTGATGTGTCAAAATATCGTTACCTAGAAGATTGGTTATCATTTTCATTGTTCTTTCTGAGCAACCGTGAAAACATAGCTTTTTATTTTGCACGCATTTGCGTGTTTTAAACATCGATGTGTAATAAAAAGAATGTTTACCATTTTGTCCAATTATTGACTCACGAAAAAATTTTCATCAGTACCTATCCTGAAAATAAAAAGTGGTCTTATTAGCAGTGTCCGAGTTACCCAGGTCCGATTTAGTAAAGCTAAAGCTACACTTCTGCATCACAATGGGCAGTATATTCTGCCTGTATTTTGCCACGCTTCTGTGATCGCGCTTTGCGAGAACCTACTTAAAATTAGTATGTAAAAACAGCATTCCAGTTAAAATATGAGCAGCGCTAAAGATTTTATTCCTGAAAAAGTGTCGTACACTTTATTCCACGAAGTAAATGAAAAACCACTCGGTACACAGTCATCAACATTGTTATTTGACAAGGAGCCAAGAAGCGGATTGTTTAATAAATTCTTCGTACAATGTGTTCAAGTTGAAATTACTTTCAGTGCGCAAAGCATCATAATAAACGCAAGTTTTTCCTCATTCGTGACGGCAGTGAGTAGTTCAGTGAGGAGTTATAGTCACTCGCAGAATAACTCACGCTTGGCGAATATTTTTAGCTCTCGGAGAGTTTTTACCTCTTTCAAATGCGTTCGTGGAAGTTAAATTGTTCGGCGGTTATGAATTTACTCGTATTTGCGAACCGTGAATGACATTGAGCAAACTACACGTGTTACTTAAAGTGGTTGCATTATAAAATTATAAATAAACCAATATGCTAAGAGTTATGATTCTGACGTCACAGAGGCTATAAAGACACTGATGTGGTAAATAAATTATCATTTGTTTATGTTTACTGTTTGTGGCAAAATAAGCGCAAAGTAAAAGTGAGTGCTTTGTTTGCATCTGGACATTGTATTCGACGCTCGACCATTAAGTTACCATCGAAGGAACATAAACATTTACTTACAGTTTTTGTAAACCCGCAATAATTCCAAAAGTAAATGGTGTTTACCTGCAACAAAAGAAAATGAAATTAATAATGTTTGCATAAAAGGAAACATAAATAGTTTTATCTACGATTATATTAAATCGTAGGTACATTCATTATTATTCATAAATAAAGTTACTCGTATAATACTGTCACATTATAAACAAACAGTAACATTACCTATTTTTATTAATTGCCGCTGTTAATAATTATTAGAAATTTAATTTTTGTCTTGCAGTTTATGATAATTTATAAAAAATATTGGTGTTCCGAATTACGTAATAGCTAAAGGTAAAGATAATACCACAAGAGATGATAATATCAGGTGGTACCTATTTAAAAAGATTCTTCAAAATATTTACTATATTTTGAATGTTTTCGAAATTCAAAATTCTTACTATAATTTGAATAATCTTGCTACTTTCCCGATCTATGTAATAGGGAGAAGTATTGTAATCGTGATCGGTCTGTCGGTCTATCTGGATGTTGGAAAACGCGTTGTAATTTTGGACTGAAATTTTATATTTAAGATCTTGAGCCAAAAACTGTTATTTTCAAGTGTATTATCAAATTAAAGCTCTCTGAGAAAAAATCCAATCGAAGAATCAAAAACAACACTTAAACTATGGTCACTGTTTTTGTACCTTTTGAAATTTGACAGTCATCTGTTGTTTTGTTGTAGTACAGTTGGAATTAAGTCCATTTATCGTAAAATAAACAATTAATTCATTCCATAGTACATTTTAAAAGTAACAATCACAAATTAATTACACATAATGGCATGGCCACAACAATCTCACTAAAGCACACCTCTTAAAAAATACTTGTAAAACAATAAACCTTAATATCAATCCAATTATTATTCTTTGAATCAGCCCACTCAGCCAGTATCAAACCGCTGTATCTAACACCCATTGTGCTAGCAACTGTTATTCTCATATTCTATACCTTGAAACCAACGTCCGTTCACAATATACCCCCAGCATTATATTTATTCGCACAATTACATAGGTAGGCTGCAGTGATGCAGCGTGCCTCAGGGCAGTCATTGTGAACGCACACGCGACCACTTGAGGCTATGCGTGTGTCTGTGCCCTCAGGATTGCAGGGATTGTTTGCCGTGGGAAACACGGGAACACCTGGACCAGTCTGGATGACAAGCTAGCTACAGGAAAGCGGTTGTGAAGCTGAAGCTGTTGTTGGTTTTAAATGAGATACGGTTTGGAACAGCGATTGAAGGGTTGTAATGCTGTTAATGATCGTGTGTCTTTGTGAAGTGGAGGATAAAGAGATTGGACCATCCAGGTGATGACTAGATCGTTCTGATATTTTTAAGGGTTTGCAGTTGGAAAACTGTTAAAATGTCCGGTAATATCATCAAGAAAGCAACATTTTACATACAAAATCACACTCAAAAACATGAATAACTTAACAAGTAAAAGAACAAATATGAATTATTAGAGTTTAGCCTCTGAAAGAACTAGGTACTTAAAGATTTAAACAAGCTACAAGAGGATTTATCAGTAGGGATAGAAATGAATCCAAAATGTGTTTAGTACAAGTCGAAGGCTTACTTTGGAGGAATATGTAAGTTTTGTGAGTTCAAAAATTGACGTCATTAACGAATGGATTTATTAGTTAAAATAAAACATATAATTGAATTCTGTAAGTTCTGACATGTGTTTGTGTAAAGTATAAAAGGATTTATCAGTTAGAATGAACTTAAATGTGTCCGTTCAAAAACAATTTAAAGAATTGTACCTAGTGATTCTAACACGTTTGGAATATTGATTAACGAAAAATTAATAATTAAAATCAATCTAGTCTTTCTATAAATGACTGCATATATTATGGCACATAATTTTATTACACAATATGCCAAAGTATTTGCTAGAAACTCTGACCTGAACTAAATAAACAACCCAATACCCACTTGAATCCCACAGACTCGGTTTTGGTAGAAACTCTGATTGCACTGAATTAAATACCCTTCTTGAGTCATAAATACTTGTTTTGCTACAAACTCCGATTGAACTGAACTAAATAAACAACCCAATACCCGTCACGAGTCCCATATATTCAGTTTTGAATGATTGAATAATAAAGGAATAAAAAAGATCCTAATACCCTTCTTGAGTGAAATAAAATGATGTGGCATTGATTTTTATAATATGCCTACATGCCTAGGCTAATTTTACAACCTGCCTACGACATAATATACCCATATTTCTAAATGTTCGAATCGGAACCTTATATAGAGGTCAAAGCCCTTACTATTGCACCCATTTTGGCAGAAAGTTAACTATTTTATTCCATTACGTGTATTTTTTTTGCTATGGCCATTTTGTTCTATACTTAGTTTTTTTACAGCATTTATATAAATATCATTTTAGTAGGTTGGTACTATGTAAACTTACATTCGAGTTAGTGTCCAATTGACAATTTAAAAATGCCATTCAAATTTCAACGATAATAATCTATTTTGCTAAAATATTAAACCAAAAACATCAATCAAATTAGCCATAAATTTTCTATTATACTCCTCCTAAACTAGCCATTCTTCTCCGGCACTGCGTTACGTGCGCAAGAGGATTTGCGGCCTTGGGGTGGAACAGTCTACAGGGGGTGAAGGGATGTAACACACGTACACGTGACCTCATTGAGCGGTAAGTACCGGCGTTGATTGACCGGTGAATAGGGCCTGAGGTTGCGGACAATGCCGCCTGATCACGTCGCTTCAACCCGGAGCACGGCACGGCCTCCAAACTATCATCTAAGTACCCAGTGCCAACCAGGTGGTGAGAGACCAACCCCTACATCCTCACAGAAAGTCTAACAATATTTTGTTGAACAATAATAATTGTTGGCAATTTTCTTCGTTTGACGTTATGACTATGTATTTTTTGCTGGTAATCATTCAACAGGATTAACGACAACAACTATAAGATGGTAGATGTTCCACCAACCACTTCGACCGATTCGTCTAGTTGCAGTCATAATCACAATCCGTGAGACGTGCGACAATTTTTGAAATTTAAAGCAACAACAGAGGGATTCTATTTGCAACCAAGTCTACATATAACACGATCAATTGGTCAGCTTGAAGCATCAGACTGCAATTTAATTGCAAAATTCGTTACAATTTCACCACAATCACAAAGTGCCGGCCGAGAGAATTGTTCTGATGAAGTCTCAATTTAGACCGAAACGACGTCTTTATGAAATAATATTCATAATATGTAGAAACCTAGGTAGCAAGTAGCTACACTTCAAACTCCAAAATTGATTCCGGATTGTCTTCATTCAAAAATTATGTTATAAAACTGCAAAAAAAATGTGTCCAAAACAAAAAACCGTTGATATCATAGTTAAACATTACTTTCTTGTTATTCTATAGGATTTGACCTGATTTGCAAGAAAATAAAAATGATAATGAAAAACGTTACGTCAATAGCAAAATTTAAAAATTGTTGATGTATTAATCTTGTTTATGCATAGGTTGAAACATTACGAAAATTCTTTTTACCTTGTTTCTCGTTCTAACAGATTTGTAGATTACCCATAAAATCCAAATTACAAATGAACAGTTAGATTTTTGCTTATGATATTTTGTCTGTTAGTGAGATCGAACTCAAGACTGGTTACAACTTTTAGGATGCAAATAATAGTTTATTTATTCACAGATCCACAGACTTGTGGCTGTTTATTAAAATGTTCCAGAGACGAATAGGGTATGAATGTAAGCATCTGGGTTCTACCTATGATGCGACACGTGATTACCTTGGGCTTTAACTAGAGAGGAAACCAATTTGCGAAACTTAAATTGCATACCGCTTCAGCTCGAGGAAGAAACTACTTACATAGCTTCTCAGATAAACAGGTTGCCCATTCCATGCTTTTTGTTCTGTCTCACCTAACCTTTCAACCACAAAACAACTAATTACCATTTGCCACAAACAAACAAAGTCACATAGATGTTGAGTTTTATTTTGCTGTGGGAGGAAACCTGTTTCGTTTGTGTTTCCTTACGTTGTAGAGTTTTTATCTGAGTGTGATTTGAGTAAGAGTGTTGGTCCGACCCTGCAATCACGGCGGGAGGTGGACAGGAAGCTAACGTCCGCCTTCGCGTATCCGCCGGAAGAACATCCTTTCGGCACTTGGTGCACCGGGTACACCTATCTACCGATACAGAATCAGAACCGGCCTCCGACATATTTCATTCACTATGGCACACATCACATGAACCAATGATATTATAATGTCATTTCTACTTATCCTATCAAATACAATGTTTTCTTGTTTTCGGCCAATCAGGATCTGATTATAGTAATAATTACCACTATTTAGTAGATTTTCACTATGTATCAATCACCGATGTATCAATCCAATGAAATTACAGTATTTCTTATTTCAGTCAATCAGAGTCTGATTTCAACACTAACCGCACCACAACAGTAGTTTTTCACTATTTACTTAAGCACTGTTCAGTGTTCACACATGGAGCCTATGGATTATGAAATGATTCTGAATCTTGAGAAATCCCTAGTGAGAATCGCCAAGTCAAATAAAATTAATGCCGCTAAATTGAATATTAAATGAGTCTTGGAAAATAATAATTTGTAAGTAATTCATAAATGTAGCTACACTTTTGAGATTCTAAACAAAACAAAATAAATTTTCGTCTATCCGGTTTTTCAGTAATTAAATATTGAAATTACGCTCGTTTTACATGGACTCTGGCAATTCACTAACTTTTTGTTTTGTATACCTACCTACTTTAAACTATGTGATAAAATGATGAAAAATTCATATAACTTGTACTAATATTTCCTATAAACCTTTAAAAATAAGTTCTGAAGAGTTTGTGTACTTTTTCTAAACCGTTTGCTATTTGCAAGTTATTAAAAAGCATTTTTTGATTAGTGAATTAGTAATTATTGTAAAAATATATTACCGCAATTTAACGCATTGCAATTATATCAGCCAACGCGCGTTGAGCGAATAATTATTGTATTTTAAATTATCAAAAATATTTTTATTTTCATACCCGCCCCCAAGGCTAATGTCTGGGTACGCCACTGTAGGAGTCTCCAACCTCCTTAATAAATGTAAATCTTGAATCTAAATACTTATGCGAATGATGCTTTAACTTAAATAAATGTCAATTTCGTAATTGAATTGATTAATAAAATTATGTAGGGTCTAAATTAGTTGAAGATTTGCACTGATTGACTTTTCTTAAATATTAGCTTGTTATTTAAGAAAATCTACACTCGTACCGATTTGGTCGCAAAAAGCCGAGAAATCCTAATGAAATTATACATCATTATTCTCCTAAATATTTCATCTTCTGGAGCATCTTTGATCAGCATGCATCGTATTTCTTTGACAGGAACAATCATCAGTTTAATTTTTCTCTATCGAAGCTCTGTCGAAATCTTCATGATGCAAGCGCGGCGCGACCATTAATCCTCGACCGAAGGCGGTGTTCACGTGCGCTCAAACGAACACACGTGTCGCCAAGCAACGGAAAAAAGATGAAAGATCAAAAGATATTGCGGTCGATCACAGCTCCGACCGCCCAGGGATACATGATTTGTTCACGAACGAAAGATCAGAATCGAAAGAAACTAATTAGTGTTTTGTATAGTTTAAATCACTGGCCATCGTAAATCTGAAATAATTAGACTCGGAAATCTGTTATACAATAATTGTGCAAGGATCAGCACGGTGAGAAAAAGGTATGAATGAAACGCTGATCAGCACTGACCGCTGGAATACGACAAAACACTAAAGGTGGCGTTACACGGTGCCAGTAACTTGTTTAAGTTACTAAAATTCAGCAGTGGTATATTACTTGCTTGGTGTGACAATACCATCATTGGTTTTAGTAATCGTTACAGTCAAGTGAACTGGAACAAGTGCCACCTTCATTCCTACTGTTCTATCAACTAAAGTTATAACAAATATTTACTACGCTCCTACGATTTTAGGTAGGTAATTACTTGCAGGGGCGGATTGGAACTTAAATTTTTACCGAGCTTTCAAGTAATCGGCTCCAATTGTACCGGTTATTTTAAGATTAGAAATTTTTTGGGTTCAAGGCTGTACGCTAATAAAATTTATACAGAAACATAATAAATTTTACAAGAATTTGTACAATACGGTTTCGCCCGGTAGACCTTATGGGCAGTCCACCCCTGGGTACTTAAACAAGTTGATTACTTTGCAGCTATTTAATGTAGACATCAACTTTCTTCCAAATCACTAGCTTTGAGTTTTGTGTAGGTACTAGATTTTAGCGACTATCGAGTTACTGGCACCGTGTAACATCGACTTATTTGATATAAAACCTGAAAATATCTGCTGATGACACGTTCCTACATCATTTTATACAAATTTTAATTCATTATCTGCGATTCTGACAACACTTATAATAGGATCAGATCCAAACTAATTCACAGCCAGTTGAATTGTACAATTTTTTTAAAGATTTATATAATTTTTGCTTTAAGAGCATTCTGTACAGGAAGAATATACACGTAAAAAGCACTTTACACGCATACACCTCATCGACACATGGTTGCACATTTAAACAAAAACAAATTTTTATATGGTAGATAAGGGATAAAACTTCGTTCTATTAGTGCCATTTTTTCTGTTTTGTACCGAAGTTTTAGTTTATAAAATAAAGAAAACTACAAAAATTCACATTTTTTTACCCCTAATTTTCTCGAAATCAGAAAGTTTTTTCTAAAAATAACACTACCCCAACGTAGATTAAACTTTAAACTTCATGATTCAAGTTTAAAATATCATGTTTTACAAAATATAAACAAAAATCTGTAGGTGCTTCTAAACGCCTGCAAGCGGTTGAAAGTAAGTAATTTCGACCGTTGAACGTGCTGAAAAAAATAAATTGCACTAATAGAACGAAGTTTATTTTCCTTATCAACCATATAAAAATTTGTTTTTGTTAAAATGTGCAACCATGTGTCGATGAGGTGTATGAGTGTAAAATGCTTTAACGTGTACATTCTTCCTGTACAGAATGCTCTTAAGGAAGGCTAACATATTGGTCGAAACATACGAATATTAATTTAATAATAATGGATTACTAACCATTGTTTTTAATACTAAAATACTCCTTTAGCCTTTATAGTATGCATTGTGAACATAAGTCAGCGCGTTGTTTTTTGACCTGTAAATCGTCTTTGAATAACACAATATCCTCATTGTAGAGAGGAGTAAAAAGAATGAATAAACAATACTGTTGTGGCCTAATTAATAATAAAAGATTAGCTTGTATTTTATTGGTGTAGTTCTATTCCTCGCCGTGTGAAAAGGTGGACAGCTTTCTGACGTTTGTCGGATGAGTGCTCCTCTTTCGTTGGTTACGGACTGCGGTGGCCATGTTGTCTCTTATCGCTTCGCGCCATACGATCCTTTCACTTGCCTTCGTATTCAGTTAATGTACACGTGGAAATACCGTTGACCATTGGGGATATGGATACCAAATTCCTTAACCTCAATCGCTGAATCTCAGTTGTAGAAGCTGGTTTTGTGCCAAATACGCTTACACTTTACATTTTTACTTCATTTGGTCGATCGCATCGTTGATTGCAGAATTTCATTGTTATCATAACAGACTAGGGAACTGTTATAGTTGATACCATATTTTCAGAAAAGGACCTACATTTTATTTTAAAGGTTTATTATTTATTTAAATAGTTCGTACATTTGAAACAATACGTTTCTAAATTTTCTATAATCACGAAAAATTATGTATATTATTTTACTTTAAGCGACCCGTTTTTCTTTTTTCCGAATTCCTAGAATACTCTCGATTTTACTTTTTTTCTATTTCACTCCCTTCGCCACTACTCATACTTTGCTGCAATCAAGCTTACGCAATGTCATTTTGAAGTTATAAAATACTGTAAATGTGTTTTCGTTCCGAGTAAACTGCCAGTTTATTATTGAGTTCAAGATAACGTTTTTATTTAAAAATTTAATAGAGAAAGAATGTTCTTTTTTAAAATTCTGAAAAATGAACCGTGTAAAGTTTGCATAAATTGGAAATTTTTAAGAATTTTTCGGAATTATTATCTTTCATAATCATGTAGGAACAATTTTTTTATTAAAATTTTAAAATGGCAATACTGATATTATTGATCCTTTAAGTAAATAGGTAATCCTTGTTGAAATATTTTTACTATCCTTGTACTCTGCGACCACAAAATACTTGATACGGTAGTACATTTTATGCTGGGCTGGATTTATAAGGTAGACGGCCTCTTAACATATTGATAATAATAGATAAGTAAGCTAGCATTTCTGCACTTTACATGCATGGATATATGCGCATTCTTTGAATAAAATTCCAGTAGTATTAAAATGTTCTCTTTGCCCTTAATTTTTTTTTCTCGAAGTATAAAAACACTCTGTATGAATATGAACAAGCTAATCATGTAACAAATTTTAGAAAAATACGTTTGTTTTTTGGTTACGCAATAGTTTTTCGCGCATTTCGTCTTCCGGGATGGACAGGTCAGCAGTCAACTCCACACAAAGACTCGTAATGATTAAGACCTCTTGATATGTATATTTATAGCTGTTTATCTCCGCAATAGTGTATTATTAATCACCGCTAAATGGTTCGAGGACACAGCCACACTTAAGGCGGGGGGTGGGAGGGGAAATTATCTATTGCTTGTTAACGGTGCGCGAGCGGTGGCGGTGCCACGGTACCGATAACGAGAGCAGGACGCGTGATCTTGTGACCCTCTGACGCACATGAGATGCTTCACCAAAGTTTATAACACATGGGACAGTGACGTCCGAAAGGTAAGGACAATCCATCTAATATCATGTGTCAGTCAGGAACAATAAAGTAAATGTACATCAAAAAAGTTTTCAAAAATATCAAATTTTGATTCGGCCCTAAGTTAATTAAATTTTGGTGCTCACAAAATTTAAGATTATGAATTAAGAATAGTCTATAGTAAAAACAAGAACAGTTTATGCTACAGAAATAAGAATTAGGAACAAGGAATAATTATTATTTCTGCCTCATAAACCACCTCATATGCTATAAACTTATAATTATTGTTTTAACTTAAAGACTATTTTTATTCTTAAATTTTGTGAGCATAAATCCAACTTAAAACTCAAGAAATCCAACTTTGCAAACCGCATTTCACATTTCAGCATCTAGTTCACATAATAATTGGCCAATTAGCGGTATAGAAAATTTAATCATTTTATCTTTTAAGATCGTGATGTGGATCTTGATCAAATAAATATGATCTATAATCGAAAAAAAGATTAGAGTTTGATTATTTTTTCTAATTGACTCAGTAAAAACCAAGCGTAATCTTAGTGTAATGCTCCATATTGAAGCTTTAAAACCATGAACGAACAAGTAAAACAAAAATAATTTTCTATTATTATGTAGGTATACAAAAGTTGAATAATTCAATAGGTGAGCAGGAAAACTTTCAATTAAAGGGAATTTGACCTTGGATGCAAAAAAAATTCGTCTGCGGCGCTATTTATTACCAGCAAAAGCACAATTTGAATTTTTTTAAATCTTTGGGCCCCACACGTAAAAAATCTAGAACCGCCCTGCGTTTAACTTGTCTGTCCTTTTGTTATTGTACTAAAAATTTAATATAATGTAATTCTACAATTAAATATTTTACTTTTAATAATAGATCCTTACGATCTTTTTTATGATCTCGATCAAATATTCTAATAGATCCATTTTAAAATGATCTGTCACAACACTGATTATAAAGAATTCAGTAAGTATCAAAAAATTCTAATTCATTTGGCTAGGCATTTGTTTCTTATAAATCAATGCCCATTATAATTAAGATATTACCTATGTCATCTGATAGTAAAATAAATATGTATAACATTATTTCCTTGTAACATTTCCTTTCGTTTATGAGGAAAGAATGTATTTTTCTCTCTAAGGTACGAGGTTAGACACTCCACTCCAACAAACGAAGCTGTGTTGGGTTCAATGATAAGAAAGATCAAGGCCTTTTTACTGGCCACACACACAACTCATTTGATAATTCTCCTCGTTCTCGGAATAATTAACTCTTTCCATGTGCAGGTCACCATTTTTAGGTAGCGTTATCTCTTGCCACAACGCATGACAAGATTAAGAGTATACGTTTAGTGCGTACTGCGTTACAAAAGATGATGAAATATAAAATTAAAGATACAGAAAGACGGTTTTTAAACCTGTCATTAAAAAGCATAATAATGCAGGCAATTTGTTATTTAAATTATTTTTTATTGTATTTAAAAATAACGATTCAGTTCAAAGAATAACAAATAAACTTTGATCTTTTTTATTTTATTACTTAATTCAATTATTTCAATAATTCCTTGATTCATTATTGTTACCAATAATTATTTCTGTGATTTATTTTAATTTTATTTATAGTATTACCTTATTCAACACAGGTCTGTCGTCCATACCATAGTCAAAACGACAAAAAACGAACTTACACGAACAAATCTACTCACAGTTTGGTCTCAGTGCCGTTTGCACAAATTTTAATGCACGTTTCAAAAGAGTTACATTTTCACTCGTATTTTCATTTCGATAAAAGGTAATAAATCTATTAAAATAACCAATTATTATCACTTTCCTCTAACTTATTATAGCTGAAAGTAGTAGTATTTCTTTAAAAGCCGTAGGCTTGGAAACCTCCATTGTAGAATGGTAGATGTTATTATAGTGGAATCCAACAATTTCGACAGACACGTCTTGCTACAGGCAGAAATTTAAAGCGGCAACGGAGAGATTATTTTTGCAACCAGGATTATCTACCTCAAGCATTCAAGTGCGATTTAATTAGATGTTTTATAATTTTAACGACAATCACACACTGCCGGTCGAGAGACTTGAGCCATGGAGCTCCGGGTTCACACGTCAACACATGCAAAGAACTGAGCTTAAAAACGCGCCTGGAGTATTTTCAAAGATTTTGGATATAATAAAAAATAAGCGGCACCTTCATATACCTACATTATTTTAAATATTGGCGGTCTCCAGTTCGATTCCCAGCGCAACCGATAATGATACCACTGGTTCCGAGTGGTTGGATTCCACTATAATAACATCTACTATGTAATTGGGAGTAAATCTTGTAGAATGGTTACCATGAAAAAAACGTGCACAAGATATTAACACTGGATTTAAAAAGTTATCTTTGGTTATGGATTATGAAATGCAAGTTCTATTTGAATCAATATGTCCATTTGAAATAAAATTACAAAATAATTTTCATGTATAAATATTGTAAATCAAACAAAATATGAAACAGTGGCGTTTTCTTGAAACCATCACTCATTTTGACAATCATTTAATGTTCACTAGTGTATTGGAAATTTGTAAAAAATACGATTTGATTTCCGGTTCGCAGGTGTTTAAGTAAATGGCATTTCTCCGTTGGGCGCTTTCCGGGTTTCTTGTGGCAATGGACTTCCGCCATTACCTTCCGCTGTGCGGTCCCATTCCGGTAAAGTGGAAACCGATGTGCATCTCACCTGCTATTACCCTCCTGCTGGCAAAAACATCAGCAACGTGCCTTTCTTCCTGCTGTTTCAAAATGCCACAGATTTACCACTAGTCGGGATCGGGACGTTTCTGCGTGACACTCATAAACACGTGAAGTGGTCAGGATGAAACACATTCGTATAACCTCACCTCATATTAATAGTAAATAGTTTTATATTGAATAGACCATTCCATAAAAATAAAAGTTACAAATAAATTTGTTATTAAGTTATTTTATCCAACACCTCTTAATATAAGCATCATAACTATAGTTATTTGAAACAAGCAAAGTAAAAGATAGCCCACTATTTATAGTGGCTTTGGTCAAAATTGTGGGTAAATTATTACTTTGCTTGTTGGAAGTCACCGCGCAGTAACAATGTTTTAGGTTGGAACTAAAATATTTAAGCAGTTATTGAGAGGTGTTGGATACAATATTATAAATCACACGTGGGCAAAAAACAATTACTCACTCAAGAAAATTATCTCACTCAGCCTTCGGCGTCGTCAGTTAAAATTTCCCTCGTGGGTAATTCTTTACTTTGCCCACTTGTAAAGTAAATAACTATTAACATAATAATAGTATCGATCGATGCAGAATTTTAAGGTAGGTATTGTTTTGCACATACAGATTTTCATGTTTAAATAAAAAAATTTAAATATATGTACGAAGAAAGTTTATTAAGGTACCTATATACAATATAATTAGTTCTGATATTCTGATCTAAGTGAACTTAAAATAAATAGGCTACTTGCATGAATGACAAAAACAAAAAATCTGACGTGTCCATCACACAACCTTCCGCCATATCTAGACTTTAAACAGAAATGTATACGTACAATCCGGTGCCCATTTAAAATATACAAATAAAAATCTCAAATATTCAAACACAGAAATTTGCATCACCTGAATAAAAAGATTAATTCACAGGAAAACTCTGCTGTGTTGAAGCCATCCTCCGTTCAATTACTACATTTAATATCTTACTTAGGACTTATATAGCGCTAGTATGCCAACTTGTCACCCGTCTCACCTGTCAATAATTTTTACGCAGAAACAAAAATCAACCGATCATGGATTACAAGATATCAACGTTTTATTTGATAAATTTATTTTTTAAATTTTACTGCAGTTCTGCTACCAGATAAAGACAATTTTTTTATAACGTAAGTTGCAAATAACTTTTCCTCTTATTCTCATTACAAATAAATACTATATTTTTCCAAATTTATATACAATTTTGACAATTAACCTTTTCAATCTTCAAAAAATATCACTTCCGATGAAGATATTTGTACCAAAATCTAGGGAGCTCTTCCAATTTATATACAAATGTTAAATACCAAATATCAAAATTTTCGGGTAATTCGTATTTGAGTTATGCGACTAACACCCCTTGACCACACACACACACACACACACACACACACACACATACACACACACATACACACAGACATCATCGTGAAACTATCAAAAATGAGTTGTAAGGACCCTAATTCGTGCTCATCCACTAAAAATTCACCACCCGATTTTTTGCATGAATCCAATACCTTCCTTTACAGGTAAGCGGAAGGTAAAAACTTTGTACCTGTAGTCGTATATTTGTTTCGACAAAATTTGTATTAACAAGCACAAAAATTTATATTTGACGTATAATGCTTCCATTTCCAAAAAAATAATGACGTTACAGACAAATTTCTTTCTTTTACTCAAAAACATAATTTTTTTAAAATAAAATTTATATTTTTACCTATGTTTCCCACCTAGCATTACTTAGGCACATTTTGATAAAAATCTCATTTTCAGTAGGTAGTTACCCTGCAAGTTAGCCTATTCTACACAATAAATATAAATGAGAGCAAAAAAATATTTAAACTAAATAATTAAACATGAATTTGATGTAAAATGAATTAATTAAAAGTACTTAAGTGCTTAAATAGGTATATTTAAGAAATTGTGGTTCCCACCACGCTCATTTAAAACTCACCACTAAATTTTAGGTATAAAATTGATTATAATACCTCTTTTACAGATAAATGATATTATGTGGCGGAAAATAAAAATAAAAATAACGCCATTTATAGAAACTTTCAATGCGAAACATGTGATACGCTTGCAGGAAATTACACACCAATATTGGAAATTTCAACGTGTTGTAAAATGATGACATTACCTTTGTTCATGTTGATGACAGTTTGAATTCTGAACATGGCTGACAATGACAAGAATGATTTGTGCAGCGCTGAAATTATTTTTGACTATTTAGCGCACATGAATACTAAATAACTGTTATTTCATTTTCACAACAACACGGCTGCTATTTACACTGTGATAATTTTTGTGTCAACAAATTACCTGATCGTTTTTTATGCAACCCTTGCCATCAACACAATTATCGAATTAACCCCAATTATAACGCTAATTTTTCAATGAATATTTGATAATCGACGTTTACCTACACTGTAATTTTGTTAGGTCTTTTTATTCTGAACACAAACAAAAAACTTTATACTCGTATATCAATTGCGTAGGTACTATTGTCAAAATCTGGATCTACCTGTTTAAAAAAAATAGTTAAAGTTTTTAATACTTTGTTCATAGCTTCGTGTTATTCTTTTTTTTTAAATTATACTGGAGTACATACGCAATGTCTTTTTCTACTTTTCCTGGCAATTTGTGATATTAACGTAAACGGCGTTTCCATTTTTGATTCAAATTTTGATAATAAAATTGAGATCGTCTAAATGGAACTTTAGGTTTATTTATTCGGTAATAATTGTTAGTTTCTTTTGTTTTCATTATTATTATTTTATTAACTATTCAACAGGATTTTTTGCCAATTATATGTTGGCAGATGTTATTATAGTGGAATCCAACCACTTCGACCTTTCAAATTCAAAGCGGCAACGGAGGGATTCGTATGCAACCAGGACTACTTTTTAAGACGATCAAATGGTCAGCCTGAAGGTCTTGAAGCATTCGAGTGCTATTTAATTGGAAGTTGTTTTACAATTAACGACAATCACACACAGCCGTCCGAGAGACTTGAACCACGGAACTCTGGGTTTATACGACGTCATCAAATGCAGAGAACTGGTGTTTAAACCTGCGCAGCTACTGCCTCAACTTATTAAAATTAATCAACACATAACTACACTATACAACATTAATATAGCGACCTACCTGAAGTTTGTTGTAAAACGATATTATTATTAATTTATAATATATTTCAAATCGTGTAAGTACCTACATGAAATTTGGTTTATGGGAAACGACAATAACGTTCATAGCGATACATTTAATTCTTCAATTAAGTATTTGTATATTCCAAATTCACCTGATTGTAATTGTTGTTAATTTTGATTTAGCAGTTCTAAAAATATTTTGAACCTCAGAAACTAAAATATCTACTAATCTATGTAGTATTCCAATTAGGATTGAAGTTTAAGCAAAAGTAGTTAATTTTAGGGTGATTGTTTTTTGCGTTTTGGTTGATAGTGTAATTGCATGGTGACAAATAGGAACGCTCGTATGTCGGTGTCGCTGGGGGTAGAGTGTGCATGTCGTGTCGTGCGGTGTGGGGCGGCATGTTTTTGTCAGCACACCCTGTATATCACAGTCCGGGCGTTGCATGTCGCGGTCGTTTTTACCGCCGCACCTAGTCCGACCCACACAATTTACCTATAACCGAGGCGGGCACGTAAAACATTCGTCCGCATGCACATCACTAGCATGACAATGCCCGAATTATAAATTACGTTTGAATTAAACTATGTAATTGCGAAACCACCGAACACATTCATTATACGCGGTGGTCCGCGGCGTTTGATTCGGTGATGCGGGGCGGTTGCGAGGCGGCGGGGAGGCGGCGAACAGACGCGTCCGGCGATTGAATTTGAAATGTGACCGACGGCGACATGGGCGCACAACCAAATTCAATATTCAAATATTTTCAACCTTATGCGGCGGCGGTGCAATTTGTTAATCATACACTGAATTAGACACATCTAGTCTGGAATTTAGATTTTTATTTGTTGTTACAGTTTTTATTTCGATGTTGTCAAAATTGTATTCAATAAACATTATAATTTTTATTTTATATCTTTGACTAAACCAGAATTGAGTCAAAAAGGTTTTGGATAGCTTTACACGTCTAGTTTATTCTCTAATAATTATGCAATTAGTAAGTAATTATAATAGGGAAGCGACTGACTTATAGATAAATCTTAGTAATGTAAGTAAGAAGGTTAAAGGTTACGGGTTGAAATACGGACAAATATACTATTCAATAGTTATTATTTGTATGCCAAGGGCTGAAAGTAGCCTTTTGTTGATTGAGGCTAGAGACTGTAGCACAGCGCACTATTTCAAATATTTTCAGTCAGAAGTAGTACTTCTTATTAGCAATCAACAGAAATTTTGTACTTTTTTATCAATATCACGATATCTAACGAAAGCTAAAATTTTGAATGTGGAAAAAAATAGTACAAACAATTTATTATTATTGGGACAGATTTTTATAAGCATCCGTCTGCAAAGAAGCATTGGTCTGTATTAATTGTCCATTTTCAAGAAACTAACTGAAGTTAAAAAAGCCTACTTTTAATACCGATCGTAGAAAAAATTCTTCTCATTCTCCTGTACGATTAATTAATTTTATTAATTTGGCTGCATTCATATTTAAATTGATTAATTATTATTAGTATCGGTTATACCTACTTTCAAATCAATTATTATTATTTAGTATCTCTGTCGAGTTATGGACAAAAATGGAAACAAATTAAAACGAAATAATAATCGGCTAGTATTTAACTGTGGAATTGAAAATATGTTATAAAAATTTGAGAATGAATAATTTTGTTTGTTTTACTGTGAAAATTTGGTGGCGGCGACACTGCAACCCCTCGCACAGGTTTTTTGCTAAACTGCCCAGGTTGCATCGACGCGTGGGGTATACGTGCAGTCGTCCACTGAACGTTGATTAATTTCTACATTAAAATACTGATTTTAATTTGTAGTGAACGCATCCCAACGCAAATGGAAGTTTGTCAATGCCTCCTATTTCGTTATTTGTGATGTTTTATATTATGTTTGATGTTTGCCAGTTTTAATATTGATATTGAAATTTCGGTATAAAACAACGAGGGCAAACAAATTTAGCACGAGGTGAATAAACAAACTCTTAAGTATGAAAAATGACTTGTAAACGACGGCCAATCAAACGTCAATTGAGTGAATTTATTTATCGCAACTAACAAATCGACAGGGCTGAATGATAGTTGTTTAACACTGTTCTGATTAATTTTACTGGAGAACGTGTCATTCGTTCGATTGGCGGATCTACGGAATTAAAATGCAATCAGACACGTGGCAACGCCGCTTCAGAAGGGCAGAGACATCTATTGAGCGAAGGTGTCACTCAGTGTCGGGGTTGCGACGTGTCGCCACCAGGCAGCAACCCTTATTATCTTTGTTTTTGTTCTTTTAACGTTCACTTCTACCAGCCTGACGCCTACCTTGTTACATTCAATGTAAATTACCATCAATTTTCACGGGAAATTTATTTGTGTAGGAGGTTATTGACAGCTTAAACTCTCAAGAAAATATCACCTCAGAAATTTTACTACATTTTCAAATTGCCAGACTCGGCGAGGGAAATTTTATAAACATGCGCTGCTTGTTGAAGAAATTAAGGGATGAGAAGCGTTTTAAAAGCCGTGTACATAAAGATTAGATCCGTTGTTTACTCAATAAAGAACCGTAGCATAGGTTAATTATCTTGAAAGTTGTGTTTTTCTCCCGGCTGGCGTTCGTGCCTCACGATGTTTATCGTTCGGATTTAAAATTAATTAATTAACGAGTAATAACGCGAGAACTTAAGATTTTTATCATGAGCGAAGAATCTAGAAGTAATTAACTTATTCTCGGTTGCTCTGCAACTTGAATTTATTAAAGATTTATTAAAATCATCTAAGAAGGCAGGTTTCAATTATAGCTTCGCCATTTGATAAATAATGTAGAGTTGTTATCTAGACAGATCTGAATTAAAGCCACACTCAACTTTAATGAGAGTTCATAGCCGGATTAAAAATCGTCCTCTTGTCTGTCATTTTGTCTTCTTTACCTTTCCGCACTTTTTCACTTTATTCTTTTACAAACAAAATGAATAAATAAATATATGCACAAAGAAAACACTGCAAGTGCAAACACAACATGTCATTTGTCATTCTCTTTCCACTTCCTAATGCTGGTTGTAAAAAATTTGAATAGTCGCTTACAAATCTGTAATACGTCAGGACATTTTACACCAAACTTAGAAAACATAATACACACATAAAAGACAATTCTAAAGTTAGTTTCAGACTTACAATCTAATGTGGCTAGAATATAACAAAGAATTTAGAATTACACTTTTAATAGTTATTCGATGGTTTCCATTCTGGATTTTAGAATATTTTTGAAAAAAAATACTATTTTACTGAAATTCCTAATTCCTGACTCTGATTACAAAGGTCGTGAGTCAGTGGTGAATTTAGAAAATTTTGACAGGGGGGCACAAATATAATACATTGAAAAATGGTTATTAAAATAGGGATATGTAAATTGAATAAAAATGTTAGCTTTATTCTATTCTAGCGCAATCTGTATGATTTTTTTTTAGTTGTAAGTCAGATACCTTCATAGTCACAGCAGAGGAACGTGCCCAGGTGCCCCCTACCGCACCTCAAAATCCACCACTGTCGTGGGTTCGAATCCGGATCAAGTGTGAAATTTTCATGGCTTGATTGGATCGGTATCTACTCTCGTCACTATTCCAAGTTAGGATACAATTTTGGCAACCCCAAGCTTTCGGGCACCGGCTAGTGGTTGTAAAAAGGGTTTCGCGAGTGGGTTAGATGGCAGAACAGCCTTGGATGAATCTTCCTCATTGTTAGGAGGCAATTAAAATGAAAAAGTAAGTTACTAAGAATTCAGAGATTTATGATTAAGTCTTTTTGACGGAAAGTGTGATTTAGAAAAATATTGCAGATATAATCTTGCAATTTAATCATATTTATTCATCGCGCGATTTAAATTGAACAATAATAATTATTCGCTTTAATAATAATTGTAGTTACATAATGACTTTTCTGATACCGCACAATAATGACGAAAGTCACCGCAGAATTAATATTCAGATTTCAGCAAGAATAATACAAATACTATGGTATACTTTTATTTTTAAAATTATTAACTGAGGCAATTCAATTTTTTCTCTTGATGTTAAGCATTAAGGGGTCTCGTCTACCTTTTTTTCGAATTCATAGAATACTCTCTATATTACTTTTTTTCTATTTCATTCTCTTCCCCACTATTACGGCTGCTCAAAACCAGCCCGAAACTCGTACTTTGCCGCATAATACCTATGCAATGTCATTTTGAAGTTGAAAAATACTGTAAATATAAATACTTTTCTATTTTTTAAAGAAATTAAGTAAAACAAAAATTACTCGAAAAATAAAAGTTAGCTGCAGGCTTCTTGCTTTTCCTTTCCGTTTATAGTGACCGAAAAAATCATATTAAATAATGACGAAAAACGTCATTTTTAATTTTTTAAACTTTAAATTCCTAGGCCAAAGATAAAAAATAAAAATACATAGCTCATAATACTCATATGTAAATGCATCATATATTTCAATTACCTATAATGAAAGTAAACGTGGAAGGCCTCTGTAACGCAGTTAAATTTTTTGGGTAGACGTACGCCTTAAATAATAAATAGTATGCACAAGACCACAGTGCACATTTTGAATTGATAATAAATAAATCTTATTTTCTCTCCAAGAAAAAAGTATATAAGAATCACGTCATTCTCTTTGTGGGTAAGTAACCTGAGCATTTGCAAATATTAGCACAAGGGATCAGAAATTTTATATTTCTCCCCCACACAATTTTTCCTCTCTCCGCTCGTGTTTCATCTCGCTCTCGTCCGCGTTCTCTTTCAGTTTGAACGGCGGGCGCTCTGCCTAATTACTGTTCTGTAGCCGACATTGTTTTTGACGGCTGCGCTGAAAAAACTGTCTTGTTCTCCTGTTTCAAGGTGCTAATGTTTTCACTTTGCGTATAATGTGGGAGGCGCCAACAGGAAATTAAATTTCTCCCGTGAAGAAAATAAGGTGAGGTGAGTTTCTCTGCTCGGGACGTGGCAAGGCGTAATTGAATGAGGCAGTGCCGTTCGTCGTCGGGGATGTTCTTTTCCTAATTTTTCCGCAATTGCTTTTGACAAATCTCCAAAAATATATCAGAATTAATAACTCTTAACTTCCATAATCGCGCGGTTTTTGTTTCTATATTCCACGGGTTTCTACAAAAACAATACGAGTCAATTTTGAAACTACATAACTTATGCTCCAAATATTTTTTGAGACCTTCATACTACAGTATATTTTGCACGATAATAATAAATAATAACAGATTGTGTAGTCAAAACTCTTTAAGTTACCTATGCTATGAGCTATGAAATGAACTAAGAAAAGCAAGTTTGAATTTTTTAAATAAAATTTTACCTTAAAGAAAATATAAAAATAGGGACTCGAACCGCACAAAATAACGGTTCAGGTTCGGTTCGCGATTCACTGCAATTTAGAGGGTTCGGTTTTGTTCCGGTTTTCTTGAAATAAATCTGTTACTGGTTTTTAAAAAAGCGGTTCACGTTCCGGTTTCGGTTCAATGATTTATTGAAAACCAAGCAATTAATTTTGGAATAAAAAATATAATAAATTTCTAAAAACATTAAAAACTTGATTAAACTATAAAACATACAACAATTTTCATGAAAATTTTATAAAATTTTGATGAAAAACTAGTCCTTTCTGAAAAAGTTTGTTTTCGAAATCTTATTAGGATTTATTTTTCTTATACAGAGTGATCAAATGATTGACCATCACGTGACTTAGAAAAGTCAGTTTTATGATCAAAAGTATGTTCCGCGAAAAAAGTTAGCACTCATTTCTTGTCAAAAGAATGATATATGTGTTGTCATTACGATATATTTGGAGTTGATCATCATGTTCGTTGATACTTTCAGTATAGAATAAAATTCAAATAGCTATACTTCATTTCAGCTAACAAAATAGCGTTGGATTAGATAGGGCAATGATATTCTTGAATCTGATTGGTTGAGATGAGAGGTAGATTTACACTAGCAAACATTTTCATTTCCGTTAACATTACTTATACCTCCTTATTTTGAATTTCATAGTTACTTTGAAGAACTACATTAGTTTATAGAATAAAGCATTCAAAAAACATTACTTATTTAAGATCGCGTCAAATTTGGAACTAATAAAATGTGTGAGTGTAAAACTTACTGGCATTCGCAGTGCCATCTGTTATTTTCTTATCTGAAATGAAGTATAGGACCCTGGACTGCGCGAGAAGGCAGAGCTTGTCATGTACTGTTCGTTTTACATAAGTGGAGCTAGCGAGTATATGCTGCGCTGCACTTCACTTAATCTTCAAAGAAAACTAAAATATAACTCAATCACAATCAATTACAAAATTCGCAGGGTTACACGAAGCAGAACACTACGAATGTCAACATGAGAATAACAGATATTGAAGCTGATGTTCTGTAGAACAGACAGTAGCGTAGTTTCCTCTTGTTTATCATCTATGATTCTCTCTCTAAGACGAGAATTCGTACTTCGCGCAGGGTTCTAGCTATTTGAATTTTACTCTAGCAGAAAGTAAGTGAAGATCACAATAATTTAAGTAATTTTTGAAATTAAACTGTAATTTTCTTTTACATTGACAAGGATGGTGGAGCTTAGTTCAGTATGCAATCACAGCGAGGTGGCAAGGTTAAATCAGAACGAACCTATCAGTAAAGTTTTGAAACTACAGGTTAAAGATGAATACGAGAAATAATAGGTACAGAAAATAAATTATTCAATTGGCATTAAATCAAATTGATTCTGTTGCCAATAATTTGAACTAGTTCTAGAAGATTGGAAAATCCATGTAAATGAAATCATCATATTAAAAATTTCTTGGAATTTTTTTCACCTACGTTTTCTTTGAAAATCTGAAGTCACAGTCAAAACATCTGACAAATTCCCTGTTGTGTGCAAATTTCAATATGAGTCAGTTTAGTATAAGAACCTCCGAAATCTTGCGCAAACATTCCAAACAAACACGTCAGGAAAGTATCGAAGCTCAGGCTCCATTAAAAGAGTATAAAATATCTGACGTATTGCAACACAGCAGACAACTTAGGTAGGGGGTGATACTCTTGTCTTGCGCCCCCTGTGAACGAGCCCATATGGCGCAAATTGTGAAGCTTTAAAAGCGAAAATTGTTATTTGGATAATCGATGGAGTCTGGCAAGGTGTCCGCTTTCCTTCATCGAGGCACAAGTGCCATGACGAGGGTAGGAGGGTATTAGGTATTAGATTCGCAGGGGGTTGCGATGGATGAATAGACATGTCTAAGCCACTGGCTGATAGCACCTTTTACCTAAATAGCGGCAGGACCGTGCTGGAGCTTTCTCTCGGCCGAAGGGCGGCACTAGCACTCTGAACAAAATTTTGTTATTCGTTGTAGCTCTGGAAAGTTTTCATCACATTAAATTTCTTATTTAATAATGAATATAATTTTTATGATTTATATTGTATGCTTTTATTTACCGAGTTACAGTAACTAAATATCGAAAATGCAATTCAAGGATTTTTCCAGGTTTTCCACGACAGTTTGTCAAGAATTCCCAGTATCTATGATTTTATATAAAAAAATATATTTTATTAATCAAATAAATTATTCTTCAAATTATTAGTGTAAATATATTTTATTTTTATATAAAAAATATTAACTCGTATTGAACTGAATAACTGATCTAAATAAACAACTCAATACCCTTCTTGAGTCTCACATACTAGACGCTTTTGCTAAAAACTTTGATTGAACTGATGATCTGAATTTAATAAAGAATCTAATATAATAAAATGAAGTGATATTGTATTTCATAAAAAGTCTAACTTCATAACCCTACGACAAAAATAATACAACTGGGTTTAACGATTTTATTTATAATAATTGTTCAAATTAAAAATAATAATTTACGGAGCAACATAGAAAATATCAAATAAAGTAAATATATTGATAAAATTCCAGGCATTATACTAAAATTCAAGGATTTTTAAGGAAATAAAGGACCATTTTAAATTTAAAGTAGACACCCTGAGTAAGATACCAATACTCTAATTATGAGTAGGTACCTACTAGAATTTTATGTTATACTCACATTCCTAGTGGTTTAGTTAACATGATTTTCGTATTTTAGTTATTATTTGTGATTTTACGAGAGTGAAAAATCTATCAAAATCTGACCTTGAAAAAGTGTTTTCTCAATAAATTTTAACATAATCATCCCTTAAACTTTGAATACTCGATGGTACAAATTTATAATTTCATGTAGGTACTATAGAGCAGGGGTGACAAACTTTTTAGTTGACGGGCAGAAACACTCAAATGGGTACTAGTGGATTCGAACCGATTTACAATTTACAGATCCACTGTCAGTCACATAACGCTTTCATATTTTTTTTTTATAAGTAACATAAATTTTTCGTTATTCAGCTCAGCAATTTCTACAGATAACTAAATAAAAACATGTCACGATTAAAAATATTTCGTATGTTGAATTTTACAGCTATGTAATAATCATGTACATGTACATAATATAGTACTTATATTTATTAGTCTTAAATTATATCAAACAGCGTTATACACAGCACCAGGGGTAAATAATTAACAGTTAACAAATGTCAACAACTTTTAAGTTATCAACATAAAACTCCAAATCAATGAAAGAAACATTACGAACTGGGAACTGCAACTTGCTCAATCAATCAGCATCCATTCTTCTGGGGCTGCATGGCTACCTCACAATGCCATGTCGAGTGGCTTACGTGGGGTGGTAGCGAGGGGTGCGTATCGATTGGCCGTGCGTACGTGGCACATCTGGCCTCCTGCACCCTGTAGCTCACCGTAGCGGTGTGCGGTGCTCGGCGTCACCTCTTTTCTGCCCACTTGTCGAAGAATGATCTCATTTAACATCCCCTGATTGCTTAGCGGCGGCGGCGGCGGGATGACTCACTGGTGATGCGAGAGAGGCTCTGATCGGGTGGGTGTTTGTTGTAGTTGTAAGATGATGAATTTAAGTTTTCTATGGCTGTTATGCGTGCCGTCCGTGTGCTAATATTTATAATACTGCCTTAAAAATAAAAAAAAATAAAAATTGAAATCCAATACGGCGTTTATATTTTCCAGATTGCAATTTTGAGTACATTTTTTGCGGTCTTTACACTACGTTTATAGAATTTTTGAAATTTTAAAATTATTCGTGTTTTTTGCTGGTATACAATTTGTATTCAATATTTTCAAAAATAATTGTTCTTTTACTAGGAACAATGCAAAAAAAAATTTGGAAATCCATCATAAAAATGTGCTTATCCGAATTTTACGCTGGAAATCGCATGACACAAATAACCAATTGAAGAATTGATTACAATAATAGTAACCATGGTTATATAAAAATTTAGCGATTTTCTTACCGAATATGCACTCGTGCACAAATTCATGTCCAGGAAATTTTTTATCGTGCATTCCAACAATATAATTAGCTTCGTGTACCTACCACTCGAGCTAATTAAGACGTTGTTGAAAAACACTCAAAATTTCCGGAAAGAATTAATGCACATGTGATATTATAAGTAAAAATCGCATTTGTTCCTGGAAATATTGTCTAGTAGAAATATTTCCGGAAATATTTCTGTAGACATTTTAAGCATCCATATTTTTAAAGTAAGTAATATTTCGATTTTCTTTCCGAATACCCCTCGGCATGAATTAATATCCAGAAAATTTATTGTAGTGCATTGCTGCAATTGACATATTGACAGAAATACACTCGAAAAGATTTTCGGATTTAATCCAAGCACTTGGGATATTACAAGTGAAAATCACATGACACAATGAAATAATTGATTACAATAATATTAACCATGGTAACATTAAATTAATAAGTGGAAATTTTTGTGTCACACCATGTCAGTTTGACGTTTAAATTATAAATTATTATTTTGAGTGAGACGCCATGAGTAAGTATAATAATACACATTAATTAATATTAAATACACAATTAGTCAATATTTCAAATTTCTATTGTAAAAAGAATTCAGAAATAGAACGGCGGTGTCATTACGATTTTCTTACTGAATCTGCACTTGTGCTTCATTTCATTTCCAGAAAAATATTAATCATTCATACCAAAAACGTAATCAGCTTTCATGTACCACTCGAACTGTCAAAAAATTTCCGGAAAGAATTAAAAGAAGTGTAAATTTGTATTCGCATGTAATCGACGTCAGGAATTTAATGTTGATAAAATATCAATTTAGAGGGTAGTTTTCGGAAATTAATTCAAGCTTGAAAAATACAATGTTGAAAACAGTAGGTACTATATTGATATCTTAAGTTTAGTTTTAGAAATGTGAAAATTCAGGATTGCTGAAAAATTTAATGAGATATTAAAATCAAAGAACTAGAATACTCTAGCTTTAGTTGTACAACAATTTAATAATCTTGCGTCATGTTTATAAATACTGATGCATTCAGGACAAAATTTACGATCAATTTTTCCATGATTCACTCCACAAAAACTATAAACCAACCTCGAACTAGAGCATGCATATGTAAGGCGCCATATGTGTCCTTGAATTTCCCTTCTTCCCGTTGTTTAAGGATTATTCCCTCCATCAATAGCGAAGTGCGAAGCATGTGTACGCACCCCGTAACGTAATACAACGCAACGTAGCCGTAGCGTATCGGGTAATCCTGTTACGTCACCGGCTGGACCATTGTACACGGCTTTGCTCATCGGCTGATTACAGGACAATGATAGTTTTTATTCGGATTTCCCCGCAATAATGAAAATGCGATTTGCTGATTCAATGGGAAGGTGTGACGTTATTGTAGGAGGTTTAGAAGAGGGTACAATCAATAAGATTATAGAGTAGTTAAATTGTAGTTTGGTTCTCAAAGAGTAGCACCCTTGAGAAAAAATAACTTAACAAAAAAGTACAACAAAATTCAGAATATATACTGTTGTTCTTCTTTTAATACTCATATTTTTATGTTTATGGTTATGATTTTATGTACTGTTCAGGTTCAAGGCCGGATTTAAGGTTATGGGGGCCCCTTGGCAATTATTGTGTGGGGGCACATGTTGATTAAAAATTACAAATAAAATCAAAATTTAATTTGTCCATTTTATAGACTATTTCGGATGTGAATAACACTCTTTTTATGTGTGAAACAAAATTTAAATGTAATTTTTACTAATAGTTCCCGATTTTAAGATCGTAACATTAAGATATTTTTATAAATTTTAGCAAAGAAATATTTTCTGGGGGTACTTATTATGTGGGGATCCTGGGGTTCGCGCCCCACCTGCCCTCTCGTAAAACCGGTCCTGTCAAAATTGGTGTGAGAAAATTTAGGTTTTTATACAGGAGTGAATTGAGAAACAACTTCGGCATTATTAACAGACGCCAATTTTATAAAATTTTGTATGACGTAAATATTGTTCAGTTTTTCTTTTATAAGGTTAAACAAGATTTAGAAACATATATGTGCTGTATAGTTAAAATCGTAGCTCAAATCACATCTGTGCTATAAGACTGCAAGGCAGCACCAAAAAATAGTCTATAGAAATTTATAAATAAAACAAAAATTTAAAAATCTAGTTTAGAGACAAAGAATGGAACAAGGTTTGTGCCAGGTTCAATTCTGCAATAGTAGGTATATCATGGGCGTCCGCAAATATTTTTCCATGGAGGGGGCAAAACTTTATAGATAAAGAACTGCCTTCTTTTCTAATGTAAAATATCGTGTTTGCCTGAGTAAAAGTACTAATAATCTAATCCATTGATTGCATAGATCTGCAAAAAAAGAATCGTCTAGGCCGTCTAGAGGATGCCTATACAGTATATTTCTTTATACAGGTTGTCTGTACTTCGGGAAAAAAATTAAGGCTACATATAATTTTATGTAGATACTGATTACAACGCAATTTTTTTCTTAAATTCGCAAACAAATTACCTACACATTACTTGAAGCAAACATTTTTCATGCCACTGGTGATAAGTTACAGTAATGAATCGGTAATAAATAAAAATAAGTAAACATTAATATTGAATGAAGTGCTATACAACTTTAATTAAATAAAATAAATTTCAATGTTCCCTAATTTTATTATTATTGTAACTTATCAGAACAGGGGCACGAAAAATGTTTGTTCCAAGTAATATGCAGTTATTTTTGTGAATTTCGAAAAAAATATTTTTGAGTTATGATTAGTAAGTATCAGTACTTCGAATAATAAATACCCTTACATTTTTTCCCGAAGTACACACCTTGTATTTTGTTAAAATATTTATTTTTTAATTTGCAAGTTTGTTCCGGATTATAAATTACAATGAAGTGTTAAAATCACTTAAATTGAGATGGGCATAAAACTTCAAAGGATATCAGGGCAGGATTCTTTAAAATATGTCTCGGTATTTCAGTTGGTTCAGTCCGACACTGAACACTCAATTTAAGTCCGTTTGAATTTTAAAGTTTCAGAAACTACACACTGAAATAAACGTTGTTCCCTAACGTAAAATGATATAAGTTTAAAAATACTTTCCGACTCCTCCCACAAAATCTCCATTCAACAGGTACAAATGTCTTCAAACTTTACGATATCCAAAATTAAAAACTACTCATCGTGTAACTTTAAATTCTCTCAGTTCAACGCTCTCTTGCCTCCTGCTCTCTCCGCTAATACCTGCGATTAAAAGGCCATTCCAAATTCAAATTCATTTTAACATACACTCATCCGCCCCGCAAAAACTTTGACAATTAGGCAGGTCTCGACATCGGCGCCTTGTTAAATGAAACGGAGACTAATTCTCCTTGTGTAAACAATTTTTTGTACACGGTGACACAGACTACAGCGTCCAGGTCCAGCGTGGAAAAAATCCCCGCGAGCGACGTGGGAGATTCGGGGAAGATTCTGGCGCCGACCGGCCTAATGAGGGTGAATTCGAATAGAAAAAAGCGGGAAGAACACAAAGGTGCTCAGGGAGATGACATTTATTTTTAGAGGTTAGGTTACCCACGATGTGCGCAGTGTTGCCACATTTAGTAATAGATCCTTTTGATCCAGTCAAGTATTTTTTATCTACGAGCTAAGTTTGTAATACATTCATTATAAATCATAATGTTTGTTTTACGGTTACTCTCTAGCGAGAGTAATAAAAAATTAGTCAAGTTGCTGTATTGCCCTATTGAGATTTTTGAAATGAGTCTTACAAAATTAGGTATTTGTTAAATATTATTATACTTAGATGAGTTTAATATGAAAATGACTTATTTGATTTGAATGAATCCAACTGTATTTACCTACGACTGGTTCAATATAAATATTTTATTCTTAAGACCATAATTGCAAGATTACTGTCGATTTTACTTTTTTTCTCTATTTCACTCCCTTCCACACTACTGCCCGAAATTAGCCCGAAATTCGTACTTAACCGCCTCCTAGCTATGCAATGTCATTTTGAAGTTAAAATATACTGTAAAAGTGTTTTTGTTGCGAGTAAACTGTCAGTTTGTTATTGGCTTCAAGAAAATGCCTTTTTTAACATTTAATAGAGACAGAATGGATATACAGTACAGATTTGCTTTTTTAAAATTTTAGAAATAAATTTCTATTATGAGATATGAGTTTTTCGGAATTTTTATAATCATGTACAATTATTTTTATAAACAAATTTAAAAAGACACAACCATTACCATTCTTGTACTGGACCCAAACACTCACTAACGTTAGAACGTTTTATGCTGGATTTTAGGAGGTAGACGGTCCTCACAAAAGAATTCATTAAATTTTTTTTTAGCGTGAAAGAATCCTCAATGAATCTATGTGCAAACAGAGCTATAAATTCCCTCCAAATCTAGCGCTATTTTGTACTATCTTTTTCAAAATTTATTAAACAACAGTAAGAAAAAGGTATGCAGATTTTATTTAAATATTGAAAAAACGACAGAATTTTTTATTTCTACTTTCGTACATTCTTATTTATTTACGTTGAATCGTACATTAAACACAAGAATTTTGGCATGGCAGAGTAATAAAAAAATTATTCATATTCAAATTGCATACTTTGCAGTTTCCAAACACAGTGCTTTAATTTTTCAGCATGTGGCAACACTGACTGCGTTTGAGACTTGAGTCGAGAAACGTGCGAGAAACGTGTCAGAACTGGATTAGGTGAAAGGGGCTAAAAATAATTTTAAAATTGATAGGATAATATTGGAACTAGAAACACCTATCTCATGCTAAAAATAGAGAGCAGAAGGTAAGTAACACTTAAAAAACATCAAAAATAGAAATCTATCAGTGACGCATTTAAGTGCTTCCTCATCTGTTCGAATAAATAATCTTCTCGTATTAATTACGTGAATGATTCAACCTTACAGGCGTCTTTTTGTGTTAGAGACCACACCAGGTGAAGACGATCAACTGGTAAATTACCAAATAGGTGCGCGCAATTACATCAGTCAGTGAATGACAGTATAAATATTTCTTGATGAGACATAATTAGAGCAGCGTTGCGACGCCCCATTAAAATAGCACGTCGACATAAATCAATGCGCGGCACGGTGCGGTCGGCGCCAGACTTCCAGCGGCACGGCGCGGCCAGGTGCGCCGAACAAACATCACCAAATTGCCAAGAAAATTACCTGTTCCTGTGATTCGCGTAAACAAGCTAAACACGCCGTTAATGAGATGCATTTATCAATGTAAGCGCTGCGGAACGACAGGCCTGATTGTTTTGTCCAATTATAATTGAGTTAAATAGCTTCACATTTGTTTCTTATTCCTTCCATTTACCTACTTCGAATAAATTTACTCAATTAATAAACTTTCCCCAAATTGTACACATTTAGTAAGGAATCTTTAAAAAAATGCTCAGTACACAGGATTATTCATAACTTCGTGCATATATTTTAATGGCATAATAGTACCTACTTAACTTACCATTCAGGGACTGGAATATTTTTTTCAGAATTCGAAATTTTAATTTCCAAGTTTAGTTTAATCAGATATCTATACAATATACAATCTTCTTTCAAACACATGTCCTTGCAAAAACTGCACTTAAAGGCGTTCGGTCATGCTTTGAATACGTGGATTTTAAAGAAATTTCTATAATCTCAAATTTATTATAGGTATCTAATTTTATTTTTATTAAAATCAAAATATTTAAAAATTTTCAGGTTTAAAATTTAATTTTAACGTCAATAAAAATGTTAGGTATAATATCTTGATTATTATTGACGTTATGAAAAAATATCTGACAATTTTTTTATTTTGATGTCAGAAAATAATAAAAAATATAACATTTTTATTTATTTTTATTGACGTTATTAAAAAGAAACCTGAATTTTTTTCAATATTTTGATGTTAGCAATAATTAATGAATTCAAATTTTTGTTTTATTAATGGTATAACCGACCGGCAACATACATAGGTACCTATTTTAGTAAAAGTATTAAGTAAGTAGGTATATTGCTAATGTAGGTATTATTATTATATTCAACAATTTTTTGTTTGTTTACAGTAATAGACAAAACTACATTTGAACATTTTTAGCTGTGATATTTTATTGTTTTGATGCAAAATAAACTAGTTTCCAAAAGTAAATAGAACAATTACTACTTTAGCAGCGAATCTATGTAGTGAAATATGCTAAGAATTTCATGTTCCATTCCATTGATGCTAGTTTTTTAGTTTTGAAACACTCTTGGCAGCTAATTTGTTTAATTCTTTGAAAACGAAAATTTGGCAGCCATCAGAATAATGAAATTAGTGTTATTGTCTGCAGTTAAAATTTAAATGTAGAAAGGTAGACGCCGTAATAAACATTTGCCTTTGAAAAGCCGAATTTATAATTCACGTGAATCCGAGCTTTTAGAGAACACAGCATCCAGGTTTATTAAGGGGACATTGTTTCATTCCTATCCGCCATCCTTTACAATCCGATTGTTCCAGCATCTTTTACATAGGTATACACAGTTACCAGAACAGTATTCTAAATATTTTCTGAAAAATTCCCTCGGTTGTTCTGTTTTGGCATGAATAAGTCATCAGTGAAATCACGTACACCGCCACAATACCAGGAGTTATTTATTATTCGGCTAATTAAATTAAAAACGCACCCGAACAAAAAGAAACGCGAAATTAATTTCAAAACGCGGTCATGTTCCAGACGATACTCGCATAAATCACGTGAGGTAAAAATATATTGGAACATGTGCGAGTTATTAACACCGCATGGCTAAACGAACACGGCGATGAAAAACTCAAATATTCTCGGAGAGACGTACCTGAGAAATGAAACACATTCTAAGAATAGACTGCATAATGTACGAATTTTAAATGATACATTTATTATAAATGTCTTTAGTAATGCTCAACTTGCTATTTGACCAAAACAATTTTTCGTTTTATGATTCCTAGTCAATAGAACTTAAACACAAAAATATGTAGGCATTCAAATTTATTAAATAATAAAATATAGTACAGTTTGTGCAGCCAGAGTTGGCCGGAGTGATAAGTAAGAGAAATAATGTGCCCATGTTCTACACAGAGCTGAGTCACAATGAGGGGGTTCAACGTTTTTTTGTTTTTTTTATATATTAATCTATACATTAAAATATCACACCAATTATTTTTTCCAAAAAGTTGCTAATAAGCCAAAAAAATATAAAATTTAAAAAAATAGGTGCCGCGAAAAACGATGCCGTGGGTGACGGTGTGATGTCATCAGCACCGCGCTGACAAGAACCGAATACGATACATATGTCTTACTTTATTTCAACACAGGTCCGTCGTCCATTCCGTAGTCGAAACGACAAAAAACGAACTTTCACGAACAAATCTACTCGCGATTTGGTCTCAGTGTCGCTTGCGTCACATTATGGAACATTTTAATGCACGTTTTAAGAGTTTCATTTCGATAAAAAGGTAATAAATCTATGAAAATAACCAATTATTATCACTTTCCTATAACTTATATATGCTGAAAATTGATATCCAATAAGTATTTCTTTAAGAGCCGTAGGCTTGGAAACCCCCATTCGCCAACTTATTTCTCGCCTCAACGCAACTAGGCCAAGAGAAAAACCGAGATGGACGTTTTCTATATACACTATTTCCAGGTAGCGAAGCAGTTTCTGCCTAAATATTCCATGATAATGTTTGCTCGATTAATATTATATACCAATGTGAAATTCTTTGGCTCGGTCATATGTTATTTCGCGTACTGTAATATATAGGTACCTACTTGGGATTAATATTACTTAATCTTATGATTAAAATACTAATTTGTACAATAAAATTTCGTACTCGTAAATAATTATTGTTGTTAAATTATCGTTTAATATTTATTTTATTTTACGAAATAGTAAAGCACTGAAAAATTGTCATTAAAATGAAAAAACTCGGTTATGAAGTATGTAGGTGTTCCATTCCATTATACCTATTACAGAAAAGTAAACATTAATTTTACAAATATTCAATATCACTTTTAAAACTGGATTTTTATTTAGCTGAATAAACAATTTTACAGTTTTCAAATTATATGAAAAACGTTATGTGACACTCGGTATTGTAATTTATGAATTTTTCTTGACTCTACATTTGTGATTGAACTTTATTGTCTATACAAATAACTTTAACATTTTATATTCTCTTTTTCAAAGTCTATTGTTGCTTCTGAATATTCAAAACTTAAACTAAAGTAGCAAAGTAGGTTCGTAACCTAAGTGTATATTATGGAAATAAGCTAAATAGGTTTTCGCCCCGTAACGTGCTTAGCGCAAATTATCGCTTTTTAAACATGACGTACATAAACGAGTTCTTTAAAACTTCCCGCAAATATAATTAATTATAAATTCTAGTGTCGAAGTTTCTTGCATTTTTAACGGTGGCATCGGTTCAGCAACAGAATACATAATCCAAGGTGCTTGGCGTTGGCTCACCTTCTTCCCCGGATCCGTAATTCGTTTAGCGCGCGAAAATGAATAGCAGCCGGCGTTAAAAGAATACACAAGCCACTGCTTCTGCCCCTGCTGCCACGTTGGGATGCAACGAGTGCCATGTTACGGTATTTTGATCACGAACCGCCAAGGTGCGACCAGCCCCACAATATATAACAATATTGTCTGTATCGGTGATGCTCAAACGATGAGAAGAGAAAAGTTTTCTTTCTATACAGTGCACCAACAAAGATTTTCACATTTTGGCCCAGACATCACAAAAGAATTACTTTCGAAATTGTGCCATTAAGAGCTTGTTGGTTATGTTGGTTTATGTACTTTTGGTAGGCAGAGTAAATGGTCTTCTAGAATTTTTGTCAATTTTATGTTTGCAGCTATCTTCACATAGGTACACGTAAAAAATCTGATGTGGCCTGCACATGACCTAACGCCTAATTCTGCTCATTCTACTAATCTAAATAATTATATACTTACATTTTAATAGTTTCATGTTCATGTAATATGTAAACGATAATGTAAACCAAGCTGCAAAAAATGTTAACTATACTGTCACTGTCATAATAATTCAAATTTTGTGAAGAAACAAATTCCCATAATGATCATGGACAACAAGATAGTTGTACTTTATTTTATTGTTAAATACTACCAGATTCAGCAAATTGTATTATTATTGTTATTATAAATTATCTGTACCCATAGATAATTATATTTTCTTTTATTTATAATGCAGAAAAATTGACGCATTACAATTAATATCTCTCTTATAGAATATAAGGCGAGAGGTAAAAATGATTAGTTTCACTATAGTCAAGGTACGGAATCAGATGAGGTACATCATCAAAATAAATGGCCTATAAATAGCTATGAAATTATAACTATGATCTATGTCGTCAGAAACAAATATTTTACAAGTAAAAATTCGTTGATGACAACATAGATCATAGTCATAGGCAATTTATTTTGATGAAGTACCTCTTCTGATTCCGTGCCTATAATAAAAAAATATATTAACAGTAAATTTGTTTTCATTTTAGTAGTACTTACTACTCACAAATATGAGTATTTTGAAATAACCAAAAAATTTCTTGTATCATAATAAATGGTCAATAGAACTTCCTCTACATACATATCCAAACATAATAGTTGTTAGTCTGAAATGATTTAATATAGTCGTAGATAAAGTATAGTTTTATACTTAGGTCTAATATGGAAATTACTCATTTAAATAATTTCAACACTTCCATGCAGTTACCAGCTCATTTATATTTTTTTAAATTTTCATGAGTAATTTATTCTTTTTGGATACCTTTCGTTAAGTAATATACAATCAAGGTAGAACAGAGTCTTAAATGCAGTACTAATTTCAAAGGTCGTCGCACGAATTAAGATTCTAACTGCACCAAGACGAATCGGTCCAAGTGACTGGATTCCACTATAATATCATTCCATAATTGGGTATAAATCATGTCGAGTGGTTAGAAGCAGAATAAATTAATAATTGGAGGTTTTTAACAAATTTATTTTTCTTCATATTATTACGGAAACGGTTTGATTTGACTGTAACTTGTAACAGTTTTGTGCTCTTTGTGAATGAACGCTGGAGTAAAAGAGAACGAATGCTGTAAATCTTTAAAAAGGATTGCAAGTTATTGTCTTATTTGTCTCGAGTGGATGGTGAATGTAAGATATTTGAAGCACCTTGAAGATTGACAACACATTGAGAGCGCAGAAAACACAAACCATTTCCTCGACCATCGACATGGCACAAAAACAGAATCGAAAAGATAGTAAAAGAGATACCGCGCTCTCGAGTTAATCCACTCAGATGTGTAATTCCATTAGGTATATTCATTTGAGCACGGGACAGAGCGAACAACGAGGCGATGTTACTTTGTGATTTACAATGAACTCGCGATCTTTGTTGTCGAAACAACGAAGATCCCGGTAAACAAAAACTCGAAGCATCCCGCCATTAAATCTCGCAATAATTCAGATCAACGGCCGAGCGATCGCGGATAAATTCGGTAGGTAACGACCTCGACTTTTGTTTAGAGATGCATTCACGTTAATGCACTGGACGACCGACGAACGACGATGGGTGGAGCTGGAGGAGAAGTGAATTGTTTAGATCGTGTTTCAAAGGTAACTCGATTCCGACGATAAACATCGGTGTCCGAAAGATCAAACAAGTCTTTGTTGAATGGGATCGACCAGTTCTTCTGTTTGAGTGCAGCGCTCCGGAGCGTGTTTCCAACTTTATTCCGACTTTAAAGGAGTTTTTTTAAGTAATTGCGGTTTCAATACACTGCACTTTATAAATTTATTACAAATTTTTGATCTCTACGCTTTCAGAATTACATCTCATACTAGAGTCTAGCGTCAGTTTTAATTAGAAGCAGTCTTGAATTTTTGAAATAAAATTCTGTGAAAATAAAACTTATCCACGTTTTGCTTTTTAAATGTCGGTAAAAACGTTTCGAATTATTCATGATATTAATTTTAGATTAACTTCTTTTAATTAAAATATATCAACAAATTATCAATTTGTCAAGCATATATAGGTATGTACGTTTTATAAGTAAATTGCAGTAGGTACTTGAACCTACTGCAATTTACTTATAAAACTTCGAGAATGCATTGGGTGTAGCATGAACATAACCTTACTAAATCTGTAATGGATCAACAAACTACAAACATATTCTTTGAATTCCTAAGAAAATTCTTACTTAGTTATTGACTGTGAGAATATAAAATTGCTATGTTATACTCTAGTGTAATAAATGAAGCTTACTAATGAATTTAATTGTTAGAAAGATAATGATGATATTACTTAATACTGGTAAATTAAAAAAATAGGTTTAGTTTCTTATGAAAGCATTAAACTAGTTTATTGGATCAATACTAATCGACTAATAATAATGTTAGAGAATTTTCAAAAAAATTAATTCATTAATAAAAATAATAACATACATATATTATAAAATCACGCCATTGCCCTATAATAGAGGTGGCAAGAACCCCATAAATAAAAAACTCACACATTTTAACACGAATCTTTACAAATATTCAACAATTACCCATAATCGATCTATTCTGCCTTACTAACATCTCATCCATGCCATCAATACATACATGAACAAAAACCTAAAGAAGTTTATCTTAAAATTAATGAATCTAGAAATGATTAATAATAATCTAGAATAATAATAACAAGTTTATGAATACATGTTTGGAGTAGATCGGTAGGTACTGTTTTCTTAATTTATACTTTTTATTTCATTGTTCTGGCACATTTTTTCCTTTTTTTCAATCAATTTGTCTTTTAATTCTTCATTATCCTTCCTGTTTAAATCTTCAATTACTTTTCTCTACATGTCGACCTTGGTTTCTTTCTACTTTTTCCTCCTTCTGGTATATATACTACCGTTCCCATTGTAATTTTTCTTTTAACAAGTCTCCTTTCTTTGGTCTTCATACATCATGTACTAACTATTTTGCTCTTTGAAGCTTTATTTTTCTTACCATATTGGGTCAATAACAACATAGGTTAATGAAGTTTTTAAAAATAAATCGCAGTTCACTCTTGCAAAAACGGTATTGTATTAAAAAATAAGTCTGAATTTATACCTTGATAATAATGTATTCATTTAAATATACCTACAGGTTTTTCTATTTAGACAGGTAATTTTTCAGGATCTTTTTCTCTTCGGCCGCCATCACCATCACCATCACGCGAGGTGGTTAACCGTTCACCGGCCATTGCTTCTTGCAAGCGGGAGTAGTGGAGTAGCCTTCAGGGCAGGCAAGACGTTCCACGTTCTACTCCATTTGCTATACATAAGTCGGCTACTAATCACTGGCGAGCGGCACATCGATAGCACGCGACGCGCTCAGCCGCGAGATGAAGCCAGCGTGCTCTACGTCTTGTTAATGGCCTCAGAGCAGAGCAGAGGTTGGTCATCGAACGATAAGAACGAGATTTTTATTGCAAGGTGAGACGCTTAGAAATTAGAAATAAAATAAGTGGCAGCGCGTGTAGCAATTAATTTCTTTTATTTTTTTGAACTAGTTTCAACGTCATCAATTTATAGAGCTAATTAAACGTTATCATTTTTACATGAGCAATGACTGTACGTAAATAGTCTTTGATAAGATGCCCCATTTAAAACGACAGCATTTTCTCTGTATAAACTCAAAATAGAAAAATAAAATATTTGTACACGTTGATTAAATTCCATTTAAAATTATTTTCAAATTACTCTAGTAATATTTAATTCTATCAGTCTTCCTAGTACATTTAGTACCTACTGTATATTTACACTATGCTTTCAATATAATATCTATGATTTGTAGTAATTTTACACCCTAGGGCAGTGTTATTCAAACTGTTGTACCGCGACACACCGGTTTGTCGCCGGATCTTATCAAGTGTGTCTTGAAATTTTGTGACCTAAAATTGAAAAAAAAAATTATTTCATTGAGATAGAAACTTTTTTTATAATAAATTTTAAGTACCTACTTATATACCAACGACTTCTTATATTTAATTTCAGTGATACCTATAGTACTCTTCATTTTTTATTTTCAAATTTACTGTTCGAAACGAAACTTCCTCAATTTTGGATAAATATGACCAACAATAACCGAAAAATTTTCTAAGACCTTTTAAAATATTATTACCGTTTTTCACTTCTTATTTTTGCGTATTATGCTTTTCGGTGCTAAGTGAAATAAAACAGGAAGAAGGACTAAAACAAAAACTCATATCATCTGTCACATTTATGTATTTATATATTTTATATATTAAGGACAGTTCATTTTAACACAACAAATGAAAAATGTGTTTTTTTTTGTCATATAACCTGTTTTGTGTACACAAAGTTGTTAATTTTTTACTATGCGGAAATGCGTGCGCAAAATTTCACTTTGCGAACGCAATAAATTTTCAAAAAATCGGGTTGTCGTAGAAAAAATTAAATTGTTTTTGTCACGTTTAAAAAAGTTTGGGAAACACTGGCCTAGGGCATTAACAAGAAATTACTATTGCTTTCGCTTTTTTAAATAAGAATCTCTATAATACCCTTCATATAAATAATTGTCATAAACTTTTGAAAAATAGAATTTTTAATAACGAACTTATTGCCTGTTTACATAAGGATTCTTTCATTGATTCCGACTTCTAAATCATGAAAAAAATTCGTTGTTTTGAAGGTATATCAATGAATTAAAATTCTTATTTCCAAGGATAATTAAAGATTTAAGTCAGCGGCGCCGCTATTTTACAGGCAATTCTAACCAGAATTATTTTTCTCAATATTCAGTAGCATGAAATAATCCTTGCATGTGTGACCAGGGCATTATAAATCCCAACCTACTTTACAAAAACCTCATTTCACAAATATTGACAATTTGATAAAAGCATGATTGAGTTTTTTAAAACAAAATCGCATTTCATAAAATAAATACAGTTTTAGGCATATATGTGTTTTGTTACAGTTTCAGGGTTTTGAATGTCAGCGCAACGATAAAATCTTAGTAAACTTAATATGAAAGTAGATGGTTTACCCCTTACGATCAATGCAAACACACACTGAAACGTCTTGCTACAAGAAGTGCAATTAATCTTGAGATCCATGTGTCTTCCGGCTTATCAGTTAGTTAGATGAACACATTAGTTATTATAATTGTCTATGGATTAGCTCGACAAGGTGAATCTCAACGTGATTACCGCCCCGCATTTGGAACAGTTGGCGAGGTAGATAAGACAGGTGCGCGTCCTCAAATCGAGCGGGATTAACGGATACGAACCAGCGAACATAGAACTGTAGAACACTAGAGGAATCTACACACTTCGTATGGTATTATTGAGGAAATTTTATACGAGGCTATGAGATAATAATGATATTATTTAATGATAAATTGATTAACGGATTAATCGGCAAGAAAGGGCATGAGATATTAAAAAATACTCATATGTAGTTGTTAATTGTATTTTATTCCAATATTTCGCTACCAATTTTGGTGCTTCATCAGGGAAACTAAAATGGTTACAAATGTAAATTTTGTAAGGTTAACAATATTAAATTGATACTTACAATAATTATAACATATAAACAATTTACAAAGTTTCTGTAGTTTTCAATTTTTGCGAAAAACAAAGTTAAAATAGATTAGGTAATTACATTATTTATTACAAACACCATGCTGTTACACATGCTGTTATAAAATACAATTAACAACTACATATGAGTATTTTTTAATATCTCATGCCCTTTCTTGCCGATTAATCCGTTAATCAATTTATCATTACGAAGTCGGCGTTACTTTTGTCAACATATTATTTAATAGTAACAAAAAAGTAAAAGGTTTAAGCTGGATTTATGCTCAACAATTTTACGCGTTATTTTTATTTCTGACAGACATGTTAAAAAAATTTTCATGACATAACCTAAACTAGCCTAATATTATCGATTTTTGCGGGTATGGATAAAGCTCTTCACATAAAAAACATAAATGCCAATTATCAAAGTCGGAGCAACATCAGATTGACAAACAATATAATAAAATAATTCTTAATTCTTTTAACATAAATCCACTTTTAATGTCATTTTATCTATCTTTAGTACCCAACTCATTCCGAAAGAACTAATTTTCTTTGGTTTCTAATCGTAATTTAAACAAGGTATAGGTAATGAAATTTTGTTATAAATTGTGCTAGTTTCAGGGTAAAAAACTATAAACTTCTAATAATTTGATACTAATTTATTTCTCTGTTAGCACCCAACTCATTCTGAAATAAATGTATTTTTTGTTATTAATTGCATAAGGTAGGTACTTATACCGAAAAATTGTTATAAATTTTAGTTAAAGGATAAGAAATAGGTACCTATAAAATCTAAATAATTTGATTCTGTCTAGTAAGTGCTAACAAATCCAATGGAGGAACACGACTTTGGATAGTTCAATTTCCAGCAGTGATGGACTGGCTCATCGGATCAGCCCGGAAAAATTAATATTAAACCGGAATCATATAGGTATTTCATACTATCACAGAATTATGATTAGAACGAGAAATCGTCAAAATAATAAAATTCGCGTATAATATAGGTAGTCTACATGGTCAAGTCAGTCACAAACAGATATAAATGATGAACCGTCTTCTCAAACTGGCCGACCTCTATAACATCCTGCCTCTCAGGATTTGCCCAATTTCCTGACGGCCCTATCCATCCATGGTTTTTAGATCGCAATTTTGAAGGTTTGTGGTTTATGTTTTAAAAATTAATTTCGATATTGAACTGCTACAGCATATTATCACACGTTTATATAGAATTTTGAAAAGTTTCAGATTTCTAAAAATTAACTACCATCGATATCTCCAAAAGGTAAGAGGTATATTGAATTCCTTAGGTTGAATTATAGTAATTATTATAGAAATTTATCATAGATACATTTTTTATAAATAGGCACTCCTTAAAAAATGTGATATTTTAAATTGAAATGCAGTTTCCATAGGGCAACAATGTTGTAACCTAAAAGCTTTTGTTAGTAAATACAGTATCCATAATGAAACTTGGTAATTTCTTCCCGCTGACCATTCGGTGTTGAGGAAGGTGAAGTTCGGGCGTCCACGTCGCAGAGATTAGGTAATAAATTATGAGACTTTGACTGCGAAGGGCCGAGAGTTTCAGTAAGGTAGACATCGCGTGTTGGTGTAAGTTGTCATTACATCTGCGGACTTCTCCTTGAACTATCGTTGTGGGTCTGGGAATCGTCAACTAGAGATCAAGTTTGCGGCCGGCAAACGTGCGCGGAAACAAGCGACGGTGCCATCTGGCGGAGATCCTTCGCACCTGCCGCCTGCCCACCCCTCGCCCTCACTTGCGGCTAACTTCGCAAACTGCTGTCACGACTCCGGAGCTGACCATTAATCCGCGACGCATATCCGAACGCGCTGACTCATAGTTGGGCCAATGTAGTTCGCTTGACACGTTGACATCTTTATAGGTGAATTATACCCCTACATCTCCATTCATGCCATTCATATTCGAAGAGAGTTGCGATAATTAGAGACCGAAAATTGTGTAAAATGCAGGATTAGTCACACTGTTTTCTAAGAAATATTTTATTTGGTAACTACTAAATGATCATCATCACACAAAACTACAAAAATATAAAAAACAATTGTACAATATAACTATACCTACATTAATTCCTAACAAAAACTACCAGAATTTAAACAAGTTGCTAACATCACTTTAAGGGTACCTCATTTTAATATTTTAAATAAATAAACATAATTTGTCGGACGTACAAGGTACAAATAATCCAGCGAGAAAGTTAAGGAGGGACTAAATTGAATCTTCAATGAGTCTTGGAAAAGAAGAAAAGAAAAGAAGAATTTGTAATTCATTGATAGCTTCCAAGATTCGGAAGTATGGAAGAATCTTCTAAGAATAGGTACATATTATGTGAACAGGGATTTTGTGTAACTTATTTTGTATTTTGTAAAGTTGAACTATAGGAACCGTGAAGAAGTGGCGCTTGCGGAGGTGAAATTTCGCACTTTTGGTAGGGAAATTTTGGTTGTAAATTTTGGTATAACAGTACAATGTTGCTCTAAAATATTTACCGTAGATGTTATTGTCATTTAGTAATTCTATACAAGTTTTACAAAAACTCTGAAATCCGATAAAATGTAAACGACAGTTCCTACATGACATTTACTGAACAATCTATCCTACCATTATTTGTTCATATTTTTACCACTTAAAGCGCAGCAATCGCAAATTCAGCTGATGCATGATCGCACGATCCTTATAGGAATTTTCATGTTGCGATTCATAAAGACACGAAGCCCTAACATAGAAATGCCATTGTTTACTAAAGTGACTGTGTAATCGAGTGTGGTGACATGTAAGGTTGAAAAATTACTCGAAATATCAGTCATACAACATATATTCTTCTTCTTACATAACCGACGTTTTGGTTTACACATATATCTGCTTCAGGGCTAGAAACATACATAAATCATTTTATCAGTACACATACTAGTCAGATCTTACATGAATTTTTGTAAGAACTTAGTAGTAAGTATAATAAATATGTTTTAACTTTACAGAATACAGAACAATTAACCAGATACATCTATTATAAACTAACCGTAATATAGAAATGCCTATATAAGTTCAACTTACAGTTGTACAGAATAGTATTATAAACACTTGGGTTACTACTTATTTCAATTTGTATAAGATGTGTTGTTTGTATCGAGGCTGTTAAATGTCCACCGGTGGAATCCATTCCGTGGCGTGATTTTTCTTGCCCGCTCAGCATTTCGGCGGACTCATACGGAGCAATTTCCGCCGGTTACGACGGACATCGCCGCTTCAGCACCCGCTGACGCCACACGGATGTCGTCCACACCGCGCACCGGGCTACCTTTTTATTAGAGCAGCCGTTATATAGCAGTTAGCGGGACAAAGAAAAAATCTCATTTTGAAGAAGAAACTTGCAGAGATGATGATTCCAGATAAAAGAAAAGTTCCGCGTCATATTATGACAATACTGAACGGTGTAATAACGGCGCCACGAACAAAAGACGTCTCTGGAACGAGACACCGTCTGCCCTCGAGTGACTGGACGCTGGTGATTGACGTTGCACTTTCACGGAAATAAAGACCACTTGGCGCGAGTACAAAACCACCACTAGATTCTCTACGTTTTTAATATGAATTAATAATTTTATATTATTAGTAAGATGATCCTAATAGTCGGTAAGTGTACTGGATGTAGCAGAAAAAATACGAAGTACCGCTAACGTTTCGTTTTATTTAAAAACTTCTTCAGAGCTGGAATATATAGTATCTTATTACAAAATCTTTACAAACAAACAAGTATCAGAATTATAAAATAAGATTAACATACCGTTTTGGTTTTCCAAAAATTATAACTTGTGGTCAATTGTTTAACCATAATTATTTTTTCTGCTACATCCAGTCTACTTCCCGACTATTAGGATCATTTTATTAAACCTTGGACACTATACAAAATTTTATTATTAATAAGGTTGAAATATTACTAGAAATATCAGTCATACAACATTATATTCTTCCTCTAACACGACGTTTCGGTTTATACTTAAACCTTCTTCCGGGTTAGTAAGATCTTAAAAAATTTCTACTTCAAATTGAAAATAATGTTATTACGGTAGAAATAAAAATTTCCGATTCATGGATAATTTGGCTTTATATTTTTCTCGAAAACTGTTCTACTTACATGAAATTGTAAGCAACAATTTCTATAAAAAATCAAGTGTTTTATAACGTCACATAACAGTTTTCCTCGTTATGTTAATTATTTTTAGATAAACGCAACAAAAAACTCAAAAACGGTCGCTATTTTCCAAGATAGTGGCTGCAGCACAGCTTGCATTTGTAGAGACTTTTGATATTTTGAACTCTAGGGTATACTATAGTTTCAACTTCCTGCTAATTTATTAGGTCGAATTTCTAAAAATTCTTCTCTGAAAAATGTTTAATTAAAATTAAATTTTATTTTATTTTTTGTTTGGGCTTTAGGGCATGGAGCTTCCAGGGCTATTGTGCCCGCGAACTGAGTCTTTAAATTTTATTCTTATATTACTTATTTCATTTTCCATTTGAAAACCTGAAAATGTCTGTAATCACGGTCGAAACGTCGTGACAATATTTTAAGTAAAGCCATAAGTTGTCCAAGAATTTGAAATTTTTATTTCTACCTTCAAGATCATTCACAGTATAAGAACATTAATTTTGAAATAATTTTATAAAGTACCTAAGATTATTACAAGCGAATCGGCTTTGTCTGTTTTAGTACGCGAGTGATATTCACGCAGCACAGCACAAGAGGCGGGCGTATAAAGTTGTCATATTGCTGTTTAGCAGGGCCGTAAGCAAGGTGCTTGGCAGCATCCAATTTTCACGTGCGGCGTGGAGGAATCACGACTCGTTCCCGGCGCAGAACTGTAGCTAACAGTTGACGACGTAAACCACCGATATTTACGATCAATTCCCCCACACATTCCCGGTTTCCAACATCGCGTTCCAACGGCGCTACACACCTGCAAAAATACGCCATTCTCTTCTCTTATATAGGTAGATAATGCTTCATAACTCATCGCGGAATTGCTTTCGCTTCCATTTCTCCCCGCAATAAACCTGGCGTAGCCCGCATTTCTGTGTGTTTGCCACCTTTCCATCGTAATAAAAACCCGGCCGATGCTTTTTTTTACGTCGCTGGCGCTGAGCGGCGTCTTGAGGGGTCAGGTGAGCTGGAGACTGGAGAGCGTGCCGGTACAAAGGCAGAGCACTTGTGCCGGCTCCGCAGTTATGGCCGACGCTCGTCAAGCATAAAAAGGGGAGCCAAGTAGACGAGCAGGTGCGCGCGGGGCAAGAAGGGTGGCCACTGCCCAGGAGACAGGTTGAAAAGAACGAGGTGTCACGCATCGGCAAGTAAATCGATCGAGAACTGACAAAAGCCGCAGCACTTTTCTTAAAGGCTGGTTTACATGAAGCCAGTCAAGTAAGCAAGTAACTTTACTTGAATGTTCAATAGAAAGTGCTAAAGTAAGTCTCAGTTCATACGTGGGCAAGTGTTTAAGGTCAGTTCAGTTAGGTTTCTAGGCGCCGGAAATATGGATATTCTACAGATAAAAAAGATAATAAGAAGGATGTTGCATTTATTAACTAAAGAAATTTTAGAGAGGAATTAACTAATTAAAAAATGTGATTTTGGAAACACCTTGGTGGTGACATTTTGAAGAAAAGCCTGAAAAATTTCAAAATTACGATAAAATTAGTATTTCACTCGGTGTTCGCAATTTAGGAGGCCCGCCTATCTCCTGATATCCAGCACAAAACGTACTAACGTAGCGAGTGTTTTGTGACCAGTACACGAATGATAAAATTGTATATCAACAAGGATTATACACTTAAATTAACAGTTGTGACATGATTATAAAAATACCGAAATATTCATAAAAAATTCCTATTTATGCAGACTTTACACGGTTATATCTCCTGATAGAAATTTATTTTTAAAATTTTAAAAAGGCACATCTGTAGATCCACTATTTCTCTGGTTCTATTCACTTGACTGTTTTATTACCTTGCCTGGCAACATGTATGGTACATACTTTACTAAAAAACGAGGCATGTAGATGATGTTTAAGTCGACAAGCCGAGTTTACATTGGTATAGTAAATGGGTTAGTTGCTTGTACCAGTAACTTGTAAGACAGCTACATATCTAATGTAAACCTAACGGGCAAGTACTGGTATAAGTACTTGTAGCACTTTGAGGACAGGCAAGTGAATAACTACCCGAGCTATTTACTTACCTACTAGCCTACTTATCGAGTAACCACGGCAACTTACCCAATGTTAACACTGTAGGGTTAGTGATTATAGTGCAGAATTGTGACCTTTCTTTTTAAACGACAATGCATGATTACGCTGTTACGACACTGACAGAACTAGTACTAGCGAAACAAATTTGTGTGTCTGGGAAAGTTGTCATGTACTGGAGCATGTAGCTGGTACAAGTAACTTAACCAATGTAAACTCGGCTTTACACTGAGCAAGTAACCTGTTCACTTCACTTGCTTTTTAACTAGCTTCGTGTAAAGCAGCCTTAAGAGAGACGGAGCACCCTCCGCTTTCACAACGAATAAACACCCGCCGGACGTAAACTTAAAACACTGACGAATCAATTCGGACTGCTGAGTTCCATTACCGGAACGTGCGCCTGGCGCACCGGGTCCGATTATACGATGGAGACGAACTATAGGCTGATGCTGATGCCTTGGGGTTTATCTTGCAAAGGTACAGCGCGGGTTATTCGGAGTGATTGTCATCAGGATCTTGGGCTCTTACCTCAAATCTCTCCCGGGCTATCGCAGACAGGCGCGCGCCCCGCCTCGATCAAAGCCGCGCACGGTTATTTCTCATTAGGCATTAAAAGGGAGATCGGTGCGGCACGCAAGCCGGCTTAAGGTGCTCGCTTGGAAACGCACGGAGGATTTCCATATCCCGCCACCTCGCTATGTCCTACTCTATCCGACCGTGCACGTGCACCATTCTATCGGCTCAATCTACGAAATAATCCCGTGCATTCACGTTAATGTCCGCAATTAACTAAACCAAATGTGCCACCGTCATCTTATTATACAAATTATTGACGAAGGTAGAAATAAAATTTCATACTATATAACAAAATACGTTATATAACTAAGAAAAGAAAGAAAAAACCTAATGTAATACAACAATTTTCTTGCTATATGACAAGTTAAATGTTATCCATGAGGTGTCGGTAAAGATCAAATGATGTTATTAAACACTGTTGTAAAACTTGTTATTAACATATTTACAGCAAAAACTTGTTGGAATTGTAAAATATCAATGCGCATATTATAATGTCATCAGGTTTATTTACTTATCGCCAATAAAATGGAAAGAATCAAAGATATAACATTTCGTTTAATCGAACTGGAGTTACCCTACTGGTATGAACTTTAACTCATGGACCGAATTTTGCAATTTTTTACGTATTACGCAACAAGCACAGGTTTTTCGAAGCTGCAAACTTGGATTCACACTACCCTGACTACATAATGCTTTGCGATTTTAGCCTTTTATGTACGTTTTGATTGGCCTATTAATATGAAGATGGATCGATGGATAAACAGCAAGTTGAGAAAAAATAAGATGGTACTGTACAAGAAATCGCTAATAAAAATGGTCACACCTCAAATTTTTTGGTTTGATCTCTTTGGTCATAACAAAATCACACAAGCAGCTGCTGGGATTATTGCATCTTCTACACTTGCTCGCTATTACCAGAAATAAAATAATAATGTTATATAACAATGTTTTTATACATAATCTTCATGAACTGGATATAATTCTACAATAAATAATATAACAACCGTTAAAAATATATTCCATAACAAGTTTGTTATCTAACAATGTTTTGTTATACGAGTAGTATAGTGTGGACCCAGCTTTAGATACAGCTAAGTTATCCTAGAACCTGAAATTTTATTTCTACCTTCAACATTATTTATGGCTTAAGAACATAAATTTTGATATAGTCCATTAAGTATCAAGGGCGGTAAGTGCAGTTTACCGGTTGAAGATGTTTGGAAACCGAGATTTGGTTGAGGTTACACCAAATCGGTACAATAACATCCGTGATGCTTATATTTTTTGCACGATCGACACACTAAAAATCAATTTACTGCCCTGGAATCCTGGACACAGCCAGTAAACGGTAAAAAATGACCGATCGTGCAAAAAATAAATAATTGACTGTCACGTCCGTTTTTAATCAAAACTATCTTCCGCGAAAAAAAGGTTGCGTTCATTTCTTGTTAAACAAACTTAAAAACTTATACTTTAAAGCAAGAAGAAAGTAAAGAGTACTATTTAGGTATTTTTGGAATTTAATATGATATTTTAACATTTTGAGGTTAAGAGCTTAGTTCAGTACGCAATCACATCGAGGCGCTCGTCGAGGCGCAAAGAACAAATCAGAACGAAGCCGCTCAATCATTTATAATCACTCTGCACAAACATTCCCTAAATTCCACATCAATTTATTTATAATCTATCGATGACGTCCAACAATTCCATTACGAAACAAATCCTAATAAATACAAAGATATTCCAACAACACGGTATTCAATTAAACGCATTTGTGCAATTGAAAGATTTTAATAATCGTAACCGCAGCACAAAATACCACGGCGGCAGTTAAACCATCTGAATACTCATTAACTCAGTCGATGTACGGGGCGTTGGAAGATTTAAAACGCTATTAGTTAACAGAGCCTCTAAATATGGCTGTATAAACAGCTTTGAAATACTGATAATCCCGTATAACTGGGCTATAATGTGGGGAGGCGATAATAACACCTGCAGTGAATAGCCTATCGATTGCCTGGCTGGATACCTGGCTACTGCAGCTTAGACAGAGATGAAATATGGTGGCAGCGCAAGGGTAACAAGGACAGAAACCGCACAAAGTGCTAATGTGTGTGGAAATTTAAAAACGTAATATCTTCATTTCAAACATACGACTGGATTATTTTTTAAGCAAACATCACCAGGAAAGTAAGCCCATTATTTTTTGTTTGAGCAAATATTTATATTTGCTGAATTTTTAAAATTGAGCAAAAATTCTCCCCCTTGGCTGGAAACGTTGTTTTTTAGATACCTTTTTCATTTTAAATAATTGAGACATCATTGGTTGTGATGTGAATAATAATTGAATAATATGAAAATAATGATTTGATTTCTTCTCACTACATACAGTTAATTAATTTAAAAAATAATAAAATCACAACCTGACAAATAAATAAAGTGAAATTTTTTTTTCTACGATCGGTATTAATTGTAGGCTTTTTGGACTTGACTTGATTACTTGAAAATGAACAATAGTAGACAAATGCTTCTTTTATTTAGTTGACCCCAAGCTTGGTTTTTGTTGAATAAAACTGTATATATAAATATTTTATAAGTCGTTTTTAGCTGAATTTTTTAATGTATATTCTCATATTACTTAATTATTTTTTTTGCTTGTACAAATAGACCAAGAAAAGATTTATTCTGTTTACATTACTTTTGTTACTCATCAACAAAATTTTTTTTGTTATATGCATATGCATAATGAACTTTATGTTCTTGTATAAAAAAAAATTCAAAAAAATTATTGCCAGTATTATTATTTAGTTAAGTTTAAAAAAAGTTTTTAACAAAAACAGAGGATGTGATGGAAGTCAAGAATGGTATAAGGGATTTTTCATTTAGTTTTGTTTAAATTAGAGTTTTTACCAAAAATGGAGTATGTGGGACTCAAGAAGGGTGAAAAAGTTTTTTCATTTACCTAGTTTAAATTTATTTTTACAAAAAATTGGAGTAGGTATGTGTGATTTAAGAAGGAGCAATGAGGGTAAAATGTTTCAAGCCATCATATATTGAAATCGGTATTTATTTATCATTATGATAATAATTATTATTCCATTATAGCATTTTTTTATTTAAAGTAAACATATTTAATTAATACACATTTAAATATTTTACTACAAAAATAAACCGTTTTAAAGCACACAGTAAAATCTGCAAGTATTTTTACGAAACTTCGACTAGTTGCTCGCTGCGTTTGTGCTACAATCTCTAGCCTTAAAAGCTACTTTCAACCCTTGTATACACATAAAAAAAATTGTGACGACCTCCATGAATTCGTTATTATCTTAGAATTGGGTCATAAATTGGTATAAAATTAGCAAGATATTAACATTGTTATGCGATGTGATCTGTACTTCTTAATTTGAAAAGTTTAAAATTTGTACCTCGCGTATACTCTGAAAATTTTTACTAATAATCCGGGTTTTATATTATATTACAAAATAAAAGAATAACTGGTATAATAGCCTATTCTTTTCAACTTATTATAAACGATAAATGAATAATATTATAAAAAGCTGAATGTAGAAATTTTGGGTGTGAAAACGCTTGGTAATTTAAGAATCAAGATTAGGGCAATGCAGGTTTTACCCCAAGTCCCATAACGAGCATCTCGCGTCCCAGGTAAACATAAATCCATTCCTCCCAGGGAGTTTTTCAAGTCGGGCAGCTCAACTCGGAAGGTTAATTCGTTTATTCCACCTGCGCTGCTGGCGGAACTTTCTCTCTCGCAGAATTACTTGCCGGAGCGCGCTCGAGCAGAAAGGTGATAAGGAACATCAAGGTGCACGGAGACACATGAATAATGACTCGCTGGCGAACCGCAAAACACTCCGCGGCCGTAATAAACAGGCGAGCTGTTAATCACGTCGCTAAATGAAGAAGACGCGATAACAACAAAGAAAGGTGCAAGAGATAACATGATTTACTAACTGATCTTGAGCTAGTTACTGAACACAAAGCCACCGCCAGGACTTTATGAGCTTCCCGCAGGGAACTTCTTTACTATGTTCCTAAGAGTATTAAATACACTCACACTACGTTACGTACCTACATGGAAAATGTGTGATGATGATGAAGGCGTTACCAAAATACGGGAGAGATTTCAATGGAAATTTAAGACATTGCAACTTGATTTTATTTTTTAATGAATATGGATACAATTTTTTTTTCAATACTTCAGCATTTATTTTATAATTTTTCCGTAATTTCGAACTGTATTATTGATGTTTAATTTTTTGTTACAAATACTCACTAATTACACCAGAAGAAGTCAAACTTATGTCGAATATTTTTCTTGTATTATTACAAATGTTACTTTTGCTGGTATTAACAACACGAGTGCGTAGCACGAGTGATATTCGATATTCCCCAACAAAAGGAGCATTAGTATGAGTAATAATACTACAAAAATATTCGACTTTGAGTACGAATGGTATACAGAGGACTATTCAATGAATCAGAGCCAGTTTAAAATGACTCAAAATAATAATCTATGATTTAGAAACACAATTTTAATGCCAATATCAAAGTGTTTCTTTAGTTTATAGGTAAATTATACAGAATTTAAATTGGAAAATATGCTGGAAATTTATGAAAAAATCAGAAACAGAAATAGTGCATTAAATATTGGGAATAATAAACTTATAATAAGAATTTTATTTTGTTTAAAATATCAACTTGGACTACGAGTGCAATATCCGATTGTATTCACTACGCGTGCAAATATGCACTGCTATTTATTTTTTCATTGTTACGAAATTAAGAATCCTGCATTTTTGTTGTTCTACTTTTGACAGATGACAGATGAAATTAATAGTCTTATCTAATTATTGTATGATTATTTAAAATAAAATAGTATACCTCTACTAATAGGCTAGTAACATGACTTGTTTTATTAAATTTTTTGAAGAACAGATAAAAAATTGGGACAATTTTTTAAATGTCCATTTCTCCTAACTCTTATACAAAATAATGACGTCACAGAATAGTTTCTTTCTCAATTTACTAAAAAAGGTAGGTATATTTAAAAAAACATTATAATTATATTTATGTTCTCTACCTAAAATTAGGTAGCTACATAACATAGTTATAGAAATATCATTATAAGTACCATGCAAGTAAAGACTATTGCAAAAAGTTAATCCGAATTAAAACTTTATAAAACTTGTCATATGTGACATATCATGAATCTGATCTAAAAAGGATTACCTATGTCTGTCTATCTATAATTTAAAAGTATTTATACTTATAATGTTATAATTATTATGTAGAATTCTTTTGATTTCATTCGAGTGTCGATATAATAAGCTTCATTAGTTTCCATTGCCTTTAAGGGCAAATGGTTTCAGTGAAAAGTTTCATTAAAAAGAGAAGAAGGAACGTAGGTGAGAAGTGGTAATACAAAAACACCGGAGCAGGCAGGGCGCACGTGCATAACTCCCGCCTGAAAATACAAATCAAATGGAGGCAGCGCCGGCAAGGGGACAAAAACTCCACAACTTGCGAGGAACTTTTCTTTCATCAGCGGTAATGGTTTTCAATTCTTCTCGGCTCGCGGCATGACCTCGAGACCCAAATGAAGGTCCGCGAACGGAGAACGCAGTCCCAGTCTCATTTGACTGTTACGCAATTTCGTGCTAAACTTTTCGGCGATTTTGAGAAACGTTTTATGGCGATATCACCGGATTACACCTAAAACTTGTTATGTTCTCAGATTCGTTTATTTCGGCGGAACTATAAAAATAATGCCATAAACACTATGGGTGCTTCTCAAGAAAAATAAACACATTAAGGAGCTTATTTTCAAAACTAAACATCTCCACTTTTTATCAAAAATGAGTTAGCTCTTGATTTCGGTTGAGTTGAGCAATCGTCCAGTCCTTCACTAAGCTCTAATGTTTTCTCGTCAAACTTTAGTGTATTCCATTGAAATTTTTCAATAGTTATTTACTTTACATGTGGGCAAAGTAAAGAATTACCCACGAGGGAAATCTTAACTCACGAGGCCGAAGGCTGAGTGAGATAATTTTCTCGAGTGGGTCATTCCTTTTTGCCCACGTGTGAAGTATAACGTTTTATCCACCACCTTTTAATAACTGCTTAAATATTTTTAAAATATTAAGTTTCAACCTAAAACATCGTTTTTTGTATGGTGACTTCCAACAAGCAAAGTAACAATTTACCCACAAGTGGGTATAATTTTGATCAAAGCCACTTGTGGGTATTTTTTTACTTTGCTTGTTTAAAATCACCATAGTTATGATGCTTTTATTTAGAGGTGTTGGATAAAAGATTTTACCTCTTCTCTTATAAACTGGAAAATAATATTTGACAAAATCGTAAATACATTTTTATACAACAAGCCCTTCAATCCAATGTACATTCCTGTACATCGTTCGATTCGTAAATCTCTTGATTATATACGGAACGATATTATAATTACCTATACTGGATGTTAGATAAATATGCAACACATTTATAAAGATTTTCAACAATTCTCCCTATAAGTTATAAGATATTTTCCTCCCCCTGATATTGTGCAACGGCCCTGTAAGGAAGACGCTTGTTAGGGAGAGGATCATGTATTCATCGCTGGCATGATGAAGGCAAGGAACTGTACCTGTCATTTTTTCCATATGAAAAGTCGATTTATTATTTTATGACGTTTTTGAAAAGAACCGTCTGAAATCACATTTTCGGTTTTGATGAGCCGTGGCGGGACGAACGAGCTTGCTGGAAAGTTTATCTAAAGTTTCAAGCAATTTAGTGAGTTGATCTGGTGGAATGGAGTCCCCACTGCTTGCTGCTGAAGCCAAGGTGGCCTTACACACATTGTGCAGGCCCGCATTCAGGGAGAAATGAAAGAATGAAACATTCACTTTCAACAAGAAACTAGAAATTTCATAGTTGAAAGGAAAAAATGTAACCGACGTGGGGATACATTAAATACTAGAAGCTCAATGGTGAGTATCACATAAATCGAAAATCCAAGAAATTGTCTTTCAAAATCAGCATTTTGTTGACTTAGAGGTCCTCTCCTTTTTTTGTTTATCAAGAAACCAAAATTATATCTCAATAATTATCGAAATTATACTACTATATATAGACCTAAAATTAAGAAATTTTGTTTGAACAGAATACAAATGTAGGGTTAAAGTGAAATAATTATACAAGTAGTCTAAAATGAATTTTGTTTTGTTGGTATTGAATTTTGGTTGAATTTTTATACTGTTGGTATTAATCATAAGTGTCGCGATTTCGATTAGCATCCCTTCTAAAATATATGTAAGTAGCTTACACAGTAGTAGCTAAAAATAAATCAATGCATAGGTAGTTTGAAGTGAAGTGTCAGTTCAGCTGCGCGAACGGGTGGAGCTAATTTTTGTATACTACACATATTACACAATTTGACCTAGCACCTCTTGCTATATTGCATTTCACACCATAAGAATATAAGTACTGTATAAGTAACGACAACGACAAACAGAACACTGAACACAGTACCTACAACTATCAAAATAAATTATTCACTAAAGGATGCAAGCATCAGTATGACAAAATTCCTAAATGATGTTTCTGAAATAGACCGAGTTTTCGTTTCAATAGTACTATAACTTATTTTATATCCATATCCATAAAGCATTGTTTAAACAAAAATGTTTTAATCAAGTTGAATTAACATCACTTCATATAAGGTACCTAGATACATTAATATCCTATATCCTATTGAGATTATATTTTTTATTTAACAATGTGCACTACGTACTTCCGTGTTATCACATAAAAATAGACAGTAACTTTAAACAAATCTCTATAATTCTAAAACTACAGCAGACATTATTTTAAATGAAAATGATATTATACTAAATATTAGTTTATCACGTTTTATGTTATCTCGACTGTCGACTGTCGTAATGAAATTCAGCAAAGGTGAGACAATAAATCAGAGGTGGCCGCGTACAGATTTGGAAGAATCCGCGGCTCCGGCGCTGGGCGTCGCGTTCGCCTCGGCGACTTCCTGCTGCAACGCAGCGCACGAGCGCCGGAAGGAAGTCGCCAGGAAGGAAAGAACTGAACACACCGTATTGCACCGCGCTGACAGATCGCCGCTGAACACCCGCGAAATTCAAATCAGCCCAAGAAAAATACTCCAAGAATAATCGAGGGCTTATTTTCAAAACTTAATAGTATTTCGGTAGCCATAGCTATTGAGTGTTTTTGTGTCCGCTTTAGTTCTAAATTATAGCTCGGCGAGTACTTTAGCATTTTGTGTAAATTGGATCATAGGTACAAAAAATTGGTATCAAATAAAAAAAAAAGTTAATAACAAAATATGCTAGTCAAATTGAAATTAAAAATTTACGCCAAAGTGGATTCGATGTGAAAAGCATTAATTCTTGTAAACGATGCTCGGTAAATATTATCAGAAACAGTAACAACAACAATATAATATTCATAACAGAAGTCAATTGACATTAGAAATTACCACTAAAATGGAATCAATGTGACAAAATATAAAAACAATAATTTTTTAAAAGTTAGGTTACAATAATAATTGAACTCACATATCAGTTAAAAATTACCACGGCAGTGGCAGTGGAGTCGACGTTAATAAATACAAGAACCATATATATATATATATATATATATATATATATATATATATATATATATATATATATATATATATATATATATATTTAAATTATGATGAATAATAATAATTAAACTTACCTACATATGAGTAGAGAGCATTTATTTAAAATTGATGGTGCATAACAAATAATAATCAGATAAAAAGAAATGAAATAACATCAAGTTTTTTAGTGATTATTTTGCATTTTTATGGTTATTTTAAAAAAAATATTATAATATATTGTAATACAAGTGTGGAAAGGGCTTGATTGAAAAACTAGTTCTAGCACGAGCGTTAGCAGGTTCTCCTATATCATAAAATCCTATGAGTTTGGCAACGACCCTTTCCACAAGTGTGTTACATACTATTTTTAATTACCTAGTATGAAATTTTTTTAATGTTGAATACTTTCTATCGCAACACTAGCGCCACTATACATACAGGGAATGAATAAAAGACATCATATTTCAATGAAACATTTGGAGCAGCATCTTATAATAAATTGTTTTCGAGATTGGTAGTTTTTCATGTTCAGAATAACTGGTACCTATTTTTGTCTTAAAGTTTTAATTTTATGTGCTGATAAGGTTTAAAAGACTGAGCCTTTCCTTGCTTTTTAACTAGACCTCTGCTCTGCTGCTGTATACACATAGGATTGGCTCAAAATGGAAACAGAAGAGTGGAAGAGTAATTTACAAGAGCAGAAATATTCAGTCATTAGAAAAACAGTTTAAGTTATACTCAAACAAAGGGTGCCCCTAACTGTTTCTAGTGATATGTCAAAAATTTTCCAGTGTCCGATTTATCTCTGTTGTTCTTAGGCAATCCATTTTATCATTTATAACAAATTACAAACAAGTAATTGTGTTTTGCCGTGAAGGCTGTCAACAAGACACCTACAATTAATTAAAAAACAAGAAACGAGGAAAACACGACGCACGGGCACGGACGGCAGGCATTAATTTTACTCAAGGATTTTACATCGTTAACAAAACTCAATAACGAAGAGTCGGTGAGTCCTGGCTGGGTGCTGCTCCTGAAGTGGTTATTAATTTTAACGATATTTCTTCTCCCCGCTGATAAGAACGCGAAAAGTGAACAGCGGAAGTAGAGGACAGAAACAACGAACGGGGAAAGGATGCGGGCGCCGGTGATTGTTTTAATTTCATTGCGACGAACTTACAAACTACTACAAGGACCAGGTTAATGCCCACGGTATGTGCCGAGATCTTATTGGACTAACAAGTAAATAAAACAGTATTAAAAGATTATGTATGCACCTTGTCAGTTGTCAAAATAGTTTTTTTTTACAATAGCATGACAAGGATACAAGTTCATCTCAAATATATTTGCAGCTTTTTGACTGGTTACTTGTCCTTAGCAAAGAATCAGTAATCTTATGTTATATAACAGAAGTTTTTTCTAATTATTCAGTTATTTGTTATCCTTTAAATAATTTGCTTTTTTGGTCAGTAAAATATTTTCTATTAAGTAGGTACAGTTGATGTTGGATAATAGATCTTTGTGTACCTACTAAATGCCTATGTTACATTGGTATGGAATGATGCACGGGGCGCGATGAAATTTTTTTATTGCCTTATCTTGGGAATTATTTGTTTTATTTTGTTTTACCGGTTACATCGCGACTAATCTATGCCACAACCTTTACCAATTATTCGAAATTTCTTTGTGAAATTAGCAATATATTTTTTAAAGCAAAAAGCCATACACTTTTTCATTTTGCACCGTGCTTCATGCCATACCGAATCTGCAATAAATATGAGGGTTCCTATTAAAGATTTCAAAGTACCTCCGCCACTCTCCAGGGATGGGGTTAGGCCATCAACTTTGGTGTCATTGGATGGCCTCCTCGAAAATATTTAACAAGTCTTTTTAGATTTTTGGTCCGATGTGTAGTTTTCGAGATATTCCTAAACGAAATGCTTAGCATTATTGAAATATGATAGTCTGTTGCTTTAAAATACACAAATCTCAGAAACAATGAAAGTTATCATCTCGATTTGCCTAATAAAACAAATTAATTATTCAATACAGTCGATAATAGAATTCTGTTTATTGCTGAGTACATGAACATCATTTAAAGAAACAGTTTTATTTATTACTGTATTTTATATTCAAATTATCTTTCTAAAGATGTATGAGCTCTCTCTCACAATCCCCTTTACAGTATCAGTTTATTAAAGATTTCTGAAAGTCTTCTATCTGCCATAAATTCTGTCAATTTGTAAAAATAGCTCTATGTAACCGTATCCCAGGTATCAGTGGCACTTACTTAAAGTGTAATTGACAGCTCCTGGGTTTGACAAGTCCGTGGGGTAAATTTAATTCCGAATGATATATGCGCGCCGACACTTTATTAGGTGGAATCTAAAACGCAAGACGCTTCTTTCTCGCGAAAGGTAACTTGAAACTCTAACCGCTATAGACTAAGACACGGAGAAGAGAAATGATTTAAGATGAAGGTGGAAATGTATGGAACCCTTGGCAATTGAAAAATATCGCGGAAAAAGATATTTTAATGAAATGGTGATCATTCTATCAGAAAAAAAATGCAACAGTTTAGTTTTACTATTTTACATATTCCTTTTTACGCAACTGTCATTGACATTGACGTGCGCAATTCATTTGTTTACAATAGATTTCGCGACCGTTACTATTAGCAAACGGCTGAGAAGTTAAATTTCGTGGACTGAATTGTTATTGTCAAACATGATTGACAGTTGCGAAAAAATAAAATTGATGTTTTTTACTTCCTTGTACGGAGTAAAAAGGAAGTATTGTAATCGTGAAAAATTTCGGTTCTCAGATTTTTACGGAAATATCCGTTTTGACATTTTCTGAATCCATTATGACTAGTTTCGTCGTGACGTCTGTACGTACGAACGGACGGACGGACGGACGTATGTATGTCGCATAACTCAAATACGGTTAGACGTAGAAAGTTGAAACTTTGTATTTAGGACTGTTATAGCATCTAGTTGTGCACCTCCTATTTTTGGTTTCATTCTACAAACCGGAAGTAGTACTTTTTTCAAATATTTCGATAAATATTTAATTTAAGACAATTTTTTTTTATTTTAAATGAAAGATTATGTGATTATTACCTACAATCGGTATTTTATAAATATTTTTGTATCTGGTATCATTTAAGAATAATTAAAGTATATATTTATAATTTAGTATTTCGGTATCTTGTAGTCCATGATCGATTAACATTTGTTACTACGTAAAATTTAAATGATTATGACAGTGACAGTGGTAGTGACAATAGTAAAATTTCGTTTATATCTTCTTCTGAAGTTTAAATAAAATGACTAAAATATATTTGTGAGTATAGTAGCAATAGTAGTAGTACTTATATATTAATATATTTGTATAATATAATTCTACATTTTAGTTATTAAGAAAAGTATGAACAGTTTAATAGGCGTACAAGGAAGTCACGTGGTGTCCACGTCAGATTTTTTATTATTATGCTTTGCAGTTGCACAATAGTTATTTGTGCATCAAGTATGGATAGAGCATTGTTTGGTTCACGCGGCGAGAAATTTGTTCAGTCGAGGCGAAGCCGAGATTGACGACTCGCCAAGGGCCCCAAACAAGCTCTATCCAACGAGGTGTATACAAAATATATACCTCGTCTGCAAAATTTGTTTAGTGTCCTCGAAATTTACTAAATTATTTTAACAATTGACAAGTTGGTGACAAAGAGTAAGAGCAAAAAATGTTGTTTTTTTGTTGGAAACATGGCCTCGTTAGTTAAAACGTAACATTTTTATCTAGTTACATAAATAACTATTATACCAATTTTGAAAATTGCTACATGTATTATAACTTATAACTTAAATGAGATTATTGCCAAAAATCATGCTTTATAAAATAATAAAAAATCTGACGTGGACACCACATGACTTCCTTGTACGCCTTGTGTGTTCATACTTTTCTTAATAACTAAAATGTAGAATAATATAAAAAATTCTTTTAAACTATTATACTAGTATACTCACAAATATATTTTAGTCATTTTATTTAAACTGCAGAAGAAGATATAAAGCATATTTTACTATTGTCACTGTCATGTCATAATCATTTAAATTTTACGTAGTAACAAATGTTAAACGATCATGGAGTACAAGATACCGAAATAATAAATTATAAGTATATACTTTAATTATTCTTAAATGATAGAAGATACAGAAAAAATTATAAAATACCGATTGTAGATAATAATCACATAATCTTTCATTTAAAATAAAAAAATTTGTGTTAAATTAAATATTTATCGAAATATTTTAAAAAAGTACTACTTCCGGTTTATAGATTGAAACCAAAAATAGGAGGTGCACAACTAGATGCTATAACAGTCCTAAATACAAAATTTCAACTTTCTACGTCTAACCGTATTTGAGTTATGCGACACACATACGTCCGTACGTACGTACAGACGTCACGACGAAACTAGTCTTAATGGATTCAGAAAAGGTCAAAACGGATATTTCCATCAAAATCTGAAAACCGAAATTTTTCGCGATTACAATACTTCCTTATTACTCCGTACAAGGAAGTAAAAACGGTACAAAAATATAGCAATGGCGGACAATAATAATTATCAAAGACTAAAAACATATCCTATAACTAATAATTAAAAAGCTAAATATATTCTTAACAACAATTATTTAGTAATAATATTTTTTAAACAATAGCCCAAAATAATGATTTATTAATCAAACAATGATTCCACATGGTGGCCACCTAATCAATATCCGGAAAATGCTTAAAACCAATCAGTAACATAGTAACAAATAACCCTAACTTATTAATAAATTCTTCCATTATTCTCTAGTGTTAGTTAGCTAGTTGCAAATCAGTAACAAACATTTAACATTGTTTTGAGATGAGATGTGAGGTTATGTTTACGTTTACGGTGTTGTCGGATTGGTCGGCGGCCAGCGCGGTGTAAATCACACGAGACACCTAGCGGACGTTGTGTTTATTTCAAGTCGCGGCTTCAAACACACGCCGCTATTGAATGCCACCAAGCTGTAAACAAACGCTTGCATACCTACGAAGCAAGACCGGGAACGAAAACGAATGTCACTGCTTTAGATTTTCTGAATCACACGATTGAGGAAAGGAGATTGTACATATTGAGAAAGAGAAACATAAAACGCTCAGTTAGCAGTTAAAAAAAGAAATTAGTACTAAATAGAAACAAATTCGCAGTATTGAATGTTCAATTATTGTTCAATTAAATTACTTTGAAAACGAAAGTTTACTATAAGATCCACAGGCAAATGTCCTACCTATTGAAAATGAGATTATTATCAGATTATCACTATGTAGCTAATGTCAGGTTAGGTCTAAAACATTGGTAAAAATAAAATTTTATATAAAAAAATTATATGTTTTATAGTAAATTTAGAAAGAAATGGTAGCAGTCCACGTTATAATCACATTATTCAATTTTCATTAATTATTTTTTGGTTTGGTGATAAACATTTTGTGAAAATAAAAAATACGGGTCCCAAGTTTTTATCTCTTCTTCAAAAATATTTGATTAAAAAAATCATGCAAGTTGCCCAATGTCACATTGATCTCTAGTAGAATACTATTCTTAAAGGGGCACACCAGTGAAAAAATGAACATCAGTTTATAAAAAAGTAATAAAAATTACAAGAATTTTGATATATTCTCTAAAGTATTATAATTTTTTTTCAATTTCTCTGTAAAAAAAAATTTAAAAATGAGTTTCATCACAGGCGTGTTCCTTTAATCTAAGTTCTAAAATAAAAATAGGCAGATATAATTTATTACAAACATAATGTATGTATCATTAAATTTGTACATAAACAAACTTATTGTGTATGTGTATTATATGTAAGGTAGGCTAAACTGGTTCTAAAAAACTTAGGTTAAAATCTAGTCAGGTACGGTATACACTCCAGTTTAACTGCAAAAATAATATTATCCCTGTGGTGTACCTATAGCGTATAATAATTTTATATTATTAATACTTGATGTGGCCGGTAAAAGCGAAAAAAAAAATAGCAAAAGTGGAGAAAGCACATTGTGAGGTAAACAGGGTTATACGGAAGTGTTACCTATTCCAATATTAATATTTAATGTGATTACGACGCTCCGTGGTTTTAATGGATTATAAACAGGGATCACGATTACGATCCAGGAGCAAATTATCTACGTCATAATCCGTAATAAAGTGAGTTTATATTAAGTAAAAGACGTCGTTCTAAGGATAATTAAACGTGCGAAAGACACGATCTTTCTGCAGTTATTACACTGTAAATATAACATCAAATATTTACGCTACACTGCTCCACAGATGAGCAGAAATGTAATTTCACTTCCTACAACAAATTTCAATAATAATGCAATCATATAGCGGAGTTAAAAGCTATGTATATTTAGATAATGCGTTGGGTGGATCTAAAACGGTCTGCCGCATCAAGGTAGACATGTAGAAGGTGTCTAGAGGTCCTAAAATAACTTCAGAAAGCTATTCTTTATAGCAGTAAACCATATGTCAGGGGGAGAATGGAGAAGCCTTTCTCTTTGCATAAACAAATCTACTTCTAACGGAGATCTTTGCTTACTTACGCGTCAGGAAAGGAAAATTTATTTTATCTGTTTTCGATAACTGGTTGGTAAATATCAGGTTGAAAATTGGATTATCAATTCCTGTTTGATTAAAGTTTCAAACTGTTTGATGAGCGAAACTAACAAGAGCAAAAAATGCATAAATCCAATTGGAAACAAAACTTGAGTTTTTTCCGTTTCACAAGTTGGCAACACAGAAGTTTAAACACACATGTTTAGGACATACGGCAGTCCAACATGAATCGTTGGCGCTCGTCACACTAAAAAGTAAAAAGCGAATCGTGAATTATAGACACACGCGCGCGGACACAAGGTAAATCGTTTTGCATTGTGCTCATGTGCTCCGCAAGGATTGGCACGAGACCCTTTTACCCCGTTCCGATTCTGAACGCATCAAACAAAAAATATGCAAACAAGTGTGACCGTGTGACCAACATTTGACTTTCACAATTACAATGTTTTACTAAATAATAAAACCCAGTCAAAACACAGATTTAAACATAAAAAAATTACAGATGTTTAAAATTTATAAGAGGCATACAGATATGGTAATTCCATTTTTTATTGGTTAAGGGTATCGACTCCACGCGTAGTTAAACATAAAGTTTGTCATATGTTAATGCACAGAAACGCTCGCAAAAAGTACGTAAAAGCAAACTAGCAATTTCTAAAATGCTCACGAATATTTATAGATAGAGCAAAATTTCCTAAATATATTTACAGATGAAGAATCCAACTAGGTTTACGCCGAATTACAATTTCTAATAAATATTTTAATAGTAAGATAAACATGTAAAAAATTGCATACATTTTTTTTTAATTCATTGTAGGTAACCTATGAGATCAGAGGCACAAAAAATGTTTGCACACACTAATTAATTAATTAATTAATTTTTTATATGGATTTCAAAGATTTTTTCAGCATTCTAACTGGGCATAAACCTGTATTAAGTATTTCTTTCACAAACATCTAGTACTAGTACCTGGTTTTCCTTCAAATTTATAATATGCAATGAGTAAAGCAGAAACTGCTACACCTCTGAACACGTAATATTTTGTTACGGAGGAACGGAGGCGAGGTCCTTAAGGCAAATTGATCCGAAACACGCATGTTTCTAAAATTGCTTCATATTTTTTTTACAAAGAATGGGGATAAATTTTTTAGACTGTGTGCGACGAAATCAACATTCGAGTTGTAAAATATTTTAGTAAATTATGTGTCAGAATCTTCCGGGGCGAAATTAGCACATGAGTAAAATCATCGCTATCAGTGTTCCGTGTGCTCTCTGGTGGAGGAGACGTGAATGTGCGGTGCTCGCATTGCTCCGTACAGTCACGGGATTTATGTCGCGCGGTAATTTATGTACCGCTGGAAAATATCAACCGTTACCAGAGATTACCGACATCGTAAACAAGATTTCAGAACGATTTGCGTTAATTATCACGTCGCCTGTAAATCAAAGATCGCCCGGCTACGAACGTCTCCACTCTCCAGAGGAATTTGTCTTCTGCACTACAACTGCCCGCCTTGTTGTACAAAACAATTACATCGTGTTGAAGAGGTTTGTTTTACTTAAGAACGTCACATTATTTCAGGAATTAATGGCAAAAATGTCATACAAAATTACTGATAATCAAGGTGCTCACTTAAGGCTGGTTTATAATGGATGTAACTGGTGACTTCTTCCCTGTTTTGTTAACATGAGCTATAGGTATTTCTATGTTACGGTTTATAATGACACTGGGTTTGACGTTTACCTGTACACTCTCAGAACAGAAGATTAAAAATTTCAATCTTTCACGGATTGAACAATATTTTAGTCTAGTCTTACTTCAACTTAATCGTTTTGATTATTTTTCTGTCAAAAATTTAAATCATTGAAATGATTTAAATTATTTAATCTTTATAAATTAAATAAAAGTAATCTTTAATGACTATAAATTGTTTTTAATACATATTATTAAATTTTGATCTTCATATATTTTTAAATAATCAATAAAAGATATATTTAATTCCTTTAAAATAATTATTATAAATATATCTTTTAAATATAAAAATCAATCCCAAAATTTATATTTTAAATCTAAAAAGATTAAAATTCGCTCCCTAACACAGCAGGTTCAAACACGCCGACTAGTCGTGTATATTCATGTTGTGTTGGCTGTGATACTGTAAAGACGTATTAGCTTCAACTTGCTATTTAGTAAAGTGTTAGTTGTTCTGCTATGAATTTTTTCGATTGTTTCGTATACAACTCGACCAAACAAGTTATTCCATCAGTCGGAGAGCTGTTGGTCGCGTTAGCACAAATGTAAAATGTAATACCTAGTTCTTATATAGGGTTTTCCATTAAGAAGTGTCATTTTAATTGTATAAAAAAACACATTTCTTACTAAAAACGTAACTATATTTGTAGTTCAATTTTTTCGGTTAAATAATATTTCGTCATGTTAAATTTCAGATTTTTATTTTGAACAATAAAGCCAGAATTGATGAAATTCTGATGCTACTACCGTGGCAAGCGTAGCGCCTTAACTTGAATGGTTACAAATGCTGCATCACTATGCCGCACATTAGTTGCTCTATTTCGCGAATAACAGCCCGGGCGCGAACTTTAAAATGGCACCTCCTAATGGAAAACCCTATACATTACTCAGTTCTATATTCTTTAAAGAATATGTTTTCTTTAAATAATTATCTTAATTTTTGTACTTGTGCAATAAAAAATATGATTAATATTTAATCTTTTATTTATAAATTATAATCCCTGAAATATTCCATTATTATCGCATCTTTGTTTAAATTTAATTTTATTAAATTAAAATAATGCAAAGTAAAAATTAAATTTCAGTGCTATCTGATTTTTAAATAGTATTTATTAAGATCAAATTAAATCTTTCATTTGCAGTATTTAATTCTTTCAAGATTAAAATTTAGTATTTCAATATTAAATTATAATCTTCTTTATTGATTTAATTTTAATTTTATAGAATTACATTAGATATTTAATCTTATGAAGATTATAAATAAATCAATCTTTGAAATATTTAATTTAAATCAAAGAGTGCGATGCCAAATTGGTCTTTTACTAGATTGAAATATGAGTCAATTTGGCGCATTTTTCAATCTTCTCTTCTGAGAGTGTACTGTAACAGTAAGGTTCGCAAACTTTTTAGAATGCATCCTAGAGTACCTACCTCATACTATAAAAAAATGTGGAATTAATTAATGCTTAACTGTAACAATATGATATCAAGAAATTTGTTCAGTATCTAATTTTTAAACTCTTTATGTATTCCCAAACATATTATTTTATTCTAATACAATTTTACTAAAGTCGACCATACTCAGTATAAATCCACTCCATTACATACTTTACTCTTCACTCTTTTCCCAATAAATAGCAAGCAAGTCTATTTTGTTCTTTGTTTACATTTTGATGAGTATTCAATATTTCGCTACAATATTTATTGTCAAACGTATCCATATCTGACAGTTATAAGACAGGTTAAGTAGTCAAGTTAGCAGATTACTGAAATGATTATGACCCACAAACATTTCTCATTCACATCACACATCTTACATAACACAGAAGAAGTAACCGATTACATCCATTAAAACCAGCCCTTAAAAATCGTGAAGAGTTGTATTCCAATGTCAGTTTAGTGGAACAAAGTCTTACAGCTAAATCTCTTAAAAAGGACAATACATATTTTTTTTATCATTAAACTTTAATCTGCAACTTCAATTTTGGTTAAATTTCATTCTTTCAATTTATTTCTTGTTCAAGAATCTTCATGCTTTATAATGGATGTAACCGGTTACTTATTCTGTATTCTGTAAAGTTGAATTATAGGCGTTTCTATGTTACGTTTCATAATAACACGAAACCTTGAATTTTTATGTTCAACTTTGCATAATTCAGAATGAGGATCCGATTACATCTAATATAAATAAATTTACTTATAATAAGACAAATAATTTAAACAGAAAATATTCTATATAATAGTGGATGATATTAATTTTTATTAAGTAGGATTCAAGAACTTGACTCACTGTCCTACTGGTATACTTTTGTTCAGTTGTTGCCGTTGTTGGTATCGAGCTCGATACAACTAAGTATCGCTAGGCATACCTATGCTTAATAATATTGTTCACCAATAAAAAAATATTTATCGCTAATTTTCATTGTTATTCATATTAATCGTTTTATTACTATTTTATTATAAATGCGGCATTACTAAATAATAATAATAAAAGGCGACCATACTATCTTCTCATGCCTAAAAATTGCTTGCTCATCTTTTAATATAAATAAAAATGTCTACATAAAATTACAATAAAAATATGTTAAAGATTATGGAAAGAATTTAAATTGATAGTTGGATTTCAGGCTTTAATTATTTATTTTAAATTTGAGACGTTTCAACCTTTATTTACGTCATTACATCATGTAGGTATGATCGTACCTCACAAGAGTCCAGTTTAGAATATGTTATGTTTGTTTGTTCGACTGAAAAATCAAAAACACGGTCCAACACCAACATTTTGCAAGACCTCATTTTATATCATTTTACATAAAGCTACAATATTCTCTCCGCTCATGTATCATAGAATTGGTTAAGTGGTGAAATGAAAAATGCGTCCTGTGTCGCAATGAAACTTAATTCTATTTAAAAAGTGTAAAAAAGCGAATTAATTAACCGCTCACCACTATCGCCATCTGTCCGTCGTCACGTCACACGCAGTTTAACCATGGAGAATCCACTCACCTAAAACAACAAAGAAAAAAACGTTAATTCTATTTATTATAAAAGGCTTCGGTTAACAAAATAAACACAGCACCTTGGCTGGGATATTCATCACGCTCGTTAAAACAGATTTGTTTTTAAGAGATTTGTAATGATTTACGCGAAAGAATTACCGGTAAATTGACTGCGATTGATGGGACATGCACTTAAATGGTAAATTAAGAATAGCTAAAACTGGGCATCAACAATGAATTGGTTAGCATCCCAAAAATAATAGAACATAAATAGCCGTCTACGCTTGGTGTATGTTGTCTTTTATCAATTTTTCTTACTTAGAAGGGCCAAATTTAAAAAAATATAATATTTGCGAGTTATACTGATTTTTTAAATTTTCCATTTCGCAAATTTAAAGATACATATCTGAAAGTGCTACTATTGTCACGGTAATGAGCATCAAAATTTTGTCAACTCTGGCTATTTTGTTCAAAATAAAAATCAAAATTTAACAGAATAACAAAGCATAATTTAATAGATTTTTTTGCATTTTAATATTCAAAATTTTTATTTTATTAATGCATAGAATTAATTTCATACAATTGTTTTTGCTAAATAATTACCAGCAGACTATATTATACCTAATGTGGCACTCTAGGTTCAGTCTTTATTAACTGTCAAATAATGAGTTGGTACATTTCAAAAAAAATGGTCACAATCTTAAATATTGTAGCATCCTATTTTGTTTTGAATTTAGTGTTATAGCTTTTAAAAGTATACGAAATATTGGTTTCTGGAATTGAATTTCTCGTACTATAATAATTGCGTCTGATTACGAATAGAATTTTTAAAATTTAGAAATCTTTTTGCTTTTTATAATAAAGGTACCTATCTATTTTTGGTATCTCTAATACGGTACGTCAACCATACATTTTAAGGGCAAAATTAGGAATAATACATGTTTTATAAAGGATTTCCAAAATCACAATATATTTACTTTTGTGATTTTCTCAGATTTTAAAAATTCTTTAAAAAAGTTCCCATTTCCTATTAAGGAAAATAGCGTAATTTGAAGTGTGTATGTCATTTTTATAAAATTTATTATGAAATCTCGGTAGGTATATCAGTAATATGTAGCATTTTAAATAGAACCCATTTTTAGTAAAATTACTATAGGATGTTGAACAAATTGATTGGACAAATTAAAAACATCAAACCACGAAGTATAATATTATGACAGGAGTGAATACTAGGGCAGATGAAGTGTAGCTTTTCTGTTTACCTTTTAGAGAGAGACAGAAAATACGGGCCAGCTCAGAGCATGCATTCTATGACGATAAACAATGGTAACTATGGTAACGCACGGCCACAGTAGTGATCTTTCTCTCTCGCACAGGGAGAAATGCAACGAATCTACAATATTGCTAAGTGTCCACTCCTAGTGTTTATATTATACTTCGTGCATCAAACCAAATAATTTTAATAATTTCAAATATTTATTTCACATCCACCAAATTCACGGCAATAAATTATACTTTTGCGGTGTTCAATTATTGCTGAATTTATTTGCAGTCTCAAATACATCCCATTAAAAATTACCGGATCGTGTCTAAAAAGTAAAAATCCCGGCAGATTGTTTTCCGAGTGTCTACGTGCGTAAAGTTGCGGCAACTTTGCGGTGCATCTGGCCGCAAAGAGCGCGTCATTATACCGTGATCGAGAGCGCGGCAGCCGGCGTAATTAAAAGAATTTTCACGTTCATGGCATGTGGACAAGTCGCCGCCAACTACCAACGGTACGTGCAATAGAAAAGCTGCGGCCGAGTGCGACTCCCGAAGGGTTCGCCCCTACGTCCCACGATAACTGGACATGAGCTTTTGATTACACACAAGCAAAGCTTTGAAGCTTTTTACTCTGCTCGAGGAGACTTTCAAGCTGATTTCAAATTGCAAAGGTTTATTTCAAACAAGATGCAGGTATCAGACAATAAGAGTGCTGTTTAATACGCGCTTTACAAATAAGTAATAGGGATTTTTAATATGAATATACTGTTTAGACTCCGGATTTCATAGTCTTTAATTTAAGACGAAAAATGTTTAATTGGTAAATTTCTATCAACATTTAATTCTAATGCCCTGTTCACACGGGGAAAGATTTTACTGAAAAGTTTCTTGAAAGTAAAACAAGTGCTACAGGGGCTGTCATAAAAAAACTGTCAATACCGGTCATACGGAGAAACAGTGGGGGAAACTAATTATTTCTTTAATGTCTATATTAAAGCTAGTGATCTTAAATATATTTAATAAAAATAATTACATTCCCCGTAGGAACGATATTGACAGTTTTTACTATGACAGCTCCTACCACTTGTTTTACTTTCAATAAACTTTTGTTACTGAAAAATTTTCTCGTGTGAACAGGACAAAACAAAAACTCTAATTGCAAGATATAATTTATTATAAAGATGGTGTTGTTATGATAGGTAGGTACATTAAATGTTGATAAAAGTAGCAAATCAAGGATACCATTTTGATGATTTCAAATATTCAATGATTTTGCAAGGCTAGGTTCGAGTTAAGTTTGTTTAAATTAACGAACCGAATTTTATGGATTTTATATTTTACATGAGATTACTTGTATACCAAACAAACAAGAATATACAAATTTGGTGCATTTTACAAAATGTAGGTACATATATTTTCAAAAAATTTATGACATAATTTTAAGTGAAAACATAAACGATATCATAATTTTAGATAAATGTATGAAAAATGTTTTCTAATAGAAAGAATATGTATAATTGAAAAAAACTCTAGTAGTCCTTTTCTTTTCACGTCTTTAACTTGAGTTACCTAGAACTTTCTAATACGTTTTATTAAACAAAGTGTGAAAGATTTTATAGGTGGTTTATTCCTAGGTAGTGAAACATCCAAATAACTGCACTGGATGCGAAGTGTTAAAAATGGCATAAACCAATTTAATTAAAATTATCATCGAGCATAAATATAACGCTGTCATCAACGCAGTTCAATAAAACCACCAATTCCGACAATGAAACTGAAGTTATCAAAGATGTGGTGGGTGTTTTCAGACCTCTATAAAACCTTAATGATAATGAAGACGGGATATTTTTAGTCTACAGCCGGAAGCTGTCGTCAACTCACAACTCGTTTACAACCCTCAGTGGCGTCACTAGGGTAGGTGGTTGGTGTCATCCAGTTCTGTAGCTAATGGTGTTACCCCTGCAGAGAATTCTCACACACTAGATCAAATTTTTCGATAACTTAAATATAGGCTGTATCATAACTTCGAGTATACTACACGTTAAAGGTTTGATATGACTATTACAAATCAAACAATTTTTTTAAGTTCCAAAAATATATGTCAAAGTTTCTTAAGAGTATATTTACTCGTATCATGCCACCGGATTGATAACTTCAAATAAGTCAAATTCTAATTTAATGTCATTTTACTAATGTAAGATTTTTATGACATTTATTTTTTGATGTACCTACCTAATAATGCGAATCCAGTGGTACTTAAAATGGATCGTGTATAAATGACATTTCATTTTGAACTAATGTAATTTAAACAAAACATACACGATCAAAAAATTCGCTCCTAATTTATGTAAATTTGAGTAACTTTTAACTAAGAAATTTTTCTTTTGCTATTTTTATTTATTTATGCCTTGATCATTGAATACGAGGCATTATTAGATGTTGAAATCCTTCTGGTAATTTTAAACTGTTGGCCTAAACCACGGTGTATTATATTAGGTGATGTCACGACCATTATAAAAGCATTGCGCGAAGTTGACGCCTTAAGTGGGCTAGTTCAGATATTTTACCGCTAGATGTCTCTCATTATTGGGACCCGGTTCATGAATTATATATTTTTAATTAACTGGCAAAATACTTTTCAGAAACAGCATCTCGAGGAGATTAGTTTCAATAATTAGTAAACCGTCTTACAATTAGGCACGGAACACTTTCTATTTACCAGACCATCGACCAATAAAAAGGTGGGCCCCTTTGGTGGCCATCTTGCCCCTTGACGATATCATTCTTGGACTAGAATTAAAATGATGGTGTCATAAGTCACAGAGTGTTCCCTTTGGTGACGCTACTGATCTGCAGCCCACAACATTACACCTCACCTACAAGAAGTCAAGTCCGCGTCGTATAACAGATTTAATGACTCGCGTTTACCGTTTAATGTCTCGAAACAAGAAAGCCCGCGATAGAAGATTAAGGAAGGCGAGGTGCGTGCCGCAATTAATACCTCCACCGCCACTGTTCTTAGGCGGTTTAATTTGTTCTCTTCCTCAGAGAGGTTCACTGTTCACTCGCGACATAAACTCTGCGCTGTTTCGCCTGCGTTGTTTTTGTCCGTACGCAATTCTCCGTGCGAATTACCTGGAAATTAACCGTGAAGGAACGAGCAACACGGCGATGTTTGTTTGCTACAAGCCGGGAACTTCAGAAACCCGAGATCTTGGAACTTGTCGATGTTTTACTCGGTGTAATATAACCGACAACGCACAAGATTAACGGGCGGAATTCTCACCTACTCACTGAGTTAACCACACTTTTTGCTACCTCTAAACTACAATAGTTGTTTGAATACCAAGGGGTGAAAGTAGCCCTTAATATAGACTGAAACTATGAAACTGTTAACCAAAAAATGTTTTGATACACCTAATGATACACAAAATATCTAAAATAATAAATATGAAATAAAGAATATATAATTTATATTATGTGGATACAAAAATTAATAACATCTTGAGAAACAATAAAAATAAAAATTTTGCTAAAAACTGAAATTATTAAATTTTCACTCGACTATTTATAGTTTATAAAACCGTTCGCACGAGGATTCTTTGAAGATTCTGATTCCTGGAAAAGAAGAAGTTTCAAGATTCTGAATCTATAGAAAAAAATTCATGTATTTGAAGCAATCGATAAATTATAAATTCTTCTATTCCAAGACTCATTGAAGATTCAATTATGTGGCACCGCAATTTTACAGTTAATTCTCGCTAGAAAGAAGAAAACTTCTTCTTTTCCAGGATTCAGAATCTTGGTAGAATCTTCAAAGATTCCTCGTGCGAACAGGGCTTAAAGTAGCACTTTAACCAAGATTTTATTTTGGACGTTTAGGGAAGGTAACCCTACTCATCACAAGTTATAATATTTACAAAAATTAAAAATAATAATTGCTTATTTATTAATATTAGTACCTAAATAAATATTATAGTCGATGTTTAGTTTTGGTAGGGTTACCTTCCTGAAACGTCCAAAATAAATACGTAGATCAGGATCCTGAAGCCTTATTTACAATATTAAATTACCACATTGGAGCCTTACAATATTTTTATAAATAAGCAAGTGTATAAAGTTAAACTTTAATAGCAAGGCTATAGATACAGCAAGAATAGATAAGGTAATTAAATTTTTTAAATTTCTTAGATTCTTTCCTCAAATTCGTTTTTACACTTTTCTGCATGTACTGAAAAAAGTGAAATGAAAATTATTTACAAACTCCAAAATTGTGTTTTTATAATAATATTATTTATAATTGGTTTTTCTTATATTTTTCCTTTAACATCAGGTGAAGTAAAAAATATAATTTCATACACGACAAAAAAATAATTTTTTAATCGAGAAATACAACTCGCTCCTTCGTCACTTTCTTTTGTCGATAAATTTTTTTTCGTCTTACATAAAAATTGCTATCAATATATTGTGTTTAAAAAAAGATGAATGTATAGGTACTTCTTGGAATCCTGCGACAAAATTAATAGAGTCACCTGTAAGGTAGGTACCTAATTTGCAAACAGATATTATCAACAATGATTCAGAAATAATTATTATTTGTTTACTTAGGGTCACTAGGTGACTTTCGATTTAGTTCTTATATCGATTGTAGCAAAATGTTTCTTCGTTGTATAAAGTACTGAAATGGAAGATGATGAATATTAATTGAATAATGTTGCAAGGCAGTTAAATGTTAGCAAATGTAAATGAGTTGAGATAAACATCGTAAACTAGAAAAGAACTAAATACTCGGATTATACACCAAGTGAAAATATTCATCTATTCATTCCACAAAAACAACGCAGTAAAATTTCCGTGAAGGCAGACACAAAGCAGACTTGGTCGGATGTATAAAGGGCGACGCAGGACTTGGGACGGACAAAGAAAGAAAGCGGAGAAGAGAGCGTAGGCATGATAAACTGGCGACATAACAAGAGAAGACGTTGCTGTTGTGCACTTGTCTAACATTATTCCTGACGCGGCAACTTTTGGCAGTTTCCGATAAAAGAGCCGACGCGGGACTTGGACGGGGAGCGCTAACTGCGTAGGGTTAGCGACAGGTGCAATCAGGGTGAGCTCCCGCAGGAGCCCCGTCACTCACTCAGACCACACCGCAATTTCGAATCAATACTTCCAGTACAATCGCGCCCTACACCCATGTTCTCCATTCAACAGAAGTGACGAGATGAGAAGAGGCGACGTACACGAGACGGACGTCGCACAATGCTCAACTCCTTAACGACCCAACATATCATACTTTGTTCTTACATTCAAAAGTTAAAAAGGTAGTAGGTATTTGATATCTCGTAGATAAGTTTTCCCATCAATTTGTATGTAGAAATTCATTCAAACATTGTAATTGTCATGGATACTTCAATCATGGAGTTTATTCCTAATTTGAGCTTGCAAGTTTTTTTTTTTAGATAAATAAACATAGCAAAATGACTGAAGAATATCGGAAGAATACTAAATTCATCTTTGAAGATCTCAAGCTTTGGCCCTTTGGTCTACAAAAAGGGCCTCATTCATCTCTAGAAATACAAACTACTATTTTATACTTTTCTTATTCCTGCATTGAATGACAAAACTTTATATAACGAACAAAACAACATCAATGTTTATTGACAAGTACATTCATAAATGTTCATATAATATATATATATATATCGGTGCGATTTTTGAAAATAGTTATTGTTTTATATACTTGTGACAGTTACAGATTTAGAAGAAAATTTACACTTAAAAGGAAAGCTTTAAGTTTTTGCTGTGTACAAAATAAAACCGGTCAAAGCATTCAACGACTTTTTTCTTTAAATTTGATGGTAGCCATTCAACAGGAGTAACAACTCCTGCGAAAATAGCAATATAGATACTAAAGATAATTGGCAACATGGTATAAAAAAAAACGTCCATAAGACTAGCATTGTCTATGCTGCCTACACTGAACCTAGAGTAAAGAATTACCTATAGGCGGACACTCTACCGTTGAGCTAACCACTGGTCGAAATAATTACAATACTACAATTATGAGAAATTTCTACATCGTCCTACTGATAAATATTAGAAAAGTATCACGTATTGGCAAAGGAGAAAATCTTGAATGTTCAGTGCGTATCATTTTGAACTTCATGCCCAAATCAGGAAATCAATACGGATCATTATAAATATTCCAACACAAACTCTAACTGAACCACATTCTCTTTGGAAGTAATGGCAGCCGGATCTGAATACAAATAGGCAGAAAAAACTTCCCCGTGGAAGGAAGTAAACTAAAGCGAAAGCTAAGGTAAGAGAAGAGAATCAGTCTGGTTTGGAAACGTGCGGAATGCACATTAGTCTGTAAAGGTGAGAGACGAGGGTTCTGTCGGTCAGTGACGAGGGAGTGGAATCGGCACCCAGGTCACGTGTCTCCCCGACAAGTAGCTGCACCAGCCAATAAGGCGTTCGATACGACGTGAAACAAAGGTGAACACACATGATGCCTTCCGCATCCGCAAGATGAGCAGGAGCGGGCATAGGCGCCACGTGCCACACAACAACGAGATTGCACATACATTTTTCATCAAGATTTACACAATCACACTGACATCTGAATTTCAAAATTGTGTTTCCACAATACCTAGCATTAACACCTACATGAAGTATACTACTTCTATTCAAGAAATCTTGAAGTTTAAAGCTACACAAGAATCCTAATTCTAATTTGAAGAACATGATGAAGTTAACTTCATGGTACTTGTCAAGCATTGGTCATGGTGGTGGTCAAGGTGAGGCGGTTGTTGTTGTTGTTGTTAAAAACTAATATTTCGTTGTTCGTGTTTGCTTGTTCACGTTCACGTTATATTCATATTTATTTCTGTACAAAAAGCGAGCAAAACGTGCTGTCATTCCTTTGTGATAAAAAATTTTACTTTCAATTTAGCAGAGCAATAAGCTTTTTAACTTCAAAGCAAAAATAGAAAACCATGTATTGTAAAAACCTTAAATCCACTTTTTGTACATTTCAAGCACTGTTGGAATGCATACTTCCAATCATATCCTAAAACAAAATTATACCGTGGGGTCCAATCAGGACGTATGAGAAGTTGACCCACCCATACTAGCCTACCCTGTTAAAATCTATCGCAATCGTTAGTTTTACGTTAGTTGAGTTTAGTTTTGTAGAAAATTGCGTTAGTTTTGAATGTTTATATGTATTTTTTAAAAATAATATTTGGGTGGGCTAACTTCACAACAGCCCAACCCTTAATTCGAAAGTGCGAGGAAAACACATTAATACCTTTTAATTGATTAGTTGATGTTAGTTGTGCTACATATTACGTTTGTTTTGTTATTCTAAGCTGTCAAATTTGAGCCGAGTGGGTGGGCCAAAATCACGGTTCCCCAGCCCATTGCAGAATTTCACGCGTAGATTTTACATACGTTGTCACCGTGGTTAGTTGAGAATAGTTTTGACGAAAAATACGTTAGTTGTGCCATAATTTGCCCGCCTTAACCAAAATAACCATTTTCGCTAACCGTACGGACTTGATGCTACTATATATCATTGTTTCCTGTAAAAATAGGAGGCCATTCAGGAATTGTTTATGATTATTATAGCAATTGTACAAAAAGTAAATCATTTTTTAAACTAATACATAAATTATTGTTGTCATGGTAGAAACAAATGTGTGGTTATGTATGGATGAATTTTTGCGCACTTTATTTGTCATTATAATTTTATTATTATAATCTCAATTTCTACACCAACATTATATTATAATAATTTGCATAATACATTTGTACGTCTTAAAGAAGAACTGATAAGATTTTTGTAAAATTCTGTTACCGGAAATAATACTTTACTTGAATACTTGTTGCAAAAATCTTTAAAAAAAAATCTGATCTCAAAATGACAATTTAGCCAATTTTTACTTTCCGCTTACCTGTAAAGGAAGGTATTGGAATCATGCAAAAAATCGGGTGGTTAATTTTTAGTGGATGAGCACGAATTAGGGTCCTTACAACTCATTTTTGATAGTTTCACGATGATGTCTGTGTGTATGTGTGTGTGTATGTGTGTGTGTGTGTGTGTGGTCAAGGGGTGTTAGTCGCATAACTCAAATACGAATTACCCGAAAATTTTGATATTTGGTATTTAACATTTGTATATAAATTGGAAGAGCTCCCTAGATTTTGGTACAAATATCTTCATCGGAAGTGATATTTTTTGAAGATTGAAAAGGTTAATTGTCAAAATTGTATATAAATTTGGAAAAATATAGTATTTATTTGTAATGAGAATAAGAGGAAAAGTTATTTGCAACTTACGTTATAAAAAAATTGCCTTTATCTGGTAGCATTAAAGAACTGCAGTAAAATTTAAAAAATAAATTTATCAAATAAAACGTTGATATCTTGTAATCCATGATCGGTTGATTTTTGTTTCTGCGTAAAAAATATTGACAGGTGAGACGGGTGACAAGTTGGCATACTAGCGCTATGTAAGTTCTAAGTAAGATATTAAATGTAGTAATTGAACGGAGGATGGCTGTTGAAGCAGAGTTTTCCTGTGAATGAATCTTTTTATTCAGGTGATGCAAATTTCTGTGTTTGAATATTTGAGATTTTTATTTGTATATTTTAAATGGGCACCGGATTGTACGTATACATTTCTGTTTAAAGTCTAGATATGGCGGAAGGTTGTGTGATGGCCACGTCAGATTTTTAATTTAAATATCAAACTGGAATGTGACAGAAAAGTTATCCATTAATTAATTATTAAAGTTAGGTTCCTCAAGCTAATTGTAAAAAATTTCCGCTAAATTTTTATATAATCCTTGTTACTATTTTTTAATCAATTCTTCTATTGGCTGTTATTTGTGTCATGCGATTTTTATTTTATTAATTCAATATTTTATTTTTAGGAACTAATTTAATTGTTTTTGGATAATTACATAGTTCTAGAGTTTTAAGAATATCTCTCAATTTGATTTGCTAATACCAAAATTTTTTCATGTTTTCAACAAATATACCTAAATATAAATTGTAAAAAAATGTATGACTGCAATTTTTTTATTTTGCAATAATTTATTTTAATAAATTGCTTCTTTGTTTTTATTCAGTACCGTTTGGCTTACTGCATGCACACTAAAAAAGAAAAGGTAAATTATATTTTGGTAAATACGTCCAACTTTTCTACCATATTATTTGTCAATCATAAACTAAATTTTAAAAAATCTGGTAAATGTCCAACACTGCTGTTGGTTGTTGCCGGTTGTTGCCTTCTATTTTATTTCCAATTTTATATTGTAAAATTACAGCAATCAATGACATAATAGCATCAAGTGCGTACGGTTAGCGAAAATGGTTATTTTGGTTAAGGCGGGCAAATTATGGCACAACTAACGTATTTTTCGTCAAAACTATTCTCAACTAACCACGGTGACAACGTATGTAAAATCTACGCGTGAAATTCTGCAATGGGCTGGAGAACCGTGATTTTGGCCCACCCACTCGGCTCAAATTTGACAGCTTAGAATAACAAAACAAACGTAATATGTAGCACAACTAACATCAACTAATCAATTAAAAGGTATTAATTTGTTTTCCTCGCACTTTCGAATTAAGGAGTGGGCTATTGTGAAGTTAGCCCACCCAAATATTATTTTAAAAAAATACGTATAAACATTCAAAACTAACGCAATTTTCTACAAAACTAAACTCAACTAACGTAAAACTAACGATTGCGATAGATTTTAACAGGGTGGGCTAGTATGGGTGGGTCAACTTCTCATACGTCCAATCAGGTACACATTTCAGTTTAAGTTCCTAATAGTATATTAAAGAACAAGTTTCATAAGATATGATTTTTTCGCAAGCGTCCAAATGTAATAAAACGAGCCCTCGGGCGAGTTTACTAAAATAAAAAAGTCTTATAAAATGAGTTCTTTTTATTTATTATTATTTAGGGAAATTTTTGTGGACAACGTTTTGTTGACGACATTAATATTGCCATTTATTTAACTATCACTGTAAAATTATATAATTAATAAACGATTCTAGGTGATAAGTGAAGACATTATAGAAAATATTGAACTTATATGTGTTCTATTACTAGATTCATTCATTATAATAAAAAATAATTTATTAAGCAAAACATATTTAGACGTTATACTGAAATTTGTCAGTTAACGATTGACAATTGAAGTAAATATCATCTGATACTTCTAATACAACCTTCTAAAAAATATGTTGCGTGTCTCAAAGTGAACCTTGGCGACTTTCAGTTGTGTTTTACAAAGTTAACTATGTGAACGCCAAATAGAAAAAAAATCTATATTGATTGTGGTGTATGTACTCTTCAATTACAACCATGTGAGCCCGCGTGAGTTGATGGCTGGTAACAGCTACAGTAAAATATATACTTATCTATATGACTTACAGTGTTATAAGATTGCCACATCCAAGTTGGGTAAAACGCATGATAGACAGCAGTGTCAACTGTCAAGAAAGTTTTGTGGTTTAGAAGATTTGCGTACAAGATTCCTGTTTTAGTGATATTTATCATACTGTAAGAAACCACGCAAGTGTTCAGTGTTCGCATCTTCCACAATCAAATTCCTGGCGGTTCGGTAAAAATTCCCCGTCTATGTTTACGTGCGATACACGGCATTCTGTTGGAATTCCGCAGCTGATTCCCGCACGACATGTATTCGTGATGCCGAGAGCAGCCGCCGCCGACACCTGCCTACGAATTCTCTCCCTGCCAATCCAATTCTGGTCGTCGATTCATCCGATTGGTTTTTACTGGCGCGATTCTTCGCCACGCCACGTGTTACATTATGAATGTTGAATGTAACATCTGTATTCGCGAGGGTGATACACGATGTGATGGAGGGTGGGGAGGGGGTGAAGACAAGACACCGCCGCAGCACACTTAGGTGTTGGTTTCATCCGCAGCGCATAAATATCCACGAGCCGATACAATAAAAACCAGCCCTGATTTTTTCACAGAATAGGGGATTAAAAATTTATAAAGTACTAACGTTTTCGCTGAGATTTATATGGGGTGCGTTACGGGACGAATATCGACAAAGTTTTATTTATTAATTCATTCAACACAACTCACCACAAACGACAACCTATTTTTTTAAACAGATTAACACACACTTAATCCTTTATTGGTTCTGGAAACCAAATGGTTACGTTGATTTTTATTACCATTTTCGGTCAAGATGCTTACTTTATATGAAACAAAACCACTAGACGAAGGCAGGTTAGAAGTTGATGATGATTTCTCTCATTTAACAGAGCTGATACCATACGGATGCATTCTTGCATTGCTTGGGAAGTTACAAAAAAGTACGAATGTAAAATGCTTTTTAAATCATAGTACCCATATTCAAGTTATAAGAATAAGGATAAATATATATTTTAAAAGAAGACCAATGACGGGCTTACGAGGCTTCTTTGGTACTTAAATTAAAAAGAGGAAAACATGTACCATACCGAGATCCATATTTATTTAATATCTAGAGGTATTTCGCTATTTTGAATTGTATAAACATATTCTTGTTCTTTTTCTCCAATAATTTCATGAAAAATTACTTCTGATTAGCCATTTGCAAAAATGTTCATGATTTCTGTTCTATTTTTATTAGTCTGTTTAGAAATTAGTATGTAATGTGGAAATACTTATGTATTATTGTGTATTTCTAAATATTTAAGCGTACATTTTTTATTTTTTTTGTTTTACATAGAACCATTCGACAGAAACCTGCATCCAATTTTTATAGAATTGCGTAAATATTTTGGTATTTAAATTTTACTACTAGTGGTGAAGCGATATATTTATTTAGTTATTTTGAATATTTTAGTTTTATAAATACAATCAAAACAACCTGTTAAATGTTGAAAGAACTTGAAATTTAAAAAAAACTGATCAATCGATCAACGTTCTCATAGCTAATGTTCATTGACTATTTAAAGCAGTTTGGAAATTCATGTAAAATTCTCTTGTTTAGATTATCCTTGTTGAGATTTATGGGAAGACAATTCTTCCCGAAAGAAACAGTCACTTATTAATTTTTCATACCGGCCATAAATTCCTAAATCGATATGGTGACACCGAAGCCACAAAACATGCATAAAAAATTCATCCGATCACCAGATTGAGGGAATTTACGCGTGCGATTCGCTTGGCGGGAGTTGGATCATCATTACTATTTGATTTTGGTAAATAAACACACAAATGTACGCGAGCGGTAGCCGGGCAGACGGCAGATATCGGCAGGGTCCCGAGGGAGAGGCGGGAGTTCCCACGCTCGCAGCGCCCGCGGGACCACTTGGCACCGCATTAACAACTGTCGGGGATTCCAGGATTCCGATCAACGCCGTCTGCAATCCTGGCGATGATAATTCAGCCTGGATTTCGCCGCAAACCCTGACCTAACCGCTCTGATTCTCACCATCAACTATTCGCAATCATTCACACTCTTTTATAAAGTGATCGATCTATAAATACAATATTTTTTGTTTGAAATAACGACTACTAAGGTCGAGCTTGAAACCGTTTTTAGATAGTCATTTTATGCACTTTATCTGCAAGTAGGAGTAAGCAAAAGGCATACACAATATATCAATAGAATCGTTAGAGTTTCTAGATTGCCCTATACTAAATAAGAATACCTGAGACTAAATATAATTTTCAATAGAAATGAAAGGAGGAGCAAAATTCATGAAATTGAAATGAATTTTATGATAAATGAACTATTATTACAGACATAATTTTTAGCATAAGACAATTATTAGGAATACATATACGAGTATTTTCATTATGCAATATAATTTTCATTGCAGGGTACATCGTTTACCCGAAATTTATGTAAAAAACTTGTGCAAAATGAGACATGCAAGTATCACTGACGAAGCACTAGTAATTACAGAAAAAAAATTTTCAAGCAAATTGTGGCGTATATTAAGATTTTGACATTAGGTACCATTACAAAAAATTTTACTTTCAAGCGAGCCCTTAATTAGGAGGTGCTTTAGAAAACCGTTTGACAAACAGTTTAGATTTTTAAAGTATCATTTTCAGAAACAAAATATTATGTTGACTTGGAGAGCCGAAGATCGATGCATTAATGAAAATTTGGTCTTTTATAATCTACGGAAAAAGAAGTCATTTTTTGTTTGAAATAACGACTATTAATTAGGAGGTGGTTTAAAAGATCGTGTGATATCAAAGCAGTTTTGACTTTTAAATAAGTATGATTTTCAGAAATAAAAATTATATTGACCTGGAGAGCTGAAAGTCGAATGCACTAAAGAAAATGAAATTGGATTAAAACAGACAAATTCAAAATAAACACTTGTTAGTAATATACAATATTCCATTTTGAATTTACGATTCGTTGATAGAACTAGCCATAAGCCATAGGTAATATTCGAATCGTGGATCGAAGTATGGGTTGGGTATATGGCAGAAATTTTAAAATGTGTCTCGTTATAATTTAAAGATAAATCTGAAGATACTTCATTTGTGACGTCAATTAAAGAAGAATTAAGTTTAAAGTAAAATTGTTCACAAAATTTGAAACATTTTAACTAACTTAGGTATATCACAAAATGAGATATGTTTTGTAGTACCTAATTAGGAAAATAAAATACAATTTTTCTTGTAAGACCTCATTGAAATTTGCTTTATCAACTAATGAACCTTTGGACAAAAGAAATCCATTTCTTTTTTGAGGTGAAAGAACAATTAGTAAAAGTAAATATTAGTTTAATTAAAAGATGTAATTTGAAAAGAGAAATACTTTGTAAAATGAAAAGAGAAGATAGTGGAGTTTTATGGAAGCAAATATGCAGATTGTTAGATTCCGAGTACAATTGAAGACGAATGTCTTTTATTTTGTCAAAGTCCATAGAAAATTCGTGATACATGAGCTGTTCGAAAGGAGCGAAATGGAATCAGAAAAAGAAAAGCACGAACACATAATAGCTGGCTCTGCACAGAGCCCACCTTTAAAATGGAAAGGTAATAAATGCACGGGCAGTGTATTTCCGTCACAGCGACGGCTTCTTCCAGACCACTTAATTATTTATTGTCGCGAGCCAGCCGAGCACGAATTAAATCACGCTTCTTTGTGTTGCCTCCAACAGCAATTACACTCAATGTGTTAATGAGTTCAGTGGCATTGCCGGCAGGTGCGCGAAGGGGAGGAAGATACCACGGACATAAATCTCCGCCATTATTCACCAGGTTACAATGCACAAATGTATCTCGTCGTCGGCATCTCGCCGTACCTATGGCTCTGTGGCAAGGCTGCCTTACAGGATCTATTGTTCCGCAAAGTCTCTTCTGAAGTGGATTGCATCTTATAAATGTTATAAATCCGCAGGCCTCTCGACTTCCGTTTTGACAAACTCCACGCGTACTACCAACAAGGATATATTACACAAGGGTTAACGTCACTTTACTTAAGACGGACCCAGGATGTGCGCCGACTCTTGTTTAACCACCGACGAAATTCTGCAAATTCACCCGAGAAACTACAGCTTTACACAATGACATGAGATCCGCACGGCACATTCATTACTTTCCATTGTTGCCGAGATTGTTACCTTACATACACTAGCTGTATTTGTTTTACAACTTTTCGGCATATATATTAAATTTACATTGAACTGAAATTAACGACATAAAAAAGAATTTTGAACGTAGTTGCTTCCATACTACAATATAAGTTGTGTTCCATATTTCAAAAGAATCGTATTCTTCTGGCAACAACGATCTTAAATTTATTCTATATTATAGTTATGTGAACCAGTAACATAGAGTTTGTCTTCTGGCTAGTTCAGATCACTTTTATAATGTAGGTGTAGGTAACAAGCAAATAAATATACAATGTTTTTTTAATGTCATATAGTTATTTTTTATACAAGACGATAAAATTATATTTTATCGATGAAAGAAAAGTGTTAATTCACAAACGACGACGGAAGGAGTGAATTATTTTTCTCGAGTCGATAATAGAATTTTATCGTCGTGTATAAAAGTCTATTTTTTTCTGTAGCTGATGTTAAAGAAAAAATATAAGAAAACAAATTTTAAATTACATTATTATTAAAGCGTCGGCGTTTGTTTGTAATGTTTTTCATCCTTCTTTTTTCACATAGTTGATGCAAAAATGTGTCAATACGAATTTGAAAAAAAATGTAGAAAACCTCTAATTTTACCTACTTTATCTGCATAAGACTCGATCATCTGGTTGGATGTATGAAGGGTAGGAATAGTGTACCACCAAATTTGGGATGACAACAGATCCCACCGCTGCCACCAATATGTACCACCCAATTTGGGCTGACAACAGATCCCACCGCTGCCACCAATATGTACCACCCAATTTGGGCTGACAACAGATCCCACCGCTGCCACCAATATGTACCACCCAAATTAGGTGTACAAATAATAAGTTGTTGGGTCCTTGTCGAGACTGGGAAACTATTAGTATGAGTTAATACTCAAAGGTTACAAAAGTATAAAAGTATATTTAATAAGTTAATGAATAATAATAATAATAATAATAATAATATAATTAACACCTGTAGATAAATACAGAGAAAAAAGCCAAAGTAAAATATAATAATAACAGTAATGATATCATCTTACGTTAACCCTTATCTCTATGCTGTCACATACTGGAATCGGAACGCAACTGAATTGGACTGCCTACTACTTTAATCTACTACTATTTAAATGTGTAAAAAGCCTGAGTTAGCAAAAGTATAGTATAACAATTGCATATATGTTTATGTTGACTAATTACTATGAATGGTCCCCTTGAACTACTAACGGATTAATAATAACTTGTTTATACTTCCGTGTATTAACTCAGACTTGTTACAATAGCTTAGCTGCTGTTCATAGTTCATGTCAAAAAATTACTTTTGATTTATCCAGTAAGGCAAAATTATCTTTATAAACTTTTGTATAATTAAAATCCGCATATTTTGTATCTCAGTTTAATACTAATTGATAATTGAACTGAATCAAAAATGTAAAAATTATTTTTAGCTACAGCTGACAGCAAATCAAGAAATATAAATTATAAAGTGAAATATTGTGTTGTATTCGTGGAATATATATAAAATATTTCCAAAATTCAGGTTGGTTGGTAAAGAGAAAAGATCCATTCATGTGATGAAATTTCAATTAAATAAAACACAATACGCGGAATGTAGAGGCAAGGATTCAACGAACCAAAACCATGAAGTGACCATTGTGAGCACTCGGACATCGGACGTCCAGGTAGCGAGTCCTCCGACCGTGGAGTTCCACAATGAATATTTATGGCGAAGACTGTTGTTTCACGGGGAAATCTCCCCCGCAGGAGAAATTCCCGCAAACACGGAAGAGGAAGACATGGAATGGACAGCGAAGGAAACGGGGCAGTCCAATGAGAACGAACGGCAAAGAAAACTTTTGATGATAAAAAGAAACAGAAGAATCACGTCAAACAAAATGTAAACGAGCGCCGCGGGGGAAAAACAGAGAATAAAATGTTTAAAAACTCCTCGGAGGACGAGGAGTAGAGAAGGCCATTTACCTCCGTATTCCAACATTTTAGAACGCAATAATGTAGTCGGATCATCTGAGCATATATAAAGATGAGATTGTAAACAAGAGGTAGGAGCGGAAGATAAACAAGGGGTTACAGATCACTTCTCTACCCCTATTCCTTCACGGCTGCTTCTGCTTCTGCTGCCGCTAGGTAAAAACAATGGCTTCCATATTACGATACTCATTTGAATAAGCTGATAAGTGTTTACGGAAATCACTGCATTTTAAACCCCAGCTGCTTATGGTAATCGGACATCGTGTTTACATTGTTCTTCTACTTTTATACAGTATCATCTTTATGTTAACATCATCGTGTGCATTCCATTTTCATAGGCAAAACTTAATATCCACATGTTCCATTTAAGCAGCACTAGCTTTATTAATATTATTTATAATTGAACAAAGGTATAGTTAAAGTTAAAGAATGACGTTAATTAATTTCATGTGCAACTTTAATGTGCAGCGTTAATAGTCGTAGTTTGACTCTTGGGGTGTATATACATTCCAAACAAAAACTTATTTTTAGTAACAAATTTGACTATGTAACTTAACAACTTAATTTTCAACTCATTGTAACTACTTCTACTTGAAAATGGTCAGAATTTTGGCCTAAACGTTGCAACAAATTAAATTTTGATTTACAAATAAGGCCAGTTAATCCAAATAACAAGAAATTAATTCTATTTTCCAATCCCTAAATTCCATTCTCGGCTTATTTAACAATAATAGTATAACACCACCTGTAGAACATAATTATATAAAATTTCAAAAAGACACAAAAATCGACAAAAATATATCCGAAGATTTTTAATTATTATCACAATCACTAACGGTGTCGTATATATTCTATTTTATAAGTATTTAAATGGGCAAAATGACTTACTGTTATGGTCGACTGAAGTTCAATAATTGCATTCACATTAATAATATAATACTTTATTTGAACATAAATTTATCTTTCCTAATTTCAAACACATTCAAATAAAGCAGCAAAAGACAATAAACAAATTTTAAAAAACACAACCATAGATTCATTATGTTTCTTCTCTTCTTTGAATCTTTTAAAACTTTTGCAAAACATCATCATTACCTATATCTATATCTAAATGCAGTTAAAATTTTGAATTTTCTATTTCAGGATAATTACAAAATTGTCGTTACTTGGTAAGTTGAACTTTTGTACGTAGGTACCTATTTATAAAATTGATTTAGCATTGAAGCATCGTGACTGAATTTAACAGAAGGTATCTGCTTGGATCCCATAATATATTTTAAAATGTTTATAAAGTAATAAATGTAAAACAGACTATCGATAATTTGATAGGAGCACTCAAGGAAATACCTCTGGGAACGGAAGTACACGTGGCTATGGAAACCGATAGGTGTACGCCCACCACGTGTGTTAACAGAACCGTCTTCGATAAATTCCCCGCCGTAAAAACCTAACAATTTTACAAACACCTCCCGTAAAACATTCCGAAAATACATATATCCGATGTACACTTTTATATTATTACATGAGCAGTAAAATATTTCAGTACGGCGCTGTAGAGCTATAACGTTCCGTATGCAGATTACAGTGTAGTGAACACATGGCCCCGGGAAAAATAGGTGCCTGCGATATTAATAATCATTCCGTTCCACCTATACTGCTGCACGTGGCCCTCTAGATGTAATAAAGGGCTTAGACGCCAATAACTAACAGAGAGGCGGGGTGTTTAATCATTTTATTGCTTTCATGAGTAAAAGTTTCCCTATTATGAGAGTTGCATTTTACAAGATGACGGAAAATTATTGACATTCACATTATCCGGGCCTCACAGGCCCTGTCTACATAAACTTATAATAACTTGTAACAAACGGATATTTTTTAAATAAAACTATATGTTTAAGGATACCTACATATTAGGTATGTAAGAAAACATAAAAATAGATTTAAAAATCTGACGTGGCCATCACACAACCTTCCGCCATATCTACACTTTAAACAGAAATGTATACGTACAAACCGGTGCCCATATAAAATATACAAATAAAAATCTAAAATATTCAAACACAGAAATTAGTATCAACTAAATCAAAAGATTCATTCATACGAAAACTCTTCTGTGTTGAAGCCATCCTCCGTTCAATTACTACATTTAATATCTCACTTATGACTTAGACTTATATGGCGTTAGTATGTCAACTTGTCACCCGTCTCCCCTGTCAATATATTTTACGCAGAAACAAAAGTCAACCGAACATGGATTACAAGATTTCAACGATTTATCTGAAAAATTTATTTCTTAAATTTTACTGCAGTTCTTTAATGCTACCAGATAAAGACAATTTTTTTATAACGTGAGTTGCAAATAACTTTGCTTCTTATTCTTATTACAAATAAATACTATATTTATCCAAATTTATATAAATTTTTGACAATTTTCTTTTTCAATCTTCAAAAAATATCACTTTCGGTGAAGATATTTGTACCAAAATCTAATGAGCTCTTCCTATTCGTATACAATTGTAAAATACCAAATATCAAATTTTTTGGGTAATTCGTATTTGAGTTATGCAACATCCGGCATCGGCCCGGACCACACACATACACACACACGCACACACACACACACACACACACACACACACACACACACACACACACACACACACATACATACAGACATCATCGAGAAACTATCAAAAATGAGTTGTAAGGACCCTAATTCGTGCTCATCCACTTAAAACTCACAACCCGATTTTTTGCATGATTCCAATACCTTCCTTTACAGGTAAGCGGAAGGTAAAAAATAATCAATTTTTAATATTTTTATTAAAAAATACTTGATTAGGGAATTCTCAAACGCTGAATGAAATTAAAAATAATTTAAGCAGCGTATAAGCAACTAAATATCACACCTGGCCCGAAATGCCCGGTTTATGCATCCTAGGGTTAAGCTCCAAAACTCCGTGCTGTAAAAAATGAGTAAAAATGGTTTAATTATTTGAATAGAAAAGATGTAAGTGTAACAAATTTTGAATAGTTTATATTAAGTTTTTTTTGAATATTATTCTAATCAAGCTAATTTTGTTGTGTTAATTTTTAGTAATTTAAAATATGCCTTCTCAGTTAAAAATAAATTTTCAAAATAGTTGTTTTTTTAACCCATGCGGAGAAACTCAATTTTGTTCGCGTGAAATAGTGAGGCAAGTTAATTTTGCTTCTTAATTACAGCCCTGCTGCGAAAACGTCATACAGGATTCCAAATATGACATATTATAATATAAAAATAAGAAGGCGGTTGTTTTGTTTATGTTCTAGCAGCCGTCATTCTGGAAACCTGTGTTTGTGACGTAAGTATGGTTCTCAATGTTTCCCTAACGAAAACTTACGGCGTAAGCTGTCTTTTCTATAAACCTTGGTTAGTACCGGTGTTAGTAGTATCAGTTCACCTGATGACGGTAACAGATCTTAGTTACCGAAACGTTGTGTAATATTATTTTATATTTGTGTTATTCGTCCAAAATTTAGTTTCATCTCTTCAAACCGGTGTTATGTTCAAAGAAATTTTTTAAATTGTCAGTAAATTATTCATTATTCTATAGAAAATTCGTATTTAACAGTGGTAGTGGTATTTATGTCTTAATACAATCTTAAAAACATATTTTACAATTTCAATTTAATTTGGTACTGAAACATTTCATTGTTTTTGAACGTCATTTTGACAGTTTTTATAACTTAACTTCTAGTTCTGTGTTCCTTCTACCAGGATACAATTAATATGTTTTTAAATAATGGTGCGAAAAAAATGTTGTGACTAACACAAGAGGAAAGCTCGTTTTCCAGTTTCCACTCTCGCTCGATTGCCTCACTTGCTTCGCTCGTGACACAAACCTCATGCTTGAGTGAAAAAATGGCGCGCTTTCCTCTCTAGTTGGACAAATAAAACTACTATATCAATGAAAACAAATTTCTTGTTTTGGCTCAAATACCTCAAATTATACTTTTTTATAGGTATCTAAATAAATTACTGTGGTTTTTTATCAACAAAAGTACAGCTGTAGGCGTAAGTATGTAGGAGGTTCATATTACATTATTACACATGTGTTAATTTAGTATCCGTTGATAAAACAGTGTACGTCCACGTATTAAAACACAAAGATAACAACGATAGTCACCAGAGTTAAAAAAGTAAACAGCTACATAGGCAGAGGCAGTGGGTATAAATAAAAGGGCGGGTAGCTTGTAATCGCATTATTTTCCCACGGGGTTTACTTTATAATTCCGGCGGTATGGCGGTGTACCTACCTCTCGTGTGTAACACAGGGGCGTTGTGCTGTATATTAGCGGATCGTTGCAGTAATGAAGTAACATAATATACGCGGTCGCGGCGCGCAAACACGCACAGCGAGCGCCGGAAATTAGCTCTGAACATGATGCACGGCAAACAAAGTGGCCGCCGCAACAAATCAAACGAAATCAGCTGCCGATTGCAGCAAGAGTTTGCTCGGAACAATCGCCGCACTGATTAACCAAACAATGACGTCACAGGAGCGCTATGAGCCACTTTGTGAAAAAACCCCACCTGGGATATGCGACGCTAGATGCGATATGCCACCGTGGCCGCGGGCGACCGACGCTCTTTGATGTATTATGTATCGATGCGCGAGCGGCAAAAACACCACGAGAATCGGAAAATATCAAATAAATCCGCCATCCGCCCCGCATAATGCACACTCAACCGCACAGGTATACGCACACGCTCCTTTGATGCTAACAAACCCATTTAAATTGTTGCGCAACAAAAAATATATTCACAACAGAACACACACGCTTTATTACCACATAAGTACAAGAAAAATAAAATCCAATTGTTACAATAATACAAACAGAGTATGTCTATTGATTCAAATAAAAGGTAAGTATTATATTAATAGTAGAAAAGTTAAAAAGGTCTAAAATAAATAGAGAAATCATTTTATTCACAATCGGTTGGTAATATGTGCGTTTCCAACCTTCTAAACAGTTGGGAAGCTAGTCATTGTTTACTTTACTTCCCAGCTAGCCGGAAAAAACTTCCCGGCTAGCGGGGAAGTGAGCGTTTTCCAGCTAGGTAAACGTCACTTTCAGAAGCTTTTTTTGCAGCTTCCCGCAGTTCTAAAGGAATATTTTCGTCTTCACCATCTTCACTATCAGACAACATGATAATTAATATGCTCGATCTCGATAAAAAGCAGCAAGAAACTAATTATTGACAGAATCAATAAACATTTTTCAAGTTACCTGGCAATCCTAGCAACTTTTTCATAGATCTCTATGTTGAAGTATCAAAACAAATTATAATAAAACTGTCATAAAATATGAATAAAATGAATATTTAAAACGGGCATATCAATAACCAATTGGATTGTGAATAAAATAGTATACATACCTCGCGGGAAGGCTCATTCCAGCCTCGCGTTCATAGATGACTTCGGTGCAAGCACCTCAGTCATCTAATGAAACGCTCGGCTGTAATGAACCATTTCCCCGCTCGGTATGTAATATACTATTACCGTTTGAAATAACGAAAGAATTTTGACAGTTAATTGGGGCGTGGTTTAGGAGTTTGGTTTCCACCAAAACATTTTCGATATTTAAAAAGAAGTGCTAATAGTTCACAAAACAGAAAGAGAAATGTACATAAAAATAGTCTGAATTAAAAAACGACAAAACAACAAGAAATAACAAGCAGCACTTATTACAAAGAATGAAATCAGATTCATTGACAATAAATAATTATTGACATAACATTTAAATTGTTTTTGTGTAAACTGCTGTTGACAACAGGCAACAGCTCGTAGCAACCAATAGAATCACAATAATCTATCTGTCAAAATTCTTTCGTTGTTTCAAACCAGGGCAAGAAATCGGTTTGTTTAACCCAGCTACAATACCGGTTTATTTAATCGGTCAAAAAACCGATTAACACCATTTTTGGTACCAGAAGGTGATTTTTAACCGAAACTGAAACCGTTATTTAAATCTACTACAATACCGATAACCAAAACAATTTAAACCGTTTCTAAAAAGAGCAAAATAACTGCTTCATTAGTAAATAAAAAAAATTGAAATAAGAAATACTAGAAATACTATTTCATTCGTAAATTTGGGTAGGTATCTACATCTTTCATGCTTTGGCATGTCAAATTTAATTCAGCATTTTTGTCGGATGAATATTTTTAAATAAAATATTAGTTTTCTTTAGTTGATAATCTTATTTCACCGGTTTATATGCCGGTTTAAAAACTGGTTTCATAAACAGTAAACCAGTTTAAGAGCATAAACCGATTTAAAAATTACGTTCTCGATTTTCCTTAACCTTTAGTCAATTTTTTTTTCGGTTCCATGCCCTGTTTCAAACAGTATGGTTTTTAGCCAATAAAAATTCTTATGCTATAACATAATCCATATTTACAAGTCACAACATACTGTGTTGTTAAGTTAATTAATGAAAAATAGATAAATACTTCTGACAGCAGTCATTTCTTCAAATTAGTCGTAGATAAAGTAAGCTTATTATGACAATAATTAGACATTCAAGTGCTTAAACAGTCTTTAAATAATATACTTTTATTCTCTACAACAACTATAATTATTATTCAATAATTTGTAGTCATAATCTCACACAATCTTACTGCTGTACCTACTTCCAAATCTGTGAATTTTCGAATCTGTGTAATGACAGCTATTAAAACTAAATAACACTTAGCATTAGCACGTGTACGTGTAATACCTAATACACACCTCGTAACGTTGTAGAGACTCCACTTTCCACAAAGTGAAATTCCCACCGAAGTCAAAGGTGAGATTGCAGCAACTCGAAGTCAGTTATGTCGTAATTATCCCAACTTGTCGTCGGATATAATTGTGTCGTAGTCGAACTTCAAACGCCGAGCGTTCACCGCCGTGCGTTCTGTGTAACTTTCCCCGGCAGGTACTTGGCGTTCGATTCCGGTGGAGGAGTCCCGGAGCGTGACCGGACTTCCCGGAAAGCGTAAAGGTAGCCGACGGTTGCCGTTATTGACTTCTGGGATTTGCGCCCTTGTTTGCTGCCCGCTTTCGCGAAATGGAGTTTACATTTTACTCTTCGGGAAAGATGGAGATGGCTATTGTGTGTCTGCTGACCAATGTCCATATGAGGGGTAAACTTTTACATGCGGGGTTTTGGCCACCTGATTTACCTGCCTTTGTTCGCTTTAACTTTTTTCTCTTCGTTGCTTGGAATTCAGCAAAATGTCACCACATAACTTAGTTTTTATACTTTACGACGGTAATAAGGTCATTACGGTAGGTAATGCAGACTATTACCGCACTGTAAATGGTAACTTTTTATTTATAATTGGTACTATTGTGCCTACGTCAAATATTAACTTCAAACTAATAATCTCAAATGTTGTTTTATAAATAAAAATAATATACATATTACCCTCGTTTTATAATATACTACCATAATATATCTTACTTTTATCACATTATTTGCAATAAATTTGAAGGTATTAGAAAAAATAAAACGTAATACGGGATATTTTTTTATTTTTTTATTTTTAATGGTAACCAACCTACAGAATTAACTTCCAATTACAGGATGGTAGATGTTATTATAGTGGAATCCAACCACTCGGACCCAGTGGTATTATTATATGTAAAAATAAGGAAAAAAACTCGACTAAAAAATCAAAATATCTTCAAAAATATTTCAAAAACTTATTAACAGAAAAAACACATTAGATTACAATAAATTTTGAATAATCTCTATAGTAACTAGTAACACTGTCTGTTGTCCGACAATTTTTTTGTATAATATTTTATGAAAATGATTGGCGTAAACTTATAATTTTGCATTTTGGAAAAATTGTTTTGAAAAGTAAATAAATTTTATTGTAAAATTAAGTAAAAAATCTGACGTGGACACCACATGACTTACTTGAACGCCTTGTATGTTCATACTTTTCTTAATAACTAAAATGTAGAATAATATAAAAAATTATTTTAACTTATTATACTAGTATACTCACAAATATATTTTAGTCATTTTATTTAAACTGCAGAAGAAGATATAAAGCATATTTTACTATTGTCACTGCCATGTCATAAAAATTTAAATTTTACGTAGTAACAAATGTTAATCGATCATGGACTACAAGATACCGAAATACTAAATTATAAATATATACTTTAATTATTCTTAAATGATACCAGATACAAAAATATTTATAAAATACCGATTGTAGGTAATAATCACATAATCTTTCATTTAAAATAAAAAAATTTGTCTTCAATTAAATATTTATCGAAATTTTTTTAAAATTTACTACTTCCGGTTTGTAGATTGAAACCAAAAATAGGAGGTGCACAACTAGATGCTATAACAGTCCTAAATACAAAATTTCAACTTTCTACGTCTAACCGAATTTGAGTTATGCGACATACATACTTACGCCCGTACGTACGTACGTACATACGTACAGACGTCACGACGAAACTAGTCATAATGGATTCAGAAAAGGTCAAAACGGATATTTCCGTAAAAATCTGAGAACCGAAATTTTTCGCGATTACAATACTTGTACAAGGAAGTAAAAAGACATAAAAGGTCATAATTTAGGCAAAAAAATATAAAATAGGCAATTTTTTACAAAATTCCTAAAAAGATGCATTTTAGGTTGACTGGAGAATAGGCATTTGCCTAAGAATCCAATACCAACTAATAAATGAATAAATAATAATTTTCATGATCAAAAAATTTAGTAGGATTTTTTATTATATTATTAATCTGAACTGAAATCAAACCCGAACTGGCACTGTATCCCAAAACGAACTATTAAAAATTTTGTTCAGTTAAACCAGAACCGAACTTAAACCAACTTCTTCCTCTAAACCCGAATCCGAACTGAGTCCATTTTTTGGCTCACATAAAAACCCCAAAAACGATCGAAGCCGAAGATGAGTTCCTCCTAAGTTGTTAAAAATGTATTTAAAAAAATAAAAATACAAACAATATTTTTCTCTCTATTATATAATAATATAATATAATTTGATCAATCTTCTGTTATATGCAGCAAATAAAATATTGTTAAAAGCTGGGATAGTGAAGACAGACGATGAATAATTAAAACTATGTCCTGGAATTATTAAAACATCAAAATTCCGGTGAAGTGTTAAGCTGCGCCAGGAATATTTTTTCTTCTCATCCAAAGTTAATTAAAGAGAAATTTAAGAGGCGTGTATTAAGGAAGCGGAAATAAGTAATTAATATTTCACACGTCGCGCGACGCTGTACTTTTACCTTGGTGTCGCCTACTGCGACGGGGATACAGTTTTTTATTTATTGCTGCACGAATTAAAACTTTTTAATTAAGGATCTTCGCGTTACTCATATTGCCGAAGGGAAGAAGGAAGCTCTTCTTACCGTTCTTGAATTTTGAAATCATTCCTTTCAGCAGATTATTAAAATAAATTAACGTGGACACCTACAGCCTAAGTGGTAGAAATAAAGAAGTCTTGTTTTTAAGATCCTTTGACTATTTTACATTTTAAAACAATTACGTTTTTGTATTTGATCAAACACTTATTAGCATCAACGTTTTAATAAATACAGAATACCTACTTTGAATGATAGCGAAAATGAGATTTCTATCACAATGTAAGTACCTAATGTAGGTGGGTAAAAACATAAACTTTTATTTTAAAAAGTTCAGTACCTAAATGGACCATTGTCAGTAAAAATAAGCCATATATTGAATTTTTCTGAAGTAAATAAGTATTATGTTCGTCTTTGAGTTGGAGTCAAGTTCATAGTTGTCAATCTGTCAGCTGACATGGTGAGAGTACCTAAATAGTAGAAGGTATTTTAAAAACGGTGATTGTATTTTCTGTTTCTGAATATGAATTCTAAAAAGACGTAAGTTAAACAACGTCTTTTCACATAATAAAAATTCATACAGTACACGACAGCTAATAACACTAACTATGAACTTCACGACGAACATAGTAATTTAGCAAGCCTGTGCATATCGATACTGCAAAGGAGAAGGAAATTTTTCTATGACATCATTATTTTGTGTAGGAGATATGGGAGCATTCTACGTCACGCATATAAAATATTCAATTTTCATTAATCATTTTTGGGCTTGTCTCAAGTTTTTGTCTCATCTTCAAAAATATTTTATTTTATCTAAAAATTCATGCAAGTAACCTATCAACTTGACAACATTTCAAGAATGTGAAAATTCCGGATTGTTACTTGCCCATTAATATCCTAGCGACTGCTAATGTCCGCCCTTATAGAGATATTATTCATGTAACATCCCAATGTTTATAATTTGGTAATAATATCCCAATTATGTATCCCGTGCAATGCTCTGAGATGTTTGCATTGTGTATTTTTAACAGTACTCAGGATGTGGCTATGGATAAACTTACGTATGTCATTTAAAGAACAAGAATAAAATATTTTTGAACATCCCATGGACGATTAATGATAAGTGGGTATTTTACCGTGTATTAGCCGTGAACACACGTGTATCCAGGATTAGATAGCTTACCTACAGTAGTGTAACTAATAGCAACAAATTATTCATAGCATATTTTTTGAAATTATTTATGTAATGTAAAGCGAAGTTATGTATATTATATGCACTCGACTAGCTATGAGTCCTTGGGTTCAACTCCAAGTAGCTTACTTTTATTTTGTGTTGAAATGACACTTGTCTTTATTTTAATTATAGAAGTCAAATCTATAGAAAATATATTCAAGATACACCACTTGCTATGTAGTATATACTGCAAAATTTACGGGAAAGTCTAAAAAGGAATTATTTTTATTTCAATTTTTGTATTTTAGTAAATATAATTTGACTGTGGAGTTTTGGCAGGGGTTGGGGGTTTAAGCCTAATGAAAATCAGCAGAGGAAATTCACGGGCAAGTAGTTCCTCTTTGAAGTTTTGGAATGAGACAATTATAATCAGACGACAAGTTGCAAGATAATTAGGAAGCAGGGCCTTGTTGAAAGAGCACCCGGTAAAGGTAGCGGTAGCTGCGCGCTCTTAAATCATAACAAGCACGGCTTTCAATTTTACAGGCGCACAATATAATACGAGAATAATGAAGTCTAATTTATTTCCCTGACGTTTCACTTGAGAAATATGAACTCAATACGAACCAAATTAACCGCAGACAATCATCATCTTTCATTACGCTTGCGGAAATGAAAGGCTCAAGGCGACTCTTGTTAGACACTTGGCCAAGGTGTCTTATTATTACCTACACTAGATATGCAAATTCACCCACCAACCAGGATATATACCGTCACAGGAATCTTCCACTTCACTTCTATCATCATCTTATTTAAAAATATAATTGAAGTGAAACAGAATATGAATAATGGAAAAATCACGATACTGGTTTAGTTACGTATACAATGCTCCCCTTCCCCTTATTCAAAGACAAAGTCACATTTTGCAGCAGCAAGGCTTACAATTTTTCAGGTGCAAAAATAAATAGAAATAATTTTTTTTAAATATTGTTTTAGATTCTTTCATGCTTCTGAATCCTGGAAAAAAAGATATTCACTGTTTTGAAGCAATCAACGAATAACAAATTATTCTTTTCAAATAGGTAGGTACTCATTGAAAATTCAATTTAGCGACGCCGTTATTTGACAGTCAATGGGCTACTTGCATGGTATTGAAAATGAAATTTCTATTACTATGTTACTTTGTTAGCTCAAAAACATGTAAATTTTATTTTTAAGAAATTATGTTTTTTTTAGTAAATTGTGAAAGAAAATTTTCTGGGGCGTCATTATCTGGAACAGGAGCAGGGAAGCATAAAGAATGTAACCTGTGTTAGTCGTTTTTAGCTTCCCGCACAAGCAAGGCATTCACTAAATGAGTCGTTGCTATGGCTTACGGCCAGTCATTGGTTCCAGCTTGCTCTACGTCACATAGTAATATTCAAATTTTTTGGCTTGTTAGTAAAAATCGGTAAAATTTTTGTTAAAATAAAAAATACGTATCCCAAGTTCCGATTTCTAATTATTTATATTTAATAAAAAAAAGTCATGCAAGTAGCTCATTCTCACCATGATTCATTTTCTCAGGATTTAAAATCATGAAAGAATCCTCAAAGAATCCATGTGAGAACAGGGCTTTATAAATTAATTAATTAATGGTTAAATATTTCAAAAATATGTTAGGTATATTTTTAAAATTAAAATCCATAAAAATAAGAAAGTTTGCTTTCAGACTGAATTTTAATTTTCTGCTTGTTTCAACAATCACATATCCTTTGAAAATATGAAATTTCGGTGATGTGGTAATTTAAGTTCTTGCAACCAGCGGTACTAAAAATGTGCAATTTGTTTGGTGAATTTAAAAAAATTCTTTATAGGTAGGTAACTTGAAAATATTATCAGGCACAAAGATTCAATTCATTCGATATTGGTTACCTCCGTGAAAAGTTTTTCATTATGGTCGTTAACATATTTTATCGCTCCACAATAAATTTTCAAATTGTGCACTGCAATTTTCTGTCCTGTTGTAATTACTACAAAAAACTTTGAAACCAGCTAATAACAATCCACGTGTTTACAGCTCAGATTACGAGTACTTATAACTTTTTTTACTTTTTTTGTGAGGAATAAATACGGTATCAATAATAGCTCGATGTATAAAACCTCCACTGGGCTACCACTCAACTAATTGGCTTACATCCAAAAGCCATTTTTAACAGCATAATTCCCACAAGCTGCAGTAGCTCTTCAACATGTTTTACAGAGAACACAGAATTATCGAAAAAATGAAAAAATAATTACAGTTCCATCAGAAAATTAATCTGCGGACAGTTTTTAATAAACCTCGTTCACCTACCGTTCACAGCTGTATATCTCTCCGCAAATATTAATTCGAAAGTTTGTTTTCGCGAGGCAAACGTGAACGTTTTTAAATTCGAAAGCGAGAGCGAAAGCCAACGCGTGTTGAGGGTGAGTTATAACTATAATTACAATCACGGCGAGGGTTGCGCGACGTTCTGTCGTGTTTATCAACCCTTGCCCGTTCCCCGCGTTGTGTCATTGCGCTTTTAAAATCGTTCGCCGGTCGAGCTCTGCTCAATGGGAGAGATGGATGGAAGGTGACCGATACACCGGTGTTTGCCAAAGTCGGAACGACCTTTGGGGACGCAAATTAATGTCACACTGATCCCTGTTTTTAAACGTTTGCCACCCAAAAAATAAAAACTAATTTCTAGCGTCGGCGGATAAGCACATAAGTCGAAAATTTTAAATTTGCAAAAAACACAACAAACTTATAAGACACTAAGTAATTTAAATTAATTTACTTTCTATTTATATAATTACATGTTAAATTAGATCATATTTAGCAAAATAAAAAAGAAATATGAAAAATATATTGCTATGGCTTTTTGGTGACTTATGTGTAAGTACCAGAACAATTTACATTGACTTATGTTCTAAGGAACACAATAACATAAGTCAACTCTTTGAAATGTTTAAAAACCAAACATAAGTCAAATTATGTGCTTTAGTACCTACATGTAAAGTATGTAAAATAATTGAGGTTGAAAAACAACTCCTGTCCGATACTTAAGTACTTTAATACTTAAGTCATGACAGCAAAAAACTTCCTTAAAATATTCTTCATACTTTTCAGAACTTTATTTACTGTTTCATGATCTAATTGGAAATCTGTTTATATATAAATGAATGTTTGTCTGTCTGTTTGCTCTCTATGCCTTGTTACCATTCATCCGATTGTGATGGAACTTTGGTGAGTTATTGTGCTCCCGCGAAGCTTTCTGATTTAGTAAAATGTCAATTCGCCATCTTAGAACAAAATGGCGGCTAGCTAACTCGAAATGTACTGCACCGATTGTATTCAAATTGATATGGTAATAGTTTAAGATCTAACTTATAACATGAGCGTATTAAAATGCCAATCCGCAATCTTGGCACTATATGGCGACTATAGATAACTCAAAGTTTACTGCACACATTGGGTTAAAATTTGGTATGGTAATAGCTTAGGATCTAACATATGACATGAGCACAATAAAATGGCAGTCCGCCATCTTGAAACAAAATGGCAGTTAACTAACTCAAGCGTACTGTACCGATTAGGTTCAAATTTCGTATGGTAATAGCTGAAGATCTAACTTATGACATGAGCGTACTAAAATGTCAGTCCGCCATATTAAAACAAAATGGCAGCTACCTAATTCAAAATCTACTACACCGATTGGGTTTAAATTTGTTATGGTAATAGCTTATGATCTAAATTAAGACATGAGCACACTAAAATATCAGTCCGCCATCTTTAAATAAAGTGGCGGCTAGCTAATTCAAAATGTATTGCACCGATTGGGTTCAAATTTGGTATGGTATCATGAGCATGAACGTAGTATATTTTCCCAGGGAGAGCGGACCATTTATGAAATTGTTGCTTTCTTCGATTAAATAAAAATATACCTTAGGCCATTGGGAGTGTTGTTATAAATATGACACAAATGTGCCGCAGACGAACATTTTTTTGGATCCAAGGTTAAATACTCTTTCTTAAGTTTAATTTTCTGTGATCAAAACATCTATTTTTCATTTCTCATGGGAAGGGTGGGCAAGCGTCCTCTCCTACCTACGCCCATGTATGGTATGGTAATAACTTAGAATTTTAATAACGAGTTTTCTTTAAATTCGAGAGGGTACCACTAGTACAAATATAAAAATACGAATTGAATATTTTTGCATTGTTGAAATAAACCGCAGGTAAAATCCCGGCAGGAGGAAAGCGCAGAAAATAGAAACAACCGTGTCCCAGGACAGCAATCCAGTTTCCACTTTCCACGAGCGGAGCGCAGTGAATCGAGGCAGTGGACAAAGCCGCCGCAGTCGCAGTCGCATTTACAAAATCGCAAACGGAAGAATCATTTAGCTCGTTGCGCGCACAAACCATCGTTCTGTTTAATCGAATTTACATATCCATCGGAAGCCGCACGGCTAGCGCGCAGGGGATTTCAGTTTTAATGGTTGGCTATTGTGATCAGCGGGATTAGATCCGTTACCTGCGCACCGGTGTGCGCGCGCGCACGGCTGCACATGTATTTCGCACGGTTGATTTCACACGTCACAGGAATCACGCGTGCAGGGATGTTTGTACCGCTTGCTAGTGGATGCACGCGTCAACATCGATCAGTTTTGAATTTTGTACTTTGTACGTGATCGGCTTTGGAATCACTTCATTTTATTTCGGGGGTTGAATTTTGTAATACGATAGTTGCTTTATTTAGATACAGAAGTTTGTATCGCTTTTTTTCACTACAGCGAAAAGATTGTTCTGAAAATGTCTTGTAAGACCGATACAGGACAAGACATTAAAATATTTCTGATATTATTAACTTTAATTACACAAGAGTTTTTATTTAGCCAGATAAATTTCTGTTTATATTGAAACCATGTTGCCTAGTAATTTGAAAAGAAAAATTGTTTAGTAAAATCACGACACCGTAGGTCGAGTGATTTTGTTTTAAAACAATTGTGGGGGGACAAGGTTGAGATGTCAAACAAAAATTTATTCGGAGGAAATAAAATGCTCGAGTGAAATTCAACGAGATAATTTAAGGACTCCTTTGGTTCTCCTTTACAAATTTTCCCAAAATCTAATCATTTCACTGACAAATATTAGAAATATAAAGAAAATGACATTTGAGTGTTTTGTTTATTGTTTGGTTGCTAAGAAAAAGGTAAATAAGGTTTTATAACTTGCAAAAAGATACCTTCCTTTTTATCCGCTGCCAAAGCGATAAAATTGTGTTTTGTTTATGTCTTAATTTATACAGGAGTGGAATTATCAGTATTGTATTATTAGTAATGTTATCCCTTGTTTTTTAATAAAAACAATATACCTTGATTGTTATATTTCACTTAGTTTCTTGCAGGAGTAAGACGAAAACATTAAAAATGTTTCTTCTATCCAAGTTAGCCTAATCATTACTATTTGTAATAATAATTATTTTATTATTTACTTATTGGTGAACATCTGTAAATAGCTCTTGTTAAAAGTATTGTACGTGATGCGCGTGTACTTTTATTCCAGCATCCCATGTTGTAGTCTGCGTTTGCAGCTGTCACCCAAAGCCTGTTTGCCCTGTTTACTTCTGGTTCTGGCCCCACGGCAAACCCTGTAAAATATTATACATTGTCGTCCCAAGAGAGATGGAACATTATTACTTTTTGTCCGAATATTCCAGGATAATTAGAAAATGTGAAATTTGATTAGAGTAATTACATTTTTGGCAAGCACGTTTAATTATTTTCACCTGGACGTACAAGCCATTAGGGTCTAATTTTATATAATTTAATATTTACATGCAAACTGGGTTTTCATTTAAGGGAAAATTAATTAATGTTTTGGTATCAACAGTTTTTTTTTATTAGGAGCAGCTCAATTAAAACAATTATAGGTCACAGCTTAAAAGCTCAAGCCGTAATAAATATGTTTAATGGAAATTATCTCCGGCAATTGCTTAAAAGAAACTGAATTTGCATACAAGTTTAAGCAATTACACTCGTTTTAGTGCAAGTAGTCTTTCGGTACAAAAAGGAAGAAAAGTAACAACAATAATATAGTCGGTGAATAGCCGACTGGGCTATGCTCGACTATGCTATATGACTGACTGTAGTTCAAAAAATGTCAGGTTCAAATTCAGTAGATACACACGTTTCTGATTATACAAAATTATCTCCTGAGGTATAAGTACCCTGTAAGATTTCGCCTAGTAACCGCACACATGGTAAAATATTTCTCTAGATATAGGTACCTAGCAATGTGCCATCGGCAATATGTCGAATGGACAATATTGCCGATAGGGAATAGAAATATTGCGCAAAATTTAGAAATATTGCCGAATATATAATTCATGTATCACGTGGTACATAGTGACTAATTTGATTGGCTGAAAAGAGGCTATCAAATCGAAGTTATTTTTTATCACCGCTGTTACATGTCAACTGTTTTGTTAATTAGTTACAAATTGTCAGTTTCTCAATCTGAAATTGATATAATGCAGCAACAAATAGGGAAGAACACGTCAAATTGAGAAAGGTTAAACAGAATTTAAAACTTTAAAGACAGCTATTGAAAAAATATAACCAAATTTTTTTAACTCATTCATTATATATTGTCACCAAATATAACTCGGGCTATTATTTATTATAGATGATAGCATTAGTTAGTCTTCAGAAAATTGAATTCGTGCTGCGCACTCGGTCAATTTTCATCGACCAACTCATGCTATCATCGATGATAATCATAGCACTTGTTATTTCCCCTCGAAAATCGCATTTGTTCCTGGAAATATTGTAGTAGTAGTAGTAATATTTCCGGAAATATTTCTGTAGACATTTTTTAAAAGTAAGTAATGCGATTTTCTTTCCGAATACCCCTTGGCATGGATTAATATCTAGAAAATTTATTGTCGTGCATTGCTGCAATACAATTTCACTCGTCTTCGACTCTCGAAAATTTTTTTTGATTTAATCCTAGCACTTGGGATATTACAAGAGTGAGTCTCTTATTGAACATGGCAATTACTCATTCTACGACACTCGCCTGCTACTGTAGTACCTATGCTTTCATTCTCACGAATAATTCTAATCGTAAGTCACGTTTAATAACATACTATTATTTCATTCTCAGATGTCGGGAGATAAAACATTTTTTATCTAACGAACCGCCCCTGGTAATAGTTACCTCCACCGATTTATTGCACGCCCTATTGTACTCGATCCTGCAGTGTTTGGCAAGACCGTTGCGCACGTGCCCGGTGCCCCTGTAGCATCCCCTGTTCGCCGCACCTGATCTCCGCATTGCACAGAGGTGTCCATGTGTGTGCCACGCGTGTATTGTTCGTATTGTTCGCTGCGCCCTTATCGCATGTAATGTTAGTTTTATTTCACATTGTCCCCGATGCAAATGCCCGTTATTAAACCTTCAATTCATTCAATGGACTTTTTGTGATTTGCTTTCAAGCGGCTTATGTAGCTGTGAGTAATACCGGTATTTGTGTAAGTGTTAACTGTTTGATTTGATTAATAGCGGAGGATATTTATTTATGTTTTTTATCTTTTACGGCATATTGTATACCAATATTTTAGGACTGTACAGCCAAGAGTTTTATGTCAAAATTGGAAAATTGCCTGCATTTTACAGCATCAGGTAATCATGAGTCATCATAATCGTAGCTATATTCAGACTGTCTATAACAAAAAAAAAATTGTTGAGAGTTTAAGGATGGAAATCACTCATGGGAATAAAAGTTTACTACACGAGCCATAAGTTACTGTCGTTATTATTTGAAAAATACTAAACTTTATCTACGACTATTTAAAATCAATTCATTTCATAAGATAAATTTAAAATGCCAGCTGTCTGTCATAAATATATTAATTTTCAAACTACTACTTCAAGAAATTTGTCGAAATTCCCCACGTGACTTCGTCACATCACAAATAATCGTATGATTCAAATTTAAAGTTTATGTTACAATTTTACAGTTTGGGGTTTGGAGTAACTGATTTCTAAAATTAATTAATTTTTTTAGAAAGGTACCTAGGTACTAAACTTGATGAAATTATTAAAAACATTTGTGCTCTCTCTATTTATTACTGAAAATAATTTTCAAATTGTTCCTATCATTTATATTACTTCGGATAAATATATCTGAAATTTCGAATTGTAAATGTCAGTTTGACAGACATTGAAACAATTGACTTGTAAACTTGATTTGCCATTGGGAGCATAGGCCATAACCGCTACGTTTATTGTTTCTAAATATGAAAATTGTGTATGTTAAACAAAAACAGAATATTTACAAGTTTTCTTAGAACGTACAAAAGTCACGAGTGTGTCAAGAAAATTTGAAAAGAATATAGGTACCTAATTCCCTGTTCACACAAGGATTCTGCGAAAATGCTTTCATGCTTATGAATCTTGAAAAAAATAAATTCCCGGTTTTGAAGCACTCAATTCTTCTATTCCAAGACTTATTGAAGATTCAATTTAGCGGAGCCGCAATTTGGGTGAGTTAAATAAGCGCATTTGGCCTATATCAGTTTTTGCTTATCACGTACGAAAAGCGCATAAAATAACATATGAAAAGCGCAGAAATTGAAGTTACATAAACGCAGAAGGGAACATTTGAAAAGCACAATGGTTTTAGGGATTGTACGACAGTTTTTCTACAATATTTGTTGAATTTTTTAAAACTAGAAAATATTCTTGCCTAACTTTTTTCTTAACTTAACCCCATCATACTCGAAGACGATCTGGACTAACTTGTTATGGTCAGAAATCTCATTTTCGAAAAATGTGCTTATTCAATGTTACGATCTGCGCTTATTGGACATAAATTTACTGATTATATTTCTGCGCTTTTCAAACGTTTTGATGACCAGAAATGCGCTTTTACAACTCTCCGCGCAATTTGACAGACAATTCTCACTATAATTATTTTTCTCAAAATTCAAAAGCATGAAAGAATCTTTGTGTTGAACAGGGCATTATGTTGAAATAATTGTAAAAGTGTGTGCACCGCGCATCTCTGATTGAATTGTGAGTAAGAGTAGAATATATTCTAGTAACAATGATCTGGTGTAGTAGATGAGAAGGCGGACATTCGCGTAACAACCCAGGCGTCTTGGCACGGGCGCCGCGTGCTTGGATCCGCGCGCAATGCCGAGTGCGTGACGCATGCACCTAGCGAGACAATGCAGCTCAGTGGCTCGCAAGGCACGCTTGATGCTCGCACACTCCCTGCCTGCCTGCCTGCTAATGGCAGCAGGAATACAACGATTAATCATGTCAAGTGTTGCCGGCAACATGGCGGCGGCGTACACGGAACATCCATTGCAGATAAACACATTACGTATGGCGGGAGGACACAGCACTGGCCGTGTAGCGTTGTTGCGGACGGTGTTACGACACGGGAATTTCACACCTGCTGGTTCGGGACACTAACTACCTCACAACTACTCCCAGAACCAAGAAGCTCCATTTTACTCATCTTTATTTTTACTTGTGAAGAGTCACACTTAGACCGGGAACTCATGACAGGTGATGGTCTCCGATTTCATACATCAAGCCTTTTGGAGGATAGAATATTGACCCTATGACAACAAAGAAAGAAAACTTGCACAAATTTTTTGTGTTTTTCTCTGATTTAATAATGCATGCCCTTTAATCAAAAGAAACTGAAACACATTTATGGCCAGTTGCACTGCTTCCACTTAAATTTTAAGTTTTCCTTAAATGAACAACATCGAATCAAAATCAAAATCAAATTATTGTCAAACGTAGAAATAACATTGCTGTCATGAGTTCGATTCGATATTTTTCATTTAAGTGATACTTAAAATTTAAGTGGAAGCGGTGCAAATGACCATTAAAGTCTTAAAAATTATAGACATGCGGTTCGCAGAATCCCAAACGGCTCAAACGGTCACGTGATCTTGTAATTAAAAAATATAATTTTCCGCGTTTTCGTACAGCATGCCGATGAATATAATATTTGTGTCATAAAACACCTACTTATAACCAAATTGGCATGCAGTCTTCGTTGGCCCAAAGGTGGGAAATTTCGGAAAAATTTTGTGCAAGTGGAAATGCCATTTTCTATATGCCAGGAAAGCGTGCAAGGGTTTAATACCCGTTTTCTATGTTGTCATAGGGTCAATATGCTATCCTACATAAGTCATGCTGTATGAAATCGGAGACCATCACCTGTTATTAGCTGCCAGTCTAACTACATGGGACTATGTGAAATCACGACCAGATGCCATAGGACAATGGTAACAACAATAATTTCCGAAAATCCCAAGCTAGACCTAAGACATGTTGTATGTATTGATTTCGGGATTGGAACCAAGTCGGTTATGTCCCTAGGGTGACTTGCCACATACACTAGCTTTTAAAATTGTTTCTTTTACATATGCCACGTTAATTACTTTACTTGCATGCATGATGCGCCCTATAGCATTGTGGTTGCCAAGTTAAGGGTCTCGTCTCCGTAACAAAATATTGCGTGTTTAGAGGTGTAGCAGTTTCTGCTTTACTCATTGCATATTAAAAATTTGAAAGAAAAACATGTACTAGATTTTTGTGAAAGAATTAATCTCGGATTATGCCCAGTTAGAATTCTGAAAAAATCTTTGAAATCCATATACAAAATTAATGAAAAAGTGTGTTTTAAGCAATTTTTACATATGCTTTTTCTTATTATTAAGAGATTTATTAGAAAATGTAACTCGGCATAATCCTAGTTGCATTCTTCGTCTGTACATAAATTTATGAAATTTAGCTTTATCTATAAAACTTCGTGAGCATTGTAGAAATTGCTAGACTGCTTTTCCGTATTTTTAGCGAGCGTATCTATGCATTAACATAGTACAAACGCGGTGTTGAGCTACGTGGAGACGATACCCTTAATTGTATCCCAACTTGGAATGGTGACGGAAGTAGGTACCGACCCAAGCCAGACTGTGAATATTTCCAACCTGACATGTGTACTTTTTTCTATACTTACTTCTATTGATAGTATTTTTGAGCATTGACCTATTTGATCTATTTCTGCAAATGAAAGGATCGATAGTTGTCGTTTAAAAAGCCTAAAATACAGTACCACTACAATAAATTATTAACCGATGGAGGTATACTCCAAACAGATTTAAATAACATTAGGAAAATGGTTAGACAAAACTGACAATATTTTTTGATATTCCATAACATTGTTTAAAATTTTTGAGAAATTGTTGTAATCTCCATTGAAAGAGTTGCGGATGAAGTCGGAAGGGGCTGAAAATTCCCGCCTCCAGTTTCTGTCTGCCCCACCTGACAGCGACACTGCCGCCGCCGCCACCACGTTCACTTTAATTTATATGAAGCCGTGGCCGAGCGCGCCGTAATGCATACAGGGATTTTAGTGGCTTGTTGATGGCGATATTGTGCTATTGATTTTTGAATTGAGCTATTTGCACGTGAATTGGAAACGGTTATGATATCAGCATTATATTGACATCATTCTGGCATTTATTTCGTTTGTTCATTACCGTTTTTATTACGCACGAATTTTTTATTTTCGGTATGTAAATATTGTCTGACTTTTTCATGTAAATATTAAAAATAAATTTAACGTAATGAATTTGGCAAGAGCCGAGTGAAAATGTGAGAAATGGCCTTTCAAATTATCGTGTAAGGTGCAATAAATCAAAGCTGGAAATTCACTCGCGTTCGCGTTGAAGTTTGACAAAGAGCAACGTCAGAAGAAATGCAAGTTATTCCACTTACTAATTGCAAACAAAAGAAACGAAAGAAAAATGAACGTCTTTTGATAGAGAAACTTAAACTGTTTAATTTTACATCAGTAATAAAGTTCATGCAAATTTCCATTTCGATTGTGTTTGAATCAAAGAATAACAATACCCAACCGCGGTCTTCAAGAAGTTTCCAAACGGTCTTGTAATTAAAATTCACTTATTAGAATATCATGTAAATGTATTCTCCGGTGCGCGACAGTGGTGGCGTCGGCAAACTTTCGCTACCCCCGTCGAGTTTGATTATAAAAATAATTAAGGACGAAGTAATTAAAAATCGCGCGCGGGCAAAGAATCCCAAATGATTGCAGGCGCACGAAGTAAACATCGAAAACAACCGTGAAACGAAGATAAATTATGTTTTGAAAAGATGGGTTTGCAGAGTTCATCGACGTGAAGTCGCCATGAATTTGTGAATACATCAAAGTCTAGCGCGCGAGCGCACACTTTTCATTATCCCTCCCTTGAGCGCGGCATTTTTCACGGCCTTTCACGCCGCGGGCGCGAGGATATTACCTACGAACTAATCCGTCATGGGAACAACAGTTTCCTTAATAAGTGGTACAAGCACCCTCTCACCGGCCCCTTAAAAGCTTTTGTCCATCTTCTTCTGCCTACCTCTGCAATTTCACTTCACATACATCCTACAAATTACAAGCACAATGCAATCTGGGTAAGTCGGGCAGTTTTTAGCCTGTCCGAAAATAATTGAGGATATTTTGAATCAAAAAGAAAAGGTACTGTACGGTTCCTTTATTGTATCTACCTCTGCAATTTCACTTTTTCCCATTCGAACTTGAAGTTTTTTTCACGAGCGAAGCGAGCGAGGCATCCGAGCACGAGTAGAAAAAGAGTATTTCTCTAGTGTTTTCACGAAATATTAAAAAAAAACTTTGAAAAGAAACACAGATTAAGAACTCATAACTGGCATCTGTCAAAATAAAGTTTAGAAACAATGTCAGTCAATATACCAAAATAAATTTAAGTTGTACAATTATTGTGAAATATTGTAGAAAAAGAAAGTATATGACATAATTGTAAACTATAAGTTTTGCAGTATCCCTATTAAATCAGAATTTTCAATAAGTAAATTACTAATAATTTTTAAAATAGCACATCGTAAAATAACACTAGTTAACACTGCTTTGCTTACTTTCCTCCTTTAGAGAGGAAAAACTTACTTCGCCATTTCGTTAGAAGAAAATGGTGATTTTTGAAAATCCTTTATAAAAAACGTAACTATATGGAATTATGGATTGAAAATATGTATACCTATACATATCACTTCACAATTATTAGATTGTCCGAATTTCGCATGTCCAGATTACAGAGTTTGCACTGTATTTTCTACTTTGTTCCTGTCATACATTACTAAAGTATTTCATCTCTTGTGAGTGCACATCGCCCACTAAAAGTAGAATTGTCAAAGTAGTGATGAACGACAACTATCAACAGAATATTAGCGATAGATATTTATGTGTTTATCCGATACGGACCATGAGCTTGACCGGTGAAAAGCTTAGATAAAATGGACTGGGGACTGCAGATACTGATGAAGAATTGATGGCCGCAGTTTTGACAGGTAAAAAACTTTAAACCAAAGACGACATAGATTGAAGGAAAAAGAAACTTCCACAACTCATAAATAAATTATTTATTGGAGGGCCTTAAAATTATTTTTATTTATTACCTACAATTTTGTGAATTTTTGTTACATTATAATTATTGTATATAAAACAGAAACATGTGCATGTAAAATAATTTTCGCACGTGTGAACATTTTCTAATAACAATCATGAATTCCCATAAGGCAATGATTGATAACCGCACAAACGGTAAAATATGTGTTTATTATACACAGTACCTGGAGATGGCGTGTACATTCGACGGTAATACAGAAAATGGAACGATAGAACACTTATTTGTTTATCCCCCGCTGGGAAAGGATTATATGGTCCAGGTAGAAAACCTTGGCCAGGCAAAGTGGCACGAAACGACACTATTAGGGACTTAGAACGAAAATGCACGGCACGAATGTACATGCTGCTGTACCTGGATGCCACAATCAAGTTGGGTGTCCAAAGCATGAACTCTATATTTATATTTTTATTTAATCAACAATCATAGTAACACTGACATTTTTAGCTATATCATAGCAAACGATAGATAAACATTGTTCACTTTACATGCATATTAAACTTTCGTGCACTTTACACTTTACAGTAATGCTGTATTATAACGTTTGTAATATTATACATTTTCGAAGTAACCGATTTTTGGTGGAGGTGGAAAAACTGTGTTTTGAAACTCAAGCAAATAATTTATTTAAAAACCAGTCAACATTTTCTATGGGCAGTTTAAGAAATTTCAATCTGTAAAAATCTGTTAGGCTATTCAAAACACAAAAGTTTTTATTATTATTATTATTATTCGAGTTTTGTTTGTTGAAAAAACTAGAGGCCCCCGTAAAAAAGTTTCTACATGAGAGTAAAACAAAATTTCTTCTTAATTCACCTTACTGTTAATTCGTACCCAATGTCGTGGAAATCAATTTCTATAAAAGCAAAACTACAGTTCACTTTTTCTGTCGAAAACAAAGTCATCTGCCTAAATAGTTAACGGCTTGTGAGCGATTTGTATTAAAATTTCCACGCAGCATCGGTAGCGGATACATATGTTTGCAGCTGTACACTCGTTAAAACTTTATGATACGTGGTCGGAGTCCGTGTGTGCGTTGTATGTATGTTTCAGACGTGACGCGATGAGCGTAAAACGGAAACTTGCAAAACAGGAAACGCTGCAAGCGTTTATGTTACCTCGTCTTGCGTAGTTACCGACTTCATTTCTTGTTTGGTTCTTCCTTAATTTTGAGGATGGCGCCGCGCTTGCTTGCTTGCATGCGTTTTCCAACTTGCGGCTGTTGACACACCACGTAATTGTATTATTAATACTTCCAAGAGGTACTGTGCTGATGTCACCCAATTTACCACAATTAAACCAGTGACAATTCAAATACATCTGTTTTTAATTTCTTATGCAAACACAAGTGTAAGAATAGGACTCATTTAAAAATAAATAGGTAACTTTTTGCAGAAATACAAATTGAAGATGTATGATGAAAGACGCCTGGATATAGAATTACAAAACTTACATATATTTAAAAAATAATTGCAAAGCAGATTTCAAAGTTGGAATAGGTAATTAACCGGACAAAAACCAATAAATACCTACAATTTATTTGAAAAGTACTAATACTTTTTTTAATTATTAAAAAAAAATGTTTAGTACCTACTACTAATAAATACTACGCAATACATATTAGTTTAGTGGTTAATATAATTTTTAAATTTTTCGACACAATCAGATTATCTACCAGATGTATTTTTGAAATCTGGTCAGGAATGAAGAACAATGTTAATTTTTTTAAAATTTTGCTGTTGTTACTACGTTACTACGTATCTGGAAGAGAGCCGTAATGCACTACAAAACAGCAGAAGGAGCCAAATTAAGAAAGAAACAGACTTATGGCGTATAGCATTTGGAGATTATTTCTATCACTGTCTCATATAAAACATGGGCAAAATACAAACTTGCCTCAGCAACTCTAACGCGCGCGTCATTTAGACATACGTAGTATAGAGTTCACTGTTTAGTACCTTTTGATTTGAGATGAAAATTGTAAGTACAATAATACAAAACTTATAATATATATAATATAAAACTTCACAATATGTGACCACAGTGGATCATATTGCTAAGTAAATAGTCAATTAGCACCTGGTATATCTAGACCAGGTACAAGAAAATGGTGTGTTGACCACATCAGATTTTTTATTTAATTAAACGTTTCTAGTTTTGACCACTCACAAGAACAATTAATTAAGATGAGACGAAAAAGGCGAGGAAAAGATAACTGGAAAGTTTACTTCAGTAAGCTAGTAAAAAAAATTTGTAAATTTATAAAGTAGAAACGTTTAAAAAATGTAGTTATACTAGTTTAACGAAAAGAAATATTAAAGGTAAGGTTAATGAAAATCACGTGGAAGATTTTTTTCATGATTCTGAATGGTCTATACATTACAAAAAAAAACAAGAATATTGGTTCCACTCTACCACAACAAGATAGATGATAAATAACGACGAAGTTTCTCTTGGATGAGATTTATTTAAAATTAAATTTTTCACCTGGCACATAGAAAATGTCAGGAGCGGAGACAAGTTGTCAACGGGTCGTTAGTACTACAAGTGAGACAGGTCCTATATCATACTGTCAATAGTCTATACTTAGCAACACCGCCGTACCGAGCAACACTTGGCCAATTTGTATCTGTTCATCACAGTTCACCGTTTCCTTTGTAGTTCGCAATCGCAACACTTTCATCCCATACATTCCCAAAAGACGTTTTATTAATAAAGGTATAATTGAAGTTAATTCCGAAACAGTTGAAAAACACCAGTCAGTAAACAAGCGGACATGTAGCCATTATGATGGGGCAGACAACAAAACAAATTTCATTTAAAAACAACAATGCAGCAGAATTTTCCCACGTAACCATAGCTACGCACACAAACACGCTCGCAGGGCCGGCTCAAGGCGGGATGCAGGTGATTATTTAAAATACATATTTACTATTATTTTGCATATTAAAATGTTCAGATAATTACCTACCTTCTGCTATAAAAAATCGCATTTTCAACATTCACTGTTTTTATCGATATGAGTAATTCGTAATTCCACTCCTGTATAAAGTAAGCCATAAACAAAACTCAATTTTATCACTGCTTCATATTTCTAATATTTGACGGTGAAATGATTAGATTTTGGGAATGCACTCGAGCATTTTATTTCATCCGAATAAATTTCTGTTTGACATCTCAACCTTGTCACCTGACAGCAATTTGACTCGAAAAATTGTTTTAAAATAAAATCGCTCCATCTACGATGTCGTGATTTTATAAAACAATTTTTTTTAAAATTGCTAGGCAACAAGGTTTCAATACAAACAGAAATTTATTCAGCGAAATAAAAAGCTCTTGTGTAATTACAGTTGAAAATTTATTATTTCAAACCTCAAAAGACAGCATGCCTGTAAAGTGCACGAAAGTTGAGTAGGCATGTAAACTACACAGTTTCTCTATCTGTTATTTTCATTATTACATTCATTCACAAAACAATAATAATGTGTACCTAAGAGCGAAATGTTACATACTGTGTATGTTATTTAAGAAAAATGAAAGTAAAATGAGTTGTAGAAAAAATATAGTCTGCAACACGTGTCAAAACACTTTTACATGCTCATGTTTTTTGCGGAATTCTTCTTTGGGCCGTGGCTCAAACGAAACACTCGCATGTAAGATTCTTTTTTTGACACACTTGATACACAATAACAATTTTACGCCTACCACCGAAAATCATTCACTTTGAAAATGTATGATGACTAACGTTAAAAAACAACATAACTGTAAAGTGTATTGTATAGTATAACACGTTAACACGTGCAAAAGTGTATGAACCATTCGAAAGCAACATTTGAAATTTAAGTTTCTAAAGATTGATTTCTTGTAAATAGTTTTATCAGAGAAGAAGTCAATTTATTAAAATGTAATACATCAACCTCAAGTTTTTATATTTATATATTCTGTAACAAGTGTCGAAAATTAGTGTGCTTCATGCGTTTCTTCAACAACTTCTATTTATTTAAGTATGTACATTTTAACTGAAAAACAATGGATCGGAATAGAAAATGATGTTTTAGACCATTGCTTCTTCAAATCAAATTATTGTCATTTATGACCATTAGTACATCTTTATTTCTCGGCCAGCACATACAAGGATTTAAAAAATGATTGAAAATTGTATCATGGCGCTGTCAACCCTACAGCCGGTCCTGTTCACTCATACCTCAACACACGGCTCTCGGGCAGACAATGAACGTTTAAGTGATGTTAAGTGGTTAAATTGCTAGGTGGAGGTATGAAAGCAATATCCCTGTGCTCTGTGTTGGAGCTTGCTTTGCTGAGTGAGCGTGTATAAGCTCTGTGTGTATAGGGGCTTGCAACTCATGGATATCCTGATTTGTAATGAATTAATGCGTTCTAGGAAGGTAGCCGTTGCCGACGATGTCTGCTTTAATTGGATCTCCAGACGGATCGCTTTATAATTCTCTGAATCGCCAGACGGCAGATGGACGCAATTTTTCAGCGGATATTCATATTAGAAATGGTCTTGGGATTTATAAGTCCCGGAAACAAAACCACCACCCCTAAATGGTCTGATCGAATTCAAACATACTACCTTACACCTTACAATCTGACTCTGGTCAAAGGAGAAGGAAGGATCAGACAAACGGTCTAGATCTAGATTTGTAACCACCACCTCTACTGGTCCGATTGAATTCATACATACCTACTTTTAAATTACTAATACTAATTTAAATCGAAAATTAAAGATCTTTTAAGAGAATATAAACCATTTACAGCAGCCGAATTTATATCTAGAATTAAACAATATTAGTTGTCCTGGATTTTGTACTAGGCATATTAAGTTTGTTAAATTGTTTTTGTGACATGTGTAAATACTTTATGTATATTTAGCACCAATAAATAATCTTATCTAATCTAATCTAAATCTGGCTCTGGTCAAAAGAGACCTGCATGCGAAATCTCATGAGGGTCAGACAAACAGTCTAGATAGATTCTAGATTTTTTTAAACTTTGATTTTTACTTTAATTTATAATAGGTACAGTACTCGTTAGTTGATTTTCATTTACTTTACGGCAACATACCTAAACATGTATACCCAAAAATGTAGGAACAACGACCTGTATAAATTAATGGATCTTTATGATCTAAATTATCAAGACCCCTATCACTATAATTAAAATAATTGCTTTATTAAAGTTTTCTTTAAATAGACCAGACTTCCATCAATTTAAAGTATAACAACACTTTAATTCCCTACATAAAATACTATTCATTGAAACAAATAATACCGAATATATCATCATCAAAATACCTCAACCGAGACCTCAACCCTTACACAAATTCTTAAGGATAATGATACCGAAACTTCAACCATGTTAAGAATGTGAAACTCATGTCATGAACATTAATGTTTATTGTGCAAATTACAAAGATTTTTTTATGGTTTCACAGAATGCCAAGAAGAGCGTCATCATCAATAAATCCTAATTGTTTTCGTGCCACGTCATTTTGAAGATGCGGGTCTATATTATTTTTTAAAGACAAAATGAAATTGAAAATAAGGTGAGGCATAAACCGACAGTTATTGGCAACTTTGTATTTAGTGGAGAAGTGGATGTGTGCAACCAGTTTCCTGTTGTGGTTTCTTACCTTTCAGATAAGAAAAGAAAATAAACACGTGATTCACAATTACGCAAATCAAACAGAAATTATTAGAAATACAAAAATACAGTTATTGTACCGAGCTGTAAGTCCCTTTTATGTTATGCCCTGTTCACACGTTGCTACTTTGAAGACACATTCGTGCTACTGTAGCATGAAAAAATCTGAGTCGCTTGTCAAATAGCAGCGCTGCTAATTTGTAGCATCAAAGTATCAAGAACTACTCGTTGATAATTTCACATCGTTGATCGTTGTGTGTGTAGATAGCGATTTTTGGCGGTAATTGTTTCGATTTGAATTTCTTTTCATGCTACAGTAGCACGTATGCGTCTTCAAAGTAGCAACGTGTGAACAGGGCATTACTTCACATAGGAGTCGCGGAACTAAAATATATCTGAGGACTCAAATAAATTACCAAACAAGTTCCAACAAGTTTGAAACTAAATTATATAAAGCCTAAATTTTTGTGACGTGTGAGTTCAATAAGCTAAATATTTGTTTGCAAAAGACATAACTGCTGCAGGTTTATGAAATTATGAATGTTAAAAAAATCTAATTTATACCTACTTACATTTGTAGATCTGTCAAATTTTTTTAAGTATTGATGTGGTAACGATTATTCAAAAACTGTGTGTATTTTTATTGAGATTAAGTAATAAGTTTAATATTAACAATCAATCTAAATATTATTTTATTAAAAAAATATACACAGATCTATAATTCTTCATTTTGCTCCTTAAGACCGAATTGTAATTTGCAGTACACTAAGCCAATAAAAATATCACCTAATGAATGATGATCTTAATATTGTTGGATACTAATTTTATTTCTGGCGCCTTGTGAATGGAAATGAAAGAATCGCTTAATAAATTTCGCACGCCATGAATTATTAGTGTTGAATTAAATAAATTGGTAAACACTAGTAGATCACTCTGGTTCAATAGGTTAAAAATAAGTTGGCAATAGTCACAAAAGAAAAGAAAGTCGCTATTTATGAACTGTTAGACGTATGTACATACATGACAAGCAGCAATTAATCAGGATATCAAATTTAGGCTTGAAGCCAATTCTCAATGCTATTATTGCAGGAGATCTGTTGTCCTCAATTTATTAAATTAGTGAATAAGACTGCTAGTAGTACTCTATAAATCCCAATTAGTGTTAGACGCGAAACAACATCCATTGTGACCGGTGTCATAGAAATGGGGGTTTCCGGGTTTAACCCTGTCCCCTTGAAGAATAATAAATTATAAGTTCACCTCTTGTTCATCTACATATTGGGTAAAATAGAAAATCGTTTTCATGTTAAGATTTTCAATACCTATATATTTTTAAAGATAACGACAGACAAAAAATCTCTGGCGGGATTCAATTTAATTATTTCTCGTCTTTTGATTACAAAATATATAAACACATGAGAATTTTCTCTTCATGTTTATCATATTGGTACCTATCAGTACCAGTACAGAAAAATTTCAATTTTATTAATTTTTAAAACTAAATTATTCTAGATTTTCCATTTATAATTTACTTCGATTTCTTATTTACAGGTCCAACAAGCTCAAAATATACCTAACTACAATACTAAATAGGTACCTTTTCAATTTTCACCAACTGTTTTAATGCTTAAGAAATATGTTTAATTCATATGTACTAAGAGCAACGCATAAAAACAAAACTTAAGGCATAATGCACAAACATAATTATTGACATGTGTCATATTTATTATTTGCTTCAAGTTATAAATTTCTGTCTGTTTCTAAATATAGAAACAAATAATGTCATCTCTTAAACAAAATAAGTAATTATGCATTACGCTTTACCCACAAATCATTATGCATTAAGCACTAAAACAGTCGGTGGAAATGAGGCTTTAGTCAACAATTTCCGTTTCTTCCTAAATCCTGGATGACACGACAAAAATTATCGACAATTTGTTATCTTATGGGCAATTTGTTGAGCTGCATAATGGTAATAATATCCGTCTTGGAATCCAGATTTAAAGAAGTCTCATGTTTAGTGGGTCGAAACATTATTCTCGTAGAAGGTTAATTTTAATTTATAATTATAAATTATTCAACAGTTTAACGATAGTAATAATTACTAGGTATCTATATTAACTCAGGTTATTTTTAAAAATTTCACTTTTAATCTAAGTTATTTTCTTCTATAACTTCAATTTTCCTCTTCCCCATTGAGAAAATCTGTCTACGCTTTTGATTGTATAGATTTTTGCATGAGACTAGCAGCGAATGTTATATATTTAGTCATATCCATTATATACGAATTGCCGTTTGAAAAGACGTAAAGCAAGGCTCACTAGATGGTAGTAAATCTCCTGCCAAGCCGAATGATATCGGCAATAACTGACATCATATATCAAAATCGGTGATGAACCAGTTTTTGCCGCATGATATGGCAAGTTTCGTTAAAAATAAAACGGATAAAATCCCTCCAGGAAGTGAAGGAAAAGTGAAGTAACAAAACAAACTTGAAAATAATCTGTGAGATTTTCGTGAGTGCTGGAATGTTTCGATAGTTTGGCAAGTCTACTAAAATAGCCCGTGGCGGCGGAGGCGGCGGCGGAGGTGGCTGCGTCCTGTCGGCCACACCTGGCGTATCGGATGACTAACAGCGCCGCCACTACACGTGCCGACCAGCGGAACTTCCAACTTCGACGCTATTTTCACCTAATTTTATTGATATTAACACTTTGCAGGTAAAAAAATATTTTACTAACTTTCTAAAAGAAATCAAATTCAAGTTATTTTACGTCGAAGTGCAGCATGACACGAACAGCACACGACAATCTTAAAGATATATAAGGATTGATAATTAATCGGGGCCTCTATTTTGTAACTAGAAAGCGAGAACGAATACGAATTCAATATGGCTGAATATGGTTCACTGATAATTTCTCGATGTACTGCAAGCATAATATTCCAGTAGAATACGTATTCGTGTGGTCACGACCACTCGAATAGCATTTTCGTATAGAATTTGTAGAAATGGCGACTGCAAAATCTTTTACTAAGTGGTTGTAATTTTCTTAGTCTATACGAATTGAATTCGTTCTCTCTTTCTAGTTACAAAATAGACGCCCGGATCTTACAGTCCATTCAATTATTTTTATTTTGCTGGTAGAATTTACTCCCAATTATGCTAGAATCGTAGATGTTATTATAGTGGAATCCAACCACTTCGACCGATTCGTCTCGGTGCAGTCGGAATCTCAATCCGTGCGACGACCTTAGAAATTCAAAGCGGCGACGAAGAGATTATTTTTGCAACCAGGACTACAATTTTAAACGATCAAGTGGTAAGCAGGAAGCATCTGACTGCGATTCAATTGCAAGATGTCTTACAATTTAACGACAATCACACCATGCCGGCCGAGATACTTGAACCACGGGGAACTCCGGGTACGTACGTCATCACATGCAGAAAGCTAGAACTACAGTCTTTTTCAAGGTTCTACAAATATAGGTACTATTTAACATTTAATCAAACATTGAGAAAAATATCCTTTGAGGTATAGTTTTTATTTTAAAACCATCTGTATTTTGAAATGCAAGATGTTGATATTGTGGAGTCCAACTACATATGCTGGATTTATAGATGGAACGGAACACTCTATCTATATTGTGCTACCATTTGTCACATTTCAAAATAATTTTCTTTAAGAGGCCCGTCTACCTTCTTAAAATCCATCTAACGTAGCGAGTGTTTTGTGGCCAGTACAAGAATAGGAAAATTGTATTTCAACAAGGAATATATACTTAGGATCAAGTAACAGTTGTACCATTTTAAAATTTTAATAAAAACATTGTACATGATTTTCTAATTTATGCAAACTTAACACGGTTATATCTGCTGATAGAAATTTATTTTTAAAATTTTAAAAAGGCACATCTGTAGATCCATTCTTTCTATATTATAAATGTTTATAAAATAATTACCTTGAAGTCAATAATAAACTAACAGTTTACTCGCAACGAAAACATTTTTACAGTATTTTTCAACTTTAAATTACGAGTTTCAGGCTGGTTTTAGGCAGTCGTAGTAGTGGGGAAAAGAGTGTAATAGACAAAAAACGTATTTTAGGAATTCGGACAAAACCTAGACGGGTCGCTTAAGTGAAATTAGCAGCAAAACATATTTTTTACTTTAACATTTTGAATACTTTACTGTAAAATTTTATCTCACACATTCTGAATTACAATAGAATAATATCGGAATAACATGAAATAAAATTTACCTTAGTAAAATAATTGATAAATCGACTAATCTGAAATACAATATTTTCTGAGTGTTAGTGTCACAGTTTGGTGCTCAATCTTGAATATTTGCAGGCAATTTAAATTTTTTTTTAGATATAATAAATTTGCTGCTCGCTTAGATACAAACGATGATAATTACATATTGCAGGAAAATTCCATGTACCGCTCAATTATTTTATAAATTGATACAAACTGTGCGACTACGTGGAGCAGTTTTATCACTTGAAACGTGCGAAGTATATGACGCGTACAGTTTCGACGATTGAAAAGTAATAGAGCGAGAATTTTCGACCATTAACTATTATTCCTGCAAGTATCAGAAATTTAAAGTAACGTTTTCTTGGTAGTAAATAATTTTGAGTGCAATAAAAACTTTGGTTTTGAAGATCAAAGCTTGTACGCAGGTACGGATGTGTTTACACCTCGCTGGATTTACGACTTCGGATTGATGTTGGCGACCGACGCATCAGAAGCCCACGACGATGGCGTCGCCAGTGGCGTTCGCACGGAAGGGCAAGGGGCACATGTATAAACAATGCAAATTATTTTTTACATAAATAAAGTTAATTTCGCTAGCACTAACAAAATTTTGAATTTTGGCTCGTTTAGCATAAAATGTTTGCATCAGTTTTTCTTTCAGTATAAGAAGGATTAAAATTCAGTGTTGAAAGTTAAATAGTATATTTTATTTTTATATTTTAATTTTAAAGGTAACTGATCAACAGGATTAACTCTTAATGACAAAATGATATGGCAGATGTTATTAAATAAACTCGGACAAAGTGATATAGATCTATTAGTTGCTGGGATCGAACTTAGATTGAGACTGGTAGCTGTACCATTGTCAGTGCCGTAGCTAGTGCTTGATGGGCCCTGTATCCAAAATTACAATAGTGGCCCCCTTCCCCTTAGGGTTGAGGTTGCAAAAAATAAAGAAATTTTCGATATTTTTCATCGCTTTCTTTTTCATTTCATACCTATATTTTTTTTAAATTGTAATTGCTTTGATAGGATCTATTGTCTCTTAATAATCTAACATCTATCTAATCCATTGCCATAGAAGGAGTTAAAACAAAAGTCAGATTTAAAATCTTAAATAACCTAGAAAGTTTATCTCCTGATATTTATTTTTAAAATTTTAAAAAGGCACCATCACTGTAGATCCATTCTTTCTCTATTAAATGTTTATGAAAACATTACCTTGAAGTCAATAACAAACTAACAATTTACTCGCCTATAGCTCGATTCCTGCTGTCATAAATGTACATTTATCAACTTGGTACCTAGGTACTTGCTACTTAAATAACAATAATCAAAATAATCTGAAAGAAATTCGGCCGCGGCACCTTATTTTCTGTGCAGACGCCCATGACGTTCGGCGTCGTCGTCGGCGGTAGGTCAGTCTACCCCGCCGCGGACACCTGCCGGAGATTTTACATCGGTTTTATTGCCAGAGAATATAAGCGGCGATGAGAGCTGCCGAGCTGCGTACGATGCGCGCTCGTAAACTCACCCATCTTTCAAAAGCCAACAAGCCGGGATTCAGATCCAGAGATGTTGGACAATTTGTTGCAAATTTATTAAAACGTAAACATAGTGTTTATAGCTGCACGGTAGAGATGTAGAATTACGGTAAATTACAAATAACAAATAACTTACCGAGTAATTAAAATAAATTACTGAAAATCATTTTAAATTACCGTAAATTCCTGAGATATTAACAATACATAATAACAATTACTGGGTTGGATGGAAAAGCAGTCATGGCTAAATCCCGCCTTTGATATGAGTCAATGAAGCATAATATTATTATTTTGTTTATATCACACTTTTTTTTTGTAATCAAGATGTTCAGGTCCGGGCTGAAGTTACTAGCGTACACTTATTTTACTGGGATCATTACTTGATCCTAGGGTAAATAGCTATTTCCACTTTCTCTTACTAGGTAATAACTTTTCGAAGGATGTATGCAGTGCCTAATATCGCAGTCTTCCTGCATTACCTGGGATTTTGTTAAGGTAAGTAGACAAGTTCTTACTGATATTCCCAGTTGTTCCTACCACAGCTCGGATTACTTGCAACGTAAGATTCCACATCCTGCTGATTTCTATTTTTAAGCCTTGGTATTATTATTATTATTTTTCTTTTTCTCTCTTCAGCTAAATAAAATTCTACGACCTGTTGGGCTAAGTATATACAATATTATATATATTGAAATTATATTATTATTAGTTTATAAGTATCAAGAAAATTTTAAAGAAACCATTGAAAATGTCTCCGAACGAATTAATTAGTGAATACCTCGATGACACGAGTGAACACTCGGGCGGATGAAATGTGGCCTTTCTGCTTACATTTTAGAAAGAGACAGAAAATAATTTACAGTTATAAAAAGTTTGTAAACTACGGTAATTGTTTTTTTTGTAATTTACCAGTAGGTAATGTTAACATTTGGATTCCTTTCCTACAACGATAGAGTGTCTGCCTAACATGCTAGCGGTTCGCAGTTCGATCTCAGCAACCGACAAACTGGGTGTAAGTGGTTGGATTCCACTATAATTTCAGCTACTAGTTTGTCATTGGGAGTTAATCCTGTTGAACGGTTACCATGAAAAATAAAATACCATCACTGACAACAGTGAAATATCTCCGTCACAATAGAATCGCAGAACGGTGGTTCGACGGCTGAGTGAAATATTCAAAAAGAATTCGAACACACTGTTCTAATCTACATAAATATTCTGATTGGTTGTTTTATTGAACGATTCCAGATTGCATCTCTCCAGTCGAGTAGGTAAAGTTGTTGAAAAGTTTCGGATGCGGGCGCTCGAACGCTGCTGTTGCACGTGAAAAGAGAAGAAGAAAAGGACACCAACCCGGAAAAAACATTTTATTTCCTAGATTTTAAACTAATCAAATAAAAATGAAAAATATTACCTATAGGTAGATACTTCTTTTTTCTTTAATTCCACATTTTGTAAACTTTGCTTTTATTTGTCAAGCGTAAACAAAATTCATATAACAAAAAAAAATCTCGTAACAATCCAGAACTGCTATCGGTTGTCTGCCGTTTGAGTAAAATTTTCATAAATTATTTGTAAATGTAAAACTATATTTTCTTTATTCTTTAAAAAATTAGATATACCTAGTTTAATAAATAATAAATAGACTGCTGTATTTTCAAAATGAAGTCAGTTTTAGTAGGTACCTAACTAAATTTGATGTTTTAATGACATACCTAACATAATCAATAATAATTATCTCGATAATTATAATCTTCATTATTATTTATTAATATAGAAGTCAAAGTTGACTTTCACTTACTGATAAAGCTTTGCAGAAAATTACAAATTAAAAATAAACGAAATTAGCAAGAAAATAACAAATGTGAACTAAAATGAGTACCTAGTTACTATTTATGTGTACTATTGGTGTGAATTTCTCGGGCATTGGATTGATGGGTTAATATTTCATTACCTAAAGACAAGTTTCAATAAAAACGAGTATAACACCTTGAGTGACCCTTTTGATTGTTTGTTTACTTGCAGATAATTTGATCATTTACTAACACACATTATTTAACTTTTTCCGCTTATTCAGGCCTTAGCATTTTAGTAAAGACATCGTAAATTCATGTTTATAATTATTTTAAAAAGAAAGTTTCATTAGAGCGTCTAAAATCCAATTAGAATTAATTACAAAGTTTCCGCAGATGTTTTCCCTCATTTAGAACAAATCACATAATTGCGTCCATAATTCCTGCAATTTAAAAACAGCATCCAAAACAACAGTCCATTCTCCTACTATCCTGGTCGTTTCCAGTGGCGCACACAGAAATTTTAATTAGAGGGTGCAGTTATCTAGATGCTATTATTAGATTTAATAATTTCACAGGTAAATACCTGAAAATTGAAGTATATACTTTTGTAAGCGAGAATAAAATTAACGTGTTCCTATTTCTATGTAAAATAAAATGGAAATGAAAATTTGTTTATTACTTTTAATACCTAGTACGTAAACTATAACAACATCACTAGTGGGGTAGTAGATATTTTTATAATACCTACGTCTACTTTATAAACCTTAAAACTATTTTTATTATGGTTAGTATTTAACTTCCTGTACCTATATTAGGTACTAAAACATATTCAAACAGAATAGCATGTTACTATGTAACGTATACTTATGTAAAAATAAAATAGGCAAACTTTTGCCGACAATTGTTGCCAACTCTGTAATAACCCAAAGCCATTCATAATTACGAAATAATTTTTTCACATTCGGAAGGACGTTGCTTGGTAACCGCCCGACTCCACAGACGGCGGGCTGTTAACATAAAAGCAACGTACTTGAGGTAGTTAAAATTATTATCAGTTATTTATCAATGGTCGAGGGTTATCCGGAAAAATTTTCGCAGTTGTAATTTAATTATTTATTGAAAACACGGCAGTCATTTTTAAACTTAAATTAAATTACATAACCGTCAATCATTCTGTCATATGTTATTGTCATTTTGACATAAGTGATAGTGTCCTATGGGTTGCTTTCAGTTTAATATTGGTCTCATTGACTAATTTCTCGCACGTGAACAGAAATGGAAGAATTTCTTTGGATATTTATTTAACCAAAAAATTTTCGTTCAAATTTACTTCATAAAAAATAATTATTAATATAATAAAATAATAGTTAAAGTCGGTAAAAGTAGTATTCTAATCTTATTCCAGTATAATATGGCAATTTACCAATCGAATGATTGCAACACCGAACACCCAACTGTAGCATGAGTAAAAGTGTCATATGGTTCTAGACTTGTTAAATAATAATTTAATGAAATTTTAGTAAATGGCGCATTGTATCGTTATACAGAAACATACGTGGTTATAATTTTAGTACAGGATAACATAAAAAAGTTTAAAAATTTCTAAATACCCAGCTGCATCCCCCTGGGTGCGCCACTGGCCGCCGACGCCGCTGCAGGGAAATGATGAATGAGTCCACTCTCGCAGAAACAAGACACGGCCCGAATAAAAACCGAACTAACCTCGTGACAGTGCGCTTGTTTTATGGAGCACTTTTCTTCTGTTGTGAGATTTTCACAATTTACAGTGGGCACGTCTTGGGTGGCTATGAGAGAGGAGACGATCTCACGGCGGATCGCCGCGGATGATGGAGATAAACGCGCTCTATTTGCCCCGAGGATGATGCAGTTGCCTTTCCACTCCCTCAAGGACTTACACACACCGACTTAGGATTGCTTTATTTGTTAGACTTTGAACTTGAAAACCGACGCGATACACACGGGGAATTACAAACAGATGCCGGACCTCTAATGACAACTGACCACCGCTGATATACTGAACAATATTACAAAATAGTTGCTTAGTAGCAAATTTAGAACGATGATAATTCTACTAAACATTTATTATACCTAGGTATAACCCATTCCACCACAAATCTTGCAACTTTATATACTTTGCATTTTCACTTTTTGTTTCCAGATTAAATGACAAACGATTCTTGAAAATCGTCTAATAAACTGATGGCGATACAATCGGCATAAGCAATCATTTAATTATTCATCATTAATTTAGTAAATTTATAAGAAATTAAAAATAATGCAGGTATTATTTTGTAATTTAATTGTTTATAAGTTTTTCTCATTATATAGGCTGATTCAAGATCAGCTCCCTCACGGTAGTAACGAATATTTCTCAAATGCTGCGGTATTGTAAAAGTAACTTCTGTAAACTAGAATCTTAATTATTATTCATGGAGCAATACATGACGGAAATCGCGTGACCTACGTGAATATTTTGGTATACAAAATCGACCTTCTGAGCGAACAATTTTTGGGTTTTAATAAGAAGGTGCCACTAGTCACACAGTCGCAGAAACAATCACGTTACTGCGAAAAAAAGACAGTATCATCTCATAAAACGACGACATCAATTGGCCGCAAAGACCATGTGAATAACTCATCTTTCTCTGGGTATATTTGAAGAGTTAATACATAGTAAAATTATTAGGATCACTGATGCCACAATAATGTCTGCTTAAAATTTTGACGATCCCGAGTCTGATACTATTGGATCCGAACTCACTATTATAACAAGAACATTCACCGTCATTTAATTGGGCTGAATAATTTTCCTGCTTCTTTTCACCCAAAGAAAATATCTGTAAAATTATCATTTGCAATTACACTAGAGTTATTTATTTTATAGAATATACATTTATTTTTAACAAAAACTTGGTTGCCTAGTAATTTGACGAAACAAACTGACTCTGCGGACTCGAATTTTTTTAACTCAAATTACTTATTGGAAACCAAGCTTAAATTTATAAAATCCAGATAAAATAAATATCTCGAGTGTAATTCGGTATGATGATTTTACGAATAAAAATGGCAGTTTCTTGACTTTTCAATTCGGTTTTGTTATTCAAAGCAACATGATGCCGATTTTTAAAAATTTTGAGCTGTTGTCATGACAATCATTAAAAGGTAAATAAAAATGTATTCGATTTTTTTATCAACTAGGTATAATTACAGAAGAGCTTTTTTCGTCGGATGAATTTCTGTTTGTATTGAAATCTTGTTGCCTAGCAATTTGAAAAGAAAAATTGTTTAATAAAATCAGGACACCGTAGGTGGAGTGATTTTATTTTAAAACAATTTTTCGAGTCAAATTGCTGTCAGGTGACAAGGTTGAGAAGTCAAACAGAAATTTATTCGGAGGAAATAAAATGCTCTAGTGTAATTCAACGAGATAATTTAACGACTCCTTTGGTTCTTCTTCACAAATATTCCCAAAATCTAATCATTTTAGTGACAAATATTAGAAATATGAAGCAAATGACAATTTAGTTGCTTTGTTTATTGTTTAGTTGCTAAGAAAAAGGTAAATAAGGTTTTATCACTTGCAGAAAGTTACTTTCCTTTTTATCCGCTATCAAAGCGATAAAATTGTGTTCTGTTTATACACGAGTGGATTTATCAAAACGCATGATTAAATTTATAAATAATCAAAAAGATGCCTAATATTCTTAACAAACTTCGTTTTAATAGAAAAATAAATAATAATATACTAGTAATAAGTAGTCATAGACCATAAAGGTGCACCTATACAATTTTAATTCCTCTTGATTTTGTGGATACCGCTTCAGTAAGCAATATCTCTCTACTTATCTTCAATAATAGGTCTTCCATTTATTGCGAATGGGTTAATTTATCTAACACATAAGGTCGGTAAACTTTGCACAAGAAGTCAGGCAGTCAGGGGAAGCAGAACCCGCCGCGGTGTTTGACTTTCCTCCGTGTGGGACTCAGCGATTCATAGCTGATTAACTGTCAAGATCTCGTGCGATGATAGACTGAAGATTACGTTTCGTCTTCCCGGTAAACGTAGAAAGTAGATGGGTGGAGAAGTTTCGCCATTTACAGAAGAAAAAAATCATTGAGGTGCACTTTGCGGTGTTAGAACCGAAAATTTATTATACGTGACAAAGCAATACCTTGGAATATACATTTTATTGTCGAAGTTCATTAAAAAAATGATACTATTTAAAGTGTGTTGTCTGGATAATCAAAGGATATTCTTAATTCTTATAATTTTCATAATGAAGATCCATGAAAAAATATGTCCATTTTTATATTTAATTTATATTATTTGTCATTCTTCAAGATATGGACCTTTCAGAATGTTAGCTTGATTTTAGGAGTAATATCAAAACATTAGCGGTAGTAGGTTATTTTTGAGAATTGTTTTGTCGTTGCCATGGCAACTTATGTTTGACAATTTATTTCACGAAACAAAACGTTATCTGATAATTTCACGTATCGTAGTTAAAAGAAAATTTTCGTGATGTCTTGTGCAGTGAAATTGCAATCAGTTGCCGATGCCATGGAAAAAATTCTCCTAAAAAATTATTTTCTTGAATGATATTTACGAAGACTATTTCCCTCATAACATTTAAGCCAATCAGAAGTCTGACATTTCTGAATGTCGTCCAATCAACGTAGAATTACACGATAATTTTGCACTAGTGCAAATTATCGTATTTGGATACGGCGTGGCAATGTGATTCTGACTTGCTGTTAAAGGAAGTTTTTAAATTTTCTTTTATTTTTCATGAGAGAAACAGCGTTTGGCTAAATTTTAATCGGGAAATAGTCCTTCGAATATCCCTCGTGCATGTAATTGTCCATAATTTTCTCTCGTGCGCATTCGCGCACTTGAGAAAATTATCGACAATTTGACATGCGCTTGGGATATTATATGACAATTCCACTCATAGTTTTTCATCCAATCAAAACACAATATTTTGCTGAATTGTACCAATCACAAACGAACTACAGTGACAATTTTCACTAGTGAAAATTACACTGACAATTTTCACTTGTGAAAATTGCCGCGAAGCGTTGCTTAGATATTATGTCAGTTGATTGTTTTAAAAATACATCACTTTTTTGGAATAAATAAAATAATTCGAGAAATACCATACGTGACTATGATTTTTTGGTTATTTTTGCCGTCTGGTCACGATTGCTTGTTGCGTCGAAAATAAACACGAGTGCGTAGCAAAAATTGCCGGCAAAATCATAGTCACTAATGGTATTATATATGAATATTTTAGTTGCATCTGGTGTGAAATAATTTCACCTTTCGATTGATACCTTTGGAAATGGGGAACAGGAATTTGCATAAATGTGCAATGCAATGCTAATTACCTATGTAAACATTCCACCCGGTATGTTGTCATTAACATTATTTTACATTTTTAATTCTATTGGTTACATTACGTCGTTCGACGTAATCATCTGCCAAAAGGCATTCACTATATTTGGATACTTAAAATACGTATATTTGCTGCTTTATAAAAGAATAAGTTGTAATTGAAAAAAATATTTACAAAATAAGAAATAGGTAATTATCATGATACTCTGCGCAGTATTACAAAAGGTTTTTGGTAATTATTTTTGTTTGAATTCTTCAAATGCATATTTGTGCTCGAGTTTATTTAGAGGTTTTTGTTTTTCAAATATACTTCATTTTTCCAACCTAAAAATTAAGATTAGACTTTGCTGCAGTTAGTATTGTCCCAATAATTATTTTTTCGATTTCTCTCTTACACGTTGTTGAAATACTCGGTCAAATCTCTACCAGGATATCCATAACATTACGACTATCATACCTAGAAAATTGAAAAAGCCACTACCGCTAATGTTTTGAACCTAAGTGCTGGAAATGTTGGCAACAGTAAGCGAGTATTTTAAATTAAGAGCTACATTACCGTCGTTGGTGTGTGAATCGTGCAACTTTATGTGGGATTTATTTTTGCTGCGGTTATATACGTATTTGTTTTGAGTTTTACGTCGTTGTTGGATTTGAGAAGACTATGCATTTGCGAGACGCGGAATTAAATTATGGAGAGAAGTGTATTACCATTACCTTACGGGTAATTTAATAGTGTTCTTTAAATTATCTTAACTGAGAACAGAATAAATTGCTTTAAATTTAGAATAATATATAGTAAGATTTAGCAGATCTTTATTATTTATATTATAATCTTTGACCACAATTTACCACTGTTCTTTTAAATGATTTTATGACTTAAGACATTACTATGGGTCCTATTATTCGTGTAATACTGACACAACATTCACCTTTTTCTTCAGAAGTTACTAAATTTTCTGCCCGTTTTTAATAATACACCAAATCTAAAATTGTCAAAGACAAAGCAGAATATTACTATGTTAAATTGTATGTCCTACTTAGGTACATACCTATTGTATTGTATGCATTATAGGTGGTTATTGTCAAAACTTTGGATTTTCATAACGACCGTGGTATAATAATAATTAAAATTGTAAACGAGACATTTTACTTTGACTATTTGTTTTTATATATTTGGTCTCTGATCGTAGCAACTGACAGAAAATAAGTGCAGGTTATCGTAATAAATTCTTAATGCACTAGGGAATAATGTACTACAAACGAACGAATGAATGTTCACCCACCATACTAGTGACGCCAAGTTCGATCCTAGCAACAACAAAAAATACCAATAAGTCCGAATGGTTGGATTGTAATTTATTAACATCTACGATTCTGTCGTTGCCATGTTATTATATCAAATGGTTACCATTAAAATAAAAAATGTACCTCACTTTTAAGGAACAAATAAACAGTATAGCTACAACCTATGCAAAATAATTTGTTTATTTTATTTTCTTCTACTTACAAGATGATGGAAATACAAATAATTATTTAGGCTAGCAGAGGCCTTGCAAGTCAAAGAAATTAAACCTCTCGTTGGAAAAGTAACGTACGGCATCTAAATATAATAAAAGGTAGCAGATTAAAAGAGCAAAAAGTGAGATGTCCGCTGCAGAAATAACACATTGCAGCTCCGGTTGTACAGTTATATAGTGACATCGCTGCTAATTTACTAGGTAATTAATTGCGACGATAAAACAGGTGTATGTGGGGACGAACGCAAATTAAAATCTAATTTTGGCAGACGAGAGTGGCGCATAGCGCACTTTACCTGGGAAGAGCAACATTATTTGATGATGTGTTGGTTAATTTCTGTTGGAGTTATTAATTGGAGTAATGGACAAGTACACTACCGAAAATAATTACACGGAAGATAGTTTTAACAAGTACATAGATGATCTAGTTATCATTTTTGATAAAAGGCGAAAATAATTATGCGAATTGTTGTCTGATTCCTCTTTTGCAGATGTTCAAAGTGTAACAATATTAAGGAAAAAATTTTCTTGACTGATGTGAATATGAGGATTCTAAGAAAATTCCTGAGATGCAGGAATATTTTTATTGTCTCGCTCAACTAGTTTCGACACCCCATGTGTCTTCTTCAGGAGATGAGATTAAAAGAAATAATTTGTTACATAATTATAATATATAATACAAATTTGCTTGTAACAATATTGTTAACAAATAGTATTTTGAGCTTTCCACTAGGTTCGTAACAAGTAGCAAAAATATCTAGCGCCAAAATCGCCGCTAGCTCTGCTAGCTAGCATGTGCTAGCAAACCAAAAATTATGACGTCATTAATGACATAACATCCTTTTTGTTAGCTAAATTCGCTAGCTTGCTAGCTTCATTGAACGCAGCTATTGTAAACATTTGCCCTTTCACTAGTATTTAATTTACATATTGCGCATATTATGTCTAACTTATAATAAATGGAAATAAAAACTAGAATTTCAAAGGTCACTTTACGACTGATGTCACTTTGACATTGACAGCTTGCTGTCGCTTTGGCATTGATAACTGTTACTTTGACATTGATAACTGTCACTTTGATATTGACGCTTGTCACTTTGATATCGCCTACGTTATTTCATAATTTGTTCAAATTTTGTTGAATGAAGCATAAAAGTAAAGCCCTTATAAAAGCATGTTTTAAAACTTATAGCCGGGGAAGTATTGTGGTGGCCACAGCAGAATTTTACTTTATGCAAGGAACACAATCAAGATACAAATTTCTTGAATGGTTGGTTTAGTTATTAATAAGAAAAGAGATACAGTCAAATAGATTAGAAAAAACTAATTTAGAAATTTCCATATATCTCCGTGTTAACCACCTCTGATTTCAAAACCTTTCTACCACTCCAATCCCCTTTCGATTTGGAGCAATTATGTTTGAACTTCGTCTAGGGATTTCCCATAAACACCTCTCGAGCTCAGCCAGCACCTGCCATTATCAGCGATGGTCCTCCTCGGGACAGTAACTCCCGCTATCTAGCGTACTGTGACCAGTGCGTAGCGCTTGTTTATCTACCTGCCGGCTTGTAGTGTCCGGCGGCCACTTCTCGTCCAATTACCGGCGGGATCAATGCTGTGTCCGCCCGAGCACTGCCTACTGGGACTTGAGATTAATGTGATGAGCCCGTGTGAGGATGAGGACGGCAATGGTAGTTGGATAGTTGGTGATGATGGTGGCTTCTGAGTGGAATGTTGATTAAAGCTGGGGAGATGGTGAATGCTGACTTAAGAACTGTTCTTGTATTTGGAGTTTATTCCAAAAGTCGTGCTGAAAGGAACATTTCGAACTGTCGATTAACAACTGAACGTTTGGCGCTAAAATAGTTATTTGTGTATTAAGAGCATAAAGTGACTCTTTGTTACTCGCCTTCGGCTCGCGCTGCAATAGTGCAAGAGGAACAAAGACACTTTATGCTCGTAATACACACATAATTTTATCTACGACTAAAATTATTTGTTATAATTATAATAGTATTCAGTTAGTTCAATCTGCGTTCAATCAATTTATGCTTGATTCGCAACCATGACGATGCCAATAATATCGAAATAAATAAATAAAAAAATTTGTTTGATTCTGTCATTTTCTTTTATTTTATGTAATCAAAATGTACTTTATTGAGCGTTGTCATAGGAGACGCGCAATAAAATGTTTTTTTGCTTGGTCATCAGTAACAATCAACTTTACGTTGACAATTGAAAGCATAAATATAAACTTTTCATAGTAGTCGTAGATAAAATAAATAATTTGATTTTATCGTTTACTATTTACTATTTAGTAATTTTGAAGGTTCTGTGGAAAAATTGATTAGTTTTGTGGTTTTGCATAACTGTTCCATATTATTCATCAAATATTCATGTGAGTGACACAGTATGAGAATTATTACGGTACGGTGACCGTAGTTAATAGTAAACCAGAAGGACCTTCTATTCTATTATAAGTAATAATGTCACAAAAGGTACAATATTGTGTTAATTGTTTCAAGTTAAAATTTATTCTTGGAAATAATGTTTTACATCTTCTTTCATAAAATTTCAGTCTTGATTAGTTAGTTTATGTCTAGTTTATGTTTTCATTGAATAACACGAGCTGTTTCTATAAGAATTGCAATGAGATTGGTACCACTCAAATACTTATGATATTGGTTATTGAAAATAATAAAGTATGTAAAAATACTACTGCGGTTTAACCCGTAACTACTACTATTGGGTCCTAGGAATCCAACATTTTACTTCATAAAATTTGCACATATGTAATGAAATGGGTGAGTTCCGCTTTCTTGTATTCTTATATCAGTGTCTCTTATCGTGTACCATACAGATTGATGATAAACATTCTTCCTATTGAAAGATATTGAATACTTTTTATAATCTTGGGGCTAAACTCAAATCTTATTTTATGCCAAAACTTATATTGGTTTAAAAGTAATAAAAAAATATATTTAGTTTTTAATGTACCCCATATTACGTTAATATTCATTTTGTTGTTTTGCCAAAGAAAAAAAAATCCAAATGGTATTGGTATTGGTATTTATTGACGAATTTGGCAATGAGGGACCCGATAGTAGTGCTTACGTAATAGATGTTGGATAGTAGTATATGTATGGGTAAAATGGTAAAACCATACGCATTTTCGAAATTGTTTAAAGGACGCACTATTTAGAATGCAGTTCTAGTCTTACAAAATATCCGAACATACGAAGCAACCATCAAATATTACTAGTTTACGTATAAATACTCTTATTCATAACTATAAAACTCGAAACCATAAATATTTCGGAGGTAGGTAATTCTGTTAGTATGACTTCGGTATGACTCGTCAATATCCAATATGTTAAGGGCGTAAACTGGAAAACTGCATATTATCATGATCACATAACTTAATTCTAATTAAAAAATTTAACTAGTTGAAAGTTGAAAGACAATACTATTCACTTTTAATCAATTGATATTAATAAAATCCTGAAGTAGCTATTTAATAATAATACCAAGAATGAGTCACAAATTGAACGGACTTCATCTCTTTTCAATTCTTCTTCAAAGGATGGAACCAAACGAAGCAATAATTACTCCACTCCGCGACAATGAATAAATAATTATTCATTTAAAATCAAAGCTAATCAAAGTCCCTCCAAATAAAAACCCCAACAATACCCAGATGTCAAAGAAAGAAACAAAACAGACCATTCTATTACGTCTTTTATAGAGACCCGCATGTATAAATATTAACCAAGACCAACCAGATAACAAGTATGAGTCATCATCGATCGTTCTCCAAGGGCTATGGGCGCATTCAAAGAACTACCTACATGGCTGAATTTATGAGGATCGATGAATTGGAAATGATCAGTGATTGATTTATTGCGATTACACGGTAAAAAAAAAGTTGTCGTGATTACTAAAATTTTAATACTGTACACAAAAAATTTTTGTCAATATAGCGCCAGCAGGAATTATTGTCACGATTACCAAGTCACATTTGCTGGAAAATATTTGTGGTGCTTAATAATATTTTTTAGTGACGCGTATTAAGAATATTATAGTTGTAATGACAAATTATATTTGTAGGGAATGCAAAAAAAAGTTTAGTTGCCATGACAAATCCTGATTTGTAGAGAATACAAAAAATATTTAGTTACAGTGACAAACAAGATTTGTATGGAATGCAAGAATAGGTTTGGTTACAATAACAAATTAAATTTGTAAAGAATGCAAATTTAGTTTTTGTTGCAATAACAAATTAAATTGGTAGAGCATGCAAATATAGGTTTAGTTAAAACAACTAATTATATTTGTAAAGTTAACCTCACATGTTTCGTTGTCATTACAAATAATATTAGTTGTTTTAAACAAGAAATATTTCTCGGGAATACAGGTCGTGTAAATAATACGATTAGATACAAGCCAAATATTTTATTACGTGAAATGCAGCAATAAAAAAAATTGGCAACAAAAATACTTTAACAGAAATAAATATGTTTATAAACATTTCAATCACAAAATTATCACTTAGCCTATATTATTAGCAAATTGGAAAAACAAAGATTTTTAATTAAATGTGATTCAAATTGGTAAAAAACAAATAGCACAGGAAAAAAGTTGATACTTACTACAATAATGCAATTATTACTTTAGAAAAGAACAAATATTTTCTGTACATAACTGCACAGTAATTAAATCATTATAATTTATCAAAACATCAATTGATGTTAATTTAATTTTATAGTTATGAAAGTGTGAATCAAAAGTAATGTTATCTAATTTATTACATAAAAAATATATGTTTTTGTGGTCATAACTAATAATTATAAATCTGATAATAGCAAACTCTGGACACATATCTGAAACACCACTTATTAATATTTCCTTATCTTTATAAATAATTCCATTAATATTTATCCATTTTGGAAAAATGTATTCTATTTCTGGCATATTTAGACGCATTTTAAATGTCTCAGAAATAAAATTCAAATTAGAAATATTAGGACCAAGTATTACATGTCTTTGTAATTTTGTATTACCTATCAATCGGTTACATATTTTTAATTGATGTTTGAGGGCCAATGAATAAATAATATTTTTTCTTGACGAATTTATATATTTGCAGTTCTCTTTGATTCGTAATTCTTATTTTCAAATCGCATAGCCCAAATATCTTTTAAGGGTCCTACCATTTTCATAACTTGCGAATAGTGTAATAAATGGTGGTGTTTCGGTTTCAATGTGTCATTAAAAAGTTGTAAATATAATTGATTATGTTCGCACACTATAACATGAAGTAAATTTGCTAAGTTGTCTGATACTACTTCTGAAAATATAATATCCAAAATTTCTCTCAAGCTTAAGTAAAGTTCCCACACTAAATTGCCTTCTGGAATATACTCACCTACCAATGAACTAAAAATTTTTACAAAATAGTACATTTCCGATGCAGACATGGACAATTTTGTTTTTTTTTTAAATCCATCTGATATAAGAGGTGGCATATTTTTTAAATAACATGAACTGTAATTAAACGTTTTTAATTTAAAATTTAGCGTATTAAGGGAAAAATAGTGTTTATCAAAAATGAAAATATTTAATATATTTATAAGATCATAGTGACATACACCTTCCAGGACATCGTGCATTATGTCAACTGAAAAATTGTCTGTTACATGAAAACTCGGAATTTCGTTAAAAATACACATCTCTTTTATACCAGTTTTACAGTTACTTTTAAATCTAAAAATTATATTATATTTAATTTTTAAAACATTATACAAATATATAATATATTTTTACCATAATTTTCCAAATGTAATGTAGTATTACACTTATTTATTAAATGTTCTTGTTTTGTAGAGCCAATATATTCTTGAAGTGCTTTAAAAAATTTATCTACGTTCGAATACAATTTTAAATTGTATTCTGGAAATTCTCGCACAAAATCATTTTCAAACTGAAAAAGTTTATCAAAAATTAGTATTTAGTGACTGTGTGGTTGATAAGGAAAAATAAATTCGATAACGTTAGTTTTTAAGTTATATATAATTATACATATTAAGTATACGTACTAGTTCAAAGCCGTTGGAAGTGAGTAGATAAGGAAACTTATGTAAATATTCTTGTGTTGTTAGTTCGCTTTTCAGTTTTGATCTTGCCTCAAATGTTTTTTCCCAATAATCAACTACTGTTAATACTGGTGTTGTACTGCTTTGCAACCATAGTAACAATTCGTCTTCATTTTTAGTAGGTTCTATACAAAAAATATTTGTAAATTTCTATATAAATTCAATATCTTCTCGTCTACAAATTTCATACATACCATATAATATCTTTTCCTTAGATTTCTTTGCTTGATTGAGTAATCCAACTTCTTTGAGTTTCCGGCGTAAATTATAGAATTTCGTGAATAATTTTCCTTTCCCTATTTTTCCTTTTGTTGTAGAAATTGTAGTAAAATATGACTCCTAAAAAATTATTCAATTAATTACAAACCAATTAAGTTTTCAATATTTAATTACCTTGCACTCGTTCGGAAAAAGTTCCACAATTGCTGTTGCTATATAGTTGAAGACATATGAAGATATTCTACAAAATAAAAATTGGTATAATTTAAAAAAAAAAATAAAGTAGTTTTTCTTACCTAGTATCTAAATTATTTGCTAAATGGTCTTCAATAATTATTTCTACTAATTTTTGTCTGGTATCCCGGTCTAAAATTTTACATTGGTCATATTTTGCTAGTATGTACTGACCAGTCGATGATTTTCGTAACAACGTATTAAGATAGGCACTGTTATAAGCACAAGATCTTTTTATGGTGGATGGACCGACTTCATCACAATAAATGGTTTCGGTAGTGGAATTTTGTGAAGGCAATTGTGGTAAATTAGTATTTTCCGTTACACCCAAGTTTGATGGTCCGGGTAAACTATTATCAGTGAAATTTTGTAAAAGACTCTCCGATGAAGTGTCAGTTACTGCAGATAATGTTCCGGTTAATGATGTGCACTCCGAAGAAGTTTCCTCAAGTTTAGAATTCTAAAACGTATGAATAATTATAATAAACGCAATTTAATGAATGTAAATTAATGTTTTATTAAATAGTCGTAGATGAAACGTCGTATATGACGTGCACATAAAGGCTATAATTCACTCGGATGATTATACAGAGCGATCAAAAATAAATGACTGTCACGTGACTAGCAAAATGTCGCATTATTATATAAACTATACTCCACGGAATAAAAACTATATAAAGTGTTCTGGAAACGTAACTAATGTTTACCATGTTTACATAATTGATGACATTTGGCCAATGGTACCAGTCAGACCAATGTGGCACACCAAATCATTTTTGATTACTCTGTGCAATCGCCTTCAGCTTACGGTATAAACTTAAAGCTTTTATTGTGTGCATGTTAAATAATACTTTTAAAAGTATACCTCAATACAAGCCTGAGCAGAAAAATAAACTGGTGCTTTCAATATGTTATAATTGTTTTGAAATTTGATTCGATGTCCAATAACTGGAATTAATTCCTTTATCGAATTTTCATCCAAAAGTAGGAAATTTTCTTTATCTATACAGTTTTCTAAATAATGTAAAGAAAAATAAATGTCAATATACACAAAATTACAACATAACCAAGTTAAAATTTTACTTCATCCCCCTTTATTAGTTTCTTGACATGTAAAAACAAATTTTCAACCATATTTTGACATAAGATTATGTATATAACCTGAGAACGAACTCATGCATAAATAAAAATAACATTTCGATTTTACCTGCAAACTTTTCTTCGAGACACTCTAATTCCCACTCTTTTAAAACGTTCTTCACAAACTCATCCATATTGTTTTGCTTAAAATATATTTAAAGTACGTAATAATTATATATAAGATTCCTTTAATTATATTACGATAGGACATACAACTACTAAGTGACCTGAACTAACGTGTCTGCACAAGACAAATAGCGAATGACGCTTCGCACAAAATATTTTTGTCATCATTACAAAATGTATTTGTCGCCGTTACTAAATGTATTTGTCGAGTTACAAAAGCTCTATTACTTACAAAAACTGTTTGTTGTCTGTACAAATTCAAATTGTACTAAGTACTAAAATTATGCTGACAAAATATATTTTGTGAAGACGACAAATAGAGTAAATTATCTACTACAAAAATTTTAAGTAATGGTAACAAATGTTTGCATAATTTACTAAGAATAACAAAAAATATTTGTCACAACCACATATATAAGCCAACAAAAATGTATTAATTGGCGCAACAAAAACTCATTTGTTACGAACAATAAAATATCTAAATTTTTCTCAAACATAACAAAAAATCTTAGTCTCCGTTAATAAAATATTCCAGCAAATATGTTTTAGTACTGAGTACCAACATCATTTTTTACCGTGTATGATTGATGGAATACCTTGGCAGGTAGCAGGTAATGCGAGGTAGGCAGGTTTGCCAACCCAATAGAAATAACTGCCACGTCGCGACGCACGGTGCTCTATTGTTTTCTGCAGTGGCGTCCCAGAATTTTTTACAAAGAATGGCTCATTATGATGTTCATGAAATATTTGCAAAGATACCTTTCTGGAATACTTTGGATTTGTAGAAACATCATATAGGTATCCCAATAAAAATTTTGCCGAAAATGTAATAGTTTCGGCAGACGAGATTAATAAAATTTTAAGATTTATTATTTATTTCAAGATTTATTCAAAAAAATTCTAATTAAGCAACCTTTTACTAAATCTTGATTTATTAGATAACACATAATTTGGTATAAAAGGATAAGGCATAGAAATAGAAATAGATGTGAGATATACCCCAATGGGTAGTTTAAAAATAATAAATGAAATAATCGTCGAGGCAGCAACTGAGCGGGTTTAAGCACAACTCTTGTGAGCCCGGTATTCCGTGGTTCAAGTCTCTCGGCAGGCAGTGTGTGATTTAACGACAATTGCAAAAACATCTGGCAATTAAATCGCACTCTGGTGATTTAAGTTGACCACATGAACGTTTTAAAAATTTACTTATGGTTGCATAAGAATCTCATTGGTTTTCAAAGATTTTCGAACGAATTGAGTTTCTGACTGCACCAAGATGAATCAGTCTAGAAGTCGTTGGATTCTACTATAATAACGTGTACACCTTCGATCATGTATAGGAATAGACAAACAACGCAAGCCTTTGTTGTGAAGCAAAGAACTAGCGTAGCGGTGTGAAGAGGAGTATGACCTGCAGACACCTTGAAGAGTTGCAGTTGCCTATTTTCATTCTCTGTTCCATGACAACAAACCAGACGTCAGCAATGTGTAACACTCTAACGTGTCCTCATCTCCTTTCCCCGCCTATAGCTGCTGCTCACCGCTGCCGAACTTCTTGCCTTCACAACATTGTATACTACAGCATTGAGTGTTATCTGTCTATACCTATATATGGTCGAAGGTGTACACCATATGCCAGTGGATTATTGGGAGTAAATCCCGCTAAAAGGTAACCAAATCAAAAAGGTAGTATTTGCCATCATTTTGTACATATCTGCCGGCAAACTAGCTAATATTATATTTAGTGGGAAATCATAACATTATTTGCAATTAGTATTACAATAAAAAAATTAAAATTCAATTAAATGCACGTAGGTAAAAGTTCTATATGGATATAAAAATCTCTAGTCAAAAAGATTTGGCTAAGATATGCTTACAAAATTGTTAGAGAACATATTTTTGAGATTTTGCTGGGTACATTTTATTCGGACACTATCGGATTGAACTAAAATTAATTTTGTAACATTTACTCTTTTTCAAGATTTTAAACTATTAAAATCTAACCTCTTACGTGTACTTACGCTTGCGTCCATTATGAATTAGGTCTTGCAGCTTTGGCTATCCGACCCATTTTATTATGATAAATATTAAATCCTCGCTAAACCTAAACGTAAGAGGGTCAATAATAGGGTCTCCCAGCTAACGAACGCCCCTGGTCTGGCGTCCACTAACCCACCGGCATAAACGTCTGAGGGGCGAGGGGACTCGCGATGATTAATCGAGCGGCCGGGCGCGCGGTCGCCGCTGTTTACGGACAAGGGCTTCTTTGATCACAAAGACAATTAATATCAGAGTGACCATCTCGAAATCTGGCGAACGTGTTATTAATGGCAGCGGCGGTTCAAACGACGCCAAGCACCGGTCAAGCCGTCACTACTACCCCACACTGAATTATTAAGAAATATGTAAGCGTGAACGCCTGCCCACCATTTCCTGTCCTATGGTCAAAGAGGAAAGACTTTAAGACAATAAAAACATCGAACAATAATAAATTGCTGCAATACTTTAGAAAGCAAAATGTTAAATTACTAATCTAATTCGAGCAGCTTGGGATTGTTTATTCAAAATGGCCTAATAAGGATTTTAACTTAAAACTAGTATTGATTGCTTGGATTCAGTTTATAGTTCAGTCAATATTTTAATTAGTTGAGAAATGACAGCTCAAAAACCACAAAAAATACGAAAATTTCACTATTGTCTCTAAGATGTTATGTTTGAATTGTAGCCGAAATAGTACTCCCGATATGTTTAAAATTATGTATGTAACAAAAATCGAATGTTGAAGACCAGAAGTCGATATATTGATTCATTCGAAAATAAAAGCTGTTTTTGTTTGAAAAAACAAAATTACGCTTTTGTTGAAAATGGCTACAAATTGCTCAAATATAATTTTCACGATTTTCTCGAGAATTGTGCTACTTACAGAAAAAATAAATATACCATTTTATAGCTAATTTTATGCTCTTCTACAATATCCTATGTAACATTATTTCTAGAAATATTAACCATACGAGATAAATAAAGAAAACTAAAAATGGCGGACATTTTTTCAATCTGGCGACCGTTTCTGGTACTTAACACTTTGCCACCACTTCTTATATGAAAGAGAATAGTTTAATTGACATGTACAAGTATGCCAATTTTCACACTTTAATCATAAAATGCATACCTAATTGATATGAAATTTGTCCTATAACCGCCGGATTATAATAATTCCATAAAATAAATAAATAATCAATTTTGGAATCCCGCATAAACCGCGAGGAAAAGTACTTTTCCTCCTAGGGAGGTCAGAAATACCTCACCTTCGTCTCTAATAATAGCGACGAAAGGTGGCGTTTTCGGTGCAGATAATGAAAAAAGAATTTGTTTAAATTCGTGAATTTAATGGCACTTCACAGGAAGCACATTTTTGAAACCACTGGATTGTTGATTGTATAATGGGTACGTATCTAATTAACCATAAATGGAATAAGATAGAATTTTAATTAATAACTCAATGGTAAATTTATGAAATTTCATTTTAAAACAATGACCCAAATCTGTATTAGCAAACCTAAAAAAAATTTTTTTGAAAAAATTCTTGCAGCTTCGTGATTGAGTTTAGTAATATTTATATTCCATTAGAATATATGCATCACCCTGTACAGTAGGTATTCAGAGTTTTCGCAAATTTGTCGGTAAGGTGTTTAAGTTCGCATTTGGGTGGTGTGGGTTGAGTTTACACTAGCGCAGCAAAACGTGGAGGAACCGCTCCGCTCTCACTTTGAGCTCAAGATAATGGGGAATAAGAGACGCGGACCGCGCGGACCCAAAGCCTCTCCTGGTAATTCAATTACATCCCAGCCCAGGATCGACATTTCCAACTCTCGTGTCCCCCATTACCTGGTATACAAACAAAGCGACTGCTGCGCCAACTGCCAAGTGCCGCCCGAATTATTAAACAAATCGTTTATGACCTGTAAACGCCATAAAACTGTTTCATGTTTGATTGCTCACAATGCCTAATGCACTGTTATTGAGTGATTAATCTCTGATTCAACTAATGTAAACTCAAACTATTTAAACCTCGTCAATTACCATAAATCACTTCGCAATTAGGTCAATGGCCAATAAAAAATTCTATTCTGACACTATACACACGTGGAGAAAAAATGATATGATATATTAAAACTGCTACTTTGATTTATAATTCGAAACTGTATACAATATTTTACCGCGTTTCTAAAATCTTGATAAATAGCTCCTAGAAAAATATTTTAAAAGCCAGACATCAGATCTTAAAAGTAAATGACGTGTATTTCAATTAAATGTGAAGTCGAAATGAAGCGTCTTCTTGCAATCAGATTTAAAAAACAACAAAACGCCAGACACGTTTAGAGGAGAAAATTGAAACTCGGCAGGTGAAAAAGCAAACAGCAGAGTGTCGCCAAGGCAGGGGAGACGTAACATAGGGCAGGAACAACGCCATGTGGTACACCTAGCAGGACGACGGTCGTTGCTATGGCGATCGTCGAGTAGGCGCCATCATAAACACTCATTGTTGTGATGTGGCAGCAGGACGCCAGAAGACAGCCTGCAGGAGAGGCCTGCTCACGCAGGGACGCACTCAGAACTCACGCGCACTTTTCGGAAAAATATTTTGCACAACAGAACGGCGACGCGAGGAGGTAAAATTATGGTTTAGTTGAGTTTTATGCAAATTGCATGTAGTTAGTCATTAAAAAACAAAATAACAGCTTATGTAAAAATTTAAATTAATTAAAACCTTTGTAACTGTTGAACTGAATTACTATTTGAATATGGAAGATTTTTCATCACTGAACAATAGTGTATATTGTGCAACTAGGGACGAATGTAAGGTTTTTCCGACGAGTGCGGAATGGGTAACACGAGCGAAACGAGGGATGCCACCGCACGAGTCGGGAGAACACTCTTATCCCGAGATGCACACGATATTTTTTCAATACCTGCACCGAAAATCAATTAGAAGTTGAAGAAAGGGATGAACCGGATAATGATAACATTGGAAAAATGTATAATAATTCCATAAAATAAAATAAAATAATATAAATAATCAATTTTGGAATCCCGCATAAAGCGGGAGGAGAAGTACTTCTCCCTAAGGAGGAAAAAATTATGTGGATTCCCGCATGAAGCGGGAGGAAAATTACTGACCGGTAAGAAATACCCCACTTTCGTCCCTAATAATAGAGACGAAAGGAGACGTTTTGGGTGCAGGTATTGAAAAAAATTATTTTTTATCTTTTCTATTTAAATTAGACCTAGCTACAAGTTGCTGGTGTTGGTAACAAAAATCTACAAGTTTATTGGAATATTGGTATTGGCTGCTAGTTGTAACAAGGACTTGCACATGAGGGGTTAGATGAAAGAACAACCTTAGGATGCATCTCGCCCATAGACAGGAATCAATTAAAGTAAATAAATGAATAATGAAATTATTTAAGGTAAAAAAATTATATACTGAAAATCCCCGTTACCGTCCTGGCGTGAAGACGTGGCAGCGAAGTGCGAAGACGCGTTTACCAAGGGAACGTAGACTACGAACGTACCGGACGTCGGACGCCGGACTAAATTGGATTGTAGGGTCTCGTGAGGGTTGGTGATGAGCTAGGTGAGTCTCAAGTCCACCAGCAGCGGCGGTGAGATAAAACACACGCACGTAAATAAGCCTATACGCCTGATAGATTCACTATCACATCACGGACCTTGCTGAACTATCTCCAACAACTTTCAACCTTGTTTGCCACGAGAAGGGAAGATGATCGGACAAGCAATTACTCCGAGATGATTCTATTACAGGCTGGAACAATACCACCTGCAGAAAATATAGTAAGCTTTTCTTTCTTTTACATGCTAGACAAATTATTCCCTTGGATGTGCGCAATAACAACTATTATTTTTATTTAAGATTATTATTAGTGATTTAAACACTACTTTCGGAGTTGTGCCACTCCGTGAGGTGCAATCAGAATCTCAATCCGTGCGATGACCTTTGAAATTCAAAGCGATAATGGAGAGATTATTTTTGCAACCAGGGCTACATATAAGACGATCAAGTGGTCAGCTTGACTGTCCGAGTGCGATTTAAATGTAAAATATTTTTACAATTGAACGACAATCTACACTGCCGTTTAAGAGACTCGAACCATGGGACTTGTGTCTAAACCCGTTCAACTATTACCTCGATACTATTTTTTAAATTTTATTTTGATAATAACCATTCAAAAGGATTACCTATCAGTTATTACAGAGTAGATGAAGATAGTATTATAGTAGAATCAAACCACTCAGACCCATTTACATTATTGTAGGTTTCTGGGTGCGGGAATGGAACCGCTAGCATGCTAGGCTGACACTCAACCGTTAAGTTCATCAATGGCCGTAGAAACAAACAGTCAGTACAGTTTAATTATATTCTGTCATTTTGTTTAATTTTACTTTAATATGATATTGGTTGAAGTAAAATAATAAAAAATAATATACCTACATCTCTTTAGTAAATGCTACTACAAATACATCCAGTCTATAGAAACAAACATTTAATTAGATATACGCAAATGTAATGCAAATAAAAAGTGTTAAAATAACGGATTAAATTTGGCACTGTTTATAAAATATCACAGTTTTTTTTTATAGATTGTACAATGGATACAATTTGTACCTTTCAGCTTTTGGTTTGTTATATAAATAATATCAGAAATTATTAAAAACATTTGCATTTTCTTTCCAGTACGATTTATACAAATACAACATATTCGAAATTAGTTTCTACTAAAATCACTCTTATCAGCAAACTCATAGTTTTTTTTTTATCTATATAAAATGTGAAATCAGAGGTTAGTCAAAAATCCCTTTAAAAATTACTTTTTCTTTCGGTGTATCCTGGTGCACATAATAAATTATTCTATTACCAAAAGGTTGTTCTAATTGTGTTCTTCTGTTCTTAATAATAATTGCCTCATTGAACCCTGCTTCGCTTAGCACGTAAGATCTTGGCGTGTATGCAGCACTGTAATCTAAATATTCCTCTTAGTGTATATTAAATCCCGATTCCAAATCCTCCCATCTTGATGAATGTTTTGCTTAAAATTTTTCTTGGCGAATGAGCAAAGTTTGTCATAACGTGATAATAATCTAAATATTAATAATGAAGATGGATTGCGGAATTTGGAGTACACGGAATAGATTTCGCGTGTTCACTAAATAGGTGCATCGAAGTTTTGTTGCTTGGGACTCGCGCGCCGTCTTCGTAATTAATGAAATTTTCTTAGAGAGAGTTTACAGTTTACTTTAAGGAAGCTGCTATTTACGTGACGATTTCGAAACATTAAACATTATAGTACGACGATTTTAAGAAAGAAATAATTGAAAATATCAAATGCAATATTAGTACGGTAAAATAAAATGGTACTCTAGTTGTTACATATTGATGCACTACTTACTCTTTAGCGAGCTGTAAGTCTTGAAGAAAAAAAGATGCAGACGTACCTGAAACAAAACAGAAAATATTACTTTTCACGAATAATTGAAAATGTGTTGAAACTGATGTAGATCAATTGACCTAGATCATCAATCTAGATCACATTGTGTGTTCTTCAATCTGATTTAGATCACCTCAACTTGATCTTGATCTTGATCTAACTAGACCAAATAAATATGACCTGTGATCTTAAAAAGATCAGATTTTTTACGCTTGCAAGTTAAAACTACATAAATCATTGCGAATTGAAAATTTGTAATATTTTGAAACTGCACAAATTTTAATTTATAGTTTGAATCGCTTGTGTAGGTACATATTTTTTCTTTTTTAATGTAGTAATGTAATGTAATTCAACAGTTAAATATTATTTTTACTAATAATAGTAACAATTCTATTTCATGATCTAAAAATAAGATCTTCAATTCTTGATTTGATCAAAAAATAAGATCCAATCATAAAAATTGATCTATATTTTGACCTAGACCATATTAAACGTAGATATATATCTAGATATATATCTCCATATATACCTCATTTCGGCTAAGAAAGCATTGGATAAGGTAGGGCGATAATATTCTTGGATCTGATTGGTCGAGTTGACACGTGGATTTACACTAGCAAACATTTTCATTTCCGTTAACATTACTTATACCATCTTATTTTGAATTTCGTAGTTACATCGAAGTAGGTACTACATTATTCTAATGACAGCTTTATTCACAAAACATGCCTTATTATTTAAATTTGCAACAAATTTTGAGCTAATAAAATGTGTGAGTGTATAGAACGGACTGCATTCGCAGTGCCATCTGCTTTTTTCTTAGCTGAAGTAAGGTATAGATCGGTTATAAAATAATCTGTCAACACTAAATGACAGAACGACACTATAACTATGTAATTGATTTGTGATTTCATACACCTATAGAGGTTTATGATTTGGTCTTGACTGTTATGAAGTACATACAACAAGATTTAAGTATCTCAATACTTACTACCTACTGAATAATTGATTGACAAAAAATTGTAGTGAATGACATTTTCGAGACATTTTCATCTCATTCTCGGCGATTTTTGCTAATGTTCTCCGAAGATGAAATAAATTTTAAATGAGGAACTGTTGTTTCAACCCCTGACTTTATGCAAAAATTAGCCTTATTAAAATCTTGTTTAAAACCGAGTTCAGCTAGTAAGATAATGAAATAAACTCCTACAGAAAGTATTACTATATAATGTAGCTTCATACGCGGTTTGGAGGTACAGCACGAGAAAACAATTAACTGAAATACACACCACCTCGCAAATTTCTACGCATCTGCTGCGTTTTGTGCATAAACCCGGAGTGTTTACGATCCTAGCTGGCGGCGGTTCACCGAACCACCTCCAGGGCAGAGCAAGGAGCATCTTCATCTACACTCAGTGAAAATTAGCTCACTTGTTCACCTCGCCGCTTACTTACTAAATTAATCTATTAAATTACTACATCCGACAGAGCGCGGCTGCGTGTCACCAGCAGCGAGAGGTTTCTTTCACGGCGCTAATTATGCCCGAGTGTTTATGAAATTGCGCGCCGCACCGCAACAGGGGTGCGTGGATAGGTGCGCGGTAATCGACTGCAATTCTCGACTCAAATGAGAAGTCATTCGCGAGTTTAATTGAGATATAATGTGTGATGATGACTATGAGAGTAATTGAATTTGGAAATTTAGGGGATGTAGTTTTAATGCCGGTAGTGAAAATATTTATTAGGTATCTACTTGAATTAATGAAAAATTTGCAGAAAATATAATGGTTCGAGATAAATCAAACAAGAAATAAAATGCCGCACACCTAATATTGATATCTAGATTAGTTTTTGAGTTTGAGTTATCTGGATATTTCACATTATGAAAAACATAATTTACGAGATTAATTGGGGTATAATGATTAAAAAAATCAATTTAGATATATTAGGTAAGCGTTTTCATTTGATATTTAAAATTCATTTTGATTAGAATAGACTCGAGAATAGAAAACAAACAATTTATAGTATAGTTCTAGATTATTTAAATTCTAAAAAAATCAATGCTGCAAACCAAAATTTGTTTGCGAGTATATCCTGATTTTTCGCATTTTCCAATTCTCAACTTTGAGATTGCATAATTTAAAAAATTAAGCTCGATATCGAACGACGGTTTGTGGCATTGGCTGCGCGTTTTTAGGAACAGGGCTTAGCTCTCTGCTACCTGCAAGTGATGATGTAACCCGGTGTTTCGTAGTTCTTGTCTCCCGACCGGCATAGTGTGCGATTGTTGTTAAATTGAAAAAAAATCTTACAATTAAATTGCACTTGGACAGACAAGCTGACCACTTCGTCGTCTTAAATGTAGACGCAAAATGAATCTCTCCGTTGCCCCTTTTCAAGGGTCGTCGTACGGATTGAGGTTCTGAATGCACCAAGATGAATCGGTCAAAGTTGTAGCATTCCACTATAATAACATCTATCATTCTGTATTTACGATTAATCCTGTTGAACAGTTACCAGCAAAATTGTATATCTCGCACTTTAATTGGACTTTTGTAAATTTTTAGGTTGGTTCTCAAAATATCTACACTAAACCCACTTGACAACATAAAATCCCCAAAAGATTTCAAAAATGTGAACATCCCTTTTGTTAATTGCTATATTTGCCAATTAACATCCATTAATACATTAGCGATTGCTATTGTCCGCCCTTAGTAACATTATCTATGTAACAATCTAATGTTCATAATTTGGAAATAATATACCAATTTATTTTTTCTACGCCTGCTTCTGAAACTTTGTTTCTACATTGTTTTTAATGTTGAAAGCAGCTGTTTGTCGCAAGTGTGTTGCAAAGTGCCCAAAGGTACTGTTTAACTTTTTTGTAAATGTGCGTTGTTTTTGCAACAACATTGATATTTCACAAAAAATTTACAGTAGGTATATGTCAAAAAATTAATGGCTATTTTTGTATTTTTTAACTTCTTTGTTTTGCAGGAGTAGATTAAATAGTGTGTATAACACGTATTGAAAATATTTCGTCGAACTTAAACGATTGCAACCTTCCCTTCGCTCGGGCTGTAATTTTCGTTCGCATTCAACAAAACTATATTTTCAAAACTTGTTACACAAATAACTAATTCATGTAGATGTTTGTATTGAGTATGTATAGATTTACGTAATATCCCTTAAAATACAACAATAAAATATTTTCACACATCCCATGGACGATTCATGCCAAGTGGGATTATTTTGAAAATGGATATTATTTTTTCTTCATTACTACTTCATCGAATTCGATGTTTTCAATATTCAACTTCTTACCAATTGGCAAAAAAATCGATTTTAGAAAATACAAAAATGTACCTGTGCTAAACATAGCAAACGTTCTAAACCCAAACCTTCCACTCGAATTCTGTTGAACTCTTGCCTCCTAGCCTACATCATCATCATCGTCAACATCCGCGGCCATTGCCGTGTCGCAGCGATGGCCGCCAAGGTTAAACTAATCAAGTGAAGTGGATAAGCTTGTTTAGTGTTAACGACGACTGGAATGGCAGACTAATATTTTTAACCTGATGTAAAAACGTACACTTTATTAATGAAAGGCGTTTGTGTGTTGGTTTTTTCATGGCACGCTGAGAACAGAACCGAGAGCGGTTTATGACCAATGGGACTGTGAATGGATACTCAACGCGCAGTTTCATTTGTTTATATTGTAATTGAGGCGAGATATATCGAAGCGACACGTGGTATAATTGGAGCACTCTTAATATGAGATATTTAAAACGATCTGGAAATAAAAACGTCTTATCGAGTCTGACTCACTTGACATGAATTATTGGGAATTGAAGTGCGCACTGCACAACTTTTTTGCAGAATTGTTTCTTATTATTCAACACTTTCCTTCTGAGGTTTGAGATCATGATGACTGGAATGCAATAATACCAAGTTATTAAAATTAATGTTTTATTCCTGTTTCTGAAAGTTTTTCTTTTACAGTCTATAATACTAAATTAATTTTTGTGCCTCCTTGTTTGACTGGACTATAAAAAAGATACAAAGAGGAAAGAGCTAAAATATTGTTGTTTAAAAGCGAGCATCAAATTATTATATTTAAAGAACAAATTACTAAATTTAAAGACCAACAAGAAAAATACCTGAGTAGCAAAAAATATACATAATTCAAGCTGTTATAATCGTTTTAGTAGAACTCGCTTGTAGGTCATTTTTCATAAACTAATCCTTTCTCATTCCCAAATAATTTTTTTCTGATATTGGAGCTGCTTATTTAATTTATTTCCATTCTTATAAATTTTATCCCTTTTTAATTACCGGAACAATAACTAAAACCGGAACGAACCGCAGCCGCAGCAACCAAACAGAACCGTTAAAAATAATTGGGAAAACCCATTACTAGAGCCGAACCGATGGTTGTGAACCGGTTTGAAACGGTTACAAGCATTCATTGAAATTTAACGCTTTTTGTCAATATTTTATTAAATTTTTATAAAAATTGTTGTACTTTCTATGGTTTGGTCAAGTTTTTTTTTTAGAAATTATATTATATTTTAGTCCAAAACAGGAATGAATTCTTTAAATTAATTGCTTATTGTTATTTAAGAAATCATTGAACCTAAACCGGAACTTGAAACGCTTTTTTGATATCAAGAAAAAATATAAAAATCTGACGTGGACACCACATGACTTCCTTGTACGCCTTGTGTGTTCATACTTTTCTTAATAACTAAAATGTAGAATAATATAAAAAATTCTTTTAACTTATTATACTAGTATACTCACATATATATTTTAGTCATTTTATTTAAACTGCAGAAGAAGATATAAAGCATATTTTACTATTGTCACTGTCATGTCATAATCATTTAAATTTTACGTAGTAACAAATGTTAAACGATCATGGAGTACAAGATACCGAAATACTACATTATAAGTATATACTTTAATTATTCTTAAATGAGAGAAGATACAGAAAAATTTATAAAATACTGATTGTAGATAATAATCACATAATCTTTCATTTAAAATAAAAAAAATTGTCTAAAATTAATTATTTATCAAAATATTTTTAAAAAGTACTACTTCCGGTTTATAGATTGAAACCAAAAATAGGAGGTGCACAACTAGATGCTATAACAGTCCTAAATACAAAATTTCAGCTTTCTACGTCTAACCGTATTTGAGTTATGCGACACACATACGTACGCCCGTACGTACATACGACCGTACGAAGGTACGTACGTACAGACGTCACGACGAAACTAGTCATAATGGATTCAGAAAAGGTCAAAACGGATATTTCCGTAAAAATCTGAGAACCGAAATTTTTCGCGATTACAATACTTCCTTATTACTCCGTACAAGGAAGTAAAAAACGGAACAAAACCTAGACCTTTATTTTGTGCGGTTTGAGTCCTTGAAATGTTGTTATTTCTTTTAATGTTGTTTAATGTTGTAATTTCTATTAATTATTGTTGTAGGTATTTTTTATTTAAAAAATATAGAGAAAATTCCAACAAATAAATTATTTGTTGTTCCATTTTTAATTCAAAATATAGTAGGTAATAGTTTGAAAAATATTCCATTAAATAATGTGTGTAATTTTCCCAGTAAAATAACTTTCTCAGGTAATAATATCACAAATAAACACTGCAAACTACCGCAGTTATGCGCGATACGATAAGAAAATATCTCACCATATATCCTGTGTAGCCAGAAAGAATTTTACGATTTGAAAATATAATTAACAAGACGTAGTCCATAAACTAATAACTAGGGACGTAAGCGTCGATAGATAAGGTTCGTAAAGGTTAACGAGCTTTTGGCAGAGAGTGTACCGCGTCCTTATCGAACCTGACCAATTACCAGAGGAAATCGAAGGAAGTGACGTTATAGGCAGCGTCATCTGAACCACCTGACCCGAGAGGAAGAGACACTGTTTGGTATTCAAGAGCGGGAGGTGCTTTTCAATGAAACGTCAATTTATAACCAGACCTCTTTATCTGCCAGCTGAAGATTTTTTAACCTTCCTACTCAGTCATGAGGAGATTCATTGAAATCTGAATCGAATAAAACGAAGTTAACCAACAGTTTTATTAACAAACTAAAGCTAGATTGAGATCTACCCAATTATAACAACTATAAGGGGAACAATGTTCGCACTTGTAATTGAAACTGTAATTTTGTGAAAGCGCTGGTTGTTTAATTTAGCACTTTAATTATACTTATAATTCGGTAGGTCTAAATCTAGCTTAAAGCTTTATTTAAATAATGAATGACTTACCTACCTACAAAAAATAATGAGACATGTATCTTAGCGAAAGAAAATTACGGTAGCGTTTTTAAACGTAATTTACAAATTCTACATTTTTCTCTAATTAATTTATAAATGTCGGATAAATGTAATATGTAATGCAATAGCTTTGAACACAAACGCAAGAACCTAGACAAATTAAAATTTTAAGAGCCATTTACTAACTATAGAAAAATACTCATTCATGTTTAATTTTCTTATTTAGTAACTAGATATGTAGTTTTAAAGTAGGTACCGATCTAATATTTTATTTTTTTAACTGTTTGAATTTAAAGTATGTATCTTCCACGTCATAAGATTTTGAAAATAGCAATTTTCCAATTCTGTTTTTCCTATCAAACAAAAATAAATTTTTAGTACATGCTCTCTAAAATCGTTACTTTGCGAACTATATTTTTTGCGCAATTGGTATTTTTATTAACTTACCATGCCTGTTTTCAAGACGGTATGTTAATCTTACCGCTATCTAGGCTAAACAAAACGGTATGTAATTTACCGAGTAATTTACTTACCGTTCAGCGTTCACTTAACGGTGAGTAAATTCAAATTGAACAGTACAAATAACAGAATGGTAAATAATTTACTTACCGTTCTAGAACGGTAAGTATATTTTATATTAATTACGCAAAAATTAATGTTTGCGTATGTAAAAAAAGACCAGTAGTGCAAAAAATTATAGGTATAAGTATCACGAGCGTTAAGGAATTACCTACCGATGACAGACAAAATTGGAGTCTTCGCTTCGCTCAGTCTCCAAACATTGTCTTTTTCATCGGTAAACTGTCCTTACCGTTCTTGATACTTAATTGCGCCTCGTCCGTAAATAAACTCGTCCTCTAAAACTCTATTTTGCGTTGGTACTTGTTACATAAATAACTATAATAATATCTGAGAACTGAAAACCACAGATTTGAACTTTCTGCAGTTTTTATTAATCTATGTTCGAATCAGGAATTAGATTTTCTATCCTACACTTTATATTGTAAAAAAATAGCACAACTTTATTCATCCTCTCTGTAAAATCAATAACTATGTATCATATGTACTCGTATCTTAAATAAAATGACATAGGCTTAATATATTTTCGAGATTTCTAATTTCTCGGCATTTAAAATCTTAATTTATTTCTAATTAGGTTTCTCCAAACATCGTTTGTTTTATACACAACACAAAGAACGTAAGTGTTTCTGTTTATTAACTAACGGAAACTACGTAGCAGTTAAAAAATAGTGGACTAATTTATCCAAGTCATAAACCTAGACGTTTCCCAGTGCTGCAGTGCTGGTATCAGTTTCTATAACCTCAAAGGTTATCTCCTTCAACAGGCAAGAAAATTAATACGCCGATAAAGTAGAAACCTACTGACAGGTCAACGGACTTCACTCAACATTTGATACGGTGAGCATAGCTTGCCATCCGCAGCAATTAGCTCTCACACACGCAGTGATAACGCGCCGCCCTAGCGGCCATCAATGGCACTGTGACACGCCCATGGGCGCCCAAAATAAAATAAATGAGAAATTAGATTTTAAAATTTATATCATGATTTTTATTTTTTGAACTTAGATAAGAAAATAGCTATTTATGCAACAAGTAAGGAAACGAAGGTAGTTACCTTTAACCTTTAAGTATTTGAAATTTGCAGCACGAGGTGTAGCCGAGTTCTGTAAACACATACGTAAGGTAACTATGGATATTCCTTATGTGTTGCATACAATTTTTTTTCTACTTTCGTTCGAATAGGTGAAATTTTGACATCCAAATTAGGTTATTAGGGCAGCAGCGTATGGGTGTGCAGGTTGTTCACAGCACAAAGGCGCCATTCCTAATTTCGTAAATTTGTTTCGTTTATAATTTTTTAAATTTAACGTTCAATTTAAACGTATTCGAGCTTAAACTACAAAAGAATTTCGCCTTATTTTCATTACATTTAAAAACATCTAAATATATTTTAGGAGTTGCATAATGTTTTATAAGGCACTATTTCAGATTAATAATAAATTGCTTCAGAAAATGTTCTTGTTTTCAAGTTTGTGCAACGGTTCCAATTGTTTTAAAAAACTTTATTTTAGATTAATATGTATAGGGACTAAAGGGCGCCTTAATCACACTTTGTACAAAGGCGTCCAATAGGTACGTTACGACCCTGTAGGTTATCTGCAAATGACATGCGAGTTTAAACGGTACCAAATATGCGATTGCAAATCAAAAGCATAGTATATTGAAGTTTCTTTACAATGTGGTCGATAATTTTTAATAAATATGCTACTTAGTTTTATATTATGGTATGTAGTACATTTTATTAAATAAAAACAGCGAAATAAAAACCATTGCGTCGCGTGAAATACTGAAGTTGATTACCTAACACCTTACCTAATAAAGTGTGTATTACCTAATCGAAAATAGAAAAAACATTTGGATTCCGAAAAAACTAATTAATATTAATTATATCTCTCATATAAATATATAAAATACATACAGGAGGTATTAAAAAATTCGCCATTTTTATGTCAGTAACTTGACGACTTCGGTTCTTACAAGTTACAAGTAAGGTTTCAATCCAATTAGATAAAACATTCCAGTTTAACTGCAAAAAATCTCCCCTGTTGTGTACTTTCCACTAACATTCAGGAGTACCCGTAAGTTGACGGGTGGAAATACAAAATATCGCGGATCCTCGCCTTCCACTAGGATAAATTCTTACGTTGCTGATTCAAACAAATTCCGCAAAGAATTGTGAGATCAGGAGTAATAATATTTTTATTTCTATTTTCTGTAACACGCTTTAATATATTTCATTTTTTCTTATTATTTTGGAGCCCCATATGAAATTAAGAAGAGTCGACGCCTATGGCCACGCCTATCACGGCTTTACATCAACTTTCCTTGGACACAAAACAACGATTATCTTTTTATTATGGTTTTAGCTCAAACGCAACTAACATAAATTAATGGGAGAAACGTGATAAAAACTAAGAACCAGACTCTTATGGTGGAAGGTAATTGTGGTGACTTCGGCTAGATCTTTTATTTAACTATAAATTTATGACAAGAAAGAAACTGATAGTGGCACTTCGAAAGCATGTGAGTATACTCATTCATTTTTGTTATCTATTTGACTTTTTTATTTGTCCCATAAAATGTGATAATTTTCTCTCTTCACTTTCTTTAGAAAAATACTTCGGCTAACGCGACTGACTACATTTTATTTTTCTAAAAGTGATAAAAAGGAATTAGTTCTAGAAGATGATTATAAACCTCACGAAAACCAATACATCAAAATTGTTTTGATATCTCACACAGATTTTGATCGGATTTCAAAATATCAAAATTCTATATTTTCAAATTTAATCTACATTGCTTTGCTGGTTTTACTGATCACTTACTAGGAGGTAGGTACAACAAAGTACCTAATATTGTTCTATAAAAGTAACTAGAACGAAATTATTATTGCATCTGGTGTAAAATAATTTTACCTATATCGATTGATGCCTTTGTCATATTTCTACGTGATAATAGGGAGCAGGAATCTGCATAAATGTGAAATGTAATGCTAATCGCCTATGTAAACATGTATGGTGTACCACCCGGGTATATAGTTTGACACGAGAAATTCAACGGTGGACAAATCAAGTACGTATAGTATATCTTTTCTTTTTAAATATCGAGGATAGTTATTATTGGGCACCCGACACAATATAAAATTTTCGCCATCATTTAAACTCAAGTTTGAGATAATATTTGCAATATTAAAAATTATGATAACCCTAAAACTAAGTAAGCGAACTTTTTTAATATTTATTTTTTCACGACATGCGGAGAATACACAATTTTCTTCTCACGAAATAGTGAAGAAAGTAAGTTTTCCTTCTCTAGAGAGGAAAGTAAGCAGTGTTACCACCATTGATATTTTACGATGAAATATTTTTTAAATTGTAAGAAAATTCATTATTTTATTGAAAATTCTAATTTCATAATTATTTACAACTTAAATTAAATTTGACATATTGACTGCAGTCAAACATTTAATTGTTTCTAAACGTCATTTTGAAATTCTAGTTTTGTGTTTCTTTTACATCAACAATGTATTTTTAAGAAGAAAATGTTGTGTCTAACACGGGACGAACAGCTCTTTTTCCACTATCGGCGCTCGATTGCCTCACTCGCTTCGCTCGTGACACAAACTTCGAGATCGAATGGGAAAAGAAACGCTTTCTTCTCTAGTTGGACAAGTAACTATTTTTCGAATATGTTATTTTTTATATTTGAGATAGTATTTATTTAAAAAATAAAAATTATGAATCACCGCAATAGTTGTTGAGAAATCGCAACGTAAAAGGTTCCAATCTCAAGAACAATTATTTTTTGACGTCATACTACTGCATTTCAGTGTAAACTTTAATTTCTATTATTTTCTTTTATTTCAATGGCTACCTATGATTTGTAATTTTCATCCAAATCTACGATTTTTAATCATTTATTTCTTATTATTTGAATGCTCTGGTCTCACCTCACACCGAAATCACGCACATCTATGATCGATTGATTTTCTACCTTAAACCGAAAATGCAATTTTAGTTGGAAGACGTACAAGAAATAAGTTTTGCAATTTTGACAGAGACTATATAATTCTTGCTAAATACTAAATAGATCTACATCCAGCACCAATCAAACTGCACAATAACTCATTACCGTGCGTATCTGGGGGCAAACGTCTCATCGCCTCCCCGCCTAGTGACATAAGCTAACAAGCGCAGATTGTCGATTGTTTACCGCACGTGAAGACGCCACGCCGCGGCGGCGATGGCGGAGTTGATGACGTCACGCTTTATTAGCGGCGAATGGCAATCAGAAGGTAATGCCCGTGTGCTCTGCAATGTGATTAACTCCATTGACGTATTGAGACGAGCATTTGAATAATCCCGTCTGTCTCAATGCCCGCCTAATTTCGCCGAGGTAAGTAGTTTACCGAGAAGAGAGGATACAATGTTACCGCATATTGAGCCCCGGAGACTATGGAACTTGCACGACTACTGAATACATGCGGTATCATTCAGAAGGTAACGGTAACTATTAATAGGTACTACATAATATAATATAATCTTATTATTGAGTAAGTTGTTGGCACTCGTTGAAATATATTTAATAAAATTAAACAATAAAACTATTGGTTGTTTCAAAAATTTAAAAAATCACTTAATACGTATTTCGGGTTTTAAATTAACGATGGGTTTATGTGGCAACTAATTATTTTAAAATTAAGAAATTAATCTAAGAAGATCCATAGCCATCTATTAACGATAGTTTAGTTTGTTAATTATAAGGTTGCATGAACGATTAATATAGGCTATGAATTTAGCTTAGGAAGCAAATCTGTATTTTTTGCCATGTTAAACATATTATTTTTTCGGCGATTGATAATAATTAATATTTATTTAGTGATTATTTTAAATACATTGATAGGTATCGCAATCAAATTATGACAGTTGCTATGAAAAACAAAATAGGTTAGGTATTAATTTTATAAATGTCAAATTTGTTGATTCACCATAGTAACAATTACTTTTACTGCCTAGGCTTTTTTACTATTTTTGCTGCCTAGGCAGCAAAAGTGACACTTTGCTGACTGTCAGCTGTCAGTTTTTCGACGATTGACATTAAAAGTGCTGTTTTTGACAGTTGACAGTCAGCAAAGTGTCACTTTTGCTTCCTAGGCAGCAAAAATAGTAAAAGAAGCCTAGGCAGCAAAAGTAATTGTTACTATTATGAATCAACAAATTTGACATTTAAAAAATTCATCAACATAGCTAATCTATTTTGTTTTTTCATAGCAACTGTCAACATATACACATAGCAACATAATTTGATTGCGTACCTGTCAATGTATTTAAAATAATCACCAAATTAATAGTAATTAATAACAATCGCCGAAAAAATAATGTGTTTAACATGGCAAAAAAATTGATTTGCTGCCTAAGCTAGATTCATAGCCACGGCTACGCCTCATCTATGAAACTCTAGCCGCGGCAGCAAATCTAATATTTTTTTGCCTAGTTAAACAAATAACTATTTTATGACTCTTTAGTAATCCCCAAATTTTCAATTTTTTTCTTCACTCGTACAAAATTTATAGCTCCATCCCGAGACTTTCGGGAAATCCTGTATATACAAATCCGTCTAAAACACATCAGAAATCTTCAAAATAGAATCTTATCAATTTCCTTAGCAGCAGTTCCTGCAATTATTACACCGAAATTAGCAAGGTAAACTCTCCATTCGGCAACTCTGCCTCTATTCCTCGTCCTTCTTCAAAGGTAATCTGTCACTACGCATCATAACTTAGTGAATGGGTATCGGGTTGAATGCAGCAGTGTTCCTGCTCCGTTGCTATTCAACATGCGAGTGAGACTCCCGAATCCTGAATCAAGCACACGACGACATACACAACACTACAGCAGGGTTGCAAGACGAGATACGAGGAGGTGTGTGAGAGTGATTATGCTCTAAGGCTAGGATTGTCAAACGAGGTGTAATTGCGATGAATACAACGACGTTTAGGGCTACTTTAGATATAGTCGTGAGTAAATAATATTTGTGAACAAAGTACCTTTCTTATAAGAAGAAGTATAATAGTATTAGAAGATTATGGATATGGAGAAATAATATTGTTTTAATGAGGTCATACAATAATGACTAATGAGTTACTTTAGCTCCACTAAATCCTAGTGAAAAGTATAACTTTAGCTCAGCGTTTTCGACCAATCAGAGCGCTGCCTGCGCACTCGATCGCTGACGAGAATTGGCCAGAACGTAGGCTATTGTTGTTGCAACACGAGATTACAATTTTTTTGATTTGTGTTCAAATTTTGCTTTTATGTTATAAATTTGAAATAATTTTGCGATTTCATAAAAAATATAATTTATATCTTGGCTGTAAAAATATTTATTATTGCTCATGTGGTTATTTTTCTCGTCTGGCGACTCGAAAAATAATCTTCCACATTCGTAATAAAAATGAGTCTTTACAGCCTAAATATATAAATAACTATTAGTTCAGACTCTTTAGAAAATTTGTGTAATTTTGAAAAAGACATGATTAGATGGCTCATTAACCAATATAAATGTCTATTGCATTAACGAAACTTTTAAGTCTGGTCTCAGAAGAAAATATTTCAGATTCTTGTGAGAAAATTAGTATAATTTTGAAAAAAAGACAATTGATAAGATGGCTTATGTATTAGCCAATAGAAATGGCTACTGGTCCAATGACCGATTGCAAATGATTTTCTGGTTTTAAGGTGTGCAATTATTTATTTATTTTAACGTAGTGACCGACCAAACGTCTGTCTTCGTCAGGAATTAACAAAACTATTTATTATTTAAAAATGAGTTCTGAAAGTTTCCTTAAAAGTTCGATTTACCTTTTAGTATTTCTTTAAAATGAGTTTAAAATTAAAATTTGTGCAACTATTGTAATAAAATTGCTTGGCTACTCGTCATTCTAAATAAAGGCCGGTATTTCAATCTCAGTTCAAAACATGTTGGCTTTAAATTTTAAAACTATGATTACGGAGTTGGAATTACAAATCTTTTTATATCTATACGAGTAAAATTGTACGTCATTGATTTATTGTTTTGTTAGTTAATATTTAATTTTCAAGTTAAATCGACAATCTAATTTAACAATATTGGTTAAAAATAATTATTTAAAAACAGAAAAACTGTGAGATATAGAGGTTAGAAAAATTAAAAATTCAGGATCTAGAAAAAATAATACAATTCATATAACATGTTGTTATGCTTTTTATAACTACTTTAACATCATAGTTCTAATGCTAAAATTACATATTAACATATGAAATTATAATTTGTTTAACATGTAAATGCTAACCTGATTTCAAATGATCCTTCGCCAAGGAATTCTGCCCCAAGATCTCACCAACAAAGAGTTCCAGGCAAATTTAAAATCACTACACATTTTCCGTACACTTTACACTACACTATTTACAGTCAATTCTGCACTTATTTCATTCAAAAAATGAGTCATTTCGTCTATAAGCCACGTGCAAAATTGCATTTCACATTTCACAGTAAAAGATTCAATCAAACTACAACGAAACTGAACGTTTGCGGTGATGCAACCTGTTCAGACTCCAAGTTGCAAACATCGTATCTAATTTAAATAAAATTTATTAAAGTTTACATTTTGAATAGTTTTATAACATTTGACAACTTAATAGTACCTATATTATTTAATGACCACATAATGTAGGCTATAATAATTTCAAGAGGATGAAAGTTTATACACGAGCTGAAGGCGAGTGTAATCATCCGAGTTAAATATAACCATTATGTGCGACGTGCGAGTCAAATATACGACGTTTTATGTACGGTTTTTTAAATAAAATATTTATTTAAATATTTGTTCATTAAAATATTAATCTAACCTCGAATTTTAATGTAATGACAGTGACTGTTCTATTGAGTGGTTACCTTAGCGGTAGAGGGTCCGCCAAGCTTGCTAGCGGTCACTAGTTTGATTTCCAGCACAACTGACAATAATACCACTGGGTCCGAGTGGTTAGATTCCACTATAATAACATCTACCATTTTGTAATTGGGAGTTAATCCTGTAGAATGGTTACCATGAACATAAATAAAATAATATAATAATATTGAATTATGAAACACAACAGTAGGTATTATGGAGGTCTTACTACAGTTACCTACATAAATAATGAATGTATTATTCACTGGACGTAGATAAAATTTATATAGACATAGACAACAATAATTTCATGATTTTCATCAGTCATATTATGTGAGAACTTAAATGAGAAAAATTATTTAAAAAATTGTATGTGTTTCAATGCAGTCGGAAGTAAAATTTGTAAAATAAAGTTTTTTAACATAGAAATAGTTATAGGTTAGGTAATATAAATAATGAACACACAGTATATGTCCGTTGATGAAGTTATTGGTAGTGGTAGGTACATGCAAATGCTCATTGTTTTATTAAAGTTATTAAATATTTATAGTATATAAATAAAAGAAACTATAATAAATTATTGTTAGGTAAACGTTGTGTTTTTACTAAATAAAGTAGGAAATAAGACCGCAGTTCTGATGAGTGATGAATAATTTCTACCCCAATGCAATATCAAAATGATCGATTGCAATTAATGTATCAACAATGATAATTGCAAAGGATAATTTGTTGTACTGAAAGAATTAATTTAAATTAGAGAAAGAACTAAAGGTGTAAAAGGAATAAAAGCAAAAGCAGTCCGTTTTATAGTGCAGAGTAGTAGTTAGAACAAAAGCCTCCCTACACAAAATAATCAAATTAAACCGTAACACACCGTAGTTAACAAAACAATTAAAACACGCTCACTTTCAGGTGAAATTAAATCCAACCGGTAACAAATACCTCGAACCGGGAAACAGTGAAACCGGGAACCGGGAGTCCTCTCGGCATTCGATACTCCAGCGCTTCTGTTGCTGTCCCCAGCAATTTCTGTTTTATTTAGCAAAAGAGAAGTAAAACTAAATTAGCTCCCCCTGCTCCGCCCATGGAGCGGTTTATTATCTCGAGAACGATAATTAGAAAAGATAAATGCACTTCACGTTTGTACCGAGGAGCGAAGCAACGGTGAGCGTTGTCGGTTACAAATGAGCTGCTCGACAAGGTGACTGTGTTTGTTGGTTTCTTGTTTATTTGTACGTGGGAGGAAGCTGCAGGAGGAAGGTGTGTTTGAGAAGAACAAATATGCTTCCTACTCTTCTGTACTTCAATTTGTTCCGAGGTTTGTTCTATATTTATGAATGCCAATTGATCATTATTGTCTACTTCCCAATATTGACAGCAGGATTCAACATTTATGAGCTAAAAGAAATTACATTATATTGTCAAAAACATAATTATTATTTGTTAAAATTGCAAATTTTTATTTACTAATAGTTAGTACGTTATAATAGACTTAGACTACTGCTGTCAGCTCTGTAACATCAATAATTATATTTTCTCACGACAATATACGAAACTAGCTGTTTCCGTAGTTACCTAGTTACGAAAATAAACAATATCACACATTCGTTCAATCCGTTCGATATGTTATCGAACAGGTCATATCAAACAGTTTAAATTTTTGTTTCACCTTTTCAATGGACAAACACGACATTAATAGTATATTATTTAACGAGCATATAATGTAGGTTATATTACACGAGGATGAAAATTAGAACACGAGCCATAGGCGAGTGCTGTAATCATCCGAGTGTAATATAACCATTATATGCGAGTCAAATACTATACTTTATCTACAACTACTTATAAACAAACTTGGTGTAGTACAAACATATCACACATAACCTTACTTATTATCTGTCATTGACAACAAACTTCAGACAAATGCTGCAACTCTAAGAAAATACTTGCTTGCTATTGGTTGAATCAAGCGTGGAATATGAAATTTCATATTACACGCCGTGTAATATGAGGCACATTTTGTATTTGGAGTTAGATATAAAATGAAGCTATTATTTAATAGTTGTAGATAAAAGTGATTTATCCACATACATAAATTAAAGTAGTACTTACTACTTTTGCTGTATCTGGTATAATTTAAAAATCTTCTATCATGTATTCCATGATCGTGGTATATTTTGTTTCTTCGTAAAATTAAAGTTATGACAGTGAAAGTTGTCATCAAAAATATTCATGAATAAAAATTTTAATATTTATGGTCGTGGGAGAAATAGTGTACACTTTCTGATCTTTGGAAATTGACTGACCACGGAAATTAGATTACAATAATTATTAACTTCCGCTGTTATAAACACCATATACCTAATCATTTTATATAAAAATAACTTCGTGCATTTAAGAACAAACTAAACCAATAAATTATAGTATTTACAAGTTTAAATGAACTTGCTCCCCAATACTCAGTAATTTTTTTTTACTAGTTTTGCAAATATAGTATTTATTATTCTTTCACCAGATAAATGATTGTCTGTGCAATTGCTCTGCTGTCCATCATATGATCAGCGTTAATTTTACATGTTAGCTTATAATTTGGAGGAAATTTAATACTGCACTCTGTGGGTTGAACATATGCAAATGATGTGTTTGTCAGCATATCATGATATCAGTTGCATTTTGCATTTGACCGACCATCACAATTTGTTTACTAGACTACGATAATGTTATCATTATTGATGTAACGTCATATTTTATTGGGGATAATTTTTAGTAGATATCTGCTGGATCCAGGTAAAGAGCAAAGGGCTAAAATAAAATTGCAGGCAATCATCACATGTGAAATTTTAATTTTAGTTGTAACTACTTAGGATCAGGATTGCATTCTTATTACAGAAGAGTCATATTTCTTTTTTTTATTTCTTAGCTCACTATTATAGGCAGTTGGTTTCTTTCCTCGACCATATATAGGTATAGACAGATAACACTCAATGCTGTAGTATACGATGTTGTGAAGGTAAGAAGTACGGTAGCCTGGAGCAGCAGCTATAGGCGGGAAAAGGAGGTGAATAACTGGGTACAGTGTTGCACATTGCTGACTTCTGGTTTGTTGTAACAGTAAATAGACAAACTGCAACACTTCAAGCAGTTATGAAGGTCATACTCCGTTTCACACCGCTACGCTAGTTTGCTTCACAACAAAGACTTGCGTTGTATGTCTATACCTATATATTGTCGAAGGCTTCTTTGCAAATATATATATATATATATATATATATATATATATATATATATATATATATATATATATATATATATATATATATATTAGTAAATTAAAAGTAGACTGAAATATCCTATTTAGATTCAATTTAAAAATTACAAAAAGGAACTGTTAATAACAAATTCATATTAGCCTCGGCCAAAAAACAATTTTCGATCACAAGTTGGTACTTCCTTCTAAAAGGCTACTTACTTCAAACAATAGGTACGCATCAAAAATGTACATTTGCTTGTATTTTGTTCCGCAGCTTGAACAAAAACTAACGGTACTACAAGGTGAGTACTCGAAAACAATATACATTTATAGTTATGTGAGATAAAAGAAGACTGATAAAAATTATCTTGGAGCTCCACCCATATTGTCATATTCAGTAATAATAATTGAACTTACGATACAATTACTGTGTTGAGTAGAAAGAGCAATACTTTACCATGCATGTCGTAACATACTCGAAACAATATGAATTTTTGAAATTAATCCATATGTATTTCATACCATTAGAAAATGCAAGTACGACAAAGATAAATATATACGCCGTTTATTTATTTGTTCATGATACAGATGACCATGACCAGACTTCTTTCATTTGACAAACTATATAGGTACAGAATTTTTCCAACATGTAGCGCCAACCCTGCAGCCTTATGATTAGCGCTGAGAATAAGGGCGAGATATAATGTGTGAGGGGATGTAGTATCGTATATTGTTTTTATTGATTTGCTTTTTTATCTTAATGATATTTGTATTGGTTTTACTGGATATATTGGGTCATATATTTAGTGAATAACACTTTTCTAATCATTATTTGTTTGCGATAGCTCTAGAATTTTTTATCTGTTACATTTATTTTGTTCTTTTATTTCCTCCGGGCTGTGAGGGACATTATGTAATGTTGTTAATATTTCAATCAGAACAATCAGAAGATTCATTGAGATAATCAGGGTCTATAAATAAACTGAAATGAATATATCACATTGATGAAATAAGAGAACATGCCTAGCACATGTTCTTATGCAAGGGGGCGGGCCGCGGGTGAACCGAGTGTCAGTTATTGCATGGGCGATGAAGAGACTTCAAACACAGCTCATTTTTGCTTGATTTATCTTCCGTCACGGAGTCTTGTCACCAGCTCGTCTTAAATCAACTTTTATGCCACTATTTACCTTTCATGTAAAATTTTGTTGGCTAATAATTTCTGTTATTACTGCATAAAATGGGAAAAGAAATCCATGTCGTGACACATTTCCTAAGAGGTTTCTCAACCTTCTTGAAATTATAGTCAAAAATTAGTTCATAATGGCAAATGTTGTTATAGTAGAAATCTACTACTACCTACTTGGATCTAGTTATTTTTGTCGTTTGCTTTGATGGAACTTAGAACTGTTAGCTCGCTAACAGACACTCTATCGTTGTGCTACCACTGGCTGTTATCTTATCATATTTTTTATTTGGAGAATTAAGAGCAACAAGAATATGGTTAACCAGTTGAGATGAATAATTTTTAAATGCAAATATTGTTACATTGTTCTTGTTATCCGGCGCATTATGCATTTCTCGTCTTATCTAATATTGTTAAACAATTATATATCTTTGTATTCTGATGTTTCATAATGTTTGAAAATTATATATCGTGCAAAAAAGTATAACTTTGGATGCAGTTAATGGAATTGTTAGAATTCTATTACGTCCCACGTTGGGCGCCAATTTTGTATTAGTCTCAATTTTACTGTAAGTTTTAAGGATTGTAGAACTTTAATCTTAAAAAACTCTTTTTACTTTATCCAAACTTAAAGTTGAACAAAATATGATAAACAATAAAATAGGTAATAATAAACACAAGGTACTATAGTTGAGACTATTTCGAAACAAAACTGTTGTAATGAAAAGACAAAACAATATATCATTTGAGGCATCTGTACCTTATAAACAAATTGTAAATTATTGAAAGCTGTTTATCATCATCCCAGCTCAAACAACAATCCCTCTTGGCCTCTCCACTGATACCCACCATCATATCACGAAGCTAATCTCCTCTAAGGAGCGACTGTACTCTACTCTAGGCTGGCATGAATGGAGGCTGTTTGGTGGGAGAGTGAGGCGGCATGGCATGATGGCAGCGGCAGTGCTAGGTATATACAGTTTAGTCAGGTGGTGGATAATGGAGGTGGATGGGTTTCAATTAACCTCGAAACGCCCTCTGCACTTCGCCGCCCGCGCTCCGCGGCCCCCACCGGCACAAGGTTGCGCGGGAGATGAACAGGACCGTGTGGGGATATTCTACAAGGTAGAGAAACTCACAGGATGTATGCACAAAATTGATGAAACTAATTTAGTAAGTTGGTACATCTTTTCTATAGAACTAGGACAATACCGTGAGTTTTATTTAACGTGAAACATGGGATCTTTCATATTCATGGTTACGAATTTGACAGCAATGTATTATAGCGTTTCATTTAAAATAGAACATAGCAAATGAAATATGTCTAATCATTTTAGATATGAAAATAATTGCAAGAAATATAAACATTTAATAGATATTTTTCCAGAATACAATTTATAACAAATTCTCAAATACACGAAATAAATCAGATAGGTACTTGTCTGAGGCTAACATCTGCATTATACCAACGTATCATTTGCACCTTTTCTTCAGTTGTAACCTTATTTTCAACAACATAACCCTAATTGGCAGGTAATATTAACTTGATTATGACAGCCTAAGTTCTATTTTAAATGAATCGCTCTAATACATTGTTGTTAAATTCGTAACCATGTATATGAAAGATCCCATGTTTCACGTTAAATAAATCTCACGGTTTTTGATTGTTATACTCCAGAGAAGAGAAAATATATAAATAACAAGATATATCCATAGAAATATAATATGAACTAGATGGTACCTAGTACCAACAAATGAAGCACAGGAAAAATTAGTGTGCATCTTGGAAGGGCCGACGGCCGACAGAAGTGATAATACTTTGGGATATGGAGTTATAAATATCACAAGGTTCTATGAGCAACATAGAACCTAAAACCGCATTCCCATTACGGTCTACACTGTCGATTGACTAAGTCTGTCTACAATTTTGCTGTAGTGACTACATCTCTTTTAACAGTATCGAACGTCGAATGAGACGTACTTATTACAGCAACATTGTCGATCGACCTTGTAAATCGACAGTCTCGACCGTAATGGGGATGCGGCTTAATGCAAGCACTGTCGCAGTGCTAGGACTGCGGCAGAAAAAAAGTAGGAAAAAAGTCTTACGCTAGATTCAGACCTGCCCAATTATAAGTGCTAAATTAACCAACCAGCGCTTTCACCAAATTCCAATTTCAATTATAAGTGCGAATACTGAACGCTGGTTGGTTAAATTAGCCACTGATACTTCTAATTGGGTAGGTATGAATCTAGCTTTAATCTTTGGTCTGAATTCCTTAACAATTTGTCTAATGGTCGTTTGCACCGCTTCAACTTACACTTTAAGTGTCACTTAAATGAAAAAAATCGAATCGGACTCATGACACTAATGTAATTTCTACGTTTGACAATTTGATTTTGATTGGATAATGTTTGATAAAGGATAACTTAAAATTGAAGTGGAAGCGGTGCAAACTGGCTATAAAATGTATAGGTAAGTAATAAATATTAAGTCCAGTAACAGGCTGAAATTTTCCTGCAGAATACCGGATAGTTCAGATTTTTATAATTATTCTTATTTCTGAGTTATTAAATATAACAAAGAAAATTAAAATTGAAGTGGAAGGGGTACAACTGGCTATAAAATGTAGGTAGGTAGGTATAGGTAATAAATATTAAGTGAAATTTTCCTGCAGAATACCGGATACTTCAGATTTTTATAATTATTCTTATTTATGAGTTATTAAATGTAACAAAGAAGATAATCAAGATTAAGAAGAATATAATAAAAAATAATTGGTGTGAAATGTTAAGAATACGGCTCTGTCTTCCTGCACCTACCCACATGCGGACACAATCACACTCTCACGCGAGACGCAAACCACGCGAACGTCTGAGCTGTGGCGACCGACCTGTCTTGTCCTTCTCTGCCATCGTCGCCATTACGTGCCCCCTTTTAGCGCAGGTAATTGAGTCTCATTTACTGTCATTTCACTTTAACAACCAACTTCATATCTCTGCCCATTACTTCCCGGGATTATGTTCATATTAAACGACGTGGCCCATTCAATTAAAACGCGCATTGATTCCGCCAGCCAGTGCAAGTGCTGACTCTAGGACCTCTGATGGACCAAGTTTTTATCTTAATCTGCAGCCACCTTCACCGCCGGTGGCTTCTTAATGCCTAATCTGACGAATTTGACGCAGGAGCCTAATGAGAGGTTACGATAAGTATCCGCGCCACTAATTGAATGGCTTCAATGTCTTTGTAGCACCGTTGGAATTTTGAATTGCTGTAATTCGACTTTTACTTTTCTTAATAGCACCACAATACCATTAGCGTTTATATGCTCTTTAAAAAGTTATAATCTACAATTCAATGGAATTTTTCTTAATGCTGACTCCTTTACAAAATATTTTCTACAAATTGAGCTATAAACAAATTGAGACGCATTCTTTAAGTTTAAAAAATTCTGAAGTACATTTTAAAATTAAATGAACTATAAAACTTACTGCGGTAGTCTGAAAAAATATTATGGACATTTAGATGGATGCTTCATCTAAATACTGGACTAATTTCCAACTAAAATAATTTATTTTTTAGTATATGTTCTCTAAAATTGTTACTTTGCGAACTGTTTCAGTCCGCAAAATAATATTTTAGTGGATCTAGTCCTTTAATAAGACGTACATAGGCAATGAGCTGTTATTTACACTTTATATAGAATTGTTTTTACTGGTTTTCATTGTTTCATCGCCTGTTTGTCAACATTTTATAATTAAGTTGCATTTTAGAATAATTTCGTATAGTTAATAAACAATTTTTTAAGGCTTATACTTGTATGTATGTAATTCGTATACACAAACTGAGTTTTAGAGGACTGATCTAATTTAAAGACTCGGCTTGCGCCTCTTCTTTAAACAGATTCGTCCTCAAAAACTCTATTTTTCGTAGGTACTTTTTTCGTATAAATAACTAATTGTTAACATTTTTTTGAAATTAAATTATATTCCAAACAATTTGAAGAGTGGGCCAAAACATATTACACACCAAGAATCTCAATGCTAACTTTTGTTATAATATTTTATGTCAATTGAAGTGCGAGAAACAAAATGCCGTAAACCGCATTTTTATATCAGATATAGTCGGATATAGTTCATTAGTTTTACTTTTAATTATGGAAAACCAAGGATAAAATTGAGGCAGATTAAGGATCACCTAGAACTATGCTATTAGAATTTTGTAATTTTTGCCCTGCATTTTTCAAATTGTGGTATTAAGTAGAACAAATAAAATAAATATAAATACTATATGTTTCATCTGAAATACTAAGAAAAGAAAATTATGAGTAGTTGACACGCAGACCGTTGACATTTATTATTAGAACAAAATTATGGACTATACAATGTAAACGAACCATTTATATATTTCTTCGCAGAATTTCCAGCTTACAACTGTATCAGTTGTCATAATAATACTATGTTATCCGAACTAAAAAGACTCATGAACGCTACGAACAAATGGTTCTCAACACCTACATCATTTGATTTCGCAAATCTCTTTGGATTTCCTTACGACGGTTGCAGATAAATTTAGAATGTTTTGTTTACAGCGATACCTGCGATTTTCACAGGATGAATAAATTATAAATAGCAGTGATCATTGATGAAGTGAAATGTTTGGGAGGAGATTTTTTCTTGGCACGAAAACAGTTTTTAGGTCTTATTTATTTGTCTTATCTCACCTGCTTCTAAGAAATTCAGATTTAAATATATGTCAATGGAAACCGAACGGAAGCCAGGAATTTGTTGCTGAATGAGAAGACTAATTTTATTGTGAATTTTTTCGCGAGGCTCTGCCAAATGGAATCAAGAAAATAATATACATTTTTTCAGATTTCACAACACACCATTTTACCTTTGATATTAGAATTGTGGATTCTAATGTGGGTATTCTTGTTTATTCACTTTTGTGACACGACGTTAGTAAGTGTAACATTTAAAATATCCAGAGTTTGATTATAAAACTAATCGTTTTCAGTAAGAATTATATGAAATTATAGGATATGGGATACGTTAACAAAGGTTTCGTCGAGGTTTCGTTAAATAATTTACAACCTTTTGTGGCCAGTTTTATCGTCTCCACTTAAATTGTATAAGTTTTACAGAACAGGACAATATTAGGTATGTCGAGGTATGTAATGGAAAAACTTCTTGACTGAATGATGATAAGGAAAAAGGAAAGGAAAATTGACTGGAATTTAGTCAAATAAATGATTTTATGCTTTTTACTTCCTTGTACAGAGTAAACAGGAAGTATTGTTTATTTATATTGTTAACATTATTCTTGTGACTTTTACTGCTTGAAGAAGACTCATGTGGGGTAGAAATCGGTTGGAGTTAAAATAAACCCTAAAAAATTTGACTGAATTCCATTCCCATTTCCCATTAAAATATAATGTAAAATAACATGATTTTGAATGATATTTTTGATTTAAGTGACACTAAAAATTAAGAGAAAGCAGTGCAATTGGCTTTTAAAGATACGTTTTTTTTTATTTTATTACGAAAGTTTATACTTAATTTTGTTTCAGTATTTCCTGCAAATAAACTGTTCTATTGAGTAATGTTTCGTGGTAAAATGTTCTATTTAGATGCTACTTCGCTAAGTTTGATAAATACCGAAGAAATGCGGAACTATTTTAAGCGAAATATTACAGGAAGTACAGTACACTTCGCGTTCTAAATGGAGACTTTGAGTCTTCTTGTCAATTCGTCAAAATCATCTTCAATTTCCTGTTCGAGATCCGTGCACCTTAGCGAAATTTCTTCTTTAATGAAATACAACGTCGTGTGCAGATCTCATTGGTCAGTTTCACATCCAATTCTGGGTGTCGGCGGTGTAGGTATGTCAAGACGCTCATCCTCAAACACTAGTTTATTGGTCGTGGTTGTCATCGTCAGCAGTCAGGTTCTATTCCTGGAGCGCGGTGTAAGTTATGCGTGCAAGTGGAGGAGCACCGAACGGAACAGGTATGCCACATGCTCTCGGATTTCACAGAAGAAATGAAGAATTTTTAAAAATATATTTAGTTCCAGTTTAGTTTTAAACTCATTCAACAGAATTTTGAATTCCCTACGACAAAAAGATATACATACGCCTTTGACTTAAGAGGCGCGTTCGGAAAATACCGAACTCCTGAACGTAAGTCGTTATTTTCAAAGTGAAGCGGGTTCAGGCGACGTCAAGCTCTTATTTTTGCAGTCAATCGAATAAAAAATGTAGCTAAAGAAAACTGAGCATAGAATGTACTGGCTAACTTAAGAATCTACATTTTTAACAGCGAAAACATAGCATCGTTGTCCCATCATATCTCATTTAATTTATAATACAGACTAATGAAAAAAGAACTTCTTGTTAACAAAGGATCAATTTATGTCCCTCTGTGTTCAGAAATTTAATATATCTTTTTGTTTACCAGAAAAAAATTCTTAAAAATCAAGAAAAATGGCTGATTTCAAAGTCATGTTTTTTCAAAATCATAAGTTAAAGAAGAAAAATGAAAACAGAGAGACCTTCTAACACTTTTTGGTGACATGTTCATATGTTGTAAATAATGGAAAAAAAAATCATGGGACGCGCACACCTCTGTTTAAAAAAAAAAAAAACTACCAGACGGACCCCTTAACTTAAGTGTGGCAGCCTCACATATTGTGAGTCATCGCATCGGTATGCGACGATTACGGTACAATACAAAAGAAATAAAATTAAATTTCTATACCTGAGCCCCTGATTTTTTAAATAAATTAATGTAGAAACAAAGCGCCTAAAAATACAAAAATTTACTAAGTGGGAATAGAATCTGGATGAAATTTCAGAGAAAGAAACGGGACGTGAAGAATGAATGTAGGTGTGTGGTTCCAAGAAGTGTTGTTGTTCTTTTGCTACAGTTCTAAGTGTCAGTAATGAGTTTGACGTGGAAGAACAGCGTGAGGACGGATGAGGATGTATTTTTTACTTTTATTTCTGTTTTGATTTGTCGTGGTTTGTTAACAACACCGTACAGTAATTGATGACGAATTTCAGGAAAGATTTCAAATGGAATTCCACAAAGAAAGGTAGGGAGCCTTAATTTACAGCACGTGGAATGTAACGTATACTTTTTACAATTTTTTCTGGGCCACATCTACTCTAAACTGAACTGATGAAATTAACGAAGCAGATTAAAATTGTAGAATAAAACTACAAAATAATACCAATAACAATAATTTATTAATCATAATACGTAAACAGCAAAACAGCAAGAAAACCTGGTAAATTTACGAAAATTTGTTTCGTAAATTTGTTTAAATGGTCCCATGCCGTCATCTGTAAGATGCAGGCATGTTTAAACTATAATATCCCTTTCATATTCCTACGGAGTTCGACCATCTATATTTATCCGCCTGTTATAACTATACTTTTGAAAAGAACTCGCAGTTTTTATAGTAAATGGATAAATATTTGTCTTTATTGTGACTTCTCTGACGTTCTGAAACAACGACCGAATTTTTCGCAATGGACTTAACCAGGTTCTAATATTTTTACCCACTGATCTTTATTTCGTCAATATTTGTTTATAAATATAATGCGGACATATTAACCAGCGAGATAGCACAGTGGTAGTGCTTTGCTTGGCACTGATCACAGAGGTCGCGGGTTCGATTCCAGGTAGGGTTGCGAACTGTACGCTTTTGGAGCGTATACACTCATTTTCGTAATAAAATAGTAATGTGTACGCAGTACGCACGCTTGTAACGATATTGTAGTAATGTAGAATCCAAAAGAGTTCCGAAGCTTGATATTAGCGTCTGTGAGTCAACGTCAATCTCCGTCGGACATGATCGCTGATTATTGGACAGTGACTGTTTTGTTTTAATGCAGTATTTCACAGATCGTGAGCGATAGAGCTTTATAACTTTCTTTGTAATACGTAGGTAATCATTGCATCAAGTGATAGGGAGAATCATCTAAGCTGATGCACGGTACAGTAAGTTTAAGTTTTAATGTTTTCTGTTATCAATCATTTAGTCCACAACAAATAGCCTGCGTTTTACTATTCGTTAATTTAAACTTTTGATTTATTGTTCAGAACTCTGAGTTATCTAACTTTGCATTAAAACACGTTTGACCTTGAAAAAAATCGCCTGCGACGCATTCTCAATTTTCATGCCTTGATTAATGATTGGTATCTACTGTCGTCACCAGTCTAAGTTGGGATACAATTAACTTGGCAGCCACAAACACAAAGCTATCGGGAACGATCGGGAACCGACTAGTGGTTGTAACAAGGGCTTGCGCGAGAGGGTTAGATGGAAGAACAGAGTCTGAATCTTGCCCATTGTCACCAAGAGGCAATTAAAGTTTATAAAATTAATAAATAAAACAAATAAAAGTTAAAATATTGCTAAGAAATATGTAATATATTCTATCAATACTGAATTATTCAAAAATCAGTTATCTACAATAATTGATAGGGCACGAAAACGGCAGCCATAACTTCAATGACCAAGTCAATTAGAATTTGCAACAAATTTCGATAGCAGCACTTCAGTAAGTTTGAACCTGTGTGGGTCTGGAGCGCTTGACATAAATCGTGCCTCGTTAGACAAGTTGTCGGCCATGAATCACGTCTCACGGGCCTCACGGCACGCAGGTAATGCATCATACGCACAAACCTCGTGAGTGATTTGCTACAAACGCACTCATTTATCCCAAGCAGAGCATTGCGCATCATTCATTATAATTATGCGAGGAACGAGTCGTTTTGCTTTATTTAGTTTCAATTAGTATTGCGTACGGGATTAATAACGGTTATTAATAAATAACACAGGATGAAGTGGATGAAGACTCTGTGCCAACATGCTGAGGTTGTTTTGTGGAGAATTCTCTGTAATTTAGATGACTTTGCTGTTTTATAACTGACAGATGGGATGTTTCTTCAACACTTCAATAAATTCATTTCTGAAATTGAAAACAACTATTTTCCACCTGCTGATTTTATAAACATAGGAAGTCCAAACCAAGGACATTTTAAAGCAGCTCAGAAAGTGCAAAAATATTTAAAATAATTATTATATTTAAAAACGAATTATGTTCGTACCGTTGATTTTTAGAATAAAATATACATTATGAATGATCGTGTAATCTTTTCAGATTTTATCACTCATCAGAAAATACAAACAGATAATTATGTTGTTTATTTATTTTTTTATCGAGCCGCCAAATACTGAATAAAAATATTCGTACAATTTTGCTAATAAAATTATTCAGAATAATGATGAAATGAATTTTAGTCTTACAGATAGCTTATACCTATTACTCTCCACATTAAAGATTAAAGGTTGGTTCTGCTTTAATTTCTGTGATGACTTAAAAATTAACTAGTTCATTTTAACGAAATATTCTGATCTCAAAATAGTGATGCTAGAAACCAATCAACTATACTTATAAACGGAAAGAAGAACTAAAGAAACTTGAAAATACCTACGGAAAAGTGCATATTTTTCATCGTGAATGACGTTTTATTACACTTAGTTTAAATTAAACAGTAGGTACTAAAGCTGCATTTACATAAACATTTAGTTTTAAAGTTTACATTTATGTTCACGTTTAATAAATTTTAATACATCTAACTAAATATGAGCATTCACAGTAGGTACTTGAAAGATGCTTTATGCTTAATTACATAAATTTAAACTTTCTTAAACGTAAACATAAATGTAAGCCTTAAAACTAAATGCTTATGTGAACCTAAAGTAAAGAAGCAAAACATAGTAACCTATTTTTATCCCAAAAGACCTACTAACTTAATTATCGTTTTTCTTCTGCTACAGTAAAATACCTTCATTTGGAAAAGAAAAGGCAAGCCCAGTTTTAGTTATATGCATAAAAAAACAAGGATTAGGTAGACCAACATTCACACATTAACATTGAACAAAAGAACACCAAAAGCTTACATGGGCAGAAGAAAAAAGAAAACACAAACCAGAGAGGACCAGAAAAAAAATTCGTAGAGAAATTGATAATTTAAAATATAGAAAAATTATATATTAGAGAATAAAGTATGCAAGTCTGACAAACGGGCAAATCGTTACTAAAAACTTTAGCCTCGAAGCACCGCAAGATGTCTTTATGCTCCCAAGTGCAGTTCTCATCATTTGTAGTTCAACTAGTAAAAATCATGTTTTTTATAATTAAATTTATATCTCCACTGAAATCCTCTTGCGTTGCAGTTAATCGAAGGGCAATTACCGCCCCTCGGTTTTATTTTCTCTTCTCCGCAATAATAATTGCATTAGACAATAAATCTCTCACGCAAGGAAATAAATTCTGCAAAGTAGTCTTAGATCCAACACTGCACTTAATGGAAACTCATGAACCAGTGCCAAAAATACGTTGATTTACGACTCTCACAATCGAATCAATTGAGGTAATTCCGACATTTAAACTACGCAAACGATCTTTTTTACACCGCAAGAGGCGGATTGACGAATTTAGTCGGTTTGACGTATGTACAAAAAAGCAATACCTATATTTAAAACAATAAAATCTTCCTAGAGTGTAAAATTTACTGTAGTAGAACCAGGTTACATATAATTTTATTCTACAAATTTTAAGTCCTTTAAAAATAAACTTACGAAATTTGTGAAGTCTGTCATATGCCAATGTGTACTTGCGTTCACATCACTATAATTTGGTGTTATGACAGACTACACAATTCGACAAATTAAATCAAATTTCGAGCTGAGAATGCAGCTTAAATTTCAAGAAGATTTATTCGCTGGTAAGAAAAATTAGTCATTTGAACAGTAAAATAGCAATTCTAGTTTCAAGTTTATTTTTAAAAGGACTTAAAATTTGTAGAATAAAGTTACATCTAATCTGAGGCTACTACATTAAATTTCACACTCTAGGTTCAGTGTGGGCTCTTTAGAGTCAGGGATGCCATATCGATATCACTATTCCAAATCTGTAGGATAAAAAGAGTTAACTAGATACATAAAGAGAGATAATTAGCAACATGAGGTACAAAAGTGCACAAGAATTGCATTACTTGATACTTGTTCCACTGAACGCAGAGTGTGGAATTACCTGCAGATTTAAGTTAATAGTACATTACATAACGAGCATCGAAAGTGTAAGATAACAAGCGAGTGAAATTGAGGAATGAGGCGCATAGCGCCGAGTGGTTCAATTTCACGAGCACTGTTATCTCACTTTTGAGCGAGTTATGTACACTATTTTTCAGACGACCACATAATATTTAAAAAAATGTTCAATGAACTAAATTATATACAACTGTTGAAGTTGAAGCACTGACGTTTAAAAGTTAGGTTATGCCTCGATACCAACTGTGCAACTATAATCTGAAATGTCAAAAATACTAAAGAATACACAATTAGCCAATAAATAATTATTATTAAATTGAAAAATGAAAATTTGTGTCTATATAATATTACAGACTGTGTAAAAATGTCAATTTATTGCATGAATATACTTTTTTTCCATTTATTTGAATTGATTTTTACTCGTAACGCCATCTGTTGTCATATAGTGTAACTCGAAGCGTTACGTTATAAGTGTGCGTTAGACTAACATGTTAGTTTGTGTTATTTGTTTGTTTCCATTGTAGTTTATAACATTGTTATGGCAAGTTTCCGTAGTGGTCGTCTGAAATAGTTTATTAGGACACTTGGTCAGAATAACCAATAACTTTTTGGCCTGTTTTTATAACTGGTTGCTGAATTTTATAGTGACTTCGCTAACATTCGCAAAGGATATACTTACAATCTAACCGATGGATAAACTGCCAAATACGGGAAATTAATTTGAAAATGGAAACCAGTCACAAAAGTTGTAGATTTCGTTATTTATTCATAAAGTCGATATTTCGACTACGTTTTTAACATTCTTCAGGACATTTTAAAAGTTAAAAATGGAACAGGGCGTAACATAACCAAATTCTCGATGACCATTTGTCAAGAAATAAACCAAGAATTTAATAAATTTTTACTTAACGACGAGAATAACTGACGAGCAATCAGCACCGAAACGTCGACTTTATTTTCTCGACCTTCCAACATCAAAATTTCAACAGTCGAGATTCAAATTATACCTATGTACCTATATTTATCTTTAATTTTTTTTAAGTCATCACCGACCTTTGACAGTGGAGTTTAAATAGTTATTAAAATTAACCAAAATTATCTGGTACGATGTTTAAAAACTGGATTAGTTTCCTGAAAAATTATTTTCAATAAATGTAAGATATTTTAAATTTGCTTTATTGACTTTTGAACCAAAAACGATATCATGTTTGTACCAGTGCTAAGTAGCTACATAAATCTAAAAAAAACTCTGCGTCCATTAACCTGCTGGCTCACTTTTCCTTCTTGATTCCTTGTCAATCCGTTCCTGCACCACATCCGTTAAAACATCACTGGCTAATAACAAAAAAAATCAGAATTTTGAACGCGATATCCGTCGGTTGACGGTACATCGATTGACAGCCGGCGAGTGAACCTGTCTGTGTGTGTGTACGGTTTGATTGTCGCTGATCTATCTGCTGTAATGGACCAGTTGGCTGTAAATGGTTGATCACAGAACGCTGACACACCGGATCTACTGCAATTATAGCCCGAACAGCCAATGGAAGTAAAAGCGAAAGCTGCCCAAAAAAAGATAACGCTGGTTTTGACCTCGAAAATGTTACATTAAACAATATGGAGAATTCTTTACCAAAATGCAGCAAATAGAAAATTTAATCGACACTATTTTCTTACTCAGTTATTAATTTGTCACACCGTAGAACATGTAATTTGCCACTTGATTGTAAAATGAGTTTCAATTAAAAATAGGACATTTACTGTACAAATTAATTCAGTTATCAAATTGATATTAAAATTTTTTCGATGAAAGTGAATTATAATATGAGTAATGCAGCATATAGCCTAGTGCGTTATGTTGCACAAAAATATGCCATGTAGTGTACTCTTTAGTACCAGCTATGAGTATCCTTGAGTAAAATTTATTTCTATAGGTACACTAATGTATGCAGTATGTGAAGCTGCCACACCCAAGTTGGGTAACTCACAAAAATTGTTTTAATTCTTTAAGTTGGTTATTCAAATCTTAAATGGTATAGATAATTTAGACTTGACATAACCTGTCTACCTTTTTTTACAAACTTATTCTACCATTTCTTCGAAATTTCACTGTGAATTTAGATTCTCGTTTAGTAAAATGCCATATTTTTTCATCACGCACCATGCTTCATGTCATACCAATTATGTGACATAGTAGACTAAAATATTGCAGTTTTTTACACATAGGTATGGGTGCCAAAATTATGTTCTCCCATCAAACATAAATTATTTGTTATTTTTATGTTTAACAATACAATAAAATAGCGTACGGAATCAAATGTTTTTGACTGTTTTCTGCCATGGGTAGAGGATCACCTTAAGTTCTTGGTTTATTTCTTGTCAAATAATGATCATCATTAAATTGATTATTTTACGTCCTGAACCATTTTTGACTCGATTTTGTAACTTTTCATGTAAGTACAATATTATTTTGTTTCTTTTTCGGTTAAAAATATTTATTTGATTGTTAGTATGGTTTTAATATTACTTTATTTATTTGTTTTACTGGTCATTTTTGTCATATTGTATGTTAACTTTTAATTAACAAATTTATCATTGTTACAGTTTTTAATACGAACTTGTGTATGGACATGTTTTACTGTAATACTGTACCGACACGTCGACTTTAAAAATAAATATCAAATTCTACTACATATTATTTCGACCTTCCAACATCAAAATTTCAACAGAAAGATTCAATTCAAAACAGTTTCATAATTACATGAACATTAATATGAACAGAGCAAAAAACAATTTATAAATATATTTTTCAGAAAAATTGGATACAATTATTTCCCACGTAACTAATTCATCAAATTATTATAGCTTCATAACATGCTAGTACCACAACTAATATTAATATTTGCTAGTTCTATTTCAGTTATATCTATAAAATCCTCTGACCCTGTTTCGTTGGATCAGATTATAAATATGTCGCCAGCCACAACAATCAAAATATGCTGGAAGATCAAGCAACAAGCAACGTAGCAAAGACAAAGGCAGTCTGAAGCAATCATCATATTTGAGTATAAGAATATAAACAGGAAATACGTCTTCAGTTCGGAATTCAAAGTTGAAAAATCGCATCAGCGCCAAAAGCTGACGTCATGGTCCTATTCCATTCACACCTTGTGCAGTAATAACTCGCTGGCGATAGACTAAACTTGACGTAATAAATTCCATTATTATTATTTGTGGTGCGCGATCGCCGTCCAAATTTCTAAAGAGGCAATAAAACGTTATACATATTTTGTTTTATGAAGTCAGTGGGTATGTATAGATATGTTTTACGACTGAGTGTTTTTATGAAAGCGACTGTGTTTTGTTTTGTGCGTGAGTGGGAGTGAAGGCGCCACTACACCTGGCTCAGTCTCTTTGTAATAAAAGTTTTTGCTTCGGCAAAATAAACACAAAGCGGGCTATTTCGAGCAGTGCTGCAGCGAGCTAAACATGCCTACAACTATAAATTTTGGCTTGTCATTGTAGTTTTGATTATTTTCAAACTACAATAGAATAGACATTTTATTTATTAGATCGTCGACCCCTACACAAAACTCAAGTTGTAAATATTATAAATTTGCTTCTAATTGTTTAAAGTGGTCATGCAACATTAAAGGCACCATGGAGACAAAAGTAAATCAATTAGGACTCAGATGAAAATAAAGCACATGTCAATTACAAGGATAATAATGTTTCAAGTAATTTCGCAGAAAATTACACTTCACAACCCGCATCGCATAATATTTAGTTGACTGAGTATTTTCACGCAGGCAAAGAAATATTTGTCAAGGCGCCAGACAAGACTGCACTCCATACAAATACGTAATATTAATATACATACAGTTATTTATTTGACAAAAGTTGCAAGTGTCTCATATTTTCCAACGTTATTAGTCGGAGGATTATTAATATTACCCTAGAATCTATACTATAAATAATGAGAATGTTGCAAAACTACCAACGGTAAATTATAACACATATATTGTAAATATCAACGTGGACATTTGACCTTTACATGTGTAAGCTCATCTTATTTTACGTACTTTATTACGTACATGATTAAAATTAGGTAACAGTTCAATTGAGAGCTTACATGCAAATAGTATTTTAACTTAAAGTTATTACTCCATCTATTTAGTTAAAATGAATGTGGATATATTTAGGATTATTTCTTGGCTGCTTCTAACAAACTAAGATTATTAACAGCAGGTTTATATAGAGTTCTTTAACATACTTTAACCTTCGTTCAACGGTATAATAACTCAAATGAAATTAGGCTGGGCTTATAGAACTCTAGGAGTAAAGTGATTGTGCATTTGGTCGTAATGAAGTCCTCGGTTATACGGGGGTTGACAGGTCAGGTTAGGTAATACTGGAGCCCTGCGAGGAGTTAATTTCACCGGGCACCGCTGCTGGCGACACCACTGCTTCCCAATTAACGGTGACAAAGATTTTACTATGTAAATTAGTGTGTAGCGTTGCTAGGGCGACCGGCGATCCCTTGCTCACCTGACAGGCGATAGTTACATTACATGCAGTGGTCCCCGGCCGAGCCCTATCCACATACACTGCACCTAACCGGACAATGGAAAATTCACACCACCATTGCTACGAGCTTTTACATTATTTATCAATTGCCGAAATTTTCTTCAAATGCTGAATTCGGTTAGTAAACAGATACAATTTATCTAAATTCCGTTTTACTTAAAAATGTAATAAAAACAAGTGTAGACCAATTTAACTAAACTAAACAAATTTCAGTTTCATTTTCAATATTGAAAAATATTCTTTTTCTACAAACACTATTAAAAATTAAACTTTTAACACGGCCTACTGCTGTTAAAAATGCAATATTATAAGACGCCGTGTTAAAAGTGAACTGTCAATCACTTTTAACGTGCGTTAAAAGTAAACTGCCAATCACTTTTAACGCACGTTAAAAGTAAATTTCATCTCTTAATAAACAACTCTCAATTTTTATTGAATTCATAGACTACGTGTTTCATTATATTACTATATAATGATCTTTTGTTACTGAACTGTCAAAAATATTTGAATAAATTATTTCTTATATTAAAATATAAAACGATGTTTGTAGAAAAAATAGTGTATGATATACATGTTCGCGTCGTGTCCTAAACTTCCCGTCTCACAAAATAAAATGTCACTTTTAACACTTGTATCATAAATAACTAATATGTGAACTAGACTGATAATATAATAATATATATGTAGCTCGAAATACTGAATACACCAGACCTCACGGTTTTGATATGCAAGCTTTGAAACAATAATAATTATTAATTTATTAAAGAAACCATTTACTTATATTTGAATGTCATTTTTGCAGAATTTATAAGATAATAAAACATTTCAAAAGAAAGACTTGCTTTCTCTGTCATGTAGAAAAAATAAAATGTGTACCTAATGCAAAAGTAAATTTGTGAAATCCATTAAGATTAACTTCCAACTTTAATTAGAATTGTAATAGAATATATAGAATTTTTATTCCTGAAACATCATAAATTGTTTCAGTAATTCAAAATTTGCACGATTTCTGTCACAGTTGCTCCATACTTTTAAAGACTAGGGGAGTTCTGTACTAAAAATTATCTAACATTTTGGAAGTTCAGTCAGTTATGGATCTGGTTAATTTATTGCAAGTATGACTGAAGCAAGTCTATTGAAATTTATGTAAGCCTTTTTTTCGAATTTTTATTACTCTAGATTTTACTTTTTTCGTTCCACTCTTTTCCCCACTATTACGGCAGCCTGAATCGAGACCGAAACTCGTACTTTGTCGCATCGCAATTCAATGTCATTTTGAAGTTGAAAAATACTACAAAAGTACGTCTCACCAATTTGCATACCTACTTATTGTTATATTCGTAGCATTGATAAACAAACAAAGTAAGATTGGAATGATTCCTACTATCTAGTTTAGGTTTCGTAGTTCAAGTGTTAAAACCCTGTTAAAATTTTACGACAATTGACAATAAATCATTGAACGATTTTCTTACTTTTAACGCACTAGGTACCTAATTTATCCAGATTCCAGATTTTTAACATGAGCTTTAGGTAATTCTATGTTACGGTTCATAATGACACTGGATTTGACGTTTGTCTATACTGTAACAGTAAGGTTCGCCAACTTTTAAGAAGGATCACTCTTTATAAAGACTGTTGTTATAGGCGCTATATTGCAAACAAGTTTCTATGGTTTCATACTCTAAAAAATGTGGAATTAATTAATGTTTAACTGTAACATCAACTACAATTTTACTAAAGTCTGCCATACTCAGTATAAAGCCACTCCATTACATACTTAACTCTTTACTCTTTTCCCAACAAATAGCAAGCAAATCCTATTTGTTCTTTGTTGATCATTGTTTATATTTTGATGAGTATTTTATTTAGCTACAATATTTATTGTCTTAAACATTGCAGATCCAACTGAATAACTTTCAACAAACGGATCCATTTCTGACAGTAAAAAGAAAGGTTATGTCGTCAAGTTAGCACATTCCTGAAATGATTATAAACCACACACTTCTCATTCTCATCACACATCTTACATTATACAGAAGAAGTAACCGATTACATCCATTGTAAACCAGCCCTAACTGAATGTAACTTTAACTTTGCACGTCGAAGTGCAAAGTATAAGTTGGTTAGAGGTGACGTGGCGACATGCGGCCAGTGTCCGCGCATCATCACATATTCAGGACTGGGACTGGGGCACGGAGATGGACCAGCGAGCGCCAACGACCGTTGACAGGACTAACTGCAGGTTCCTGCCAAACCAAACACTAACCCGACACCTGATAATGCGACACGGGAGAAATGAGCACACGGAGTAAAGATGTAAAGACACAATGGAATTTATAGGTGCGAGATATTTTTGCACTGAAATTTGCAACGGTAGACAGTACACAAAAATGAGCTCATCATTATATTTTTATTTGATATTTCATAATCATAATTTTACATACACTCATGTCTTTTACCCAACTTGGAAGTGGCTATAGAATATGTGTATGATGTGGCAACCAAAAATTGTCACCCAAAGGATACTTCTTTATTGTTGCTAGTGGATAGTACAGCACAGTGGAGGTTTTGTGCAATTAAACTGGAACATGCTTAGAACCGGAGTGAGATCTTCGATTCCTTTGCAGACTAACGCAAAACGCAAAAATATCGGTTAATGAAAACACACATCACAAAATAAATTTAAATAAAAAAAATGTTTGTAGTTTAGCATATTTATGGTGAATTCGTGGTGAATATTTTGGAGTACTTTCAAAATAAAAAATATGATGATAGATTCGTCATTTTAGAAACCATAAACATTAGACAGTGTCTGATGATATCCAACTTCTGATAAAGTCAAAACGATCATCACAATAATGATCTAGTTAGTTTTTTGGAGAACCATTCAACAGAATTTGACATCCCATTAATAGAACGGGTAGTCAAATTATTATAGTAGTAAAATGCGACCACTTGGATCTTGGACGCAATAGTATATCGTCGATTGTTGAGATCGAATTTAACACGTTGAGTGCCAAGGAAAATTTTGAAATTTTCATCACAGGGCTATTACTAGAACCGTATTATACCTTCCAAATTATAGCTTTTTCTATTGCCAATTTTTACTAATATCATCCCTACGCTGATATTTTTTTAATATAAAACAGACACCGATGTCTGCGCCAGCTTTGTGATAAAAGTTTGCTGTTCTAGGCCAAAGCAGACACGTTTTTCAGACACAGCGTGAGCAGACACGTTATTTGTTAGCAGACACGTCTGCACCTGGATTATCGCGCGTGCATTTTAATTTGTGAAATTGTTAGAAACAAATGCAGATGTAAAGATAGGGCCAAGATGAGCAGCAAATCCAATAGTAGTAGTAGTAGTAGTAGTAGTATACTAAAGTATATCAGACATACTAGCCATAAATAAACAATAAATTTAGAGAATGGTTAATCAAATTATTGTAGTAAATTGCAACCATTTGGACCCAATAGTATTATCTTCCACTGCTGGGATCGAACTCATCATAAGATCACCAGTATAGCAGGTGGTACGTCAACCGTTTGTTGTGTGAATAAACAATACATTTTGTAGAAAATACAACTGAATCATTTCTTTATAATCAAATAATAAATTATTTACAGCATAATTTTGACTTCTGATATATTCTGACACCGGTTGATTAACAAATTGATAAATGGTCAAACGTCAAAGCTTCCTCACTTTGTGAGGGTCAGAATTTTCGTAGGTGAGAACGCACCTCGGCACCTCGCTGAACTCTATTAGTTACTATAGTAACCTGCTGGCTTTCCCTTTAATTAAGGCTCCCTGCGGGCCTCGTAAAGAGACTTCGGCACGTGAGAGAACTGACGGACTGACCCTCTCACCAGTGGCCTGGAGAGCCTCCACTCGCTCTCCCAGGGCTTAACTAATGCTATTTGCTACCGGACGAAAACTTTCTTACATCTTTCCTGACAATGCCTTTATTATTTTCATTATGTTTCGCCACCTTTCGTGAAGAGAGCGGCAAAGTAGTGTAATACAGGAAGATTAATATTTTGTGTGTTTGGATTTTTTCATGAATATACTGCAACATAACCTCACTTCTGGTATTTTGCAGGTTTCGAAATCACTAGTTTCGGTCTGCAAAAGACTACTGACTGATATAATTTTTGGTAAACTAGAAATGAAGAAATACTTAATTCGCCTATATTTTTTAGTTATAAAAATATTACTTTAAGAAGATACTCGTAGATCCGGAAATATTTTAACGTTTCAATAAAGACAATTCTTCGAAAATGTCTATATTAAATACATTTTATATAACTTTTGCAATAGCGCGGATAAAATACAGTATAGAAACACTAATAATTCAAAAGGCCGAATTGAGATTGCGATTTGGGATCAAGTGGGGTCCAAGCCAAAATAATATTTGCAAACGTCCAATTTATTAATTTGATCCAATTATTTACATACTCAGAAAATAAAAATAAAATACCTGCTCTATTAATTTTCAGATATTTCTGAACAAAAATTTCAAAACATGTAGATAACATTAAATATTTATATTAGGTCTTAAAAATATATATCACAGAGTGTTAAAGAAAAATAAATTAAATTATTGCCTTTAAAAAAAATAGTGTTGGTCCGTGGTCTCGAAAAACCATAAAAATAATTTTTCGTATTAGTATGTACATGGAGAAGTAACATACTTCTTAATTACCGATCGAGGTTAAATAAAAATATGTCAAAGAATGGTACGTATTGTAAATCTAAAATATTCTCGTAACATATTGTTTAATTTTGCTCCATTCCACCAGTTGTGAATCAACCTGTATATGAGCGAAGCACGATTTTATTTATTACTTGCGGAAGTAATTAGACATAGAGAATTCGAAATAAATTACGTTCAAAATATCCCGACATAAATACTGATTTGATTTACAATCAAGTAACAGATTCTAATAAATAATAATGTCATGCACTTACAAATTCCGCGCAGAAAAAACTGACCTGCAACAAAAAAAATAAATTAGTAATAACATCGAGAGAAACATGCAATAAAAGTGAAAAGAAAAAAATCTCGAAAAAAATTTCCGTGGACATTTTTGTGGGGCAGAGTCGTAAAGCAGTCGGAGACAGTGACAGAGGCGAGACGATGCGAACTGCGAACGCTAACCTAATTTTAATTTTAGCCAGCGGAGCGCCAGGTAGGCGCTGCTTCAACCACGAACACTGGATTATTATGCCGAATTATGCCCGGAGACGTGCGTTCTCGTCCCGTGCGTATTCGGATCAGTTTCCTAATTGTCCGTTATTGTCCCTGTTTTTGCCTCCCGTCTAAAAGAGAGGTATAGGGTTCGTGAAAAATTTAATGTCGAGATTTTTGACTAAAAGCACGTTTTAGAACGAACCTATTTTGACTATTTTACGAGTGTGTGTGTGAGTCTGTGTGTATGGATGAACGTTATCTCAAATTATACTGAACATATTATTATAATATTTTGCATTATACATTTGTACATCGTATCGAAGGTCTGATAAAATTTTGGTGCAAATTTGCCAACCGAAAGTGGTCTTTTCTTGAAGCACAATAACATTTTTTGAAAAAATCGTATAAAATAATACGAAAGTTATAATTTTTTTCGTCACATTAAAGAAGAAATTACGTTCTACAATATTTATTTGATCTTTGTCTTTTGATTTTTCGACGTCCTAAGGAAGCTGGTCCGAATGCGCACGGGGCAAAAACGAACGTAGCAATTATGCAGGGATGTGAGTCCTGCGTAGCCAATGGCGCGAGCAATGGAGGAAGCGGAACCACTCATGCGAATTTCGCTCGTGCAAATGATGAATTTTATTCATAAACGTCGTAACACTGGAAATTATGCCCATCATGTATTACCAATAACGTAAAATCTGAACAAATAATAACAAATTGCCGTAAACTGGTTCATTGCACAATAAAATGATCATAAAGTTGTATTTTAGATACAGTATACAGGTTTATTGTTTTTCACAGAAAACACACTATTCATAATACGACTATGATGAACTTATTTGTTTCTTTGATATTTTGTGGTGGTAAGGATTAAATCATACACTTTAGTCCCTTAATATATAATATACTATTTAAATATACCGTAAGTGGACGCGTACGTCAGAGCCCTCAGGGTTAAAAAGGCTGAATCTTTTTTATAAATTTCCGAATTGACAAAGTAAATATTGAATGTAGAAGTTGAAATGTCAAGAGAATCAAACAAAGAATTAAACAGTTGTTTGTTATGAAAACACGTTGAAATATAAAATTCAACACTGTGGAATAGAAATAAATTTCGTTTCGATTAGAAGCACAATAGCCGTTGTTACAGGTCTCTCCAGTGCATTTATCGTCTCTCCCTCTCTATACAGAGAGAGTGAGAGTCAGAGAGGAGAGTTGTACAGTATGGTCCAGTGTTTCCTAACCTAAGTGCCACAATGTGCCGCGAAACCGTAAATTGATTTTAAATAGAAACATAATAATAATAATGATAATAGGATGATTAAACATGGTGCTATTTATTCCTGCACACAACTTTTAATCTAAAAGTACCGTTTTCACAAAGAGAGAAAAGGACAATTGATATGAACGGAGCAAACGAATTCTTGTATCAGGTTAGAAATGTTTGAAATAGATGCATATTGACATGGAAATCATTTTTTTAGTTTAACGAGATTCGTGGTAACCCTTTTTAAGGAAATGGCGTAATTTCAATGTCAAATTGAATATAACTAACAAAAATGAATTGAAAAAAAAATGAAAAACGTTTACAATCCTTACCTGGACATAAACTTAGATATAAGAAAAAATGAATGTAGGTAGATATCCATTTTGTGATAGTGATCGGTACAAACAAATGTTTCTAAAAATATCCTAGAAACTATTCAGGAATTTTTCAGGAAAATTTCTGGGAAAAATTTTCAGGAAAATTCCTGGAAATTTTTTTCAGGAAAATTCCTGGGAAAAATTTTCAAGAAAATTCCTGCTAAAATTTTTCAGTAAAATTCCTGAAAAAATGTGTCAGGATATATTCCTGTTAGTTTTAAGTGGTTTTGTTATCCGGAAATTTTCAGTTTATGCTCGGAATTCTCCATTTATTCTCAGGAATTGTCAAAAAAATTAGCATAAATTTCCCGAGAAAAATATTCGGGAATTTTTCAGGAACCAAAAAAATTTCCCATGGAAAATTTCCGGTTACCCATCAATAGTAGAAACTCTGCACTTCAATTAATGCAACATTTTGCCGCTGATAGTAAAAATTGTTATTATCCTTCCTAATTTTGAGAAAATTCGTGCAAGGTGTTAAGGTAGCGCAAACTGTATGAAATGATTTCAGGCTTCAGTATGTCGCGCGTTGAGAGCCACTGGTGCGGAGTGTATCGCCGAAACGTCAGACAAAGGGAAATACAATTTCTGGCGGCGCACCTGCGTCGTGTCGGCAGAGCGCGCTGACCGCAGCGAGCCTGGCGCCATTGGCCCGTCCGTCCTCAGAATTTCATTAAACACATCTGTTCACACGTGTTACACTGCCCGTGCCCCCTCGCCACGTGAATAATACGATAACTATTCCGAGGATATTGGCCAGAGCCTGTGATTTGCCAATCTGCTGATTTGCAAATCTACCACCAGGAGGGAAGCATTTTTGCAGAATTATAACAGGAAGAGATTCGGCGGCTTCCTAGAGAACTGAAACTGAAAGCTTGTCTGAAAGTGGCTCCAATGTGAGAATTATATAAAATATTATAAAAGAATTTTAGCTGTATATAAAAAATTACAAATAACGTAGATTTTTCGCATTGCAAAATTATATTGTTTTATGATACCTATTTTTTTCGAAAATGCATTTTTTACAAAGCAGGGAAGAAAAGTGCGTATTTTTGACCGCCTTTACTCTATGGCTAGGGTATAGACGATAGTGACCAGTCGTACTGATTTTGTCAGTACAGTACTGATTTTCAAACCCTTGTACCAAAAATAATTTGAAAAATATTTTGTACTGATTTTATACAAACTGTACTGATTTTCTTTTCTGGGCCTGCATAAAGCTTTAAGTAAAATTTGTTTTCCAATTATTATTATTGCATTCATCATAAAAATGTACAATATTTGAAATGTTTCTAAAAATAAATTCGGCTTCGGCGAATTTTCAGCTTTTATTGATTTTTATTTTGTCTTATCAATAATATCAAATTGGTAGGTACTCAAAAAAAATATAGGTAAATATAGATATTGCTAAATTTTGTACTGATTTCTGCTACGGTAGCAGAACTGAAGTTTGATTACAGAAATCGACAAAAATACTACTGGAATAAAGTTTCAAGTTTGGTTTTTATTTCATTAATATCACATACATCATTCTATAATGTAGATGAACAATCTTATTGAATGGTTTTTCATAAAATTAAAAAAAAATGTGATAGGGAAGTACTTAGGGAAATGTATTAGTACCAGATTAGAATTTGGTAGTTTTGAGCATTACCTACCTTAGAAAAAATAAGAGCTTTTTTAATATCAATAATAACTGTCATTTGGAATAAATAATTGATAATTTTAACATTTTAGTTAATAAAAAGTTTATCGTCTCACGACCGAAAAACGGGAAAGTGTCAAAACAGGTCTCATAGTTGCAAGCTATCAGTGCTTTCAGTATGTATATGGGCACTAGTGTTGTTACAAATACTTTCCAAACATAACGCAACATTAAACCAAATTATGCCATTTTCAGGCGAGTAGTTTATTTTAAATAACAAATTCTCTATTCCTATTTACAAATTTATTAATGTGACACGATTGTAGATTCAGACCTAGGTATCCAATTATAAGTATAAATGGCTAATATAACCAACCAGCGCTCAACGTTCGCACTTATAATTGAAATTGGACTTTTGTGGAACTGCTGGTTGGTTCATTTAGAACTTATACTTATAATTTGGTAGGTCTGAATCTACCTTTACAATAGAAGAGAGTTTGATTAATGATAAAAACCAAATGAAAAAATCTGAATAAATGGATTCGTAGCTAACCTTGATCAGCCTTCCTTCATAGTTCATACAAGTAAACTGGAAGCAGAAAATCTCTCGTAAAATTCCAAACAATTAATTTCAAGATATACACATTTAAATTCCAGAATAAATAATTACATATTCATTCTACCCCAGTGCAAACTACAGGACAAAAAGGAGAGAGAGAGAGAGACCTCCGCAAAGTTGAAAGAATAATCACTAGCAGCACCGCGGCGCCAACTCGAAAAATTGACGAAAAATTATGTGTGGTTACGCGGCATTCTTGTTATAAACGTAAATAAGGAAAATGTTGAATGCATAATGCATGAGACCTGACAGCGACAATGTATACAGCTTACCTGGGAGATATTACGCTGGAGGGGCGTCGGGAAGGGGCTGACTTATGTCTGGACGCCGCGCCGTCGCTACGCATAGGCGTGCGGGATTTTTTGTCGCCCCACAACTCATGTTTATTGCACGTTGTTATACCAAACGGCCAAACAGGTGAAGGAGAATAAATCTACAATAACTGGGACTATTTGTTTGCTTTTATCTCTTTTTAACCATAAATTGAAGCTATTTTCTTTTATTTATTTAGGCAATCTTTCATCAAAATTAAAAATGATTCCGTAAACATACAGGATATTGCAAGCATAGAATTTGGAGGGAATCATAAAGTTCATAAACATAAATTGAATTTCTTTTGCTAACGAAAATATTAGTTAATGTTCGATTAATTAAGAGATCTGTAGCACATCAAAAAAAAAATTTTCTCAATTATTTATGTGTTTTAGGATGTCAGATTTGTATTATAAAATTAAAATTGAAGTACTAAAATGTAATATAAACTGCGATATAGCAGAGGTAAAGTTGTAATTTCAATTTTTGTAATAACAAATATTTTTTAATGAAAAGTACAATACCTATCGAGAGTAGGTACCTACACGAGGAAAGTTTTCTTAAAAGTAAAACAATGGGCTATTAGCATGGTACTGTTAGGTCGAAAACAAAAAAAATATGTTTTTTAGTAAATTCTACGTCACATCACATAATGTATTATTCAATGTTCATTAATTATTTTTGGACTTGTTGATAAAAATTTTGTGAAAAAAAATACGGGTCCCAAGATTTTATCTCTTCAAAAATATTTTATAAAAAAATCACGCAAGTAGCCCATTGCTGGTCATCAAAAAAATCTTTTAATTCCGTTCATACGGGAAAACGAATTATTTCTTTATATCCATGAAATATTATGTCTGAATGAAATTAAAAGATTTTAAATATTTTTTTTTTCTTTGACTGGTCTCTTAATTTTATTAAAAACAATTACATTACTGAATTCCAGAAATTGTTGTTCATAAAATTAAAACATTTTGACGGATTTTGATGACAGTTTCTATAGCTTGCATTTTTTAAAGAAAACTGAAGAAAACTTGAACTAAACTTGTAGGTTCTTTAAAATAATTTTCTTTTCGAAATTTAAAAAATATACTCAAATTTTAATATTTTAATTTAATTACTCTCTTACCGAAAGACAAATGCATGGCACTTTTGTACTACATTTAAGCTCAAGTGGGCAGTCGAGTGTTTTATGTTACCAAATGAAATTCCAACAACTCAGATTTGAATACAATCATAGGTACACATATCAGTTAACTGTGTATAAAAATCTAGATTGTGGTATCATACCAAAACCACTAATTACTATGAGTTCCCGTAAATTAACGACTGGTACACATGGTAGTGTCCATACCGATGAATCACAATATGTAAGGTTGCCACACTGAAGTTGGGTAAAAGGCGTAACAGATATTTATTTTGTAATGGAGTTTACTGCCGTGCAGCTAAACTTGGCCGGAGTGGTATGGGAGACATAGAATATGCTATGATCTACACAGAGCTTATTACTTGTTTAAACGCAACTGAGTCAAGAGGAAAACCGAGCTGGACGACTTCTTTATACACTATTTCAAAGTTGCGTAGCAGTTTGTGCCAAAAAAAAATTGCAGATAATCTATGTCCAGTCGATTAATATTGTTTACCAATTTAAAATTTCTAAGCTCGGCCATCTCTTATTTTTCGTACTGTACACTATTCTTGAATATATCTATCAGTAATATATTTCAGAAGAAATAAAGTTAAGTATAATAAAAAGAGAAAATAAAATAGGTGTACCCCTCCGAAAGTCGGCGCTCAGTTCTCCCCCGAGAAAGCGAAATGAAAAGTACAGGCAGGTGGGAAGGACGTGGACAAGATGAAAGCGGTAACGACATGCAAATGAGAGAAGCTGAGCGGCAGGTGAACAGTGAGGGTCCCTCCCACGCTCACTCTGCGGTATTTGCCAAGATTATACGGCCCTTTCAGAAATATGTGCAAATGAGGAATAAATGAGAGCTAATGGTGGCAGCGTTCGAGACCGTTTGAGGTGAAAGACGTCAAAAAAAGCTTTCCAGGAAATGAGACCGCGCTGAGCACCTATAACTTCACAATTCCTACCAAGTACAATGTTGATTGCGGACCCGAAATATTACACGACGAGAGATTCATAGCCTGAACCAGACATTCTACTTTGCATTTTCTTTGTGTCACTTTTCATTAAACAACATGTTTTTGAAATTAAATATATCAGAATTATTGTCACAATAAATTCAATTCTACCAGTAGTAGTACAAGGTTTGTATTTGCAGAAAAATAATTGGATTTCATATTTCAACTGTAGGTAATTAAACAAAATTTAGAGTTTGCAAACAAAATTACTGTTTGATATTAAGCACCTATATCTAATGAGCAGAAAATGATCAAGTTGTTGAACTATTTCTTACGTAGCTCGTCTAACTTTTTTCAAATTCCTAAAATTCTCTCCGTATTACTTTTTTTATTTCACTCTCTTCCCCACTACTACGACTGCCCGAAACCAGCCCGAAACTCGTACTTTCCCGTATCCTAGCTATGTAATGTCATTTTGAAGTTGAAAAATACTGTAAACATTGCCATAATAACTTCTGTATTTTTTAAAGTAAAACAAAAATTATTGGAAAAAGGAAGCTTAGCTGTATGCTTCTTGCTTTTTTAATTTTTCTTGCCATTTATAGTGACCGATCAAATAATTACAAAAATCCGCAAAAGCTTCATTTTTAAATTTTTTTACTTAAAATTCCTAGGCCAAAGACAAAAAATAAAAATATAGAAGCATTAAGACAGCAAACGGCAAACGGGTGGTTAGATTTGAATAGTACGTACCTACATTTAAAATACAGTTTTATTTTGCTGAACTAGATTGAAACTTTGAATACCTACGAGTAAGTATATCAAATTTAGTCAAATGATCATAATTCGTAATTCAAACAGTTTTTAATCGTTAGGTCCATCACTCATCTTTAAATATATTTTTTATTTAGAAACCTTTAACCTCTTTAACATTTTTTTATATCGAATAAAAATAGTTTCGAACAACGGTCGTGTTTTTATATGATTTTTACGATGCACATTATATTGTTAGAAATAAAGTTTGCTTAACTTATTATTGTCGTTACTTAATTGGAGTCGCTTAAATGTTGAAAGAATATTCTTGGAATAATTCAAAAACTTTCACAAAATAAATATATCTACTTAGGTTGTGGATGTAAATTATGGTATGAAGATTTGGATTTTTTAATGGAAATATGTGCATGTGCAATACTGATAGGTACTGATGCCCACGAGTTCTGATATTTACAAAAAAATTAATTTTTTAGCTAGGTACTAGATTTCTATTTCAGGATTGATTAAATTATTAACATTATTTGTCGAAATAGCATTTCATGTAGAAATACATGATTTTTCTTATCTCGGATTGACCCCGTCTTGCGGCAATTACAATTTGATTTGATCATTGTTAAACTCCCTCTAAAGCGGCAATAACTCAAAAGCAATCACGGTAAAGCGGTACCGGTAAAGAAAAGACGGAGCACTCACTTACGGTAAAAGAGAAACGATTGCAGGCCGTAGGTCAAAGGAGATCGACTGTGGTCGGACATTTTTCCGCAAGGCCTTAAAGAAAAGGCTAATAATGGAACCAATTCAAGTCGGTCTTATTCATCTCCGCGCGGCAATCACCGCCGGTGAGTTCGGGTTCGGATTCGGAGTCTTATGTGGACCGGTACCGGTAGAAACCCGCTGCAGTTCAACCTGATGGACTGCTGCAATTCACAGCCCACATAAGCGGCCAGGAATTTTTCCACGGGGGCACAGTGCAAGTCGAGATCCTTTTTGTTGGTTGATAACTTAGATCTTACATGATGACCTGTAGTAGCACAACTGTTGAGTGACCAACTAGCGCTACTAAGATTCCAGCAACCGGCAAAAAGTCCCATGTTTTGTGTTATGTAACTAGTAGGTAATGTAAATTGTGCTTTACGGTAAAATAAATAGTAGGTACACTTGTAACAAGAATATAGTGAAAAATTGATTTCGCTGTTTTACAAATTATGCCCCTACTATAAAACCTCACTGTTCATATTTTATATATGGTTAGTTTAAAGACATTTGTCTCTACAGTGCTATAAACTATATTTTTGAAATACTGAATATTCTTTTGGTAATTAATTAGTAAAAACAGTCTATTTTGTCCATTTTTACTATTTTTTAACCAGTAGGTGTGTAATTTTTTTGGCAAAATTTTTTTTCATAGCACTCTTACGACCATAGCAAGGAATCGACTATTAAAACAAAATTAATTAACATGCATTAATAAATCCATGATTTGTAATATTAAAAAGCAAAAACTAATTCCTATTTTTATTTTGAGCAATATATCCAAATATATTCATCTTAAAATTCCATAAATTATTATACCGACAGTCCAGAACATAGTTGAGTGGTACAATAAAATTGAAGCTTAAGAGGCCCGTCTATCTCCATAACATAGAATGTACTAACGTAGCGATTGTTTTGTGGCCAGTACAAGAATGGTAAAATTTTATTTCAACAAGGATTTAATAGAGAAAGAATGAATCTACAGATGTACCTTTTTAAAATTTTGATTAAAAAATTGTACATTATTATAAAAATTCCAAAAATTAAAAAAATCCAATTTTAAAAAGACACATTCGTAGATCCATTCTTTCTCTATTAAATGCATATAAACATTATCCTGAAGTCAATAATAATAAACAGTTTACTCGCAATGAAAACACTTTTACAGTATTTTTCAACTTCAAAATGGCATTACATAGCTAAAATGCGGCAAAGTACGAGTTTCGGGCTGGTTTCAGCCAGCTGTAAAAAGAGTGGAATAGAAAAAAAGTAAAAACGAGAGTATTCATGGAATTCGGAAAAAACCTAGACAAGCCGCTTAAAAAAATTACTGGAATTCCGTCAGATTCTTTATTAAATAAACGATTCGATCTTCCTGGCATGTTCTCATAAAACCATATAAGTACATCAGAATAACTAATACTATCCCGTAATATTATGTTTGTTTGTTAATTTATTGTGACTTTTTGTGCAATCTAAGGCAATTTCCTTCTATCTTATTATTAAATCAAGTGGAAAATTTCCTGTCTCCGCCCGTGTGAAAGGTACCCTCGAAACGAAGGTAATACTCACTACCCAGTACGCGTATGTGTTTGTGAAATATACCGGGCAATCTACGTGATATATCTAACAGGACCTTTGTCTACCGGTGCTATTATTCCCGCAGAAAGAGAGCCTCAATTTCTTGGCCATTACCCCGCCCCCTCGCCGCCATTCCACCGGTCATTGTACAAACTGCTCACGTGAAATTGGAAGACATTCAATTAATAAGAGAAAAATGTGACGTTAAATAGTCAAAGTTTTCAGAGAATGAAAATATGTGCAATAAATTTATATTCAAAACAATCAGCAAACTTTAAGAGAGCATAAAATAAAGCAGAGTATTATACACACACGTCAAGAAACTATTAAAATAATCGTAAAATGTACAACTTGAATTTTGATAAAGTGGTGTTATTTTTGGAGGCCGGTTTTCCCAAATCTGTTTTCTCTGGCATAGCGTGCCGTGACATCATAGGTAAAATTTCTCAATTTCACAATTAAAATAATAATATACACCGTACTACCATAAGTACATCTTCTGAAATTTTACAGTTTTCACTACACTGAGCCGCAGTGTGCAAGTGTACTACAAGGAGTGTCCCTCACATATAACAGGGCAGCATTTTTTTAAGCTACAATCTATAAAATTTGGCTGCGTGTACCTGTACATTCGTGCCGTACATTTTCGTTCTAAGTCCCTAATAGTATCGTTTCGTGCCACTTTACCTGAATAGGGACTACCGTACTATATAATCCTTTCCCAACGGGAGGGAAACAAGTTAATGTCCATTTGTTCAAGTTTCGTTCCATTTTCTGTATTACCATCCGACGACTTAGAACACATATAAAATGTATTTAATTATTATGATTACGTAAAAACGTAGTGTAATGTAAGTAAATTATAATGTTTTTTTTAAAAGAAATAGGTACTTCATGATATCAATTTGCAGCATTTATGTAAGTTAAAGGAAAATGTAAATAATGGTAAATTTTGGTATAATTTTATTACCTTTTTCATTGGATACCCTGTATAGGGCAAGTATAAAACGCTGATCAGCGCTGACCGCTAAAACGCGCTGATCTGCGAAAAAATGCACAGATGGACATAAAAACCCGCTAATCTACTAAACTAAAATAAATAAAGAAACCTAACACCCTTCTTAAGTACCACATTATCAATTTTTGTAGAAACTCTGATTGAACTGAAGTAAATAAAGAAACCTAATACCCTTATTGAGTCTCACATACTCGGTTTTGATAAATGCACGGCAGCAATTTACACGCCACCATATAAAGTTAATTCTTGGATTCTGCTCTTATTATTATTTTGTTTGTTTCTCATATTTTTGGTAATTCCTTGAATTTAATCTTTTGCTTAATATTATTCGTAGGATGGTATATATTAGTTATTCAAATAGTTGAAAATGTAGTTAACTTGTGTTTACACATTTCTTTATTTTTTATTTATTTTATTTTTCCTTAGTCTGTTTGACAATGTCATTTCGTATTTCAGCAGATTTTATGTTTCATAATTTATTTATCAACATAGCAATGTGTCTTGTGCGTAAACATCCCTCTCCATCATAAATTCTCGATAAAAACATCAACCTGCGGAACTGCGCAATAATAAAGGTACGCAACCTATAAAATATACACAAAAAATTAAGCATTCCGGATAAACAGAGATACGGCGTGGTCTAGTCTAGTGTGAGGCATCAATGGGACGGAAGATCTCCGGGAAAGAATTCCTGACATGCTCGTAAACAGATGCAAACGGCGGTGACGGCGTCGGCGCCGCGGCGGAAGCCAGCCGACCATGAAAGCAATCGACGCACAACGACGCACGGCCCACCAAGACCAAACGCGTATTTTAACCAAATGCGACAAGGGGACGAGAAGTTTTCTTGTTGAAGAATGAAATCTTTGTGGTTTAAGAGCATTTTTGTACCGGGCTGCTTTGTAGACAAACATGCCTTATACATGAAAATTTTTAAATACATCATGTTCCACAATTTAGGACAAAAAATTGAATGGTACATACTGTACGACGTACTGATCATGAAAAAAAGAATTATTTAATAATTCACAAAAAAATAGCATCGTATTTCTTCTTCGGTAGTTAATTTTTGTAATTTTTTTCAAATCTTCTACAATGAAAGTAATTGTGTAGGTACATAATATGTAATAATAATAATGATAATACTAATAAATGTCAAATTATCAAATAAACCATCAAAACACAGTGATACTTTAATGTACACACGTCAAGTAAACTACCCTTAACTTTGCGAATTTTAAAAAAATTATTTTTGTTTCATAATCAGCACGTCGTACAGTATATACCCTTTAATTTCTTGTCCTTAGTTGTGGAACACTTTGTATAGGTAGGTACCTACTTATTAAATTTCAAGTAATAATAGACGAGGTTTTTTTATGTTTGCAGTATTTCAATATTTGATATGGAACTGAGTTATGTTAAGTATTTCACTTAGTTTTCCAATTATTCCGAATTTTCATATTTCTTTGCTACATTTTCAATTTCATGCTTTAACTTGCATATAGCGTAGAAAAAAATATAAAAATATGATCTTATTTTAAGATCATAGATCATGTTTATTTGAACTAGATCAAACTCAAGATCCTTAAAAATAAGATGATCTAGATCAGATCAAGTATCAAGATCACATAAATTGAGCTAGATCGGTGATCAATATCAATTATTGTTCTAGATCAGTCACAACACTGAAAACAATACTAGTTTGAACTTTTGGTGAATATGAAAAACAATGATCTTATAAAATATTATAACTATTGTTTGGAAATATCTAGTATTGGATAGTTTGAGTCAGATGGAACAGACGCTGACATAAGGAACCACAAGGAACTTGGCTGAAACACTCATGTCTCAATACTTTTTAGGGCTGAAAAACGTGGCTGAACTTTTTACAAATATTGTTGAGATATTATATAAACCTAACAAACCGATTTTCTACAGTCATTTTCACTTTCCAGTTTTGGGATGTGGTACTGTCATTCAAAGGGTACCTATGCCAGTGTTTCCAACATTCCATTTCCAGCTGATTTGAATTATTTCGGGATGTAGTGTTTGAGCGTCTGTTAAAGGTGTACGAAATCGTTCATCCCTTAGTCTGGTACTATTAATATCCTGCCACACGTAGACTTAAATATCCGGCGGTGTGTTCGTGTGTGCGTACCGTGCACGTACACCTGGCTGGCGACGTGAGCGCCGCTGCGGTGTTCCTGACATTTACAGTACTTTTTAATTCTAATTTTGGATCCGTGAAATAAAGGCGTCTGTATTTTGTTCTATATTTACTAGTTCTTCCTTTGAATGCACTTGCACGCCAGGTGAATTTCAGAATGTGGATAATGGGTCTTTGTTGAGAAATATAAATAGAAATGTGGAAATCTACCGGAGACGTAATTATAATGATGTTAAAAGATTTCACTTGTTATTGCTATGGTAACAGATGTTTAATGTTTTGTTGACTAAATCAATTAAAATTTTGAGTTCAAATTCAAAATACGACTATTAAGAAATAAGATAAATTTCAGATATTCAATCCTGTACCATCAGTTAATAATGATTCAATTACAAACAGTTATTTTTCACAAATTAATTTTAATTGTGAGGATTATATCAAAAAATTTGAATAACTCGATAAGAGATTTTGAACAGTAATTTCTATTAGCTTTATAAAAAATTAATAATTTATTCGTCTAATGCTCTGTTCACACAAGGATTCTTAGAAAATTATTTGAGGATTCTTTCACGTTTCTGAATCTGAAACCTGGAAAAAAGGAATTAACTTTGAAGCTATCAATAAAAATCAATTTAGCGCCGCCGTTTTTAGACAAGCAATTCACACCAGGATTATTTTTCTCAAAATTCAAAAGCTAGCAAGAATTCTCAAAGAAACCTCATGCACATAAAATTAATATTATAAGAACCTCTTGCCTCAATTATTAATGGTTGAACCTAACGAATGACTATAATAAATATCAAAATTATTAGAACATGTTGTAATAATAGCATATTAAGTATCAAGGGCGGTATGTGCAGTTTACCGGTTGAAGATACGAGTAATGTTTGGAGTCAAATAAATTTGAAAATAATATTTATTTTTGGATATGTAGATTTTCCATTTTTATGCCGTTGCCTTGGTTTCTGTTGTTGTTTAGTGCTTACCGCCTTCTTCATGAGTTCTTGTCGTCTACGCTAAAAAGACCGATCGTGCAAAATAGTATATTATTTAACGAGCACGTAATGTAGGGTATAATTCAAGGGGATAAAAGTTTTTGCACGAGCTGAAAGTGAGTGAATTATAGCCATTAGATGCGAGTTAAAATACGAAGTTTTATCTAGGACTAACACATTTCGTTACAAATTTGTATTTACATTATAAAAATATTAACCTAACCTCACATTTTGGGGTGATGACAGTTCATCAATAGTGTTCAATTCAATGGCTGAAGATAAAATACATAATTAATAAAATATGTATTTACATGACTGTTCTTGAGATTAGCTTCAAAAGTGAGTCTTGTTCCAAAGAATTCTACAATAAATAAAATTCACCTTTCTGGTCGCATTCTCAGCACCACTTTTCCGTTCAAAAAATTATAAATATTCATAGCTTGAGAACATCTCCCGCAATCGGCATCGGAGTTCCGTATCCATTACCGAAGCAATTCCAATATTTCAAGCAAGTCTAACAGAATCAAGAGCTCGGCGTTCGCATGAAGAGTGGTAACGCCGCACGGAAGCATCGACGACCACGTATCGGATTGTAACATAAGGTGTAATGGTTATTCGCACTGTATAACACGCCACCGGAAGCAGCAACGACCGTTTCGGGAAATAATGCGCATTCCATTGCTACCTGCTCCGAGAAGCTTCTGGCTTTTATAATAAAAGATAATGGTCGCGCTCCGCGCGAGGTGGGACTTGCGTTTGCTTTGTCGTTTATGATGTGTTGCGGAGTACACTCAAACTGCAGTTATGGAATAATCTATACGGGAAGTTCCACGTGGTGTTTGAATATTAAAATTGTGATTTCTTTCACTTGAACAATATATTGTAGGTTATATTACACGAAGATGAAAATTAGTCAAATACTATACTTTATCTACAACTACTTAGTAGTATAAGCATAACCTTACTTACACCTGTCATCGCTTAACAAGCATTACGCTTACGCTTAGTACAACTCTGAGAAAATGCATGCTAGAATAATTTAATTACTTAGGTACAAAATTATTGTATAATTACTACAATTACAAATTCATAGAAATATTAATATTTACTGTTTTTAGCAATGGAATGAGCAACAAATCTAAAGATGACTCTCTTGCTGCTTCTCGTATGTCTGGAGGTATACATATTATTTCACTACTTTCAATATCCATAATTTACCTTCTTTACTACAGTACGTTAGAATAAGATACGTTTGTTGCTGTGCACTGGTTTGTTCAAACAAACTCACATAACCTTAGGTAGGTACTTATTATCTGTCATCGACCAACAAACTTTAAATGCTTGCAACTCTAAGAAAATACTTGGTTACTATTTGTTGATTAAAGAGTGGAATATGAAATTTCATACTCCACTAGTGTAATATAAGGCAAATTTTTTGTATTTAGTGTTAGATATAAAATGAAGCTATTAAGACTGAAAATTAACTGAAAATTCGGTATTTTTAAATATAGTTTTTGATTATAAACGGATCATTCCACAATATCACTCATGGCAGATTTAAAATCAATTGAAGACATCTAATCAAGGATCGGAAACCGAATCGAACAGATCCGAAAATCGACCCGAACTCCTCTTATTCCACCTCTGAAACCGAACTCGAACCGAAACTATTTTCTCCAACTTTATTTACCATAAGGTGAAGATGTTTGACTCATAAATAAAACAATAGAAACACAATCCATAGATTGAAAATATACAAAGTGGTTCTATGGTTATTACGTTATTATAGAAGTTTTCATATGTAGTAGCTACAGTTTTTGAATTTATTTAAACTGGCTAATTTAGGACACAAAGTGTACGTTATATTATATTTAAATACCGAGTTAAATACTAAGTCCAGACAAAAAATGTGGCACTGGTTTAAACTTTAGTATAAATCAGATCAACACTTGGACCAACTATAGAGAAAAAAAGAAATATACCTATTTTTATTTTTATCAACTTTCTACTTTTCGAGTTTTTTTACATGTTCAAATTCGGTTAAGTTCTACTCATACTGAGCTACGAAGTCAATGTTTTTAAACTATAACTAAATAAATCATATTAAGCAGAATCACTTCATCTTACTATTTACAAACAAACCATTTTACTGCTCTGAATTTACGAAGAATGAGAACAATTTGTGAAGATATTTAGTACCAAAGGTTACATTCAGGGATTCAGGTATCAAACTTATTCATTTTTATCAATTTTCTTAAATCCTTTGCGATAATTTCAGTTTAGTTAAGAAGTTGTTTATGTCTATAAAAGAGTTTTAAAAATAATACAGCTTAAATGCACCAAATGAATAATTAAATCGGACAGGGCATCCGATATACTTGAACGTCAAGTTCTCCATTTTTTCATTCATTAATGATCATCTTATAATAATCATCATCTAGCAATAAATTATCCGAAGTGTGCTAATGGCCATTTATTAATCCTAGAGTATAGAGCAAATCATCTTGTCATCTGAAGAATAATAAATTACAAATGCTTGCCTATTCAATTTCTCATCCTGTTACCAGTAATTAAACACCCATTTCCAATTACAAAATAATAAATTCTCAACAGAAGACTCCTTATTACAGCAGACATTTAAAGTTCACACTCAAGCCTCGTCATCGTCGCTGGCCAGACGTACATCTCAGCCTGAATTAATGTTTTCCTAAGTCCGAATGACAGAGCACTTAAATATTTACATTGGAAAAAATTAATGCAAGCTCTGTGTTCAACAAGTGTTCCATAGCCGAGTATGATATGATGGCTACGCCAGACCACACTACAGACGGATATTAATTTGCGAAGTGCTGCTTCGCTCAGAAGGAAGATTTTATGATCGAAATATCTTACATGTAATCTTGTTACTTCAATATATCGTGTATTGAAAAAGACTTAGATAACTTTGGATTCAAAACGCATGTTTTATTTTAGAAACACGTCATTTAGCAAGAAATGACGTAACTTGTAGTTTATTAGTAAAATATATAGATGTGTTTTTCACAGACTATATTTATATAGTTATCCAGAGCTTTTTGGTCAATAATAACTATAATTTATTGACATATCGACAAAAAAATATAGAATATAAACTGTGGTGTAGATTGAATAAAATCGGTAGGTATACTGTTCTCTAAAAAATAATATTAAAAAGCGGCACAACGAAATATTTTTATGTTCAAGATCAACGGCAGTTTCATTCAAAGTTAAGTTTTTTCATAGAGGGAAAATTTTATTTTATCATCTTTCAGGTGTAGACCTACCCTTTGATTATTAATATAGTGGAATGATACGCCACATACATCTAGTTTATAACACAGATGTATGGTCGAAAATCGCATGCGAGTTAAGATCAGCTGTTGGAAGACAGTCAACAAACTTTTCGCAACAAAACCAGTAGGTAACAATAAAAATATCAACAAGTATTTATTTGACTGATTGGGCCGCCTCTTCCAAAGCTAATCACAAACGATTTTCAACCATACATCTTTAGTATAGTGCACAAGTGCCATGCATTATCTCCCTACTATTAATAATCAAAGAGAACTACCTACCTATAAAATTAGTCGAAAATCATACTAGATGATAGATGTTTTGTATCAACTGTAATTACACAACAGCTTTTTATTTTGCCGGATAAATTTATGTTTATATTGAAACCTTGAACGACCCTCTTTCGGTTCTTTTTCACAAAAATATTCCCAAAATCAAATCATTTCGCTGGCAAATATTACAAATATTAAGCATATAATATTTTATAGTGTCTTGTTTGGTTTCTAAGAAAAAGGTAAATAAGGTTTTATCATTTGCCAAAAGTTACCTTACTTTTTATCCGTTGTCAAGACGATAAAATTTTGTTTTGTTTATCGCTTACTTTATACAGAAGTGGAATTATCAATGGAACATAATGGTATTGGTTAAAATAAATAGTTTTGTCAGGTCTTTGTGGAAATATCTTCTGTCCTACTGTCCTCATATAAAATGTCCGATTTTACAGGTTATGTACTTTATTTTTATGTGCTATACACCATCTACCGTTATTCGTATTTTTGACATTTACTTCTTATTTCATTTCTTAATTTTCTCTAACTCTTGTTTTGTTTTGTTTATGAGAGTTTGAAGTGAAATAATTGTCACGGGACCAAATAGCAGTGAACTTGTGAACGAGTATGACAAGTGGCTGGAAGAGCAGCCATCATCAATCAATCCGCGCCATTTTAAACCGACTTTTATTCTTTTTAATTCACGAATGTTTGCACAAATGACCCCTCAACCACCACGCAAATTCGCGAGAATTAATCTGCGCTCTACATGGCCTTCCGACGAAATTACATTACAGGGACCACCACTATTTTTAATTACTTTCATTTGCAGATTTCACTGCGTAATTATCACGAATTAATAAAAAACTGACTAGTCAATTTTTCACTCATTGAGCCCATATGCGATTGCCAGAAAATTTATAACCTTTTAAAATTTGTACAATTATTAAACATCACAATTTTAAAAACAAAATCTTGGATTGAAGGATTTCAAAAGATTTATGTCGTCAATTATTCTCCAAAAATTTAGGTACTATTGGTAGAATAATTTCTAAATACTTTTTGCTATTACTTTTTATTGCATCCTACCTAATTAAAGATGTGATTGCAGAGGAATCCAACCATTCGAACACAATGGTAGCTAATTTTGTCGGATGCTGGGATTGAGCTTATAAAACCACAAGCAAGAATAGCAAAAACTCTGCTGCTGACTATTACTTTAGAGAAAGAAGTCACTTTTTCCAATCTGTTTTCTCCAGTCCGTTTTTTCCAATGATAATTTTTTGCAATAATGCATTTTTCCAATGGGAACTTTTTTCCAATGTAATTATTATTTAATTTAGATTAGGTTAGGTTAAAAGACACCAATGGAAAAAATGGATTTGGGAAAAAAAATTAACGGAAAATACGCCATTGGAAAAAATAGTATTGGAAAAAACTCACTGGAAAAAATTGTTTGGAAAATGTGTTAGGTTAGGTTAAAAATAACCACTGGAAAAAATTAATATTTTAAATATGTGCCATTGGAAAAAATAATATTGGAAAAAACACTAGAAAAATGGTTTGGACAATGCGTCAGTATTAGAAGTATTTATAAGTATTAGGTAATTTTTTTTAAATTATGTTTTTCACTATAAAATTTAACATCTGCAAATGACTTCAGATTTGATATATTAAACATTTATCATTAATCATCATTTACTTCGATTATTGTATTTTAATGGTAACCGTTCAACAGGATTAACTAATAATTACATAATGATAGATGATTCTACAGTGGAATCCAACCACTTGGACCCAGTGGTATTATTGTCGATTGCTGGAATCGAACTCGGGACCGCTAGCATTCTACGCGGACATTATAGTTATTTGCTATTCGGAACAAGAGGTCTAGAAAGACTCTATAAGTAGTATATTTAATCCAATAACCTTAATTATTAAATATAGTTGGATTCCATATAAAATTCAATTATGCTGAGTGGTTCGGAACCCACTATTAGCGTAGGTTCCCAATAAACATTTAGATTTTCCTTTTTTTTTCGAAAATTTTGAATAATTTAAAACAGTTCGATATTAACAATGAAATTATTTAATTTGTTTGTAAACAAATTTTTTCTCTAAATTGTACCTATACCTAAATCAAGTTATTAGTACGAACGCCTGTCTGTGTAAAGTATACTGCCGCCTTAAGTCGGTCAATAAAACCGGTGGAATTTCGACCCTATGTTTGATCCCAGAAATGAGGAACTAAATAATTATGTATTTATTTTAAAACCGCCAATTCAAGATTTATATTTCCCTCGCGAACACAATTTTAAAAAACAAATAAAAATACTTGTTTATTATGTACAATTTCCACATAAAGCACTTCTTCTTTCGTCCGAATTCTCTTCACCACCCTCATACCTTTGTTAATCAGGTACCTACCAACCTATTTCGTATTTCAATATCAAAGGAAATAAAATACGGGCGTGACGTTAGATATGAAGTTGTGTTGCGTGTATCCCCTGTGATATTTATGGTGGTCGCAGTGGCCGCTATCTCCTGTTTCCCGTGAGCCCCCCACCCCCCTGAGTCACTACCTGGTGCGGGGGCGCTTATCGTACCTGGCCAATGACGACGCGCATTAGAAGGGGACATGATAGCCATGGCGAGGGCGCGATGGCGAGTGTATATAGTGAGCATTGGAAGGCAATTGAGAGGATTTCACAGATTTGATGGAAGAGAGTTCAGAGTATAGATTTTTACTTTGCTGTTTGTAGCGATTGAGGCTATAAGAAGGTAATGTGAAGCTTTTGCTTCGAACGAAAATATTTTTTCGGAGTGGTAGTAGGTACTACTACATCATAATTTTATTGTAATGTTTTTCTTTTTCATTGAATTGTTCTTTGTTCTTAATCCAACATTATTATTGATATATATTAACCTGTAACAAGTATTCAAACTTATAAGTATGACATTGGCAAGAGCTCAAACATATATAATAATGGACGAATCTATACCGATGTCTTACAATATGTACGACTGCTACACTAAAGTTGGATAAAATGTAAACTGCGTGATATGTAAACTAGGTATGTCAAATAAAAATTCATGAATGTAGCCAGGTACATTAGAAACAAGCTATGGTAATAACACAATCTGGAAAATTGAACCAGAAATAATATTCGGATTTTTATTTCCACAATGTTGCTATAGTTGCAATTAAAACGTCAAAATAATTTATTATAAAAACGAAAATACAGCAATATGCACATTAGTTAGAAGGAACGAAAAAAAAATGTAATTGAATATAGTCTAAACCAGGGAATCGAACAGAATAAAAAACGGTTCAAGTTCGATTCGCGGTTCACTGTTCTATATATGGTTCGGTTTTGTTCCGGTTTTAATTTTTCTTCTTGAACTGAACCAGTTAACCTGTTTTCAAAGAAGCTGTTCAAGTTCCGGCTTCGGTTCAATTTTTTTATTAAATAATTTATTAGTCCCAGTTTTGGGCGAAAAAGTAAACAAATTTCTAAAATCTTACAAAATTAGACTAAACAGAAGAAAATACAACAATTTGCCTTAAATTTTTATAGCATTTTAACAAAAAAATGTTAAATTTTAGTTAATGCTTGAAAACGTTCAGAACCGGTTTATAACCATCTGTTCAGCTCTAGTTATGGATTCATAAAAATATTTTCAGATTTGGTTCCAGGTTCACTAAAATAGCAGTGGTTCGTTCCGGTTTTCGTTCCTGTTCCAGTTCGGTTCGAGTCTCTGGTCAACACAAAACGTATAAATAGGTAAAATCCTTCAATTTGATCGACTTAAAAATCTGTGAGTGATATAGTCAGTTAAACATAAAAATTAAATATATCTTTCACCAAGCCTTAATAGATCATCAAGTCCTATACGTCCAGTAGTGTTTTGACCAATAAAACATCTTGTATCATGTTTTTCGGCCAATAAAATTTTTTGTTTAAAGCATATCTAAACATAATAATCGTACATAAATTTAAAAATTACTTCTAACTGCTGTCATCTTAAATTAACCTTAAAATAACATTAATTTTTTAACATGACTGTTATGCTCTATTCACACAAGGATTCTTTTGAAGATTCTTTTATACTTCTGAATTTTGAAGAAAAATATTCTAGTAAGAATTTACTTTTAAATAGCAGCGCCGTTAAATTGAATCTTCAATGAATCTTGAAAAAGAAGAATTTGTAATTCATTGTTGCTCCAAAACCGTGAATTAATTTTTTCTAGGATTCAGAAGCATGAAAAAATCTTCACAGAATCCTTATGTGAACAGGCATTACGCATTCGAGTGATTACTAACCTCATGAAGATCTTCTCTACTTTCATCTTTCTGTCAGTAATTGACCTACATTCCCTCCGTACATAATCAAGTGATTATGCATGTCAACCACGTTATCCGTTTTTCTAAGAACAAGTTAAATATTTATTGTTTACTCTAATTTTTTCGCACTCAAGGCTGATTTGCAAATCCTGATTCTGGCAATAAAAAAATTCCAATGGCGCCACGTTGCCATATACGTAAACACTCTCATCGAGGAATAATAAACAATAATCCGGATAAAAACCGCTCTGGAATGTGAAGCAGATTGGAATGTCATATCGTGTCGTTGTTTTGCTTACGTCGGGCGATCTCAAGTGACTTAATCGCACCTGTGGTGAGTCACAGACGATTTATTAAACGTGCTTTGTGTGGATGTGTACCTCTGTGATGCCCACGTATGCACTAATGGTGACCTAAGCGCTGATATGTCAATTATATCTCGTTTATACTCTGTGCCTTGATAGCACGATGTCAGGTTTAATTTCAACCTGAATCACCTCGGTATTGTTATTGCTGCAAGATGATAATTCTGCAATTTGCTGCTACAGTCCGACGATAATAATCGACATTCTGACAGTAACATTGATAGTCACTAATTAGTTTGGTATTAATGATAGTATTTGGAAAGCCCAAAATATTATTTATATTATTTACAAGCCTTTCATATTTGGATGTTAATAAAAAAATAAGGAATTAGGAGTTGAAATTGAGCGTTTGTCAAGACGCAAGACTATGAAACTTGAAACTAACTACAGTGGGAGCTCGGTTAGATCTACTTGGTACCTTGACAGATAAACTGGGACTTCCTCTAAATTCGAAATTTTTAAACATTTATTAACTTTAGAACTCTATTTTCTAGTTTTAAGCGAAAGTAAATTTTTTTCTCGGTTTGTATTGCGAAAATGCAGAGATAATGGGCAATATGGCATTACTAAAATGCTTGAGTGCTAAAGCAGTGCAAAAACACTTCACTAAACACGAATATGCTTCGAAAAATATTAAATAGATTATTTAAAATACATTTTCGATTAAAAGAACAATTATTCTATTTTATGAATTGTCCTGGTTCACATAACCGAGCCCCGACTATATTAAGATGATGATTATTATTTATTTGAATTCAGCATACTTTTTGAGAAACTTTTTAATGTTAGGGATCTTATAACCTTTAAGGTCAAAACAGTCTAATGCAATAGTTAGAGTATACCTAATGTAATTAAAAGAAATTTGCAATATTTAATCTATGATTGCATATCTTTTTATTTTTTCTTTTGGAAAAAAAATCTGGTAGAGAGTCCATTTTTAAACTACGAGAATTATAGAAAGAAGTTATACACGCTTAAAATTATTTTTCGTTAAATCATAATTTTAATGTGTTGTGCCTATGTGACATTGGTATGGTTTGGCAACGAAAAAGTGTACGTACCTACCTATATAGCATTTTACTCAATAAAAATCTATTGCTAATTTCCTAGTGAAATAAAAAAAAAGCCTAGAATAAGAAAATAAAATTCTTTCATCACGGTATAACATATCCAGTGAACTCCATACAACACGTAGCTGGAAAGGACGTGAGCGTTAGAGTTGCTGAGGCAAGTTTGTATTTAAAAACGTGAAGTATTTTGCCCATGTTCTACATGAGTTAGACAGTGATAGAGATACTCCCCAAATGCTATACGCCATAGGTCTATTTCTCTCTCAACTTGCCTCACTGCTGCTGTTGTGCTTGTGCTGTTTTGTAGTTCTCCCTTCCAGGTACATAGTATAGAGTTCACTGCTCATGTAAACTGTGAACAGACTTTACTCTATTTCTACGTCCAAATTCTAAATCATTAACCTCACGTAATTTGCCATTAGCCGGTAGCTGGTTTTAATAATTTAAATATGTCTTCTTTCTTTGAGTTATTATAAAAAATTATTTCTTTACTTTTTACAAGCATTTCACAATAATTCTTCAACAATCATTAATAAATTTACATTTTTGCGTAGACATCAAATTCTATTTAAGTGAATTCTTTCATTAAGAATAGAGTAAATGTGAGTGACGTGAAATACTGCTGCCGTGTAGAAATATCAAGTGACTTCCACTTCACCTTTGTCTCGGTGTCGCGTCGCTAGGTGTGAAGCAGAGCAGATCCCAGTGAGATCTCTCGAATCCTGGTGTCAGGTACGTTCCATTCCCATCACTTGCAGGAGCGCTGAACTAGCTGCGTCGACAAGATTCTATTCTGTTGTCACCTTGCTCCCCGACATGGGTCTCTCTATGCGTCATCGCCATCGCCTACTGTTCCTGTTCGCACGTTTCATATTAAACTGTTTCGTAATTGAAATTGTGATCGGTTTGGTGACATATTTCCGTGTGACATTTTTAGAATTGATGAAATTGCGTCCTACTTTCTAGAAATAAGATTTTCTTTATTTTTACCTGGAGATATTTTTGGAGCCTTTGTTGTGTGTGCATATTTTAGTTATTTGTTGACAGGGGATATGTCACTGAAATATATTGCAGACCTACGAGAATATTCTTCTTTTCATTTTTATCTCGATTTTAATCGGTTACAGGGTACTAAACAACGGGTGGATCAAATTTGAACACGCATTTTTTAGTGTTGTATTTTGACAAGCAGCAAATTAAAATACAGTTTTTCTGCAAAATTACAAATATTAAAAATCAATTCAAGTAAGGCTATCTTATAAAAAAATTTGATCAGAGAATATTCATATTCCGAATGTATTTGGTTTGCACAGAAAACTTTCGAACTTTGAATATTCTCAAAATGAATATTCTGTTGCAACATGATTCGGATTTTGAATATTCTGCTGTCGAAGAACCTGCTAAATTCAGGCCAAACTAATTTACGCCGTATTCACCCAAACAATAGTCGATTAGAAATTTTGCTGCTCATTAAACCTGGATCCAATAACGGAAATTATCGACAATTTGTTGCCAATATTGACAGCTCATGTAACTTTTTAATGGAAATTTGTTTAGCTGCATATATGCCACTAATGGCACTAAAAATTGACGAAAGGTGCTTATAACATAGAAGTTTGATACAATTTCTAAAAAAATGTTTGCTTTGTTCTGTTATCGACTATCTTTTATTCAAAAAAATGTCAAATGGAACAATTGGAGACAAATATGTTATTCGAGTTTTTTAAACACGACTTAAATTTATGTCTTTACCCTTTAGTGAAGAGTGAAAATATAGAAAAAAAATCAAATATTAACTTTCTTGTAAATAAATAATGTCAGCATATCAAAATATCAAAGTTTTCGTGGAATAATTATTAAAACTATTAACAGGAACGTGTTTTATGAGACATCTTCAAATTGCAATACAAATAGACCTCCAACTTACATAAACTGTTCAATTTTATTTCACTAGATATAATTATTCACCCTGCAGGTATATTAAGACTGTATACATTATAACTAAATCCTCCAGACTGTAAAGGTGTCCACCTCTAATTTAAAAATACAAATTACTCGGTACAAAAAACAAATGAACAATCACAAAACACGCGGCAATAAAAAACTTCGTCCCTTTCCGCTCGCTGGCCGCAATTCGCCGGCGTCCATGGCCAGGTGCGATAAGCTGCTTCCGCAGTGCAATCACGCGCAGGTACACGTGACGCGTGTGCGTGCCGCGTGATAAGCGATCCACTGCAAATATTTGGCCCAACGTGGGGCTGATGAACGCCCGCGATACTACGGTGATTTACTCGTTGAAGGATAGCGGTGGGCACATATTAATCCTGATAAAATAATTCGTGTTTTGCCTCCCAGTTGCTTAGTAAGGTATCACGTATGGCGGGGTAAATAACAGATTTAGGAAAACTTTACTGCATTTTTTTGTTTTGTTTTGATATTGAATTGACGATATTCATTTGGGAATCGATAGAGGCGCCAGCGGATGCTGTTTGAACTATTCTAACAACAGTATTTTGATAACGCTAGATTTAATTGAAGTGTTGTGACGGTGTAGAAGGTATTAATTACATAGAATAAAGAGTAATACATAAAGTTTATTGTAAATATTCAGCAAAAGGTGGAAAATATGGCATGGAGCCTTTCAGAACAGATTGACCCGGGCCACCGAATCATTTTTCAACCTGGTGAGGAACAAATGTTGAAAAAGACTTTGCCAACCACCATGCCGGAAACCAAGTCTTATGATTTTATTACTATCTCAATGTATGATCGCTCACAACACAAGCTGATGATGGGTGATGTATTCCTCCCGAAACGTCCATAATGATGATTAAAGCACGATCCTGAAGCCATTTTATTTTATATTTTAAAATTGTGCTTGATACCAATAAAAAACGTTCTAAACGTTTATTATTTATTTATTTTGAACCACTTAGAATAAAAATATCTATAATTGGAAAAAACTGCATGTAGAACGAACGTTATAGAATTTTTTGCACAATTGGTCTTGTTTATTAACTTGCCATGCCTGTTTCCAAGAAAGTATGTTGATCTTATCGGTTGCTTGGCTAAACAAAACGGTAAATAAATGCAAACTGAATGTTAAGTAAATTCAAACTGAACAGTAAGTAATTTACTTACCGTTCTAGAACAGTCAGTAAATTTAATATTAATTACGAAGAAATTAATATTTGCGTATGGATAAAAAAGACCAATAGTGCAAAAAATGGTATAATAAGCATCACGAACGTTAAGGAATTACCGATGTCAGACAAAATTGGAGACTGAGCGAAGCGAAGGCTCCATTGCCTTCCATCGGTAAAACTGTCCTTACCGTTCTTGATACTTAATATACTATTTTTCATGCCAAAGACAATCATAAACAGCTTCAAATTTCGAGAAAATTCAATTTATATGCGCTGCCAAAATACCCCCAAAATTCTGCCTACTTTGGCACCCTAGAAACAATTTTTTTCTCGGATGTCTTTCAAGATTTTTTATGCGCAATAAGAGTAACTTAATCCCACAGGGTACGATGCATTTATAAAAAGTTGAATATAACAACACGTTTTTAAGTTACGGGACGAAAATTGCTCAAAACCTGCCGTTTGACGGAACTCCTGTTGAATGATTATCATTAAAAAAAACTAAAGCAGGCAATTTTATGGTTTTTTCTCGTAGTAAACTTGCTGAAAAACGTCCAAAAAAGAAATTATATAAGGTTAGTTTATCGGATAATCTTCAAAACATCAATTTGTATTTTGCATCGTAGCCATTTCAATCGCGCATTGAAGCATTCAGGGACCTTGTGCTAGTAGAAGGGTGTGTGAGGTATGGATTGAAGGGCTGGCTCCCTAGGTATACGCCACGCAGCTTCATCTAACCACCTTTATCAAATTGCAAAGAGCCTTTTATAAAATCAGATCAAGGGCAGGCGGCAGTGCACGTTTATCCGGCAACAGTGCGCAGGCCGTGACCCTCGACCACTGCAATCAACCCGGTACATTATCAACAGCGGACTTCAAACGATCACAGAGGATTGTTTCCTCTCCATACAGAGCACACTTTCTATGCTGCATTGTTGCAAAGAATTACAATCACAAGAATATCTGATTTCATCGCGAATTAAAATATATTTAAAAGGGGATACAATGTTTGGAATCAAAATAAATTAAACGAAATTAAATGACCAACGAAATTACTAATCACCCGCGGTTGTGGCAAGCAAGAATTTTAGAGATCGAATCCAGTTTGGATACTACATAGAACGTGTATCACGCCTTTTGATCTTTTATGCAACTTGGGTGTGGCAGCTTCAGATAATGTGACTCATTGGTATAGATACATATAGGTACATAAATTATACTATGTTTAGTTATCAACTCTCAACTCATGGGTACTCATGATTAATAATGGGGAATATTTTACAGACCAGATTTTATGTATAGTTTAATTGGAATGAAATGTGTACCAGTACCACACTGAATTTGAATCTGACTAATCAGAATCAATCATATAGCCCTCTTGACTATCCATCTTTAAAGAAAATAAAAATATCATTGTGGGTAGGGAGTCACTTTTTCCAATTCATTTTTTCTAATCTGTTTTTCCAGTCCGTTTTTTCCAATGATAATTTTTTTCCAATAATGCATTTTTCCAATGGGACATTTTTTCCAATGACATTATTATTTAATTAAGGTTAGGTTAGATTGAACAATAGCCACTGGAAAAACTGGATATTGGAAAAAATTCGCAGAAAATATGCTATTGGCAAAAGTATTGGAAAAAATGATTGGAAAATATGGTTTGGAAATGTCACAATAAAATTTAGGTCACTTGTAGACTATGAGCTGAGGAGCTGACCACTTTCCAATAGAAAAACCCGAGGAAACAAATAATGGCAATGAAAACGGTGTGTAATTCTTGCCCAATACTTTTGTTAGGGGCGACTAATTAGATTAATTATTTAAATTATGTCAGCATAGTACTTGCACTAATATGAAATGATGACTTAATTTTTTTGGGCACGAATTAACATTTTTACATTTCCTGTAAAAACGTAAAAACAACAAAATAAATATAATGATTTGAATAATTATAACAGTTTTGAGTGACAAAAATTTGATTTCCACCGTTTGGAGTTATGCTATAATTATTTTTCCTCGATACTGTATTGTAACACTGCTCAAACCTACTACTTGCTTTAAAACCGGTGATGTAAACACATTTTAGCCTCATTCACATAAGCATTTAGTTTTAAGGTTTACATTTATATTTACGTTTAAGAAAGTTTAAATTCATATAAGTAGCATTCACACGTCTCCATTTAAACACTGTGAATGGTCGTATTTAATTAGATGTATTCAAACGTTCTTAAACGTAAACTTAAATGTAAACCTTAAAACTAAATGCTTAAGCGAATGAGGCTTTTGTTTGAGAACGTCTGATCTCTATCTACCTCATAAGAAGTGACGTCAGCGTAGGTGTTAGACGGCAAGCGTCGAAGTGTCCAGTGACGGACGTCGGGAGAGAAGACTTCCTGCGGCGTCGGTATCCCGTGAAATCTCTCAACCGCTGGACCCGAGGATTCATGGATGCGTAGACAAAACCGTCAATCATACCTCGCTTATACTCCCTTCGACTCTCCCTCGCTACAGACGTATTATTCTGACCTTGCCAAATCGCCATTTCAACCGAGGGAGAAATATGTATTTGTATACGGGTATTTTTCCCTTCAAAATATTACCACAAAATATAGAGTGTTTCAAGGTGAACTTTATAGAAAAACTGTTTCCAATTTTGTTCCTTGTTACACAATTATTGGCAAAGATCACCATTCATCAAACTGTTAATATTTTGAATAATGCGACAAACGACGTACATCATTTTGATATTTTACCAATTTGAAAATTAGGTCAAAATGATGTGACAATAAGAAGAAGTTTTTACAGGTACACATTGACAGTTTTATTTTGTTTCTTCAGTCATGAATAATTTTAAAATCATGTTTGATTTTCGTGAAGCTATATCTTTTCTGTAATAGCCGGTCACACCATTAATCCTTAAACTTGAAATACCGTTTTTACAAAAAATATAGAATCGAAATAGTGCGGTATCATAGTAGGTACTAACCTTAGACCATATATGTTCTAGACACGTAACGCCTATTTAAATGTACAGTGGGTTTTGAAGCCAGCACTAATGACAGAGAGGCTGTGTGAAATGAGATAGAGATCCCAAAGTTGCTGCAGTGCAAGTTGCATACTTTACACTTTTTAAGTGACATTTATTGCTAATTCTTGGATTCTTTCATTCTTGTTGTCATCTATCACAATTTTGTATATTTAGAAGTTATCTTGTGCATTTTGATTTTATTTTATTGAATACTAACAATAATGTGAATCACGAACTGTCACTTGTCAAATCAAAAATGCAACCCGCATTACATCAACTTTGGTGAAAATGCAACCCGCATTACACCAACTGTGGGCTAAGTGACAGAAGTGTCGGCTTCACAACAAATGACTGCGTGCGGGGTCTAAGGTATCTATGGTCGAAGGTACTAACATATGGGATAATTGGACATTTTCTATTAATTTTGATGGTTACCACTCAACAGGATTTAGGTACTCCCAAGAACAGAATGGTATATTATTGTCGGTTGCTGGCTTGCTGGAATCGAACTGAGACCACTAATAGCACAATTTCAAAGATGACAGTGAAAGTCCAAAATTCTATTTTCAATTATAGGCGTTGAAAAATTTATATTTACTATTTAAGCCGATACAAAAATATAAGAAAATCACTATTACAATTGAAAAATATTCAGAAGCCATAATTACAGAACCTAAAACATTAAAACTAAAAGATTTATGCTAGATTCAGACCTACTTAAGTATACCTAATTAAGCGCTCAACGTTCGCACTTTAATTGAAATTGGAATTTTGTGAGAGCGTTGGTGGTTAATTCAGCACTTATAATTGGGTAGGTCTGAATCTAGCTTTACTATCACAAAACTCACTACACTTTTAACTTTCTCATAAATGCATGCCTTGTGTACAATGTCTTGCTTTTATTTTTTTGCTGTTTCTCCTCTCCTCTTCGCTGGATCTCAGGCAGTGTGTCATTCTATCTTTTGCGCGGTTGCCAGCTCTGCTCTCTGGTTGTCGGCGTTGTTGCCGCATATAAAAGTGTAATTTCGGCGACAAATGCAGACGCATGGGGCACGCGACACACTGCTTTGTGCTGAACCGTGACGGGTATTGTGATGCTGATCAGTCGGTAGGGAACAGGGAGCACATAGTGCACTACAGGACCCTTGAGTTGGGGTAGGCAGCAGAAACTGTACCAAATTTATTGGCACCTTTCACGAGGTTTGAAGTTTTCAACGGAACTTGAATTATTGGAGTCATTCGTTAATATTAGGTAACTACTTGTTCCTTGTAAAGACTTGAAGAAGTCTGTTTTTAAACCAATATTTAGGTGTTAATTATTTTTCTGATGTTTACCAATCAACAAGATTAACTCCTAATTACAGAATGGTAGTGGAATTCAACCACTTGAACCTTGTGGTATTAGTGTCAGTTGTTAGGATCGAACTGAGGACCGCTAACATGTTAGGCGAGCACTTTATTCAAAATCTCTAAGTACTAAGTATAATCAGGAATGTACCTAAATACTGTTCGATGCTGATAACAAAATGTATGGACTGATGTCCAATATAGTTAGGTATGGTTTTTAAGTCACTAGTGCAATTATTATTCTCTTTACTCATTTAATCATAAATTATTTTTGCACTAAAACAAATAACGAGGAGTAGGTACCTCTAATGACATAAATTTTTTGAAAGCGTGTTCATTTTTGGAAACGTATTACTCAACTGGAAAAAAATGTAGGTAAGGAAAAACAACTATTTAGTAAATCAGTCAAATAAAAAAGAAATGTAATGCTTGTAAATAAAAAATGCAGTAATTTCCTTTTTATTTGACTAATTTACCAAATAGTTTTTTTCACGACATGCGGAGTACCTACAATTATTTTTCTCTCTCGAAATATTGAGGAAAGTAAGTTTTCCCTCTCTAGAAAGGAAAGTAAACAGTGTTGCCACCAGTGTTATTTTACCATGAAATATTTTAAAAAATTTAAGTAAATTTATTATTCTGTAAACAATGATTTTACAATTATAATTTTATACTTTCTTTGTCTACAATTTCAATTTTCTTTGCTGCAGTGAAGCATTTCATTGTTTTTAAACGTCATTCTGGCAGATAGCAGTTATAACCTAACTTCTAGTTATGTGTTTCTTCTATATTTACAATGTTTTTAAATATGTCGTCATAAAAATGTTGTGTGTAACACAAGAGGAAAGCTCTTTTTCAACTCTCACTCGTTTCGCTCGTAACACAAACTTCGAGCTCGAGTGGAAGAAAGTTGCGCTTTCCTCACTAAGGACAAATAACTATTTCGTACAAGGTCATTTGATTATAGAATAAATTGTTGTATAGGTATATTATGTTTGTTGAACTACCAGGCCCAACTTTCGTTCATTCTCAGTATCCGACAATCGAAGAGGTTAGATTTTGCGTAATACCATTCAACTATTCTTCAATTACAAGGATTAGAATTTTATTGAAAGGTTCATAGATAATCAAAAAATAAATTTACTTCGTAGTGTTTTTACACTATTTTATTGGGTGTGAGATATCCTCCATTATCGCCAACGTTGTTTTCGTTTCTGAATGTCTCCTGTCGAATGAGATTCTAATGAATAACAGTATTATCCCACACGGTTTGTCCTCTTTGATCACGTGTCCCTGCGATTCTCCCACGTGTGATAAGCCACCACGCCACCCCCCGAGCCGTGAGCTGCACCCGGATCAACGTATTAACATAACAATGATAAGTTAATAACAATTTACCAAGGGGGACACAATTGCTCTTTTCGAAAACAACCCCCGTCGAATTGCCGCTGTAATCTGACGCGGGTGATGCAGGCGTCATCGTCATTTCATTCACGTGTGACTGAAGAAAATATTCATGCTTGGTTAGACCTCCAATTATAGCGCGATTGTCAGTAACAATAAATAAAATAAGTACGGTTAAGTATGCTGCGATCTTCCACTGTGTTGCTATAAATATACTTTGCTTGTTAATTGTTTCATTTCATGGTTATTAATTAGTATTACACTCAATTAATTAAAAGGAAACAAACTAATCTATGCACAATTAACAAATAATTACATAACACTATATTTGTTGCACTAGCACAGACTTGTCATGTCAAATTGTCAAACCTACTTTGTAACCAAACAATACAACTGGAAAGAAGTTCAAATTTAGATATAATCGTTACTACATAACAAACCTTTTGGTCTTTGATCCTTAAATTTTAAGGATTGCTGTTATTCAAAATATCGAATCGAAAAAATTTACATTAAATATTGTTATTCATAACAGCAGTACAACTGGCTACATCTGTCTCATAAATGAAGAATGGGAATCAAATAAAAAATAGTGAATAATAGAACAAAATTTATTCCGAAAGAAGATTATTACACGAGTCAACTCAACATTCACATAAGTAATTGGTATATTAAAAATAACACAATAACAATGCTATACTTTATCTACGACTATATTAAATAATTAATTAATCTTTTAAGGTAAAATTTAAAATAGGAAGTTATCAGAAATGGCATGTTTATTTTTAAATCCATGGATGTTACCTCTACTAAGGGACCATTATGCTATAGTTGGTATAGTTAGTATTTTTGATCAATAATATTATAGGTAATTCCATACTCTATTGGTTTAGGTGAAAAGGATTGGCCATGGCCATGCTATTCTTTTGGCCGTTTAGTGTAAGTACCTACTATGTTGCAAATGATCCCTCTTTAAGTGCGATCTGTCTATCTTACAGCTTGCAGATTCAAAGTACTGAGATATTGCATCTTGCATCCCTGTACTCCATAAGAGTCCACACCACGAAGTATATATATATATATATATATATATATATATATATATATATATATATATATATATATATATTATATATATATATTATATATATATATATATATATATATATATATATATATATATATATATATTATATATATATATATATATATATATATATATATATATATATATATATATATATATATATATATATATATATATATATATATATGACAGGAGTTGACACTAGGACGGATGAAGTGTGGCTTTTTGTTTGCCTTTTAGAGAGAGAGAGAGAGACAAAAAATACGGGGCCAGTTCAGAGCATGCATTCTATGACGATAAACAACGGTAACGATGGCAACGCACGGGCCCAGTAGTGATCTTTCTCTCACGCACAGGATAAACAAAAATTGTACAGATGGCAGTAAAAACCCGCTGATCTACATTGAACTGAACTAAATAAAAAAACCTAATAAGTATAACCTTCTTGAGTTCCACATACTCGGTTTGGATTATTATTCATTTTTTCGTGCATCTCTGTGCATTTCTTCGCAGAACTGCACGTTTCAGCGGTCAGAGTTGATCAGTGTTTAATTCTTCGCCACTACTACCTACTACGATCACGATTTAAAATATAATAAATAACATTTAAAGCCTCTAACATTTTTGTCTAACTTTAGTAGAGTCAAACCACACGAAAGAACTTTATAGCAGATATTAATTAAAACAGTAAAAATGATTATTATATTATTAATATTCATAAATTTTTTTGAGTTACCAAAATTTAAATTATCAGTTACAGATTTCTACACATATGGCTTACGTAACGTATGAGAATCAATTCTACAACTGTTGTTAATCATCATTTATTATTCAGTTTAGTCTAAATGCAGCTTTACAATTTTTTTACTGTACTTAATTGTATACCTATTCTTTATCTTTAGTTTGGTCTATGACTAAAGGCTGCAGTCTGAACGAAGGTATATTTTCTTATCAAACTGCTGATGTTTTCAATATCAAATTTACTAATATAGTAACGTAGGTAGATACAAAGTTTCGTTTTAACAATTTTTTGTTATCTTCTCACTTATTATACCAAGGGTTAAAAATTGCCCATTACAGACCTAAGCTAGATATCTCCAAAGATCAAAGATGTTTTCAATCTATTAATTATTGATATGTTGATTTATTTAAAAAATGTAAATGTTTTTACGTCCTCTAGATTTTCCGGTTTCCATAAATAACCACCGCCCTTGAACTTGGTTAAAACAATTTGTTCGAGGTCATGAACTTGCTGGAAGTATGTAGGTATTTAAATAGTCAAGTATGTTTTGTGTATTTGATTTAGAACGATCGTACGTGACCTATAGGGACTTACAGGTTGTTACATTGTATGCAAGGTAATGTTACCTTGTGCAGATGAAGCATTATACTAAACACGGCTATAGTTAAACCTGCCGGTGTAAGAGGACACCGTTGTGTATAAAACCAGCTAAGAATTCCTGCACCTTTGTAAACATTGCGGAGACACTGAACCCTGACGCTTGGCTTATCAACAAACGTGGAGATATCACCAACGAATTAAATGCTTTAATCATTATAATAAAAACAACAAAACTAATTAATAGAAACTTAAAAACCATTATACATCGCATTATTGTTACATACATACATCAATAGTAGGTACATGGTACATATTATACAACAGCTTTTATACATTTTGAGTATAGCAAGTAGCAACTTCACATATTGGGGGTTATTTGTGTAGACTATATTACCTATAATTATTTTTTTTATTTCATCCTGTGTCAAATTCAAATACTTTACGTCAACAGTTTGAGTCCGGGAAAACGCAAATAACGGCCTTTGTCCGGTAAAGTGTTGGTATAGAAATTAATCAACGCAATAACAATTAAACAATCGCCAAATTGCAGTTGTTAATTATGTTTCGAAAATGTTACTAGATTTGGAGCATTAGGTAAATTATTTTGAAATTAATATTACTGTTTCTTTAAAACGGAATTTGACACAGGATGAAATAAAATACATAACGACATTCGTCCGTGAATTCTTTTAACAATACTCGTTTCGAGTTTCAAGACTCGGCTCCTTCGTCGCCTCGTCTTCAAACGTCTCACTCGTACTGTTAAATATGAATTCCCGGACTTGTAACGTTAATTACTATAACCGTATCATCAACTGTTATTACTTATTACCTTTTAATATGCAACATTTATTGATAATTATAAACAATATAATACGTTATACGTTAGATACTTATAATTCATTAGTTACGAACTTAATACGTTAAATACAACCATAATGACATCAAAACCTTCCATAATATGCGAACTGTCAACTAATTGACAGATGAAATTGTTGATTTGTTTTAACATCGCTGTCGTTGATGATACGATTAAGCTTTGAATATAACGCGAATATATGCGATTTAAGCACCTATAATTTCCGTCTTAAATTAAATAGAGAATCATTTTGTATCTGCTACCTACTTATTAATTTATTATAAAACTAATTTAAAATAACAGTTGTCACGTTGTCAGAAATGTTATGTGCGTCACGTCAGATGGCCCCCTACGTCAAATCATTTTTTTTTTGGGGGGGGGAGTTAGTGCTAGGTATGTGCTGGTTTGTGCTCGACTCTTAGAGTTTGTGCTGTATAATTGCGTTTGTTATTAACAATTGAAGTTGGGAATCTGACGTGACGTTAAGAGTAAACTATATTTGTTTATAACAATAAGTGAAAAACAATTATGCTAGAAGTTAGTGCTAGGTTTGTGCTGGTTAGATATATACTTTCAAAGTTTGTGCTGTATAATTGTGTTTGTTATTAACAATTGAAGTTGGGAATCTGACGTGACGTTAAGAGTAAACTCTATTTGTTTATAACAATAAGTGAAATAAAAATATACTAGCAGTTAGTGCTAGGTTTGTGCTTGTTAGATATATACTTTCAAAGTTTGTGCTGTATAATTGTGTTTGTTATTAACAATTGAAGTTGGGAATCTGACGTGACGTTAAAAGTAAACTCTACTTATTTATAACAATAAGTGAAATAAAAATATACTAGCAGTTAGTGCTAGGATTGTGCTGGTTAGATATATACTTTCAAAGTTTGTGCTGTATAATTATTGTGTTTGTTATTAATAATTGAAGTTGGGAATCTTTCGTGACGTTAAGAGTAAACTCTATTTGTTTATAACAATAAGTAAAATAAAAATATACTAGGAGTTAGTGCTAGGTTTGTGCTGGTTAAATTTATACTCTCAATGTTGGTGCTGTACAATTATGTTTGTTATTAACATTTCAAGTTGGGAATATGGCGTGAAGCCGGAGTAAACTCTATTTGTTATTGTTGGGATTCTGACGTGATCACGTGATGTTAAGAATTAACTCCATTTATTTATAACAACAAGTGGAAAAAAATTATGGTAGAGATTAGGGCTAGGTTTGTGCTAGTAAAATAATATATAATCTTAATGTTTGTGCTGCATAATTGCGTATTTTTTTATCAATTCCAGTAAGGAATCTGACGTGACGCCAAGAGTAGGTAAACTGTATTCGTTTACAACAATAAGTTTTAAAAAATTATCCTTAAGATTACCTAATGCTTGGTTTGTGCTGATTAGGTATTATACTAAAAATTTGTGCTGTATAATTGTAATTGTTATTAAAAATTTAAGTTGTGAATCTGACATAACGTCTAGAGTAAACTCTAATTATTTACAACAATAAGTGAAAAAAATTATGTTTAAGATTGATGCTAGGTTTGTGCTAGCTGGAAATATACGAAATCCGAATCCTATCCGATCCGAATTCGGATTTGGATCGGATCGGATAAGAACCTTCTCGGATCAGATTCGGATCGAATAAGACCTTTTCGGATCGGATTTGGATCGGATACGGATAAAAGTTCGGATAATATATCCTATCCGAAGTTCGGATAAAATATCCGATCCGAAGTTTCCATGAAATAACCGCTGTGATATTTAAAATAAATACTGTAAATGTTAGTTATACTTCAAGATAAAAGGCAAGGGACAAGGCCGGGTAATCAAGAATTTTTACTGGAACAAAAATAATATATTAGAATAAAAAACAATAATTAAAACACAAATATTTTTGTAGATCAATGGCATGAATTATTTAATTGTTGTTTATTTTCAAGATGTTCTACTGAATGCAGATAGTTATCGTCTATTAATAATTATATTTTAGAAATTTGTAAAATTAAGTGTGGTTTATTTAAGTAAAATGAACTTTTTTAAGTGCTACTGGATTTGCTACTTCTTTTATAATAAGATTATTCATTATCAAATCAATTATTATTTGTAGTATCTATTATTTAATGTAATTATTGTTGAATTAAAATCGATCGGATATCGGATCGCGGATTAGACATCGGATCGGATGTCGGATTGGATATCGGATCGGATGTCGGATCAAATGTCGGATCGGGTTTCGTATCGGATTTCGGATCGGATGTCGAATCGGATATCGGATCGGATGTCGGATTAGATATCGGATCAGATGTCGGATTGGATCGGATGTCGCATGGAATCTACGGATCGGATCGGATCACGGATAAAGCCGGATCGGATCGGATATTAAAATTTTTCAAAATATATGATATATGGAAACCGGAACAAAATCAAATCCGATAAAACACAGGAACCGCGAACTGAACGTGAACCGTTATTTTGTGCGATTCGGGTCCCTGATTATTTGTGAATCTCAACAAATATACACAATTCATTATAGACAGTTTTAATTTGTAATAGCATAAAACAAAATTTCAAAATAGTGTCGCTTCCAACATTTTCTGACAATGTGCGAAACGAGTATTAGGTATACACAAAATAATTAAGACAATTAAACTCCGTTAAGATTTTAATGTATCACTGTTTGATTTATCGATACATAAAAATATCGATAAATTTAAATATCATTTTACAAAGCACGTAGTTAATCTTTATTTGAATGATATTTTGTTGTTTTGTTAACTTGTGGCATCACGTCTAATTCCGCAACTATAATTGATAGAAATTTTTAGAATAGTCAATTTTCAAATATTTATTTATTAGCAACTATAATTGTTTAGCACAAACTTATCTAATATCAAATCTGCACAAACCTATCACTTACTTCTAGTTTAAAGTTATTTTTATAAACTAAAAATGTCAGATTCCCAACTTCAATTGTTAATAACTAACACAAATTATACTGCACAAACTTTGAAAGTATATATCGAACCAGCACAAACCTAGCACTAACTCCCAATATAGATTACACACTGTTTTTGTTATAGACAAATAGAGTTTACTCTTGACTTCACGCCTGATTCCCAAATAGAATTGTTAATAACAAACGCAATTGTAAAGCACCAACATTAAGAGTATAAATTTAACCAGCACAAACCTAGCACTAACTCCTAGTATATTTTTATTTCACTTATTGTTATAAACATATAGAGTTTGCTCTTAACGTCACGTGAGATTCCCAACTTCAATTGTTAATAACAAACATAATTGTACAGCACCAACATTGAGAGCATAAATTTAACCAGCACAAACCTAGCACTAACTCCTAGTATATTTTTATTTTACTTATTGTTATAAACAAATAGAGTTTGCTTTTAACGTCACATCAGATTCCCAACTTCAATTGTTAATAACAAACACAATTATACAGCACAAACTTTGAAAGTATATATCTAACCAGCACAAACCTAGCACTAACTCCTAGTATAATTGTTTTTCACTTATTGTTATAAACAAATAGAGTTTACTCTTAACGTCACATCAGATTCCCAACTTCAATTGTTAATAACAAACGCAATTATACAGCACAAACTCTAAGAGTCGAGCACAAACCAGCACATACCTAGCACTAACTCTCCCCCCCAAAAAAAAGTGAGTTGACGTAGGGGGCCATCTGACGTGACGCACATAGAAATGTTTTATATTTCTGATTTATAGGTGTTATTAATGTAAGTTTGGCCACTTCATAGGAATAAGTAACGTTGAAAAACTGATTTGTGATTCATTTTCTTATATGTAGCATTAAGAAATAAGAATATAATTAATGTGTATTCTTTAATAGTATTAGTTAATGAATAGTAAATTTAGTATTAAAACTTTTTCCAGGTAATGTGTTCTTGACTAATGTAAATTAATCAAGTACCTAAGGAAAACTAAATCGGTGTGAATGAACGTAAAATCAACATTTATTTTAAAATATATTTTATGAATTGTAGGTTGGCCAGACTGTAGTAGGTAATCAAAACAGCAACAAATATGAATTCTGTTTTATTTCAAATGTCCTGATATATCATAAATAGACACATATATGAATGGATATATGATGATTTGTCAGTTGAAAAAACTCATTTGTCACATGATACATCGATCACTAAAATATGAAAAGCAACAATCTGTTCAATATATCACAACATGTCAAAAAGCCACCTCAGGTATCTTATCGGCCGTGCAAAATCACGCAAAATTATTCAAACCTGGAAAACTTTTTAGAAAGAGTTTGGCGGAGTTTTAAAACGAGTAGACGTCCGGCCAAGTCATTTATCGCACGTCACTGACATGACAGCCAACGAAGTTGCAGAAACCACTGACATTTAAATGAACAAGTGTTGTTAGGGCCAGGCTTTTTGCTCTCGCCAAATGAAAGAGAAAGAGATTTTGAAACAATTATTAAAGAAGTATCAAGCTGCAAGATCAGTTTAGATATTATAGATAAATTTGAGGTTACCAATATTTTTGAATCGGATAAATATTTCACTTCTAAAGGATTTTTTGCATTTTTGCAGGATGAAATTTTACTTACCACTCTTAATACTTTAATATACTATTTTTTCCTTAGGTTCATTTATTTTTAATCTAATGTTATGGTTTTTTTACAAGATCATCCAATATCTATGGAAACTACTTACTGATCGGCAATTTCAAAACAAAATTTACTAATCTTGAAATAGAGGCACTAAATGCCAAATCTCGGGCCAAATAATATTCGATCGTGCAAAGAAGTATATTTAGGAATAGAAGTGTCAAAAATGTGTATTTAATTTGTAGCACGATCCGACCAAAAGACCATGAGCCTGTTAAAGCATTTTCTCACGTTTTGCACTACTTTTTATACAGAGTTTTCCAAAAGTCCCTGGACGGAACTATTAGTTTTGAACGAATGAAGAAAAAAAATTGAAAATTTGGGGATCACTAAAGAGTCATAAAAACTACATACTTAGATAGTTTAGAACTTCCATGCAACGTGGAGTTTTTTTAGGGGATAACCACCACAACATTTTTAAATAGCAACCTCTGTCGAGTTTCACCTTATATTTAAGGTAATGAAAAAAGAAACACGTCCCCAGCATAAACCAAAACCCGATAGGTATCTTAATTCTTTCATATTTGGTTTTTCTAAACGATTATTCGTACTTGATTTGCCCGAATTGTCGAAATTGTTTAGTAATTCAGCATTAATATGAAAAGGAATGTTTGTTTGTTAAAAGTAATGCACATGAGGTAATATTTAAGTTCGTGAGTTATAGAAAACTCGTCATAATGCATACTGCAACCGATTCGGAAAACACGAGCTGGCAATTTCCCTGGAACAAATACAACTCAAACTACAACACAAACACCCACACATACATACGCACGCACGTTCACCGAGGGGTAAAACAAAAGAGGTAGAACCACATCGCAGCAATCTATGCGCTAGCCAACATCAGCATGTTGAAAAACGGTATGTAGGTACTTTCCTTTTTGTTATTCCTGGACTCCTGTAATAAATCGCTTTGTGCAAGCCGCGATGAAAACTCTCCGAGTGGAAATCCTCCCCTCACTTACTCATCGTAGCCACCTGTCGGGAATTTGCGCAATTACTGGCCTGGCTTTGTGACCTGAAAGTGATTTGTTCAATTTGCAAATTTCTTTAGTGTCTTACGCTTTGGAAGAGTGATTCGTCTGGCGGTTTTTCAACGCGAGCTGCACTCTTTTGTTTGCACCCTAATGAAATTATTTTTTGGTAGTTTTTCATCTGCAACTGGTGGAAGAACTTGATTCGAAAATATTACTTTTTACCTCATTTGACTGGAAAACTGCGGGCTATTTGTGCGCTTTATCGTATGGTTTAATTACTAGTATATTTACGATAATTAAATTTATTGTTTGTAATAACAGCTCAGTCATAAATTATTTGATACTAATTTTCCATTGATCTTTGTTTATTGGATAATTATTTCTCGACAGCTTTGTTGTGTTGACAACTGCGCAAGCTCTTCATTTCGAATCTTATTGGTAATTCAAATTGAACCTTTTATGACGTCACAAGAGAATATTACAACCATCAATATGACATTAGTGGACATGGTTCGCCTTGTTATGTTTATTGTTTTTTTTTTTTTAGAAAAGAAACATACTATAAAACTTGTATTAAACATTATAGTTTACAGAGTAGGTATTTACCGTATTTACAAGATATAGCTGCATATTACTGACGTCACGTCAAATTATATCTTACAGATATACTTAGTAAAACAACATTACAATGAAATTTGTCTGCGATATAGTACGGTGATTAGAGTGCTTGCCCCTGAACAAATCTGGCGCAGGTGTAAAATTTTCACGGCTTATTTAGAAACGGTATCCACTCTCGTCACCCTACACAAACGACTTGCGTCATAGGGATAGATGGAAGAACAGCTTCATGCTAAATCTAGCCCATTGACAAGAGTTAATAAAAGTATATATCTACTTATATACATAAATAAAAAAACACGCTATATCTCTAAATTAGCACGAACTCTTTAAGATATTCGTTCATTCCACACGTCAAGTACATCATTTTAAAACAATAGTTATTTGTTTCCTTAATACAAAAAATGCATGATTTTGGAACGAGTATGACGGTTGTCGGACGACGCGCAGCGGAGTTCGGCGATCTCTAACAAACATTTTTTGTATACATGAAACATACTATTTTTGCTAACCGCTTAAATAGATATAAAATTTCATTTAAATTGATATATCTTCATATTACGCATCTATAAAAATGTGAAGATAGGTTTTTGTTTTTACCAGGACAACAATCTTTTTTGTATTAGTCCGAGAAATGATTTACAAATGCGGATGGTTGGCGAAAAATAATTTACCTCCCATTCTCTCAAATGGTTATTATAAAAGTAAAAATTAATATAAACTTTGTTGTATACTAGTCAACAAACGTTGATGTAATTTTGTCCAATATTGAAATATTCCAGCATTTCGAGATAAAGCTTGCTTCCTTGAATCGCAATGTCGATTTGTATTTCTGATATCGGGATAAAGATTAAACCTCTTCTACGGTAAAAGAAATTAGTTGAAACCTCAAAAAGTGCGAGGGTTGTGGAACTAAAACTTTTGCCATTTGCACAAAGTAAATTAAAATGCAATCGACCATTAATAATGCACAGACGTTCACGTGCCGCCCGATGATGGAGTATGATGCTGGCTGGGGGTGCTTCGCCCCAGAGCCCCCTTCACCCCCAGAGCCCCACGTCTCGCCAACTCGAGAACAAACAATACCTGATTACTGATCGCTATCTACCTCTGCGCTTCCAATTTATGTAACCAAGTGGAGTTTTTAACTGCCGTGGGATTCTTTGCTTCTCTTTCTGCGCTGATTCGTCTCGGCTACGCTGCGAGCTGATGCTCTGCCGATATCTTTTGTTGATATTTCTGGCTGCATTGATTTCGAATTGACAGTGTTGTTGTTGTTGTTGTTGTTGTACAAGTTTTGCATTTAAATACACCATTACGATTATAAAATACTGCATACAGTAATATTAGTAATACTGTAGTAATACCTTATTAGAAAATATTCAACCGTGCATAAAAAGTTGGGTTGTACCACGGACGTAACTTGCTTTTATGCACGCTCATATCCTAATTTGACACTTATACATTTCTTTGACGTAAACGTCACTTTATAGCCCACGAACCACTTTATAGCGCAGTGCGCTATAAAAAAAGTCAAATCAAACAAACAATTTAGATTTTCAATTTTCCTCATATAAACTACTAATAATCCTACAAATAACCATTTTCTATCATTAGTTATACAATTTTTTATTTAAATAACTTCATTTTTACTTACATTTAACATAAATTATTTAGTAAATGTTTAATTCAATAATGACAACTTTGACATTTAGATTTTTGTTTATTGTCGGATTTTTTGGTATCATAGCAACAGTCAAAGAATTTCGAAATTTTTGGTAATTTGAACAAGTAAATTAAATAAATTAATGTATTAGAAAATATTGAACCGTGCATAAAGTTGAGTATGTAGGTACCACAGGCGTATAACTTGCTTTTATAGCTCTTGACGTGTTTTTAGCCCTCGGCTAACGCTCGGGCTCAAAATCACGTCTCAAGCCATAAAAGCTTCCTTACACCCTTAATACATAAATAACTTATGGCTCTTGACGTGTTTTAGCCCTCGTTTGGAGCTCGGGCTCAAAATCACGTCTCACGCCATAAAAGCTTCTTTACACCCTAAATAAATAAATAACTATTAGGTATATTTCTTTTGTTTATAATTGATACCTCTTCAATGTCTTGCGTTTTATTTACAATAAAACAGCTTTCAAAAACTTCTCTAAGTGAAATTCAAGTGAATGTTTGCTCTGAGCATGAATTTCCGTTGGAAATCCACAACCCACCCCTGTAGAAAATCACGGTCCACAATCTGTCGAGGAACTTGCAGAGTGCAGCGTGCAACGGTGACCAGAGTGTAACATTGTGCACACCTGGAAGCCATTAACAACGTGGTTTCCACTCAAGTGTGGAGCGGGAGCGGTGCAGTTCCCAACGCTCGACTCAGCACTTCCAACAGCAAGAGGCCAAACTCACCCAAACCCTACTCAACAACGATGATGAACTCCAACCGGAGAGGGAGATAATGAAAATTTGACTTTGTTTCAACTAAAAATTTGCATTCTTCATTTTGAAGACGTGACATTCATTGGCTTTGCATTGACTAAACTTGTTTGTTGTTAGGTAAAGTAAACACTTACTTACCGGACCGATTAAAAGCCGTATATACAATAAAATACAGAGTGTTTTTTCTATACATCTGCATCGAAACGAAGTGGAGTTTGCACTGGCTAAACATTTTTGTAAAAAATCAAGTATCCAAAATAGTAGTCTGTTGCTAGGTAAAGTAAAGAAAAGACTCACCCGACCGATTGAAAACCGGATATAAAATAAGATACAGTTTCTCTACACTAAGTGAAAGACATGAAATTCATTGGCTTTGTATTGGCTAAACGGGCTAAATATATTTGTAAAAAATCAAGCATACAGGATGTTTCTATAAACTTGCTCACCATTAGTTTTTATTTGATGAGCTACATGTTGGTTAAATGAGCAAAATTTTAAATAAGAAAATTGACCAAAAAAATTTCTTATCAGCGGTTTTCAAAATATGGGACAAAATACCTATATATGTTTTAAATGGAACCATATTATTTTATTGAAAAGAGTTTTTTTCTCTTTTCAAAAATGTTATAAGTAATGGTAGTGTACCTATGAACATTTTTAGTACCACTGGTTAATAATTCTAGTTGTAAGGATAGGAAGATTAAAGATTTTTTATATCTTGATTTTAGAAAGCTATCGTCCTGAGAAATACATTTCCATAATTGCCATAAACCGCGTCTTGATTCTCGTTCCGTTTTTTATCATCTCGTATTTTTCAATTTCCAAGTTTGGAGCTGCATATCTAAAAAAATCTGACGTGGCCGTTACAATACCTCTCGCCTTGACATTGAAGTATTATTATTTAACCTCGTATTTAACCAAATATTAAACTTTAATTTAAATAAAATACAACAACACCGTATAACATTTGATATAATAATATAAAATAATCATACATTATATTATTTTTGTTTATCTGTCACATTGACAATTTTATTTTTGTTTTAAATTTTATTTCTATTTCGGGATTCACAAATCGTAGTAGGTAAAATTATATATTTAAAAAAATTATATTTCTTTATTGGTTAAAGATATAGAAACAAGTAAGATTAAATATTGTACAATGTAATTTCTTCTTTCATGTGTGGTATGTCAAATTGTAACAATCGCATTATTTTATACAATTTTTGCAAAAAATGTTATAGTGCTACAAGAAAAGTACCATTTCCGGTTGGTGGATTTTTACCAAAATCTTTTCAGCTCTTCATTAACATATATAAATGTATAATGCAAAATATTAGAATTTTATGTTCAGTAGAATTTGAGATAATGAACCGGGACGAAAGGCTATAGTAGGCGTACATACAGACTTTCATACACACACACACACACACACACACACACACACACACACACACACACACACACACACACACACACACACACACACACACACACACACACACACACACACACACACACACACACACACACACACACACACACACACACACACACACACACACACACACACACACACACACACACACACACACACACACACACACACACACACACACACACACACACACACACACACACACACACACACACACACACACACACACACACACACACACACACACACACACACACACACACACACACACACACACACACACACACACACACACACACACACACACACACACACACACACACACACACACACACACACACACACACACACACACACACACACACACACACACACACACACACACACACACACACACACACACACACACACACACACACACACACACACACACACACACACACACACACACACACACACACACACACACACACACACACACACACACACACACACACACACACACACACACACACACACACACACACACACACACACACACACACACACACACACACACACACACACACACACACACACACACACACACACACACACACACACACACACACACACACACACACACACACACACACACACACACACACACACACACACACACACACACACACACACACACACACACACACACACACACACACACACACACACACACACACACACACACACACACACACACACACACACACACACACACACACACACACACACACACACACACACACACACACACACACACACACACACACACACACACACACACACACACACACACACACACACACACACACACACACACACACACACACACACACACACACACACACACACACACACACAGACATCATCGTGAAAATAGTCAAAATAGTTTCTAAAGGTGCTAAAACGTGCTAATTGACAAAAATCTCGACATCGAATTTTTTCACGATCCCTATACCTCTCTAGGCGAGAGGTAAAAACTACCGAAACTTCCTAAGTCTAACATTGAACTGCGGTTTTTGGCATTGTGTTTTGCTTATTTTTGGCGTTCCAAACATTAACTACCTACTCTCCATATTTTAAAAAGATGGTAAAAGATACTTGATGTTGGCACCATTGAATTCCCTAACTCCGAATTACATGGAAAATTTCGATGCACACATTTTTATAAAGGATTCTTGAAATCTGAGATTTTACTAAGAGTTACCTATTGCCATTTCCTCAGATTTTAAAAATCTGTCTTAGAACCATATTAACGCACTGAAATATAAGCAAAAGTAGAATAATTTTTAAAATAAACAACATGCATGTTTCCTGGACCATGAAAATAAACTCTTCCCCACAAAATTAATTTTTCTTCTGATTTTCCGTGGTGTAAACTTTAACGTAACTCAAGTAAAACTGTCCATTGCCTACACAAACCATTAAAACGTCAAATTGTACATTATTTATGTGTTGCAACAGCAGATATGATATATAGATTCGAATATAAATTATATATTTTTAGCCTATTTACCGCTGTGAATTTATTGTGTTTTAACATTTAATTTACTTTCAAAATATTTACGCATTCGCAACGTCACAGAGTACACAGACAGAGATATTCAATGAACTTTCATTGAGAACATTAATCAAGAGGAAATTCTATTTTTAAATTTCTCTTTTTACGTTTAATACCTGCTCAACTCTAATACAAAATTTCATCACGTCGAGTTATTAATTGAGTTAATTGGACCATTAAGTGGAATTTATTTACAAAGTTGCAGCTGAACACGTGGCTCAGTTTAACCTGTCCACGACTCCATGTTACATGTAATATCGCAGCGGGACACCGCAGTTTCAGACGCTTAATTAAATAATCACTGCTGATTTGCGAGGTGCTATATTTAATGTTAAACAAACTTGATACGCAAATATATTTTATTAACACTAGAAGTACCGGAGTACGCAACAACTTTTGGTTTAATTTTTATTACTAAAATTTATTTGACCTTGATTGCGTTTGTTAGTTTTTTGTGGATTTTGCATTTCGATCGGACAGGTAGTCCATCAGCAAGCCTTTGTTCTACTATTTTTGTAGGTTCAGGAAAACTTTTTAGGAACAGTAAATATAGGAATATGAATATCGTGATACTTTTGACAACATTTTGTATAAGACAAATTCATTTATTATTATGTAAGTCAAGAAAATTACAGAACAAAAATGTATAGCCCACTGCCATCGTCGATTACCAGCACGAGAAATCCGTTTTATAACATCACATTGAGTGTCATTATAGAACTTTACTAACTCAGGTTCTGATGTTTCTTCTTTCAAAACTTCATGTGCAGTGTACTGAGTAAAAGAATATTTTGTTTAGATACCTTGTTTGATTCGATTTCAAGGAAAAAGTATATCAGAATTCCACTCGTCTGTGTGCCATACCCATAATAATCACAAATTTCCTTGGAAACTAAAAAATATTGAAAAAACTCCCAGCACTACTAAATACTTGAAGTAAATAACACGTTCTGAATTGTAAATAAATCACTGGTCAGTCAGTCACTGCAGCAGTTTTTTGAACAACCGTCAAATGACGGCTGGTGGTAGTTCTAGGTAAATTCATGAATTATGCATAAACAAATTGACCAAAATAAAAGAAAAAAATATGGAAATACCCTTGCAGTAAATCATTAAAAGTCACAACATTTCAACGTAAGTAATAGTGTAAACAATGTAGCAGTTATGCAAAGATAAAAATTAAAAACCGACAATTGACTGACTTCGGTACTTCTAATGTTAAATGCGAATGGGTAACAATTAAAAAGGCAATATTTATACAGGGTGATTCACAGCACAGGGCATGTAGTGCCCAACTCACTTATCACGGAACTAAAAGAACTTCTTTAAAATTTGTAATTTTAGTTTCCATCTTTTTTAATCAAACAGTTTTGTGTCACTGTTTTCAAATGGAATTTCATAAATTTACCATTCTTTCCATTGCACAATTGATTAAAATTTTATTCCACTCATAGTTAATCAGATATCCATTATACAATCAATAATCCAGTGGTTTCAAAAATGTGCTTTTTGCGAAAACTTCCCTTACATTGACGAATTTTTAAAAATTATTTTTGTTCCCTGATCACTGATCGTGATCAGTAAGTTAAGTATGAGAAGGTGATTTAGAAATAATTTTTGTTTAACAACAAACTTGCCGTAGGCTTTTTAAACTATGCTGATTTGATCCTAACATATTGAACTCGCCGCTGCGCGCGGCTTGAGAGACTTTCACGAGGGGGGCGACTAAAAGGGGAACACTATACCGCTGACATTCGAACATAACATGTGAGATGTGGGAATCTGGCGTATGCGTAATGAAGGCGGCCGTGATTTGTCCAGTTTTAAATATTCCTTTACATCAATTTTCTGTGTGCTCTGTATTCTTGATATGAATTTTCTTTTTATGTTTTATTTTTGTGTACGAGTTTCGATCATTTTACTATTCTAGGTAATAATTTTTTCTTTACTGAATTTTCTAGTTATAGTATATTATATTCTAGTGTTGAAGACGTTTCCATTATTAGCAATGAATATATAAACTACTATCATTAATATTAAATATTTTGTGCTATTCAAATTCAATTCCTACCCACGATAGGTACCTAACTAACTTGGTAACTAAGCAACTAAAGAGAAAGAACTTGGTAGATACAACATAAAAATATAACCTTACACCTGTACTACCTGTACTACTATTAATATAATCTATATGCTTGGAATTTTTTTTTTAGAAATTCAGGCTGTACGTAAAATATATAATAAAACTTAAATTACACTAATTTTGTAGTTCGAGTATTATTTAACAGTTTGGCCTGGATTGTTTTTATCGTTTTTTAAAGTCAGGTTCAAATAATAGTGATTTGGTCAACTTTAAAATTGCAAACTACTAGGTATAGGTAAACTATATTTTTAGTATGTTGTTTTACTATTCTTCCATTTCCATGTACTTATATAAATAAATAAATAAAAGTATTTTGTTTCTTACATAAAACACAAAAAGAGTTGTTAGCTCGGTTGTTAGGTAATCTTTCTTTAAAATATAGGGGTGCATTGAATACCAAACCATCTACTATATGACTATGCTGACGAAAATATGGTAAAAATATACCTAAACAATAAAAACGTGTCTCATAGTTTTAAATTTAAGAACAATAAAAAAAATCTTAGATCCTGCATTTTTCTTGCATTGTTCATTACACCAATAGATGATAAAGGAAAAGTCATCACCGCGGTAAACTAAAAATAAACTAAATATTGCAACATTTTTGATTCACACAGATATACGAGCAATATTATTTTTTCTGTATGAATCATCTTTTTGCAAACAGCTTATTAGTTCTTTCGCATGGCTTCCTGAGATTTGTTTGTGGTTAGTGTATCGAGGTTACGGAATGACGTCAATGAACTGAAGCAATGGACCTTGTAGCCTTGCAGATAACCCTTGATCTCACGTCGGTTGCCCGTCGATCAGAAAGAAGCATTTCATTTCTTTGTTATTGATGTTTTATTATTTACAAATTTATTTGTCTTTTGTCTGTCTGTAGAAAACTAGGGAAATTATTTACGTTAAATTAAATTTCTTACTATGATATGGGAGAATCTACAGTTTTTTAAATTCGCTACTTATAACTATACCTAGTATAATTTGCTACATAAATCAAAATGATAATAAAGATCTCTCGTCAAAACGTTAAGACCTCCAAAAGGAATAAGAGAACTTTTGCGCCATCTGTATACGGCAAATTAAAAATTATTTTAGAATAATTATGGTATAGGTAAATAAAATTTGCCTTTGACAACAGGTACTTTTAAGGTCGAAATATAAGTAGATAGGGATGCTAGAGATTCAAAATTGTGGTGTTTAATAATTTAAGTTTTATAATGTTAACTTGTTTATCACACAGTGATGCGTTCGATCACTTAGAAGCTCGCATTGTATTCTGTGGGTATAAACTATACCTTCTTAAGACGTTAAGAGGCCCGCCTACCTCCTAAAATCCAGCATAAAATGTACTAACCGAGGTACTAACGTAGCGAGGGTTTTGTGGCCAGTACAAGAATGCTAAAATTTCATTACGAGTATAACAAGGATTATATACTTAAAGGATCAATTAACAGGTGTGCTTTTTAAAATTTTATTTAAAAAATTGTACAGAATTTTAAAAATTCCGAAAAAAAAATTTCCAATTTATGCAAAATTTACAAGGGTAGGTATATCCTATATCTCATGATAGAATTTTTTTAATTTAAAAAAGGCACATCTGTAAATCTATTCTATTAAATATTTAAAAACATTATCCTGAAGGCAATAATAAACTGACAGTTAATTCGCAAAGAAAACACTTTTACATAGTATTTTTCAACTTCATAATGACATTGCATAGCTGGGATGCGACAAAGTACGAGTTTCGGGCTGGTTTTGGGCAGCTGAAATAGTGGAAAAAGGAGTGGAATAGAAGAAAAAGTACAATCGAAAGTATTCTAGGAATTCGGCAAAAAACGTAGACGGGCTGAACTTCATTTAAAACTATTGCTTGCTTATATTAATATAAGCGGCCATGAATCTACACCATCTAAGATTTCTCTCTTCTCTGTCTGACCAACCGATCTATAATTATTTCTGAGTCCCCTCTTTTTTCAGCAACACTTGAAGCATTTATAACTTTCCGAAACTATTCAGGCCAACAATAAATCAATAACCGGTAAAACATCGTCTCTGACTTACAGACTAGAAGTGGCGAGTGTTTTGCTTCAGAAGAAGAGACATGGGGGCGCAAGGGCGAAGGAAACGCAAGAACTAGATAAGGTAAGCGACCGAGGGCCGACCCACCTAGGTGGGACCGACCGACAGACCTCTCAGACGGAAGTTTTTTGTGAAGCTCTAGACAGAGAGGGAGAATTCGTAGGTGCTGAAGAAGAAAAAGATGAAAGATATGTCGTGAGAATGTTGAAATTAGTTTACCAGATTTCGCGCCTAAAATAATAAATATGGCCGGATAGCTCGGTGCGTAATGTTAAGCCCTGTTCACACATGGACACACAGCGGACACACAGAGGCAATAAAAGCACAATGAAAAACGCGTAGAACGTTTGTGGCCTCAAAATTGATTATTTCTTTACTTACATAGAAAGCACAAAATAGCGGCGCCTCTATTTCACAAGCAACACACATAGTATTATTTATTACTGTGTCCGCTGTTTGTCCATTTACTTTATTTTACTGAATGTGGTTCGAGATGTGGTTCTAACAATCGAACAATTTGAACCCAGTCAGGTACATATAATTTCAGTTTCAGCTGCACTCTTCACTAACACTAACAACCATGAATACAGGTGAGTTGACGACTTTGGTAGACACACATACGAAATAATATATTAGGTACCTACCGATGACTCACAATATAGGCTGCCATTTCTAAGTTAGGTAGAGGGCAAAAGGTGAAATAGATAGGTAAGTAATGTTTTTGAGAAAGCAAATTAGACAACAGAGCTTTCCTCCTTTCTTGGGCGTGAGTTGAGTAGGCTACGGGCTTGTATCGAGTTTGTTTATTAAGCCCTGTTCAAACAAGGATTCTTTGATGATTCTTTTGTTTCTGAATTTTGTGAAAAATAATCTTGGTGAGAATTGCCTGTCAAATAGAGGGTAAATTAAATCTTCAATGAGTATTGGAAAAAATATTTTCTTTTTTACTGATATAGCTTTAAATTTCTTTTCTTCCAGGATTCAGAAACATGAAAGAATCCTCAAAGAATCCATGGTGTAAACTGGGCTTTAGAAAAAACTCGGAAAAAACGTAGGTATAAAGACGCGTATTCATCTGAGCACGAACGGGAACGAGGCAAGGCGAGGCCGAACGATCATACGTATGTGGACGTGTCACCGAGGCGCGGCAAACAGCATTCGGCTGTGCGACGCACGGTCCGAGGCAGTTCGGATGCCATCCGATGGAAGTCGGTACTTCAAACAAAAATTTGATCAGATGTGGATACAGCGTCTGCATGTATGGGATGGATCGGTGCCTCGCCAGTCGTCGTACGTTCGCATATTCTACCAAAGAAATTTACAAACGAGGCATCCGTTCGGCCTCGCCTTGCCTCGTTCGCGTTCGTGCTCAGATGAATACGCACCTTTAGGTATAGTTCTAAAAATTATTACAATGGGTTGAGTTATGACTGTTTTCATTAAATTTGCTTCCAACAGTTTGTTCATTAATTTTACTGAAAAACTGTATTTTAATTTACTGTTCACTTCAAGCCAAGTGGGGTGGGTACTCGAAACCAATAACTGACAGCTCACTTAAATAAGCTAGTATTTTCTCTTTAATAATCATCTATATATAGGTAAGCTTGATAAAAATAAAATTACTTGTTCTAAAATAAATATGGTAGTGTCAGCAATATTGGCGTTTAAATTAAACAATTTACAATGTAATGTTAAAACATCTAGTGATCACTTCTGAACACAAAGATCAAAGAAACTAATTTTATTCACCTGACACAAATAATTTCTGTTAAATGTATTAAACTGAAATGACAGTAGTGTTAGTCCTATTAGAATACTATTTATATTTTTATGTATTATAAAAATAAAAATTTCGGCATAAGATTTCTGACAAATGAAAATAGCAAATATTTACACACCTAGATATTTTTCATTAACTAATAATACAAAGTACCTATAGAATATAATATAAGTAGTTATGTAGTTTACAAGTGGGCAAAGTAAGGAATTACCCACGAGGAAAATCTTAAGATAATTTTCTCGGGTGGTCCTTGGGTGGGTCATTCCTTTTTGCCCACGTGTAAAGTATAACGTTTTATCCATAACACCTTTTAATAACTGCTTAAATATTTAAAAAATATTAAGTTCCAACCTAAAACATCGTTATTATTGTGACTACCAACGTACCAACAAGCAAAGTAACAATTTACCCACAAAGCCACTAGTGGACAATCTTTTACTTTGCTTGTACGTGCACCATAGTTATGATGCTTTTATTTGAGGTGTTGGATAAAATAATTAAGGCTAGTAAATATTTAGCTTTGTATTTCTAGAAAAATGCGCGCAACTATATTTCAAGAAGGTCGATGACATCACAAGCGTTAGTTAGCAATTAAGAAACAAGGATAAATAACACAGCATGTGTTGCAACAATAAATCAATTAATTTAAACTGTAAAATGATGTTTAAAATTCAGTGACACCGAAGAAGTATACCAAAATCGGATTCTGCGCATGTCAACATGGAACCACGTGATCAGATTATCCAGATGACAACAACATTATGATTATCATAAAAAATGTATATTTTACTTATTTATTTTCATTTGTTTTTACGCAGAAATGCACCGCATACTAGAAATAGTTCAACAGTTGTTTTTAGTAGTGTTTTGCTATTTGTTTTAAATGTTTTGTTTAATTTGTACAGTTAATTTTTATTTGTATTATTGTTTATAGCATATATGGAAATAAATAACGTAAATATTATTTAAAAAACTTTTGTAAACAAACAATTTTCTGATCAAATTTGGCCTAATTTTTATGTGTTTCTGTAGTAGGTTAAAAAGATAACAATTTCCTGTGGTTTTTGATATTTTTTTACCACGATTTAAGGTTGAAAAATGCATCGACAATAGCCCGCACATTGTCGTGTTCGCTTGCCGCAGACCGGCAAGGGTGACGCGCACTAACTGGCAGACAATTCCCCGCTCAAACGAAAACCGAGAAACTCAAATAAAAGCTTAGCGTTGTAAAATTAATTTAAATAAAAATAATATAAACAATAACAAGATGATGTTGACTAAATGTCAAATGAAAACACGCCCCCCTCCCACCGGCAAGATGGCGTCTGACATAAGAACGCACATGTTTACATCGTGTCACGGTCACGTGCGTCTGACAACAATGCCAGTTAACAAACTAGTGCAGAAAAGTGATTATTACCTTGTTTTCGTTGAGGTTTGGCCTGTTTCCTGCGTCCTCGCCCGCTAGCAGTCGATGCCATGATAAAAACAAAGTCTGAAAAACGAGTCTGGCGGAGTGTTCGTCACCCATCAAGCCACCGGCCACAAACACATGATCGACAAGCACTGTCACTGTCACAGTCGCACGTGACGACGCACATAGACACAGACGTCGCAGACAACTGCCGGCGACGGTGACGACGGCGGCGGTGCACGCTTCGCCATTGGCCGGCGGGCTGGCCGCGCGATTGGCTCACCTCACAGGTCAACTCCTACCTGCCGCGGCGCTCACAAGCTCACCTGTCTACCTGACGCCGTCACCATGACAACACCCACAACAGCAAAACGGCGCGAGATTCAAACAAACGTGGATAGGTCGTGAAAAAATCACGATCACTGTGCTAACATGCGGACTGTTGAAATACGACTTGGAAGGGAGCGCACTACAACAGAGAGGGGAGTAGACTGGCAGCTTTCGCGATCTACCGCCGGGCGGCAGCAACTGTCTGCTCTGCATCTGCTTCTTTTCGAACGCCGCCCGCCGCGGTTTGCTTTTACTGGAGAAAAATTCTATTATTATTCGTTTCTTCTAAAAAACATTTACTGAGAATACAGTTCAAATATTATTAATATGAAAAATAATTAAATATCATGCCACTTTAACTTCATTAATTTGAAAGTAAATAACACATTTAGTAGGTAGGTACAAATACCAATGAACTTTAATTTTGAAACTTGATTTATAAAAAGGCTACCTACATGAATTTTTTTTATGAAATATTTTTGGAGAAAAGATACAATTTTGTGACAAGTATTTTTTATTTTTACAAAATTTGTATTAGAAAGCCCAAAAATAAATGAAAATTGAATATTTTATGTGTAACGTATATAATGTTTCCATTTCTTCTATACAAAATAATAATGTCACATAAAAATTTCCTTCTCATTTACTCAAAAACCTATACTTACTTATCTATATTTTTTTAAATACAATTAAATTTTTTCCTGTTTCCTATCTAACATGCATTTTGATAAATTTTTCGTTTTCCGTATTTCCGTGCCATGCAAGTAGCCTATTATTTATCTGGGTGAAAGTTCTGTAAAATTAATTTATTTTTGAATATTTCGGTAGCGGTAAGTATATTACCATTACCATTATCAGATTAACGTAAAACATACATAGGTACTTTAATCTAAATCTAAATCACTATTTACCCAACTTGGGAGTTAAAGCGTCACATTTATATTAATAATTTAAATAAATAGTCATATGGAACTTGGATCAAAATATGGTAAATAATTTAATAAATTAAATAAATGCAGAACTTTTCTAAAATTAATGTACCTACTGGTATTTAATTCATTACCTATTTATTATTATTATTTTCAAAAATCATTGATTCTTTTAAATAAATTTAAAAAATCATGATTAATTTTATTTTCTTATTTTTGTGAAAAATTTGATACAATGTCATTAGTTGGATTATGTACTTTTTGTAAACAACATGTAAGTATATTTTTGTTCTATAAAACAGTCATATAATAATATTAAAATGCTTGGATAAAACTAGTAGTGGCAATAATTAATAGTACTACTTATATTAACATTAAGTAAAGGGCGGTTATGTGCAGTTTATCGGTTGAGGATAATGTTAAATATTACCCGAAACCGGTACAAAATGCACATAACGTCCGTGATGCTTATAATATTTTTTGCTTGATCGATACAATAAAAATAAATTTGAAAATAATATTTATTTTTGATTATGTAGGTATAGTTTGCATTTTGATGCTGTTACCTTACTTTCTGTTGTTGTTTAGTGCGTACCGCCTTCTTCATGAGTTCTAAGATTGCTTACCGCCTTTTAATTTGTAAACAAATTTGTAATTTGTAATAATATTTTTTGCTTGATCGATACAATAAAAATAAATTTGAAAATAATATTTATTTTTGGTTATGTTGGTATAGTTTGCATTTTGATGCTGTTACCTTACTTTCTGTTGTTGTTTAGTGCGTACCGCCTTCTTCATGAGTTCTTACAGCCTTCTAAGATTGCTTACCGCCTTCTAATTTGTAAACAAAATCTACTACCTTGGAAACAGAGTCAATAAACGCTTAAAAATATCAGCGGTTTGTAGTATATTCTTTTATAACACTTGGTTATTTTCATCGGTTAGTGCCTTGAAAAATAATATAGGTACTACATTCGTAATAAAAAATCCTTCTTTACAGCCTATATTATTTACTATTCTTTAACTTAACAGTTAGTATTTTATACTTTTTTCATTTAAACCAATGATTTAAAAAAATCATAATTAGGTACCTACCTATCATAAGTTCTGAAATATTCATCAACATCAAATGTACAATATATTATTGTTTACTTACAGTTTATACAATTTTTTTTCATTTTTATTTATTTGATTATTTTTAAGAGACAGTATAGCAATACAAATTTATTAGGGAGAAAACCAACAGTCAACAGTGACCAATTACAGGTTTTCACAAATTCATTACAAAATAATTCTAAACAGTACAAGAAAAATACGAAAAGCATCAAGATATAGCACAAGTACCAATTTAACAAAAATGAAAATACAATTTCATAAATTGAAAATACTTAAAATATGTTATATATGGGTAATATAAAAAAATATAAAAACATTTAATCTTATAAATAATGATCTACCTAACTAATTTACAAGTATATAGAAAAAATTAATCAAAAATATTAACAAAATTCTGTTTGTTTGTGTGTAGTTTTTGGTGATCCAGTTTCGAGAGCTTCCAATATCGTGGTCGTGGTGTTCATTTTCGCAAATTCTTCGGCAAAGTTTGTTGGACGCAACGTCGCGCTGACAAATTAATGAATTACGTCCGTCGACAGAGACTAATATCACGCATTCGTTCATTTCACGAATTCATTCGGTTGTAATGTGGCGCTTAGATCCGAAAAGGTAAAAATAAATTATTTTGTCTTGGCAGTCGCCACTATAAATACCTGTCTACTAACATGGACAATTTTCATCTGCTTTTAAGCGATGCGAGAGCGTTTTTTGGCAATAAATCATAAGAGATTTCTGAATCATGAAAATTAGTACTGATTTAGATTTGTGCCACAGATTTAATAAAATGATGTCTTAATAATTTAATTCAACGAGATGGTACTATTATTTCATGCTAATAAATAACTTTTTTTATTAAATGAAGTTGCAACAATTTATTTTATTTTTATTATTATGTTGTAAACAAAATATAGAGTTGAGTTTATTAAATAAATAATAAACAATTGGTTAAATGCATAAACGTTCGTTTGTTCTGAAAATTCTACAAGTAGTGCCATCTGTTAACACAGTTGCGAATGAACGTTCATAGCTTCCTTACCAAAGGAGTTGTTACAATATATTTTTTTTAAATTTCACTTATTTTAAAGGTTTATCGGTTAAGTAATTTACAGAGGACACAAAATTTATAAACATAATTTGATACAAAAAATATATTATAAAAATACGTATTAACAATAATAAACATATTACCTATGTACAATGTGCTCGTAAGTAAGTTTGGGATAAGAATGATTAAAGTCAATAATAAAAAATTGTATTACACTATATTTTTTGTCATTTTGTTATATTTTTAATTTAATTTATAATGTTGCACAAGGTGTAGCTACCAACTTATATTTTTATGAATGGGTTTAGGTATGGTAGAGGGTAAATAAATAAAATGCAACAATAATTATTGCTACAACAGTGAAATAAAATATTCTCAAGTAAAACACGTACCTACCTATATTTTAATAAGAGAGAGCAGTATTTCCTCGCGAGTTTTATCTTATGACCTCAAGCAAAAAAAGTTTTTTTATTTTCACTTAACAAATTTCTTATTAGTTCATAAAAAGTTTATGACGGTTCCACCATACTAACAAAATAATTAGTTCTGTTTTAATTTAGAGATTGTAAGAATTTATTTTTTATGATACTTTCGGAGATGAGCCAGTTTGATTTGAAAAGTTATAAACATTATCTTAAATGTTACTGCTAATGGAGTAATTAAAAGAAAAGGAATAAAATAAATAAAAATGCATGTTGAATCTTTCATTCGTCATTTAATACAGCATTCATTGTGTATAAAATCGTATAAATTAATATATCCTATAAAAAAATAGCAAGATATTTACAAAATTAAATAAATAACTTATATCTAAATTAAACTTAAGACAGCGTATAAAAAGGAAAATTCCTGTAGTTTCCAAATTTAATACAAAACTAGGAACAATAATTTCATACTTCACATTCCACAATTGACACTTTTTAATACTTCGGTGGTATGTCGTGGAAAGCACAGGATTCGAATCACAATAAGAAGTAAGCGGAGACCATCACCAAACCGACACCACTACCCAAGACTGGCATGTTCATAATTCGAGTAATCGAACACAAAAACTGAATCGCTCACTGAAAATTGCACATGTTTTGTTGATATTATGACCATGCCATTTTACTACATAAATGGAGTACCATAAGAGATTGCTATGTATATATAAAGATATTGCTTCGTCAGTCATTCGACTTGTGATTTGACATCTCGTGTCATGTTAACAATTTATTTGTGATGTTAACATGGCAGAAAGGTCAAATTGTTCAGTACAAAAATACGATTGGTTACGAATTATTAAAGTCTATTTTGTAAATTGTTCAAGCAATGTGCTTGCCTGGAGTTAACCACTTCTTGATCATGTAACAGAAGAAGGTGCTGATGTATAACAGCACTAATAAGGCACAGGTTACTCCTAACGCTAACACTGAAGTCTTCGTCGGGCATGGCTCGATTATTGTTACTGTTTTGTCGGCTAAAACACAAATAAAAACATTAATCTGTTGTTAATATTACACAATTATTTTATCAAGGACAAAACTGATAAGTAATTTATGGTATACAGGATTCAAGGTATTAGAGAATGTTTTGAGATTTTCTTAAACAAAATATGATTGCAATAAATTGAGAATACTGTTGGCTCTCGGTGAAACATGATTATAAAATTAAAAGAAAACACCTGGTGTTTTAATTTTATAATTGGAGTTGTTCGCTTATTTTGAATATTCCAGTGAAGAATAGAGAAATGAGAAAATTAACTATGCTGCTATTTTTTTTCAGGTATTTTAATACATGGTTTTATAAGAATATGCCAGGATTTATGGAGAAGTCATGGATTCGAGATGTTTGTTTGTTAGGATTTCAAATGATAAATCAAAAATAAAATATCTTGTATGAGACGTATAATAATTTTATGATTAGGAGAATGCCCTTCACGGCTGGTAACCGCACACACGGTATAGGTAATATTTATCTATACCGATGACTCACAATATGTAAGACTGCCACTCCCAAGTTGGGTAAAAAGGCGTAATAAATAATATTAAAGTTAAAGATATGAGGAAGAAATTATTGGATTTATCAAAATTTTCATAAAAGGATGTACTTATGGGTATGTAAAATTTGTATAGGATTTACTTGATAAAAAAATTGCATACCAAAGTCAGCACTGGCTTCGCTCTTCAAGAAGTCGCTCTGCTTATCATCACCGAAATCAAGAACCAAAATTTCTTGGCTCAACGTCATATCCTCTTCCTTTTCTTCATCGGTGATGTTATTGACGGACCTCTTCCTCCTGCCCCAGGATTCAACTGAATCTCTGCCCCAATCGCACACCGCCTAAGTTAAAAAAAATTAAAAACAAGCCCTTCAAGACAACAACTTACAACTTACAGGTTCGCAAGGTCCTAAACAATATTTAACGTTACATTGGAAGATGACTCCGTAAGATTCGGTGAATCTGAAGGCTTCATAAATGGACTGCAGTGCGTTTCCATCGGGCGTGAATCCAGGGAAGATGCTGGGATCAACAGGACAACCTTCGTCGTCGATGATCTGGAATGTGCTCTTTGAGTCCTTTGCCATTGCCACACAACTGCGCGCGAAGATGCCATAGGGAGCTAAAAATAAAATCATTAATTCATTAGTTCTGCCATGGAAAAAAAGATTCATAATAATAATAGGACAGTTCACAGTTCTATGCATGTCAATGTAATAAACAAAATCAAATCAATACCTAATTTTTGACGTATAAAAATATTTTATTCAACACCTCTTAATAAAAGCATCATAACTAGTATCTTTGCTTAAAATTATACCACTTGTGGAAAAATTGTTACTTTCCTCGTTGGAAGTCACCAAGGTAACGATGTTTTAGGTTGGAACTTAATATTTTTAAAATGTTTAAGCAGTTATTAAGAGGTGTTGGATAAAACGTTAAATTTCACACGTGGGCAAAAAAGAATGACCCACTCGAGAAAATTATCTCACTCAACCATCGACCTCGTGAGTTAAGATCTTCCTCGTGGATAATTCCTTATTTTGCCCACTTGTAAAGTAAATGTTTTATAATTATTTCATTGAATTTTTGTTTATATATCAAGCATAATTTTTTGATAATTATATAGTCGTTTCTACAGCAATTTTTATTTACTTTCATGTTTATAGGATTCATCTTAGTCCGATAAAGAGTCATTACAGTATTAGGTACTGTAATAACATTATAACGATACTGTATTTATATTTACCAATCCCTTGCTTTAGAAATTAAAATTTTTATTGTTATTTTTATTTAAAAAATGGTACCTGAATTATATTTAAGCAATGATCATTATAATTTAAAACTCCGTCCCGGGACTTTTGGAAAACTCTACTTGAAATCTGTTATATAGGAAAAACAATTTCAAGTAGACACCCGGTACATTAGTTAGTATAGAATAAATAAGAGATAGCAAAAAAATCGCTTATAAAATATTTACGGATATTGCATATTACTTGCATATTACCATAATTTTAGAAACTTAATAAAAAAATTCTACATGCATGTTATCTCTGTAATCAATACATTACTAGTTAATTTAATTTAATAAGTAAAATAATAAAGTTATAGCAAAAATTTTTGACTTCTATGTAAAAACATAAGTGTTGTGTAACACTTCTATTTAATATATATATTAACAACTGAACTGGTATAACTAATGAACAATATTATTTAGTGTTTAGCGTTATAGAGTGCGTATAAAGTGACAAAACACTTACTGTCTTCTGGGATTTCGATACGGAAGGTGAGCTTGTCTCCAATCCTAACAGTTTCAACTTCACGGTTACGGCTGTCAAGGATTCTGATCCTTGGTGGAGGAGCTTCAGGAGCAGATGTGATGCTGATCATCTCGGGATCTCTGTAAAATTACACAGAATATAGAAATCTGTAGATTACTAACAGAAAGATATCTGCTAAAGTGTGGGTAACATCAGCGCCTGTATGGTAGAAAACCGCTACGATGAACAGAGAACTGAGTTGCCTGCTCGGCGAAAGCAGAACGCTAGAACTTCAGTATTGATTTTATAATAGGGGATGTGTTTATACTTTAGGGTAGTACAGATGGCAGTGCATACATCGAAATACGATATCCACAATCCACAAATAATAGTAATATTTATGCTGAATGATTCTAATAATTAATATTTTGACAACGCTTTAAGTTGAAAAATACAAAAATGAAAATAATTTCTATATCTTGGTTTAACATTGTTTATGTCCAGAAAAATCCAATGCCACAACCCGCGTTTCGATATCTCTTTTAGTTTTCGAGTTAATCCTATTTTCACACATTTTACAAATTGCAATTTTAAGGGCGCATATTTTAAACTTCAGTTTGCGGAATTATTTTTCTCGCAATTTATTTAATTTATAAGTAACCAATAACTAAATTAATTTAATTTTACAAAATTTACCTACACATTCTTTTATGTCCCATAAAAATTTACTTGACCAGAACTATCAATAAAATTATTATTGGAATATAAATATAATAACTAAAGCTCCATTTTCAAAAATTTGTCTGCGCTAGTCTATGTGCGCTTTTAATTATTATTATTTAAGTCTCAAAATCCAGCATAAAACGTACTAACGTAGGGATTGTTTTGTGGCCAATACAAAAATTGTAAAATTTTATTTCAACAAGGATTATACCCACTTAAATGATCAATTAACAGTTGTGCCTTTTTAAGATTGAAATTTAAAAAATTCTTAAACAATTCCAATTTATGCAATATTTATACGGTTAGGTATATCTCATGATAGAAATTTATTTTTAAAATTTTAAATGGCACATCTCTGTAGATCCATTATTTCTCTATTTAATAATAATAAAATCGTTATAATTTACTCGGAACGATAACATTTTTACAGTATTTTACTATGTAATGATATTGTATAATAACAAAGTTCGAGTTTCGGGCTGGTTTCGGGCAGCCATAGTAATGGAGAAGGGAGTGAAATAAAGTATAATAAAATCGAGCGTATTATAAGAATACGGAAAAAAGGTAGACGCGCGTTCTTATTTAGACAAACCCGTAATAAAAGCCTACAATAATTGAAATACATTGATGAACATACCTAATAGGCATCATTCCGAAGGTGATATTCTTGGGAGACATATCATAAGTACATTTCACTTTGTAGATTTTATCAGCTTTGGTCATAACAACACTGTGATGTTGCAGTACAACAGTATTACTGTAAACTCCAGTCTGTAACAATAAACAATGCATTAAACAAACCTTAAAAACTCAACAATGAGCAACATACCACTGACTGAGTGTTGCAATCTTGCCCAACCATTGTTAAGTCCAATCTGAAGAGATCACTGTTCACAACATCAATGTTACAAGTTTCCGAACGACCTAAAGCGTAGATTCTTCCGTTGAATGGTTTGTTTGTTCTGACTTGGACCGCGATTTTGGTGTCCTTACAGTTGACGGATACTATAGAAAATATTGCTAAGTCTTGAACATAATAATAAAGGTATTCATTTACCGTCATAGCAGGTTCCAGTCTTGTCGCAGTTAACATCACTTCTTGTAAGGTTATTAAGAGTAGGATCCTCTGTGGCATCAAATACTACTGGAAGAGTGTTGTCCGAAGGTGATCCAGAGTTTGTACCCTCTGTAAGTAATATTTTATATAATTTGTTCTTGGAAATGAATTTCATTTTTTCTACAATCGTTGTACAATATGACATTGTTATTTAATTTTAGTAACGGCATGTTCAAAATTGTCGCACTAGTGCCGCACTAGTTTGCCTCGAATTGACCTCTAATTACGATTGTAATTACTTTTTTTGAAAATTTTGTTTTGTTTATAAAAGTTAACATAAAGCTGATAACCACGATTGTTATGATAATGGCAGAAAATAATTTTAAAATTAGTTATTTTTGATGTTATACGACTGTAGAAAAAATATTGTTTGCACCTCGTCCGATAGAGTTTGTTTGTTGCGTTTGGCGAGTCGTCGATCTCGGCTTCGCCTCGGCTTAAAAAATTCTCACCGCGTGCAACAAACAATGCTCTATCCGTATTGATACACAAATAACTATTTTACATACTTTCACAGTAGTTTTCGTAGTAAGTTCCAATACGTTCTCCGTTGTCGAGTAAAGGTCGTTCCGCGTTCAAATATGTGCTTGGTCCGTCAGGTAAACTTTTGTGGTCCAAATGGAACAATTGGCAGTTGTATTGGGATCCAATTGGGGTTCCGCGGTATAAATATGATCTGCACAAGAATTCGTTTTCGATTTCGCAAGCCAGACGACACGCTGAATCACTTGTTACCTATAAGAAGAACATTAAAGTAACAAATAAAATTATTTTAAAAGAGATAATAAGTAAATAGTAAATTGTATATTATAAATTTAAATCTTAAATAATTATGGGACCTAGTAAATGAGTGTGACACGAGCAAAATTATATTTACTTTCGGTAGAGCCATGAACGCTATTTTTAAGACGACCACAAAAAACATAATTTATAACTTTTTTCATACACACACAACATTCAAATGATATTTCTACTGCCATTTCAAACAATCAATAAACAAATAAAAAGGCCTGGCTATGTTAATTTGGTCTCATAATTACGATATAACCATATCATTCTAGCATGATATTCAAATCATGCTAGTTCATGATATTTTCAGATTTCTTCAGTAGGCTACTGCCGCGATATCTATTATTTTTTGTAGAGGTCGTCTAAAAAGTTAACGTTCTATAACTTTATTAGTATCAGATTCAAGAATGAATACGGAAATGTTAATAAACAATAACAATATTATATCAATAAATTTTTAGGTACGGTGGTACAGCCAATCAATTTCGTAAAAACTTTATTTTAATGTAGATAAAACCAAGTCAAATATAATGCAGGGTGTTACGTGCATAATTATTGTTTAAATTTAAACGTGTTATACTTATTATTAAAAATATAGCAATATTTCAAATTATAAGTTTTTTTTTGTAATAATAATTAGGTACGTAGGTAGTTTTCTAGTAGGTACCTTTATTTTTAATTAAATTAAATAACTGTTATTGATAAAATTCCTAAAACTTTATATTATAAGATAAAATTGAGAGTAAGAGGTAATTCTTTTCTTACTTGTAGTTCCTTGTCAACATAGTAATGAAGTCCAGCATACTGAGCGACTTTATCTTCTGCGACACCAACTCTTGGAATCTGGAAAACTCTGTTACTCTTGCAAGCCTGATTGGGTTTCAAACACAAATTTTCAAAATAATCAATGCCTTGAGCGTCGACAAACTGAACGAACTGTCCAATCGTTCTGCGATCAGAATCACTTAATTGGCACTGAAGGGTGGCGTAGTTGTATTCCACTGATCTGCAGGTGAAGCGATGCTGGAAGAAAAAATAAATTTTTATAAATATAAATGTTATTTTTAAATCCAGGAAAACAAACAATGTATTGATAGAAGTCGTATTAATTTATTTGTACAAGCGGCAAATCATGTTATTGTAGAATTGAAATTTTGTGTAGGTAATTTGAATCATCTCTATTATTATGAAACAAATTATTTATATATAATGATTGTATTGTAGTAGTATTGATTTTTAGTAAAATTAATTATTATTTGTACTATATTGCTGTTATTTCTCTACTAATTAAATTAGGTAGTTAGTTTTAATTATGTTTGCAAACTATGGTATACAAATCCGTTAAAAATATAATTGAATTTCATTAGTACCAATTTATCTAATTTTCGATTTTTATTGAAGATTTCAGTAGAGAGCATTAAAGTACCTACCTACATTTTTAACATTATTTATTAAGATAAAACAGCAATCGTAAAACTGGTCTGGTAGTTGCGCACAAGGTGTTTCACAAATTTAGGAAAAATAAAGTAAATAGCAAATTGTATAATAAAATAACTAATTGAACAATGGCTCTAAAAATGTGTAAGTCATTCAGAATGCAATATATATTTCGAAATTAAAAAAAATTCTTTGTAATTCGTTGAATTAAATTTTTTTCTTGAAGTTGTGAAACAACCTGTATATCTAAGAAATGCGATACCCAAGTTAACTTGGGATAAACCTAGATTCATTTTTACCTCCCGCCTCATATTATATAAGGGAGGTATTGTGATGGGTCAAAATTTTCGAGTGTGAGTTTTTGGTGGATAAGCAAGTTTTAGGGTACCTAGAGTAAGAATTTAACATTTTCGAGATGATGTCTCTGTGTGTGCGCGCGTGCGTACGCGTGTGTGTGTGTGTTCGTCACAATTTTTTTCGTTCACGATAACTCAAAAAATATCAAACATTAAAATTTCAAATTTTGTATTTAAAGTTTTATACGATTCTTAATAGTCCAATATAATTTTGGTTTCAATCTACAAACCGGAAGTAGTACTTTTAAAAAAATATTTCGATAAATAATTCTTTCTTTCTCTAAACTAAAACTAAACTACCATGTGTGCTCCGCTATAGGGGACAGGTATGTCCCCTCTTCAGAGTGCGTGTGTGTAAGTGTAGTGTAACCCTGAGTCTACCAACATAGAGTGATGTTCACAACCATAATACCAGATATAATGATTATATAAAAGCCCCATCTCACAGACATACAAAATTTGAATGTAATCCGTATTATTCATCAATACAAATATATAATAAATTACCCGCTAATATTAAAAATATATCTAGTTTTAAGTATTTTAAACATCAATTAAAATTATATCTACATGAAAATATTTTCTACAATGTATGCGATTACCTGGAATCATAATTATCTTATATATGTTATTATTATCTTTATATCTCAAATATGTACTGACTTATCTTATACCACTTTGTATGGTCTACAGGATTAATAAAGAATTATTATTATTATTATTATTATCTGTATGTGTTGAAAGTTAGTACTGCGTATTTATTGTCAATGCCCTCCCTGAGGATCAACGCCTAGCGTTGATACCACCCGAGTGACACTTCAGCTGTGCAAGGAGCTTGCAGCCGCGGAGAGGTGTCGTAGGATTACTATTATTATAGTTATCCTGTGGGTGGCCGGATCGCGACGTGTGTATTATATAGTGTACCTAGGCAGGGGAAACCGGAGAACCCGGAGAAAACCTGCCGACTCGCCATTCTTTCTCTCCTTTACCGCCTCGACCAACTCTGGCTGCACGGACTATACTATATTTGAATTACCTCGTTAAGGCAGGCGGCAAGACAAGCCTCCTTCGTGGACGTGTAAATGAGTGCGTTGTCCAGTCCGCGGATCATTTTGTTGGGCACCCGTTCGAAGGCCCAGGGTCGCAAGCACACATTTTCTGAACGAATCTGGATCTTGGACATGTAGTACATGTTGTTCGACCTTTGAGCAACTGCTGTAGGGTTGCTTGAAGACGTTTCATTTTGTAGCTGACACAGGGTGTCTTGGATTGGTGTCAGTGGGTTGAGAACGAAACTGAAACACATAAGATTATTTTAATTTTGAATTCGTCACTGATTTTTCTAATAAAGGGTCTGTTAAGATGAGCTCTTTTGTATGAACTTGATCTGATAGTACCTAACTTAAACATCTTTTAAATTGTTGTTTTTAATGAATAATGAAGAAAATCTTAACTTAATTTGGAATTTAAGATAGGAAAAAAAATTTGTATAGGTAGGTACCAGTCATTGTTGTTACTATTTATTCGTCGACTTTTCGGTTTAAAATAGAGACCTTCTTCACAACAAATGAAATTTACATAATATTGTCACAATATAAATTTATTACCTATAAGTTTTTCTTGTAAATGTAAATTCGGTTCCGTACCACGTGGCAAACATGAGCTTTAATGTTTTAAATTAGGTACTTATTTTAAAACATCAAATGAAGGAAACTGACTTGGTATACAGTGCAGCCGAATAAATTTTGTGTTTCAAAATGATATAGTAATAAAAATTGCATATAGCTACTGAAAAGTTTACCGTTTACTGTAGTTTTATAAAAATAAATAATAAGACAATAATAAATAATCAGACAAAACAATACCTATGGAGAGGACTATAATATAAGAAGAAAAGGAAGTTTGACCATAAAACACTCTGTAGGTAGGTACTATTGTGCACTGTAGTGTAAAAATATTTCCACTCATTAAATGGTTTTTTAATTCATGGAATTAAATAAAGATTTTCAAAATTTAGTATAAAATAATATAACAAAGTGATGTAATTTGAAACTAGTATTTTAAAATAAATATAGAATTAAATAAAATGTAAATAATATGAAACATTAAAGAACAAAAGTGTAGAACAGTCAAAATATTCTTTTTACGAAATATAATATGTAGGGTAGAGGTCTAAGTTTATAATAATTAGATAACATATTTTAAAATTAATTATATTTCCATAATGAAGTTTTCTTAGAAATTTATCCAGTAAGCAAATGTTTTAAAAAGGGAACATTTCTAAAACGAAATACAACCAAATTATGAGAATTTTGACTCTATGGTAGTGCTAGGTTACTTTTGATAAAACAAATTTTGTCGTGGAATCTAAGTATTAATGGAAGGTGGATGTTGATCGAAATGCAGTCCAAAATTATAATTTTGGACTGCATTTCGATCAACATCCACCTTCCATTATCCTACAACAGTCGATAAATTGAATTTTCTCACTAAGTATTAATAATTACCTAAAAGCAGCTGCCTGGCAGTCTGGTTCTTCTCGGCACCATCCCTGGCATTCGTACAGCGATAAGTTTTTTACCGTGTAATAAGTGGTGCCCCGATAATCGAAGTCGGTTAATTTTTCAAACGCTATTTTTCCTGTGAACAAAACAAAAATTAGAAACATTTTATCCGGTTGGCTGCGTTTACCGCAAGAAAAATTCTAGTTGTTTGTCGGGTTTCAGATGTTTAAATTGTTTTGTTAGACTCATTTGCATTTTGTTCGATTAGAGAAAAACTGGTTTAATTTTTGTTCTAACAGAACAAGTTGCCAAGAAAACAACAAAGACAATTAGTTTTTTTTGTACTTTGTAAATGTTATATGTAAATATTTTCATTTAATTAAAAATCTATTTCAAGATAGGAGTTATTCGCTTTCCTTTTATTTGGAATTAGCAAGCATATAACGGTAAATCTTGAGCAAAATTACAAATTATATTCATACATTAACGACTAAATAGTGTAATTATTCATAAATTACAATGTATACTTTACCTAAGGCTGCTGAAACACTTTGTAAGGCTATCGAAGATAATGCGAGAATAATTACGAGATTCATCTTGGTAGCGATGAACCTGGAAAAGAGAAAACAAATATTAGCGCTATGCAAGATATTTTACACGGTAATGAAATATAATTAAATAATAATCTCCATATATATTTGCTGGTTTAATCAAGAACCTTGGTAGTATTTTTCATTACTTCTTTAAAAGCCTTTTCTAGTAGGCGTTTTTGTTTTCCAGATTGTGTTGTAAGCATAGGCGTGCATAGGGGATAACAAATCTGCCTTTTAGTTGATATGCAACAACAAATAATTTACCATTACTCATAACAACAAAAAATACATTCATAAAATCAAAAAAATTGGTAAAAATTAGAATGGACAATAATTTATGGGAAACATGAAACATAAATTTTTTGACTCCTTCAGAATTATTCATGCGGACATCAATGGTCGTGTTGTATTGTCGGCAAAAAATACTCATTTATGTCAAACTGGCAACGTACTATAAAGATAAAGGTTTAAAAAAATACTATTACCATCACAACTATTACATTTTAGCGTTTAATATACATTTTTTATGTTATTGATTTAAAAAAGAGTATATCCAAGGATGTCCTTAAAAGCAACACGTTTATGAAACAAAAAATATGCGATTCTCTTCGCTAACATGATTTACAAATGCAGATAAGTGCGACAGCCTCGTCGTTTCGCCATTCAAATGTTCAATGTTCGCGTTCGCCTCCGCCTACTGCGGTTGGGACTGTTAATTACGGAGGGTTGTGAATTAATCGAATGTCGATGGAAGAGATAATTGAAGTCCACAGTCTGTGATAAATCCACGCAAACCTAGCAGATTTGTTACTACGTAGATTTATTGAACGGACGAGAAAAATTTTGATGAATGCGAGAGTTCGAGATCTGATCAGATTGAGATTAGATTTTACCTTCAGGCTGGAGACAGTGAACTTATACTTTTATAACTTATTGTAACAAGTACCTACCTATCTACATATCTTAGTGGAGTGCATTACCATGATATGGCCGACTGTAATTTTGACAGCTCGAATTCAATTATTAAAATATAATGATTTTATTTCTTATTTGTAAAATAATAAGGTGAAAAATACATTTGTAATACTTATCTCAAAATTCACACGTAAAAAGTTTTTTTGCTGTTAATAGTGTTATTTATTTTCCAAGTGGGCACCCACGAGGCAATTCTTACCTCACGAAGCCGAAGGCTAAAATGAGATAATTTTCTCGAGCGGGTCATTCCTTTTTGCCTATTTTACACCTCTTAATAACTGCTTAAATATTTAAAAAAAAAAGTTTCAACCTAAAACATTGTTACTATGGTGTATGGTATGCTTGTTTAAAATCACCATAGTAGGTAATGATGTTTTTATTAAGAGGTGTTGGATAAAATAATAATTTTAGCTAAATATGTTTATGACACAAACAACTTTTTTCGTGTGAATTTTGATATAAGTATTACGAATGTTGTTTTTCCATGTATGCTAATAAAATATATTAACCTACTTGCTAACATGCTTTTTGACCAATAAAACTTCTAGAGACAAACAATACTTCTTTATTATAATAGTTTTTTTTATGAGTAAAACTACATAATATTTATTTTTGACTGCTGACACACAGTCGTAGACAAAGTAGGTACATAACTTAGTATGTATGTACTATGATTATGGCAAAAATTGTATTGTATTCTCTAAGAATACATTTCTTACCATGAGAAATTTCCAACGTTTAATCATCGTCATCGTTGAATAATATTCTATTATTTATATAGGTATTTACAAATTCATTACTTGTTATTTAATTAAAGTATAATTATTTTCTTCTTCATTCGTAAGTGAAAACATAACTGTTTTATTTAATAGTCGTAGATATTAGATAAACTGCCGTATTACATGTGACAACGTGCAAACAGCAAAACTTTCTCAAATACCTAATCTTGGCTATAACACGAACGCAACCCTTTACGCATGCGAGTGTGCGTGTGTGCGGGTCCATTTAGTTCTTAGTAACAAGTGCGGTTACACGGCGAAATTGAAGTTCCTGCTGAGAGCCGCAGGAATAGCAGGAAAACAGGAAAACACAAGCAGCAGCTGCTGGGAACATCAACAAGACCATGGGAGCTGAAACGGACTCTAGTTCAATTTGAGGTCGGGAACAGATGTTGAATTTGATGTTAATTACTTGTGAATTGATTGGCGAGAACTAATAATTGAAGCCATAATTTTATTTCTTTGGTAATTAATGTTTTGAGTTTTATTCAAATATAAAGTTTTACATTATTTATAGAAGCATAAATATTAATGATAAATGTTATTCCAGTGGCGTACCTAAATATCAGTCTTGGGAGCATATTAAAATAAAAATGTTTTAATCAACATGCGTTGGCGGATATCTTGAAGTCCTTTCAATTGTGGTAATATATGTATTTACAATAATAATGAATTGTATCATCAGAAAAAGCGCCACAAGCGAAAATTTTTTGTTTCTTAAGATCAAATACCTTCAAAATGAATTTTAAAAGATAAATTACAAGACGGTTTTCCCTCGTCTATGTGCAAGGTAAATAAAAACTATATGCGAAACTATATACGTATTTGATCTTCACCATTTATAATCGATTTACAAATTTATTATTTTCAAGATGAATTTGAATAACACTAATAGAAAAAAATCCCCCTTATTCCACCCGTAAGAACGCCATTGTGCGATTCCAGAATTATTGTATCTAGTATATTAAGGCTCGGGTATAGCTACTATAAAAGTGTCGTTCGTACTTTATTAATAACTTAATTCAGGTGCACTTTAGAGAAAAAATTTATTTACAAAAAATGTCTATAATTTTATACTTAACATTGGATTGATTCAAAAATTTCAAAATTCTCAAAGAAACAAATTTCAAAATTTGATATTTTTTTTAAATTAGAAATTGAGAATAATTTTTGAAAAAATATTGACAATCCGATGTTAAGATACTAATGTAGATTATGGGTAATTTTTTTGAAAAAGATTTCAATCGTAAAGTACGATTTTTGATGTTTTTCTAGACTTTCCATTATTCAAAACAAGTGCGAAAAGTCAGAAAAGACAATACATATATTTAGTATACTGTAACCAAAATTTGGTTCATAAAGCACTCGAAATGCACGAGTAATTAATTTAATAAGGAACTACTACACGCTAACTATACTAGCACCTTAATATTACTGTAAAATATTAAGTACTAATTATTTTTATTTATGTTTTTGTAGTATATTTTTAGTTCGCTTGTAGACCTTGATGAAGGTAAACTAATACCCAAATACGTTGGTTATGTAAATATTATTATTGCACATGCCTGATATCTCGACGTGTATGGTTTGATAAAAAATTGTCTTTCAATTAAGGTTATTATGTAATTTAGATATTCAATATTGTCGTAAATAAAGGACGCCTAGCTCGTGTTATATTTTCATGAGTAGATAATTACTCAGTAATTACCATCGATTAAAATTCCTGCTGAATAATATACTAATATATAGCAATGTTTGCATCATTACTAGTTTTGTTAATAATATAAGTAAACAAGTAGGAACATAAAACAAATAATAAAGTTTGTATAAGAATTATTTGCTCCATTGCATAATTTTGGAAAATATATGACATCTTTCTTTTCTACCTTGAACTGTCTTTTTCAATCTTTGTTTCATCACAGTGGCGGATTTGGAAATCTTTTACAGGGGGCATCCAGATCTAAACATTGAAAATGGTAATAAAAATATACTTCGGTAGGTAAATTGATTAATAATATTAACTTTATTCTTTCGCAATATGAGTAAATTACGTACGTAGGTATAGGTATCGATAAGTTATTATAATAGTGAAAAGGGGTGATTATAATTATAAATAATTGAAAAGAAAAATGAGTCGCAGGCGAAGTTTTTTAGTTCAAAGTCAGATACGTTGGTGTTAATTTAATGTAAAATGTCTGTTTTTAAAAACAACAAACAAATCAAGTTTTAGTTACGGAGAAGGCACGTGCCCGGTCTCCCTTACTTTAATTACGACACTGTTTGGTCATGATTCGTTAATGCTACTGTCCTCCAAAATACTTTTTTTATCGTTGTGTGAATATTTGCAAATATTTTTTCCGACAGACACGTGTTGTTATATGTTAAATATGTACAATGTTCGAAACTTTTAAAAACCTGTATTTTCACACAAAATAAAAGTTCAAATGTCAAATGAAAATTCTGTCCAATAGTGTCAAAACTATAAAATTAACACTTTCGCTATCGGACTGGTATTTTTCCAGAAATTATTAAAAAAAATCATTTTATTTGTCGCAAAATGCAAAGTAAATAAGCATATTTTTTATAAAAATTATTCTTTTGAAATTATTTATTTAAAGGCGTAACCATAATTGGTACACACAGTTTCTGATAAAAATTGTAATAACTCTATTGGGTCAAACTTTGTTGGCTTTTAATCTGTTTCCAAAAAAGCGGGTAATGCACAAAAACTTCTTATTGCAAGCCTCACATGTCATTTTCACTCGTGGAATTTTTTTGATAGCATTGAATCATTGAATCATATCATAGCGATTGAATCATTCGAATCAAATTAATATTCAATCACGAACATTATCAGCAAAAGTGCTGAGTTTTTATTCATTTTCGTATAACCATTTCTACTAATCTAACAAAACACTTGAACACAAGTTCAGTGAAATTTAAACGATTAATTTTCGCGCTATCAATAAAAAAAATTGAATTATTCTATGAAGTAAAAACTATCGATATTTCCATATAAACCTGTATAGTTTATATCCGTGCAATGTACACAGTGTTAAGAAGGAACCCGTGACCAAATATGAACACACAGTTCCTAAATAAAGCTTTAAAGCTTAGTTGTGTACCCAAAATGGTACACACGGTAGCGAAAGTGGTAAATACAATAATTTAACTCTTATAGTTTAGTTATATTTCTATTCCTTTTAAATAGTAAATAACATTCTTGTAAATATAAATACTAAAGCCGCGTTCACAACTCGAAATTTGATAAAATTCAGTGAAATTTGTGAAGCTTGTCATAATGGCAATGTGTACTTGCGTTCATCAAAATGAAATTTGGTACCTACACTTGAATTTCAATTCGTAAAAAAGTATCCAAACCTCAAATTTCTCTAATAAATTTTATAAATTACTCGTATATTTTCTGTTTTAGTTTTTTATCATGTTTTCATCAACGAAAACAAACTGACACTTTGTGCTGACACTGATAAAACAAACAGCCAACACACAAATTTCGAGCTGTGAACAGTCAAATGAATATCTTCAAATTTCAGTGATACGAATTACAGCAAATTTCGAGCTGTGAACGCGGCTTAACATTAAAACAACTATACCAACTTCCTAATAAATATTCATTATTTGTTTACAGTTATAAATATATATGCGTCCATCTTATAGTTTTTTTTTTACTCCGTCAACAAGGAAGTGGCGTAGCTACAAATCAAAAGATGCAAGGGAAAAATATCTAAGTTTGTCTTAATAAATTTAAATATAATTATAAATTAGTTGTAAAACCTCTTATCTAAATTACAAAAAAAATCGATGTTTCAATCAATAAATAAGAAATACAAAACGTAGCTATTCATAACCAAGGTTATTGGAAAAGTTTTTATTACAATAACACTTATCTGTTTCGGAGTTGAAAACATTTCTTTTTTTGATTAGAAAATAAGAATTGATAGAATAAGTTATTGACCCGTAGCAGATCTACAATAATATTATTGTTGAATTTACAAATGAAAATTGTCGAGGTACACCTACGCCACTGGTGTCAAGGTTACGCTAAATTTAATCACAAACTGATTTCCAGTCTTGCGCAGTCAACATTACAGAACAGTCAACCAAAATTTCAAACTCTTAATTTCTGTTATAAATTAAGTTCACCTGATGCAACTTATCAGTAGCCGTGTGAATGATACGTTATCTCGGAAATTACATCAAAAATATATTTATTGTTTTGTTTACTCACGCAGAACAGTTCACATCGCAGTTTTGCGGTAGTAAGTGATATTGGAAGTGTGAATGTGACACTAATAAATACAAAATGTTGAAAGGTCAGTATTGTGCTTATTCATACTTTTATTTGAAGTTATTTGTATATTTAGCTTGATTTTATTAAAATACTTAGTGTTTAAGTAATGAATTATTCATTTTTGAATTTATTTATAACTTAGGTATCTTAATTTTAATAAAATGTTATTTAGTTTATAATTTTAACAGTTTATCACAGTTCAAATGTTTATTATAAAATGATTTATAAGCTACATTGTAAATAGTTACTGATTACGCAAACTTACACATAAAATTGTTATTAAAATGTTAAAAATTTGCGAGTTAAATTTCCGAACCGGTTTTAACAACGCGGTTTTAACAACGCGGTAACGCTAATAAATTTTAGAATACGCTCACTTTTATGCCAGGTTTTTTTTTATCATCATTTTTTAAAATAATTATTATAGTACCTACACATTACAGAATGTTGCAGAAAAACGTTAAACCAAAAATCATTTTTGTTTGAATGCTAATAATAATAATATATTTTAAGCTGGTATCCGTGCTCCTTTTGTAATTCTTAAAAATTTAAAAGTGTATCTCGGTCGGTATATAGTACGTTTCAACTTTATTTGCTTTACCTGAATTTTGGGTTACAAGAGGGGAGATAACAGAACAATAGAAAGTAACCGCCCTATTCTGGTTCAACAGAGTTGTATTAAGTGCAATAATAACCATTTTTTTGTGCGATACGAAACCAATGTCCAGAGGCAGTACCTCTAGGGTGGTCATGGAAACCTGCTTACTGAAACAAATGTATATATGGTGGCTTAGCACTCCTTGTGGAGTTGCGCCGCTCCGTAGGGAGCTTTCTAGATCCTTTATGTGGGAGGGGATCAGTCTCCGTTCCTGCTTCATTCTATATCTTCTTAATTAATTCGTTCCAATTTTTCCTGTCTGCTGTTTTCTGCTTCCAATTCGTCACGCCTGCTGCTCGTAGGTCTGCCTCTACTTCTTTCAACCACGTTGTTCTTGGTCTTCCTCTTTTTCTTCTTCCTCCTGGGCTCCATTCTAGGATAGTCTTTATTGGGTCTTGTTCTTCGGCTCTGTGTACGTGCCCCAGCCATTTTGCTCTCTGTTGTTTTATTTTTCTTACTATATCCTCTCCTTCCATCTCTTGCTCTATTTCATGATTCATTCTCGCCCTGTATTCGTTCTCTGATACTTTTATTGGTCCTAGTATTGCTCTTATTATTTTTCTTTCCACTATCCTTAACTCCTCCTCGTTTTTCTTCGTCATTGTCATTACTTCTGCAGCATACATGGTGATCGGTCTTATTATTGTCTTATATATCCTCATCTTTGTCGTTTTAGTAAGGTTTTTATTGTTCAATAGTTTTTTGTTGGCGTAAAAGGCTTTGTTTGTTGTTGCTACTTTTTCCTTTATTTCTGCTTCTCTGTCCCCCTTGTTTGTCAGCATGACCCCTAAGTATTTAAATCTATCCACTTGTTCGAAGGTATACTCGCCTATTTTAATTTTGTCTTCTTCTACTTTATTTCCTACGATCATTATTTTAGTCTTTTCATTGTTTATTTTTAGACCTATCTTGGCTCCTTCTATTACTATTTCTTCCAAAGTTTCTCTTGTCAATTTTCTATTTTTCGTTATAATCGCTATGTCGTCGGCATATGCTATTATTTGCCTCCCTTTTGTTCTAACTGTTCCTTTGTTAATATTTCTCAATATATATTCTATACTTAGGTTAAACAGTGTCGCTGATAATGCATCGCCTTGTCTCACTCCTTTGTTAATTATGAACTCTTCAGTGTCCCCTTTTTGCGTTTTTATGCTTATTGTTGTTCTTTTCATTGTCATTGCAATTAGCCTTATAATTTTTCCTGGTATTTCAAGTTCTTTTAAAATTGTAATAAGCTTGTCTCTTTTAATGGAGTCGAAAGCTTGTTTGAAATCCACGAACAGTATCTCGGTGTTAATGTTGTGTTCGACAGATTTTTCTGTTATTTGTTTTATTATATGTATAGCGTCTGTTGTCGATCTTCCTTTAACAAAACCGCATTGGTAACGGCCGATGATATCTCTGGTTGTATGTGTTAGTCTTTTTTGGATTATTGTGGTCATTATTTTATAGGCTGTGTTTAGTAGAGTAATTCCGCGATAGTTTTGACATAGTTGCTGGTCTCCTTTCTTATGGAGCGTTATAATTTGGCCTGAGTCCCATTCTTTTGGCATGGACTCATCTCTCCATATTTTCAGCATGAGCTCGTGTAAGTGCTTTAGAAGGGCCTCACCTCCATGCTTAATTAGCTCCATGTTGATTCCATCTCTTCCCGGTGCTCTTCCGTTGCGACTGCTGTTTATTGCTTCCTTAATTTCTTCTTCTGTCGGTTCTAGTGTCACGTTTGTTTCCAACTCGTCGATGGCTGCTTCTATTGGGGTTTGTTCTGGGTCTGTTAATAAGTCCTTAAAATGTTCAACGAATGCATTTTTATACTGTTGCTCGGTTTCTGTTATGTTACCGAATTTATCTTTTATGCCATATGACTTGGGTTTATGCGTTCTATTGTGCTCCTTTATTTCTTGGTAAAATCTTTTTGTGTTTCTGTTAATTCTCTCTTTTTCAATGTCTGATATTTTGCTTTCTATCAAGATTCTTTTTCTCTTCCTTATAGCCTTGTTGCATTGGTTCCTTAGCTTTTCATACTCATCTCTGTCTTCATTTTTGTTAGATTCTATCCATTTCAGTCTTGCCAGTCTCTTATCCTTTATCATTTCTTTGGTTTCATCGTTGAACCAGTCTTTTTTCTTTCTGGTACGAAACAAATGTATAATTAAATTATTTAATATAATCTATATTTCTTATTTTATCACAAATCTTATTATTAAATTTCACTTAATAGATCTCTGTTGCGGCGGCTTCTTCAGAAGTTTATTTTCTATTGTTAGTGTTATCTCCCCTCTTGAAACCCAAAATTCAGGTAAAGCAAATAAAGTTGAAACGTACTATACATAACTATACCTACCTATATAAAAATAATTGAGACAAAATATTTCAAACAGTAGCATTATAGAAGCAAAGGGCATTCATAAACATAAACTAATTATTTGTTATTAAAATTTTAATTTTTAATTCAGTTTTAAGGGTACTATGGATATGGAGTACCATTTTCTCTATTTTACGGTTAGAAGTGGACCGCCTAAAGTAAAAAAAAACAATAAATAATTTTGTTTTCTTAAATTGCTGACTAAATTATTAGTGTCGCATTAAAATTAGCAATAGCAATATCCATCACTATTTACCGAGCTATTTACTTACTTAAACATTAATATTATTACATAGCTGTAATTAAAAACGTATAAAAAAATAAAATAAATTAAAGCGATAATGCAACAATATAACTCATGTAGCCGTATAGATAAAGATAACCAATAAATTTATTTTATAACTACTTTCTTAATTAGGTAATCATGTTTCTAGTGCGAGTGATTTTGGGCATCCTTACATTTGGTATGTTCTTCATGTACCAATTGAGTCGATTCAATATAAACATTGCAATAGTCGCAATCACACATTCAGAATCGAAGAATAGCACTTCATCGGTAATCAAACATTTTTTATACTTCAGTAAAATAAAGCTGTTATTGTCACAAATATTATATTACAATACCCTCAATACCTTTTTATATGAACACAAAAAATGTTCAATTTTACAAAAGTCAAAATTACTGTCAAGCTTTACTGATAAATAATTTCAGGATGATTTCTTTCTAAACAACATTCATGTTCTTATAATAAAAACTTTTTTTTTTGATTTATGTATGTATGTATGTATGTATGTATATATATTCCAATTAGCATTTGTTTTAGAGTACTACCTGTCGTACTTATGTTATACTTTGATTTGCACTTCTATGATTTATAGATATTATTAAAAATAATTTTTTGATCTAAATTAAATCTTAATAAAACATTAAAACGTTAAGGTTAGTAATACAAAATTTGTGACTGACAACTAAGAAAGTTCTTCTCAATTTTTGTAATTTCTTTCTTTATTTCTGTAATTATTTTGATTTGAAGGGTTTCGATGAAAAAGCAATCATACTCGGAGCATTTTTCTACATGAGCTGGGTGACAGAACTAACCGGCGCATATCTTTTAGGGAAATTTGGGTGCAGATATGTCATGGCCCTAACTTTTGGGCTAAACACATTTTTTTGTTTCTTGTTTCCTTGGGCCTATTATTTGCACCCTTTATGTGCAGCATTTGTTCGGCTCATTCAAGGATTCACATTGGTAAGTTCATATAGTCTGTTTCTAAACTAGGAGGAATGAAAACAAAAGTCAGATTTACAAAACATTTAAAAAATCACTAGGATTTTGTATTTCATTAAATTCAAAATTACAATGTCTCAAATCACCGAAACTATAATTATGATACAAGATATTTACTGATATTAGAACGAAAAACTATATTTCTTCTCAATGACAGGCATAGTCATATCACTTTTGTTTTTACTCCGTTTAAATTTTAAAAACAGACTACCTAGAACCGACAAAGTATGTAAAGAAACAATGAAAGTATTTATAAACAAATGATTTACATGTTTGTTTATAAATTTTATCTGTTGTTTTATATACTTGAATTATTGTTGTGCTTGAATTTGTTTGTTTTTCTTGTTATTTTATGCATTTACTTTTTTAGGGTACGACATGGCCCGCCATGGCGTGGCTTTCTTCCAGGTGGATTCCCAAAAATGAGCGTAGCAGATTCATGAGCTCTTATCATGGTACTTTTTATTATTTTCCTTTTTTTTAACTTCCATATTTTAATTCACTTAAAAAGGTCTCGTTTCGACAACAAAATTTTGCGTGTTATTATTATTTAGAAAGCAAAATAATGAACTAGATGTTTTCTAAATAAATTAATCTAAGTTAAAATGTTGATATTTTAAATATACTCTTAAATCTGTGTTTATTACTTGACACTGATTAGTGATTACAACACTTTTTTATTATAAGTAGTACAGATAAGAAAATTACATGATAGTTCAAATAATATTAAAGTAAATAAAATAGTTTATTCAACTTTTGAATTATGGCTATTAATACAGTATCATGCCCTGTTCACACGAGAAAAGTTTTTACTAAAAAGCCTAAAAAGTTTCTTGAAAGTAAAAAAAGTTAATTATTTCTTTAAAATATATGCTAGTGAAATATATTTAATAAAAATTATTACATTCTCTGTATTGACAGTATCCTAGCACTTTTTCATGAAGCTCTTTAGTAAAAACTTGAACAGGGCATTATACATACTTACTAGTTTATTGAAAACAATATAAACTTATTGCAAAATTTAAGTATTCAAAATGAGACTTCTACTATTATAGTAGAATATTTGAGTCGCTTAATTGAGCATCGGGCTAGAATTCTGCCGGTTTTATTTTTTTTGACCCATGACTTGCATCAGAATAATGCACTAAGGAATTAAATATAATGTGTCGCGATTATGCTATAATTTATAATACGTTTACGTTTAAAATTATGATAAAAGATAAACAACAAATATTATTTTAAAGTATAATATTATATTTACTATCTAAACAAGTGTTGATTTATTTTTAGGAGCCGCATTCGGAGCGTCCTTTTCAAATTTATTAGGGGGCGTAGTGATAGAAAATTTCGGCTGGCCCTACGTGTTCTACGGCACTGGAGTCCTCTCCCTAATATGGGTGTTACTGTGGTGGCCGTACGCTTATGATTCACCATCTTTACACCCAAGGATTTCAAAAGAAGAACTGGATTATTTAGAGAAAACCGTAGAAACAAACACGAGTGATAATGCAGGAAAAGTGTCCCGCCCTACTCCGTGGCTGGATGTTTTCACATCACTGCCTTTTTGGTCTATATTTTTTATGTTTTTCTCTCTGCTGTGGTTTATAATCACGTTAGCAATGCAAATGCCTTCTTATTTTGATATGGTTCATAACTTGAACATTAAAACGGTAAACTTGTTTTTATAATACCCGATGTGGGAATTTTCATTTTTGTGCTTTTAGAACGGGCTGCTTTTGAGCATTCCTGACATTATGAAGGCCATTGTTGGGATTTATTTTCCTATGATTGTCGACAATTTAATCAAGAAAAACAAAATAACCGTTAAAACTGCGCGGAAAATTTCTACTGCTATTGGTAAACAATCATTTATTTTTAATCTTTAATGTGCTCATTGTTTTATTGTTTATTTTAGGTTGTTTTATACCGGGAATACTTCTAACATTTTTAGCGTTTTTCGGTCATGAAAATGTTTATTTAGCAGCGACGTTAATAATTTCATGTGTAGCTATAAATGGAGCTGGCTCATCATCTATTTTGGCTAACATTGTTGATATAAGTCCTAATCATGCCGGTATTTATTTACAACTTTCATTTAAAACTAAAATTGATTACTGATTAGTATATTTTTAAGGTACGATAATGGGAATAGTTAAAACGGCCGCAAATATCCCTGGTATCATATCTCCTTTATTAGTGACATACATTTTAAATGAAGTAAGTAAAGATTTTTCTTTATCTTTGTCTAACTTACATGCAATTTTTTGTTTTAGAATAACGGTAATTGGAGAACGATATTTCTAATAACTGCAATCATTGTAGTTTCAAGTAACATATTTTATTTATTTTTTACTTCGACTGACATTCAACCTTGGAATGATAAACACGAAAAAGTTAACGTGGACGAAAATTTCCACATGTTAGAAAAGTTAGAAAAAAATATAGTAGATATAAAAAATGAGGAAAACATGGAACGCAATGGTGCCCAAGATATAATTACTGATGATAAAGATAATAAATAATAAATGTGATAAGAACAGACAGTGGCGTAGCCCGTACCCAGAATTTTGTAAAGAGAAGATGCAAATTTTGGGAGAAAATTATAATTATAACTATTTTTACAACTAGGAGAAAAATAATTAAGGTTTCTGGGACATCAGAATCATGAGAGAAGTGTTTCATTTCCTCCCTCGTTCAAAAAAGAAAATATTTAACTATACTTTTTTGGTGGATCAATATCTTCGTCACCAACATTATTATTATTTCATTGCATTTTAACAACGCTTTTCGTAAATAAATTTACAAATATAATATTCGTTGTTACTTTGACATTTAATTTAAAACAAAACAGTGTAATTAATCAGATTTAAGGAGGTTCCCTAGACATGCAGTGGCGTACTCAGATATCAGCCTTTAATTAATAAAAATATTTTTATTAATGTAAAACAAAATTCGGTCAACGGGTGTTAGTTGATATTGCAATTCGTTTAGTTGCGGTGATATATTTTTACAATAATTTCTAATTCACTAATCAAAAAATGCTTGAAGATTTTTTTACAACAAAAACAATATTGTTACAACTATGTGGGCAACCTTCTTCAAATTTTGGGAAATTGATGTCCGTGCTTGCATACGTTTATATACCAAAAATTAAGTAAATAGAACATTTCTAACATCTTTTTTTTAAATCAATTAATGGAAAGCCATAAGAGCCCATGTAAAATATTAAAATTTAACAATTAATTTCGTTCAAACTACGTGGTCAAAAATTTCCAAAAAATTCAGGTATCATTTTTATGTCACCAGACAAATTCAAAGTTTGGTTGCATTAGAACATTTTTTAAAATGTCTAGGGAACCTCCATAATAAAAATAATAATCGTTTTAATTTCCTTAGAAATAACAAATTATGGAAATCGTCAGTACCTATATAGATGAAACTAGATAACATTAACAAGGCAACTATATTGTAATTTGAAATATTTAAAAATATCGTATTATAAAATTCATAAAAATATTTATTTCACTTTTGTCTCACTTAGTCGGCGAGAAAAAATAATTCACTTCTCTCAATAGATGTTTTATTCCTAGTTAAATTATATATAAAGCTGGTCGTAATTTTACCCAGATATAACTCCAGACAGATACATATTTAGTTTAAGTGCACAATACTCATCCCTGTGCTGTTCTCTCCTTTGGCAACCATGAGTACCCGTGAGTTGACGGCTGGTAGCCGTAAGGTACACGATCAAATACATTTTTATCACTACCTCAAAATAAGCAAGGGTGCTCTACCCAAGTTGGGTAAAAGGCGAGATAGATGTGATGTTTGACGGTTATTTATCAATTAAAGATATAATAATAATTGTTCAATTGGAACAAGAATGATTTAAAATCATTCCCTCTTTGGTACGCCACTGTAATCAGTATTTAGTTTAATTTTAAGTAAAATATTTATAAATTCTCATAACTGTAATTCAATTTTGAATTGTTTGTAATATTTACAAGTACGGCATTGGCACTATTTGAATTGTTTTAGTTTTGTTTCATTCCAAAGTATTCTTGCATTTATGACTTCCTTGATTGAAATAAGCACAACTAAAACATTGCTGTACTTTTAGAAGAATAAAGACTGACCTTTTCTAATAGTTTGTTTTTCAATAGACACTTTTCATTTTATTTCTTCGCAGAAAAGACCTAGGGCAAACAGCTTCAACTGTGTGATAATAGACATTGCGCTATGCGTTTCACTTCAGGTCTTTGTTTTAGCGGTCACGTACAAAATGCTGGTAATAACATCTTTCAGTGTGAAGACAAGAACTGCAGCTCATCCTTTATGGATAGGTATGTAAACACGTTCACGAGATATTTCTTTGTAAATAACGTGTCTTTGGCTTGTAATATGTTATTTTAACTATACAATCATCATTACTTATTTTATACACAGACTTAGAAAATTGGGGACCTACTTAAATTTCTGCAATAATAACTGTCAAAACCAAAGATGAAATTTCAGGAATTAGTATTTTTAAAACGAAATAAGTCATACAATTAATAGGCGGAATGGATTAGATGATTGTAGTCAAGTACATTATTTCAGTTTAAACTACACAAAAATATTTCCTGCAGTGAACACTTTACTAACCACCATATTCATGTAGTATCCTCTTAAGCTGACGGCTGGTATCCAGAAGCGTATTTTTTTATAGGTATGTGCAGAACCAGGGCTTAAGATGATTTTGGGGCCTCGGTCAGTCTAAAAATGTGCATTTTTATTTTATAAAGATAAATTTTATTTGTTACTTTTCATTAGTGCTCAGAAATTTGAGCACTTTAACATTATTTATAAAAATTCTGGCTATTTTTATACGATCATTGACATCCTTACGGAGAGATAATAAAATAAAAAGGACCATTTTATGACGATATAGCAATGAAATTTAAGTTTTAAGTCAGGTTTGCTGCATTCGACTCGAAAATAGTAAAATGCAGTTTTTGTTCCTGTTAAAAATATTGGTAATGTTAAAAAAACTAAATACAAATTTCGCCTGCGGCCCTTTACACTTTTTTTTAACGATTTCTACAATAATTCTACAACTACAAAAGTAGGTATATAATGTAAACTAGATGTAGTCAGTTAATTACCTATTCATTTTCCTGGGCCGATATAATGAGCTCAGCACCAGTATTAGATTTAAAATTTACTTAATGAAATAGACAGGGACTCGCCAACCATAAATAGGTACACCACTGCTGGTAACCGCATAGGTACACGTTAAAATATAAAAAAGGCTATATTTACATGTACTTAATATTTTTGTGTAGTTTAGCGTCAGAAATTAATGGTATTTATTATTAATACTAATGTAAAAATATAAACACAATGCAGAAATTTTTACAATTTTATGTTAACTATTTAGTTCAATTTTGTATTACATTCCTCGTTAGACTTAGATTCTGCGGTAATTTCTTTTATAATAATTTAAATCAAATCAGCTCAAAATTATCTTAAATTTTAAGGACACATTAAATTTATTTAACTATCATGATTGCATTTGATAATAAAGTACCTATAATATTTTTTAAAACTCTTTTCAATCCCTCCTAAGATTTAAAAAAAGTTGACACCTATGGTTGCAATAAAGTAAATAATGTTCAATATTCGGCGTTTAGCAATATTAATCTTCAATGTATCTCAGGTTAACACTTGAGCCTGTTTCCATCTGTTTATAAAAAATCCAAACAGAATTGTAGCTTATTGTTAGTTGTCAGCTGTTGTCAGTGTGTATTACTATAGTGCATAATATTCAATAGTTCCAGTGTTGTAATAATAGAAACAAACATCATTTTTCCTATTTTCATTTCAGTGTTGTGTTATTGCTTCAACCGTCTCCATGGAAATCAACAAAAGGTAAGCTTTTATCAACATTGAATTTTTCTAACCTTAATTGAATCCGTCTCAAAGAAACAATTATACTGAAGCTTGTCTAATGCGGAAGAATTCAATTCGCTCACGAATCTATTCGATACCAAATGAGGCGAAATAAAATAGCGCAACGTTGATACGAGTTTTATAATTGATTTCGAGGTACTAATGTGAGTATGTGTGAGTGCCACTTACTTTAAAATAAGCGCTTATGTGAGATAAGTGTAACTGATTGTTTTATTGGAATGCGCGAGCATTCTTGGACACAAAATTAAACTTAAGTGCAGCACACAAAATGATAACTTGTTCGTCAAATGATAAATGCGTGAAGCATATTGCATCAAATTTCGTAGCATCAATGGTTTTAACAAACAGTAAATATTTAAATGGTTAAGAACCTTAGCAAATATAGCTTAAGTTTTTGACTTTGCACATACAGTTTTATATGCTGATTAAGAGTGAAAAAGAGTTTTTCATAAATTAAAAGGATGTGTTTGTAGGCACTGAAGAAAATGTAATAAACATCGAAACGTTTGCTATGTGCGAGATTGGTTGTTATACTTATTTCAAATTATCCAACTTCCGACTATCAATCCTTCAACTATTTAAAATTCAATTTTAACAACTAAACTAATCAACACCTTAATCGAATGAAATTCATTTACTCATTATACGACTTTAATTAAATTTTTAGAATTCATGTAAAAAATAATTATCAATCCTATAGCACAAAAATGTTCCTTTCAGATAGGCATGTTGAAATTCATATTTGGAATAATTGAAAAATTCTTTTTTATTCGTAATCAGCATATCAAACTGTTTGTACCCTTCACGTATAGTTCATTCAAAGCATGAGAGTTGACGTTTAAATTATTTTTTCTATTCCTGGTATTAAAACATCATTTAACGAACTGGCTTCCATTACGCTAAATAACATTTTCAACCCATCTCCATAAGCCGTGGCTTTGGCTGTTTTATATTAAGTACGGGGTGAAGTACTGAATGCAATTAATGATTTTTTTCAATTATTGTCAAATTATTTCCAATATAACAGTTAAATACACTTGCCTAAGTAGAATTTTGTAGCTATGACGTTTATAAAACTTGATACATGATAATGTGTTGAATTTGAAAGGAATCTGACCTTTATGTATTGTGATCTAGTAGAACAAAATTGTAAGAATTATAAACCCGAGTATAAACCAGCCTTTGGTCAATTGGCTAAGACTAAGAGTAATTAGTGGCTACCATTTTAAACATTGTACTTTTTTATATGACAGACTTTACTCACAGGAGATTTGCTCTAATTAAGACTATTGGCTGTTCCAATTCAAATATAATTTAAAATAAGAACAGTTTACCTCCATGATAACTCAATCATTTGTTTTTAAAGCTACCATTTACTCATATAACACACAGTTACTTAATTCACTAGAAGTATAAAATGGGCCTTAGTACTGACAATTGACAAGACTATTGGCTATACCAATCCAAACATATTTTAAAACAAGAACAGTTTGAAACTTTCAACACAGCAACGTTTTGCTTCCTGCATTATCCCGTTCCCCACTCTCATTTATTCCTCTGTGTTAGAATGCATTGCAGTGCATTAAACTCCGGCTGGTCACGTGACCCCTGACCCGGAGTGGCTCCGGTCGCAACTATTACCGCGCGAAGTGCACTCTGTGCTCAGCGAAGAGAAGACAGAGGAGCGTTGAGGAGTTCTTGCGGACGATCGTTTATGTTTATGACAATTAAGTGGGGAGTTTTTAACGCTTGATGACTGCTTGACTCTTAAACAGTCTTGAAGTGTGTGCGTATGAGATGAACAATGCAGAATGTGCATGCGTTGGTGTGCTGAAGATAGCAGTTCTTGGAATATGAGGGTTTTATTACATGCATTCCGAACGAAACGAGGGACATTATTATTAGAATGATACGCTTTGCTTTACATATTTCTATGGTGAAACAGTTTGATACAATATAGGTACATATGAAAATGTTCTTTCTTTTCCCAAGAGCATCTGATATTTTTATAGTAACTTACAAAAATTAATAATAAAAAAAATAGTTTGTAATTTTGCCTAAAATAACAATGAGGGTTTCTCATGAGAATAAAGATTTGTAATAATTATTCGATTGATCTAATTGCCTTAATAATTACGAAATACATAGCATTCTTTATACGACTAGGTATATAAAATGATTAATTATTTTATAATGTATCTTTGAAATGACAGCTGTAAGAAATATTTAATTTAATGTACCGTAATCATTATTCATAAGAATAAAAGTTTCCTAATTATTCGAATGAGTAATTGACCTCATAGTTTCAAAATGAGGTTAATACTACTTTACTTTATCTACTACTGAATTCAATACTAATTAATTTTTGAGATTTGTAGGTATGTTCAAGAGTCTATTCCCACTTGACAAAATAAAATCCTCCAGAAGATTTCAAGAATGTGAACACCACGCTTTGTTACTTGCTATATTTGCTCATTAACATCCTATTAATATCCTAGCGATTGCTTATGTCCGCCCTTAGTAACATATTATTAATGCGAGTATGTAACATCGCAATGTTAATAATTTGGTAATAATATTCCAATTATGTATCCCATGTAATTCTCTGAGAATTTTTGATCGTACTCAGAATGTGGCTAGATAGACTTACGTAATATCGCTTAAAATACAAGAATAAGATATTTTTAAATCAAGTGAGTTATGTTTAAATATGCTATAGTACAGAAAATTCTATTGGCCAAAAACCATACTACAGTATATTTAGTTGATCAAAAAGCAAGTTGAATATTTTATATACCTACAAAATTTTAGATTAAACATTTTTTATTTCTGACAATAATATTTATAAGTGCAAATCTTCCAATTTTTCGTTAAAAACTTTCTTGTGAAATGACGATAGCTTACAAAATTCTAAAAACTTTTCGTTGAAAATTGGAAATGTAATTTAATACCTACACGTTTTTTATTAAATGGTCTTAACTGAGATGGAAATAGCCCAACATGAAAAACTGAATCCTAGTGAAAAATTCGAGCCAAAATCCGTCTTCCTCGAGTAACATGATCATCATGAGCCTCTTCTACGTCTTCTCAAGTTCTCAAGCAGAGAATATCTTTCTATGGTAAAAAATCCCTCGTATAATGTGAACACCTACACGCACGTAACAAAAGAACGATAAATCTCTTGTACTTCAAGCAAATAATAGCGCATGAGACGTGTTAGTAAACCGTAGAGCTTACACTGTAAACAATAATAATAATAAGCCAATAATTTTCTTTCCACTATGGTTTGGCACACATAGCATACATTTGTATAGTCGGAGAAATTATTTGAAAGAAAAATGGACATAAATATATGGAATAATGTATGGGAAATACAATAGGTAGTTTGTGGTAATATGCTTAGTAGTTTGAATTCGATTTATGGTATACTGAACTTAGAAATCAAAAAATCTGACGTGGCCACCACAAGACCTCCCGCAATACCTACTTTATTCTTTTTACTTATTACTACAAAACGTGCTTATCTGCCAAAAACTCATACTCAAAAATTTTGACCCGTCACAATAGTTCTCTTATAGAATATGAGGCGAGAGGTAAAAATTTGTGATTGATTACAATATTTAGTACAAATTTATTAGGTCTTTAAACTAAATTGGAAGTGAGGGCCTCACATACTGTGATCAGCATAAAGTTAAATTACTTTTACTTACCAGGGACTCGAACCGAACAGCTCAAAATAACGGTTCAGGTTCGGTTCGTAGTTGACTGCACACTAGATGATTCGGTTATATTCCGGTTTTCATTTCTTACTTGGAATGAACCGGTAACATTTAATAACAATCAATTCATTAAAACTATAATGGGAATAAATGTTTCTTAAAAATCCAATAGGATTTTTTCAGAGATATGACAAATATTAGTTCCTAATGCTTTAACCCTTTTTAACCCGTTCACAACCATCGGATCGGCTACGGATATGTGTTCAACTATTTTTTTTAATCGGTTCAGGTTTGGTTTCGGATTCACTAAAAAAAACTGCGGTTCGTTCTGGTTTTCCTTCTTGTTCCGGTTCGGTTCGAGTGACTGGTACTTACTCATGGTTCTCATTGAAGAGTACACCACGGAGGGTATTGTGTGCAGTTAAATTACAATGTAACTGGATTCGAGTTTACAGAACCACAGTCGTACGATAAAGTTAAAAGCACGTTATAGCCAATAAGTTATGGTATGGTTAAGTCACAAGTGAGTTATTATTATGAACTTCAGATCATTGTAATTACAATGTTACTTAAATAAGTATATTAAAGAAGCATATTTTTTATTGGAATCGTTAAATCGTATGAAGTTTAAGTAACGAACAAAAGATCTGCATCTGAATCTAGTATTTTAAATATTTTCAATAATTTTACAATTTAATTTTTGAGGAAAACGTTTATGCCACCCAAATAGATGGTGTAAAATAATCTTCAACAAAAACAAATTCAGTTTAACAACTAAATCCAACAATGAAGTTAAATATAGTCTAGCGTGCCGACGATACGATTTTTTGCTTCTAACATGACTAGAACAATCAAAATACCAACAAAAAGCGTCCGGTCTTCATTTTCTCACAATAAAAACTTAGACAATGCTCGTCTGGTGACCAAGTTCCTTGCGCAATTACGACACAACGGCTTCTGTCTTTTGCATTATGCTCGATGTCAGTGTGAAAACAAACTCCAGAGTACCGTAAATTCCGCGGCGATGGCTAGAACTTTGCCACTGGCAGTGGCGTCCACAGGAAAAAGGGGCATTTTTTTTTTAACCCTGCTGCTCTGTTCGGGTCTATATGACCCGAAACTAATTTAAATTGTTTGTAAAATCTATATATAAAGTATTTATTAACATTGCATTTTACAATCAGGAGGAAGCTATGAGTATAAGAACAGTTCTTTGACGTACGAACCCGGAGTGCCGTGATTCAAGTCTCTCGGCTGGCAGTGTGTGATTGTCGTTAAATTGTAAAACATCTTGTAATTAAATTACACTCGGACTCTTCAAGCTGACCACTTGGTCGTCCGGTTGCATAAGAATCTCTTCGTTGCCGCTTTCAAAGGATGTCGCACAGATTGAAATTCTGCTTGTGCCGAAACGAATTGTTCGAAGCGTTCCACTATAATAACATCTATCATTCTATAATTGGAAGTAAGCTGTTACCAGCAAAGTAAAAGAAAAAAAACTTGAATTCTGAAAAGGTTGAGTTGACTGGTAACCGCACAAACGATAAGTGAGTAGGGGATACTGGAGGCTAATGGAACTTGGGGCTAAGTGGACAACGCAGATTTAAATTTTCCCGCTTGAAGAAAGTAGCTCATATTAGTTTCAAAAGGCTCTTAGTTTTCATAGAAAGTCATAGCACAAATGTGTTTTGAGTTATTGAAAGTAAATATTTAAAAAAAAACTTATCGCATAACATCATTATACGTCAGTATATACCCTTTAATTTTTTTCCCTAAATAGTGGAACACCTGTATATGCATGTATTATTATTTTAATTGGATCTTAAATAAAAAATGTTTGTTACGTAATATAGGGACTTATAGGTATGGGATTAACAAAAAGGGTATTATTGGTTTCCATTTGGTGTCCATATAATTTAATAATGAATTTTGGCTCGAAAATTTCTTTACTACATATAAACCTTGTAACAAAAAACGAAGTTTATTTCATAACGAAAAACCAAAAATAGTCCAAATAGCCACCTTGTCTTCCCTAGTGGTTATATCACTTTACCAGTCATTTGGCGAGCAGTTTTACTGCGTGAAAAACTTTGACATTACTAAGCCATTTACTCAATTTGATTGTATTTGCTTCACATACTTTGAGCAGTCAGTATAAATATTGAAATTGTGTGAACCAGTTGCAAAAATCACACTTGTACCCTTGGATGTTTGTTAGAGTATACACTACAGATGAGATTTTTGTGCAGTCAATTTGAAAGGATTCTACACTAAGTTTGAGTTGTCAGTAGTTTATTAAGTCACACAACGCACGTGATTATAGTCCCACAAAATCATCTTGATCTTAAAATCTCAAAGTTAAAAAAATTCTTTATTTGTTAATTTAAATTAAAAATTAATTACTTGTTTAAAGTACAGTACTACTATATTGATGTTTTAAATATAGGTATTGTAATTGTCCCCTGTAAGAATTTCCTCGGGCGCCCATGCATTGCCACCTAACATCTGTGCGTATTCCGGTTAAATAACGGTTCCGGTTAACCTCGCACTTTTCTCACCGCCATTGAAACACTTCACTGAAAAAGAAATCACATGAGAATGTGAGGGAAATAAATGTATGAGTGTACCGTAAGATGATGTAAATTGAGCACATGGTAATTATATGTAGATCGTAAGCGAATTTTTACTTGTTTCGTGTTTCTTGCTTTGCTTGCCGCGGGATTTAGGTAAACAACTTTGTGATCTAATCGAGGATATAACACTAAACTAACACTCACATGTAATGGTAGTTTTTATTTTGTGGAGATTAATTTACGCCTTGTTCATAGCAGTTTTAATGATGTAATAAAGATGGATATTTAGCTCAATAATGTTGAAAATGTATGAAGTCAACTTGAATTATAATATAGAACAATGTAGCTATAAATAAATTAGTAATAATTATATCAATAATATTATATGAACATTTCTAGCATCCTTAATTATTTTACTTCAGTTTAAATCACAAAATAACTCATACTTTAGCTTCTCAGCTATCTATTATAAGCGGTTCAGTTTTCGATAGCAAAAATAAATAGAGAAAAATTTAAAATAGGTACATAAAAAGTATCCTCTCGCCAAAAATATATATTTATTCGAAATGACCTTATCAAAGTTAGTGTCTAACTTATTAACACCTGTATCCGTATTAATCCCGGTTTAGTCACTTACAGCCGGAATTCTTAACAATCCCGGCTCAGCCATGTCATTTATTATTTCCTAATGCTGATGGGTATTATGTTATGTCCACCACCAAGTTGATCTATGGAAATTCATGTCATGTGTGTAACGTTTTGGTTGGTGACATTAATATTGCCATTTATTTAACTATCACTGTCAATGTAAAATATATTATTACTGAACTATTCTGGTTTATAAGTGAAGACATTATAGAAAATATTGAACTTATATGTTGTTCATTACTATATTCGTTAATTTTATTGAATAAAAACTAATGAAGCAAAACAGATTTGAAGGTTATACAGAAATTTGTACGTTCTCAGGTTTGACGTTTGACAATTGAAGTCTGATACTCCCAAACCAACCTTCTAAAAAAATATGTTGCGTGTCTCAAAGAGAACTCTGGCTTTGTGAACGCCAAATAGGAAAAAAACTTTTTATTGTACCTATACCAAACAATTTTATGCAATAATATCCTATTGCCCACGTAATAAACAACTTTGCTGTGTATGGTAGTATCTTCATTACTTCATTACTTCGTTCCTTGATTAATTTGGATTTAGAAAGGAAGGAAATGCGAAACGTAAAGTGTGTGGTTTTGCTTGGCACTTGCGGCTATTTCTCATCTTGCACATCATCCGCATTGTTGCTGGGGCGTTTTCCCTACATGGACAGCATAACATGTAATTTCCGCGAGAACTCTGACGTCCATCCGTTGTCGGAGGATGCAATCTCACAAGCAGAAGATGGAAGAACTAGACACTTAGAATCAGTTGCTTATTTTATACGAGATTTTACCAAGGCTCATTTTTCTTGGATGATCAGATAGCTTAGTAAATATCGATGTGTGATTTTATTTCGTTTTGTTATTTAATGCTGCAGGCTCTGATTTTGATAACTGACAGGATTGTATAATGATAAATGAGTCTCTTGAGTGAGAAAAGGAATATTAAGTAAATTTTGAATTCATATTTGAGAAGAATTGAACAGAGGACTCAAATTTTGATGACACCATCATAAATTATTATCAAGCTCAGAAATCAGAAGGAAGGATTAGGGTAAAGCACTACTTAAACTCTCAAACACTTTATTCCATATGTAAGTGTTCTTGAGTTAAAAACCGTGGTGGTCATCTGAAATTTTGATTTAATTTTTAACATAAAAAGATTGTTAGAAGTTCAAGTTGCGTCTATTCTTTCGACCCTATTTTTATTATCTTTAGTGTTTTCGGAATAGACTTAACATGTTCCTATTTGGCTTAAAAATTATGGGATCTTTGAATTTTTTTATGTTTTAGATTCCAATTTTCAACATTTAATTTCATATGTAGGTACATTTATCTTGGGTCTCATAGCTCCATATCGATAAATATTTTAAACCGTCAACTAGCAACTCACGGGTACTCATGGTTGTTTAGAGGAGAGTACACCACAGGGGAATTTTTTGTGCATTTAAATTGAACTGTGTACCTAAATTTGAAAAATTGTACTTGATTATAGTCATAACCATAGTCGTCATGTTTTTTCAAAGCTCTATTCTTTTGCAATATACGCAGTGAGTATATGTGGACTGCTTGTACTTACTATAAAAAATATAACAATTGCATTTAAGTAATAGTAGATATTTATTAGAAAATGGAAGAAGGTATAAAGAAATTTCAATTTTTTAACAGAACGCTACTTTATTGTTAAAAAGAATTGAGACATCTGTATACAGACAGCACCATAAAAAACTTTTTAAACACCGGAATTATAAAAGATTAATCCAATTATAACAGCCAAGAGGTTGGGAATGTAAGATATTTATGAAGAAAAATCTGGACTAAATGTGGAATCTGAAGCTGGAGTAGTCATTGTCACGTCGATTATTTTTCTGGTAGTATGAATGTCCCATGTACTTAGAGCACAGAAAAATTATCTACTTAACTATAACTACGAATGGTATTTAAGAGATAATTCAATGAATTAGTTCGAGTTTTAAATTAAAATAACGAAAAATGAAGTGGTCTCAGAAAACAACTAAATTTTGATCAAATTTAGACGTCAACGTTAACGTCAAATTGTTTGTGTTTTTGGAGTTTCTTTATAAATAAAATAGTGAATTTAAATTGAAGAATTTTCTAGAAGCAAAGAAAGACCAGAGATAGAAGTTGTGCATTAAAAATGCAAAGAAAGTATTATAATAAACATGTTCATTTGTTAAATAGTCACCTAAAAGTACTAGTAGTAATTAGTCGACATTCAACCTTACTATAATAGTACAAAATAATAAAGTCTACAGATTTTGATTGGTTGCGAAATTCAATATTCTGCATTTTTATGAGACATTTTTTGACAGATGACAGATGATGTGAATAATCACTATAGTTACTATTATGAGTTTTTATTCATAATGTCGACGATTCGGTAAAAATTTAAGACCTTCCTTCCTTCCAGGACAAATTTCCTGTGATTGACTAGCGAATATGAATGTGTTTTGTGTTATGATATTTCTGCTAACCCTGTTTTGGAATACCGTGTGATTATTATGTAGTAAGTATCGATGCTGACAACCTTAGTTTATTCTGACCAAAGAAAAATGTGTAAAACTAAAGATAATTTTGTTGTTCGTCCTCCGGGGTCAGTAGGCGTTCTTGATCGCTATCACTCGAGGAAATGCACTCTTACACACATACACACACACCTCACGCACATGCGTGTAAGCAACGGTAAGTCGCCACAACACGCACATGAAGACGTGTATCATTACTGCTTCGAGCTCGGCGCAGTACAAGTGTTTCTCTTGACTATCGATGTTTGTTTTCTGCTTTAAATGAATACTCGTGTTGAGGTTTTTACCTTGATTGAAAGGATGTTTCAATCTAAAACGCTGAGGGTTTTTTTGTTCGCGAAATGTAGTTCATTAGGTATGTAATTAAGGTATAATTGTTTACGGTTACAACGGGGAAATAAGTTATGTTGGCGGCAACAACTAGATGTTTACAAAACGAGAATTTCTGATACGGGATAACTTTTTACAGATATTTCCTACTTAGTAGATAATTATTTATTTATCTTTTTTATTTTGTTTGTAAATCACTGACCATTTAACAGGATTATATTCCAATTACATAGCTGCTTAAAAGGCTCGTCTACCTCCTAAAATTCAGCATAAAATGTACTAACGTGGCCAGTGTTCTGTGGTCAGCACAAGAATGATCAAATTTTATTTCAACAAGGATTTAATAGAGAATGAATTAATCTACAAATGTGCCTTTTTAAAATTTCGATTACAAAATTGTACATAATTATAAATTCAATAATGGAAGCTTCTTGACTGAATGATTATTATAAATAAAACAATGCTGGGATGCAGTCAATTTATTAAAATTTAATCAACCCCTACCGGTTTATACCGAAAAGTATGTGGGACTCAAGAAGAGTATAAGTTTTTTTTATTTAGTTCAGTTCAATCAGAATTTCTACCAAAATTGATAAAGTGGGCCTCAAGAAAAGGGTGTTTAGTTTAGTTAATGTAGATCAGCGGATTTTTACGTCCATCTGTGCATTTCTTTGCAGATCAGCGGCCAGCGCTGATCAGCGTTTTATTCTGACCCCTACCACAGAATGTATCCTTTAGGACGTTTATAAATTAAGTTTGAATTTTTCGACTTTCGGCACAGTAGGTACCTATTAGAACTCTTGTTTATTTAAAAGTTGTTTATGATTGTATGAAACCCCATAGAACAACTCCAGTCTCCAGTAGATGACGTTGCTAGCTATCCTTTGGGAACTTCTAATTTTGCGACTTTAAATATTTTTTGCGAGGTTGTTTCTGATTGTCTAATGAATATTTCTTCAAATATGTCAGTAGGTAAACAACCCTAGAACAACTCTGTTATGATGATTACCAACAAGCAACAAAGAATGATGTGTATTTATTCTTAGTTAGAATAGAATTGGCTTAAAGAATTCAGTTTGAGGATCCCGGATAAAAATATCATCGTATAAATATCTTCACGTAATGTTATTTGCGAGATAAAAGATGTTTTCCCAAATAAAAGTATAAATAAAAGATCTTTGTGTGGAACAAATGTTTCCAGGATATGAAGTCTGTCTGCTCAATTTTGCAGCTACAGATAGGTTTTGTTTGAGCAGAATATAAACCGACAGAGGCGAACGGAACGGAATATATTTGCTGCTGTCTTGACTGATGTAGTGTAACCAGCTCAGAATATGTTAACCACATAAAATCCCACATGGGTGACCAAGCAAATCGCGAGGAAAATCTATGCATCGGAGTTGTCTGTTCTCTGTTGTCGTGCGTATTTTTGTTGTTTTCTTGTGGTTTTATTAACTCTTTAATGCAGAACGAGCAAAGAACAAAACAGAATGAAGAGTTACGTTTATTCTTATTTTATTTAGCTACTCTCATTTTATTTCATTCTGCACACAGACAGCGTTATACGTCAATTAGCAACAAAACAAAATATCATTACCAACGTTCAACGTACAGAGCTATTATTGCACATTACACTTCTCTTTCTGTTTTGCGGTTAAATAAAAATTATACGTCAACTTATTTCGACAGGCAGGTGGCACTGGAAATTTTTAATGTAAAAATTTAACTCTATCATGAGAACCACACTTATTTTATTCGTTAATATTGAAATATTAATAAAAAATTAAACTGGTGCAATATTAATTACTTAAATAAGATTGTACCTGTTGGGACCCTGTGCTGGACTTATTTTTGTGTTCGTACCGTACGTAATAGTAATAATATTATTCAATAAGAGTTTTTCGAAGATTATAAATTGTCATGCTTAACACAAGTTAAATAGTTATTTTATTTACGACTATATTTTTTATTTTAAAAAGTAAATTGAGTTGTAAAAATCTTTCAGTTTTAAAATTTGTGTTTATTACCTTCTACTACTTTTAATTCTATTGAGCAGAATACAATAGTTATTTACGTGACAAGCGTAGTAAATTAATCTTTACGGGCGAGCTGGAAAGATCAAAGATACATATTTACATTAACTATGCGTTATAACCAGAAGTAATTTATTTTCTTGAACAATTTTCAAATTCATTGATGTATAGAATAATTCTCGAATGCAACTTGACTACTGACGTATAAAAATGTTCACCTATACATAACATCGCATTAGTTATTGGAAAATCCATCAAAGTTCCGGTTTAAACTTCCATGATTTAATATAAATATATATTTTACTACAGCTTGCTCGCGGCAGATATGCTCCATAAAAATTTATTTACCAAGTTTCCTTACTATCGCCAATTTATGAGGTCATATTAAACAAAAAGGCTTTTACTGAAAAATTATTACAATCTGCATAATCCAGTCAATTTTATATTCATATTAACTGCACATGGAGGCCAGGTTACGGCAGATAAATCTGTTTTAACGGTAACTACTAACGCGAATATCTGCCATCTTTATGACCGAGTATAAAATACATTTTTATCGCCGTTGTGATTTTCAGCTTTATTTGCTACGTATCGAAGATGGGAATTGACTTCTGGGATATTTTGACAGCACAACATAAAGCATATTATACGGATATAATAACATCAAAGTATTTATAGTGTGCATTATGCTTTAATATGATTGTTAACACTGATTTATATTTACGATTATTGCGTGTCGCAATTTTATTGGAAGACTATTAAATTTTATTTTATTTTGGCAGGCTTGTGTAATAATTATTTTAAAACAAATTGATTGTCAAAGATTATTTTGAGTTTAGTTTATGATTAATATTTTGTATTTTGTGTGGCCAGTGATGGCACAATGGTTGAGAGTTTCAGTAACTGAAAAAATTACCAATTGATCCGAGTAGTTTAATTTTACCTACTATAAAAATACAATAATTTTCAGTGATTATAAGGTGTAGGATTGATTAAAGTTAATATAATTTTTAATTTGAACATTTTGCGGTGCTAGCCATCTTTGGATTTTAGATTTAGATTTGGGATTAAAATTACTAACAACCAAAATGTTAATTAAAACCCAACTTGGGTGTGGAAACCTCCCATATTGTGAGTCATACGTGGACATATCTAAACAGGGTCACAACTTATTTGTGCATATATTTTATGGCATATAGTAATTAATGTACTGATTTATAGAACATAAAGATTTTTTTTAAATTCGTAAATTGAAGGACAGTTTTCGCAAGAACAAGAAGCACATTTTTGAAACCACTGGATTGTTGTTTGTATAATCTGAATAACGGTGAATGGAGTGAAATTAAATTTTAATTAATTATGCAATGGTAAGAATAGCAAATTTATTAAATTCCATCCCAAAATTGTTTGATTAAAAAATCTGGAATCTAAAATTGCGAGTTTTAAAAAATTCTTTGAGTTCCAATGTTCCATGATAAGTGAATTGAGCACTATATGCCCTTGAAATATAAATGCACGTTGTGAATCACCCTGTATTTAAACCAGCCGTCAACTAACGGGTATACTAATGACTTTTAGTGGAGAGTTGAGAGTTCACCAGAGGAGAAATAAAATGAAAAAATAAATGATGTAAGGTCGAAATAATGGGTACACCAGTCGTAGAATTTGTATTTTGTTCTTTATTCAAAAAGTCGACGTTTCGGCTACTTATTTAGCCTTTATCGGGACAAATGAAAGTTACAAAATAGTGCCAGAAAAAACCTCAGGGCTTAATAACATGATCAAAAAATTCTCGATGACCATTTGACAGGAATTCAAATCACAGCACTTAACGACGAGAATGACTGACGAGCGTCGACTTTTTGAATAAAGAACAAAATACAAATTCTACGACTGATGTACCCATTATTTCGACCTTACAACATCAAAATTTCAACAGTCAAGATTTTTTTAACATTACTCGAAAAAATAAATGTTTACCTATCATTATCATTCATTACTAATTCAATTACTAATTCAATTACAAATTCCATTATTTCACTGAGAGTTAAAAAAGGTTATTGACTGCTTCTACGAAATATAAATAAGTATATAAATAAAATATTAACTCTCACGTTATTTCTTAGTGCGGTTAGTCTGTAAAAGCTTCGAAGCTGTGTTCTCAGAAAACAATATATTTATTTTAAATTGTCTACGGCAGTTAAACGTTTTCTTCTTAAGCGTTTAGCATAATATTTCTAATTAAAAGCTTACAACCCAAGAAATTGTTTTGATGACGCTTGTAAAAGTGTAGAAGTTGCACGTTTCTCCAACCTCCACAAAGCCAACGTAGCGAATTTGTGCAAAACTACGGCATTAAGAAAAGTTCAGCCTGAACAGCACGACACGAACGTGCTGTTTGCTAGTAAAGCAACCTGAGGGCACACCAGATGCGTTCAAGCAGACCCTACCACCATATAGACGGGAATTTCATATTAATTTTAATATACAGCAAGATTTTATATTTGAGTTATATAAAGGTAGACATATTTTTATATATTTTAACTAAGTGGAATATAGAATCTAAAAAGTTAATAATTGGCAGAATTTCCGGGCAAGACAGCTAACACCATTGCAGTATTGCAGTATAGTTTAATAGTTATTTCCTTTATAAGTGTGGTAGGCTTTATTATATATTATATTATATATTAAAGTACGACGCGAAGCGGAGTGCTTTAATAAAACCGAGCGATGTATAATACCTAACACACATTATATGTATTATATTTTATGGCCGACATAGCTTTTTATTTCAAATATCATATTTTCTATGAGGTTGAGTGAGATGCATTTGACATTTGAACTAAAATATCATTTTGTCTAGTAGCCTTGAAACAACTACTCATAGGGATGTCGCCAGTCTTAAGAGTGTCTTTTACCTAAATGACCAAAACATGCTTCGCACAAATTTAACAACAAACAAACGTAATAATTAAAAATTCGCGATTGCCATTCCATTCTTTCATGTCTGATTTATCGAAGACTATGCTTTGTGAAACAAAATGTGTTTATTTAAACAAGATAATTGGAAACGAATGGTGAATTACCAATGGTAATTACCAATGGTATACCATTGGTATACCATATTCTATCCAATATTGTACAATGCACTTAAAAAAATGCAGTCAAATATCATTAAATTGTAAGTAACATTTTTAAGAATGAACAGCTGCAAAATTATTGTCAAATTATTTTTATGATGAAAAATTATAAAATTAAATTTAAAAAGGCTAAAGGAGTTCTAAGTATGTATAACCTGGCACTCCATATTATTGTCAACCATGCTTACGCCTAGATCCGGCCCTGATTATTAATTTTATTCTCACAAAAACAAACATTATTTTAACAAAAATGTAACTATCAATTTAAGGGCACTTTGAAACAAAAAATGCTGAGATGTACGATGTACTGTTTCATGAAACATTTTCCTGAACACCACTACTAAGTAGTTACTCTCTGAGTTACGAGGGAGTCCTCGCGACCTTGAATGCGGTCGCCTCTTGGTGTCGGCGAGTTACGCGATGCAGTTGAATGCACCCGACACCGACACCGACACCGTCACGCTGCAATATACCATACAACATCGAACATCGAATGTCGTACTCCAGTCTTACTCGTCCTTTTAGCTCTAAATGCAATGCGGCCATGTGAGACATCGCTATATCCGAGCCCAGCCCGCTACGGTTCCGCGAACACGGCCAGAAATAAATGAATGATGAGAACGAGAAACGTTTGTTTTACTTGTGTTTTGTCGAATGATCGAAGCGAGATGCAGGAGATTATCGAGTGAGTGTTTTATTGCACTTTCAAGGCTTTATTGATTAGTTATTTGGTTGTTTTGGTTTTTGGAGTGGACTGTTTCCTATGTGATTAAATTACTGTTAGGAATATGTGTTAATCACTGATTAATTAATTACTTCCGTACATTACTTTACTATTTATTAATATTTACACATTTACACTCTTTTATGGGCATTCATGAATTCTAACTAAAAATAGAAGGCACCACCGAACGTTAGAATTAGTCAAATCTATTTATTTATATCCATATTCTGTGTAAATGATACTTTACAGGTATTATAATAACTAAGTAAATAAGTTACTAAAAGGTTTATACCTGTAATACATTACAAGGCTCATTGAAGTGACATTACAGTTATATTCTGCTCAATTTTCCTGCCACCAACAACAACAATTTTAAAATAAAGTTAATTTATTTAAAAAAACGCTGTGAAGGTGGAAATAAAATTTTGTATGTACGCGGCTCGCTTGCAAATAATCTTTACTTGGCTCACTGGATTCAGGAGTTTCTCTCCTTTTTAAATTTTTACTTATAAAATTCAGTTATTTATATTTCGTTTAAAATGACCAGGTATTACATGGCCATGGCAGTAACAAGTAAGTTAAAAATATACCATTTTTAGTCCTCCATTTTAACCATATTAGCGCCACAATGTAGTTTGTTAGTTCTTATAGAAACTAAAAAATTTGCAAAATTTTTAAAATACTACTTACATTATGACGAGTTCTTTAAAAAAGCTTATTAGTAATCATACAAACATCTAAAATTTTAACGGTATGCACGGTATTACGGTATAGTTTATATTTATACCGATAATTCACAATATGTGAGGCTGCCACGCCCAAAAAAGGTAAAAAGCGTGATAGATGAAGTTCGTTTATCTATAAATTACTAAAGTAGGTAGGTATGCGTGTTTATATCGATTTTAACCAGACGGTGAAAAAATTATTTTTGCGTTATTGTATGACATAATAAAAATTTATATATCTACTGCTAGCAATGTCGAAAATTTAATGACAGTAATATTCCTGCATTCATAAAATGAAATATACATTCTCCTTTATTTTTTCACGTGGAGGGTGACAAATTAGGTCCAGAAACTTTTGCTTTATATTTTATGCAATATTTTAGTGTGAAAGTTGGATTTATTTTATCTAGTAGGTTTTGTAAAATTTTCAAAATTCCTTCGTTAACAGTAATCGCAGTATTTCATTAGAATTGAAATGTCAAAATATCTAATTAAACTGTATTTTGTAATAACGATACTGATTCGAATTCCTTCCCATGGTTATTATTATATGGTTTTCAAATTATATCATTTTTCTTCTTCATTTATCAAAGTTTCCATCAATGTTAAAGGCCTTAAAATTGCTTGTTTCGTCCATGAAGCTATTTAAGTGAAATGAAATTGCCCCATCTCCCTGACAATATTATTTGCAGGCAATCCGAGCACAGTTGTGAAAGAATTTTCATATACTGTAGTTCAGTACATAACGAGCATTCTTTATGCGACTGTACAAGTACATCATGATGTCTTTTGTATATTATATTCCGCCGTTGGAGATGCTCGAATATCTTTTTTCGTTTTGTCGATATAAAGCATTTGAGATTGTTACCCAGGTGATATTTCTCGTATTGTATGACATACTTTTGGTTTTCTTTTTCTTGTCTGACAGGGCGTGCAATTATCCTTTGACGAGGAAGACGAGGACTTGAGGATTATTTCTTTTTACTTGCTCTCAATATGATTTGAATAGACACGTTTATGTTTGTTGATCTTCTTAATATTCTTTTATACTTTAAAAATGATACAGAAACATTTTAAATTGACACTCTACGTTCTTTTAAAGATAAAATAAACTAAACTATATTCGTAAAATATTATGTTAATTTCTGGTTGAAAGTAATTGTGACGATCTGAAAATATTTTCTAACCGCTGCTTATACAAATCTGTTGAAGTAATCATAAATTATTTATTAAAATTTGATAAAATTTATATTAATAATTCAATTTTCAATCAATAAAGTTTCTAAATGTTACCTAATAGTAATTTACATTACGTGTGAGGTAGGTTTTATTTTACTCCGCTTCGCGTCGTACTTTAATAAAACCGAGTAATGTATAAATACCTAACGCACACATTATGTATTATATTTTGTGGCCGACATACCTATTTATTTAAAATATGCATTTGACATTTGCACAAAAATTTTCTTTTATTAAGTAGCCTTGAAAAACTGCTCTGAGATATCGCCTGTAAATTCCACATTTAAAATTAATCAGTTTTATTTATTTCAAACTCTGTTGAACAATAATTTTGTTATTTTAAAGTTACCTTAATATTTAATTTACGAACCATACATGCGGAAACAGTTATGACATGTGTAAAATCGTAACTACCTACAACCTACCATAAACGTCAACAATGTGTGATGTTTACAGTTCAGGTGGCTAAAAATGTATTTACATTTTTATGTTTGTTGTATTATTTTTGTGTACTATTCAAAATCAATTAATCGTAGAAAAAATGTTGTGTATACTTCTGGCTGAAAGTATGTTTGCTGACTTCGACTAGTTGCAGCTCTCGCTACGCCCGTGCTACAATCTTTAGCCTCAATTTGCTACTTTCAGCCCTTGGCATGTAAATAACTTTCGTTGTAGAATTATATATTGCCTCCTGGCTCTGACGAGTTACACGTTTGTTTCCAACTTCCTCCTTAATCAAAATATTTCCGAGAAGTTAATAAAGTTGCTTGTATTTATTTTCTTTTGTTTCCCATGACTCTTGATTCCTTTTGTGCAACACGATTGCAACAAATCAAGATATTCCGATTTGCGAGAACAAATGCTCTTCAAAAGAACATCGTACTCCAAGTATTTCTCAAGGTTTGCGGTTTGTGAATCCCTGAGATTCTCAAGGGTTATTAATGGTCGAGATCTGCTAGCTTTGATTACGAGGAGAAATAATTGACGAAGAAGAATTCATACTGACTTGATCATTCATTGTTGGTTGTGTAAACTCTGATTTTGTTTCAAAATTTGATTTGTGCTTACTAATATTTCAAAATCATTATAGCGCTCTTTCGAGCTTTTTAAATAAGGAGAATCAATTATCTATTTTTTATTTAATATAATGTTGTAGGTACTATCTTATAATAAAATAAGAACTAAAAAAATATATTTTGAAGTATTAATTGAAACGTTATTTCGTCAAATGCTACTAAATTTTAATGAACATTGTTGTATTTTCTACGATTTAGTCAACTTTTTTAGAAATTAACTATATTTTAGTGCAGAAGTGGAACGATTAATTAAAATTTAATTGTTTGTTATTTAATAAATCGTAGAACCGAAAACGGAACTTGAACCGCTTTTTTGAACACCAGTAACCGCGGTTCAATCCAAGAAGAAGTATGAAAACAAGAACCTGAAGCGTTATTTTGTGCGGATCTAAACTTAATAAAGATATATAAAAGTCAGTTTGGAATTCTAGATTGCCTCCTGGCTAACGTCATTTACAATTTCTCTATTTGACAGATTCCCCGCATTTTCCTCTGATGGCACGAGAATATTTCACCCCCTTTGTCGGGTACAACATAGTGGAAATGCCGCTTGTGTCGCTTTCCCGCTTTTCCTTCGTAACTATGTCACAATTTCCAAATGTCTGACGTCAGTGCCGTCAACTGTTTCACCCCTACGCTATTGACATCTACAAGAACAAGGGTTAGAGGTTAAACCTTGTTTAGAGTACGACTGATGCGATGTGACATCAAGCTTACGCCAACTTTGATACAATTAAAGGCATGCAAATTTGCTAGAAGATTTTCACCCTCGTGGCTTTTAAGACAAATTTAGAGATCGGGGTAAATAATTGTATGATTTCGTATGTAACAAATTAAGACGTAATTTGTCGATGAGAGGTACCAAATTAACCCAGAATCTTAAATTGTTTCAATTATCTTATTTTTCGAAAAATACAATAATAATTATTTTAATATTCTGAATCAAACTCTTATTGCCTTACGAAATAGAATGAAATGAAATTACCAGAGTTTAGAATAGTATATTATAAAAAGGGAGTAATTACTACTTTTTATAATTTACGCCACTTATTATATAGAAACTTTGAAATTTGAAGTATAAAAAAATCGGACTATCTAGAAACTTTCAAATTGTATTAAAATAACATTTGAGGTTATTGGTTTAAAGTTTATATACTTGTATGACATTTAACGTTGTCACAGTAGTACCAATTATAAACATAAAAGTTACCATTTACAGTGGGGTAAGATCCTTCATTACCGTACTGCTAGCAGAAGGGTTATAAACTTAAACCATGTTAACCTTCGTAAAGTATATACAAAATAAATAAAATAATGAACGATCATGAATTTTAAAGATAATTTTATGCAAAAGAATTGTTAGCTAAGTAACTTAAAAAGTTTATTTCTCGGTTTATTTAACATGGATATGGAGAAGAGACAAATAAGAGTAACCAAGTATTTTTTAAAGAGGGACACCCTCTCCATGGCTTCAGGAACATAGCCTATTAGCCAGAAACAATGTAATTATATATATTTCAATTTTTAGAAAATCACAATGCTCATGCTCTTCAGTGGGATTTGAACCCACAACCTCGCTGGCCGCTGGGACCACAGTGAGGCTAGATACGTTAGTCCGCGCGGCCATCGTAGCTGGCAACCAAGTATTTTTAAACCTTTATTTATAATGTGGAATGAACAGTAGGTATTACTAAATGGTATTTTTGATTAATTTTTTTATGCTATCCTTCAAATAACGTAGTAGGTATGTTGCTATTTCTTAGTCCTTTAAAGTCTCGTATATTTTTTATTGTAGAAAAGCTTTTGGAACAGAATTATTATTTAATTAAAAAATCAGAAAAAGTTGAACTGTTGGATTTTTCTTATAAATTAACATACTAAATGAATGAAGAATACAAAATATAGTTACTTGTAAACTTGTAATAGAAAGTATCTTTGCAGATCTCGACTAATTGTAGCTTCTAGCAATATCGGTCTAGAAAGAGCTATTTTTAACCATTAGTATACAAACAACTACTTTTGTACCTACTCTTACTTGCAATTTCTATTATCATTACTTAAAAATCAAACCATAGGTATTATAGACACCTACTTTTTATGAATTGGATTTCTGTTCTGATACCAATATTTTCTTATTAGAAGTTTTTGTTGTTCTTTTGTAGAAAACTTTAATTACAAATCATTCGGATCGTTGGTTCGGAAATATATCATCAAACATTTTCCAACAAATTTTTGTATCATGTGAAAAAATATCTAATAAAGTCATTAAAAATGTAGATGAAATTTTTTATACATACCATAAGTTATGAGAAGAATTTTTATTAAATTTTACATAAAACGGTCGAAAAACTTCGTAGTAATTATGTAAACCGTTCCATAAACATTTAATATTTACGTAGTCTAATGAAATTTTAATACGTTCTGTAATAAATTTTCATTTTGCTCATATCTCCATTCTCCGGACATTCAACTTTAATATCGAACTCGAATGCCACTCGCAGATTAAGATTATGAATCGCCTTTAAGAATTACCATTCGTCAAACCCCATTCGCTTATTCAATGCCATATTTGTGTTGAGTGTTTCTATTGTTCAAGCTGTAAACATTCTTTTCAAGCAAATATATATGAAGATTTTTAACGATTTAATAGAATTGCGGCTTGATAAAGTGAGTGAACTTACTTGTATTATTCTTTGTGCTGACTTTGGAACTAATGGGCAACCTGGAAATAAAAAATGTGCATTAGAATCGTAATTACAAGAAAGGAATATCAAACAATAAAAGCCATAAAACGGTTCCTGTTCTGTTATAGTATAACTAGTTTTAGTTCATGCAGTTTTCAAACTCAATGAGATGAGATATTAATAATAATAATATAATTGTGATAATAATTGCGAGCGATATTAATTTAATAAGGTTTATATATTATGTAGAAACTTGCTATATCTATACAACTATAAGTACCTATCTATAAAACCATAATTACATTATAAACTTGTGAACATTTTTGAATGTATACATGTGTGCCAAAATATTGATACAATTTGGTTCATTATTATTTTATAGAATAATGAATCTGTAAAATTTATAGATTTTCACAGAATTGGCCTATAAAAATCAGTAATAACTGCGTGAATATTACGACCCTCGATTGGTTACAGTTACACCAACAAAATAACATAATTTCAAACTAGGCAGAAAACACAATAAAAATAGGTTGGTACATTATTTGAATCAAATTTTCGAATAATAATTACTCTATAATGAAGGTATCGATACGGTATTTAAGTCATATTTACTTTGATTTATTTAGAGACGTTTATAAACGTTTTTCTTAACTAGTAGATTTCCCGTATTCATATAGTTCGAAAACTGCTACTTAAATTATTATAGTAGGTACCTATACAATTTTTAAAGATGAGAAATCATGAAAGATGAAAATTATTTTGTCTTTTATGCAAATTATTTTGATGATCGACGGTACATGAGAAATTGTGCTCTGATAAGCAATGCATTAACTTATTTGTTGAGTAATCTTTTAAATAATGTGATCTACTGTCATATAATCTTAATAGATTTTGACGGTCACCTGAAATAGTTTGTTCTTATATCTCGTGTAATGATAATTTTCAATTACCTATAGTGAGAATAATTATTCTAGAATATCTAATAAAAGAGCTAACATAGAATGCATGTAAATTAATTTCTGTTCAAGCTTCCTATATTTTATTTTCTTTGTAGGCAAGTGATATATTTAACTTCTAAACAGGGACTCGAACCTAACCGTAACTGGAATGAAAATCGGAACGAAACGCAGTTATTTTAGTGAACCGAGCACCAAACCTGAACCGTTGAAGAGCCGAACCAATGGCTGGAGACAGGTACGGAAGGGTTTAAAGCATGAATAAAATTTTTCTGTTGTTATGTTAAAATGCTATAAAAATTTATGAAAATTGTTGTATTATTACATACATATTAGCCTAAAGCTGGACGGAACAAATATTTACCTGGCACAGCTTTTTTGAAAAACGATTACTGCTTCATAAATAGCAAATATGAAATCCGGAACAAAGCCGAACACTATAGAAGTAAATTCAGTTAAGGAGAACCCAGCGCGAAGTACTTATTCTCGTCAGAAAGAAAGCCATAGATGATAAAAGAGATGATAAACATCAGCTTCAATATCTGTTATTCTCATGTTGACGTTCGTAGTGTTTTGCTTCGTGTAACGCTGTGAATTTTGTAATTGAGTTATATTTTAGTTTTCTTTGAAAATTAAGTGAAGTGCAGCGTAGCATATACTCGCTAGTTCCACTTTTCTAAAACGGACAGTACATGACAAGCTCTGCCTTCTCGCGCAGCTCAGGGTCCTAGATATTTGAATTTTACTCTAAAACACAGTGAACCGGTAACCGAACCTGATCCGTTATTTTGTGCGATTCAAGTCCCTGCTTCTAAATATAAATTACCCAATCACGCTCTTTCCCCAAGTTGGGTGTAGCAACCTGATACCTAAAAAACAAAGTAACACATGTTTGTCACGGCAGGTCAAGCATAATTTTATCTTCTTCCTTTCCCTATTCATAGGCACTCTTCTCGCGATTATTGCCCACTCCCTTCCCGAGGGGTAATTAAGCATAAGGATTATTAGATTATTTGGAGCAAACGCGGTGGTGAGCCCTTAATTAACATGTTCGTTATATCGGATACGAGATGCCAACGACCGAACCCAGAGTTGTAATGTCGATGTCCGGATGGTGCCAATGCCAAATGGAAAGTGGAAATGCGGGCCGGTCTGTTGAGAAGGATTTTCCGATTTGAGATAACCCCGTTGATAAGATAGGCTATTATAAATGAAGACTGATTACAGGGAGGGCTTCAATGATTACAGGAAATAGAAATAGAAGGAAGAGTTATGGGAGGCGTAAATGTGGCATGGCGTACGACGAAATCCTTTAAAATAGTATTCGAATTATGTTACATGCGTATTTAATATTTAAAAAAATGAGATGCTAATAAAAATTTAATAATAAGAATAAGATTCTTTATACGTATTGATTTATTAAATTTTGAAAAACATTTACCACTTTATTACTTTAATAGAACATATCAAATAACCGAGCTGTTTTGTTAACTATTTTAATGATAGGTGCACAAAGGTATTATAAGTATAATTTGACAAATAATCAGATACCTGATTATAGTAGTTTTTTTAAAGATTTCTTTAAAGATAATTAGATTCTCCTTAATTTTGAGTAAAAACTCGGTAAAAACTTATCTAAATTTACTGAATTAATCAATAGATTTTATATCCTGTTTACCTCTTATACTTTACATTAAATTAATTAACTAATTAATTTTTTTAAATGATCAACAGGTTTAAACAAAAAGCATAATACTGAGCATTGAAATGTGTGCAATGAAATAGTTATTTATGTAAGAAGTAATACGCAAATTAGAGTTTTAGAGAACGCATTTGTGTAACAAGGCGCAAGCCGAGTCCTTAAATTAGATGAGCCTGCCCTCATATAACTCAGTTTGTGTACGTGTTTCATTTTTTTTTAGTGATATGCTCTCCAAATATGTTTAGAAACTATAGGAACTTATTCTAAACTATACGCAAATTTAAAATAAAATTTCGAATATCGTAGGCGATAAACAATGAGAACCAGTAAAAATAATCCTATATATAAATTGTAAATAAAAATAACAGATAACATTGCCTAAGTAACGTTTTATTAAAGGACAGGATCCGATAAAATATTATTTTGCGGACTCCAAACAATTACCAAAATAACGATTTTAGAGAGAAATTGTTCAATGAAAATAAGGAAACATTATAACCAAAACGTCTAATTTTAAATAAATGTGTACAGAACTAAAACCTTAAGTCCGGTTCACTCAAGGATTCTTTGAGGATTCTTTCATGCTTCTAAGTTTTAGAAAAAATAATCCTAGTGTGACTTGCCTGTCAAACTGCGGCGCCGCTACAAAGAATTTCTAATTCATTGATAAGCTTCAAACCAGTGATTTTTTTTCAAGATTCAGAAGCATGAAATAATCCTCAAATAATCTTGTGTGAATAGGGCTTATAAACTTTTATAAATAAAAGTCCTACATAATGACAATTATTATTGTTGAAGAAATTACAATTTACCGGAAAACTTTATAACTGTTAAAATGGGAGGAAATATAGAATCCTCTGGGATGAAATAGAATGGCACCAAGTATCCCGTTCCTAGTGGGTCACTCGTGATATCGTCTGGGATTAAGTCTAATAGCGCGGGCAATCAACTGGACGTAAGATAAAATTAGATTCTCCCGGCTTAGGATCAACAAGAATTTATTTAATTCCTGTTTAATGGTGGTCCTTTTAGTAGGATTACTTGAAGATTCTCATTAAAACTGTGATGAGTTAAACACTGACAATAATTAGTTTTGTTTTTGATATTTTTAGAACAAATTGCGTTGCAGAAAATTAATTTTCTCCGTGCGGGTAGGATGCAAAACCCCGCATTCTGGACAGAGCATCATGTAAGGATATTAAACATCAGACGTGAGTTTGTGGTGCCTCCACGGCTATGATGAGATGCTATCAACATAAAATTATATTTATCTTTAATCTTGTATGAAACTGAGAGACATGGCCGTACACGCTTTAAAAAGATTTAAATAATCATTTTCTAAAACATTATGTTGTCAGTTACACGTTCTTTTGCACGTCGTATCTTTTCATTTTTTCTTTGTGCGTACCGAACGTGATATGAAACTCAAAGTAATTGAATTCTTGGCCAAGATCAAGGACATCTTTTTGCAGTTTTTAGAACTCTGGAAGATTTTTGTATTTTATTTTTAAAACTAAAATAAAATGATAGATTTTGCCATTGGGATGAAACAAGAGATCAGTTCAATGGTGACTTGTGTGTGCATCTGAATGTCCAAACTACCTGAAATATTATTACCAGTCAACATAATTTGCATCCCAAGTATAGAGTAATAGATAAAATTATACATATTTTTATACCGACTGTGATTGTGATTCTGATGACTCAAGTTCGAATCTGGTCAAGTACACTGTATACATAAATTTCTGTTTGTATTGAAACTTTGTTGCCTAGCAATTTGAAAAGAAGATTTGTTTAATTGTTTTACGGTGTCGTGAATTTTTCGAGTCGAATTGCTGCCAGGTTACAATGTTGTGATGCCAAAAAGAATTTTATTCGGAGGAAATAAAATGCTCGAGTGTAATTCAACGAGATAATGTAACAACTCTTTTGGTTCTTCTTCACAAATATTATTTATTAGTATTATATTAGTTATTTGTACAATATGTCACAATATGTGAGGCTGGCAGCATAATGGTCGGACACCATTATCTATCTTTATTACATTTGTTTTGTTTTCTCAAGTACTTTTGAATCCCGGAAAGTTGTGATTTGATGTCATCACTTACTAGTCTACTGTGGTGCAAATAGCAAATAAAAATTCAAGCAGTTTCGTTGCAAACAATAAGCGTAGAATTTTCAAGTAGGTACAACCACTAACCTAGGCATTATTTATTTCTATTTAAAGTTGAATGAACTATTGTGGAATGGAATAAATTATTCGCTTACGGTTCTACGAGTTTTGAAGAATAATAAATTTTATTCTTTTGTATGTGTTTAACCTGTTCCTTTCTTCTAAATTATGATTTTAACAAGACAATGACTGCTATTCACAGCATGAACTACTAAGATTGACAAATTAAAGCATTCAAGCATTTGATTCTGTTGCAAATTTTTTTACAACAATAAGTATTAATTCAGAAAATGCTGAAGTTATAGTCAAATACATAAGAAAAAAATTACAGCACATGAATGAAGAATACAACAGCTTTGAAGCTGACCCTTGGTGCATTAAGTATTGCTTTGATGCCGCTTTCAAAGATCGTCGCATGGATTGAGATTATGATTGCACCAAGACGAATTGATCTAGAAATGGTTGGATTCCACTATAGACTATAATAACTTATATACCTTATTTCATGTCAGAAAAAAAGCAGTTGGTACTGCGAATACAGTCCGTTTTACACTCACACATTTTATTAGTCCAAAATTTGGCCCGAATTTAACAAAGTTATATTTTGTGAATTAAGCTGTCATCTATAGAATAATGTAGTACTTAAATGTAACTATGAAATTCAAAACAAAATAGGTATAATGTTAACGGAAATGAAAATATTTGCTGGTCTACATCTCGCCCAATCAAATTGAGTATATCATCGCCCTATCTTATCCTACGCCTTTTTCTTAGATGAAATGAAGTATAGTCATCTACCATTCTGTAATTAGGAGTTAAACCTGTTGAATGATTGCCATCAAAATAAATTATAGTTATTAGAATGCAAAATTTTGTAGAATAATAAATTATCGTAAAAAATTAATAATACAGAAGTTTAAAAAGCAGCCAATGTTATGCACATGTTGTGTCGTGTGTGGCAATGAATCTTCGTTGTGATTCAAATCATGGCAATTCAATTAGTCTGCAAATCGAGTTACCACGAAAATTAGATTATCTATTTGTGTGAAATCGTTTTCGAAAAACCGTGTCATCACATCAATTTTCTATTCCCACGAGATTCTGCCGCCCGTTTAACTAATGCCGCTGCCCGCGTCCATAAGATCGATAGTGTTTTTTCTCACAGCCTGATGCTCGTGAATTTCGCAAGCTTCAAGCTTCAAGCTCTGCTTCATTGAGCTTGCGCGCTCAGTTGTTATCTGCGGCACACACGTGGAAAACGCGGAGTCGGCTGTGAAAAACTACCAAGGTTTTGTTATTTTTAATCGTTTCCCGATCGCAATATATTGCTGATTAATGGGACGATGCTTGAAAGTAGACGAAACAATAAAAGCGAAATTGTGCCGCCGATATTGGGGCATTTATTAAGATAGCGCTGTGAGGCATAAAGTTATCAATAAACGGTTATTAATAAAAAACATCAAAGTTATTGTCTTTATTAAAGTGAAAACGTGCCGCTACCGAAATTGACAATAAGTTACAATTTTGTGCCCGACATTCTAACCTCTAATAATAAATAATATAATATTTCATATTGTATTCTGTTGAGTTGTATTTATTGAAGAAAGTTGATAAAATATTAGCTTTTAAATTAAAGTCGTCTTCACTTTTTTGTTACTGAAAATTATAGATAATGCCACTTTGTTAATGATTAGATCAAAGATATAGGTAGTTGAAATCAAATTTGTTTATAAATATATATTGTCATTATAATGAGTTACTTTACTACTCCAAAAAAACTTTTATAATATTTTAAACGAAACTTTTATCTAGCAGAAAACATAGTCAAAACATTGATTCCGCATGCTATTCTATGGCGTTTATTGTTTTTTTCAACATAAAAATAACAAATAAATTATGTTTGAGGAGAAAAAATAATTTTGGAACCCATATTTGTTTTCGCGCGCCACTGTATAGCTTTTATTTTTAAGTGAATTAACTTCAAATTTTAATATGTTGTCAACAAAACTTAAACAATAACAAAAATTGTCAAAAGTCAAATGAAAATATTTTGATTTCTAAGCAAAATTTTAAAATTCTACATCGACCATTTTGTAGATTGTATCTTCAACAATATTTTTAGATTAATATTTTATATTTAACAAAACAATAAACACGGCAGAGGATCAAATATCTCGCAAAACGTTGTTACCTAGTACTAAAAAATTATTCGACTGAATTAGTCCTTCTAGATATCGGGCCGAAATTCCACCGGTTTCATTGACCGATTTTACTTGTGGTGATTAAATGCAAACCTACACGACATCAACAGGTTATAGTCAGTGAACTGTATACGTATCTGGAAAGGACACGCGCGTTACAGTCGTTGAGGCAAGTTTGTATTTAAAAACGGGACGTATTTTGCCCATGTTCTACATGAGTTAGACAGTGATAAAGGTACTTCCCAAATGCTATACGCCATAAGTCTGTTTCTATCTCAACTTGCCTCACTGCTGCTGTTTTGTAGTGCGCTACGGCTCCCTTCCAGGTACGTAGTATCGAGTTCACTGGTTATAGTAGATTCCCAACGATTCAGCACAGTTGTATTTTTATGTTATTTTACTCAGTTTTCCTACAATAATTGATTATTGGAAATATTTTATTAAAATTCTTTGTTCCGAAAGTCATAACGCTACCACTAGGACTAAGTCATAACATTTGCTAAAATATTTAGATATTGTCAATTATTTAATCCTAGCTTAAAGTTAAGTTTTGTTGATGCAACTAAACTACTAGCGGAAATTGCCAATGAATTAAAGATGCTCCCAGTGATTAAGGGATGCAGAAGAACTTGATTAGCAATTATGAGAACCGGAAATTATTTAATTAATAACAACACATTGGAGTTTATATTTAATAAAGATTCATTACTCTCCCAGGAAGGATGTTAGAAATAATAGTATTTACAAACATTTTATAGAAAGCAAAAACAGAGACTACCTTCCTCGCTTGGTTAAAACTACAAAATGAATAAAGATTAGCGAATTAAAGAAAGCTATTCATTTTCCAAGTAAATTTGCAATTTGTATACAGTTCCCAGCGGTAGCAAACAAATTATTATTTGCAATCAAATCGATCACAGTTATAATGATTTCCTGCATATAATTACATTGATACTAGACCTTAGACTGTTGTTAGATGTTGAAGAGATACAACAATTATGTAAATTTCTTTTCAAATTACATTTTCTACAATGAAGGATGAATTTACCTATGAATTGTTAGGTACTAGACGTACAATTATTGTTTTCATTATTTTGTTGACAGAAAACCGTTACAAAATTATGTGAAATCAAATTAACATCAGCATCTGTTGTACTTTAATTAGTTCATGTCGGAATGTAATTTTAAGTCAAATGTTGTGAACAATATAATTTAGCATACATAGGTATAGCACGAGTAATATTCGCAAGCACAAGGTACATGAGTGTATAAAATACAACCAGAAAAATCATCTACTTATCTATGAATACGAATGGTATTCAAGAGATTATTCATTGAATCAGTTTTAAATTAAAATGCTGAAAAATGCTGCAATCCATGAGTTCAGAAAACAAATAAATTTTTATTCAATTAAAACGTCAACGTAAAATGTGTTTATGTATATATTTTGGTGTTTCTTTTTAATTAAAAATAGATAAATATTCTAGAATCTTAAAGAAATACCAGAGATAGAAATTGTGCATTAAAAATGGAAACTAAGGTTATAATAAAAATGATAATTTATTAAAGTTACCTAAAAGTACTATAATAAGCAAGTCTACTGATTTTGATTGGCTGTAAAATACAAAATTCTACATTTTTGACAGATGACAGAGGATGTGAATAATAAGAATGTTTTTTTTTGAATTTCTAAAAATTAACTATTCTTGAAATTTTATATGAGATAGACTAAATTGAATTCCTTGCGCCGAATTATATATATATATATATATATATATATATATATATATATATATATATATATATATATATATATATATATATATATATATATATAGGTTACAAATTTTCAGCCCAAAATTGCGGCTGGTACAATTTATATTTTTACTAAGGGGTACCTATTGCGATTTTCTCTAATATCAAAAAGTGTTTGTTAAAGATAAAAAGATTCTTCATTTAATTATCCAGATTATTTAATTGGCATATGCATGAAATTATTGAAAAGTAACAATAAATGAAAAGTTAACACTAATTAACACTAATAACAACACTAATGCGAGTCAAATGAATTTGGTTTGTATGTGAAACTGGAAGTTTAAAGTAAAAACGTGTAGGTACTACATAAATTTGATAGATTAAGTTATTTTTAGAAACATATAAACCTTCATATCAATTAAAAAAGTAACAAGATTGTATATCATAAGTTTAATATGATACCTGTTTGTTAATGGTAACATTAAACCATATTTTATTCATGTATACACACATATTTTTCAGTACCACTTAAAGTAAAATAAAATAAAAATCCTAAACGCATTTGCGTGTTGCTAATAACAAGCTTACTAAAAATTCTCTAGTCAAGTACTAGGTTTTTAGACTTCATGTTTATATTCATCTCTACTTACTATAATTTAGCAAAAGTGCTCTAATAATTGTAATTTTTACTTATGAAAATTCAAACGTTAACATTAGCATAATTAACACATTATTCAGTGCAGTAGGCATCACAAGCGCAACGGAGCGGCACTTAGTAAATTTAAATACAAAGGAATTCCTTGTAAGGTCGATTACTACTTCTACAGGGTCGAATAACGAATATTATTGCTACGAAACATGCAATTGTATTGTTACAGTTTCTATAGCACAGTAGAGTTGAGATATTCAATTACTGTTTTCAGCACATTTCTTTTGAGAAGTAATAGAAGTGGAAAATCATTGTTATTATCTTCAATGGGCGCCACAAGAAGCCGAGATCATTATGAACTATATTTTTGTTACATTATTTTTGAATGAAATCATTTTACAATATTTGAAAGCCTATAAAAATGTTATTTAATTATTTGGTTCATTAGTGCATTATAATTTGTAATTTTGTTTACTTATTTAAGTCTTTCTATTTGACTGGATCTATGGGTATAGTGTCGGGTGAAGTTGGCACCCCCATGTTGGAATTTCAAAACGAAAACTATTGCATAATTTTGCCAAAGTTATGCCCAGTTTTGCCCAATAGTCATTTCGTTTTGCCCAGCCACCGTTAACCCATGAGTCAATAATCGAATTTCTATGGTGTGGCACCCCCATAATGCGACTTCGAAAAAATGACTATGCCAAAGTTTTGCCCAAGTTATACCTAGTTTTGCCCAAGTTATACCTAGTTTTGCCCAAGTTATACCTAGTTTTGCCCAGTAGTTTTGACATAAACTAATCTATGCTAACTAAACCCTTCTTGAGTCCAACAGTACTTCGTTTTTTGACATAAACTAGTTTATGCTAACAAAACCCTTCTTGAGTCCAACAGAACTCCGTTTTTTTGACATAAACTAATCTATGCTAACAAAACCCTTCTTGAGTGCAACAGAACTCTGTTTGTTAGCATAAATTAGTTTATGTCAAAAAAAACGGAGTTCTGTTGCACTCAAGAAGGGATTTGTTAGCATAGATTAGTTTATGTCAAAAAAACGGAGTTCTGTTGGACTCAAGAAGGGTTTTGTCAGCATAAATTAGTTTATGTCAAAAAATGGAGTTCTGTTGGACTCAAGAAGGGTTTTGTTAGCATAGATTAGTTTATGTCAAAACTACTGGGCAAAACTGGGTATAACTTGGGCAAAACTTTGGCATATGTCATTTTTTCGAAGTCGCATTATGAGGGTGCAACACCATAGAAATTCGATTATTGACTCATGGGTTTACGGTGGCTGGGCAAAACAAAATGACTATTGGGCAAAATTGGGCATAACTTGGGCAAAATTATGCAATAGTTTTCGTTTTGAAATTCCATAATGGGGGTGCCAACTTCACACGGGTTGGTAATAGACGTATTGATTAATTCATCTTTGACGTAAATCTGTTTATCCTGATCAGAAAGTAACATGGCATGTGGCATGAAATATCTATTCCGCCTTTTACCCAAGTTAGATGTGCCAGGTCTCATTTATGTACTCATTTATACTCGTAGATATATAATTTATAGTGCATGTGTGCGAATACCAGCCGTCAACTCACGGGTACTCTTGTTTGTTCCTGACGAAAAATTCTTTAATACTTCTGAATTCAGAGAAAAGTGATCCTTCAATGAGTCTTGCAAAAGAAGAATGTCTAATTCCTTGATAGCTTCAAACCAGTGAATTTTTTTCCAGTCTTCAGAAGCATGAAAGAATTCTCAAAGAATCCTTGTGATGTGTACAGGGCATTAGGGAGATTTATGTTTCACGTGATAATTATGCTTGTGTTATGTGATAGTTGCAGAGGTCGTGGGTTCGAATCTCGGTCAGGCCAGGATATTCTCACGGCCTTGGATCTGTAGCCACTCCCGTTGGTATCTAATTAAATTGGCAACCCCTAGATATCGGGCACCAGTTATTACCTACAAGAATCAGAACACTTTTGCAAGTTCACTTATTTTATTCCTATCAAGTTTATTATTTTTTTTTAGTAATATAGAACGTCCTTGCTAGCTTTTTGTACATGTTAGCAAAAAGGTAATAATAATAAATAATTCATTTGATACGTACTTGTGCTTCAAAGATGTTTGAAATATGAAAAGTTATTGCAAATACGTGAGGTGTTAAGTATAAGTTTATACATTTTACTCGCGTTTCACAAAATGAGAAGTTATGTATAAAATGTTACAAAATATCCTTTTTGATGAGCACTAGAAATGTAAAGAATTTCATGCAATATCACAGGTATACAAATACCATTTTTACTGCGCGCATATTAAATTTTTATCTCCACAATATAAAACAGAATACATAATGTAATTTTGTAACAAAATTCGGGCAATTGAAAAATAAGTGCTCCAGTATTACTATCTCTTCACAGTTGACTTCTTTTTAAACAGTTATAACTGCAAAATTTCGTCATAAATTTGGGCGCAATCGTTTCATTCAGTGAGGAAGCTAAGTGTTTCGTCCCACGCCTATGAATGGAACGAAACGAATGGATGACTAGGAGAAAGAATGCGGGTTTTTTACTGTTATACCGACAGTGATAATAACACACAGACTCTGACTGTAAGAATTCTTGTAAGTTGTCCCAGTGTTATGAGTTTGACACAAATTGCCTGGGAGACGATGAAGGTGTATATTGTTTGTAGAATGACGTTATCCGGAACAGTTACTGTGCCATTGGACTGGCGAATGATCGTTATGAAATTGAGACAAATGCCGTTATTAGCTCATGTTTGCTAAATGACACGAAATTAGCAAAAAATCAATATTTTGCGAACTTTAATTTTAAATTGTTATACAGTTTCTATAGCACTGTAGAGTCGAGAGATTCAATTACTGTTCTCATCACATTTCTTTTGAGAAGTAATAGAACTGGAAAATCATTGTCATTATTATCTTCAATGAACGGTACAAGAAGCGAAATCATTACGAACTAGGTATATTTTTGTTGCATTATTTTTCAACGAAACCATTTTACATTGTTTGAAAGTTTATAAATTTTATTTAATTATTTCATCATATGCTTCTTCTAAATTTGTTTATTATTTATCTTTATTATACGGAACAGTTTCTGAGCCACTGGAATGGCGAATGATCGTAACGAGATTGAGACAAAATGCCGTTATAGCTCGTGTTTGCTAAGTGACACGAACTTAGCAGTCAATATTTTGCGAACTATGACGTGATACTTTTACTTTACTTAACTGTTTTACTTTATAGCCCATTTTATTTACATTTATTTACGTTTCCTGTTTTGGTAACCGTTATAGGTACTTACAAATTTTGAGTACTATAGAGAATTGTGGAACGCAAATGGGTATTTTGCTCGAAATTTTAACAAATAAATTTTAATGATAAAGAGCAAACAAGAATTTTTGTAGGTCGTTTAAATATTACCACACCATTATTACTTCCTTGTACGAAGTAAGGAAGTATTGTAATCGCGAAAAATTTCGGTTCTCAGATTTTGACGGAAATATCCGTTTTGACCTTTTCTGAATCCATTATGACTAGTTTCGTCGTGACGTCTGTACGTACGTGCGTACGTGCGTACGTGCGTACGTGCGTACGGACGTATGTGTGTCGCATAACTCAAATACGGTTAGACGTAGAAAGCTGAAATTTTGTATTTAGGACTGTTATAGCATCTAGTTGTGCACCTCCTATTTTTGGTTTCAGTCTACAAACCGGAAGTAGTACTTTTTAAAAATATTTTGATAAATAATGAATTTTAGACAATTTTTTTTATTTTAAATGAAAGATTATGTGATTATTATCTACAATCGGTATTTTATAAAAATTTTCTGTATCTTCTATCATTTAAGAATAATTAAAGTATATAATTATAATTTAGTATTTCGGTATCTTGTACTCCATGATCGTTTAACATTTGTTACTACGTAAAATTTAAATGATTATGACATGACAGTGACAATAGTAAAATATGCTTTATATCTTCTTCTGCAGTTTAAATAAAATGACTAAAATATATTTGTGAGTATACTAGTATAATAAGTTAAAAGAATTTTTAATATTATTTTACATTTTAGTTATTAAGAAAAGTATGAACACACAAGGCGTACAAGGAAGTCATGTGGTGTCCACGTCAGATTTTTTTTTTTTACAAAATACTTGAACCAAATATAGCATTTTTAAACCTATTATAAATAAATTTTACGGTTTTTAATCAGAGATTAAAAATTTTCCAACTTGATTTACTTCTAAAATAATAGGTACAAGATTCCTAAAGAAAAATGTTTTTAGTATAAAGAGAGATATGAATGATAATGGCATTTGCTTTTGTTTCAAGTACGAGTATAAGCATTTTTGTGTAAAAATATATGCAACACAGATAAATAGCAATAAATATTTGCTTTTCGAAATACTATTATTTATTTAGGTATATTCCTCAAAGTTTGCAACAAGTAATATTTTTAATTTAACATATCTACCTAATCAATATAAAAACATTATGAAGACACAATGAATAACTTATTCACATTTTGATGAAATATTTTACCAGACATTACCGTAAAAATAACTTTTTTGATGGTATTATGTCATTGTTAAGGCCATTTAGGGATTGTTACGAATACTATGGAAAAAATATAAAAAGTAAAATCTCTTCTTGGACTAATACAAAAAATGTTTGTTGTCAAAACAAAATAAATTGGTCGCAAATTGGTATGTTTACATTTTAATTGTTGCGTAATATGAGGATATGTTAATTTTAATGAAATTACATCTATATAAGCAGTTAGCGAAAATATATTGTTTCATTCATACAAAAAATGTTTGTTTGAGACTCGTAAGATCTTTGCTTGTTGTCCGGCAACCGTCTTACTCGTTCCAAAACCATACATTTTTTGTATTAATGAAACAAATAACTTGTATAAGAATCATGATTAGTTTTCATGATTTCCATTCTTTAAAAACTGACTACTATCCTAATTTCACAACAGGTATTTTTAACATACGCCAGTAGAAATTGTGATAATATATTATCTTGATATTTCCTAATGTTTTGATCAATATTAGTTCTCTTATTATACAACCTCTTGTAAATCGAAAACTTCCTCTTTTCCTCTAGTAATTTGTAATGTAACAGTTCATCCATTCTCACAACAATCTCGTTCCTTCCTTATTAGACAGTGCAAAAAACCAAATTCCATTACTGATCAGGTCTAGGTTAAAGATCATCATCAACCTCATTAGGCAAACAAAATAACACAAAGTGTTTTTGCTGATACCGGGTGCATGAGATGTTACGAGCGTTGAGAAAACCTCTCCTTGCCTATGTTTCTAATAGGATATTACCCGAGCTACTTCCCTGTGATTTAGTGCCAGCGCAAGACATAATAACAAGAAAATTGATGGTTACAGATCTAAATCGAATTGAAAAGATGCTGTATTGCGTGAGCACAAACCGTAGATCAGGTTGATCAAACAAGTAATGATGCCGAGGACTCTAATTTTTTTGTTTCATTAAAACTGAACCTGCGTGAATTTTGCTGATAACCAGGTTCAATATTATTTTTTAGCTAGTTATGACTATATTTTTATATTTATGATAATCACTCAACAATTACAGAATGGTTGATTTTATTTTAGTGGATTCCAACCACTCGGATCAAGTGGTCGGTTGCTGAGATCTAACAGGGGATCGCTTGCATGCAAACAAATTTGATGAGACAGCTGTCAGAAATATTATTCCAAATGTTTTAAACAATCTATAGCATTAAAATAATCAAATTTTATTATTTTCTCAATAAAGATGTCTTTCACAATTTGCAATCAATAGGTAATTGTATAGTCGATACTTAGTAGGTATGAAAGTGTGATGTAGGTAAGGTACCTACAAAAAATCAAGTAAATGAATATAAAGTATGCAAATTTTTATAAATTGTTTTATTTGGGTTTTTCTACGACGTTGTTGTTGTTGTTGCTAAAAAAATAAAATTTCAAAATTGCTTAAAATTAGAGTTTTTTGTTCTTAATTTAAATTTAGTATTCAGGATTGTTACTAGCTACTAGCTACATCGGTATTAATTTGAATTCTGGGCAGTTTCTAGATTCATTAATTTGTAGCATAAACTTTTTTAGGTTTTTTAGAGATCTTGGCGTTATTTTATGCATGTATTTATGTATGTACCTAACATTTATCTTGTAATGACTAATGAGCCTCTGTTTAAGGTTTTTCGGGTGGTTTTCCCTTAAAAGTCAGACAAATATTAGAGGTCTCAATTTTTATATTTTTAGATCATTGTATGGCAATCATGTATTATAAATAATGACTTGCGTACCTGACGAAGAGAACACAGTTCTCGAAACGTCGTAAAAATAAATAAATATAACAAAACTAAAACCAAATAAAATAATTTATTAATAATTATGAGTTCTATCAATCTATACAAATTTTATTTATTGTTATTAATGCATCTTATCAAAACTACTTACTTTTCCAATCTAAATAAGTAATTTGTAAGCAAACCTCCAGAAAATTTTTTGTTTAAAGCCATTATGACAAGGAAAAACAATAAAATTGAGATAATAAAAGCATTTTTGATGTGTAACTTAATTCTAATATAAAGTAGATGATAAGTGCAATGTTTTACGCTGTACCTATTTAGTTTTTTACTCAATGTAAATAACGCCATAAATCGACTTATCGCCGTCCTCATAGGTGCAAGTTTACACTATCAAATATCATTTCCTCGCGGGTATAAATGACAAAACCACGTCGCTAAATAACTAAAGCAAACAAAACTGTTTAGCAGTAACATAATACCTCGCTGCAGTTTATGATTCAGCGTGCGCAATGCTTTAATTCCAAAACCTCCAGTGCAATTACACAGAGCCATTGTTGGGAAAAACAAAACAATGAAACAGATCCTGTAATTCCTAATATTCGCTTTCCGCATTTTGGTAAAATGATTAAATTCCTCGAGACGTCGAGTTGTGCAGCTGCAGAAGAATTAAATAATTTACTGAGCTTTTCTTGTATATTTATTTCTTTTTGCATAATATTGTGGACAGGAGGAAGAACAGTAGGATAGTTTTTCTAAACATCATATTTTATTTCAACATTTCTTCTCTGCATTCATTAACTTTACAGTGGTTATCAGGCAAAACCAGTTAAATTTGGGATAAATGCAAATTTTAGAGGTTGAAAATACAAGGTCAATAAAAATACTGTTGAAACTCCTAGAAAATTTATTATTTATGATAATTTTTTTTTTATTTACTTTAATTGTATTCCTGAATTTTTGGCAAAGAAATATTTTCATTAGTATACGTTACTTATCAGAAATTCAAATATCCAAATTTTAGTCAAATTTTCAAGTATTAAAAGTGAGATACTAAATTTAAACAAAGAAGTAAAAAATTATAAAAATTCTATCAAATAGTCGTGACGTCAACAGCGCCAACTATCGGCAAATGATGTGTTTACTAATCCCATAAAAGTTTGCATTAATACTTAAATAATAATTTAATAAGTATAAAAACCTTTAAAAATATCAGAAAATTGTATTGCCAAGTTAATTGTATCTCAACTTGGAATGGTAACCGTTTCGAGTCAAGCCTTGAAAATTCCACACATAACCCGGATTCGAACTCTCGACCTTTGTAACCAGAGTTAAGCACTTTACCACTGTGCTCGACAGTGCTATTATATCTCCTCGTTTTGTACATAATGATGTTAAAATAATTTTAAATTCCTGGGTAAAACTGTCTGAACTAGTTTTGCTTGAAATCAGGTTTGTCTTTTACGTGTACAAAAAATTAATATGACAGCATTAAAACTGTAGGTAATGAAAATATCATGAAATAAACATGCACAAATATAAAATTAATATAATCATAAAACGACAATACATCGTTGTTAGTTGTTAACAACAAATAATAAGAGATTAATAACGAACATAAAATCACGAATAGTTCAATGGAATTCAACATAATAATAAACTGTACTAATAAGTGGTTTAACATATTTATAGTAAAATTGCCATATAGCGAAAATGAGCACAGCATACTACTTTAAAAATTAAAAAACTAGGTACTTCTTCTTGCTACTATAACTTAGGTATCATTATTTGAGGAGAAACTCAGTATAAATAAAACTCAGTATGAGGGAAAAACTAGAGGAATTCATTTATTGCTTAATTTTCAAGATTTGAATGTCTTATATTGGAATAATGCAATTGACGGGAGCCTGAGCCGACTCTGGCGCAATCTACGGCATGAAGACGTAAAAACAAATTGGGTTTCGTCTTCGTCTAAGACCATTCCTCTCGAATAGAAGTAATAAAGTTTATTTGCATGTCTGTAATATGACGGGGGAGAAGCGAAAACCGCGAATTTCTCATCGTTTTGTTGCGTCGTTGTCGTGCAATTTCCACGCGGCATAATGAAGGTGTCCCTACATTTTCATGAAGTCGCCGGAAAGTTATTTGTCTTCCGCAGAATGAATGGTTTCACTGACATTGAAAGAGAAAAATTACTCTCTTTTATTACGAGCATAGAAAGCAATGGAAGAATCGTTCTGCAACTTGGAATAACTGTTTTCCAAACAGACCATAAACTGAGGAATTATGTTTACTAAGCAAGTTATGTTGTATTCCAAATGTTTGTGTTTGCTTATCGGTTAAATAAGTAAGTGAAATAAGTGGAATGAATATCACATTATTGAAACTGAATTTACTTATTTGTTTCCACGTGGATATCAATAAATTGAAGAATAACAAATTCAGAAATTTAGTAGATTCCGTTTAGTTACTCCGAAAATTAGTAGTAGACAAGACATATTTATCTGAACTGAAGTATTAAATTAATCAAATTGAACTCACTGATGCATTCATCAATAGATAAAATTGGTTAAAAGGAGATGCATTTTGATGCATTTACAGAGAAAAGTATAGTTATCTTTCATATTACCAACCAAGGTTATAGAAAAGTTAAAATAACTCGAGTTGTTGGAAGACTGTCGCTTGTAAGTTTACTTTAATAAGTACAATGAGTACATACTATGTATATGGTTAATAATAATTACTTATTGGAGTACTACAAATTGTGGATGTTGTATTGTATACAGTTCTGTGAAATTATTGATATTATTACACAAAATTGGACAGGTTGATAGGTATATCTTTTTGAACTAAATTTGGAAGCACTGCTATAGTACAATATTAAAAAGTGTAAGTTATGTCGTTTTTATTAAAAGGGAAAAACGATTTCCTTTTTATTGTAAATTTATATTTTAGTAATTATTCTGAAATCATTGCGGCAATGGGCTACTTGCATGATTTTTTTATTGAATATTTTTTTATTTTTACAAAGTTTTTATTAACAAGCCAAAAAAAAAATGAAAATTGATTAATATGTGGTGTGACGTAGAAAGCTGCCATATGTCCAATACAAAATAGTGACGTCCCAGCAAAATTTCTGAATTTACTAAGAAACATTTTAAAATAAAATTGGTATTTTTACCAATGTTTTAGACCTAACATTAGGTTCATAGTGTTAAAATCTCATTTTCATTTCCATCATGTACCCCATTAAAGGAATGAAAACAATAACTGACTCTACTTTTTATAGGTATAGCGAGAATACTTATTATGTAGAAAAATTCATGTGAAACACGTTGCAGTCTACAAATTTCTATTGAATTTGCTGAAAGGATTTAAAATCATCTTCTGTTTTGTTTAGCCAAGAAAGTACAAACCCTTGTCTTGCGTATATCACATTTGCTCATGAAACTTAGTTACCTTTTTACGTACCTTACACACCAACATAAAATTAAGTTAAGTTTTAAAAGCATCCAAATAAAAAACCTTAATATTTATGGGTTTTCTGAATGAACAAAGATATTTTATGGACGTTTAAAATTTTGCTTTTTGGTTTTATAAGCCATTTGATAATTAATAGCGCATGAAGACAATTAAAATATAAGTTATTACTTTATATGCCCATAACTTTATATTTTGTAATAAAGATAATGATGTTTTACTAGTATAGTCATTAAAAATTAATATTTTTTCTGATTTAAATAACCTTTAATAAGCAAAGTGTTTACGATTATCATATGGTACAATCGCCATCAACATCTTACAGTTATTCTAAAGAGCAATTCAATTAAGTCTTACAATCAGCGAATAATTTTAATATGTGTAGCACCATCTGTTGCCGTGGATGAAGTACACATAACGGCACAAGAATTGGGAAACCGTAAATACCAGAACAGAGTAACTCAGCATCTGTCACCACGCCCTGATAAGCCAATCGTATGATGGATTTACACCAGGCCACAGCGGTGGATACAACTTTAAAAGGTTGAGATATCGAGAATATCTGCCGTATTTGGAAAGCGGAATGAGGTCTCAGATAAAGAATTATTGTGGGATTGGATTGATCAGAAAAATAACGGAAGTATTTTGACATTGAATTGAAGACATGGGGCTTTGGTGCAATTTGTTTCCAAATGAAATCTTCCAAATGCTGTTTGAAGATAAATTCAACTTCTAGGAATACTCGTACATCTATTTTGAACCGTTAATTGCTGTTATTTCTGTAGTATATTTTATAGTTTATTATTTGTCATTCAACAGGATTATTACCTTTTTACCCATTTCAGAATGGTGATTTTGTTTTCTATAGCTGAATTTGACTGTAGATGCACGCAAAGTTAACTAAAAATTAAATTACTTATTTGGTCATATTATTATCTAAATAATTTAGCGAATTTGTTTAGAATTTTGAAAATTGTTTATGGTCTGCTCTATCAACAACACTTAAATTTAAATGATAAAAAGGGATACGAATTTCACAGTAACAAGAATGGTATGACAAAATCTTTGATATAGCTTTTGATTAAGTTCAATTTGCTCATTTTATTTGAAACTAATTTAAAAATGTACCTTTAATTACAGAATTGGGGAGGTATGAGGAACCAATCTAAGACGTAAATAGTATATTATGCACCAAGGGAGGGAAATACGCGACTATTCCCTAAGGTAAAGTTGCAGCCCGAGGTGCATACTATATTTTTCGTCACAAGTGCACGTAATACACGCCACCACGTTTAGTGGAGGGGACAAAACCTCGTTTTCTCCCTCTAAACAGGGAGCAACGTCGTGCTTTGCGTGCACGTGTGGCGAAAATAATATTATTTCTATGCACTAGTTAGGTACACAATTTTTTAATTTATAGACTTGAAAATGTGCTGGCTATAACTAAGTTTATTTTTAATTATTCGTATGCTCATGTAATAGGATAAAAAGTACAGTTGCTTATTTATAAAAATGTAAGTTTTAAAAGTATTTGTCCTTGAACGACGTAGTTCTTATGGTACATTACCTTCAGTATGTTTTCTAGGATTACTTCTGAAAACATCAGGATCCGCTTTTGATTTGTTCTGATTCTAATATCAAGTGAACGTCAGACTATTTGGTTCTTATATTTGATCTATTAATAGAATCAATTTAAATACGGTACTATTCGTAATAAATTCAAGCAAAATTTGATAGTGCAATATTCCTAGCATCTTATATTTTAATTCTTGTTATATTTATTTAGTTACATAATCCCCCATCTCGAACTTTTCTTTTTCCTTCACCAATGACTCACAGTGCATCTCTGTACCTCTCACTTGTTGGCGTGGGCGCCGAATATAGGTCTGTCGAGCAGCTACCGCGGAAGTTTGGCAATGTGTTTACGTTGCACGTTGCACGGAGACCCTGGACTTGACTCTGTTCTGTGACGATCTAGAGCGCCGTGAAGGCCAAGCGAGGTCACTGACCCGCCGCCGAGCGCCGACCAGTCAAGGCTGAGGCACTTGTGCACCAAGCCGTGCACATGCAGCTACAATTTACATGCGGACAAGAAAACAGAAGCCATGGGAATGTCGAATGTGTCACTAAGGGGAAGGTGACGGCGAAGTACAACAAATTCGGTGTTAAGGGAGGGAGATATCTAAATGCTGGATATCACTGTGCGGCATGTTACACATGAATAAACAAAGGATAAAAGTATTAATTTAAATAAATAACTATTTAATTTAGAAAATTTTATTGCAAATGGTTCAAACAAGCCGTCAAAATGACAAAAAGATATTCAGTGTTTCTATTAAAACAAGCTTCGATATTAAGATTTTTTAAACAAATAAAATATTTATAAATAGGTAGAGGTTGTCCTCAAGTGCATCTAATGCCACTTTTTTAATTTTTTGTTTTAAATATGTGATAAAATAGGTAGGTACCTAAAAACTTACAAGTTAAATTATAAATATAAAAAATAGAGTACAAAAATGTGGCATTAGACGCATTTGGAGACAACCTTTATCTATTCAAAAATTTATTTGTTATTCTAAAAATGTGAATTTTTACTTCAATTTTTTAAGGATAAATACCACTTTATTCCTATTATTTATTTATTCGATGGTAACTAAGGATTTTTGATGGTCACCACTCAACATCAGTAACTTCAAATTACAGAATGGTACTTATATGTTATTATGGTGGAATTCAATCACTCGGATCCAGTGGTATTATTGCTAGGATCGAACTGGTGACTGTTAGTATGCTGGTCGACAATCTTTTGAGATTTTCACAGATCTCTCGATAGGTTCAAGCACTTTTATTTTTAAGGGCTTCTGTCGAAATGCTACCTAACTCAATTTTATGCTAGTTTTAAAAATATTAACATAGTATTTTCTGTTTTTTACATTCTATACAGAAAAGAAAACAAAAAATGCGTCGAGTATAACTTCTCTTATGTATCATTTTAGTTTCATTCTTGATTGAAAAATTGCATGCCCAAAAAGTTTGTAGGTCTCATGAATATTACTTAAGTCTACCTTTGCCTACCCGGTAGGTACATTTACATAAATTTTTTTGCTAAATTACTCAATTATGCTCAACTGGCTTTTGAACAATAAAACTTCTTGTATCATGGCGTTTGGCTTTTACAACTTCCTGTTTAATTTCATATCCAAACAATCTAGTGTTCATTTACATAAACGTTTGGTTCAAATATAATTTGATTGTTTCATTATTTTTTGCAAAAAAATTTAACAAGCTGTTTAAATTTTAAATCAACGTTTATGAAACGTAAGTATGTGATAAATTTAATTGCTGTCATTTTAAATTAAGTTATAGTTATATGATAAATTAATTTAATAATATGGTTGTAAATAATGTCCAGTATATTCTACACGATTTAAATACGACAAAAACTCATTTGAATGATTATGACACTCGCCTGCGGCTCCTGAACTTAACTTTTGTTCAAATAAATATTTCCTATCATTACACTCTCATAAAATAATATATTATTGTGAATTTAATGGACTATTCCATTACCAATTAATTTATCACAGGGCAGCTGTCAATATGTTATTTCAAATTTATTTTGTTACTGTCAACATAATCAAGTTTGTATGCAGATTAATTCATATTTTGCATAATTAATTTATAATTAAAATCATACGTGCATACAAAATGTTCAACATTTATTGAAATATATTTTATATGATATTTTCTCATAACTTGTTTGTGTTTCCAGCACGTTTTTATCTGCAATATGTTAGTAATCATTCGTTTTGAAATCGTTTAGTGGTAAACTTCTTGAGTACCTACATCCACCACGTGAAAGAAATAAATCTGAAGAATGCATCGTTTGTCTCAACGATGCGGGCAGCAGCAACAAGTCATTCAAACCACAAACCAATAAATAATCAAAATCCAATCATGTCTTCCGCCTTCAGTCCAACAAATTAAAATTCTTCCTTCGTCGAACTGAACACTCGACAAGCAACAAGAGTTCAACATCGTAACACTTCATTACATAAAACAAAACTAAACGCCAGCAATTTAAAATCCTCTCACGCCGCTAAGCTGGGATTCCAATCAGCAATCGCTGCAATTATTTAGCACTTCCTTATAAGACCAGTCACTACTTACTGTCATCGGGATTTTAAATAATAAACCGAGATCTTTAAATTATGCAAAATAGATCACAAGTTGTTGTTTGCGGTCTTAATTACTATAGTATTGGTTGTCGCGGTTAAATTTGTAATTGATATTTTTTGGTTTAATTTGTTGATTCTTTTATTCAAATCTGATAGAACAAGCTGATAATTTTCAAGTTTTTGATTATTAACTGCGAATAAATTAGATGATTCCTCAGTCTTCAAATATAATTTGGTTGAAATATACCTACATAGATTGCTAAGATAGAGTCATAATAATATGTCAAATTAGGTAAATTACTTAAACAGCATTCACAGCCCAAAATTTGAAGATATATGTGAAGTCTGTCATATGGCAATGTGTACTTGCGTTCACAAGACCAAATTTCAGTGATGTGAACATAAATAGGTACACATTGCCATATAACGGACTTCGCTTTAAATGGAAAATGCAACAGATGGCCGGACGGATTGCGGTTCTGACAAATTTTAATCCAATATCAGTTGAGGGCGCTGTGAAGAGCTCAAATATGTCAATTTTCACTGGAAGATTCTGACGGGACTATCATCTCAAATTTATTAAATTTTTTATCAATTTTTAACAGCTAAATAAAAAAATATCAGTTTTTTAAAATAACGTCAATAATAATCAAGATAATAACATTTGTATTGACGATAAAATATAAACTGAAAAATTTCAATATTTTGATGTTAGCAATTAATTAAAAAACTCATAGAAATATCCAGTGAAAATCGATAATATATTATTTGAACTGTACATAGCGCCCTTAAGGCTGGTTTATAATGGGTGTAACCGGTTACTTATTCTGCAATCTGCAAAGTTGAACAAAGGCATTTCTCTGTTACGACTCCGTGATATTCTCATTATGAACCGTAAAATAGAAATGCGTATAGTTCAACTTTAGAGAATAAAGAAGTAACTGATTACACAATACACATTACATTATTTTGTCAGGCAGCCAAATGTTGGGTATATTTTGTTAGAAATATTTTGTTAGAACTATTTTGTTGGGAATATTTTGTCGAGAACATTTTTTATTGGGATATTTTGTCTGGAAACCATATGTTGGGAATATTTTGTTAGGATTATTTTGCTGGGAACATTTTGTCGTAGAACCAAATTTTCTTACAATCGTTCTGTAGATAATTTCCTAATTTCACACTCTAGGTTCAGTGTGGTAATGTTAGGCAATGCTATTCTTATGAACGTTTTGTGTACCATGTTGCCAATTATCTCTCTTTGGTACCTAATCTGATTCGCTCTTTCCATCTTGCTGATTCAAAGCAGTGAGATATTGCATCCTTGTACTCCATAAGAGTCCACAATGGACCTAGTGTTAGCTGAGTGAATATAAATGTTAAGTAGCGGAAACATTCAAAGTGTAATAATAATTCATAGACTTGCTTCTCTTACACTTTTGTTAGTATGTTATTTTGACATGATTTTGTTTATTACATATTTATAGATTTGCGAATCCGAATAAAATTGGGAACGATCATTCATCATTCTTGTTTTATAATTCATTAATTTGCACTTATGCTTTATGCTGTCAGGATTTAAAAAATCCTCCAATATTAAATCACATTCCCAGCCAGCAAACCAACAGATCACAGGTTGTTTAACCGGATCTTAATAACCGCTCCGGCAAAAATGATCTTATGATCGGGTCTCCTCAAGCTGGTTTGATTTATCTCCGAGTATTTCCACACCGCTGAGCATACATAATAGATGAATAAACGATTAGTGTATTCCTCGTTGGGGTGGTGTTGCAGCCTTCGTTGAGCCTCAAGGCCGCGTGTATTTATAGAACTGCAACAGCCCCAAGCAATCATAGAAAACAGCAAATTGCGAACTGGTTTGCAGAGATTTTTGTTGTACATGCGAACTAGACTACAAGTCTATTAGTTTTGTTAGAGTTATAATTGACAACTTGTTGCATTTTTTGTACTGTGAATACCGACAAGAATGCTTGTTAGATGACCGCAAAAGAAAATAAAGTTTGGAATGATACTGGAGGTCTTTAAAAGTAACAGGTATGTAATTAGTACAAGACTTATCTGTTGTTTTTGGTTATTCTTCTTTCGATTACATTATGGCCGTTGGCCGATTGCACTAATAAAACGTAAATAGACAGTACTCGTGGTGACGTCAGCGATTGCAGCGTTATGGCAAGTTTTGGAAGTATTCTTACATTTTAATACGAAATTGACAGAAAAAGATGTCTCTGGGGGCAAAATGTATAAGTATATAACTGTGAAACGTGTTTAGGTTTTATAAGTGGTATAAAATTCGCATTTTTCTTATGATCACTGTTACATTAACGGGATGCACAATACATAATTTGAAAACTGTAAGCTTGTAAGCTGTGCGTTTATATTAAACCTTGTTCACACATGGACACATAGAAGATACACATATGCGACACACAGACAAACAAAAGCAAAATGAAGAATGTGTGAAACGTTTGTGTTGTGGCTTCAAAATTGATTTTTTCTTTACTTACATAGAAATCTGAAAATAGCGGCGCCTCTATTTTACAAGCAACACACACCACACAGTACTTCTTACTGTTACGTGTGTGTGTCTTTTATGTGTCCATGTGTGAACAGGGCTTTATGTATCAAACAAAATTTATTATTAAAACAGTTCGACAAGGAACCGTTGAATAGTTGAATATCTATTGAACGTAGCTATATAAACAGGAACCAGCCAGATTATTTTTTGCATACTTATACGTCCAATTTCAAGTCTGGTTTAAAATATAATAATACGAACCAATACGAGTATTTAACATATGTTACAATTTTTAGTTATTTATAACCGACGGTCAGTGGTCCACTTAGCATTCTAACGGCTAATACTACTGCAACTGAGTGGTTGGATTCCACTCTAATAACTTTAACCACTTTGTTGCATCAAAAGAAATAAAATAAAATATGGCTTTGAATTAAATTAATAATATACAATATTACTCACTAAATATTTTCCAAAAATTGCCACCTCACTTAATTTAAACCGCCATATAAATTTTGGATCAGGTAAAACATTTTTATGTTTAGCTGATTTGAAATGAACAGATTAAAAAACAATATTGGGCAACAATTATTAAACCTAATATAAAATTATTATTAAGATTAGTTGCTGCAACCTTTTACAGGAAATTTCATAACCTCAGATATTAAGAATGAATGAATCTACTCAAAGAAAATAAAATCTAAAAAAAATTATTTGAAGGTTAATGAAATTCGTGGAACAGAAATGAACATCAGCGTAATTAAAACATTTCTTGGAAACTTGAAGAATCATCTTTGATTGAACGTTTTGAAGTTTAAATTCCAAGTCAAACACGAGATGAAAAGTTTTTAACACGATAAGAAATTCAGGTAACCGGGTGAACAACCTACGTATTTTTAGATTTATTTATTTTTTCCTGTTCAAGAGCTTTAAATCACCGCTGCATCGGAACTGGTTTCACGTTTTGTAAAAATCTGGAGGACTTTGTAACTATCTCGCCGAGAGCAAATATTAATTTGCATATTTTATGGAAATTAATTTTCTTTTTTGCATGCTTTAAATTTAATAAGAAATATCAAAAAATTATAGACTCAGAGCCATTAAGAGGAACTATAAATTTTAACTTAATTATATATAGATTAGTCTTGCGGAATATATAAGTTTTTACATTATTTTGAAACAATGTTCCATATAAGAAAATGAGAATCAAAGTGTTTAAACTTATTATTATTCTTGTTACATTATATCTTAAAATTTTGTGTAATCATTTTTTTGTTTCCATATCAACTGCTTAGATAATAGATATATCAATTTAAGTATGACAAAAGCGTAAAAATTAAAAATCATCTATACAAAACACTTAATGAATTTAAAGCATAAGGTACATACGAGTCTCTGGTAAGATATTTATGATTTTGTTCCATATTTTTATATTTCAGTTTCAAAGTAATTATTTCATTTAAACTATTTACTACCAATTAATTTATTAAATGTTCTAGCTGAACACGATTGCCTAATAAAAATTATCCTGGGCATGAATGCAGATTCGTATTACAAGAAAAATATATACTAACCTATTTTCATGACTCATTCATGACACTGACAAAAAAGTTTCCACTTATAAATTTTACTTTACTTTTTACCTCTCGCCTCATATTCTATAAGAGAGGTATTGTGACGGGTCAAAATTTTCGAGTATGAGTTTTTGACAGATAAGCACGTTTTAGGGACTCTAGAATACGAATTACACATTTTTGAGATGATGTCTGTGTGTGTGTGCGTGTGTGTGTGTGTGTGCGTTCGTTCGTATGATACACTTTTTCCGACACGATAACTCCAAAAATATCAAACATTTAAATACCAAATTTTGTATTTAAGGTTTCAATACGATTCTTAAAAGCCCAATATAATTTTGGTTTCAAACTACAAACCGGAAGTAGTACTTTTTAAAAATATTTCAATAAATAATTAATTAAAGACAATTTTTTTAATTTTAAATGAAAGATTATGTGATTATTACCTACAGTCGGTGTTTTATAAATTTTTCTGAATCTGATATCATTTAAGAATAATTAAAGTATAATATTTATAATTTAGTATTTCGGTATCTTGTAGTCCATGATCGTATCATTTGTTACTACGTAAAATTTAAATGATTATGACATGACAGTCAGAGTGACAATAGTAAAATATCGTTTATATCTTCTTCTGCAGTGTAAATAAAATGTAAAATATATTTGTGGTAGTAGCAGTAGTAATAGTAAGTACTTATATATTAATATATTTGCATAGGTAATAAGTAAAAAGAATAAAGTAGGTATGGCGGGAGGTCTTGTGGTGGCCACGTCAGATTTTTTATATTACTGTCATAATTATGTTTAAAAGTTCTTCTATTGGATATTTAGTGACATCCGATTTTCGTTGTGAATTGGAACCTTGCTAATTTTATTTTCTTGGATAAAATTATTTGTTACCGTTCAACAAACTCCTCCTATAATGTGATTATTAATTTAATTTGATATTTTCCATTTCCTCTTTGATAATTTTTTCTTATACGGTACGGAACACTCATGTTTATAAATTTATCGCATCGTTCGTAAGGTTAATTGAAGTTAAAGATCGTACATCATAATTCAAATTAATAATCGTAAGGATGTTCCTGGATATGATTTTTAACCGCAGTAGTTCATTAATCTAACGGTATTGCTTGCAAAAAACCATTTCTTTTGTCTTGCTAAGCTTATGGTAAGTAATCTGGTTAGTCATCACGGTAAAAATCGCTTTGTAATTGATTCAAAAATTGTTTGAATTTCTTCTAATCTTATTTGTAGATTTAATACCTTAATTGGATGTGACATGCTGATAATAGAGATAGAGATAATGCAAATTTTGCTAGCTCATCACTTTGATGGAAGATAATTTATTCAAGTTCGACATTTTTTTACTTTAAAATTTATAAGTAAATTGGTTACAAAATTAAACCATTTTGTATATGAACGCTGCAATTTAGTTTATATATTTCAATCTTGAAATTGCAGTAGCCAAATCTGTTCTTTCATAGGTGTTCGTTGAACTCATCAAGTTCTATTTTGTGCATAATTTATTAAATTGGGCCTATTTGAATAAACAATACAGTATAGAAATAAATAATTGGCAAAACGAAATTTCGATGCAAACATACCAATTATGGTATCAGATTTGTTAAAAATGTCATAGTAATTGATAATGAGCAAAAGGTTTTCAAATGAAAATTCTCGACATATTTAGCTATTCCGGTTCAATGTCTATAATAATTTTGTTATAGTTTTACATAATATCTTCTACGAAGTATTAAAATGTTAAGTACCTTCTTTAAATTTTAATGTATCGTTTGTAATTTAATCATTATAGTACAAAGCACATAAATGCTTAGATTTTATAATAACTTCAGTACCTGCTTATAATGTATTAGTCTCATTTTCATGTTTTGCTATCCTATTACAATCTTGTTTTATTGCAATAGACATTATTTGTTTTTTATTATGATGACCGAAATCTAAATATCTATATAATTATATACATAATGAGTTTTAGCTTTAACTCCACAAAATCGTAGTGAAAAGTACAACGTTAGCTCCGCATATTTCGACCAATTAGAACGCAGCCTGTGCACTCGATCGGTGAAAAGAATTGGAAACGTCGGCTATTGTTGTTGCAACTCGTAGTCACTATTTTTTTTTGTTGACATTTTGCTTTACTGTTACAATACAAACTTAATATAATTTCGCAATTTCATAAAAAATATAACTATATAAATATCCCGGCTGTAAAATAATTATTTATGTAACAAGTACGCAAAATAGAGTTTTTTAGAGGATGAATCTATTTACGGACGAGGCGCAAGCCGAGTCTTTAAATTAGGTTGAGTCCTCTAAAACTTAGTTTGTGTACGTGTTACATAGATACAACAAATTTTAGTATATGCTCTCCAAAGTAAATATATTTTTTTAGTACATGCTCTTTAAAATCGTTACTTTGCGAACTGTTTTAACTCCTGAAAATAATATTTTAGGGTATCCAGTCCTTTAAAATAACGTAACTTATAGACAATGAGCTGTTATTTACATTTTATAGGATTATTTTCACTGATTTTCATTGTTTCATCGCCTACCTTTTTTCAAAGTTTTATTATTGTATGTAACACGTACACAAACTGAGTTTTAAAGGATTTACCTAATTTAAAGATTCGGCTTGCTCCTCGTCCGTAAATAGATTCGTCCTCTAAAACTCTATTTTACGTTCTTGTTACATAAATAACTATTATTACTCCCGTGATTATTTTTCTAGTCTAATAATATTCCACATTTGTAATAAAAAATCCTTCTTTACAGCCTAGATTATATAAATACTTAACTATTATGTAAAAGACACTTATTTTTGATGCTATCTGTCTGCTTTTGTTGTCATTCATGCGGTTTCCTCGCTATTTTCTGCAAAAGTCAAAATCTCTGTTTTGGAGACTGCACTAGTGCGTCAGAACAGTAACTCGTACCACTTAGAATTTACGTCCGCCGTCTGTTGGCTGATAATTAAAGCTAACACCACTTCTTGCTATTAAAGCAACCAGCAGAGTGTGAAATATCGTAAACAAACTCAATAAATAAATCATGAAGACGAAACGAAACGGTTTTCGTCTTCGGATTCAGCGATTCAAGCGCCTGCTTCTGTCAGCGGGCCTTGACCTCGCCGCGTTTCACTGGAATCGAACGCTTTCTTCCGGTTTACAGTATCTCACGAGTTTATAATACTGTTGTTGCATAGGTTATTCAATTTATTTGATGTATTATCCTTATTTTCAGTTTCACGGCTTATTAAGTTATAATATGTTTCCACAAGATTTCAATTTGTTTAACGGTTTATTTTGATTTATGCACTTGATGCTAACCTCAACTTGGCAACGACATTCTAAATAGATTTCTTCACCTTTGGCACAAATCTTCAACACATAACAGAACCTCAGCTCATGCTTATAATTTTATCTTCTTAGATGTAAAATTTTGACTGTTTTATTTTGAATATTTTGTTTAGATGATAGTAAAACTACCGTACAATAGTCGACTGCTCCAAGTGTTTTCTTCATGAATCATTGTTTTTTCAAGTAGGTACCTTAGTATAATTCAACGACGAAAAAAAAGCTGGTTTCTAAGTATTTTTTAAATATAATATATTTGATTTATTATAAGGTATCAGTATATTGCAATTGTTTTAAAAATTATTATTTTTTAAAGGTTTCTTTAGTTATATAATTAAAGAAATTCCTAAAACTTACAGATTTTTAAGTATTTATCTTGAAAAATATTTCTGGTTTGAAGAAAAATAGAACCACTATTCTATATTTTGCTTCGTGCAACTAAATACAACATTATTCTTTATGGTATCTATATTAATTTAACGTTTCTAATAACAGTAGAGCAGTTTTGCAACTGTATAAAATACTGTTTTTTTATATATCTTTTTAAAAAATAATTTTGTTCTTAAGAAACTTTAAATCCAGGTTTTATATACAAGTTCTCCATGAAATATTATTTTAGGTTTCTTTAGTCAAATTTAACTTTTAAAAAACCTTTACAAATTCTGGTTTTTGATGTCTCCGTTAAAAATAAATTGTAAATCGTTCTTGGTAAGAAATTTGCTGTGTCAGTCTTTGAGTCTTCACTCTTCAGCAACCGTTTTTAACCCTTAACCAGTTGTAAATTCTCGGAAAAGCACTTACTTCTTGCTCGTCTTGGAAGTCCTTAAGTAAAAAGTCCACAACAATCACTGTTGTCACTGCACAACACTGCTTTCTTGAGAGTCTTTCGCACACTAGTAGTTGTTAGTCTTCAGTTCAGTTAGAAGTACACCGTAAGTTCTTCGAGCACTGTCCGTGACCCTGACTTACGTGGAAATGGGTACAGTCACCGAGAAGCCGGTGTTATATTTGCCGCTCGCGCCGTTGTTCCTCCGCTGTGATTGGATGGTGAAGGAGCATCCCCGCAGCCCATTGGCTCCTTGGAGTTTTTACATGCTTACTGGGTCCGACTGACTGAACAGTTATCTACGGCGTATTGTCGCTCCAGAGACCAGAGATTCCATCGCCGGGAAGATTTCGACGGTGGTGTGCGTTTTTTACTCGTGGCATTTTGGATAAGTAGTATCAAGTACCAAATTATTGTCCCAAGAACCTTTTACAGGATTAGGTACACACATTTTATTTTGATAGAATTGTACGAGTAGATGCATTGTAGTGTTATCCTACCACTCGGATCCAATGGTATTTTAGTTGGTCACTGAGATTTAATTCGGAGCCGCTAGTACGCAAAGTGGAAACTCTTACCATCGCTTTGTAATAAAATTGTATATTGTGCAACTAGTGCAGAAAAGCACCTATTGCCCAGGAGGTGCGAGAGTTCCAGCACGAGACGAAGTCGAGGGCTGGAATCACACAAGTGGGCAATAGGTGTTTCTGCACGAGAGGCACACTATACTTTTTCTACGACCACACTCTTTGGTAAGATAAATAATTCATTTTTTTTAAAGAACAATCTTGCCAACAGTTAAATTCTAAAATGTAAAAGCGAAAATTAGATTTCAATATTTTGAAATATTATTATAGTTTATTATAATATTCGTATGAAATATTGAGATTATATTATATTATATAAACATTTAAGTAATTAGCAAATAATATTTTGTAATTTATAAACCTAAAAATACATATATAAAAATTAACATTATATTACAGTTGGTAACTTGTGTGAGAAATAATTTCTCATACTTTATCCCACGACTGTGAGAAATGAATAACTTTCGGGCTATGTAAAGCATGGGAAAAGTGCAATTTTCCGTAGTGGTCGTAGAAAAAAATATTTAAATTCTTCGAATCTTATTTGTGGTAGAGGTTTTTATTGTGGAATCCAACCACTCAGATCCAGTGGTATTTTAGTAGGTTGCTGGAATATACTCTACTGTTGAGATATCCATATTGAGTTAAATTATGAATGCTTTAAAAAAATATGTTTAACGAGTGTAGTGCGCTCTTTCAATTGCCCCCCTTGTGGCAGTTCCAAAAGCTGCCCGGAGCAGTGTGTTCGGGATGTTAGGGTCAGTTGTAGTTTTAAAAGCCTACAGAGAATTTGTTGTTACAGGTATGAACCGTAATTAAATATAGAAACCACTTTTTATACCTACTTCAAACTTAAATTAGCATAATATTTCTTTTTTATTAAATTTTATTGGCTCCTAATAATGGGCGAGATTCAGCAAAGGTTCTAACCCTTGCGCAAACCCTTGTTACAACCGGTCAGGGGCGCACTCAAGGGGGGGGCTCGTGGGGCTTGAGCCCTCCTCAGACGACTGGACTTTTTTCAATTTTTTTCATTAAACATTTTAAACATTATGTAAGATTATTAAGGTTCACTGAAGACTAAAAATAATCGTCTTTTTTCTGTTTTTATGATTATCTTACATTCAAATAATTCAAATATACAATAATATAAACTCCGTATAACGTATGTGTACGATTATTGGGATATTTTAATAAGAATGCGAACCTTGTAGTGAAATTTTGAACTTAAACAATGGTGCACTTGGGAGTGAAACTAAAAAGATGCAACTGAATTAACATATTCATAATTATTTAGCATGTATAGTATATGCTCGCCTACTTAAATTAAATTTTTCTATATAACTGACATGACTCTGCTCAGAGTCGTTCTTATGAAATTACATCAAGAGAGCTGCCGAAAAAACAACGTGTGTGCACAAAAAAGAGAGTAAAACGTGCAACTGTTTATCTTTAAAAAACTTTCAATTTAAAGGTGTTTGACCTTGAACTCGAAAAAAATTTCGCCTGCGGCGCATTTCTTCCTTGTACCATACTACAGATTTCATTAAAAATATTCTTAGCCCCTCCCCAAGATGCAATCCTGGGTGCGCCACTGCAACCGGTAGCCGATAGCTTTGTGGTTGCCAAGTTAATTCTATCCCAACTAGAGTAGATCAGATTCAAATCGTCTATGTAAATTTCACACCTTAATTAGATCCAAGCACTCTACCATTTATTTACTAATCCAAAACTCTGATGACAATATTTCTAGTGGCTTGGGTGGGCATGGGCGTACACTACAGATAGTCCTTAACCTCAAAAAGATTCTTGGGGATGAAAAGGAATAATTCGGCATTTTGTTCGAATTAGAATTGCCTGAAAACGAACGTCGCCGATGTCGACTTAGAGAAGAATTAAGCGAGTCGTTCAGGAGGAATGCTTGTTTTGGGTGAACGCTTTGCGACGTTTGTATAACGGATTGTAGGTTATTTTCGGAATAATGCGGATTGCGTGATCTGATGCCGGAACTATGAGAATTATTATCTTGCATGATTTTGGCAGACTGTGCGTTACGTAAAGTGACACTGAACTTGAAGATTTCTCTTTTAATTATTTCTACTATATTATTATTATTATTTTCAGTTTCAGTTATTAATTATCTGCTTGCATGATTCTTGTGCTTTATGATTACGTTGTGCGTTACGTAAAGTGACACTGAACTTGAAGATTTCTCCTTCAATTATTTCTTCAGGTTGTAATGTTGTGGGAATTTTAATATTATTATTATTTAATTTTACTTATCTGTTGCAAATTAAGAGGAAACCAATTTGTATTTAAACGAGCAGCTATTGAACTTTAGTTGTAAAATATAAAGTATACCACTAGCCACACTAGCAGAATAAATTAATGATACATCAACAAGTTTTACGCAGCAAACTTAGTCAAAATGGTAGTATGATAAATTCTTCTCTCTTATATATTTTTTGGTCATTTCTAATAAATAAACCTTTACCAACGAATTCAACCTACTATTTTCTTTTCATACAAATATAGTTTTGGTGCTCGATTCATCAGTTTGCTGCTTGCTTAATTTACTCGGGTGCGTTATATAAGCGCATTTGGCCTTTATTAGTTTTTGCTTATCGACGTACGAAAAGCGCAGAAATTGACGTTATATAAGCGCAGAAGGGAACATTTGAAAAGCACAATGGTTTTAGGGATTGTACGACAGTTTTTCTACAATATTTTTTGAATTTTTTAAAACTAGAAAATATTCTTGCCATTTTTCTGAACTTAACCCCAACATACTCGAAGATGATCTGGACTAACTTGTTATGGTCAGAAATCTCATTTTCGAAAAATGCGCTCATTGAACGTTACGATCTGCGCTTATTGTACATAAATTTACTGATCATATTTCTGCGCTTTTCATACGTTTTGATGACCAGAAATGCGCTTTTACAACTCTCCGATTTACTCGTATTTTTAGAAATCATATCAGATTTGAATTTCGGACATGTACACATATCAGTTTAAGCGCACAAAAATATGATATACGGTGTTGTAGGTAATATTTGATGGAAAAAATTGGGGAGGGGGGTTTATTTTCACATTCAGAGATTTATGATCTTTAAAATCATTATGAAATTGGAAGGTACAAAAATCTTTACAGTCTGTTGGTATAAACTGAAAAATTGTTCATTTAAAAATAAAAATATAATAAAATTGCATTAATAAATCCTTTTACATTTAATGTCAAAGAGGTGAAAACGAATAAACGATAGACTTCTTTCGGATCGCATTGGTGCTGAAGATGGATGGGTCATTGCATAACGGTGCAATATCAACCACTTACGTTGATATCCCGTAATCCACAATTTACCAACGACCTTTTGACTCGAATAAAATTATGCTGCAATCGAAATTTTATTCAAATTCTTTTCAACAGCTTAATTAGAGTTTGGCAAATAGGACAATTGTTGACGATGTATTATTAGGGAGATCTTGGGAGTAGATTTGAGAACTGGTGCCTATACTTGACCTACACATTCTGCAGGCAAATCTGGCAAATTGCCGTTAAAGAGGCCTTGGTAGACACAAGACATAATCAATCTATTATGTGGGTACCTACTTGAAAAGATAAAAAGATGATCTTATCACAAACCACAAAGGATAAAGAATTCAAAGTAATAAGCATTACTCAGGAATGTATTTTATAAATAATAACAGTTACTTATTTCGACTATACAAACTACACTTCAACGCCATGTGTGGTAATAGTATTAGCGCGTGACAGTTCAACAATCAACTGATTTCAGACAAACAAATTTTACTTCATTATTAACAAACTTTTTATACCTAATTCGGTTGATAACTATTTCAGCAAATATAGTTGTTAGCAGGGACTCAAACCGCACAAAATATCGTTTTAGATTCGGTTCGCGGTTCACTGTGATTAAAAAGGTTCGGTTTTGTTTTGCTTTGCATATTTTTTCTTCAAATCAAACCAGTTTTCAAAAATACGATTTAAGTTCCGGTTACGGTTGAAATAACATTTGAGGCACTGATTTCCAAAACTCGTTACTTGCATGTTCCGTGAAAATAGAGATTCGAATTCGAATTGGGGGGGTAGAGCACAAATTGTCCCTTTGAAATGTTTATTTTTCCAGTTAAATGAAATAAATCACGGAAATAGCTTCAATGGCAAATTTAGCTCACCAAACGTTTTTTGCGATTTCTGGAAAATGACTTAGGATGGCAGTAGCGAGTTTTGGAAATCAGCGCCTCATTTATTTAATAACAATCTAATTTTTAAAAATATAAAATCGAACAAAATTAGACCTAACTACAGAAAATAGAAGAATTTTCGGAAAAATTTAACAGAAAAACAAAAATTATTTAAATATCTAAAAATAAATACCTATTTACCTAGAATGTGCTTACCTTATTTATAAAAATTTGTATTTACATTCACTGTTAAAAGCGTGTAGGTATATTTCTAAAATTTAACTTAAATAAAAAGCTTTTCTCAAAATGTGGCCATACCTACATCTGCATTTTTTAAATAAACAGGAGTATATTATTAGTAAACGATATTTTTACAACCCCATATTGTTTTTAACTGTCTTTTATTTAGATCATATTTGTTTTAATTTTTAATTTTATTGGACCATTTATATTTTATATTACTATAAGACAATAATTTTTAATTAAGTAGGTACCTACCTCAAGATGCGGGAGATTATGTGTTTGTCATTTCAAATTTTTATTATTGCATTTGATGACTTGCAAATATACCTTCCATTTCGAGGCAATTTTATCCTCGTATTAAATTTAAATATCATAATAAAATTCTACTTGCAGTAAATAAGTCGATAATATTTGCTCTTTATGCATATTAAACGGTTTTTAAGTCGTCGAGGTATTTCCAATTCAAATACTCATCCAAATAAGTAAGTGAATAAATTCATTACAGCTAACTGTTGATGCTGACTGCTCAGATAAATACCTTCGAATGCAAACTTCGTCTCCGGTAAATTTACAACTTCATCCATTGAAGACCAAGTCAAACGTCAAGAGTCTCCGCATAAGTGCAAGATAACATTACTTTTATGACAAACATAATTCGCCTTGCAGCGAACGATCATTGTGCATTCTGCGACACCTAACACCAGATAACAACTAGAAGAATATGATGGAGTTTCTGCAAGAGCTGAAGGTTCAACTGTTTATCTTAACGGTTGCCAATAGAATTTAATCGTTTTAGTGTTGTCAAATTAAAGTCATATAAATGGTTATTGTGCATAATCAAAGATGTTAAATCCAATACAATGCTTCTGGTTTTCTTAGAAATTTAGCTGATTTGCTGCCATTGTAAGAAATTATCGAGTCTTTGACTTTATGAGCAGTTATTTTTTAAATAAATGAACCTACTTTTCTAAACGATTGTTGTAGAATGTTATTATGTTTACATAATTACTTCCTCGACCTATGTAATAGAGGGAAGTATTGTAATCGTGATTTTTTGACAGTTCGGGATTTTGGTGAATCTTCACGTTTTAGACCCTACTCAACCCAAAAAACATAATTTAAAAAAAATCGATCTGCCAGTCTGTCGATCTATTAGTCTGTTAGTATGTTAGTCTGTCAGTCTGTCGGTCTGTCTGGATGTTGTATAACTTAAAAACGCGTTGGAATTTTGGACTGAAATTTTATATTTGAGCCAAAATCTGACTTTAAGTTCGCTTAATTCAACCAGTTTTACCAACTTTATAAACATAACTTTTTTATTTTTATCAAAATACTATCTTGTGTGGTATCAAATTAAAGCTTTTGGGAAAAGAATTCTAGTAGAAAAACAAAAATAACATTTAAACGATCGTCAATTTTTTTTTTTATAAATTATTCAAATTATACCGAGTTTGGTGTCAATTTAAAGCGCCTCGGGGTGATAAGTTTAGTAAAAATGTACATAAAAAATGACAATTGTTTGTAATGGAATGACATATGGCGAGTAAACATAATTTAATTTTAATAATTTTTGTTGGTTATTCTACTCTGTGGAACCGTAAAACTCGACTGCGGCTCGTATGGCAAACATTCCACTCAAGCTGAATAGTATGCTTCATTATAATTCCACACTTGCTACAGAATATATTGTTGATAATAATTCTAATTAATGATGAAGGAATGAATGTGTGCTAATGAAGTTATGCTAGGTGTGAAGCTGTTGTGGACAGTCTTGAAGATACTCGATACGAGTAGCAGGTGCCTGGGAATTGCCATCTTTCCTTATCATAACAATTTCTACATCACGTTAAAGTGCTTGCAAATAATGTAATTTGCTTCTTGATTCAATTAGTGTACTATTTCAGTGAATTTCAGCGAAGCAAAAAAGTAATGACACACGCATGTTTAAAGCTTTGAATATACAAAAAGATACAGGTAGAAGAATAGCAGATTTTGTGCTTTCAATATTAAACGATACGAAATTGCGCGAATTTGGTTATCATCCCGAAGAATACAACGTTCAACTTTTCAGCGATGAATTAAAGAAATTAATTAATTAGAGCAAACATTTAACTGAAGTATTTGTTATTCTACATGAATAAATACAATGGTGTGTACAAATTTATTACGTCTTTTTACCAAACTTGTGTGTGGCAAGTGGCAGTCTGACATATTTTGTGGAATACAAAATATACCTAATTTTAATTGAAATTAACTTTAAATAAATCAGAAGGTATCAAACTTATAATTTATTATTAAATTTTGTAAATTGTGCATGCATAAGTTAATTGGTAAAAAAATTGTACTATTTTGGCTTTTACATTATGGCAAGAAAATATTTTATACTCTATCATATTTACTTTATAAAATATTTTTTCTTTTAAAATAATTTATGTAGGTATATAAATAAATTAGTATTCTAAGCGTAGACAACGCGATGTTTCCTTTGTAATATAGTTCGTAATTTAACCCTTAAGAGAATACGTCTATCATAATTATGGTAATGCACATTATGTTATACTTTAATCATAATAATTCTCATTTTACATTCTTCTGAGATTCACGTAATTTAAAAATAAAATTCCCCGTCTCTGATTATTTTATAGTCTTCATTACATTTTCAACGCAAAATACAATGCGCTTCGTTAGAAAGAATCTTAATAACAACAGTTAGGATGATTTTACATAAAAATTTAATTATAAAATTCGCAATTATGGCATTCCTAGACGATTTTAACGTGCGAAAGGGCGATGGCGCATCTGTTGTATTGTAATGCAATGCAAAGCCCAGCCGTGTCTTATTACATTGTTTGGTTGTGCAGAACCTCAGAATATTCTCATGGGAATTTGAATAATCCAGTAACTATATCTACGATTAAATCATTATATTGGTGCATTGTACAGACACTTATTGTATAAAAATATTGTTAGAATTAAACTGATGCAACAATTTGAATACTAATGCAAGGTTTTGTAAGGAATGGAATAAATTGCTTGCTAAACAGAATGTTTTACTGAAGACGAACCACAATGGATAGCAATTCAACACATCTGACTGCAAAGATCTCATTATAGAGAAAGATGAAGAACACAATACAAACATACACTCTTCATTATGAATACAAAATGGAATATTAATTAAACAAACATTAATTACGTATTTCATTCTTTTAATTTTGTGTTTTACCATAGTCATTTTTTGAAAAATGTTAGTTTTTATTTTATAACTGTTTAAAAATAACTTGAGGTACATATTGTAATGGCTTATAGTATTTACCGTAGGTACTGATGAGTTTTGTCGGAATTCCTATAAATAAGGATGGTATATTTCAGGAAAACATTTTTGGTGCCACTGAATACTATTTATTTTGAATAAAGACATAGTCTATGCAAACATATGTATTAATTAGTTACAACGTAATATTTAATATTAAAACTACCAAGTCAACAAGTGGCCCAAACTGTTTTCCTGCACAAATCTCAATAATTAATTTTCGAATTTTGAAAAAATTCTTTTTGTTCCGTGTATGTACGTCAAATTCTATATGCCATTTTAACATGTATCTTAAGTTATGGTACACCTTGTATACACCAACTTGACAAAATAAAATCCCCAGAACATTTCAAGAATGTGAACATCACACGCTTGTTACTTGCTGTATTTGTCTATAAACATCCTTTTAATATTCTAGAGATTGCTAATGTCCGCCCTTAGTAACATTATCTATGTAACGTCCCAATGTTAGTAATTTGGTAATAATATCCCAATTGTGTGTATCATGTAATTCTCTGAGATGTTTGTATGGACTATGTAATTTTTATCGTCCTCAGGATGTAGCTAGGATAGACTAACGTAATATCACTTATAGCCATTTGCACCGCTTCTAATTAAATTTAAAGTGTCAATTGAAAAATATCGAATCGAATTCATGACAGCAATGTTATTTTTACATTTGACAATTTGATTTTTATTCGATATTGTTCATTTAAGGAAAACTTAAAATTTAAGTGAAAGCGATGTAACTGGCCATTAAAGTAAAGAATAATATATTTTTAAACATCCCATGGACGTAGTTCTAGTTTTAGTTTAAAGGATAAAAAAATTTAATATCTTGGTTTTAGGTTTTAATCGCAGATATGGGTATGCGCATGCATCATCAAAACTGCGATTTTGAAAACGTAAAAAAATTGGGATACTTTAGAAATTAAACGAAATATCAAAATCTCAGTTTGAAGCATTTCATTTCTTGAAGCGTAAACCAAACCACCTATAATTAAATTATTAGATTTCTTTAACCTTTATAATATGAGCAAAACAGAAAGTTCAACCATTCTATAAAATACATACTATAAAAATTCGGTTATAAAGTACCCGTACCATGTTCTAATTCTAAGAAAGAATGCAAATATGAAGCGAACGCAAACGTAATAACTCCTAATCACTGATGAAGATCGCATCTTGCATCACTCTAACTTGATCTTAGTTTTCAGTGGGTAACTACTTACTAGTTGTAGATACGAAGCAAGTAATGCACAAGTAATGGTACATACATTAGCATAATTGCTGGAGCAGTGCAATGTGCACTACTTTGAATCGCATCACCGCCAATTCATGCACTATTGTGAAGGGAGTAATTTGTTCTCCATGGACTACCAGAGTGTTCTGAGGTATTAGCAACTTTGCTACTAGGTTCAGAGATGGTAACTTGATATTGGTACACGAAAAGAAAACTTTTGGTAATTTTATTTTACAGTTTTTGCTTTGTTGTAGAGCACACCTCTACTCTAACCCAGATATTTTTAGTTAGGAACCTATTTAATAATTTCGAAATATAAAATATCATTACAATGTGATTGCGTGGTTAATATTTTAAAAGACAAAATTTTTCCAAATTCTAACAATATGAAAACGTGATGCAAGTAGATTAGATTAGGACTAAGCCAACTAAAATTCAGGACGTAAGAATTTTCATTTTGATTTATTTGTAAAACTTGTATTACCTATGTACAAATTGTTATAATATATAAATGTAGAAATTTCTCTTCATTCACATCTTCAATATAATTTATTAGTGTATTTATGCTAGATTTCTATGCATCCGTTTTGTACGTTGCGTTTCATCCGTCGTCAATGGTAATTGGTCGAATAAAAAAAACCCTTTGAATTCAACCAATCGCCATTGACGACGGATAAAACGCGACGTACAAAAAAGGTTCATGGAAATTAAGCTTTAACCCACAGTGCATTAAAAATATAGAATTTTTTTTAACCTGGAAGCCAATAGGTGACGAACTAACATTATATTATATTAGTGTGGAGGAAAATGAGATTTCTATTACTTTGTACTTAAAGTTCGGTGTAGCAAGATGACTTGCATATGCTACGCTCTGTATTTTTGTTATCTTTGTTATCATCCCCCTGTACCCTTTAGGCCAGACGTTCCCTTGATTTTTGGGCGTCTGCGTTTAGTACTTCGACAGCAGAGCTCGAGATAAGTCCAAGATGTAGCCCGTTGCTACGGACATTACGCTTTTGAGCGTTATTTTAAGTAATATTTTTATTATAAATTCATATATAAGTTAGTTAGTTGAAACGATAAGTCATTATTAATCTTTTATATTCGTGTTTATTCGAGTTTTTGTGTTTAATTAAATATATTTTTAAGAAAAGTGTGTGTTATAGTTTTTTTTGTATGTCATGATTAGTGCCGCTCCCCAATTCATCCCTTCCTAATTCGACCACGACTGGTTCAATCCCTTATCCTTAAATAAATATTCCTTCTTTTTTTATCCTACCCTCTATTTCACTCCCGTATTGCTACATCGGTCGAAAATATATGCAAACATAAAAATTTCATCTAAAAATTATTATGTTTTTTAGTCATTTGAGAATAACAATTCTGTGATGTCATTGTCTTGAACAATCTTCCCGCGTTCAAAAGTTGAGTCGTTGCTATGGCTTACGGCCAGTCATTGGTTGCAGCTTGCTCTACGTAACGTCACATAGTAATATTCAATTTTAATTATTTTTTTGGGTTTGTTAGTTAAAATTTTACCAAAATAAAAAATACGTGTCCCAAGTTCTGATCTCTTCTTTAAGAATATTTAATTTAAAAAAAGTCATGCAAGTAGCCCATTGTACACTTTCGTAATCTTATATAATATATAAAAAACTAGGATTCTAGTAGAATCGGTATTTTTATAATTTGATGTCTTTAATCTATCTTTTCCCCCCCTTTCTTTATCCACCACAAATCGATCTTATAAGATTTTTCCTTCCCTTAAAATATGTATAAAATTATGTCAAATCTTAATAAAGTTCTTTTCCGGATGAAATCACGGACTGCTGCATTGGATGCACATGTAGCAATGATAATAATTATTTTCAAAGTCAATGCCTTGTTAACGATGGCCGCTAATCATTGCATTGTCGGAGGAAACTGTTGCTCTCATTATAAACTATAAACACACTCGTTCATAATTAAAGCATTAAAAAGTGAATTGATAAAGAGTGCGCAGTTCATTGTCAAGCGCAGCGCTTCTTAATAGAGATGGATTTAACTTCTTAAACAGCTGAACAGGTTTTTCAGCACCACAAAAAATCTCACAAAAAATAATTATTACTGTCGGTTTTATTAAAAATCCACCGTGTATTGCATCCTCTGTTACCGTACAATTTATTTATTAAAAATATGAATTATTAAAATTTTTGTAATAGTTGAGGATGGAACTGCATATTAAACGTTAGAGTATCCTGTAATAGAGAGGTACGGCCACGTTCCTGACAACAAAATATTCATAAAATAATAAATAGTATACACATAGTACATTTACCTTAGATTATTACTTATTATAAGTATGACATAAGGATGAAAGTTTACGACCCTGAATTACAAGTGAGTGACGGAACGCACCAAAAAAGCAGAGTATGAAAATATGGTATTTTATATTAAAGAAATTTAATAATTTCGAAATTTTATTAGTGGTGTCACGTAAATTCATTCCAATTTATAAGCCACAATTTCAAAATTTAAATAAACATATAAATATAAGCTACAATAAAAGACTGGAATCATTTTAAAATTTCAAAAAACTTACAGATAATTTAGCATAGTAATATTTATTTATGTAGAGTAATAATTTTAAATTATTACATAATTTAATATTTTATTTTATGACACTAACGCTATTGATGTAAAATTTCCGGAAGGTATTTTTGGGAAATATATTCGGAAATATTTTCGGAAATATTGGAAATATTCGGAAACAGTGAAAATATTGAAAAAGTGTATTTATTGAAAAATAAAAATATTTCAGGAATAAAACTTAATACAAACTCCTGAAAAGTGCTCAGGACCGAAACCGGTAGAGTGGTGTAATTTAATTAGTCAATTATACTAACTGAAACCTTTAGTTTAGTTCCTGAAATAAGAATTATTCCAGTCAAGAAAATTCCATAACTACAAGGAGAAATATCAGTAGGTACACAACTGCGTTTTGAAAAGTGTTGCAGTGGTTCTCAATCTGACTTCTCTCTACTATATTCCTCTACTATATTCTTCTTCAGAATCATCAACATTTTCTTATTTTACTACTTCGTAATTAAAATAAATCACTGTTGATCTGTCTGCCAACGTCCGTTTATGCCACAAAGTTTTAGCATTGCCATTATGTAGCCATCTTGTCAAAGATTTAAATAAGAATAAGAGTTATCTGTCTATGATCAAAAAATGAATATTTCCATTCTTTCCAATATTTCCACAAGACCTTCAATATTTCCATTTCCGAGGAAATATTCCATTTACAACACTACTTATAGCTACAAATTGCTTTGTTTATAGGACGTTACTAATATAATATATAGATAAAAATACCATTTCGATTTCGCTTTTGGTTACTGATTACTTCATTAATTAATTATTTTATTGCCTCCATAACAGAATTATTTTAAAATTAAATTATAGTTGCATTGGTTCACATCTTGTTTGCAGAAAGAAATGATAATGTTATTAAATTTATTAAAATAATCACGTGACAGAAGTTAGGTATAATTTATTTTGATGTGAATATTATATGCTTAGTTTGAGGTTGCATTATCATCAGGTATGTCAAACTGACTAAATACATTAAAATATAATTTACAAATTTTTAGGCTAAAATAAAATATTATTCCATCTTTCTGTTTACAATATTTCGCAGAATGCTTTTTAATTTTAGAAATCTCAGCATGAGTTATGATGCCACGAGTAAATTCTGTTTCCATTTAGTAGTTCAGTTCAAGATGAATTATCAGATGAAGTATGATGTGTGAATATAATGAAAACTAGAATCCCTTGTCAACATGTATTTAATGAAACATGTCCACTGACAAAACATATTACATCAACGGTCTAGTTTCATATATTCCATATTCTGTTTCCTACGTTCATTTCATCAGATAATGTTAGATGTCAACCGTCAACTATGAATAGAGAAGGGAATACATAGAACCGAACTATTGTAAACTGAAAGTGAATAAAGATAATATTAAATGAAATGCTTCGGTAAATTTATTGAAATAAAAATAGTGTACAATATTTTATAAAAACAAAAAAATTATAAGTTTTAAAAGTTCAAGTCAAACTTATTGGTAGCTCTCGATATAGGTAATATATTTTGTAGAATTTATTTTTGTGTGATTTAAATATAATTGATTTTTTGCAAAATTTAGGTCAAAACAATTTTTTTGTTTATACGATTGTTAAATATTATTGATTATTTTGTTAATTTTCACCCAATTCAGCAATAGGCAATTTTAGCAAGAAATAATAACAAGTAGGTATCTACTCAACTTGCTGTTTTGTTTCACTAAATTTTTTTTGTTTCGTCATAATTTACAGTATAAAACAGATTAATTTGATGTTTAAAGTGACAGTGACATTTCAATATTCGTAGCAATTAAATAGTTAACGTTAACTTTTCTTTAAATAATATTAAAACAAATGCACCCACATAACATAAATAAATTATTGTTCATTATACAGGTTGGTGGAGGTGAAATGCGAACATAGGGAAATATATGACAATGGAGTTATCATGCTAGGCATCTTGATATACGTGGAATAAGTACTGTCAATGTCAAAGTACCTGTCATATTATTCAAATTTTTATGTTCATTGATATATTTTATTTGCATAATAATGTATGTGTACGAGCAGAACGAGAAAGTTTACATGCACTTTTAGATTTTATTATTATTTCTGTTATTGATTACTATTTTTGCCACACAAATTCACATTACTTCGTTTTGTGACACTACTACAAAATTTATCAAGTTACCTGGCATGAAAGTTCGATTGTCATATATGTTCCCTATGTTCGCATTTCACCTCCACCAACCTGTATATCTACAAAATGTAAAACCATTATTCCAATTACTCTTTTCTTAATAAAAAGTATACTACACATTATTTATTTATCTAAAATTATTTTAGTATTTATTTCAATAAAAGTCGACATTTTCGTGTTGCCCTGTTCTACAGAAAATAGTAAAAATAAAACATTACATTTAAATAATTTATTAAAATAGGCACATGGTACAAAATTAAATTGAAATATTAATACGATATTAATAATTAATATAAAATTTTACAACATACATTCATTATTATACTATTTTTAATACTTTATTTCTTTTCCCTCCAAAATTTATTTCAAATTCAAACTCAAACTTAATATTCAATATAAAACCAATAATATTAAATGCAGTTCCGAACAAAAACGAAATAATACGAATACACCTGCTACTTCTAATAAGGAATTTATTTGGTTCTAGCTTGTTTGTCAATCATTTTTGTCAGTAGTGGTGTATATTTGTTAGTGAAACGCGTGTTTTTTAACTGTTGCTGTACATTTGAGTGTTTTTGTTAAGATTTAATTTAATTTAAATATTATAGTAGAGTTTAAAGTGATCTAATTATGTTTGTGCAGTGAATTGGACTTCAACGGATGGACATGAACCAAACTACAGCTGACCGAGGATGGCAATCTAACTATGTGACTTTGACAAGCAATTAAATATTTTGGTAAACTTTAAAGTGATTATGTTTGTGCAGTGAATTGGACTTCGTCGGATTGTTATGGACCAAACCAGCTACCGAGGATGGCAACCTAACTATGTGACTTTGGTAAGTAACCCGTTTTTATTGTTGTTTAAATTACATTATGTTGTAATATACAATTACGTGGTTAGAGTAACCAATTTACCGTCAAATTTTTTTTAAATGGACATGGGCATAATATCAATATCGTTTTCGTAATGTTATGATGTCCGCTATGTTGTTATGTTAGTGTAATACGATTCGGTAAAGTGGGTATACATTTTATACATAGTCTGATTTAAACGATGAATTATTATTGAATGAAGAAACTGTTTTGATGCAGACTGAGACGTGCGACCAGTGAGCTTGTTTCGATTTGCGTTTGGATGGACTATAATAATTGGTATTGAAAACAGTGGCGGAGCCAAAAAAAATTAAAAGGGGACTTTTCAGAAGTTTTTATAAACTAGTGTAAATCAGTAGAAAAAATATATAATGAAAATTAATTCTATTGATTTCATATTTGAAAAAATTAAACAGGCCCCTCGATTCAAAATATGTACTGCCGGAATCTTTGGAATAAATATAATACCTATAGAAAGAAAATATCAAGAGGCAGAGTTATCTTATATTGAGTGTACGATTATATGGTTTTCAGTATATGTATTTTAAAATTATATTTAGGTACCTACTTATTACGTGATTTTAAAAGTTTAATTTTTTGAGGATTTTGTTTTGATTTGAGATAGCGGTTAAATTTATGTATAAAAAATTAAAGTCTACTGAATTTTTACAGATTTAAATGCGTCTTTGAAGTTAAATTGAAAACCAAATAAAATATTGTAATTGTAACTCTATTTTTACTCACTGTAATTATAATAAAACATATTGTTCGGAATGCTCTAATTAAAACTTTTGTTAATTTTCGTAGCAAGACTATGTGTTGTACATAATAAAATGAAACAGCATTTTACCTTTTACAGAAATGCCTACAATATAAATAAATTGAAAGCAAAATAGATGAGATTAAAATATTTTTTGTTACAACTTTTAAAGACGATATTAAATACTTAGTCTTAAATATAAAAGGTAACTTAACATGAATCGTCCATGGGATGTTTAAAAATATCTTATTCTTGTATACTTTAAATGATATTATGTAAGTTATCCTGGCCACATCCGTATCAAAAATTACATACCCAATGCAAACATCTCAGGCACATATAATTTGGATATTATTACCAAATTACTAACATTGGGTTGTTAAAGTTTGTACAAAAATATATCGTTATAGCTTTGACTTACTAAGCTTGCGGAATGCCGCACACAGCAGGGAGTAGCACTACCTGTCGCGAGGGGCAGGATTAGCAAAATTTGAAATACACTAGGGTTTTTCATTTCAATTCATTAGACATTTTAAAATTTCTATTAGTAATGAATTCCAAAAATCAAATAAGGGATTTGATCTTTTTGTCCAATTAGGAAAAAACAAGATTAGTGAGAACATATCTTGAGAGAATTAAGATTTTTAAATTAAATAAAATTGGAAAATATTTAATACGTACCTGTTCTTTCAACGCCATAAATCAAGCTTAAATCCGCTTAAATGTTTAACAATAGGCCTGCTGTGAGGGCCATAACGATATACCTTTGGACAAACTATACATATATATATATATATATATATATATATATATATATATATATATATATATATATATATATATATATATATATATATATATATATATATATATATATATATATATATATATATATATATATATATATATATATATATATATATATATATATATATATATTAAGTTAATAAGGGCGGACATTACCAATCGCTAGGATATTAATAGGATGTTAATAGGCGAGTTACTAGCGCGATGTTCACATTCTTGAAATGTTCTGGGGATTTGATTTTGTCAAGTGGGTCGCTTGGTAAAATTTTCAACCTCGACCGATGACAGGTTTCAGAAATTTTTAATATTAATTTTACATTATTTCAGTACAAATTCCCGCAATGGAAACGCACATCTTCTAAGAATCATCCACAATTAGCAAAGTCCTTCATCTTCCATCTGTTTTCTGGTTATCTCAACTTAATCTTTATAAAAATCTGTCGTGGTCTCAGAATGATCTTTAGCAGGAAACAGGTAAATATTAAAGATAATTGCTCTGGCATGAAGAGCCATGGTTCAGGCGTATGTAATGCGTGCGTTCTTGCGTGTATGCTGCATAAGATGTATGCTGCACTTGCGAGAAGGTCAATGAGAAGGTCTATTGAAAGCGTGAGCGGTTGCCCAACCAAGAGGAAAATCTATACAAGCTTTCAAAATGTTGCAGTAGATGCGTGATGCTATTTGTTGCAATTGTGGTTCTTTACAATTTTTTCCCTTACTTTTACTTACGATTTATTTATATGTAACATTATGAGTGACTATGATTCTTTTCAAGAGTTTTATGTATAAAACCGTTGCAGATCTTTTATAATGCAGAAATTGTATACAAAACCTTGTGATATTCGGCTTAAAAAGTTTGCGAAAAATAATAGGAATAATGTAATAACAGGGCAGGGTCGAATTCTTCTCTCTTCTTCAGGATGAAGAATATTCTTTTTAATTAACAAAACAAAAGTATGTCAAAATGAAAATTAAATAAAAATGATATAAAATTTCCACGGTTAATTGAAGGTTATATATTGCTTATTGATGAGTACTCGATTTTTTACAAAATAATCAATTCCAGCCAGTGATCTCTATAGTCTATATAGGTACAGAATAGACCGGCGTCTTAGGTTATAAACGTCCAACATAGGTCCGTAAAGTTGGAGTTACAACATCGTCATGTCACTTAAAAAAAAAAAATTATTGTGTAATTTCTGCCTTCATTTTAATTTCAATGCACTTGTGTTTTATATCGTTGAAAAGAGAAAAAAAATCTCTCTTAAGACGAGTTATAGCCAACTATGAGCTCCATATGAAAATTTGAATTTGGTTTGAATTTCTCGAAATCCGTAAGAGATAAAAAAAATTTGAGGACTGCTGTGAATTCCTCGTTAAAAACTGCCTATAGAACGTGCAAATTAGAAACTTGTACTAATTCAATCAAAAAAGTTATAGATGAAAAACGAAATTAGTAAAATTTACACTTTTGGGTATATCTAGTCACCTATGCATTTTTGTGGAAAAACAAAAACATTTATAAATTGGCCCACTAATGGGGCAACTTTTGTCTAATTTAACCAACTTCGTATCTCTTATGGTTCTCGAGATTCCCATGCTTTCACCAGTTTCATAGGACACCCTGTATAACTATTATATTTAAAAACAAATTTTTAAAAGTCGTTGATAAAACGTTGTAATTGACTCGCACATAATGGCTATAATTCACTCTTGAATTATAGCCTGCATTATGTGTTTGTTAAATAATATACAATATAATTAATCAGTATGTGATTGATTAAAATTAGCAAAATACTGTGAACTCATTGGATGGTGTGTGTCAGTGACGTACTTATGTACTTACGCCCCCTCCCCCCTAAGAGTGTGTGAGTCATGTATGTTAGTAACAAATTTAGTGCTGATTTCCATTTTTTCTTTGAGTACTGTGCAATTTGTTAATTGTTAATTATTGAGAACCTGCTGCAGTTAAGTTTCGGAATGTGCTATAGCAGTGATGTTCAGCTATGTAAACTGCCACTTGCCACTGTCACAAATGCAGGAAATGGCAACTAGAAACTGCAACTGCCAGGTGACATCGAAGATAAAATCTGCTCTTACCGCGATGTTACGTAGAACTATTCGATATGTTTTATTAATCTATTAGTTTTCAGCACTTGTTGTTTCATTTCACTCGATTTTTACGACCGTAAATCTAAAAATAAAGTAATGTATTTCTAGATCAGGTTCTTGCAACGGAGAGAGAATTTTTTAATGTTGTTGGTTGTTGAACACTTTACTAGGAATTCTTCCTTGTTTTATTACGACACTAAACTAGAATTAAAACTGTAGACAATGAAAATAGTTTTCTGAATTATTTTTGTGCACAATATTTGTATGCCTTTATTTTACAAAATTTAAAGTATAATAATATCTGGGGTGGAGCTGTGGTTGCGAGGTATAATTTGAGCAGTATAGTATTTTCATTTCACACCTTAAATAATTAAAATCCAGGAAAATAAAAATTTAGAGTTTAACGATGACATACCCAGTTCACACAAGGATTCTTTGAAGATTTTTTTCATGCTTCTAAATCTTGAAATAAATTAGAAATTCTTTTTTCCAATACTCATTAAAGAATCAATATAGTGGCGTCGCTATTTGGCAGGCAATTTTCAACAGGATAATTTCTCTCAAAATTATTGTACGATTTCATAAAAAATAATTTAATTCATAAACGTAAGCGATGAAAGGTGTCAGTAGTCAGTAAACCGTTCTATAAATACGTATTCTTAGTACCAGTAGATACGTACCTACTTACAGTAAATTTATTGAAATAGAAAAATTCTATGTTTCTTGTGCTGTAGAATAAAATTAACAACCATTCAAAAAAAAGATATTAGGAATTGTTTAAATATAAATAAAACAAAATTGTTTTGCATATACAAATAATAATCATGAACCAAAATCATAAAACCCCAATGTTTAGAACTGTAAAATTAATTTATGAAAAAGGAAAGTACGAGAAAAATTATTTGGTGTTCTGAATGTCAGTGGTATCTCCATTCGCCATCCCCTTTAATGTTTACTTTTTGCGCTTTGTGCCGTTCGATAAGAAGGAAATTCCTGCGGCATTTCCAAATGTAAATGCAATTAAGGGTAATTTAATGATTCATACAAATTATCACAGACACGCACCCACTCTACGGGCGCAGATAAGAAAGAAAAGTTTATTACATTTTTGCACTCCGTCCTTGGATTGTGGAATCTTATCTGAGAGATATAAATTTCAAGCATTTCAAACACTATAATTAAATCAGCTTAAAAGCATACCATAGATTCAAACAAATATTTTATGTTCAAGAAGAGAATTTAAAAAATAGATTATTTGAATAGAACATTTCACAAAGAGAGGCTTTCAATAAATAGGTAGTTCATTATGGAAATATTTTTAAAATATCGCTAAATATTTTGTTCATTACCTCTCGCCTCATATTCTATAAGAGAGGTATTGTAATGGGTCAAAATTTTCGAGTATGAGTTTTTGGTGGATAAGCACGTTTCAGGGTCTCTAGAATACGAATTTAATATTTTCCCGATGATGTCTGTGTGTGTGTATGTGTGTGTGTGTGTGTGTGTTTGTATGAATGTATGGACTGACGATTTTTCGTCCACGATAACTGAAAAAGTATCAAACCTTTAATAACCAAATTTCATATTTAAGATTTTAATAAGGATCTTAACACCGGATAAGATTTTGGTAGAAATCCGTAAACCGGAAGTAGTAGTTTTTGGAACTTGATATAGTTTTTCTTAAATAAATTGGTACATTATTTATTTATGACAATTTTTGCAAATAAAAATAAAAGATAATATAATTATCTATGGGTACAGTGAATTTTAAATACAATTTGCTGAATCTGGTAGTTATTTTATAAAGTGTTACTTCCCGGAATTATCATTAGTGAAGACCACCGAAAACCGCCAATATTTAAAATTAAAACTTGTGTGCAGCGCGTCATCTGTCGGTAGTAGTGAGTAGAAAAAACATCGTAACCTCAAATTTAATGATCAGACTACAACTACAAATTGATTGTATTTGATTATAGTTTTATTTGTTACAAAAAACATTGTACAAACCTCTTGCGGGAAGATACCAAGATACCAACCCAGCATTCGCGTAAATGAAAGCCTCACTTCGCTCGTGTTTCAAAAAACCGCTCATGTGGGATCAAAATCTTCCCGCATTTGGTTCGTAATTAACTATTCACACACGGCATCCCGTGGAGATTAATTTTAATAATTTGTAAACCGTCTTACAATTAGGCACGTAACACTTCCTATTTACACGGGGAGATCTTGTATTTTGTATTATCAATCCGTCAATTTTGTATTTTTGTTTCAATTGTTTAACAAGGGTTACTATTACTTGTCTCATTTTTCTCGGCGCTGACACCATTGGCCAATCAAAAGGTGGGTCCTTTGGCGGCCATCTTGCCCACTTAATCCGTCAGATTTCAGTCTCTCGCGACCTCACCTATAGTTTGTACACCGTGGTAATGACCATCATTAAACTATTATCGATTAATATACTATTATCCTATCAGGACGCAATATGTTTATGTTTACATACTTATCATTTTACATATTATGCTTTTGTTCATTTAAGTTGACTATAAACTGTAAGATTTGTTGGTGCAACTGGTCATAAGATCATCTTCCCACATTACAATTTATAACGGTGTACAGTAGGTAAATAATAAATTGGAAAAATAAGTAAGTACTGGTTTCCTTATCCTTATATGATTTACTTGTTATTCTACCGTCACCTCATCCCGGAAAGACCTTTCTTTGTTTTAGTTGTCAAATAATAATTGCAGGAAAATGAGAAAATTTTTCTATCTGTACTATCTATTAGAAATACTACTATTATTAGATCTTATTATAAGTCATTATTCTTGGAGGAAATCATTTGAATATTTTTCTTGTTATAAAGCAATTTTGCTTTCAATATACTCGTCGTAATATGGTCAAATTATTTGACTTGAAAATTGACTTAACAGTAAAATGATCATCGTGAACAATTTGAAATTATAATTTAATGGTCTCACGAAATGTAAATAAACCTGAGAACGAAATGCTTAACGAAATCATAACAAATATTTGGAGAACTCAATTAAAATTTAAGTATTATATTTCTTTTGTACTGCTTTTAAATTAATTTCAGATGTTTTTTTCCTTGTGAATTTTTTAATTAATTTAATTATTGTTGGGGTCTTTGGCGGCTGTTACAGGACCGTATTCAGAACAAAACATTAGGCAGGGCATGGCTCTCATTTTTTCGTTTATTTTACGTAAACTATTTTTTATAATAAAATATGACTTTTTTTAAATTTATTTAGTTATTTTATATCTGTCATCTGTACTTTGATTACATCATTTCGATATAGATTTTCATTTCGATATGTTTTTACTTCCTTGTACGGAGTAAGGAAGTATTGTAATCGCGAAAAATTTCGGTTCTCAGATTTTGACGGAAATATCCGTTTTGACCTTTTCTGAATCCATTATGACTAGTTTCGTCGTGACGTCTGTACGTACGTGCGTACGTACGTGCGTACGTACGTACGTACGGACGTATGTGTGTCGCATAACTCAAATACGGTTAGACGTAGAAAGCTGAAATTTTGTATTTAGGACTGTTATAGCATCTAGTTGTGCACCTCCTATTTTTGGTTTCAATCTACAAACCGGAAGTAGTAAATTTAAAAAAAAATTTGATAAATAATTAATTTTAGGCAATTTTTTTATTTTAAATGAAAGATTATGTGATTATTATCTACAATCGGTATTTTATAAATTTTTCTGTATCTTCTATCATTTAAGAATAATTAAAGTATATACTTATAATTTAATATTTCGGTATCTTGTAGTCCATGATCGATTAACATTTGTTACTACGTAAAATTTAAATGATTATGACATGACAGTGACAGTAGCAGTGACAATAGTAAAATATCGTTTATATCTTCTTCTGCAGTTTAAATAAAATGACTAAAATATATTTGTGAGTATACTAGTATAATAAGTTAAAAGAATTTTTTATATTATTCTACATTTTAGTTATTAAGAAAAGTATGAACAAACAAGGCGTACAAGGAAGTCATGTGGTGTCCACGTCAGATTTTTTCTTTTAATACAAAGTTTCATTATGTAATCTGTAACTTCACCTAGTGTTAATCTATAGGTAATTTATTTTTTATTATCACAAAAATTTTGTAGGCCTATGTTATTAAGAATTACCATTATTAATGTCTATTAATTTGATTTATCAATAAATTTATTTTAAACATAATAATTGTCATTACTTTTTTGCTGGATCTAATTATTTTTTATCTGAAGTATAATATATGACAGGAGTGGGCACTAGGGCGGATGAATGTGGTCTTTCTGTTTACCTTTAAAAGAGAGACAGAAAATACGGGCCAGCTCGGAGCATGCATTCTATGTCGATATACAACGGTGGTAACGCACGGACTCAGTAGTGATCTTTCTCTCTCGCACAGAGTAAACAAAAATGTCACGAATCTACAGTAAGTATTGCTAAGATACGGAGTGTCCACTCCTGTATTTATTATACTTCGTGAAAGCCGTATTATAAAGACAACACTATAAGCCCCAATTTAAGGACCATAATAGCGGTCATTATAGGACAATAATGAATCCAGTATGGTACTCAGTACCATAATAAAATAACAAACAACTCGTTACCAAGGATGTTTCAAAAATAGCATACCGGATTTTTAGATTTAAATTTTGTTGTTCAATACCAAATTATTTATTTTACTTTTTGATTAATTTACGCCAGCAGATAAAATTTGGTATGCAATACGGATTGTAACCAATCATTATGGTATACGTCGTGTTATCAAGCTCGGCTTCGCCTCGTCTCATAATCTTCACGACTAGTACCATAATGATTGACGTTACGATAACATAAATAACTATTATCAGGGCTCAAATATTTTTTCCAAGGCTCAGCTCTGTTCAGCCCCCTGGTTACGACCCTGGGCTGTGTATATTATAATTTTTAAAAATAGAAATTAAAGATGAGTTATAAATAAATTTTTATGAATCATTAAGTTTCTCAGATCATCAAGCAAGTGTGTGGAACTTATTATAAATAATTCCTGAAAATAAACCATAAATGAAGGTCAGAAAGATTTTAAGATCCCAGTCCGTTAGAATTGTTAACAGTAATGATAGCTTCGCAGTAAAATAATTTCTTCACTTGTTGCAATTTACGTAGTGAATAAAATACACACTACTTATCGACATTTATTACGCGTATTCGTTTTGAGTGCGTGCTGCAGTAAAAATGAAAAACTGGTCTCTTACGTCCGCCTGTAACAGCCATAAATGCTTCGTGTTTTATACGAGGAATCATTTAAATCATATTGCGAGGCACCTGCGTCATTAAAAGGAAACATTATCTCGGAATAGCAGATTCATTACTTTCAAACTTGAACGTAAATAATTATTGTTGGTACAACGAAAAATATTTAATTTTGGTTCACACCATTAATCGACAAAGTGTCACTGCTTTCAAGTGGTTGGATTCCACTGTTACAACATCAAATATTTAGTAAATTAGGATGCAAATTCAAATGTTGTATGAGACCTACACCACAAAAAAATGTAAATAATTTTAAGAATGAACTGTTTCGAATTTCGTATGGCAAAATAATAAAGGTTAAAATGTAATAAACTATACAGGATAATTGATAACATCAGGTACAAATTTTAACTGTATATGATACTCAACGACCGGATTACGGATTTTTTTTCCAAAATTCGCAAAATTGAGGGTAGTTTTCTCAAACAGTACATTTTGAGTATTATTGGATTTGCGTGTTTCATTTATTTATAATGAATAAGCAAAGTAATTAATTATTATGCAATTGCATATACAAAAAATATTCGTAAAACAAATTAATTTATTATGCAACATTGGGTATTAGTTAAGTAATTACGAGAGATATCGTAGCCGAAGTCTGAATGAGATAATTTTCTCGAGTGGGCCATTCCCTTTTGCCCACGTGTGAAGTATAACGTTTTAACCACCACCTCTTATTAACTGGCTTAAATATTTTAAAAACGTTATGTTCTAACCAAAAACATTGTTACTATGGTGACTTCCAACAAGCAAAGTATAACAATTTACCCACTAGCGGGTATAATTTTGATCAAAATCACTAGTGGACAATCTTTTACTTTGCTTGTTTAAAATCACCATAGATGTGTTGGATAAAATAATTTACTAGTAGATAAGATAAAACATTAAATTTACCTCCCGAATCAGTGGCTCAAAACTGATCGTTACAAAAATAGAAATATTAAATTTTCGAATTTTGAAAAAATTATTTTTGTTTCGTGATCAATACGTTGAGAACAATATAGGTACCGTTAAAGTTTGTAGGTATCTGAAGTTATAAATCACTCTGCATAGAAAATGTAATGTTTATTGTCTATTGTCTATTGCATCTAAGGTTATGTTTATAGTCCAACAAATTATTATGATTAAACACAAAAATTAAGTTTTCTTCCCAAGGAATTGTTTATATTTTTTTCTAAATTCTGAACTTGCATTTTTCTGAAGTACTGTCATTATTCTGGTTTCTTTCTTTGTAATTAAGAGGCAAAGTTAAATTTTATTTTTTGGTTTTTTGGCATGTTAATTGCCATGCAGTAAAAGTAGTGAAACTTGAACTCTCATTGTTGTTCCAACTTCTGATTTTACTTTTTCGTACAAATTCTTCGTCTAAATCTTATCTTATCTCCAATCTTATTCTATTTTGTAAAAATAGATAAATATCTGTCATTGTCATTACAAGTTTCATGCGTTTTAGAAGTTAGGTACATTTAATAAAACTAGAGGCATAATGAAGTAATTTTAAATATTTTCAGATGAAAATAAATCGAAATAGAAACACAACATTTTATATTGAAGTTTAGGTGTTCCCTGGAATAAAACCTTAAAATCTGACTGGTCAAAAGAGACTTTCATGCTAAATTTCCTAAGGATCGGACAAATGGTCAAAATTCTACATTTTATCCTACACTCTTAATTGTCCCATCGAATTAAAACATACCTGAAAATTTGACTAAGTATATGTATACAAAATTTCATGAAGTTCTGACAAACGGTGAAGATCTTGATGTTTAACTTCCACCTCTTATAGTATAATAATTTATGACCCCATTTAAAAAAAATCTAATTATATTTCTTATTTAATTTCAATAGTATTATAGGTACCTACCGAGTTTCGTTACAAAAGAAACAAAAATTGCGTCCGTCAGACCGATTTTTATTTTTTTCCCCCACCCATAATGGCCCGATATTGAATATAGGTACCTTAAAAAATCTGACCCTCGTCAAAAGAGATCTGCATGCAAAATTTTATGAGGATCGGACATAGGGTTTAAATGTACGTAGAAAACAAACAGACAGACAAACATTCAAACATTTAGCTTTTCCCATATATTAGATATTTATTTTTGTAAGTAATTTCATGTGTCAATGGTGGTTCTTGAACAAGTATACTATGTATAAAATAAATTCATAGATTCAATTAAACATTGGTTTTGAATATTTTGATTGGAAAGTTTTATCATCTAACTATCGAAGGCCAGTACGCCAATACCTGCTTCACTATTATTATTATAGGTACGTTCTTTTTCCTTTAGCACCTGAAAGTGAGTTGAACTTGTCAATTTCATGGGTAGTGAAGGAGATGGCGTGAAAAACTTCTTCGTATTTCCTGGTGAAGCTCTTATTGTACCGTATGAAGTACAAACCGCGATGTGTAGGATTGTACTGCATGTCGACGCTTTCCGCATCGCGAAACCTTCAAATTGAGGTGACAGAGTCACTGTCTCCTAGTGGAATGCAAATTAACAGTTAATTAATTAGTGACAGAAACCAGAAGCATCCACTTATCACGAGAATCATTCAGTTTGGACAGAGATTGCAATAAACGCTAGTGATCATAAAAGATTAACAAAATGAATACGCAAGCTCACAGTGCGAAAGTTGGTTAGGTACATTCTTAAAAATATAAAATATTATTTATTACGAATAGGTATACTTGTACAACAGGGTCATTCTCAACTTTGTGGTTTGTGCATATATTTTAATGACATAATAGTAAATGCTCAACTAAAATTTTTCAAAATTTGTAATTTTCGTTTCCAGATTTTTAATCAAACAGTTTTGGGTCATTGTTTTCAAATGGAATTTCATAATTTATCTTGACATTGCAAAATTACCTATATAAATTTAATTTTATTCCATTCATAGTCAATCAGACATTCATTAATACTACAACCATTAGTCAGTGGTTTCAAAAATGTGCTTCTTGCGAAAACTGTCTAGGTTTTTTCCTAATTCCTATAATACTATAGATTTTACTTTTGTTCTATTCCACTTTTTCCCCACTACCACGGCTGCCTGAAACCAGCCCTAAACTCGTACTTTATTGCATATTAGCAATGCAATGTCATTTTGAAGTTGAAAAATACTGTGAAAGTGTTTTCGTTGCAAAAGAACTGTAAGTTTATTATTGACTTCAAGATACTATTTTTATAATCATTTAATAGAGAAAGAATGGATCTACAGAGACGCCTTTTCAAAATTTTAAAAATAAATTTCTATCAGCAGATATTACCGTGTAAAGTTTGCAGAAAATGAAAATGTATTGAATTTATTAGAATTTTTATAATGATGTACAATTTTGTTATTAAAATTTTAAAAAGGTACAACTGTTAATTGATCCTTTAAGTATAAAATAAATAAAAAATAAAATTTTACCATTTTTGTGCTGGCCAAAAAAACTCAAGTTTAAATTACACTATTTTTTTCTAAAAATTATTTTTGTTCCATAGTATGTTTAGTATCTACTATATGCCATTTAACATTTATATGTACGCCTGAAGTTGTTAAATCACCTTGTATAATATAAAATTGAAACAGAATTTCGTCTAAGGTAGGTATATATAAATTTTACGTTATAAATACAGTAGTAATCTATACAAACTCTAAAGCAAATCGTTTGACAATTTTATTTCAACTCTTAAAAAATATGTTATGAAATATTTTTCTGAAAATAATGTTTGAGTTCTGATACTACAATATAAATTATAAGAATTTTGATATAGCAGTAGTAAATTCTTTGGGGTTTATGTGAGTTTAAAAGAAAAAATCAAACCGTACAAAATACTTATTGGAAATAAAAATAAAGTAAAAGTTATTTGATCTAATACTGTTTGTTTACATAACGTCAAAGCAAGAAACTTTTACTTGTCATGGATGTTTCCATTTCTAATATCTTTTTCTTGATCTGTCATCGCATTGTCTGTATCATTCATCTTTGGACCGTGTGAAGCAAACTTCATTTCTTCCGATTGTATTGTATCTTTGATTGAATTATCTAAGTTTTTCTTACGGTTTTTTATTTGCTTTGTATTTAACGGTTGATGATTCGTTGTTTTTACAGGAAGGGTTTTGGTTTATTACTAGTTTTTTTTCGCGTAATTCAATTTTTGTTTTGTAAGAATTTGGTCTGTGGTTCGGTTTTATGAGCCATGCGGTTTTGAATTAATGAGAAGATAAAAAATTTGTTTGTTGGTATTGTTTGCCGAGCCGACATAATATAGAACTTTTTACGCAGGGTTTTTCAGATATTTAGTATTTAATTATTAATACACAGAAATATAACTACGAATGGGTAGCCATTCAACACCAGAAAATAAAATTATCGAATATTCATACACAGGAAAATGCATGCACAAGATGATTCAGACCTAGAAAATTTATACATAATAAAATACCTGCATAAAAAGATTAATTTACAGGAAAATGCAAATCTAGATTTTTAGATTTAGCATAGATGCAAACACAGGAAGTTGCAAATCTACAAAACTAGATTGTCTCTTCAACACAAGGGGTACCTATACACAAATTATGTTTAACTGACCTAAATGAGCAACCCAATAATATTCTTGAGTCCGACATATTCGGTATTGACTATTATAACTTCTTTAGACTTGCATTTTCCTGTGTTTATATCTTCATGTATTTGCGTCTATGACTCAAATTAATGTACAACATTAATTACAAGTCGTAGAATTTGGATAAAAATTAAAATTCATAGGTAACCGTTGAAATAGCGAAGATAATTGAATTTAAAGTTGATACTAAAACGCGCTAAAATGCATTGCTTATATGGAGGTTAGCAGTAGTTTGACCAAACGATTAGAAAATATGTGTTTGTTAAAAAAATAAAAACTATGTATCATCGCAATAATTATTGAGATATCGCAAGTAAAATATTCCAGTCTCAAAAAAAATAATATAGCGGATAGCTGAGAACATAATATGACCGATTGTCAAGTTTGAAACCAGTGAGATGTCAGTTTAACTGAATACAAAAATCCGTCCTGTAGTGTATCCACTTATAACCATGTCGGTTGGTAATCACACATACGATGTAACATAATTCTGTACCGATAACTCATAATATAAGTTGGGTGAAAAAAGGTGGGTAGGATAAATATATACGAGTATTGCTGGTTTAGATCTTCAAAGAACTAACGGATTTAATTTATTTTCCGTACCAGTTTAAGTTGAGAATTCCAAATTATTCAGAACTTTTTCTGTCCGTTTAAAATTGTTTCTATCCGACTAAATATAATAAAATAGTGCGCAACTTTTTAAGAGTATTTCTACACCTAATCCTCAAGTTATAAATTTAACTGTTTCTATGTTGCATATTCCTTACGTTAAATAACAACAATTATCTCCACTACAATTATGATTATCCTAGCTACAGGGTGTACTATCCTAACCTAACATTCCGTCATTTGGATTCTCATCGCGGTACCGTTTCCTAGTAGTAACAAGCGCAAAACGTTGCACTGTCACACGCACAAACGCTTTAATTGTTGCTGGCAAGGTTCTATCACGGTCCGTAGTTGTCTACTAGAAGCCAATCTTGTTGCTAAGTGATCAATTTTATGCCACATTGCACTAAATGGTCTATTTGTACCTAGATATTTTAAATGAGAACACAGAACAAGAGAACATGTTTGTAGTTTGCAGTTGGTATCGCAGGTAAGGACACTGATTTATTAAATGTAGAGATTGTGTGCCTACAGAAAAAATGGATTAACTAGCAAAGTGTTTAAACGTTTTTTAAAGTAAACATACTGAGTACCAATTATACAATTTAAATCTATTAAAAAACTAAGGAGATATCTAAATGGCTTATTTTTAAGGCACCACACGCTAAGTGTCTCCATTATGTCACCAATTATTGTTGCAATATTATTCATAATTTAAAATTGAAGGAATAATGAACAATAATGATACTAATATTTTTTATGAAGTTAGAATTTCTTGACTGGATAGTGCATATGACGCAGGAAAATTACTGGATTTCAGTAATTAATACATAAATACAGGGTGTTTTATAACTTCAGGTACATACGTTGAGGATGTATGTTGTTTGATATGCTGATTACGAATCAAAAACAATTTTTACTTCCTTGTACGGAGTAATAAGGAAGTATTGTAATCGCGAAAAATTTCGGTTTTCAGATTTTGATGGAAATATCCGTTTTGACCTTTTCTGAATCCATTATGACTAGTTTCGTCGTGACGTCTGTACGTATGTAGGTACGTATGTACGTACGTATGTACGTACGTCTGTACGTATGTATGTCGCATAACTCAAATTCGGTTAGACGTAGAAAGTTGAAATTTTGTATTTAGGACTGTTATAGCATCTAGTTGTGCACCTCCTATTTTTGGTTTCAATCTACAAACCGGAAGTAGTAAATTTAAAAAAAATTTCGATAAATATTTAATTTAAGACAAATTTTTTTATTTTAAATGAAAGATTATGTGATTATTACCTACAATCGGTATTTTATAAATATTTTTGTATCTGGTATCATTTAAGAATAATTAAAGTATATATTTATAATTTAGTATTTCGGTATATCTTGTAGTCCATGATCGATTAACATTTGTTACTACGTAAAATTTAAATGTTTATGACATGACAGTGACAATAGTAAAATATGCTTTATATCTTCTTCTGCAGTTTAAATAAAATGACTAAAATATATTTGTGAGTATACTAGTATAATAAGTTAAAAGAATTTTTTATATTATTCTACATTTTAGTTATTAAGAAAAGTATGAACAAACAAGGCGTACAAGGAAGTCATGTGGTGTCCACGTCAGATTTTTTTTAAATGGTTCCCAGTCAAAAAGTTTTCGTTGCCACTGGGTGGAGTAATTATTGTTTCATTAAAAATAATTAAATTTTGCTTGCTTATTTTACTAGTATTATGTACTAATTTAAGATGTTTGTTTTTGTTACCTACTTCTAGAGTTTGTGTTTAATAGGAAAACGAATCCAGTGCAGCACTACAAAAAATGCTGCAGGTAAACTACCCTTGATGGCCTTAATTTTTCGAATTAAAATTTTTTTTATTTGATTCATTATCAGCATATCAATTAATATACCTTTAACGTATGTACTCGAAGTTATGAAACAATCTGTATTTTTGTTCAATCATGCAGCAGGTGGAGTGTTTTCAGGCGTATTCAACGACAACTACCTTATTAAAATCGAATTTTCAGAGATGTTAACACCAAATTTTACCTTCTTATGTGAAGAAATAAAAATAATTTGTATGTATCGTATGCTCGTGTGGGGCGAAGTCCCCATGAATATTTTCCTATGGGGGCTCGAGCCCCGAAGCCCCCACGTAGTTGGCGCCTATAATTCTCAGAATCGAAACGTCAATGTTGTAAATAAGTAAATTATTAATGACTGAAACCCAGTAATTTTCCTGTCTTATACTAATATTTATTTCCATCAAAATTAATTGGCGAATCAAAATCATTAGTGAATTAATATTATACAGGTTACACATTGCTGTGACATCAATTAGCAAAACTTGGAGGCTTCTAGCTAATTATTAGTATTATTATTATTATTATTATTATTTGTCTAATTTATACATTTATGAATACGCAAAAACTATTTATTTCTCATTAACTCGATAATGTAGGTAGTCGAAAGGCAGCTATAGAACTTTTTAAATTATCCATTTTAGTTATTAATTTAGGGGTTCCTGCTAACCTTATTTAGGGATATAGCGTTATTTTATGTATGTAATTATTGTCAAAATACCAGTGTTTTGTAAATATGGTTAGCCCCGTATTGTACGAAATTAATATTCACAAATATGGAAATATATTAAGTAGGTATACTCGTAATTTGTTATAAGTGCGATTACCAGCTGGTCGCATTTATAGTTTTTTAATTTATATTTACATAAAATATAAATGATACTTATAAATAATTTCTGATAAGCAAGTAATTAAATGAACATATTCAGTCAGCAATTAGTCTGTCATATAAATAGTTTTCTACAATATTATTCCGTTATACAATTAATAATTCGTTTCATACTTCTTTCAAATATATATTGTTCAAAACAATTACAAAACATTCTTAAGATACTCTTATTATATAATATTGCCAAGAAATTCAAGTATTTACAATCTAAAATACCGTTGCTGACTATTTTATAATTTATAATTAAATATGTATGTACCTGTAAAATTTGATTTGTAGGTATACTGCTAATAATTTAATGTTTATTAATTTTGCCGCAACGTATTAGAATATTCAGTTATATTTGTGTAAGATAGTAGGTACCTACCTACACAACGCTTTTTCCTATTTTTTTACGTTAGCTGCCCGTATGCATACTTTGACTTTCTCACACCTCCCTACCCATACAAGTCGCAACTTTTTAAGGTTGAATTTATCTTCTCGCACTCCAGTTGACTTTTGCCCAATTTTCTAGAATATTGATAATTTTAAAATCTTTACTTTCCCAAAAATTAACTACCCTCGATGTTTCAATTGTTGCAGAAACGGATTTTGTCCCCATTGAGTTTATCTCGCCGACTTACCTACCGGTAGGGATGTCGAAAAAAAATCGATTTGAAAATAAAAAATCTGACGTGTCCATCACACAACCTTCCGCCATATATAGACTTTAAACAGAAATGTATACGTACAATCCGGTGACCATTTAAAATATACAAATAAAAATCTAAAATATTCAAATACAGAAATTTGCATCACCTGAATAAAAAGATTATTTCACAGGAAAACTTTGCTGTGTTGAAGCCATCCTCCGGTCAATTACTACATTTAATATCTTACTTAGGACTTATATAATAGCGCTAGTATGCCAACTTGTCACCCGTCTCACTTGTCAATATTTTTTACGCAGAAACAAAAATCAACCGATCATGGATTACAAGATATCAACGTTTTATTTGATAAATTTATTTTTTAAATTTTACTGCAGTTCTTTAATGCTCCCAGATAAAGACAATTTTTTTATAACGTAAGTTGCAAATAACTTTTCCTCTTATTCTCATTACAAATAAATACTATAATTTTCCAAATTTATATACAATTTTGACAATTAACCTTTTCAATCTTCAAAAAATATCACTTCCGATGAAGATATTTGTACCAAAATCTAGGGAGCTCTTCCAATTTATATACAAATGTTAAATACCAAATATCAAAATTTTCGGGTAATTCGTATTTGAGTTATGCGACTAACACCCCTTGACCACACACACACACACACACACACACATACACACACACATACACACACACACACACACACACACACACACACACACACACACACACACACACACACACACACACACACACACACACACACACACACACACACACACACACACACACACACACACACACACACACACACACACACACACACACACACACACACACACACACACACACACACACACACACACACACACACACACACACACACACACACACACACACACACACACACACACACACACACACACACACACACACACACACACACACACACACACACACACACACATACACACACACATACACGCAGACATCATCGTGAAACTATCAAAAATGAGTTGTAAGGACCCTAATTCGTGCTCATCCACTAAAAATTCACCACCCGATTTTTTGCATGATTCCAATACCTTCCTTTACAGGTAAGCGGAAGGTAAAAATAATCGATGAATCGGTTGTTCTCGCTTGGATTTTTTAAAATTTTTATTGTTTTATTTAGATTATAAAAAAAATTAATTACCTATATATTTTATTATTTTTCAAAGTTAACTGCCAAAAACAGCACTAGTTGAATGAGGCAACGATTGAAAAAAAATTCAATGAATTTAAAAAAGGGGGCGCTTAAAAGTGAAAAACCGTAATACGAAGTCTGTAAAGGTAATGTTTTTAACCCGATAATTGTCAAAATCTTATTATACGTCATAATATGATTTAAGAAAATATGTTTTTTTGTAACTACTAGTGCCACATCAGTGACACTTTTACATGGCTCATTTTGCGCATGCTTTCTGCACAAATTTCGGATAGACGATGTAATCTACAATGAACATTATGTTACACAATAAAAATATATACATTCCTAATTGTCTTATTCTAAAAATTATGTCTGTAATAATAATTCATTTTGCATAAATAATTCATTTTGCATAAAATTCGTTGCAATTTAATGAATATTGCTCTTTCTTTTTTTATTTCTATTTCTACTGCAAATTATATTTATTTTCAGGTATTCTTATTTAGCATAATGTAATCTAGAAACTCTAATGATTCTATTGATATTTTATTTATGCCATTTGCTTGTTCCTATTTGCAGAAATATATGCAGAAAAATTGCAGAAAAATGTCTGTTTCGAGCGCGACCTTAAAAAATGGATTTTTATTAGTAGAGGATTTAAAAAGCGATTTAAAAATCGATTTTTAATTTTGTCGATTTAATCGATAAAGGGATTTTGAAAAAACGATTTTTGAAAATTCGGTTATTTTCTATTATTCGACATCCCTACTTTTTGGATTCCTACAAATTTTAGCGAAATATTCCAGCATGTAAAATTATTATTCAAGAATTTATTTTATTTTTTGCCAAAAATTTTATTTGTGCTGAAAACCTATGTAAATCAATGGTGATAAAATCAATTCAAAATGGTCTGATTTTATGTACCTATTTTATACTTGTATCAAACCCTAGCTTCCCACGAAATTACCATCATCAACAATGAAAAATAAAATCGTTGAAGTAACCTTGAATTCTGAGCTTCGTGATATTCGTACTTACTTCATATTATTTACTTTATTTATTAATGTATTTATCTGAATTCCTCCCGATAAAAACTGCGGCAAAAAAAGAAAAGTACTTATCCATGATATGTACGGGTAGTGCATTATGTATAAACTCAGAGTGCGATCACGCAAAACATGGTTTTTAACTCCTTGTATAAGTAGCGATCACGGAGTCATTGCAAGATATTGCTCATAATGCCATAGCTGCATTCAATGTGTAATTAATAAAGCAGAGTCCTTCTTATTTCAGTGCAGCCCACTCGCACCAATGTAATAAATTACAAATAAGGTGCAGGCAAATAAAAAATAAAGCAAATCCAGGAGCGGATAACATCGATTTTGAATGCTCCGTCAGTTACAATTTACCATAACCAGATATTAAATGTTTAAACAAGTTGTTTTTAAAATACTTATGAATTTTTCCACTGATTTTGACAAGTTTCTGTTTGCCAGTATTGGAATATAAAATAAGAATATGAATTAAGAATATAGTAGCAACATTTTGAACGAAGGCAGTAGCGCTATGTTTAATAAGTGACTTTGTGACTTGACACATATTATTAACTTGAGGTACATATTGTAATGGCATAGGTATAGTATTTTACGTACTGATTCTGGAACAACAATATTTTTTTCAAAGTTCCTATATATAAAGGTAGTTTACTTCAGGAGAATATTTTTAGAGTACCATACCACTGAATATTATTTATGATGGAATGAAAATGTAACAGAGTTCTCAGTCTTCAAAGTTAAATTTACTTATTAACTGATGATTATCATCACTTAATAAATAAATTTAACTTCGAAGACTGAGAACTCTGTTACTTTTTCATTCCATTTACCTAAACTGTCAAGAAATAACAATTCAAAAAATATACTATTTATGATGTGGCTATTTATACATACAGTATGAATATGCAATTGGTTATTTATACACACTGTATATATAAGCAATTGGCTATTTATACATAATGTATGTATATTCAATTGGCTGTTTTCTGAACTAAATAAAGAACCTAATACCCTTCTTGAGTTCCACAAACTTGGTTTTGATAAGTACTTCCTACACAAACCTTAAAAATTAATTTTCGAATTTTGAAATTTTTGTTTTGTTTCGTGATCACTACGTTGAGTTCTATATCATTCTAATATGTACCTCAAGTTATGGTAATTAATTTAATTATTGTTAATTATTAATTAATTAAATTAATATTAATTATTGATAATTAATTTAATTATTGTTTGGATTGGAAAAGTATGATTTAAATATCAACTCTAAAAACCTCAGAAACTTGTACTTTGTAAAGTAAATATAAAATTACATTCTGACAAATGCTCTTTTATAAATGTATTTGTTGTGGAATGTTTTATTAATTATATACCTAAAACGGAAAATACCGCAACAAAATTTAAAATAGCTAGGTCATGAAATGACAAAAAACTTCAGAGTTGCTTGGGAGACAAATATCCAGCTTTGTAAATTAATTTTTAATTAATTTTTCAATAGTAAAATACCTCGATACGACTCTGTGCAAAAATATGAAGCTTATCCCTCCCGTAATGATCCAAAATATCAGAGCATTGCGTCGACCTTGGAAGTAACAAATTGCATCTTTACGACTCATCGAGACTTTTTCTGCCGTGGTAAAAAGAAAAGTAATCGCAGGTAAACTATGCGAGTGCAGGAAATCTCGCGCCATCATCAATTTCTAGGTTTTTACTTCGTTTCCTGCGTGAATCAATCAGTGCTCACTGCAGAGAAATCCGACCACTTTCAATTGCTTTCTTATTCAGCACAGCATTCATCTAATGCCGGTTCTTACTTTACTTTTAAATCGGTTTATTGTCGGAGAACTTAATTGCGCATTTGAAACTGAGAAGAGCAGACATTGAAGTTGATATAAAGTCGCAAAAACAAGCAGTCACTTTCAGGAGAGACTATTTAGTCCAGGCATTATAAAAAAAATAGGGGAAAAAAATGATAGACAGCTGAATTTTGGTATATACGCTCATAATGGCTTCTAGTTTAACATACTAAAAGTCCTAAACGATATCGCGTGTGCTTCCATTGCTACGACCTTGTAAAGACCTTGAGGATGAGATTTTTGCATATAACTCACGAACGGTGACACCAATTAAAAACTTTTTTTACGAAAATGTTGGTAATTTAATGTACTACAAAAAGGCCCTTACCAATTTTATCGTCAGTTTATTTATTTCCCTCAAAATCGGGAAAAGGCTAATCACCGTTTTGGAATCGTTGAGAGCCCGTGAATTAGACTTCCGATTTCAGAAAAATAGCTGCCATTTATGAATGGAATATACTATCGACTTCCGGTTTGCGGCATTCAATTCCTTGCATATTTTTCTATTAGACGTATATATTTTTTAACTTCATCAGGCTTTGGTTTAGCCGGAATTTTAAGTTATTTTAATTTTAGTATATTACTAATTTTTTCATTTATTATGTTTAATCGAGTGTTATTTCTGAACGAATAAAAATACTGACTTCCGGTTTTCGGCATTAGATTCCTTGAACATTTCTCTACATTATACATTATACTAAAAATGTTGAAACATCTTCGTTTAGCCGAAATCTAATGATATTCTTTAAGAGAACACATGGATATTATGGAATTTTTTTAAATTTTTTGTGTTTAAACAAGTGTAATTTCTGAACGAATAAAAATATCAACTTCCGGTTTTCAGCATTCGATTCCTTGAACATTTCTCTATTAAATACATTATACCAAAAATGTTGAAACATCTTCGTTTAGCCGAAATCTAATGATTTTCTTTAAGAGAGCACAGGAAAATTATAGAAATATTTTTTATTTGTCATGTTTGAACAAGTGTAATTCGGCTAAACGAAGATGTTTCAACATTTTTAGTATAATGTATTTAATAGAGAAATGTTCAAAGAATCTAATGTCGAAAACCGGAAGTCAGTATTTTTATTCGTTCAGAAATAACACTCGATTAAACATAATAAATGAAAAAATTAGTAATATACTAAAATTAAAATAACTTAAAATTCCGGCTAAACCAAAGCCTGATGAAGTTAAAAAATATATACGTCTAATAGAAAAATATGCAAGGAATTGAATGCCACAAACCGGAAGTCGATAGTATATTCCATTCATAAATGGCAGCTATTTTTCTGAAATCGGAAGTCTAATTCACGGGCTCTCAACGATTCCAAAACGGTGATTAGCCTTTTCCCGATTTTGAGGGAAATAAATAAACTGACGATAAAATTGGTAAGGGCCTTTTTGTAGTACATTAAATTACCAACATTTTCGTAAAAAAAGTTTTTAATTGGTGTCACCGTTCGTGAGTTATATGCAAAAATCTCATCCTCAAGGTCTTTACAAGGTCGTAGCAATGGAAGCACACGCGATATCGTTTAGGACTTTTAGTATGTTAAACTAGAAGCCATTATGAGCGTATATACCAAAATTCAGCTGTCTATCATTTTTTTCCCCTATTTGCCAAAACATTATCTAAAATGCCTGGACTAATTTCAGAGATTGTTTACTGCTCAATAAAGTAAATAATTAACCTTTTTTGGACCTGTCGTCTAGGTAGATCAAACACAGGTAAAATCTGGTTAGTAAATAAATTTTAGGTTAATTAAATTATCCAGGGGGTATGTTAGAAAAATTAAATATAGCTAAAAATAATGTTTCACAAAAAATTACATAATTCTTTTCTTCTTAACTTCGTGCATATATTTTAATGGCATATAGTGCTCATCTCACTTGTCATGGATCTGAAAGTTTTTTTAGTTTTCAGTTTTTTTAATCAAACAAGTTGGGTCACTGTTTTCAAATGGAATTTCATAAATTTACTATTCTTGCCATTGCACAATTACCTACTTAATTAAAAATTAATTTTGTCTACGACTAAAGTATAACATGAACATTAAATGTGTGATGTTTGCTACAAAATGCCATACCGGGTGTAGACTTTTTTCTGACCTATAGGAAGGACAGTATACTAAAATAAAGTTTTTACCTATTGGGTTTACAGACAAAAGATGTTCAGAATATAGGTAAAACAAAAAAAATAATTTTGTTCTATGATCAGTAAGTCGATTTAAATTTATGCACGAAATTGGAATCACTATATACATATCTATCACACCTAATTTGAGATTGGCAGCATCACATATTATGAGTCATAGTTATATGATGCATATACTTACTTATTTCACCATGTATACTTACTTACGAGACTCATGACTCTTATATTGGAGAAGCACACATTACAGTAGAGATTTTTATGCAGTTATGTACCTGAGTGGTTTCTGAGTTTTCAGAACCATAATCATAACCATAAAGAATAATGAATTTAGATGAGACAAGAGAAGCATATCAGGATAAAAATATTTGACGAAGATTGATTGCTGGGTTGAGGTTGAATTTGAATGGATTTATATTGATAATCTATAATGTAATACATATTTTAATAGATGTATGAATAACAATATAGCAATAAAAACATATTTATTTTTTTATATTCAACAATATTAACATGGTAGTATACAACAGTTATTTTTGACATAGGTATTATCCAGAATTATAAAATTTAATACAAATCATTGGCAAATTTTGTCAATCTATATATTGCTCGTCTCTTCAGCTATGATACATTATGGAAAATATTTTTTGACATATTGCGTAATGAAAATTTAATGTAGCCAATAGAATTAAAAATGTATAATAATGTAAATAAAAACATGCATATAGATTAGGTTTTATTTAGTTACGTTTGTTACAATAAATAAATTAATTTGTCAAATTATACGTTAAAAATGTTTTACAAAATGAATCGTTTTGGTATTGTTTTCAGAAATAATATTCTACCAAAATATCATTCTAGATACCTAATTATCTCTGGTAATTATTAATAACATTGTAACCTTCCCTCTTCTAAATAATGAGGTTCAGGTTCAGGTGCACCACATTGATTTAGTTGTCTCTACTCTATGCATGCACGTTGTAGTAAAGTCTATAATTTCGGGAATGGATATTATAAATTACAGTTAATTAATGGGAATGCATCAATTATTTGCGCTTCCTATAATGTCTTAATGTCTTATTCGCGTGCTTGATATATAGGAATCAAGAACCGTGCCGGAAATATTTCGTCTAGCCTTAAATACAAAACTATAATTTTAAATAAGACGCGATACACAGTATAAGTAGGCCGTTTCAAAAACTAAATTGAAAAGGAGATTCTTCAGTATTCATCTGACTTGTTTCGTCTTTTACAGAATGAATACATTTATGTTATATTAAGTACATTATTACTTATTCATTCTTTTTGCAACAAGGTACGTGCTGTAGTATTTTATGCCCTAGGACATTAAGCAATAACTATGGTAATATTGTAAAATCTCTTATTTTTCTCACCAGGAAATACTTTTCTGTCTGTTTGTAGAATACTTAGTGTTACTATTAGACAGTACCTATCGTGCATTATTTGCTAATCTGATGTATATTACATGACCGAAGATTGTTACCCTCTCAGACCAAGAGCCACTGTACCGGGCATAAACATCTTTTTCTTTATCATACCCTGATACAGAAATAACTAGTAAGCACTACGGGCATTACTTGATGTTTGCATTTCGGGCGATTTATAAACTTACTGATCATGGAACAAAAATATATATTTTTTAAATTCGTTAATTTAAGGCTGTTTTTCACAAGAAGCACACGTTTGAAACCACTGCTTATCTGTTTAATTATATGGAATTAAATTAAATTAAAATTAATTGTGCAATGGCAAGAATAGAAAATTTATGAAATTCTATTTCAAAATAGTGACCCAAAACTGTTAGATTAAAAAATCTGGATCCTAAAATTGCGAATTAAAAAAAAATCATATACGGTTCCATGATAAGGTAGTTGAACACTATATGCCATTAAAATATATGCACGAGGTTGTGTATCATCCTATATGGCCAAAAACTCTGTCTTGGAGTAAGTAATGGGATCAACTGTGGTTCTGATAATTCAGGTTTGAATCCAGTCAGGTAGTCAGGTACACATTCTAGTGGTGTAGGTACTCAACTAAAAACCTTGAGTACCAGTGTGTTGACAAGCTAAGTTAGGTAAAAATCGTAAAAAATGTTTGTATATTATTGCAATAAACAAGAAGAAACACTCTCTGCTAAATTGGAGCAAACAGTTTCTAGGGGGCCAATTCAACATCAGAAAATAAAATCTAGAATATTCTTATACATTTTCGAGTTTACATAACTTGGTTTTGACAAAAATAACTTTTCTAGATTTGCATCGTTCTGTGTTTGCATATTCGTATGTTTACATCTTACATGTATGTCAACTCTAAATCTTAGATTTGTATGTTCTTGTGAATTAATATTTTTATTATCTTTAAATTTTCTAGGTCTGCATTTTCTGGTGTTTCATTTTCCTATGTATATGCCATTTCCATTTCTAGAATTTATTTTATTTAAGACCAAAACTGAGACGAATATTTTTAATTAAATTATTGCTGCTTAATACCGAACCGATTTATTGAAAACCGGTTACCGGTTCATTTCGAAAAGAAATATAAAATCCGGAACAAAATCAAATCATATAAAACCTGAACCGTTATTTCGTGCGGTTCGGGTCTCTGCTTTTTCTTCGACGAATGCAAATAAATTGGTACAAACTTTAGCATAACATGGTGAATACACAATCCACCTTCACCTTGACTAAAATCAATGCACCACCATACTTTCTCCGCTAGCGATGATGCAATTCCCTGTTGTGTTCCGGTTGGTCTTGAGTGATTCCGGTCACACTTGGTGGCCGCGAGGTCGTGTACCTTGCCGCGAGAGTGACAGTCCCAGTAGCGACACCACACGGAGATCATCCGTTCACGGTTACATGTTGATGCGTCTGTCGCGTGCTCTGGCTGCCACGCTACGTTACCGCTGACTCTGTGCGCTATGTCAAGTGTAATTAAATACCGTTGATGCGGGATTAGTTCGTTATTGTTTTATAAACTGTTCCTAGAGATTTGATACTTTAGCCGGGTTATGCAAACTTCTTCGGAGATGGTCATAGGCATTGTCCTATTGACATTATCTATATAGAACTATAATTCTCATATGAGACGTATTGCCTGGAAACATCACGAGACAGAATGTCGAGTGGTGTTTCCATCTGGCAGTACGTCGAATATCGAGAATTTTCTACTATCGAGTGGTATACGACTGGACTATAACTGAATCCGAAATATTATGTTAAAAATTGACAAATTTTGTCAGCGAGAATACAAAGGTTTGTATTATCGATAATACAATCGATATTGTCATGGTTACTGCAAATAATAAATAGATGAGGGATATAGTCAAATATTATATCACTGGACTATAGAAAATTCTCGATTATATGAGACATCACGAGACCGAAGATCGAGTGGTGTTTCCATCTGGCAATACGTCGCATATCGAGAATTTTCTATTGTCGAGTGGTATACGGCTGGACTATATCCTGAATGATGGTATTTTATTTATAAACCGAAATATTATATTAAAAATTGACAAATTTTGTAACTCAAGGGACGTCAGCAAGAATACAAAGGTTTGTATAATCGATATTGTCATCGTTACTGCAAATAATAAATAGATGAGGGATATAGTCAAATATTATATCACTGGACTATAGAAAATTCTCGATTATATGAGACATCACGAGACCGAAGATCGAGTGGTGTTTCCATCTGGCAATACGTCGCATATCGAGAATTTTCTATTGTCGAGTGGTATACGGCTGGACTATATCCTGAATGATGGTATTTTATTTATAAACCGAAATATTATATTAAAAATTGACAAATTTTGTAACTCAAGGGACGTCAGCAAGAATACAAAGGTTTGTATAATCGATATTGTCATGGTTACTGCAAATAATAAATAGATGAGGGATATAGTCAAATATTATATCACTGGACTATAGAAAATTCTCGATTATATGAGACGTATTGCCTGGAAACATCACGAGACCGAAGATCGAGTGGTGTTTCCATCTGGCAATAATTCGAATTTCGAGTATTTTCTATAGTCGAGTGGTATACGGCTGGACTAAATCCTGAATGATGGTATTTTATTTATAAACCGAAATATTATATTAAAAATTGACAAATTTTGTTACTCAAGTGACGTCAGAATACAAAGGTTTGTATAATCGATATTGTCATGGTTACTGCAAATAATAAATAGATGAGGGATAGTCACTAATACCATAATCATAGTTATGTCGATTATTTTTCTGGTAGTATTACGAATGTTCTTTGTCCTTGGATATTAATATTCGCAAGCACAAGGTACATGAGTGTATAATAAATATACTACCAGAAAAATAATATACTTGACAATGAATTCAAATAAAGTAGTGAATTTCAAGTGGAATATATTCTAGAACTTTGAAGAAAAACCAGAGATAAATAGTGCATTCAAAAGGGAAATAAAGATTATAATAAAACTGTTCATTTGTTAAATAGTCTCTTAACTTGTAGGCAGTGCGTTGTATAGTGAATAGTCGACACACAACCTTCCTAGTACAAAATATTCATTTCTACAGATTTTGATTGGCTGTGAAATTCAATATTCTGCATTTTATTGGTCATTTTTGACAGATGACAGATTCTTTATTTTATTATCCGGGATTATTAATATAAATTTAATCTTAGCCATAACCATGAGAAACTGTTGAACTGATGCTTTATTTTGAACGATTCAAAGAAGCATTTAATTGGTGAGCTGGAGAACATATAATTTTCCATTATATTTTTTTTAACATTTGAAATAAACAGTACCTACATTCTACCTAGGTTCTAATAATTTTAAATTTAATAATGCGTTCCAGATTTCTTTTTACAAGAAGTACATCATGTATTATTAATGTAATACGTCCGAAAATCTCATCTAGTATCAAAGAAACAATTCTGGACCACATGTTAGGATTCAGGATAACCATAAACACATCGAATTTCTGATTCCCCTCACGCACAGTCCGCGTTTCCACAATAAAATATCAATCTTCCCAAAAGTATACTAACAATACTAATATTCCATTTCTATTATTACAAAAAGGGTTGTTTTATTTATTTTAAAATTGTTTTCATATTTCATTGTCAAACAGCTGTGTGAAGTATATCGCGTCGAACTGGGTCGGTTATGAAAATACAAAATCCGTTATTGCATTCAAAGCTTTAAAAGTATTGTCATGTGAAGTGAAAAATGATTATTGCTGTCATATGCGTTTATTTCAATATGAAACACAATTGTACAAGGTAAAGTGCTATTGATTATTAAAGATGCGTACACTGACCTTTGAAGTAGTTACTGTTTTATGAGTTTTTAATATTGAGCAGCTTTTAGGCAAAGTATTACGCACTAAAAATTAATAATCTTAAAGTGCCATCTCAACTTACAAGATTTCATGGTAGTTTGCTACACTGGCCCTACATAAGTTTTGTAATAATTATCCCCTATACCTGCAAGATTTAAAAAAATATTTTCAACATTATAGCTCGAGCAATTTTCAATTATAGACGTTTCAAATCCATATAGGATGAGTGACGTCATATCAGATAAATTCTATCCACCACTCTTTTTCTTACACAATTTACTCGTATTAATCTATACGAATGTCGTGTAATAATGAGCGGGGCTTATCCATTTGTGTCTTAACGGCAGTAGCAGAACAATTGTTCACATAATATATAGTATTCATTATATGAAATATATTTTCTTACATATTATTGTTTTCTTTTAGATTCACAAAAGTTCGTTATATACCATTTATTGTTTACTTCTGACAATTTGTCAATTTTCTCATTCTTGTTGTGTCAAGTGTCAACATAAAATTTTGAGGTTAACGTGTTTTGTTCGATTTTAATAATCTTTGATTATATCCTACAGAATCATGTATTAAAATGGTAAAATAATGATTAATTTTAAAAATAGAAATAAAATCTAGTGCTTTTAAATTTCGCGTATGGAGAAAGACTGCCAGCACTATCTACCAAACTCGTGCTGTAGGTACTAAAAAGTAAAATCTTGATTCAAACGAATAATTTGCTTGTTCATTATGACGTCACTCCTATATGGATTTGAAACGTCTATAACTAAGTAAAGTGTATAAAATTTACTTTTAAAACTGATCGTAGAAAAAGGCCCATTACTAACAAAATAATGTTCGATTCTGGAAATTTTTAAAAATCATATCACGGCGTTGTTATAATTTTTTTTCAAATCTGGACGTTTGTAATTATACCATATTTTTATTCTCATCCATATTACATTTCCAAATGATGTTACAAATTTCTATTCCTTCAGAATTTTCAATCATTCTATTCCATATCGTAAAACTCAGATGTTAATCCAAGATCTTGAACTGACAAACAACAAATCAACATAAAAAACATTTCCAAATTACGTTACAAATTACAGACCACTCCAAATCTTCTTGTACATCATCGTTTTTGGTCCATTTAAGGAGCAAATCCCTCCTGAAATGGTTTGTTTTGACTTCTGTATTGACAGCTTCCCGTGTTGTTGTTCGCAGCGCGCAATGCAACCATTCCAGTGGATTTTTTTAGCTGGAATCCATTTCACCATCTGCGATTCGTATCGTATTTGTTCCGCTGATGTATAAAATGACACGTAATCATTATCTTTACACGCAAAAACAATCGTGAGTTGCGGTACGGTAAACGCGATCATCGCAATGTTGCAACTGCGACTCAGTGAGGTTGTGTTCCTTTATTTTCACTATCGAGTCTTGTGGTTTTGAATATTTCACACTTCGCTTGCTGCGCCAGCAGGACGCAAACTTTTCAGGGGAGAACCTTGCAAGGTTTTTAATAATCCTTAAGTTTGTTTAATTTTGTTTTTATTGACTAAGTACACGTTGCGTTAGGCCCAGTTAGAATTTAAATTTAAAAATTTTTAGTTTAAGTTGTAACTACGTGTTAGTTATATTAGTAATAAATAGTATACCTAATCAAATTAACTGAAAACTTTAATTTTTAGACGACTACTACAGAAAATAATAGATATCGCGGCAGCAGCCTACTTACGAAAGTTGAAAATATCATGAACTATAGCATGATATTATGACTATCGTGCTAGCACGATATGGTGATTGGTGATACCGTAATTATGAGGCCAAGTCAACATAGCCAAGCAGCTTTTACTTTGTTAATTGATTGTTTGAAATGACAGTAGAAATATCATTTAAAAGTTGTGTGTGTATTAAAAGGTGAAAAATTATGTGTTATTTTTGTGGTCGTCTAAAAAATAGTGTTCATAACACATTCGAAAATAAATATTTTACTTTACTCGCACGATATTTCTGTTACGAAAATAAAATGTATCAAGACATATTTTTAACGACATATTTTAAACTTGAAAAATAATGAGTTATTATATTATTCTATGATTTTTCACTGTATCATACTGTCCAAAATATATATTTTTAGGTAAAAATAGACTTTAAACGACAAATGGGCCGAATTTACATCCTTTTTAGTTTAAAAAAGCTTCTTTAAATTTTACAAAACAAAGATAAACGTGTATGAAATAAGAAAAAAGTATTGCAAGATTTTTCGTTGGTTTGCAGACAGATTTTAATAAAGCGCTGAAGCATATTCTATTGTTTTCTTGTTTAATCAGCTTGATGCAGAGCATGAAAAATTTTATGAAAAGAAATAAATTAAGGTTTTTCATTTCAAATATCTAACTTACCATTTTTTTGTTTAAGATGAATCTATTGTAAGGCTTGTAGCTTTGAAGCAGCTTAGTTTGTGATAGAAGGTATATAAATAAATAGTAAAATAATTAGTAGAACTACATTTATTTAAAAGATAAACTGACATGCTTGTTTTACTGAAGTTTTTAAATAAATGTTACTGTTTATTCTATATTGTTACAAAATATCGAATGAATATAATTAACTTTATAGTTTTCATACGTCTTTATTCCACAACGAACAATACAATAATATTCCTTACACTTCTTATATTAACTAAGTAAACTAAATAATGACATAATACCGTCTAGTAATAATTAATAAACTATTTACAAATAATTAATTGTGTAATATTCATATTATTAATATATTATTAATTGTTCTTTTGTTCTAACACAATGGGATGCAAAATTATTTAGTTAATCTAGAATAAATGAATGATTAACAAAAAGGTTTTGCCTAATTTCAACTATTTTTGCTCACTTGGATAAGAAAATTAAATGGATGTCATTTTTGGTGTCAATAATTTGTCTAAGTAAGCGTCGTAATTACCCAACTTTTGAGAATCGCAGTCACAGCATCTGAAAACCGCATACCTCGTGCATTTAGACGCCCGAAGAAGTAACTGGCAAATAAAATGAAACCCAATCGAGGTCGAGCATATGTTGGATAAATAATTTTTAACAGATGCGTTAAGCAAACGGAACTTAGTCGATATACGGTTCTTTGCTTTGGACACTTCAGTGAGCGACTTGCTGCACTGAGGCGTCAACGTGGACGCATTATTCAAATGCCGTAATACACATTCCACGGTTGCGTTTTTTTCAATCAATTAGCATAAATAACCTAACAAAGATTAACACACATCACGCGAAATTAATCGATGCTTAATTAAACGTTAATATTATTTAATTATGTAGGTTAATTCCAGATGACTAATTATGCAATTTATTGCGAATATTTTCTGCATTATTTGCTTCATTGTAATCATAACATTCCATCTAACAAATTTACTACTATTTCCTTTATTCTTGCATTTTTGTACAACTTTATAAAAAAAAATTAATATGTAGAATATAATTACGAAGAGGCAGTAGCTGCGCGGGTTTAAGAGGAATCCCCAGTGGTTTGTAAAACATGGTTTCGTATTATACTGATAATTAGTTACCTATATTAACATTCTTAATTTTTTTCTGAAATATAGCAAGTTTAATGCTTACTGGGTCTTTCTGTTGTTTTGAATATTTTTTTAAAATTCTTATTAATTAAATAATAACATCCAAAATAAGGCATATTTTACGATATTTTAACTAAATGTAGATATTTTATTAAGGCTTAAATTAAAATTTTAAAACAATAGAAAGTAAGTATGAACCTTATACTTCAATGTAGTGCAAGTATTTTTTATGAAATTTGCACGTAACTGCTTAATTTAGTATAAAACAAAACCCCTTTTTCGGTACAAAGTGGATAAATATGGTTCATTCCTCGAATCAACCGATGTCGTCACAATGGATAACAATGGTTTGTGACGGCATCGCTTCATTCGTTAAATGGACCTTCAAGGCTAGTGGGGATTCCTCTTAAGCACAGCTCTGTGCTTGTGATGATGTACGAATTCGGAGTTCCGTGGTTCAAGTCTCTCGGCCAGCAGTGTGTGATTGTCGTTAAATTTTAAAACATCTTGCAATTCAATCGCACTTGGATGCTTCAAGCTGACTACTTGATCGTCTTAAATGTAGTTCTGATTACAAAAGGAATATCTCCGTTGCCGCTTGAACTGGTTGAAGGTTGTTTTTTTTTTTTTAATTAATTTCAAGGGAACTAATTTAATTAGTTGGTCTTCAATATCTATTTTTGATTAACAATGAAAATTTTTTCTGGTGTCTGTCAGAATTTCTGATTTTCTTGTTTTACGTGTGGCGCAGCTTTTGGATAGGGTCTATAATATTTATTTTCTAAAAAAACCTGCTTTATTATTGTTAAGTAGGTAAGTCTTTATCTTGAATATAACAAAGAATTAAAAAAAATTAACTCTAAATTTTGAACGGATCGGATTTTAACGAGTAACAACTTTTTGCCACAAACCAAAATCAAACATTTGAGATGAAATAAATTAGAACTACGCAATTTTTAAAAATATACATTGTGATTTCATAAACAAGAAACTATAAGTAACAAAAATAACATAAATCCAATAAATTATCTTAATTCTCTACGACATGAGACCAAAATTACGATAAAGAATAAAAGTTACAAACATACGGGTTTTGGTCACCACGTATGCAGATGTACTCAGTAACTACGTAGACGCCACTAGAGTACAGGAGGCGATAGTAGACGTTGCCATGATCGTTTGTGCCTTTATGGCACATGTCTAAGTCTTTTGCATTACCTGTAATGTGCCCTGTAACAACTAATCCCCGTAACAACCAGTCCCGGTCTCCTCTACACATTCCTTTTTACCAACTTGGATTTGCCAGTTGCATACTGTGATATGATATGTATAAATAAAATTATGCATTGCTATACCTACTTTGCAGTTAAACTGGAACGATTGGGGTACACTTTTCCCCTGCCGTTTTTCCCCTGGCAATTTTTCCTCTGCCATTTTTCCCCTGCCCCATTTTTCCTCTGTCCCATTTCCCCCCTGCGACATTTTTCCCTTAGTTCATTTTTCTCCTGCCCAATTTTCCCCTGTCTTCTCCACCCTTGTAATCATCATTAACCTAACCTAACCTAACGACAGTTTTTCTACCCCTTTTTTTCTACTCCATTTTTTCTACCCATATTTTTGTACTAATTTTTTAAAACTAGAAAATATTCTTGCCTAACATTTTGCTGAACTTAACCCCATCATACTCTACCATACGGTAGAATTCAAATAGGTAAATATTGTTTTCTGACAGGATTTAAAAAATGAATAATTATTTTTTTAAATTTTTAGTAGTCGTGGGAAAAAAATGAGGGAAATTAATAGAAAATGACGAGGGGGAAAATTGCAGTGGAAAAATAACCTCCAACCAACTGGCAGATGTACCAGACTGGATTTGAACCAGAGTTGTCAGAACCACGCAGTCGATCACATAGCGCACCGCACACGGCTATCCGATCCATACCTAATATATAATTTTTTCACTTATTATTAACTTCGATTTATGTTTTATTAACTTTTAGTTTTCACAGTGTCAGTATAAATCGAATCGGGTACCATATGTAATGTGAAAAATATTGACAACACTAACTATATAAAATTTGCTGACAATGCGTACAAAAGAAGTGAACCTCTGCTTTATTTTCGCAACAGTGTAACTCGCTTGTTTATTTTACAATCGAAAGATCCCATGCGTCCCAAATAAAATAAAATAGAGTTTTAGGGTTCGGAAAAAATTGTCAATCGAACAGGCGAAAAACTTTCGGGAGAACGTTAAATTAAATTGCAAATATCCCCCGGACTTTTCGAGATTGAAACACGTTTATCGCTTATGCGTCACCGAGAAATTTAATCTCGTCGAAATGTAGAACAAATTGCAAAATGACTTTGAATCTATTTAGTGTTTAGGTTGAAATGTTTTGAAGTAATCAGTCAAGAAGTTTTAATGGAAAAGAAAAAAGCATTTCTCAGATCATGGCCTTTAAGAAGGGAGACATGAAATCAATAATTTAAACTTGAAGGAATGGAAATTAGTTTGTTCAAAATAAAGTTTGTCTGGTGTAATATATAGTCATTGGATTCTATTACTTAGGGATTAACTTTGCCACTAAAGTTCAGTTGGTGAAATGATTTGAAAGTTTTAAAAGAAAAAGTTTTATTTTATTAGTGTTTCACATACTGAAAATCTGAAAACAAAAGTTACCAAGGAGTAAAAGTATATTGAAAAGAAACTAAAATTTAATTTAAAAATTAGTAGGAATACAATTTATTGCACATATTACATTTATTTTATATTTTACTGTTAATTTTACTATAGTTTTGCTCCCAGTCTTGACAAGACCCGAAACGAGACAAGATGCCCTTTATCTCGTCGTTCCTCAAATTTGTAATACAAAATGCACTCGTAACTTTCTTTTGTGTATATTATAATTTTATAATGTATATTAATATTTATATAATTATTAAACAATTATTTTTGTATTAAGTGCGCGAAATTTATGTTTTTACGAGGTTTGCCGAGTTAAATAAGTTATTCGAACATGTTTTCTACAACTAGGTATGTATTTTATTCTAAATTTTAATTAAAATTGTTAAATTGATTAATATTTAAATCATTTTCAATAATCGTAAAAAAAATATTTTTTCATGGTTTTAAATAAACATAACAAAAAGATTCAAAAGTGGCAACGTTTTTGACGGTTGTAGAAAAAATAATTTATTACATAAATTGTCTTAATACGAACTTCATACTATGTTAAGCTGATCCTCTATATACCCATACCCATGGCAGAAAACAGTCAAAATCATTGATTCCGCATGCAATTATAGCGTTTATTGTTTTGTTAAACATTGATAGCGATAACTTAATACAGTAATCTAGTAGAGTCTGCTTTAAAATATTAAAACAATACCTACTATTTGTAAAGAACCGTAAAATTTTATTTAATTAAATTCTGTATGATAAACTGAAGCTCCATTAGTAAAACTGATCAGATAATATTTATGAAATGATGTATAACATTTATCCAATTAATTTTAGGCAGTAAACTATCCAATTATGTTCGCCAAGAGACTAAGCAACACCATACAAAATTAAACAATGTCCTGTCTGTATTTATTTAACAAATGAGCATCCAGGGTATCAGAAAGTTTCCATGGTAACGACTCAATATATTCCTGATCTTGACAGAAGTGAAATGAAGTTAGCTACGAGAAGTTGCCCTGCGGTTTCATTACAAACTAGTGACATGTGCAACTACAGCGCCAACTTCACCGTTATGAACATGTCACTGTTTTTAATTTCAATTGCTGAGTATCAGTTCCAGTAAAACCGGGAAGAGGAGATTCGCTATTTATTTCTCTAGGTTCTGGGAACCATTTTGTACTACTTTTTGTTGTTATAAGGTGTTATTTGTACGGTAATTTTTGCTGTAACGGTCACGACTAACGACTTGCAATTTTTGGGAGACTGGAGACGTATATTTATTTTAATAGGAGTAAAAACGGTAATATAAGGTTCGATGTTTTAAGCACAGTTTTTTCGTGACATACCGGCTTTTAAAATTATCTGTGCCTAATTTTTCGTGTGATACTGAACTAGAAAAACATTGTTTTTTAAACACAAGTTATATTAGTAAACGGAACTAGAAACTTTTCTTAAATTTTAAATGCTTATTATTCAATATAAACAAAGTAGGTACGTATACTTAAGTACAACGAATAATTATGAATAATATAATATGACAATATCATTGATTTACTACTTTTATAAATTTACCTATTATAATCTGTTGTCAATATTACAATTAAATTCGTGTAGATAAATGTTTATATAACTGCATTAAAAATAAAATTTAAAATATTTAGAAGTAAGGTAGAAAAATCACAGTGCGTCCAGTATTTCGAGAATGATTTTAACATCGTATAGGTACTACTATTATTATCATTATTATTATTATTATTATTATTATTATTATTATTATTATTGGAAAATATTTATTACGTTGAATTTTTTAATTTATTACCGGTATATAAAATTATTATAAAGTACAAAATAAAACACACACAAAGCATAACCGAATAACCTAGCCTTCACTTATGTTCAAAATTTTTACGTTTAGTTCGTCCTGATGTATTATATTAAATAATTCGGCTCTCAAAAGTTTGGGATATTTATTAATAGGACCGTCTAACTCCTAAAATCCAGCATAAAACGTACTAACGTAGTGAGTGTTTTGTGGCCAGTAGATGAATGGTAAAATTGTATTTCAACAGGGATTATACATAAAGGATCAATTAACAGTTGGGCTTTTTTAAAATTCATACTGACCTGTCTGTGTCTCTTTTAGTTAGAAAATATAATGAAAAATCCCGCCACTGACCGACCTCAACCAAAATTTATCCCCATTTGAAAAGTTATAATTATGTATTTTATATTAGGTTTGAACACATGAGCAATTAATCTTTCTAATTTGGGAAAATTATTGTTGCGTAAGGTTTAACCTGAAATTTTAAATTTGATACCCCTTATGACTACACTGGTTATAATAGAATGACGCCATAGTCAAAGAGCAGCCTATGCGAAATCTACATTATTACATTATTGATTATATAGGTACATGTCCTATTCAACTGCCTACATCTTATTGAAAGGTTACATTTGTGTGTAAAACTACTGAACCAGATAAACCGATTATTGCGTTTAATATCATAACGTTAAGTAGATTTGCACATTACAAAGTTTTCCATTTTTGTTCTAAGTTCTACAACACATATTTCATAGTTAAATCTCTACAGCAACCAGAGAATGCGGAAAGTTTTGCAAATGCATTAGGCTTATAATCAAATATTACGCCATAACAACGTTAAACTAGTAATACACACTAAAACCCTACGTTGTTTTTGTTTGCTGATCGTATGATTTTTAGTTGCGCAAAAACTTCCATCTCTAAAATTACAAACAAATTAATATTTGAATTACAAATACTTTGCGAGGATTTATTGCTGTGCAATGTGTTACATTAAAATTTATAGGATGCGGTTAATATATCAAAAATTACCATTTATGATTCAATTAGAAATAGTGTCCCTAACCTTAGAATTACTAGAGCGCAGAGAACGAGTCGAAGTCTGCAAATTGAACTGACATTTATTTACACGCGTTTTATTTTATACCTTACATTTAAATTAGAGTAGGTAACTGCTAATTCTGAAGTTGATTTATAACTAACTACCTTAACAGACGCTTTGAATAGATTGCAAAACATATAAAAGAACAGTAATGAAATTCAACATACGAACTACAATTAATTCGAGTTATTTGCCAGTTGGCTATTATACATTTATAGTTAATTTATATGCTGTACTCACCAATAATTACCATGAGTACTCCCGTCAGTTGACGGCTGGTAACCGCACACACATAATAATTTCTGATAATAAATATGCTGTTCCACACGAAAGAAGATAATGTTCTGAAAATCGTGACTCAATGGGCGTCGGAAAAATATTGAAAACTGTGACCCAACTGGTGTGAAAAAAATATTTAAAAACCGTGACCCGATGGGCGTGAAAAAATTCAAAATCATGAATGGACGAGAACGTGAAAATTAAAAAAAAAACGTTAGGAATGGTCGTGAAAAATATTTTCAACTTCGTGAATGGGCGTGAGCGTGAAATAGATACGTGTTATGTACAAATGTGAAAGAAATTAATCATTATTTTATGTATTTTGTTTCCGTTAAAATATATATTTATGGTTAAGGACGTTCGATCATGCTTTAAATACGCCCATTTTAAAGAAATTTGTATTATCTTAAATTTTCTATAATTGTTTTTTATTAATTACCAATATCAAAATTTTTCATTTTATAGGTACGCTTCAAATACGTCGATTTTCACTGGAATTATCTGACGATTCTGTGACCTAAAATTTATAAATTTTTTTATTAATAATTGTTGACATTAAAATTTAAAAAATTGTCAGATTTTTTTCATAACGTCAATAATTATCAAGATATAACATTTTTATTAACGTTATTAAAATAAAATCTTGAAAAATTGTCAATATTTTGATTGAGCAATTAATAAAAATCTGACGTGGCCATCACTAGACCTCCCGCCTTGACACTGTAATATGTGAATTTGGATTTGGTTAGGCTACTTTTTGTAATTTTTGTTATAGTTCTTCAAGCAAAGTACCGATTCCTATTGGCATTGAAATCAAATTAGCACTTTGTAGATACATTTTTTTTATTATTACCTTATTATACAGTTATAATAATAATAATGAATCGATGATACTTCTTGACTGAATACGTTTAATGGAAGGATGAAAACTTAATGAAATTCAGTCAGTTTTTAATTTATTATATTTCGGCTCCTATAGGTTCTAAGTTTCAACACAGTTAATAATATATTTATATTTAAAAATTGTGTCACAAAAATTTCAGAAACTGTGTATACGTCTGTTCATCTATCACATTGACATTTCATTTTTGTTTTTAAATTTTGTTCCAATGTTATGATTTACAAATCGTGGTAGGTAAAATTACAAATTTTTGAAAATTAATTTTCCTTTATTGGTAAGAGATATAGAAACGATGTTAAATAAATAATGTAAAAGATAATTTGTTCTTTCAAATGTCGAATGACAAATTGTAACTATCGCAGTATTTCCTATATTTTTTGCAAAAAATGTTAAAATGCTTCAAGAAAATACCATTTCCGGTTGGCAGATTTTTACCAAAATCTTATCAGCTCTTCATTAACATATATAAATGTATATTGCAAAATATTAGAATTTTATGTTCAGTAGAATTTGAGATAATGAATCAGAACGAAAGACTATAGTAGGCGCACACACAGACTTCCATACATACACACACACAGACACACACACACACACACACACACACACACACACACACACACACACACACACACACACACACACACACACACACACACACACACACACACACACACACACACACACACACACACACACACACACACACACACACACACACACACACACACACACACACACACACACACACACACACACACACACACACACACACACACACACACACACACACACACACACACACACACACACACACACACACACACACACACACACACACACACACACACACACACACACACACACACACACACACACACACACACACACACACACACACACACACACACACACACACACACACACACACACACACACACACACACACACACACACACACACACACACACACACACACACACACACACACACACACACACACACACACACACACACACACACACACACACACACACACACACACACACACACACACACACACACACACACACACACACACACACACACACACACACACACACACACACACACACACACACACACACACACACACACACACACACACACACACACACACACACACACACACACACACACACACACACACACACACACACACACACACACACACACACACACACACACACACACACACACAGACACACAGACATCATCGTGAAAATAGTCAAAATAGGTTCTAAAGGTGCTAAAACGTGCTTATTGACAAAAATCTCGACATCGAATTTTTTCACGATCCCTATACCTCTCTAGGCGAGAGGTAAAAAACAATTATAATAAATTTGAGATATAGAAATTTCTTTAAAATCGACGTAGGAATTTAAAGCATGACCGAACGCCCTTAGTACATTATTTGAGCGAATTATATTATTTATAGGATGCGGTAAAGTACGAGTTTCGGGCTGGTTTCAGGCAGCCGTAGTAGTGGGGAAAAGAGTGGAATAGAAAAAAATATTAATTTTTAGAAAAGCTACTAAGTAACAAAAAATATTATGCCTCCAAAAAAATTGTCTGACTATCAATTTCGCAAAATAAAGCAACAAAACGAAGAAACAAATGCTAAAATTGCTTTAAAAAATTCTGGTTATTTTAAAACATAAGTGACTGAATCTGATTTCATTTATTGTAAGTAGCACATGAAAAATTATTTATATTTACTAATACTTTAAGTTTTTCATGCACTGCCTTAAAGTTTGGTAGTTCATCAATCTTGATCAACGCTTTCAAATTCTTGTTGAATTGTTTTGTATCACAGTCCCTTCCTGGAACCCACCAATCAATACCGGGCATGTGACAAACAACCATTCAAATTGTTTGCATCACTTGAATGGCCAGACATGTCCATGTAATTCCACGTAATTCCGGGATAATTCCTGGAGACAAATACATTCTGGATTGAATTTGTGAATGATCCAAAGTCTGTTTCTCTGTTTGTAATGTTGAGTAACAAAAGTCGATGACTGTTTAATTAAAGAATCGATATTTTAATCAAGAGAAAATTTCTTTTGTTCAAATCGGAGGAATGAATGAATCCATCTGTAAAATAGCAAAAACTAAATTAAAATGAATTCACAATGACAGTTCGATAGTGATTCAATTATCTAACAACCTGTCAGACTTTTTACAAAAACTGGAAAGGCATGAACGCTTTTTTCACCAGATGAATAATATTTAAACTAACGGATACATGAATAGGTTTTTGTATTTTGTAGGTTAATAGAGGCAAGTGTTGCTTACAACTTTTGTAAAAACAGATAAAAAGACTCATGGATAAACTAAAAAACTAAAACAAAGATAAATGATTTATTTAGTTGAGAATTAGTTCTGTATAATACGACGTTTCGGAAACGATATGTTCCTATCATCATCTGTAACTAATTCCCAAATAAACAAATCATTTATGCATTCTGAAAAAATGTCTTTCAAACTAAAAAATAGTACTTATGATTTTTTTTCAAAGTTTTCTTGTATTTTACGTTTACTTATTATCTTTTCTTTCGTATATTTTCGTTCTCATGTTTGCAATCGTGTGCACTGATTCGAACATTGTCTTACTGATTAGAAAATAGTATTGTGAATATAACAAGTGTCAAAAACAGCTTTTCTGCGATTACGACGCCAAATTTTCATCTTCACATGCAGCGTATGACAGATATCACTGGACATATATAGATATTATTGATTTGTGTTTAGTAGCCTAGCCTATAGCAACAGTTATGTTAGTAAACATGTATTGTACTTCTGCGCTTACATGGAAGGTAACATGCATCTTCAACATTATACATGCATGTTCTTTTGTCAAGAAAGTAATTAAAATATTACAAGCAAGCAGTGAGTGCTGAAAGGTAATTAACCCAAGATGTAATATTTTTTCTGGTAATTATTCCACAAACTCTATTTTGTCGAAGAAGGCAGTTTTATAGCAATAATTCCACTCCTATAAAGTAAGCCATAAACAAAATACAATATTATCGTTTTGACAGCGGATAAAACGGAAGGTAACTTTTTCTTAGCAATCAAATAAAACACTAAAATGTCATTTGCTTCATATTTTTAATATATGTCAGCGAAATGATTACATTTTGTGAATATTTGTGTAGAAAAACCAAAAGAGTTGTTGAATTATCTCGTTGAATTACACTCGAGCATTTTATTTATTACCTGACAGCAATTTGACTCGAAAAATTATTTTAAACTAAAATCACTCCACCTACACGATATAAAATTTAAATTGTTGTGATTTTGTTATACTCATAATGCATTGCACTTACTATCTATATACCTACCTATTTTATTTTATGATTACTTATTTTGCTGCATTAACGTGTTTTATTTATTTCAAAGTTTAATTATATTTTAAACTAACGGCATCTCGAATGAGTTTTCGTATTTTTATAGGTTAATAGAAGCAAAGTGTAGCTCACACATTACCCTGAAAAATCTCTCGAAAAGATTGATGAATAAACTAAAATAAACGTACGTTCTTGCGCTAAAATTTCACGTGAGAGTGTGTCAGGCAACGATAAATTAGTCTACCTGAAGGTAAACTCTACCATCGGAGGTTCTGACAATAATTTATTAGTTGGTTTAGAGAAACATGACACGCGTTAGTTTCCTTATTGGTAAGCGACCTTTTAAGGGACCTATTTCATATTCTATAGGCATGCTAGCTTCACTTAATATTCATTCAATAATTGAATATCTTGTAAGCGCAATTTTAAACAGTATTAATCTGCTACCGCCTTTTAGATTGAGAAATTATTCGTTATTAGCGGAATTTAAATGCCAGAAACATTTCTCAAGATTAAGTGGAAATTATGACTGGTATAAACGCGATTTAACAGCACATTAGGTAGTAAAATAAAACAGAACATGAAATCTAAATAGTTTAGTGCAATAATTGAATATTGAGGATAAGATATACATGGTTATACCTATTCTGGAAGTTCAAAGTTTTCAAAATATTTTAAATTTTTCTTTTTTGAGAAAATATATTATTCAGGCTCAAAATTTAGAAATGGAAAATGTGAAAAATCGGGATAACTCGAAGCTTTTTCTTGTGATTGTAAAACTTTTTTTTTAACTTTTTGACCCTTTTAATTTAAACTAGAATTATGTTATAAACAGGCGTTTTTATAAAAGTCGACACGCTGGCAGCAAAAGTTCTGTTCACACAAGGATTCTTTGTGGATTCTTTTGGCATTGATTTTTTCTTGTCATTGTGAAAGATTTTTGTTAATTTTTGTCCCATTTTATTTCAACTAGAATTATGTTATAAACAGGCGTTTTTATAACAATCGACACACTGGCTGCAAAGTCCTGTTCACACAAAGATTCTTTTATGCTTCTGAATGTTTGAAAAAAGAAGTAAACTATTTTGAAACTATCAATGAATTTGAAATTCTTCGTTTCGAAGACTCATTGAATATTCAATTTAGCGGCGCCGAGATTTTATTTATCTAAAAATACTTGTGTGAGCAGGGCATAACATCATAACATTAATACCAGCGGTCTTGTTTATTGTCTTATTTCTTTTAGGTATAGGTAGGTACTATTTTTTTCTATCGACACTTTATTTCACCAATTTGCTTAAGGTTAAGGTGTACGACTACCCTAAAATTTTACAACGTTACAGATTACAGAGGTGTACGCCTTCCATAATTTTCTTTAATTATAATTGAAATATATGATGCTTTTACATACCTATGAGCGTATTTATAAAATTAAGAAAAACTCCAATAAAAATGTCGTTTGTAGATGTAGATGTTTTATGCCACAATTTATAAATGTCGTTATATGTCAAAATTTCATAACTTGAAAAAGATTGCGCTTATTCAAACGAAAGTAAAAATAATATTGTATATGCAACACGTAAGAAATCTCGTTAGTTATCTTACTTATATGTTTACAGAATTCGTCTACGCCTCGTGCTACAAATGTCACATACGTAACAACCTTCGTTTCCTTACATATTACGAGTACATAAATAGCTATTTATTATAAGTGAAGATTTTAAATTTTATTGAAACGCATAGTAAAAAGACAGATGTACCGATATTATTAATTGCTGACACTTATACAAGTAGAACAGGCTAAACCACACTAATATTTACCTTCCTAATGATAATAATCCCGACTAAAAGCCATAAACAGCTACTAATTATGCGAAAAATAAACAATACACTCAATTACATGATTTTTCTATTCATTATCACACGCATGTTGCATGTACTTCTCATTCAGCACACAATTGGTATTACTTTGCGATGCGTTAGCCACACGCACATAACGTTGACATAACGTGTCGGCACGCACACGCACGCAGAACGCAACAACGCATCGTAAGCCTTACGTAACACGCATCGGCGTGACCGTGGGACGCGGAGATGCGACGCGGACACAGGTGACACACTTCCCACCGGGCGCGAACTTGAACCCGCTAAGCCGGGAACGCCTTCGCAATGACAGAGGAATTTAGAGGAAGTTTTGTGACGATGAGGAGGATAGAAGAGATCGGAAGAGATGGAATCAGCGAAATTTCTTTTTGTATGGCATTATTTTGTAATATTAGTAGGTAGTAATGGATACTTCATGAATTTAGCGGATTAATCTTTTAATCAAAAATGGCTTGGATAGCCGAGTAAAGAAAAAAGGTGTTTTGTACTCCTATTAAAATTAATTTGAAAATAGAGTTTTTCGTAAAACATAATAATCTCTAATTCTGGTTTTTAATTTGTGCTAAAAAAAATTACAAACGTTGCATGTTTATCTAGGCAAATAAAAAAATTGAGAAAACAATATGAAAAAGTTGCATAGAGAAGCAAAGAGGCATTCCTAAACTATTTGTAAATGTATTGTTTGTTATCAAAATTTTTATTTTTAGTTCACTTTTAAGAGTCCTACCTAGCAGCATTTTTGCTATTTTATATAACTTAATATCATTCATTTTAACTAATATCTTATTAGCAAAATAAACTACATTTTGTCATCTTGCACAAGAATATGACATAAAATGAGCAAATGAACAAAACAACGTATAACTTCTGGAAAACGACTTGTGTAGCTATACATAAATAATAAAATATAAGAATCTCTCCACTGCCGGTTTGAATTTCAAATGTAGTCGCACGGATTGAGATTCTGACTGGACCAAGACGAATCGATCAAAGTGGTTGGATTCAACTAAAATAACATCTTCCATTCTATAATAATTGGCAGTAAATCATGTTATGGTTACCATAATAAAAAAAATATAGTGATGGGAAACCAGGACTTCGCTGCTAGGAGTTTTTGCGTTTCATGAAAAAAAAATACCCATTACTAATTCTACAGTAACAACCTTTAGTACCAGTACCTACCTATACCGATGATTCTCAGTATGTTAGGTTACCAGTGCCACATCTACATTTTGTAAAAGCATAATGCGTAATAAATATATGAGTGTATACGTGTGTTCATCAACTTATGGTTTAAGTTTTCTTGTCTAAGAATTATTAAAGATGAGCTGCGCCCTTTTCCAATTTTCTATCAGATGATCTATGAGGCTTCGCCCCCAAAAAAACACCGCTCATTTCTGAATTTAATATGTTTTAGTTTATTCTTGTTTAAGAATTTCGAGCTTTTTCCTTGTTAAATTAACCTCTAAAAGCTAAACGTACACATAAAGTTTTGTTTGGAATGGCATCTAAGGTGGAGTGACAATTATTATGAAGTGAAGTAAGGTTAGGATAGAATGATAATGGGCTATTATATAAAATCCTAGACCCTTCTCCTAGTCCGCCCCTGCTGAATACTGGATTTGTTTGTATTGCCGGCTAGATGGCCACGTTTTAGAGATAGAATTTTTATGGAAGTTGTAAAAGAGAGTGATCGTAAATGGTTTACTGTTTTGCAAACTTGAATTCTCTAGATTTTAGAATCTAGAAATGCAAGTTTGTGCAACGAACCTTATTACTTTTTATTTCCTACTTATCTGCAAATATCAGCAGAACCATAAAGATGCAAAATAAAATTCAAGCACATATTTCGGTCACCTAGGAATATTTAAAATAGGTACTACCTAGTTTAATGAATAGTTGTTGTAAGGTTAGATCTAATTTATTATATAAAATCTTTGTTTTATTATTTTACTTCAATTGTCAGCTTTTGTTTTGAAAACAAATAATAACAATTTCAGTTTTATTTTATTATTTGTATGATTACGAAGTTATTAATTTGTTTTAACAAAAGAACATATTGTTGTTGTATGTTGGAGTATGTACGAGTATGTATGTTGTATTATTGAGTGCTAGGACAGTGCAAAAAAATCTAATTATCTTATTGTATTATAAACATGAATATGCTTCGAATAATATGAAATGGTGTATTTAAAAATACATTTTCGATTAAATGAACCATGCTGCATTCCAAAACTTAGTCGAGAACATTTTTTAAATTGTGATATTAAAAATTATACAGAATTCGATTTATTATTTTCTTGATTACCGAATTATTACTTACTTTCTTATTATAAGATTTTACTTACTTTATTTTCTAAAATTTCCAGTATCATTTTAAATAATGCACAAGAGAGCGTTTGTTTCTCGCATGCACCATGTGAAATATTTGATAAAACACCTGGCAGGAGATTTTTAATCAAGATTAATTAAATTCGCGTTTAAAGCCACCCCTCTTGCCGTGTGTTAGTGTACGTCTGTGGCACACTGACAGAATTCCTTGAATTATTCCAACTTAAAGGGGATGTTCCATTCCACACCACAAAACCAACCCCTAACACACCGAATACTGGACATACCCTTCATGCATTCGCCCGTAAAGTTTCTATCACATAATTAAAACTGTATTTCCGTATTCTGCGAGTTTTAATGACGCTGTTAAATCTGAATAGCTTTAGGAAAATGCATCATCGAAGTTGAAATTCTGGTGATTAAACATTTACGCGTAATTGAAACAGAAGAATGAAGAAATTAAAGAAAGTAATTAATTTGCTTGACAAATGCTTCTTGTTATTTGTACGGCCTATCAATCTTCGTCTGAAGATTTAGCGCAAGTAAACTGGAGTATTGCACAATTAATTTCTTTTTGGGGCCTATTGCATTCGACGAAATAATTGAAATGACAATGTAATGTGATTATAAATAAATATCAAATGGTCAGCTCCTACCCTCATAATTCATAACATTCTATAGAAATTTACTGATTAGGTACTATCCAGGGACTCGAACCGCGCAAAACAACGGTTCTGGTTCGGTTCGCGGTTCAGAGTGCAGAGTGCTTTACCTATATGATTCGGTTTTGTTGTTGTTAATTCATGTCCAGGTAAGTTTTTATCGTGCATTCCATTCCAACAACGATATTAGCTCTCATGTATCACTCGAGCTGATTAAGACGTGTAATCTTGGAATTGTTGATACGTTGATGAATGATTTATACAAGATGTATCACAACTTCGAGAACCTTACTTTGAAAATAATGTTTCAAAAATTCCAAAAGAAGAGTATTTCTCTTATCACTATACCAGGCCCCGGTAACTTGCATACCCCTTCCACTAGTTTTATGACTGCTCAAGAGGTTACAGTTCGCCCTGTCGCCGCTAGGCGGTGTCATATCGCATAGGCCACATTTTATTAGCAATTTCACTTAAAATCTTCAATAACTTATAGAATATTGTATATATTATAATAAATTACAGAATATATATATAGAAATTATACTTTACACGTTAATCAGCGATTCTCGCGAGTTTTTGATGGCCTATGTTGGCTGCCATATTGAGTACTCCCTTTACCCCTCAGTACCACGAAACTGGACCAGTTCAACAGTCACTTTTGCAAGCCAAGTTGGGTTACCTTCAGTGTCTTGTACCGTGCACTATACCTATTGATAATTATTTTTAACATAACTTCTAATAATTTAATTCAAGTTACATAATGAGTAAATAATAGTATTGTTTATAATGAGTGATTAACTGGCCAATCCGGGATCGAAGTGATTCATTCGTTGTCGCACCGCCACCGTGGCGTGTATACATGCTCTAATGGTGTAACTATTTCCATATATTTTACAACTATGTATATACATATATATATATATATATATATATATATATATATATATATATATATATATATATATATATATATATATATATATATATATATATATATATACATATATATATATATATATATATATATAATTAGAGTTAAACAATCTCGGGAATCGGTCAGGGCTCAAATACTAGTTGTTATTACGTACTTAAATTTATTTCAAAAATTCCAATATTTCGGACATTAATTGTGTCCTTCATCAGGGAAACTGTCAGGAAAATACAAAAATATAAATAAATATAACATGAAAATTACACAAAAATTACATTGAAAACATTTTTTAAAAAATACTTACGAAAAGTATTAAGTATTAAGAATCTGAACGCAAAACACTGTCTGCAGTACCGGTTTTCTTCTATCAACATTTAAATATTTATGTTTTGTTACTTTGGAAGATTTATACATTTATAAAAACAATTTTTATAATTTTATACTTTGCACTCTGCGTATCTAAATATAACAAGTAATAGCAGGTGGTTCAGCCGTTGGACAATTCTCTGATTTCCCGCTCAAAATGTTGTTGGTTGGTTGGTAACTCCCACCTGTTGAACATGGCCTACTTCAAGTTGTAGAGTGACGTTTTGGAGAAATATTTCGCACGTGACAGAAGAGGTTAATTATGTTTGGTTCCAATGTTTGTTTAAAAGGAGATTGTAGTTTGTGTTGATGTTGTTAATGTCTTTTTTGCTGTTAATGGTGTTATTTGTGACAGCTATGTGAAACATTTCTAGCAGTTTCCTTTTGCTTGTGTTTCTTTCAGTTGATAATATACTAACGTCTTCTTTTTTAAAGCCATGTTTAAGGTTTCTACAGTGCACCGCCATTGTACAGGATTTTGTAGGAATTTTGATATCACTCATGTGTTGGGTCAGCCTGGACTTAAGGGCTTGACTTGTTTCACCTACATAACATTTATCACAATCTGCACATTTAATTTTATAAACTATATTACTTCTTTCAGGTGTTTTTATTTTCTCTTTGGTTTTTGTGAAATACTTGTTGAGCTGTTCTCGGTTTTTACAAGCTATTTTGATGTTTTCATTTTTGAAAACCTTCATTAGTTTGTATGACAGATCTTCAATGACTTCAATATATACTTCAATATATATATATATATATATATATATATATATATATATATATATATATATATATATATATATATATATATATATATATATATATATATATATATATATATATATATATATATATATATATATATATATATATATATATAGTGGCTAAACGCCCCACGTGGGGCTGCGCCGCTTCTGTATGAAGCTCTCTTGATCCTTTTGTCAGGGGGATCGGCCCCGCTTTCTTGGGTATCATATCTTTGAGCAAATCTTCCTCCAAGTTTCCCTGTTGCATGCCTTTTCTTTCCAGTTGGTGATTCCTGCATTTTCCAGGTCCTCAGTTACTTCTTTAATCCACGTGGATCTCGGCCTTCCTCTTCTTCTTCTTCTCCCAGGGTCCCATTTGAGTATATTGTGGGTTATTGCTTCCTCGCTTGCTCTCCATATGTGGCCTAACCATCTTACTCTCTGTTGTTTGATCTTCTTTACAATATCTTCTCCATCTAGTTCTTTAAGTATTTCACTGTTCATTCTGATTCTGCATTCATTTTCATTTATTTTGACTGGTCCTAGTATTGATCTCAGAATTTTTCTTTCTATTATTCTCATTTGTTCTTCATCTTTTTTGGTCATTGTTAGTGTCTCTGCGTACAACTATGTAACTAAATAAAATTGTAAATTTCAAATTGCACCACATTATAATGTGACACAAGATCACATTTTATATTGCTGATGATGACCACATTGTGGGTCGAAACGTCCATATGTATTAAAAAAAAATAGTTATAACCAATAATTGGTTCAATATTTTCATCAATCGATCCCGGATTGGTCATTTAATCACTCATTATATTCTATTTTAGTGTATATTAAATTCAATTTTTAAAAGTAATTATGTGAATTCAAAATGGAACGTGTTAGTATACTCGCAGTTATGAAGTTATGATACATTCTGTATTATTAAAATTTCAGTTACCTATTTATTTTCTAAAAAACTGCACTACAAATTTCTACGAATTTCAGTTTGAATGTGCTTAATTAAATTTTTTCAACAATTTTGTATACTATAACATAACTTTGATATTTTATAATAATTTATTTGTAAACTATATAGCAAGTAAATAAGACCAATTCTTATTTATGTTTATAATGATCAAAAGACGAAGAACTATGATTAATAAGTAGTAATAATTTTGCGACAAAGTAGGTAAAATAGTATCCAAGGTGGGGTAAATAAATTAATTAATCAACATGCAAATAACATAGAATTTTTCGAATAACCATCATCTGAAAATAAGCACCCATCATGAGCTCCAATCCAGTGTAAAATATGCAAACAACCGGTGGGGCAAACAAACAAATCAACTAGAAAATAGAAGCGGTTACGGTAACGATCTCGGCAATTTTTCCGCACAACTTTTGCTCGCATATAATTCAAGATAAATGATAAGCGAGGATAGGCGCCTGTGGCTTGATTAACATAAACACAGCAGGCTCTGCACGCATGCGCACACGCAGGGCCGGATCTACATATTTCAGGCCCTGAAGCGGATTTCTGTTGGAGACCTACCGCCCTGTTCTAGATCTCCAGTGCCTATCTATATTTTAAATGAATATAATAATATTGTTTACAGGATGCACATACTAAGAGACTATGAATATTGTTTTATTTAATTTGCTTATTATATAATGCGTTACTTGTATTCTAAACTTTTATAACTCCCATTTCAGTAGGTATAGATGTTTTTAATAATTCAATTACACTGCGTAAATACAGGTTTTAATTTTGATACTCATTTTAAATATTATACACAGAAGATATTTTTAATAATTACAAAACAGAGATAAAATACGGCAATGGTTTACTCAACGGTAGGTAGTATCAGTCTAGTAGGCTAGTGGTCCTCAGTTCGATCCCAGTAACCAACAAAAATACGACGGGATACAAATGGTTGGATTCCACTAAAACATCTATAGAGTGGGCCAAATACAAGATTATTTTTAAAAATGCAATAAAATGAACAAAATTAATTTTTTTCCATGTATTATGGCTTTATTAGTAAGAGCAAACATTCCCATTTATTATGGAACACAACTTCGTTCAAGTGGCTGCCTCGGCTGGCTTCGCAGTAGCGCATTCTGTCACTCCAATTTTCCAAGACCTGGTTGATGGTTTCGGGCTGTAGCTCACGGATTGCTTGGATGATATTGGCCTGAATCGTTTCTAGATTGTTAGCATAACATCGGTGCTTCACGGTTCCCTACAAAAAAGGGGTCAAATCGCAGCTCCGAGGCGACCAATTGACATCGCCAAGACGGATGATAACATGATTTGAGAATTTGGTGCCGAAAAGATCCATTGTGGCATGGGTTGTGTGGCGCGCCATCCTGCATGAACCAGAGGTAGTCCAAATCCATGTCTTCAATTTCAGTAAAAAAAAGTCGGATACCATGGCTCTGTAAAAAACTTCTTTTCAACAAACGCACTATTTGGGCTACACAGCACTCACTTTGGAAATAAGTTTGCAATATTTCCCAACGTTGCTCAAGCGTAAAGCGACTCATTTCGTACCGCGGAGGTATGATACTTACTTACTATCACGATTTCGATTGGGAAAAAGCTGTCAGTGTCAAAATAACCTATGATTTAAAAAGAACCCACTAGATGGCCCATCCTATAATAGTATAGGGTTGCCAATTGTAAATAAAATGTAAATTTGATCGTATAATCAGGTATTTGACCAATTCAAACAATAGAATCTAAGAGTTCCGAAACTTGCTTATTAAAGATTGTGAGTCAACGTCAATCTCTGCGTCAAAGCCGGAGTACAGCCAACTGGCGTGGCAGGAATACGCTTAGTCTAAGTGTCTAATATTTGCGAAGTTTTATAGATAATGCTAAATTTCATAACTGTATTTACAGACGAATAATGCAACTAGGTTTATACTGAGTTACATTTTCTAATAAATCTCTTAATAATAAGATAAAGTATGTAAAAAATTGTTTAAAACACACTATTTCAATAATTTTTTATATGGATTCCAAAGATTTTTTGAGAATTCTAACTGGGCATAAACCTAGATTAATTCTTTTACAAACATCTAGTACCTGTTTTTCCTTCAAATTAATTAATACTCGTATGCAATGAGTAAAGCAGAAACTGATCCACCTCTATACACGTAATATTTTGTTATGAAGACGAGACTTTTAAGGAATTTTTTATTTATTTGTTGTATCTTCAATTCGTAGGTAAATTTAGAGTGTAGATACGGCCCTGCTCACACACATCACACATACAGTATTCCTGGACTGGGATCTGAATTGCTTGGGGGAGATTACAGAGGGATAGCCCTGGATATGGACGGGAATTTGGGGAAGATATCACTTGCGAGATGCATTTGAGTAAACTAAGATTTTAATGTGGCTTATCTTGTTTTGATTTAGGGAACTTCAGTTTAATTAAATCATACAAACGTATTTAATCTCTTGAATGTAATATTACGAAATTGGGGCAGTGGCGTACTAACCCCCCAGCAACTTGGCCAAGTATAGGATTAATCGTAGTTAATTTTGAGAATAATTGGATGTGTATGTTTTATGCTTTTGTTGTACGAAATTTGCCAACTGAATGTTTGTTAACGAATGTATTTGACACATGAATTTTTGTAAGATATTACTAACCCCGAAGAAGGTTTAAGTGTAAACCGAAGCGTCGGTTATGTATATGTTGTATGACTGATATTTCGATGAATTTTTCTACCTTACATATCATCACAATCGATCACATAGTCACTTTATGAACCATGGAAAAAATGAAATTCACTGATTTAAATTAATGAATTACAAATTTTTCTGTTCCAAAACTACGCCACTATTTGAAAGGAGATACCCAGGATTCAGACGCATGAAAATATCCTCATAAATCCATAGGTGAACAGGGTGTAATATGCTACGGTTCCGATCGCAAGTAGGTAACTGGTAAAAATACATAGGTACTACCTACTGTTTCGGATTTCATTACAGTACGGGAAATAAGAGATGGTCGGATTAAGAATTTAAAATTGGTAAACTATATTAATCGGGCGGACATAGATTATCAGCAAATTTTTTGGCAGAAACCGCTTCGCTACCTTGAAATAGTGGAGTGCGGGCCACAGCGTATAAAATCACCGTGTCGACACATGGGTCCATGTCGTCGACACATGGGGCCACGGCGTATAATAAAATGTTTACCAGTGTTGTCACTCGGTTTTGGTGGAAACCTTCGAACATATATAGGTATAGACAGATAACACTCAATGCTGTAGTATAGTGAAGTCAAGATATAAGCGGTGAGCAGGAGCGATAGGCGGGAAAAGGAGATGAGGACACGATAGAGTGTTGCACATTGCTGACTTCTGGTTTGTTGTCATGGAATAGAGAACAGATAGATTAGAGTACCTAAATAGGCAAACTGCAACACTTCAAGGTGTCTGCAGGTCATACACCTCTTCACACCGCTACGATAGTTCTTTGCTTCACAACAAAGGCTAGCGTTGTTTGTCTAGTCCTATATATGTTCGAAGATGTAAACTATGAACGAACTGAACTAAATAAATAACCTCACACCCTTCTTGAGTCCCACATATTCGGTTTTGGTAGAAACTCTGATTGAACTGAACTAAATAAAGAATCCAATACCCTTCTTGAATCCAACATTATTCGGTTTTGGGTGGAACAGTATAAAAAAGTGACAATACTAATATTAATGAACAACATAATTATACGCCGTAGCCCCATGTGTCGACTGTCGACACGGTGATTTTATACACCGTGGTCCTCGCGTCTTTTAAACACGATGAAATTATACGCCGTAGATCTTATAGTGGGGATAGAAATAATACGCCATGATTTTATACGCCGCGGCCTGCTCCGAAATTGTGTATGAAGAAGTTGTCCAACTCGGTTTTTCTCTTGACTTCTCTTGTGTTCAGGCAAGTAATAAGTTGACGAACTTTACTCTTTTTTATTAAATTCATATTCATCTTCTGGACATTTTCTGTTTTGTAGAAATGTAAAGGTTTCATTCGTATCATAAAGCTAGAATACGAAATGATATTTTGCATATCAAAGCTTTAAACTTTCTTATTTAACGAATATATAAATATATTACAGTAATAAAGCTAAAAGCTGTAGCATGCCGCATGCGAGATGTTGTTTTAAGATGTTCAGCATTTCATATGCACTACAAAGAAAAAACAAAAGGTAATTCTTTCTGTCTACAAACAAAATCTCGCGGTAATAAAACTTTTTAACGACTTACTAATACACAATTTGCATTAATTATAATTTACAACGACCCTTATTTCCTTATTCGTATGTTCTTGCGGTGTTCTTTCAATCATGAAGCGCAGAAAATAATTAAGGTATTTAATGTTAAGAACAGAAGTTTCATAATAAGTAGATTGTTTATGATCTCACTGTGGGAAAAATCGCAATAATCGCACTCTTGATTATAAACAACAGTTACGTTTTACAACTGATATTCATACTAATCTAGTTTTAATTATTTACATTTACACTTGTTTGCATTTGCAAATGTTTTCTTATTTTATTTTTGCTGGTAACCATAACAGAATTTGCACCCAATTATAGAAAGGTAGATGATATTATAGTGGAATCTGAGGTGGAATCCGTGCGACGACCTTTGAAATTCAAAGCGGCAGCGGAGAAATTCTTATGCGACCGGAAATACATTTAAGATAGTCAATTTAAAGACAGGCACACACTGCCGGCCGAGAGATTTGAACCTATCATCACATGCAGAGAGCTGTGTTTAAACCGCGCAGCTACTTTTTCAATTATTAATTTCATATGGTGCTATCGAATAATTTTTGTTGTTTTGTGTTATTTTTGTTCGCGGTAAAATGCAATTTGCTGCATTATTGCATTTTATCGTTTCAATGTTTCCAGACGTAATTTTAGCGTTCATGTACGCATTTTGCATCATTTCCTTTTGCAGTCATGAATGAGCTCTGTTTGCAATTCAGTTAATTTACCGGAAAACTAATTTTCTATTAACGAGTACACAAATTTCCTTTGTAAAATACGTTCTACGTTAATTGAATTTTAGTTTACTAAACATTATGAGATTCTACAAATCGAAACTTAGTTTTGCTCGATTTTTTGTTATTCGATTTTCACTCTTTTCTAAAATAAATACCTGAATACATTTTAATACAGGTTAATATTTACTAGATTAAATAAGGCAAATTTTTGTTATCCTGGACGCATAATAAGTATAATGATAATAATTTTATGTTACTTTATAAAATATAAGAAGATAACTTAATTCTGAGTCATCGTTGTCATTTAGTAGGTAGTGGATGTTAATTTATTTTATATATATATATATATATATATATATATATATATATATATATATATATATATATATATATATATATATATTTTTTAAAGTTTTGTGAAATAAATTAATGTCTCAAAAACGATTTCTAGGTAAGGTAAGTTGATCTATATATTTTTGTTTTATTTCATTTTGATGGTAGTAACCATTTAAGAAGGTTCGTGACCATAATTAAAATGGTGATGAGAGGCTGAAATTTATACAAGGTCTTTATTGAGATTCTAAAAAAATTCTGTTTTTGAGTAAATAAATGTAGAACTTACGCTTGTTTTACATATGGATTCTTCTGGCAATTCACTAAATCTTTGTTTTGCATGCTTTAGTTTACTATATGATAAAATGATGAAAATTTATAGAACATGTAACCTTTAAAAATAAGTTTGTGAAGATTTTGTGTACTTTTCTAAACCATTTGTTATTTTAAAAAAATTTAAGCATGCCAAACATTTTTTATTAGTGAATTAGTAATTCTAATTATTGTAAAAATTGCAATATCAGCCAACGCGCGTTGAGCAAATTTTATTTTACATTATCAAAAATATTTTTATTTTCATGCCCGCCCCTAAGGCTGATGTCTGGGTACGCCACTGCATGAGTTATCAACCACTCTATCAGGATTAACTCCACCTAATTTCAGAATGGTAGATGTTATTATAGTGGAATCCAACCACTCTGTTCCAGTGATGCTGGGATCGAACTGAGTACTTAACATGCTAGCCAGAAACTCTACCATTAAGCTTAGTTACTTTATTTCAATCAGAACAAATTGTTATGTACTTGGAATAAATACTGCTTCATAAATGTAGTAAAAAATGTGAACATTTTCGAACTTTAATTTAATATTTCCCTGGCAAAATTTCCCGTGATATCTGTGTTTACTTTACGTTAAAGCAACAAGTGAATGCAATTTCGAATAAAAAATATCTTGAATGTTTTCTAAGTAAACTCATTTCCGGTATCGGTTTGGTATCGAAACCAAAAGAACACAAACATTGACCAGGTGAAGTGCGAAGTTATTTTAGCCGTGGGGACAGTGAAACCAGTTATTGACAGACTAAAATATTCTCAAATTAACTTTTATTATTTATTGCCACAGAAGATTGCACTTGTGTAAGTATACGCACCTTTAAATTTACATACAGTAACAAGAATGTAATTGGGATGATTTATTTTGTGCGGAATGTTTGTAAAAATGAAGAACTGCTTTTAAATATAAATCAATCATCATGTTTTTGTTATTTTCAAGAATATTATTGCTGAACCCTTGCCGCCCTTTTTAAATTGATGTATTACCTATGTTATACCTACCTAATCTAATTACATTTTACATAAATATTAAAATATTCTTTAAAAAGCTACTAATATTCTTCTGGCAATTCATTATTCAGATCTAGGCCTGTATTTCTGAAATAGTTAAGAGTGCGGTAGGTTTTATTATTCAACGCGAGAAATGTACAAATACCTAACTCACACATTATGTACAGGGTTCGCCAGTCAAATGGAAATATTTGATGTGAGGCTAGAGCTCGTAGGGAGGTGGTGAGAAAGAAAATAACCAACTCAACATTATCAGCGTGGTCTACCATTTAGTTTATAATAGATAGTTGGACGGATGAACAGCGTGGCTACACAGTTAAAGCGTACTATCTCAGTGGCGTAAGTTTGGTGCAAACGCGGTGATATTTTAGACGTCATTTCAATCAGTCTGTTCCGTCGAATAGGGCGATTCGAACTTCGAACATGGATAAACAATCTTGAGCAAAGTGGATCGATGTGTAAAAAAGGTGGAAGTGCAAAAATGTTGAAGCTGTTCAAACCAATAAAAGCTTTCTTTTGTTATAAACAATTTAATATTTTTATAAGAACTTTAAAGCACGGTACTGGCACTGGCTAAATTGTACACTAACTTTTGCATGTAGGCAATTTCAACTATTAATCGTTGTTTTATGCAAAGGGAACTATAATTATATGTCCACTTATTTACGAGACAGCCTGTATAATCAGAATTCATGTTACTATAGTAAACAGAATGTAGAGAGTAGAGCGCTTATCAAAATCAAAACATGTTGCTTCTGTGAATTGAATTAGTAATTCCACTAACAGTAACAGCTAACAGCATTAGTCTATTAGCCATAGCCATTATTGCAAGTTTCAATACAAGTGAATTCTGTAGCATTCTAACGCATATACAGGATGTTTCTAAAAATGCATGGGCAAACGTGCTCGCCATTGCCTCCCAAATTATTTCCAGAGCGTGAAATTCTACACAATTGTAAATGAGTTTTTTCATCAATCCGTGTTGAATTTGTGTTGCCGATTGGGCACATTTAGGGAAAAAACACTGAAAACCAAAAAAAGATATTGTTTTTTTTACTCCTGGTATTAAAACATCATTTAACGAACTGGTTTCCATCGCGCTAAATAACATTTTAAACACACCTCGACAAGCTGCTTTGGCCGTTTTTAGTCACGGGCTGAACATAGCAACACACTGGGTGAAATTGGCTCCTATATTTTACATTTAATTTTTGTGAAAAAATGAGGGTAGGTAATCTATGATTTTTTCAGTCATTGTCAATTTTTTCCATATAAAATTAAATACACTTGCCTAAATAAATTTTTTTAGCTATGTATGATATCATTATGAATTAACCTAAAAATATCATAAAAGAAATTTTACATATTTATGAATTTATGTTGTTTAAATTGTGGTCGTAGAAAAAGTATAGTATATGTGACTCGTTTATAAACTCTCTAGATACTCGTTTTTATACACTCGCTGCGTTCGTTCCTAAAAAACTAGTGACTAAAATGACGTTTATATGCCTCCGGTCGGCATCGCTAGTTTTCCATATCTCAAAATCCGCCAGAAACTCTTTGTTGCCAGCCCAGGCCGGCAAACAACCGGAAGTTATAGGTTGGCATCTTGACATTACTACAGTTGTCAAGCATATGTCAATTTTATGCGTTGAATATTTTTTATACAAGAATTGACAAGATTTTGACAAATTTTAGACGTAAATCGTTAATAGAAACTGAAATAAATATATTTTAAGCTAAAATGCAAGTATTCAGTGCAAATTTTTTTAGGTTATGTATAATTATTTTATATTTTTGTAATGAAATCGGCACATAAAATATTGTGTATTACACGTCCAGAAACTGTTATGCTAGTGCTCGTAATTTGCAAGCCTCGCCTGTGGCTCGGCGTGTCAAAAATACTCGCTCTTGCAAAAGGTCAGTTTCTGGCCTTGTGATACAAATAACTATTATAAAACTTGATACACAATATTCTAATATATTACTTGTATCATTCTTCCAATACTACAGCTTCTTCTTTTGTCTAGAAGTAGTGTGCGCGCTTGTGGAAACACAACCTGGGGTTTGAGACCCGTCGAAACCAACTAGGACTGATGCAATTTGAAAATTTATTATTATTTTTTTTTAATTTAAATATTTATTTCCATAAAATCCAATTGATTGATGAATAAACTCACTCTTTACAATTACTGTGTAGAATTTCACGCTGTGAAAATTATGTACCGCTTTTCGTGAAACACCCTGTATAAAATGTTAGTTACATTACCTAAATGACAGGAAGCTTTAGTAAATGTGTTGTGAATCGATTGTAAGAAACTTGGTGGCTGAATCGGCTTCTGTCGTGCACCACGTGCATTTGAATCGCGCGGTAATTGCTCCAAGTTTGAGGATCTCACTCGTACCGTACTTAGATAAGGTTAGGTTAGAGTTGAAGGTGGGAAAGACATTACAGTTTACAATTCTATTCACGAAAAGGAAACCAAAGTGCTGGTGCTGAAATTGCACACAGTGAATAGTTTCTTTAGTGACAATTCCGCAGACAAAAACAAAACTTTGTAACAAAAGGTTGCTCCGATAGGAAACAAGAAAATCAGTTTACGTATCGTTACGTTAACCTTACTTTGCAGAAATGAATCTGTTTGCAACCAGGACTACATTTAAGACGATTAAGTGGTCAGCTTGAAGCATCCGACTGCGATTTAATTACAAGATATTTTACAGTTTAACGACAATCACACACTGGCGGCTGAGAGACAATGACTACGTTTACACGTACGCCTAAAATGTACGTTGACTTCACTTTGAAAAGGCGACTTTTGAAAAGTCAAATTGTAGTGCATTTACACATTCAACAAAAATATACTTGGCTTTAGAATTTCGACTTGTCTTTCACTTAACCTCTTTTTGACAATAGGAAGTTGACAGTATGACAATTGATAGTGGTTGATAGTACGAATTTGGTTATATTGCAATTAGAACGATAATTTAGGTATGTTAATTATGTAACTGAACAAAAATTACAGTATATTAATAAGCACTCTGGATTGTAATATGAAGTTACATTTATTGAATATTATCGTAATTTTTTAAATATGTTATCAATGCAAGCTAAATTTTGAATGAAAATCAAATTTAAGGAGGTACACTCGACATTTGAAATAATGAGAGTTTAACGAAACTTTGCAAACATAGTAAAAATGTTACCTGAATTTTTTCATAATTTTTCACCACGTAGATTATGCAATACTAAATACTACTACTTTTGTGTTTATTTGGGCAGCCGTTTTTTTCAAGCCAGTCGCAATAATTTATTTTTCTAATAATTAAAAAATATCATTACTTTTAAATTTTTTCCCATCAAGGAAACTCAGAGTTTTCTTTTCTATCATATAATTTAAAACAAATTCTGTCTCTTCGTCAGTCCACGTTACTTTTTTGAATGTCATTATTAAAACTAATGATACAGTAAAGTACCTACTTTTCGTTTACACGATATTTCAAAAGTGACTTACATTAGTCAAGTCTGATTTATTTTAGACTTGACTTTAGGACGAAAAGTAAAAGTCGATAGTGTTTACACATGATCAAAAGTCGCCTTTTCAAAGTCAAAGTCAAGTCAAAGTACATTTTAGGCGTACGTGTAAACGTAGTCTTTAACCACGGAACTCCGGCTTCGTACGTCATAACATGTAGAGAGCTTTTGGAGACTTACCTTAAATAACTTTTAAATCGACGACCTTTCGGCTATGGGATTTGGCCATCTTCAGGTATGTACAAGTCCTTAGTTAACAACAATGATTTAAAACTGTATTAATTTTAAATCATTGTTGTTAACTAAGGATTTGTACAGACCTGAAGATGGCTACATCCCATAGCCGAAACGTTATCGATTTAAAATAAATTTTAATACAACTGTAAGCCAATTATCCAGTTATTACTTCTTTCAATCTACTTTTTTGGCATAGTAAAAATCATTCTTGTAATAAAGAAAATAATTGAAATTAAATTTAGAAAATCAGTCAATGCTGATTTGAACATATCGTAATGAAATCCAGAATTCAAAACTTTATATTGAAATTGTTGCTGCAAACGTTCACGAATAAACGTTTGAAGAATTTATTCCTCTGTGCATTGTCAGAAAATGCAGATAAACTTCTAGATCAAGTGCAAGATAAAATTCTCCTTGTGCGGTCAGAAGGCCAGTGGGAATAAACTCCTTCATTTCCGCAGCTCTGAATTCCGAAATAACATAAATAATCGCCATGCAAAGATGCAATCATAGTGCTCCAAGTCATAGAACACGGAGCGCGGAGTGGAGTAATCCTTACCTCTTCTTCAGTTTGACCCACATTTCCCTAAACACCACCTTGTTCAACATCTGAGAAAAGAACAAACAATCTGTCTGCGCTGTACGGTGTAATCAGCGAGCGCAGCGATTCCCAACGTTGCCCCAGGATATTTCTCAGGAGGAGAGCATCTTTGCCTGGTTTCTACAATTTTTGATGCATGAAATATATATAATCTGCAATACGCTCCCAGGAACACAAGAAATTCTTGCTTCTCGTGCTGTAACCTTACAAAGTATTACACTGTTTATTCAGAACAAAAATGAATTATTTATCTAGCAGTTTTATCGTTTGATAGTGGCGAAATAAAAATGTCGTCTATAAAAGAATATTGTATTTTTATGGTAGGTAACCATTCAACAGGATTAATATCCAATGTCAGACAGGGGCGGATCTAGAAAATCTCCAAGAAGGGGGCGAATTCTTATCAAAAGTAATATTTCGATGCTGTTCTTTGAAAAAGAAAGGAAAAATAGCCCCGCAGGCGAAACATTTTTAGGGTTCCAGGTCAACGGCTGTTTCATTAAAAGTCAAGTTTATCTATAAAGCGGAAATTACATATATTTTACCTTTTTTCACGAGTACAAATTAAAATAAATTACAAATTTAAAAAATAAATGAAATGAAAATTGGTAAATTTCTTTATCTTAAATTTGTCAACGATTTCTTAAACTTTTAAAGATCAAATTATCTCAAAGGGAGGGTGATCGCCTTCCCTTTGGATCCGCCACTGCTATAATTACAAAATAATATATTTTTCAATTGTTATTTTATTAAAATTATATTTAGTGTAGGTATAATTAAATAATAAAATTAAAATTTACCAATCGCCCCTCCCCTGGATCCGCCAATGATGTCAGAATGGTTAAATGTTATTATACTAGAACTCAACTACTCGATCCTGATGATATTTTAGTCATTTCTGACGAAGGTTTAAGGGGAGTCGATCCCAAATTGCTGGATTTCACTGTGCGGCTTGTTACACATGAATCAACAAAGAATAAAATTATTAATTTAAATAAATAAATACTACTCTTTATGAGCTATTTAATTCAGAAAATTAAATTACAAATGGTTCAATACAAACCGTCAAAATAGCGAAAAACAATATTCAGTTTTTTCCTTAAAACTGGTTTCAATATTAGGATTTTTTAAACAAATGAGATATTTTTAAATAGCTAAAGGTTGTTGTCAAGTGTGTCTAATGCCACTTTTTTAAATATTTTGTTTAACTATGTGATAAAATATGTATAAAAAACTCACAAAATAGCTAAAATTGGCGATGTTTAGCCATGAATATAAAAAAATAGAGTACAAAAATGAAAAATGTGGCTTTAGACGCAGTTGGAGACAACCTTTATCTATTCAAAAATGTATTTTATTTGTTTTTCTAAAAAAGTGAATTTTTACTTCAATTTTATGGACAAAACTAGACGTACTTTTCACCATTTTTAAGTGTAAACCGAAACGACGGTTATGTAAGAAGAAGAATATTGTTGTATGACTGATATTTCGAATAATTTTTCAATCTTACATGTCACCACAGTCGATTACACTGTCACTTTTTTATACCTGTATGTAGATGATAAACTGTGCTTTTCCTGCCAGAAGTTGGATTTTATTATTTATTATTATTATTATTATTATTATTAAACAGGTAGGAATTTTTTGTGTATCTGTTTTGTACTACTTTTTTTATTAATATAGTTGTAATCATAGGAGTAGTCAGAGAAGATTTAAACCACTTCCCCGGAACTACTACCTATATTTATATTTTATGTGCCTATATACTTATCTAAATGGTAAAATAAAACATTTATTTCATAATTTTTTTAAAATTTATTTAAATTTACGTGATAGTGGATAAAATATGATTTAATTTCCCCTGTATGAATAACTTAGCTTTAAACGAAACAGCCTTTGTGCTTGAACCCAATAAATTTTTCGACTGCGGCGCTTATTTTTCTTTTTCTTCACGAAATTATTATACATTACTGATCCAAAAAAAATATTTTTGCTCCCTCGCTAGGAAGTTGCGTAACGGTCAATTACGTTTGCATACTAAACTTTTTAAATTATTTTGATAAGTAGTGTAAGAAATTATCTTTTGAAGAGCAAATGTTGTTAATATTAGTGTGTGAATATAATTAATGAAGTATATGAGCTGTGTATGTGTACTGATTTAAATAGTATGTCTTGAATCAATACACAGCTTATACTTCAGTACCTTCACACACTAAGAAATTATCAATAACTGATTGGAACTGTTGATGTTTCCTGTACAAAGGAACAGCATTAATTAGAAGGAATGTCTAACTGATATATCTGAAAGTTTTGTGTTTGCATCTTATAATTATAATAATTATACTTGCACAAGACGGAAACTTGATATCATGAATTTATCTACATTTATTTATTACGAACTACGAGTTGTAATTTGTAAAGTACAACACAGGAATGTTTAAGCAGTAATTTGATATTGGAATAAGAATGACTCGTAATTTACCACCCTTAAGAGGCCTGGCTATGTCTACTCTGTGAACAACTCATACTTTAAACTTTTAAAGATTACAATTTCTATATAATTTACAGAAAGATTCAACTTTTATGATTTATTTATTGTATTGGACAATAAAATAGAAAATTCATAAATCACAATTTCAACTGAAAAACTCAGATATTAAGAAGTATTCTAGTTTTCTAGTAAGTAGTAAGTAGGTTAGGTTCTTGCATGTATTGATGTATTGAAAAAGTTTAAAAGGATCTTAGAGATGAAATATGAATATGAATCCATGCTTGTACGCTTTCAATATTTAATATGATGGGTTCTACCAACAAAATTTAATCATTTAATGGAAGCATAGTTAAAATAGAGAAATTCTAATCAAATTTGTTCCATAAAGTCACCATTTTGATCTTAATTGAGTCCTATTAGGACATATGAAATTCACATCATAACGTATTTAAATGCAACAAAAGTTCTTCATTAAAATATTCTGTTATGGTGCTACATTTGCTGAACGCAATATTGCTGCAATTGCATCTGAATTTACGATTCTGGCTATATTGTTCAAAATAGAAATCTGAAATTTACCACAAGTAAAAACAAAGCATTATTTTATCGAAAAATTCATTTAATACATTCTTGCGACAATTTTTACATTTCAATGTTACAAATCGTGGCTATTTGAATGCATATTAATTTTGTTTTACATAGTCGATTCCTTGCATTGTTTATAAGAGAGCTATGAAAATATTTTTTGTCAAAGTATTTCACAAATGGCTAAAAAAATTGTAAACAATAGGTGAAATAGACTGTTTTTATTAATTTATTTTATTTAGTCATCTTTTAACAATTCATATATAAAATATGAACACTGTAGGTAAATGAAATAAAAAGGGCACAATTTGTAATATGGTGAGGTCACTTTTTCACTATATTTTTGTCGCAAGTGTACCGCCGTAAGTTAATTTTTAAGCCGAGCTTAAAAACCAAGTTATGTTTAACCAAGAATAAATTATGGTCAAATAACGTATATAATACTGAATAGAATTATTTTAAAACTGCACTTCAATGGTTGTCTTTAGTAGTTTTTATAATTTCATTTGCAATAAGTTTCTTAAAAATTTGGAAAAGGCTAAATGTTGTGTAAAATAATATTCATAATCATTTGTCATGGTTGCACCAATAAGACAACAAAATTAAACTTTTTGCATTTATCTAAGTTCAAATTCAATAAGATTTAAGTTTTGTTAATTATTAAACAAAATAAATTGTTGGGTTTATATTATAGACAGTCAATATTAGACTAAAGTACATTTTGTCCATGAAAATGTAAGGTAGACGATCTCTTTAAAGGTTGTTCACAGTAGAACGAAGTCAAGGAATGTGTGGGAGTTAGAAGGATAATCCATTCAAAATTTAATCAAATCTTGTACAGAACATAATTGAAAATGATGGACGCTTCCACATATTAATTTCATGTTCATAGTAATTGAGTTACAAAACCAATTTGTCTAATAGCCGAAAATCAAACTTGATTCCGCGCAGTGGATCTATTCATAACTCGTGTGAAGTTTGAAAACCGCTGATAAGAAACATAACCTTTCATAAGATCTCTGCATGGGGCGTGCACGTACAGTTATAATGAGATCAGTGTGACGCGCGGGAAGCGAAGGGGGACTCTTAGGTCACAGTTCATGCAGAGGATTTCAACCCAAGATCGATAATAGGGTAAATAATTATCCGTAAATGCAGCGGGTGTGTCTGTTGGGTGACCTCGTGGTTATTCTGACCCTTGAACTTCGGATGCAGTCGGAGCTAAATTGGCACGCGAGTAATTAAAGTAATTAAATCTAGTTAGTAAGGCAAGGTGCGGTATGTGTTCCACCAAATTGCGTTACTTTTGTGCCTTTTTGTAAGGGGTTTAATTGTTCGCACTGAGACTTGCAATTACACATATACCACATACCTTTACCCATTTTACAAAAACGGAAAGGAACTAAAGAGAAAAGAGCATATTGTAAACAGGACTCTCGACAGGACTCAAAATGGCAGTAAAAATCTCACAAGGAAATTATAAGCTATTTAATTTGCAGTTTAGGTATGATAAGGTGGCAAGTCGTACGCTGATATGATGCACATATTCACAATCGATGATGTCAGATACATCACTAATAATAATTATTGTTCACTATATAAAAGAGACGACAAATGGTTACAAACTTTGGCGCACAAATACATGAGGGCTACACGTGGAAAATAGTTTTGAGCACAACATTTTATTGGATCACTAAGCAACGATTTAACTTTATTCACGTGTAATATATTAAATAATATTTTTCATTCATGTTATTATTAAACATGATATGGTCTAATTCTTATCATAATTTGACTGGGAACAGAAATAAATCTGCCTTTTAGTGTTGTTTTCATTATTCATATAATGTATAAAATTCATACAATCACTAGATAAAATATCAATATACAATTTCAAACCATCCGTATCCCCTAAATACAAAACGGATTGAGGAACAGAAAAATATACGTGTGAGATATTTTTATGTTCTATTGAACGATACCAAATGGCAATTGCCCCCTTCACTCCCTGGGGCTTGGGAAGGGGACAAGTTAATAATCTTAAATAGTAATTGCAGATTCGAGTTATGTACTACTAAATAAGATCGTTTGGTCTGAAACTTTTTTTTTAGTTCGTGATAAATGGTATTATAATCGATGTCTTGAAGCATGATATTGGAAACAAATCACATGCAATTGTTAAACTGTTAAAACTTTAATGTAATTAAATAAATATATATATATATATATATATATATATATATATATATATATATATATATATATATATATATATAATATATAATCTTATAGGTAGATTAATGTTAATAATGATGCTAAGCTAAATATTGTCATATTTCTCCTATTTAGAATCAGAAATATTGAAAAACTATACGTATTCATCACATCATCACATGTGTGCTAATCAACCTGGCAAATCCTAGGTGTACCTACCTACACATTCATACAGATCCACCAATTCCTATTCGTCCAATTTTGTTCTCTTCATTAGGTCTATATTTACCCGCCGCAAACGACGACAAATTCATCACGATGTTTTACTCCACGTTCGTGTTTTGTTGACTGAATGAAGCTGATTTTGTTTACACAAAAATCGATAAATCACTGTGCGAGCATCGCAATATACGTCACTCAGAGGAAAACAGCTGAGTGACGCCTTCAAGACAAAATGAACCGAAATAAAACAAACAAAGTGCCGTAGACGTGTAACAAAGATTTTAACCGCAAAGTGAAGGAGAGTTTTTAAACTTCCTTGCGTTAAATGAAACTTGAACCATTATTGAAACGGATTTTTATCTTTAGGAGTTTAAGTTGCCAACTTGGATAGCAAGGAGGAATGTAATTGAGTTACAAATTTGTTTTGAATTTATGAACAAAATTTTACACTTGTTGAAAGAGAATCATTCTTCTGTTGAAATGCAGTAGGCAAGTAAACATCTATTAATCTAATATATTCTCTTGGAAAAATGAAAATATAACATCTTGTAAAAAGATCAAGTGCGGTCGTGGAACCTCCGACAGGAACGAAGTTCCTTACGTTATAAAAACATACCGTTTTTGACCACCTAATACTTTAATTTAAGAAATTGCAGAAATCAAAATTTTTAAATTTAAATATTTTTTAGAATTTAATTTGGCATATGGATATACCCTTTTTTGACCCGACCACCTAGTACACAAGTTAAGAAATTGCAGACATACCGTTTTTGACCACCTAGTACATAAAATTAAAAAAATGCAGAAATCCAAATTTTAAAATTTTAATATTTTTTAAAATTTAATTTGAGAAATGGATATAGCGTTTTCGACCATCTAGTACATTAAGTTATGAAATTGCAGACACCGTTTTCGACCACCTCTAGTACATAAAGTTAAGAAAATGCAGAAAACCAATTTTTAAAATTTTAATATTTTTCGAGCACGCTTACACAACCGTATGGAAAAATTCTGGATGCAGAACTTTTTCCACTGTTTTCAATATTTATTGGATATTTCATTTCTTATGTACCTACCTATTTAGGTAGTAAATTTTAAACTTGGCTCAAATAAATAAAGACACATCAAACTTAAATATAAAAAAAAGTTCGAATTTGATAATAATTCAGAAATTTCTATTTTGTTTAGCAGCTACAACTGATCATTAAATTTTTGACTGCTCTCTTTATACTTTGGCTGATCCCTTAAATTGTACTGGTATAAAAATTTGGATTAAAAATGATTTTAAAACATTATATTCTTCGTTAAAAGAAATAAAAAGGTGTTTTCGTTTCCTCGTTAAATCTGAATATTCTGTTTTATCGAATTTCTGGTGGGTTTACTGATAAATTGAATTGGACCACAGCTCATAAGACATCGTTATCATCCTTCCATTGAAACGAATGTGGAGCTGATACGTTTATGCACAACAAATGAACAGACACCGTTTCCCAGATGCTGATATAAACTACGACCGGCGTAGTGTGCAGACTGAAGTGTAATATACAGTTTGATAACCTATATAACTAACTGTATGTGTGTACTTACTTACTGAACATATGTACTATGTAGGTACCTGTACGTGGGAGTCGTTATGAGCACAGAGACGGCTTCGCTAACGCATTCATTCATTATGGAAAATAATTTATTAGAGTTATTTTAGACGCGTAATTTTCCAGACGTGTTTTTATTGAATGAAAAAGGCTAATATTCTCTGTAATCTGTAAACGGTAGATTACCTGCAGTTCAACGTGATTTAAAGGGAATTCAAATTTTAAATTGGATAATCATTCAGTTTTGCAATCAATAATCATGATTAGATGATATAATGCTTGTTTTATTTTATTTATTTTTTTCATATCGCTTCAGTGTGTTATACAATAAAATTTTGATTTAGATAAATTGAAAGGTTTATGAAACAGGTAAGATTTTATTTAATTACATAAATTAAATCTAAGGAACATACATATTTATTTATATTAAATAGTTTACGTAATCTAACGATTTGTGTAAATTGGTAATTCGAGAAGTAAAAAACATACAGTATCACTTTTCACATTGAAATGAGCGTAAAAAGTATGACAGCTGACAATCTGCGAAATGTCACTTTTACTGCTAAGTGCTAAGGCAATAAAATTATTTTTTGCACAATTGGTCTTTTTTATCAACTGATCATGCCTGTTTCCAAGATAGTATGTTGATCTTACCGGTTGCTTGACTAAACAAAATGATAAGAAATTTTCTTACCGTTCACTGAACGGTAAGTAAGTTAACAGAACGGTATGTAATTTAAAGTTCTAGAACGGTAAGTAAATTTAATATTAATTACAAAGAAATTAATATATGCCTATGAATAAAAAATACCAATAGTGCAATAAATGATATAAGCATCACGAATGTTAAGGAATTACCGATGTCAGACAAAAAATTGTCTTTCATCGGTAAACTGTCCTTACCGTTCTTGATACTTAATACACTATTTAATGCCTAGATAGTAAAAGTAATTGTTGCTATGGCGAATCAATAAAAATTTATGAAAATATGAATAAAAAATTTGTTCTTTCAAAGAAATCGCTCTACAAACGCATAGAATCGGTCATCAAACGTGCATAGTACCATAGTAACATAATTTGATGAATATAGAAAATAAGCACTTAAATAATATTAATTTATAACAATCAGCGAAATAATAATGTGTTAAACTTGGCAAAAATACAGATTTACTGTGTATGCTAGATTCATAGCCGCGGCAGTAAATCAATTACGTATTTTTTCCCTCAAATAAATATTTTTTACACTTTTTACTACTTTTTTGCTCTTGAGAATACATTGAAAATTAAAATAATATAGAATGGTAAATTTGAAATGAGTTAAAAAGTAAAAATTTTAGGTACTACAATTATTATTATATAAATGAAGGAACAAATCGATCTATTATTTATTTGGTTTACAGAGTTAGGGCTATCTAAAATTTCTAAGGTCTAGGAATGATTAAAATTCCAATGAAGAATTGAATATGATTCTATTTCCCATAAATTTAAATAACATCTGAGTCCAGGTCTGACCTTTCTAGCTAATAACTTGCAGTATCTTCATAAAGTCTCAAAGTCGGTACAAAGCGAAAAGACGGACGCCTTTACCATTCGACCTATTGACACAGAGTAACTGATTGCCTTTTATGAAGTCTAGCGGTACCTCGCAATTCATTCGGTTTTAGTAGAAATTTCGATTTGTGTAGCTTGGAATTCTGAAGTATATGGAGCATAACGGAGTCCGGAAACGATTTGTTTGTTTGTCGACTGTTTCTTTACTCAAAAACTAACAATTGACAATCGCTGACCTTCAATTTTTAACGGATGTGGGCGACAAAGAAAAACTGTAATGATGTTTACTTATGTATTGTTGTTAGTTAATAAACTATTCGATTGTTGAATTTTTTATTTGACATTATTTCTGGGGACCGTTATATTTGTTTATATTTATAACCTACATCAATTCGTTTTGTATTTAAATCAAGAGATAAAAATAAGACCATGATGTAAATGCAAATAAGATTGAAGAACAGGCAGAACAAAACAAACAAAAATAAAATAAGTACATGCAAAACGAGATTCTTTTTCATCATTTTTGTTTCAGCAAATGACATACTTAACATCTTGTAAGATGATATTTTTATCAATTCGAATAAAAATATTAAATGCTTGTAAATGCAAATTACACAATAAGAAAAAAACATTTTCTTAAAGGGGAAACCGTTGACTGAGAGCGTTTGAATTATTTGTAAAAAAAAGTTCTAACAAGGGCTACAAAAGTTTTAACATCTTGACGTTAATTAGTGATTTGTGTCACAAATATTTCATGTTTATTCATTACCTATACTGAAAGTAAAACGGCTAAAGTTTAATTAAACCCCATTTCATTTCTACTATATTTGGAAAAAAAATATATAAATTTTTGAAGATTGCATATTTCATCGTAAAGGTGGTACCTACCTACTTTAAGATAGGTAAATGTACCTACATTAGTTATTTTTTAGATTTGACAGACGAAGCATAACTTTACTATTTATTCATATTATGCCTTTTCAGTTTTTCATGCTTATTATTATTATACACACACATACTTATTTATACAGGGTGTTTCAGGGTTAAGTATCCTAACATAAAATATAAATGTAGGAGTTTAAAACGAGAAAAAAAGATTTTCTCGCAAACGCTTCGCTTAGGAGATATTGGCTTAAAGTTATAAATATAAATTTGAACAATTTTATAAAAGTAAAGGAATAATAATAAATAAATATTGCTTATTATCAACTAAAAACAATAAGAATTAATAAAATTCGTAAAAAAATAAAGTTAACTTTTCCAGCTCGAAGGCAATTGTTATCCCATCTGTCGATGACACAGAACGAGTAACTGGTCGATATTGGTCCTGCGTTATTTTTTGCGTTGATGCTTCCATCTTCCATTGCAAAATTCGTAAACGATCACCATGCTAGCATACTCACTATTTTGTAAATGTACGTTGCATGATAGCAGTTTACTTTACAAAACTAAATTTATTTTGTATGAGTTCAATGCCCTATTTGGACATGTTAATCCTATTATTAAAATCTTTTGTCAAAACCATCGATTATCAATTTAAATTTGTAAGATGTATTATTTTGTTTGTATTGTAACAAGGTATTTTAGTAGGCGTAAATTTTCACTGTAAAACTCGTAAAACCATTTAACACCTAATTGAAATAGGTACTAATGCGCATTTCAAAGTATTTTTTCAATTACTCCTTCTAAATACTTTTTCGTGTAGAACGATTAAACGATAAGCTATGAGGTTCACTCTCCATGTTGTAGTACCCACACCGCAATAATAGTGCTGCGACTTGAACCACTTGCACGTTTTTGGGGCAATCGATCAACATTAGACGTAAATTCAGGGAAATCAAATCACAAGATGAATGAAACCTGAAACTCGGTAGGTACTTTTCATATAAGAAAAATTCAACAACACAAATAATTACTTATGTGGGGTTTTCACTATTTATTCTGTAGAAAAGTGATGTAGGAGGGAGGTTACAAAAAGTCTAATAAGTTTACAATTTTCATAAAGTTTGGATTAAATTTAGCGAGGTATTTTCAATAGAAAAGAAAACTTTATTTTAAAACTAAAAATATACTTCGACACTTCAATCTTTATGATTTCACTTAGAGCAAGAAATACACAGAGCCGGCTCTAAGATGGGCGGCGCCCTGGCTCCTTGATGCAAAATTAAAATTCATTTCTGTCACTACCTCCTTCCACAATTTTGGAAAGATTTTTTTTAATTTTGCGATTCTTTTCTCTTCGATGTCGTTACTGATCACACTTGCTCTATGAAAAAAACAAAACTATTGAAAAATTTCCTATCTGTGTTTGTCAAACTGACTGTCAATTTGAGAAAAATAAATTTTTTAAGAAAAAAAGCAATACAAACTAGTGTGATGGCGATGTACCGTAGGTACTTTGTTACTTGAAAAATAATACAATACTACACTTCTTCTAAACTGCAAACATTTTTTTGTACAGTTCTTATAAACTATTAAAAGAAATTCATTTTTGAACAGTTTACAAAAAACAATACGTGCTCTTGACAATTTTAAAATGTCAACTTTTTATATGACATATTGCAAAAAATTGTTTTTTATGTTTATCCACAATAAATTTTTAAAATTAAGTCGCAGGAGAATTTTTTAGATTAGACATCTTTATGTTGAAAGTTCAATTGTTTTAAAAGATTAGTACTCTTATGTATTGAAGATTTGCAAAACTAAATCCCAATTTGATAAGTTGTAAAATTAATTTTTTTTAAACAGCATAGGTATATTTTCTTTAAAATTTACCTTGCAGGGCTTTGAACCTACCCTGATATACTAATAAATAAAAATTGAGATATAACAACCTCCACAAATAATTTTAGAAAGAGATAAATTGTAATAGGATCACATTTAAATTCGGACAACCTTTTATTTGAGAAGGTAACTAAATAATAAGGTTAAAGTAAATGTTAGCGAATAGCTTTTACAAGTTGAGTACTTGTATGTCCACAATTGTTTCTGAAACACGAGCACCCATCAGCAAACCCAATAAAATAAAAACTCTCATATATTGAAGCTCTCCAATGTTCACTTAACTCGTCGTTAGGATTATGTATTTTGCTGAGTACACACTTCACTACAATGTATTTAACTTGAAGTTAACAGTAACTGCATATTGCAACGTTGGTTCGTTGGTTTACAATGCACACAATGTAGAGCTAATATAATATTTTATTAAATCCGTACGTCAAACTACAAATATTTATCTTGGCGCTACTCTGCATTCTGGCGATGGAGCACCATGTAATATGACACTGATCCGCGCAGAATCTAAAAAAGGAAAAGAAGAATTTGTATATACATCAATAAAATAAAAATACGGTGATGCTATATCAATTTAATAATATAAGCAAGATCATGTGCAAACATTCAATTTATTATTTGACAATATTTGTAAATTGTGTAAAATGCATGCACAACTAAATTTTATATATACCTATAACGTTTATAACAAATCTTAAAAACCCAGTTATTTTTTGTAACCAGAAGTAATACTTTTATTAAATATTTTGATATATAATTAATTTATCATAATATTTTTTATTCTAAATGAAAGATTATATTATTATTATCTACAATTTGTAGCATTTTATAAATTGTTGTCATAGTACTTTAGGAATTAAAGTATTATTTATAATTTGGAGTATGAAACTTCAGTATCTTGTTGTCCATGAACCATGATTGTTTAAAATTTGTTAATACGAATAATTTACGTGATTTATGATAGTGACAAGGACAATAGTGACACATTATTTATATCTTCTTCTACAGTTGGCTAAATAACTAAAATATATTTGTAAGTATCTATATATTTTTTGTATACTAATAAAAAGAGTAGTGTAGGCGGGGGCGGGAGGTCTTGTGCTGGCCACATCAGATTTTTTAGATAGGTATCATATGGGTATTTAATTTTTATAAATTTGGTTAAAAGTAGGTAAATTGAAGTTCGATAAACGCAATACCATTAACAAAATTTTAATATTGCACTTAAACAATAAAAAAATTCATTCTAAGAAACATATGAAACTTTCATTAAAATAGAACAAACATGGTTAACTTTAATTTTAACGTTAGAATTAGTTTACCTACTTGAAACATTAAATTATGGATCAAACATTTTTAAAACTTTTTTATCGACATTTTATATCAAAAAAGAACAGGTGAAAATATCAGTTCTATAGTTACACATTAAATCTGTTTCATAATTACATATTATTAAACCTTGTACGGGATATACATGCTTAATTTATCATTCACGCTTATTATAATTTACATTTTTATATTGATTATCATTCGAAATTAGATACTATATTTAAACGCTTCCTTCATAAATCTTTAAAGCAATATAAACAGGTAATTTTGCAAACTATTGATCAAACTTCCTCTACTTTATTACACTTTTGTCGCCTTTATAGCTAACAAAATAAGACAAAATTATCTCACCTACATGAAGTGTGCAAACAGAACAAAACGCGAGGAAGTTATTTAACCTTGGCTACTTTTATAATTTACACAAAGTAGTCACGAAGATCTGATCTATTCAGCTTCGTAATTTCTATGTTATTTTGAGTAGCGTTTTAACAAATGTGCATTTAATGCCCGTAAAAGCTCTCCCGCAGTGATATGAAGATGTAATCGTAGGTTTTGATTTAATACCGCTGAGTGCAAGGTGTCTACCGTAATATTATGTTACTGAATACTTGAATTTTAATGAGGCGTCTATTTTTAGAAGTAACTTATGATGGTTGTTTAATTTTTATGCATATATGCATCTGGGGAATGACAAGGCGCCAGAAAATAGGTGAATAGTTCAACAATACAGACAATGTTAAGGTGGTCTGCGGACAGACGTAAAAATGATAAACGAAGTAGAGTTATTCACTCAATACAAAATTTGAAAGATAGAATTTTGATAAATATTCAAGATAATAATTCATCGATCAACAATTTAATAAATTTAAGCAGCAAATTTAAATACAGTTTTTCAACACAAACCAAAGTTAAGCACTATATTATGCAGCAAACTTAGTCGTTTGTCAAAATAATGGTCTTAAGCTAGACTTTTGGTGCTCCATTAGTAATTTTGTCCATTTTTAATTAATTAATAAGGTGGTGCCAAAGTGGCAAACGTCAATGACAAAGTGAGAGCTGTCAATGTCATAGCATAGTGAAGTAAAAAAGTGGCCTACGGCGGAAAGGAGAAAATATTGCTACTTAATTGCGATTTTCTTCATTTTGAAAACCAGTACAACTGACATTATTCAAATTTAATTAATTGGAAACGGTATTAATCTTGGAATAACTTGCGATGCTTTCTATTTTTCGATAAGCTCTTTTAAAATTTACATAGGTATATCAAAGAAGTTTGTTCATCCTACTATTGAAATATGTTATTTTTTACTTGGATACAATGCTTGAAACTGTTTGTTTTGTTCACTCCAGTTAATCCTATGGCAACGGGTGGGCAAAAGTAGTGGTGTAATTACATTCGCCCACTCGCCCTTCCATTACAATATTAGAAATAATCTACAATATATTTCATAACATTTATGACATTAAAATTTATATTTATTGAAAACAGGGTGACTTTAGAATAAATGAAAACTGAAAAAAGCAAAAATACTTCATCAAGAACTTAATTTACAAACTTCTTCAAATCTTTTATTGAAATATATGTAACCATAATGAAAAGGGCGCATAATTCTCAATAAATCCATTTAAATAACTCCCTCTGTCACAACTTTAACGTTTTTTGACTGCATCCGCTGACGGAATTTTTCTATCTTATTTAAATATCTTTCTTTCGATTTTTTAGGCAACAGATTAAACGTAGCAGCACAAGCCTCTTTAAATTATGTCTTCTTAAACAATGACATCAATTTCTTGTGCCATATTTTCACAGTTCAAATTTATAAATGATTTTCAAGACAGTGACATAAATGAACTATATTTATTTTTGTTGACAATTATTGCGACTGTTTTTATTTACATGAAACATAACAACGCAATCCGCCGCCTTTGTTACTTCAAATTTCATGCAAGTTTTAATGTTTAAATAATATTCTTCTCGTAGGATTGAACAAAACGCTATACATCACTTGTGAAGAAACGAATTCGCTCACTTTGTGTGCTTTTGCACACTCGGCTGCGCCTCGTGCACAAAACTGCCACATGCGTGAGCGAAATTCTTAGTTTCTTCACTTGTACTGTAATATACTATTAAAGAATAGATCTGATTTAGGTTATAACTCGTAATTAATTTAGAATCAGAGATTCGCATTTAAAAATCATTCATGAATTCATTCAATCAATTTCCAACTGAATTCCAATTTATTTTTATGAAAACCATACCAATTTGGTTTTAGAAATCCGGTGCACATTTCCACTAATTAAAACTCACACTCATGAATGTGGCGAGTGAAAGAAAAGCGAATTTTCCAGCAGACATTCTGATGGGCCTTTGTGCTCGCTGCATCATTAGTACGAAATACTTTTTCACTCGAGTTTCCGCAGCGAACCAGTCGCAATTATAGGCAGCGGTGGCAATTCCTTCGCTTTGTATAGTTATTTCATTTCCGTTGTAACAGTAGACTCCTAGTTGGAACACCATCAGACTCAAGTACATACCCATGCTGAAGAAACGCGTGCTAAACAGCGGCATCTAAAAGAAACGAATATTTAAAATAAAAAGTCTCTTGTCGATATTATTATTTTATGAGGTATGGAAAATTTACTGGAATTCAATCAATTTAAAAAAAAGTTTATTTCGACTCCAATCGATTTCTACCCCACATGTGCATCTTTCAGGGGTGCGTTATATAAGCGCATTTGGCCTTTATCAGTTTTTCTTATCGACGTACGAAAAGCGCAGAAATAAACGTTATATAAGCGCAGAAATTGACGTTATATAAGCGCAGAAGGGAACATTCAAATTTTGAAAGGCACAATGGTTTTAGGGATTGTACGACAATGTTCAGCTACCCATATACCAATTTTTACACTTCGATTTGCATATTTGTACCCAAACTAATCAATACTAACAAAACCCTAATTGAGTCCAACAGATCTCCGTTTTTTTTAATAAACTAATCAATACTAACAAAACCCTAATTGAGTCCAACAAAACTCCGTTTTTTTTAAAAATAAACTAATCAATACTAACAAAACCCTAATTGAGTCCAACAGATCTCCGTTTTTTTAAATAAACTAATCAATACTAACAAAACCCTAATTGAGTCCAACAGAACTCCGTTTTTTTTAAAAATAAACTAATCAATACTAACAAAACCCTAATTGAGTCCAACAGATCTCCGTTTTTTTAAATAAACTAATCAATACTAACAAAACCCTAATTGAGTCCAACAGAACTCCGTTTTTTTTTTAAATAAACTAATCAATACTAACAAAACCCTAATTGAGTCCAGCAGATCTCCGTTTTTTTAAATAAACTAATCAATACTAACAAAACCCTAATTGAGTCCAACAGAACTCCGTTTTTTTTTAAAATAAACTAATCAATACTAACAAAACCCTAATTGAGTCCAACAGAACTCCATTTTTTTGACATAAACTAATCAATACTAACCCCATCATACTCGAAGACGATCTGGACTAACTTGTTATGGTCAGAAATCTCATTTTCGAAAAATGCGCTTATTGAACGTTACGATCTGCGCTTATTGTACATAAATTTACTGATTATATTTCTGTGCTTATCATACGTTTTGATGACCTGAAATGCGCTTTTACAACTCTCCGCTTTCAGGTACTAGGTACAAATGATTTGTTTAAATTACAAAAATAACGGCCATTACAATTTTTGAAACTTACATTAAATTCGCAAAATATTATGTTTACAAAAATAAATAGTAAATACCGATCCGAGTGTGAAAATTTCCGACCATATTTTGATTCGAAACCACAACGTCTGTGTTTTGAGGCAAGGTCGCGAACCACGGCATCTCACTATTGAGTTATGACATTTTAAAATTAATATTTGATTTAAGTTTTATTTTTTAAATTAATCTCATATAGGTACCGACTAAACTTAAATGTTGTGAAAATCATTGTACGAGTAATTTGTAAACACTTTTTGTGACTCACCCGTAATAGTTTTAGCAATAAATTATTATAGTCATGGAAAAGACTCATTTCATTTGGGGTATAAACAGAGTTGATATGAATACCTCAAAAATTGACTGTTTTTCAGTAATTTTCCAATATCTTCGTACAGGTTTCAAATTATATTCTGCGTCATTATTGGATATGAAAATTTTAACAGCATAACGAACAATATAATATCGAATTTGCATATATATTAAACCAATTTCATACAGGCCTTAAAATAGATCCCAATCTAAAATAGATCATTCTATATTCAATTCGTTTAATATTATAAGCCCAATTTAATTAAATTAATTCGTATAATTTTATGCAATAGTGATACCTAATGTGCAAATTATACTAAAAACTAGGTGAATTTTTAATTCATCTCGCAATAGAGGACCACTTTAAATATTTAAATACTTACGAAAGATAACTGCACAAGTTGCATACAAAATAATAAGGTACTTCCTAAGATCTGGACTAAAATCATCAAATTAAACTGATCCTCAACATTATCAGACAACTCTATAATCTTTATATGGTGCTCCAAGCAATTCTTCACACATCTTTCAAAATTTCTTCTCAAAATGGCGTCGTGGTCAGGAATTTCCTCCCAGCCTTCGTCGTTCAAGTTCTTTTCATTCGCTATTATATTCACATTATTGTCTATCACTTCATTATTGTCTCTCAGAGATTGTGAATCTTTATTCGTATCTTCGGAGACCTGTAATGTACGTTTAGCATAATGTCTTTAATAATAATACGTTTTAAACGATTGCCGCAGGGAATTTCAAGTTGGAATACAGGGAAAAATGTTTTATAGTATTCATTAAAGGTAATTTAAAGAAGTATGAGGTTGAATTTACAACATATTGTTTGTTAATATGCGGTCATTATTTTTAATTGAATTTGATTTCGCTGCTATTTGTTTCTACCCTAGTAAACTCTTGCTCTGCGTCATTCTTGTTATTTTGAAACCCTCGTTCTTGCATTCCTCCTTTATTTCATTCATTATTCCAACCCATTTATTTTTCAGTCATCCAAACAATCTCATTTCCTACAAATTTACCCTTTCTGTACATTTCAGCTGGTTTAGAATTTCAAAATGCTGGGAAGACTTATTTCTTGTCACAAACACGAAAAGAACATTTTTCTGGTAATAATACCTGAAATCCTAGTCTATCATTGTAAAATCATTGTTTCAAATTTAGGATTAAAATTTTAAGATTTTGGATTTTAAGATTTAAATTTTTTAATGCCTGATAGGTAGGTAACTTTTGTAAATAATAAGAACTGATTTTTAAAGAAGAATCTCTTAAATTTACAAAAACAAAGGCATGTTTTACCTTTTAATTTTTAAAAATATGAAAAAGAAACAAGATGCTGATAAGATTGTTACAGAAACATCATTGCTAGAAAAAGAATGCTAAATACATGTATCCTTATAGACTTAGAGGTAGAGCAAAATCTACTTAATTTAATTTTAAAAATATTCAAATTTAAAATTATTATTACTGAATAGGTACCTAGTAAAAAACTGCGTTACTGTACAGGGTGTTTCATAACTTCGAGTACATAGGTACGTTTAAAGAAAGTTATATGTTGTTTGATATGATGATTACGTATCAAAAAGAATTTTTTTTAAATTCGAAAAATTATGGGTACCTAGTTTACCTGCAGCATTTTTGTAGTACTGCACTGGATGCGTTTTCCTATCAAACACAAACAATAGAAATAGGTAATCAACATCTTAAATAACGTAATACTAGTAAAATAAACAAACAAAATTTAATTATTTTTAATCAAACAATAATTACTCCACCCAGTGGCAGAGACAACAATTTTTTTTTGACTGGGAAACATGGAAATTAATTTTGCGATTAAAAAAAAATTTCTTGTTCCGACTCAGTATATCAATAATATATCAAACAACATATACCCTTAACGTAAGACATGAAACACCCTGTATAGACTAACCTTTTATTTACCTATCTATATTGTAATATTATACCAGCAAAATACTTTCTCGGTTAAAAAATTCAAATTTCTCTCCACCACATCTAATAAAACTACACCAATCCTAACATTCTGAAAAATCCTTTGAAATCGTACCTGCATCCTTTTAGCCCGTTCCATGACCGTGAGAACCGCGTTGTGCAGGATACTAAACTGCGCGTTGAGGTGTATCATCATGGCGGAGATCAGCGTATCCAGGATTCCTATTTCCACCCCGAAAAGAGACACGCACCTAGTGATCAAAGATTCCCGAAAATTTATTTTAGGAAATATTCCTCGGGAATATTTCTTGGAAAATTTTATGAAAATTGTGTTTTCTGCATTTTGATCGTAATAGTAACAATGAATAAGTACCTTTTATAATATAAGGTTACCTGCTGCAGAGAAAATCGCGTGACACAAAAAAGAGATAATGGAAGTATTATTGATTAAAATAATAGCAACCATGGTTATATAAAAATTTAGCGGAAATTTTTTTACTACTAGCTTAAGGAATCTAACTGTCAATTATAAGTGGAAATTTATCTGTCACATGTTAGTTAAATTGTCATTTTAAGTGCGTAAACACGGAATCAATAAGGTAAATACTATGCAAATAATAATTATAAATACACAATTAGTCTATATTTCAGGATTCTGTTGTAAAAAGAATTCAAAAATAGAGCGGTGGCTTTATTACGATTTTCTTATCGAATTTGCACTCGTGCATTAATTCATTTCTAGAAATTTCCAAAACGTAATCAGCTCTCATGTATCACTTGAGATTAAGATGTTGTTGGAAAACACTCAAAAAACATTCAGAATGAATGTGAGATTATAAATGATATTAAAATTTTAACGACTTTTTCGATTTACATAAAGGTGATTGTAAAACTTGACAACGTGACTTAAATTTTTGAATCAGACTGTTTTTGGTATATTTATACACAGAAACAAACGCTGAATGTAAGTATATCACATGTCTGTACGAACGGATGGTTAAATTGATACAAAAAATTCCCGAAAAATGCAGATTTGTATTATTTTCACTTATAATATTACATGTGCATTAATTTTTTTCCAACAACGTCTCGAGTGGTACACGTGAGCTAATTACGTTGTTGGAATGCACGATACAAAATTTCCTGGACATGAGTTAATGCACGACTGTATATTCGGTAAGAAAATCGCAATGACACTGCCGCTATATTTTAGAATTCTTTTTACAATAGAAACTTGAAATATTTACTAAATTTGTATTTAACATTAATAAATATGTATTATTTATCTTATTCATTGCTTATTTATACTCAAAATGACAATTTAACCAATTTTTAATTTAATATCAAAGTGACAGATGCCGGTAAAATTTCCGCCTATTAATTTCAGTTAAGTTACTCAAGCTACTACTCTAAAATTTCCGATAAAATTTTATATAACCATGGTTACTATTATTGTAATAAATTCATCAATTGGCTGTTATTTTTGTCATGCAATTTTTCCGAATAAATTCCCTATTCCATTTGTAAATATTTCACCCTTTCTTGAAGATACGCACCACACTTGCCAGAAGAACGCGAATTCGTAGTACGGCGACGGTTTCGTGTCGAACCAGAAGTACGAGGTCCACGGCAGGGTGCGTTCGACCACCGTCGAGGTTGTGTTGCTTGCTGCGTGGTAGGTCTCGTAGATTAGGGGGTCGTCCCTAAGAGCGAAGATCACGCGGTTGCTGATTATGCAGGCTGCTACTATGTAGAAACCGTTTGCCTAGGAAATTGTGGAAAATTTAGATAGGCGTCCACAGAGTTTCTGCAGTAAAATTATCAATGCACTCAGTTCTGAGAAATAAAATAGAGTCGCAAGTGAAAATTTTGTTTAATTCAAGGTCAATGACCTTAAAATTGAATTTCCAGAAAGAAGCAACAACATCTGAAAATATCTAAAATTTATAAAAGGAAAATGTTTCGCTGGTGGTAAGTATTTACTTTTGGTTCAAACACGAATATACGAAACAATATTTACCACTCTAAACAACCTCAACATATAGTTTCCCGTTTCAAGTAACTTAAAACGATAAATACTTATACTCGTAGAGCAAAATATATAACTTATAAGAATAAAATGTTAAGTTCACATGCTAGTGAAAGTAGCTAAAGATAATAATTATTTTCTGATAAAAAGAAACTTCCAAGGGAAGCACTTGTTCCTCCTTCCTGTAAACGCCTATCGCCTATGCAGATATGATTAATTATTTTTTAAAAAAACAGCGAGTTTCCTTACTACCATTTTAATATAACATACTAGATTTCTTTGTACAGCTTATGCTATTATCGATACAACAAAATATTTACGATAGAAGGACGAAGGATTATTTTAAAGATTTAGAAATTTTATATTGCTAACAATCTTCAGGTCAATTGAACATATTAAATTTTTTTTGTTAGATAATAGAAACTTTATTTCATTAATTTGAATTAAGTTATGAACTTCATTATTTTATGCAATAGTCTTTATTTCACTCTTTTTATTAATAAAATATACACATATAAAACTACATTTACTTATTAAACAAATTTCAGACCACATTGTAAAGAAACTTCAATATAAAATGGCTTTGACTTACAATTGCATATTTAATACAGCTTAAATTTTAAAAACCCAAATAAAAAGTCGTTTAACCTAATTTGGATGTTTTTGTTGTATGCCATAAATGTCAAAATTTCAAAACTTCAACAAAATTGCACTTATTCGAACGATAGTAGAAAAATTATTATATGCAACACGTAAGGCATCTCATTAGCTACCTGTGTTTACAGAACTCGGCTGCGCCTCGTCCTGCAATTTTCACATATTTCGTTTCCATAAATAGCTATTATTATATTGTTACCTACTGAATTACAGTTGGTAGAAATTTTTTTATTTTATATACCTGCATTTTGTAAAGTATAAACAATTAATTATGTGCACTTGGTTTACTTTATTCTATGTTTCGTGAAAATCATATTTCTTTTCTAATATAGCTTGTTTCAAATATAACTAAAATTTATAAAATAGTAAACTAATTTTTATTGAAATCGGTGAAGCCAGGTTATACTGGACATAATATAAGAACAAATTTTCTGTACATAAAAATATACCTACGTCCAATACAAAACCCTTCTTTTTTTAAGTCGTGAGATACGAGATAATAATAATGTTTGTTTTCTCAATAGTACTACAAATCTACTTAAATGAAAATATGAAATCTTTTACTTTACTCGACGTTTTGCCTAGTAGTTGTAGTTTAGCAGTATAGTCACGAATAGTGTCTTTTAAATTCACACCTATTCTAAGTTAAAGCTACATAATACTTAAAACATGTAACAGTAAGAGAACACATTGAGTGTGAATATGGAATAAATACATGAACAAGCAAATGGCGGAAAAATTATATAATAAGTGACACACACTATGTGTTTACCTGCATATTAGCCACAGTAATGGCTCGTTTAATAATCTTAATCTCAGTGATTCCTCCTCTGTTGATATCAGGCACAAAAAATCCTTCTTCAAACGATCTCAAATATTTCCTGATAGTTTTTTTATTAGCCAAAAAAATAATCAACTTCAAGCAACCTTAAACACACCTGAATCAGCAATGATTCTCCAGCAAATGTCATTAATAATTACCCATAGAATGAGAAATCCAATAGCATAACACAAAAGACATCAGATCTAAGTCATTTCTATTTTGATAAACCGCCATGAACTCGCAAACAGTGAACACGAAGAATGAAAACATAAGAAATGCAGCAGCATAAACATTGTAGAGAAGCCGAAGAAACGGATTTTCAATGTCGAATATGTTTATTCCGATTAAACGCAGAATTGTTAGGTGAAATGAGAAATAATCCTTTGGAGCTACCTCGGTTTTGTCCGCCATTTTACTTCACTCTGTGAAAGTGAAATTCTTTCAAGGATTTGTTTGTTTTTATAGAGGCGAGAGTGTGAATTTTTAATAGTTCGCAAGAACAGTTTTTCCCAAACTTTTATCATTAAAATAAACAGCTTTTTTTAAAGGGGATATATTTCAGAATGAAAAGGATTTAAGTGAGCAACAAATTTTCTAATCGACAACTAAAATACAATTTGAACTGAATTCGATAATACTTTTGTAGATGAAATCAGTTTATTTAAAACAATTTAAAGCGTGTTGCACTAAGAACAAATGGTTTAAATTATGACTACCATGTTTGCTGCCCACACTCCAAAGTTTGATTGATAATCAAAAATTAATTATTATGCTAGTAGACGCTTATTTAAGGGGCTCGTCTACCTTTTTTTCGAATTTTTTTACCATGTTTGTTGCCCACACTCCAAAGTTTGATTGATAATCAAAAATTAATTATTATGCTAGTAGACGCTTATTTAAGGGGATCGTCTACCTTTTTTGCGAATTCCTAGAATACTCTATATTACTTTTTTCTATTTCACTCTCGATCCCACTAATACGGCTGCCTGAAACCAGCCCAAAACTCGAACTTTGCCGAATCCTAGCTATAAAATGTCATTTGAAGTTGTAAAATACCTACTGGAAAAATTAAGTAAAACAAAAATTATTCGAAAAAGGAAGGCTAGCTACTGACTTCTTGTTTTTCAAATTGTTCTTTCCATTTATAGTGTCCGAAAAAAAAATCATATCAAATACGCCATTTTAAATATATTTTTTATTTAGAATTCCTAGGAAAAAGACATAAAATAAAAATCTGACGTGGCCATCACACAACCTTCCGCCTTATCTAGACTTTAAACATATTTAAAATATACAAATAAAAATCATCACCTGAATAAAAAGATTCATTCACAGGAAAACTTTGGTGTGTTGAAGCCATCCTCCGTTCAATTACTACATTTAATATCTTACTTAGGACTTATATAGCACTAGTATGCCAACTTGTCACCCGTCTCACCTGTCAATATTTTTTACGCAGAAACAAAAATCAACCGATCATGGATTACAAGATATCAACGTTTTATTTGATAAATTTATTTTTTAAATTTTACTGCAGATCTTTAATGCTACCAGATAAAGACAATTTTTTTATAACGTAAGTTGCAAATAACTTTTCCTCTTATTCTTATTACAAATAAATACTATATTTTTCCAAATTTATATACAATTTTGACAATTAACCTTTTCAATCTTCAAAAAATATCACTTCCGATGAAGATATTTGTACCAAAATCTACGGAGCTCTTCCAATTTATATACAAATGTTAAATACCAAATATCAAAATTTTCGGGTAATTCGTATTTGAGTTATGCGACTAACACCCCTTGACCACACACACACACACACACACACATACACACACACATACACACAGACATCATCGTGAAACTATCAAAAATGAGTTGTAAGGACCCTAATTCGTGCTCATCCACTAAAAATTCACCACCCGATTTTTTGCATGATTCCAATACCTTCCTTTACAGGTAAGCGGAAGGTAAAAATAGTGGCATTACTACATCCTTTGTTAATACACACATATGTAAAAGCATCATATATTTCAATTATAATTAAAGTAAACGTGGAAAGCGTACATCTCTGTATATAACGCTGTAAAATTTTAGGGTAGAAATTAGCTATTATTATTTTAAAAAATATAAAACTGACATTTTCATGAAAAATTATGATATAAAACATTAATTTGTATGATATAATTTTGTGACAACAATTGTTCGACAAAATGAAAGTTACATTTCAATATAATCCTTTTCAACATATTTATTTTTCATACATATATTTATATTGTTATTAATACTGTCAGAAGCTATAGTTAAAAAATCACTAAATAATAAATTCACTAAATATTTTTACTAATTTTTTACCAGAATACTATTCGATATTTAATTCAAAGGACAATCTTTATAAGCACTTAAATTGTGAAATATTAGTAGATTATAGACGATTTTTAAAATAAATTTAAAACGCTATTTAGTATAATATTAAATTTAGTGTAGAGTAAAGCATTTATTAACTGATTAATCAAATATATTCTTGTTTTTTTATAAACAATAGTTATATTTTCCAATCCGTCCATGTTTTAATGTTAAACGAAAATTGTACGCAAAACGAGAAAACCAAAGTCTGCCTGAGTCTGCTACGATCTTAGTATTTCTGAAAAGAGTTTAAAAGTAGCAAAAACAAGTTCCACTTTTTCCAGTCCTCTTTTCAATAACAAATAACATGTTTGGAATCACAGGAAAAAGTCGGCCCAGTTTTACGAAGTAATTTGTGAAGTTTTTACCGCTGTCTTGGCGTCTGTATAATTTCTTAAAAATACATAACGACTAGTGATTTGTATATGGGTAACTACTTTTAAATTACTGGTGTCTATTGTACTGGAAAAGCGAGGCTACTTCGTTACTTGCATGTACGTAATTTGTCCTTCTTCTTTTTACTCGAGATTACTGGCTTCTGAAGATGCGACATCAACAATTCAACGCTGTTATTAACATTTCTAAATTACTTGCCAAATTGTCGATCATTCCAAGGGTATCATTTTCTCGTTCTGGGGAAGCTCTAAATAAAAAATTATTTTATATTTTTGGCGGCATAATCAGCTCTACGATTAGTTTGAACTACAAATCATTATGCAGATTACTTATTCCACTCTTTCTCATCACCCACTTGACAAAATTAAATCTCTAGAAAATTTCAAGAATTTTAATATCTCGCTTTGTTACTTGCTATTTTTGCCCATTAAAAGTAACTAGTAACATTATCTAGGTACCTATATTATGTAACATCCCAATCCCAATGTTAGTAATTTGGTAATAATATCCCAATTATGTATCCCATGTAATTCTCTGAGATGTTTGAATTGAGTATGGAGTTTTTAATCGTACCTACTCAGGATATGGCTAGGATAGAGGTACGTAATATCCGTTTAAGTGCAAGAATAAGATATTTTTAAACATCCCATGGACAATTAATACTTGTCAAGTTTTCTTTTGTGTTTTGTTGAATAAAAATCTTAATAATAAAATCTTCTTTACGATAATGAAGCTTCTTATTTAATAACTAATCATTATATAAGTAATAGTCCAGTCAATTTAGACAAAATTTCGACCAAACCCAACACGAAAATGTGTAAAGCTAAAAATTTGTATACATGTTCTATTTGATGTCCTAAACAACATATCAAAAGTCCCCAACTCTCCCCTGTCCGCATCCCTTATTTTTTAAGGGTTGAATGTGTACATTTTTAGTTTTTTGCGTTTATCTCATAAATGGTTAATACTACCACGAAGAAAAGTGTTAGGTATATATGAACTTGTAAAAAATAATTCTCTATAAAAAAGATTCTTTATGATTTTCATGTAAGTAGTACAGTTTCCGAGAAAATCGTGAAAATGTATTTTTCATATACCAATTTCTTTAAATCATCTTTTTATAAAAATGAATCAAATATGTGATTACGAAAAGACAGCATAAAAATTGCTAACACCTAGTTACTTAATATAGTTATTAAATAGTAGAATTTTCATTCTTAAAATAAACCATTGTAAGTTAGGAGGTAGAAGTAGGTAGATAGGTAACTAACACTTTTATTAAGTGAAAATAAATTTAAATTACTATAATTTAATGTCTATTTAAATCATTACTGTAGGTGGAAAATAAGAACTTACTTGCGTTTTTAAAAGTATGGTTTAAGTACGAACATATGTAAGTTTAATTATTACGTGTATACATAATACATAATTACACAATCATTTCAATGTCAACAACCTGTAACGTATCCCTCACTCGAAACGATGCTTTATAATAAAACGTTAATTAATAATTATAAAATAAACATTGTTTAACGGACACCATTTCCACTAATTAATATTTATAAGAATACGATGAGATAATTAATTTTTGCTTTGTTTGTTGTGAATGAACATGAGTATTCTGAACCGATCTTTACTTCCTACTAATAAATTACCTGGTCGTGGTTTTCCTCCCACGATTGCGTAGTTAAATCGCGTGTTTAACCAGGATATATATTTAATGTCAAAAGGAATTTTTAAATGGAGATGATTCCCGTTTTATATAATTTATTTATTGGGAACTATACTCCTGGATCTTGTATCTTTAATGCGAACTAGCTGTACTCAGATCACATTAGCTGTTAATGTGAATTGCCCCAGGAAATGGAGGTAAACAGAATTGAAATTACTCAAGATAAAATTACTATAAAACTGAAAAGTTATACCACCATCAAGATTATATCGACAGGTATTCAATTTTATGGTTTCCGAGCTCATGATTGCATAATATATTTATATTTCCAATTTCCATAATAAAACGTGAACATTTTTCACAGTGTTCAGGAAAAACTTTTATATTAGGACAATTTGTTATAAAAATTCAATATATTGATTCTAATTTTGTTTATTATAAATGAAAGGTCTTCAAATTCCTTGTTATTCTTAACAATTCTAATTTTAGTTGAATGTTTATAAAATAAATTTAATTTCTAGGCTTTGAAAAACTGAATTTCGCAAACCACATTTAGTTTCTTGTTTAGTTTTTGAATAGAACTGTATTTTCACATTTCCCAACTTATTGTAATTATGAGGCTGCATTATGTCTCAAGAACAGGGCCAGGTATTGAACTGAGATTTACAGCAATGTGTTTCTAGCATTTTTTAACTAACATCCAAATTTATATTAAATTAATTTTTTCTTGCTCTCCTAAGTATCTATCCTCGATATCTCGGCAACGGTAAGAGATATAGTAGAGGCACGGAATGAGACAAGGTGGGGATTCAAAAGAAATGGTCTGTAAATGGCTCCGCTAAATAGTAGTGAAAAGTATAACTTAAAAAAAATTCAGCCTAGATATATAAATAAGTATATAATATAGGGACTGGTGACAAATTTCAATTCAAAACTCTGGTTGGTTCAATTTTCAATCGATATTTTATCGCAAACGATGCCTCCTTCGTAAAAAGTTGAGTTTCGAAAATGTTTTATAGGAATCGTACTAGTCCAAATTTTTTGTCATAAATTTGTATACCTATGTAATTTGACGCGAGCAATCCAATGATGATAAAATAAAATCTTACCATTTTCTAGATATCACAAAAGTTAATTTTTAGCATACAAATTTTTATTTCTTTAGTTTAATTGAAAATCAGTGCAAAAAACACAATGCCGCTCAGGTCGATTTTTACAGCCTCAAAGTTACAATCGGGAAAATGTAAAAAATCTAAATAATTTCTCGAAATAAATTATTATAGGATATTATATTTTTTGCCTCTATACCTAAAATTTATATAAAATATTGCTAATCCTTTACGTCTAATTTAAAATTGACCCAGGCGGTAGGTTGTGATCAACTTGCATTATTTTACTATAATTAATTTGTTAGTTTATACAAATTATTATCAGAATATTTTAAAGGTATGATAGCTAAAAACGGAACTGTAATTTATAGTTCTTTCTAGTTTATCTTAGAAAACAGGATGTATTAAACTACAATCTCCAACTATTCCAGTCTGTAATTCACACATGGTGTTTATAACCAACGAACTTGATTGCATAAAACTGTTTTGGATGCCTTACTACTTCTTCCTCCGTCCTCATCTACGACTCGCTCCCTCATCTTCTGGTAATGAGGGTCGTAACTTGAGTGATAAACCGCAGATCTGTGTTCGCAGTTTGCTACAAAGTGCTACAATCGCAAACTACCAACGTTACTCCACTGGTTCACTAACACCAACATAGAGACTGATATTCGAAAATATTTCAGGTCGTAAAACTTTCATCTCCCATTTGTACCGCCGGTCATTTCAAACTATTTTACAAATGTGGAGAGCAGAATCAATGAAATAGTTTTCATACTCTAGAGAAACAGTGGCGTATGTTAAGGGGAACTTTACACCAAGGCCCATTCACAGCAACAAAATTAGTGGCAACGGTAGAATTAGTGGCAGTGGTTGTGGTAACAAAATTATAAAATTAAAGTCTAGCACCACTCGGCGTTCAGAATAGAAAAAAATAGTGTATGGTAATAAATAGGGATATTTCATTCAATCTGGTGCGAAATTCTAAAGTTGCCTATACTAGCTGTCATTCTGAACTGTTCTTGTATACGTTCGAAGATTATAGAGAAAGATATACTTTCTAATTTCAATAAAGAATGGATAAGATTTATATATTGCACATGTAGTCAAACATAACATAAAACATCTTTGGGTTTCTGTCACTCATGGTAGAATTAGTGGCGAAGCAGTGGTAAAAGTATGAAGCTTGCAAACTTGTACCATTACCACTACGTTACCGATACCGCTCCTTCACTACTAATTTTTAGAATTTTTAATATGAATGGTTCCTATTACAAACACAGTGTCAAACTTTTACGCCTGCCACTACCATTACTACTAATTCTACCACTGCCACTAATTTCTGATTGTGAATGCTACTTTACAATGTACTGCTTACAATAAAATAAGTAACTTCATTTTTTTACTGTAGACAAAAGCGTTAGTTTCCTTCTCGCATAAACTAATAATTATCCCAATAGAAAATAAGATGTGATATGCCTTCATTAGTAAAAATACTAAATTATATCTAAATATGCATTTCTTTTCTGAGAAAAGACCTAAGAATACGGGGTTTATCATATACGTAACTTTGATTTAAAAAAAATTGATACAGGCTCGTATAGCCATAGATCCAAAAATTAGAGTTTATGAGCAATCCAAATTTTAGAATGGGCAATTTTTTTCTGCCAGAGTGGGCAATGAAAATCAGTACAAAACTTAGCAATACTCAACACCTATATATTTTTGAAAAGGGGAAACAGAAATAAAATAAGATCTAAAATAATTATTAAACATTTTTTTAGAAGCATTGAATATTGTACCTTCATTTTCATGATGTATTTAATAGAAAATGTATGCAAATTTCCAGCTTTACACTGTTAAATGTAAAGATACAACCTTAATAGCCAGTTGCACCGCTTCCACTTAAATTTTAAGTTTTCCTTAAATAAACAATATCGAATCAAAATCAAATTATCAAACGTAGATATAACATTGCTGTCATGAGTTCGATTCGATATTTTTCATTTAAGAGACACTTAAAATTTAAAGGGAAGCGGTGCAAATAGCCATAAGTAACTGGAATATTAGTCTTAAAAGACGCCTAAATCTTGAAAATCTTGTCAGGAGGGTGAGCGTACTCTGCTACTTCCCCTTTAGTTACGCTACTGGTCTATTCGTATAAAAATTTTCATATCACAAAATATCGAATAATTTTACTCAATAATAAAAGTAAAACTTTAGCACTTAAAATAGTACCTTTGTACATTTTTACGTAGGTACCGTAAAACGGGGTAATATGGAATCGCTGGGTAATATGGACCAAAATTACGAAAATTTAAAAATTGCGCCGTATATGGTTCCAATCGGTATTATAGATTCTGTAAAATATGTTAGTAGTTTGTCAGATGTTGTGTGTAGTATAAAACGGGTATTATGGTAAGTACTACTATTTAAAAAATATTGTTAAATTATAGTGACGAATTCACATTTTATTTTGCTTCAAATAGTCTCCCTCATATATCAGAAACTATAATTCATACATACATATATGCTGCAATGAAATAAATACTTCTACATAACCTCAACAAAAGTTTAACATAAAAATCATAATTGTACATCAATAATTGTTTAACATATGAACAATTTATTGAAACCTTATACTTTTAGGGATTATTTGGAATGCCGCGTAAATACGTTAGAAAAGATTACGGGCAAGGATACGGCGAAATTATTCGGCCGAGTAGTGTTGCCGCGAGACTCGAGACTAGTCTCGGTCTCGTCTCGTCTCGTCTCGAAAAATCGAGACGAGACCATCAGTTTAGTCTCGATAACAGACCCGAGACCGAGACGAGACCAGTATCGAGTCTCGCCGAGAGTCTCGTCGAGACTCTCGAGTCTCATTTTAAATAATTGATTTGTAATATTAATTTAAAAGTAGACATTTTTTAATAAAGGTTAGATCATTTTTTATTTATTTAAAAAAAATTATTCTAAATTTATAATTTCATATGAATAATAACTATTCCACACTCCACACACGTAATTTTGACAAAAGTAGACTGCTTCATGCAATGATTTTTTGTTAATAATTTGTTGTCTTTCTACAGCAACTCGTTGCTATTTCAGTTGATGTTTTGTATTGTGAAATTTTTGAATGCTTTGTGTAAATTTTGACCCGAGTTGTCGTTTCTACGCAGGAATTATAATTTTACCTAATTAAATTATGGCTCGAATTATATTGATATATCAACAAAGGGTAACCATGGACATATCTACTGTGGTTTTATCTAATTTCATTGCTTAAAAATGTCTTCTAAGAACAAATAATGCATTCTCATTAGTTAAAAATGACGTGTATGGAATATTCGTTAAAAAACTTCCTTCTTCGATCAAATAGAGCATTCTAATTGGTCAAAAGTGACGTATGTGGAATATTAATCAAAAATATTTAAATGTACTGAAAAAACATGTTTGTACAAATAGCTGTAGTTAAAATCTCCGTGCCTGTCTCCTAGTATAATAAATTTGAATTTTTTGTCTAAAATAAATACACTGTACAATATATATTTGCGGGATAGTGGATAGTGAGTATGTCGTGTAAAATTGCCAGGTCCATGTATATTTTTAAAATTTTAATATTTTGGTGTTTCATCAAAATTCAAGCTTCCATTTTCCTAATGCTTACTTTACTAGTTTTTTACGGTGGTCTTCTTTAATGCAACGACAGGTAATATATTTTATTAACACATACTTACTTCTAAGAAATATTAAAAAGTCGAGACTCTCGTCGAGACTCGAGACCGGTACGAGACTAGAGCACTCGAGACCATCGCGAGACCGAGACGAGACCAAGGTGTTCGAGACTTTTTCGAGACCGAGACGAGACTGACCTTAAGTCTCGTCAAGTCTCGTCTCGCGGCAACACTACGGCCGAGGCGCTAGAAAATAGTTTAGCTGCCGTTATAAATGGGGTTTTTTCATTTCAACAGGCTTCTGAACAATTTTTCCCGATTTTCATACACACAAGAAGAGTGATGAACATAATTTTTTTTCTTTTTTAAACTTAAATGTTCCATAAAGGCTTTACAGTAGTTTAAAACGGACCAATTCATTTGGAAACGTCAAATTTCATACTATATATTTTGCGTTTCATATAACCCCGACACGGGGTAAAATGGAACGCAGCAAAAAAATTAATTATGCTGAAGTGAGTGGGGTGATAAAATTATAAACATTTAAAATTAATAGTTTATAGAAACCCCCATCTGATGAAACTGAAAAAATTATAAAAATTGTTTTTCTCAAAAGTTATTCACATTTAATTGAAAAAATCGTTTCATATTACCCCTTTTTACGGTACCTACCTACTATATTATATAATTGTGTGTTCAGTCATCGGAATGCTCATTATAAATATCGTGTATTAAATTAAAACATTAAAAGTTCATTATGTTAAAAATATTTTCATATTATCACTGCGTCAGTGCAGACTGCAGAATGCAGCTACAGTTTTTTGTAAATGTAATTCTGGCAACTCTGCTTTAATACTCCAGCATCATCTTCATCTTCGTACATAAAGAATTATAATTAACTTTTATGTTTTGTTCCAGGGTCTTCACGAGTTCACGCTGCAGCAAGTCACATGAAAAGTAAGTGGACATCACTTTACAAATTTATTTTCTTGTTCGCGGTAATTACGGTACGGCATACATTAAATATCAATTACACTGCAAAATCATATTTATTATCTGGCGTTATTAGTTCTAAACTGTAAAACTACGATTAATTAGGCGCCACTGGCTACGTACTCTGCCATTTTATAGTTGTAGTTGAACGAGAATGAAAGCGGGATTCTGAGAAATTTTAATAGATGCAATTAAAACTGAAATACAAATTATTTAAAAAATATAAACTATGTTGTGTTTTAATTAAAAAGATTTTAAATACAAATAATTTTAATTAAAAATCTTTTCATTAAAATAATATTTATAAACAATTTTATTTAAAATTTCAATTCCGTTTTTAATTAACTGTTTATTTTTACAAATTAAAAAGAAGTGTTTATTTATGTTCAGTAATTTAAACGTCGAATAATATTCAGTAAAGATAATTATTTATTGTAGGTTGCTGAAAAAATATTTCATTGATAGGTAGTTGGATTTCAGGATTTAGTTATTTAATTTTTTATTTTTTCACATTATGCGACGTTTCGATCTTTGACTTACCTAGGTCATTTTCAAGCGAAGTTACATTATTCAAATACTCAATATTCAAATTAATTACATTTAAATAATACTTATTTTGAGGTGTACACATCAAGAGTTCAGTTTAAATTTAAATAACTCAAGCCTGAAATATTTTTTCAACAACCTATTTCAAATTTGTTCGGCTTAAATAAAATCTTTAAATAATAATTTATTGTTCAGTAGGTATATCAGGGTCAGGGCTGCATATGCAAAACTCGAAAAAGCATTTCCCGAAAATGCATTGACCGAAAGTGCAAAAACCGTGTGTAGCAAGGTATAAATATTTTCGGAATTTGTTACTTTCAGTTTTTGCGCTTTATGTCAATGCTTTATGCAATTGTTATTTTGTAAATGAGTAAAGCTGGATTCAGAGATTGCGTAGTGTACACAGCATAGCATGGCACAGCGAAACATAAAAAATGAACATACGGGAATGCATGCATTGATTCATAGAATACAGACATAGCACAGCATAGCACAGCACAACATGGGAATTGAGCATATTTTATTTCGAAGCTGTGTTTCTTACGTTTTACTATGTTCGGACATGTACGCTGTCAGTACTCTTTGTTAAACCACATCTACCGCGACTGAGCCGTGGTTGTGATTAACTGTAGAAACACAATTGATATTAAATTGAACTGCTTATTTAAATATAACGAGTAAATACAAATGAATTCGTTCACAAATCTGAATATTTGACAACTGTCATAATAATAAATTGTCATAACTATAGTAACGCTATGCTATCTCTGAATTGGTTCTATATTTCTGTGTTTTCCTGTGTTGTGTATTCCTATGCTGTGTTTACTACGCAATCTCTGAATCCAGCTTTAATATAATGACATAAAAATTTCTCAAAGAGTCATGTCACCCCTAAAAAACAAAAATAAAATGATCCTCCCCTTGTCAAATCATTGTAATATTGTAATGTTAATTATTATATTAATTTGAGCATTATAAAATACATATAAAGATATTTACATTTAAGTCTCGATTTCATTCCCCATTCAAAGGCATGTTTTTACTGCGCGCAACGTTCCTACATTATCCATGTGTGAACAGGACTTTAATTTTTTTAAATAAATTGAACCCATTCCGGCTTGTTACAACAAACCAAATTGAAAATGGTGGCGTATACTTTCGTGGTGTATATATTTGTGGTACATCAATAATAGTATCGTTTCGTGGTACTTTACCTGGCCAGGGTTTTCTACCTGGGCTTTATAATCCTGTCCCAGCGGGGGATAACAAGTAAGTGTTCTTTCGTTCCACTTTTGTTCCATATTTTGTATTACTGTGTCGATCTGTCTTTGTATTTATCAATTTTAATCAAGTTTAACATAGTATTTTATATTTTTGTTACCTCTTGCCTCATTCTATAAGAGAGATATGACAATGGATCAAAAATTTCCGAGTATGAGTTTTTTGGTGGATACCTCTCTAATAGAATGAGGCAAGGATAACAAAAATATAAAATACTATGGTAAACTTGATTAAAATTGATAAATATAAAGACAGATCGATACAGTAATACAGAATATGGAACAATAGTGGAACGAAAGAACACTTACTTGTTTACCCCTCGCTGGGACAGGATTATAAAGCCCAGGTAAAAAACCCTGGACGGGTAAAGTGCCACGAAACGACACTATTATTGATGTACCACAAATATATACACCACGAAAGTACACGCAGCCATTGAAAATAATTCTTCGTTTAAAGGCATTGGCAACCTATCCAAGCATATTAAACTTATTCCAGCAAACGATATAATATTCAATTCTAAGCATATTAGTTTTTGTCCGAGGCGTTTATGTTCTATAGTTCGAAAGTTACAAGCATTTAAAATTTTGATTTGAGGTTTTGCGTGACGTCATATATGACCACCGCGCACGGCACACTAGGCGCCACTACGCATATAGTTTATTGTTCCTGTCACTTGTATCACTGACAGATAATTTAATAAGATGTTAGATGGTTCATTGTTGCATTAAAGGTTGTGCTAAACATTCAAGTAAATCCTAATATACATTTTTAAAATATCATACCAGAGAATAAATATCAGAACAGAATTATTTATTATTAAATTCAGGGCGACAAATTTATTTCTAAACAAAAATAGCGTTGTGTTATATATATTTTTTATATTGCTACTAAAATATCTTTATTTAAAATAACACTTTACAACGATGAATGATTCGTTATACATTCTATAGATCCATCCACATATTGACACTTGAATCGTTGCAGGTTGCAGCAATAAATTTCGTTATCATTTTGCATTAGAATACACAATCCACAAGTACACTAATAATTTACATTCCTGAGTCTTCTCTCAAATACAATATTTTTTATCATTTGGCCGCGGATTTATATCGCAATACCCTGTTTAATACATCTTTATCTCACATCTTTGACATTTGTGACATTAACATGAAACAATGGTAGTTACACGCATGGTAACTTGATATTGAATTAAACGCTGATTATGTGACGTCATACATGACCACGACAAAAATTCACGCGCTTATAGCGGCGGAACCCGACCACTTTCAGCCTTGTGATTAATACATTGTTGTAATCATAATAAATACTAGAGATATATGAAATAAAATTTTTTTGACATTTCATAAGTTGCCAATGCCTTTAATATTTATAATAATTATAAATACGTTTACAAAATAATAAAGAACAATAATCTTCTTATTGGATAATTGCGCATTTTTATGATAAACAATCTCGTAGATAAATTCCTGTCAATGCACAATTCATTGGCACTTCGTTGGCTGCACAATTAGTTCTCGCCTCACGTTCTTACACTTATTATGCAGCACTTAGATAAACACGTCCTGAACAACATTTTACACATTACACATTAGCTAGGCTAGATCGTGTAGTAAATTACTAAACGCCTCATTGGCAGGACACATCTACAAGGCTCTAACGCCGTTTAAGAGCCTGGCTGGTACCGTACACACTAATGACCAAATTCACGCATTCTTGCTGCACAATATGCAAACAAGTGTATTAGTTTGCGCTACGGTATTATTAACTGTTTGATAGTATCGTGATTTCGCGGGAAAATAATTAACTTTTACAGAAAAATGCTATTTATTTAGCTGTTTTTTTATTGGTTATGTTTTATTATGTGTTGTGTTAGATTAATGATGATGAAGTGAGGAGAAAAACAGAGGCGGACTGGGTCGCCAGGAAATCTCGAAGGCTAAAAGCCCCAACTTTTATTTGAAAATTATATAGGTATTATTTCCACTTATAATATCACATGTGCATTAATTCTTTCCGGAAATTTTGTTGAGTGCTTTCCAACAACGCACACGAGAGCTAATTACGTTGAACGCACGATTAGGATCAAAAAGAACTATTCAATACCTAATTCCAAAAATTAAGGTAAATTTACTTATATACACGGTTCATTTTAGTACCTACTATACGTTAATAAATAATAATTTGTATGCCAAGGGCTGAAAGTAGCCTTTCGCAGGTTAAGGCTAGAAATTGTGGCACGAGCGCAGCGAGAGCTGCAACTAGTCGAAGTCTGCAAAATACTTTCACCTACAAGTATACACAATATTTTTTCTACGCCTAATTGATTTTTATAAACAATAAACATTAATTTTGTAAATTTTAATCTAAATCAGCATATTATCTACGAAAGCTAAAATTTGGAATGCAAAAGAACAATACAACAAACATAAATGTATACAAACTTGACATTTAGAAAGAATTTTGAAAGGAAATTGTAATATTTAATATAAATTTAACCAAATCCTCACAAATTATCTATTACTGGAACAGATTTTTATAAGCAGTGGGCTGAAAATATTTTCAGGTCGTCACTATATTAGCAATTGTTCATATTCAAGTAACCAAGTGAAAACGAAAAAGCCTACTTTTAATACCGATCGTAAAAATTAGTATATTATACATCGAGGGAGAGAAATGCATGTTTTTTCATGAGGTGCAATTTGTACCAAGAGGGCGAAACGAAGCGTAGCCCGAGGGATACAAAGCAACGAGGGAAAAATTGCAGTCTCTCCTGAGGGGTATATACTATTTTTTACACGGACCAAATTAATTTACTTTAAAAATATGGTAATAAATTATCAAGTATGTTATTTGTTGTTGGTAACGTAAATTATACATAGCAACCCACAGAAACAAATAAATAATAATAATATAAACTCCCTAGGGAGTGATTATTTCCCTAGGGACTAAATGAATCACTTCTATCATTATTTTTAATAAGAAAAAGTTGACGTTTACTCCCGTCCGTGTAAAAATTAATTTTTGAAATTTTTTAAAAATTCACTTCTGTAATCTGTAATCAATATTATCTAAATATAACATGCCTCTCTTAACGTATGTACTTGAAGCTATGGTTTCTGGTACATGCTATAGAATAGGTAAGGTATGTATGTAATATGAAAATAAGAATAAGTTTAATGGAGCAACAAAATTACTAATCCAAGTGCTTAATTAGTTATTAGTGACATTTGCACTAAAACGAGTAGTGGTATTGAGTTTGTTATACATAGAAAAACTAGTACTAATAACGGTTTAAAAGTAACGACCATTTCTACTAAGTTTTCTGTTTATGGTATGGTAGACTTTTTGTTGAAAAACTGTAATCTGATTTACATACATACATAAATCAATCATGTTTCTTATCCAACTTGGGTGAGTCTTACTAACTTTTATTTTTGGGTCGACCTGATGAGCCAGTCCGTCACTAAATACAACTATGCAGTTCATTTTACACACATTCTTGTCGTAAATTGCAAATAAGAATATAGACTAGGTATTTGTACTATAAAATGTTATATGTGCGAAGCAATTTACATTGTGCAAAAATCCGTTAAATATCCATTATCTTTCAAGTTTAATGTTGATATAATAATTGCCTAATTTATTTACACTCATGATGAATTCTCATCCAACAGTTAGGTTGCTTTGTTTCATTATAACGTGTTAGTTTCTCTCAAAAACGTATAATGTTATCAGCGGGGAATTCCGTATGCGAGAAGAACAGCAAGCTGGAGATAATTACTCGTAATTGTTCTGTAACGGCTCCCAGAGGTAAATACCTTTAAAACTTGGTAATTTCGCCGGGTTCAACTATTTCCGGTGGAACATTCGTACCTAGTCTCTGTCGGTTCCGCTGTCTGGTGAAAAAAACAGTTAGCGGTGACGTCATGCTTTCGTTCCACGCTGACTTATTTTTGCTTACGCGGATGATTTCAGTGTAGAGTAGCTTTCCAATGTCGGACACTTGTTATGGAATGCAGTACAGTTGTATAACAAATAGTTCGACTTTACGTAATTATAAGGTGCCAACAGAAAATACTTAACTACATCCCTTTTATTATTAGAAACAGTTTTTTAAATAGATTAAACCACATGTCACTTACGACAAGTGAGAATGCACCATTCAATCAAGGAAAAAAGTTTTGAGTCAATAAAATTTTTCATGATAATAATAACAATAATTTACCAATCATTAATAGTGCATCATACAACATTTATAAAAAAATTTGATCCCACTTGACAAAATAATATCCCCAGAACATTTCAAGAATGTGAACATCCCGCTTTGCTACTCGCTATATTCGCTCATTAACATCCTTGCGATTGCTAATGTCTGCCCTTAGTAACATATTATCCATGTAACATTCCAATTTGGAAATAATATCCCAATTATGTACCCTATGTAATTCTCTGTGATGTTTGCATTGAGTGGGTATGTAATTTTTTGTTGTACTCGGGATGTGGCTAGGACAGACTTACGTTATATCCCATAAAGTACAAGAATAAGATATTTTCAAACACAATGGACGATTCATGTCAAGTACATGTTTTTCCTTCAAATTTTTAATATGCAATGAGTAAAGCAGAAACTGCTACACCTCTAAACACGCAATATTTTGTTACGGAGACGAGACCCTTAAACTAAATTTTTGACAAAATAACTATGTATTTTGTTATTATAGCATAATAATCAACCAGTTCTAGCTATTAATTGAAACTAAAGTTCAAATATTTGAAATTATACGGAAATTATTATAACACTGGAAGAATTAATTACAATAATAGTAACATGGTAAAAAGAATTAAAAGATAGCACAAAAAAATATTTGGAAAGAATTAATGCATTTGTGAAATTACCTATTATACGTAGGTAAATTTTTAAATTTTATAACTAAAAATTCAATGGCAGTAAAACGAGACAAAATAAATATACGTTTCTCAATTAGCATATTGCATAATTGAATAAAAAGCAACTTTTTTATTAAAACATTAATTAATTACAAAATTTTTCTTGTCCAGACATTAAACGCATCATGCGTGTTTTTGTTTCGCGGCAATTATGTCTAATTAAATTGCATTTCAGCCTAAAAAACAAATCATTAACAAAAAAGCTTAACTAATGGCTCACTTTGACACTTAAATCATTATTGCCTATTTTAATTATCTTAAATAATGGGAACATTATCCAGGCATTTATCATAATTTAAAGATAATAGCTACGGAAAACTGCTGAGGAGGTTTCTAAACGACGAATAAGATAAATGTAAAACAATTTCTTCGTAAATGCAGATGTCATCGATATATATTTGCAATATAGCAGAAGAAAGGACAGCTATTTTTTATTCCGAACGTTTTTCTGTGTCAGTCAATCTGTAAAGTAGTGTGGATCAATCCTTTTTTTACCACTAGCGAGTCATCCGTTTTCTTTTCGACTGTTCGATTATTGATGTTCAAGATTTTATTCTTTCGGTCACTTGACTTTTTTACTTGTATCTACAAAAATAAGCGATCACTTTTTACTTTTTAGCCATATTAGCTAGAGTGCTATTTAAATTCTATAAAAATAAATTCAAATGCAATAATTTAAACTCGAGAATGCCATTTAAAAATTGTAAACGCTAATATACTTAATCAGTTTGATATAATAACAGTTGAGAAATGACCAAGACGACTTCAATTTCTCGTCTCGAAAATTTGAGACGGAACAAGAATTGACTATTTCTCGCTTCGTCTCGTCTCATGGCATCACTACCGCCAAACCACGGGTACTTAATCGGGTTCTCATGATTATATATGGTTAGCATTACTCTGGAATGTTATATTTATTCAAAATTTCGTATGTCCATTTATAAATTTTAAACCTACAGCTGAATTTTACCCATTGCCTTTGCCAACCTTTGCTCTACTAACGACCAACCCTGTCCTGAATCTCTTCGCGTCTTGGCTGCACTACACCAGCACAGATTCGACTGTACGAGTATGTAGTCAACTTCACTTCATTGCAGACTCTATTATAGTCAGTAGAATGAAGCTATTAGCTACATAAGCTATCATAATACATACATAAGTTATTTCAAATATTAACTTGTTGTGCTCGATATACCTAGGCCAAGGCTAGCATGTTGTTAAATTAAAGCCGCGTTCATAGTTCGAATCTCGAATCTCGTCTCGAATTTTTTTTCGATTTTTATAAAAAAAAAGTACGAGACGAGATTAAAATGTCGAGATTTCTCGGATTTTTGAAATTATTTACTTTATTCAACAAATTTTAAATTTTTTCCACCAATTTGTTGTTGTCATAGTCAATCTCAACTAAATTGTCAAGTCAACATGTCAACATAGATCTATTATTTTAGTGGCATTGACCATGTAAGATTATTAGATTAAATTTTTTATTATTAGGGATGAAAGTGAGATATTTTCGACCGACTAGTACCTACTTTTACTTCCTAGGGAGGAACATTCAATTGGAATTTTGCATAAAGCGGAAGGAAAAGTACGTTTCCTCTCTAGGTGGGAAAGGTAGGTACTGTCCGGTCAATAATACCTCACTTTCGTCCCTAGTAATAGAGACTAAAGGTGGCGTTTTCGGTGGAGATATTGAAAAAAAATTTAATTATCTAGGCACTAAAAGTGACATTTCACAGAATGTCAGCTGTCGAAAATAGCACTTTTAATGTCAATGGGCGATATTTTTGTTTAGTAAAAATGGTCCAGAAATCGAGACGAGATAACAATAATCGAGACGAGAAATAATCGAGACGAGATCAAATTTTTTAAATTTTAGACGAGACGAAACGAGAAGTGAAAAATCTCGTTTCATCTCGTCTCGACGCATCACTAATTCGTATCAATGAAATTTGAAGGCATTAATTTCACTGTTGTGTGTTGTCAGTTTGTTTTTATTGATGAAAAATGAAAACAGAAGAAGATGTTATAAATATAATAATTGCCTTTCCATGTTTTTACGATAAAATAAATATATTTTGTTTTATATATTGAAATGTACTAGAGAAATTTGGGGGTTGGATACTTTTCTACGAATTATAAGTGGTTACCATTATTCTGGTATGGTTTATTCAAAATTTCGTACGTCCATTTATACATTTTAAACCCGCAACTGAATTTAACCCACAGCCTCTGCATCTTCTCTTGCCAACCTCCGCTCCACTAACGACCAACCCTGTCCTGAATCTTCGCGTCTTGGCTGCACTACATCAGCCAGATTCGTCTGTATGTAGCCAGCTTCACTGCAGACTCTAGGTCCTGCTCTTTGCGTCTCGAGTTGTTTGCGAACATGGCCGTGTCGTGCCTCGTGCTCGGACGTTGGGTACATATTTGCCGGACGAGTGGCACTGGGAAAGATACGGGCTCACGGTTGTTCCATTCCCGGCGAGCAATGTCGATGGCGACCTGACGCTAATGCTGGAGAGTCAATGTTCTATCGAGAGCCCGAATGCGATTTTCTGAAGTGTGTATAGGATAATGTGCACTGTATATTGTATTGTATTTTTGGTAGTTTTTGGTATTGGTTGAAATTCAAAAGCCGGTTAGATGCGGGTACAGACAGAAATTGACAACTCGAAATAAATAATAAATATGACACATATGTCAATCATTATGTTTGTGCATTACGCCGTATGTTTGGAGTTTGTAAAGTTTTGTTCTTATGCGTTGCTCTTAGTACTTATGCATTAAACATAGTTCTTAAGCATTAAAACAGTCGGTGGAAATGAGGCTTAAGAAATTTTTTGCCGCAAATTGTATCTTTATCAAGTCATTTTGATTTGAACTTCTTTCCGTAGTCGCCTTACCTAAGCATTATAGACATAATCTTTTTCTAGAACTAATCAAAGAGACATGAAATTGCGAATTTCAGCATTGCATTCCTTAAGCCTTATTCACACATGAATTCTTTAGGGATTTCCTTTTCTGAATGGTTATTATTAATTATTACAAACTCTTCTTTTCCAAAGGCTCATAAAGATTCAATTCAATTCAAGACTCTCAAAATAATTTTTCCAGGTAGAATATGAAAGAATCCTTAAAGAATCCATGTCTAAACCGAACTTTAAATTTTTCTTATTATTAAGGGCTTGTATACAGTTGACGCCGTTTACCCTTTTTTAAATTTTTACTTCCCCGGCCTACATAAGATATGGAAAGTATTATAGGTAATCATATTTTTGACAGTTCTATATTTTGATAAATCTTCAAGTTTTAGACCTTACTAAACCCAATTTAAAAAAAAAAAAGTCTGTCGATTACTTGAGAACGTGTATGCATTTTACAAAATAATAGTTTTAAGGAGGTACACTCGAGTGGTGGGAGGTTAGGGGCATCTCCTATACTCGCAATGTATTTCATATCAGGGTTTCAACTTATAAAAAATAAAAATAATTTTTTTTTATTGTATGTAAACACAGTCTATTTGAATTTTTGCTAATAAAATGAGATTTAAATAACTTAATTAAGAATATTATATATTTTTGTTATGTAAAAATTGTTTATTTTATAAGATTTCATTCGGCTAAATACCAGTGTAAACTACGGCAACGCTGTGCTGTACATGTCATTTTTCACGGTCTTATGTCAATCTGACAGATAGTAAAAATGTAAGCTGAAGAGAATTCTGCACTTGAAATTTCATTTAAATCGTTGGGTATGGATTATTATTTATCATTTGTGCATATTACCTTTCATTCTTGTGAAAAACTTGTGATTATAGATAGATCATGTTTTTTTCTGGTTAAATTCAAATTTCACGCTTTTCAACGGTGCCGCATCTATATTATGTTCTCGCCAATATTCTCCAGTAGGCATAAACGTCAGACTTTCGATTAAGAAATCTTGTTAATTACGTGGTAAATGATGCTTGTATTACTTTTATCCGGTCTATGAGATAATAATGTACGTTTTAAAAAAGCAATTGGAATTTTCTGTCATTTCCTTAAATGCTTTTTACGTTGATTTAAAAGTAGTCCTATAAGAGGCCATGTAAAATGTAGTTTTTTAATATTTATTTTTGGATAATCTACGTGGTGAAAAATTATGAAAAAATTCAGGTAACATTTTTACAATGTTTTGATTAATTTTGCAAAGTTTCATTAAACTCTCTCATTATTTCAAATGTCGAGTGTACCTCCTTAAGTTCGTTAATGAGCTTAATGCAATCAGTCGTACCAACTTTATTAATTATTTTTTTATTAGTACTGGAATTGATAAAAATATTGTAAATATTTGCGCTTTCAATATTATTATACTTAATTTAATTTTCATATTGCTCGTATTTTATGTCTATAACTTATAATAAGTGTATTTAAAATATCGAATATTAAACGTCACTCAATGAATGCTGTCACTTTCACATTGACAGATGTCACTTTGACATTAACAGCTGGCTTTTTGACGTTTGTCACTTTGACACCGGCAACGATAAATTCATGGTCGAGGAAGTACTATGGTGGCTACATCAAATTTTTTATTGTTATAAATACCACAGGTAGTCTTTCTGCTTTTGCTGCATTTCATCACAATTTTCTTCATCGATTTTGGGAAATAGTTAATAATCAAAATTAACGCTACATTTTCGTACAATATTTTTTCAGCCATTTTACATTTGATTATAATTTTTGTCATCGATTACCGAAAATGAAAAAAAATTATAATGCCTCCTTAAACATCAGCTGCTAATCAGAATATTAGAATAATTGGTAGGTAAGTATTTTTAAACTAAAATTTAAATATTAGTTTATATTCTTTATCCTTTATAATATTTTGTGGTGTCATCGGAAAAAGTGAATCATCTTTTCAACTCAAAAATGTAGGCAAATCTGAAAATATTTGTGTTTTAGTTAGTCCAGAATCGGTTCAGGATCAAAATTATGCAATTTTAATTATTTTAACTAAATTATCTTAAGTACAGTTTCAAAATTTGCGTATCAAGCCGTTTAGCAATCAAAACTAATTGACGCTGATAACGACAAATTAAATTATAATTAGCGCACGTGGAAACAAAGTGAGCATCCCGGCTGTCGTTCGATATTCGCTGCAGTGCCTTGCATCTCTGTTCTCTTCAGACCTCGCGAAGTTCGCGGCCTTGCGCTTCGCTATTCGGTTCAAGGAACGGTTATGCAGTATTAACCACGTACGCGTTTACTGTTCATTTACCTGCCACTAAATCCCAAGTCTCTTGCATCTAACGTCAGGTCTTTCAATGCAACGTGGGACACGCATTGCTCAGGGCACTCATCAACGCGGTAAGAAGTTGAAGTTAGTCAAATGAAGCTATTAGCTACATAAGCTATCATAATGCATACATTATTTCAAATATCAACTTGTTATGCTTGATGTTAAATTAAAGTCGCGTTTACAGCTCGAAATTTGGTGTAATTCGTATCACTGAAATTTGACATTAATTTGACTGTTCACAGCTCGAAATTTGTGTGTTGGCTGTTTGTCTTGTCAGTGTCAGCACAGAGTATCAGTTTGTTTATGTTAATGAAAACGTGATATAGAAAAATGAAAACAGAAAGATTTTATAGATACAATTACTAAATTTCAATATTTTAACGAAAAAAAATATATATATATTTTCTCTCAATTATTAGAACGATTCCTAAATTTACTAGAGAAATTTGGGGTTTGGATACTTTTCTACGAATTGAAATTCGAGTGCACCAAATTTAATTATGATGAACGCAAGTACCTACACATTGCTATATGACAAGCTTCACAAATTTCACCGAATTTCACCAATGGTCGAGCTGTGGACGCGGCTTAATAGCAGTAAAAACAGAAGAAGTGTTTTATCATTATCTAGGAATTAAGTAACTTACGAATTTCCATCTAATAACCACATTATAGAATAGATCCAAATAAAAATCATCTTTTGGAAGAGATGGGTCCGAATCCGGGTTAGGTTTGAAATTTTCATAGCTTGATTTGAATCGATATCTATATCTACCCTTGTCACACCATTTAAAGTTGGGATACAATTAACTGACAACACAAATATGGTTGTAACAAAAGCTTGCATGAGAGGATTAGATTAAAATATTGCCCCTTGTTAGGGCAGAAGGCAATTAAAGTAGGTAAATCAAAAATTTCCAATAGACATTTTGTCTTTTAGATATGATACTACAATTTTACATTTCGTTTTATTGTATTGAATGTAAAATACCGACGCTCCAATCACTAGTAGCTATAGAAATAACCCTTAATTTTTTTTTTTTAGTACAAAACAGAGTACCCAAGTATCTATAGTAAGATTCCCAGTAAACATGTTACCTCTATGTGAGGTTACATTCATTCTAAGGAGACTACATTTTCGACATCACATTGTAATGTACCAGTTTCAGTGCAGGTTCATCGCTAAAGTGATATTTCAATTTATTGTGCGAGCCTTGTGAGGGACTAAGAAAATAACAAATTAATGTGATGTTACAAAATGTAATCTCGCCGAGAGTACCATTCGAGCTCGCAGAGTGGTGTAATTGTGACAGTCCGGCGAGGGCCTAAAGAGATCACAAATGACACTCATAGTTACATCAATTATGACATGACAGTCTTGCTTTGGTTCTCAACACCAAATATAAGTCAGTCTCGTTACGGTTTTGTATTATGTATTTTTACCTTCCGCTTACCTGTAAAGGAAGGTATTGGAATCATGCAAAAAATCGGGTTGTGAGTTTTAAGTGGATGAGCACGAATTAGGGTCCTTACAACTCATTTTTGATAGTTTCTCGATGATGTCTGTATGTATGTGTGTGTGTGTATGTGTGTGTGTGCGTGTGTGTGTATGTGTGTGGTCCGGGCCGATGCCGGATGTTGCATAACTCAAATACGAATTACCCAAAAATTTTGATATTTGGTATTTTACAATTGTATACGAATAGGAAGAGCTCATTAGATTTTGGTACAAATATCTTCACCGAAAGTGATATTTTTTGAAGATTGAAAAATAAAATTGTCAAAAATTTATATAAATTTGGATAAATATAGTATTTATTTGTAATAAGAATAAGAAGCAAAGTTATTTGCAACTCACGTTATAAAAAAATTGTCTTTATCTGGTAGCATTAAAGAACTGCAGTAAAATTTAAGAAATAAATTTATCAGATAAATCGTTGAAATCTTGTAATCCATGTTCGGTTGACTTTTGTTTCTGCGTAAAATATATTGACAGGTGAGACGGGTGACAAGTTGACATACTAACGCCATATAAGTCTAAGTCATAAGTGAGATATTAAATGTAGTAATGGAACGGAGGATGGCTTCAACACAGAAGAGTTTTCGTATGAATGAATCTTTTGATTTATGTGATACTAATTTCTGTGTTTGAATATTTTAGATTTTTATTTGTATATTTTATATGGGCACCGGTTTGTACGTACACATTTCTGTTTAAAGTGTAGATATAGCGGAAGGTTGTGTGATGGCCACGTCAGATTTTTATGTATTTAATTATGACAGTTGAGTTTAAATTTAGAACGCATAGAAAATTTGATGATTTATTTTTAAAAGACAATTCTTAATAATTATTATAACGTACGTAAAACATTGTAATGTAATTAAGTATCAAATAAAAAATGAAATAAGTACAATGTCTTTCCAATCCTCATAAAGGGTGTAAACCGAAACGTCGTTTATGTAAATACAGTCGAGTTGCTAAAACTTCGAGTTATTAAATTACACATAAAAAGATATTTGCGTGCGATGTGTGTATGAATGTTTTTGTCAAAAAATTCGAGTTACTTTACCAACAAAACAGTTACTTTATAAATAAAATAAAGCCATTTATTCTTTATTTATTATTTTATACAGCAGAGAGGCTATAGCTGTATAGAAGCTGCTATATATTTTTAAAAGAAATGAAACTATTAAGTTTTGTTTTTATTTCAAAGCTTCCACGCGGAAAATGTGGTTTATAACGTTGAGCTGAATTTTATTAGAACTTTAACCCAGCGTAAAATATAAAAGATAAATTACACTTAAATTTCAAATTTATCTTCGGAATGAAATTGGATAAATAGCACACGTAAGCTGAGCGGTCATCAGATCAAACCTCATAGGCGTCCACACAGAGAGGGCACACTGTAACACCCTCTCCACCGCTCTCCACCCTGGTAACCAAAAAATAAATTACAAAACTTTTTTTAGAACACCGTGTTCAGTAAATAAGGATAACAAATGAGAATAAGTACGAAAAATACATTATTTATTTGGTTACAGTTCTGTTTAATGTTCTCAAAATATTAAAATAATAAAAATTTAAAAAACATTCGCAAGTAAATAATTTATTATCATTATAATGGATTCTGAAATTTCTTGCCATGTAAGAAGTAAGAATATTATTTTACAAAACTCAAAACAAGAAGAAATGAAAACTTTAATAAGGATATGGAATATTTTTTAAATTCTTTTTTATGGTAACCATTCAATTTCAGAATGGTATTAAAATGGCATCCAACCACTTCTAGATCGATTCGTCTTGGTGCACTCAGAATCTCAATCCGTGCGATGATCTTTGAAAGCCAAAGCGGCATCAGAGAGATTCTTGTGCAACCAGGATCACATTTAAGACGGGCAAGTGGTCAGCTTGAAGCGCAAGAGTGCGAATTAATTGCAAGATGTTTTGTAATTTAACGACAACCACACACTACTTGCCGAGGGACTTGAACCTCGGTACTCCGGGTTCCTACGACATCACGTGCAGATACTGCCTCGACGTACATTATAACTCCCTTTTTAATTGTTTTTATCTTTACTATTTTTTGTTACTACTAGACTAAAATAAGGAGAAGAAATTAGTGGAACAATCTTTTCAAATAGACTAAAATAGTTACGATTATTAAAAATGATTTCTTTCAATCTAAACAATTTTTGAATTAAAGGTTTTTAACTTGCTCTCCCTAGAGATATGTTTCTACGAACGCCCATGGTGGTCGTAAAAACCAATATTCTACATGGAAGATCCAAGATCATCTTGTGAATCAGCCTTTATTAACATTTCTAAACACAGTAATTTGACAAATAATACCCGTACATTTCACAGTAAAATATGTCATCTATTAAATTTGCATTATACCTTCCTACCACTCCTACTGGGAGATGATAAAGCTTGAAATATGTTTTCGCTAACAACAATTGGCAACCATTTAGAATTCTAATATCTTTCTTGATTTTTCCATTTTGCGTAATCAGTTGGGCATATTTTCCTCTGTGAACTCTGTTTTCTGACACATTTTTACTTAACATCTTAGCAAGCTGTTCGCATGATTGATGATAGTGTTATCCAGATGATCACGTTGTTAAATGGAACTTTCCAAGGAGATTTATCATGCCTTGCGTTTTTAATTCTTACCCAATAGCCAATATACTTTGCGGTACTACATTATTTATCTTACATATACTGTACATTAATAAACTGCATGTTTTGTATTATTTTGTCATACAAATTATAAATGGAATGGAAATACTGACTACTCGTATGGGAATCGATTTTTCCTGAAAAAAATATTAGATTTTGGATTAATTATACACAGAAATAAATTATAAATAAAATTGAAAATTTTAATCAATAAATTGAGTCGTGTGAAAGAGACTTTACAATTGCAATTTAATATCTGTTTGCGTATTATGAAATACCATATTCCATTCAATTTTCTCATCTCCATTTTTTGTATCCAATATTATGTTGTATTCTATTATAAATAAGTCACTCTGAACTTTGGAGTTTTGCTCAAATAATTTTATAAAATACAGAAATTTATATTCCAGTCCCCAAGCCATCTAGGACTTATAACCTCTTCCACTTAAATTTTGTGATTTTTCTCGTGGTTTATCATGGATTTAATTTACGAATTTAGATTTAAAATTTACAATTTTTTCCTGGTTTAGGTTTAGATTGGATTTTAAATTTCTGAATCTGACCAATTAGAGGGTATCATGTGATTTTGACTTTTCATTAATTAAAATTTTAGATAAGGATAGTTTTATAGTAATCGTGGATTTTTTAATGATAAAAATGAAGAAGTTGGATTGTAAATATATTGGGAATGTTAATCTTCATACAAACCAACTTTTATCAATATTCGCCTGTGATTGGTCGAATTTGAAATTTAGATTTAGAAATATGAAATATGCGGGCATATTTTAAATCTAAATCCTAAATTATAAATTCTTTAAATTAATCATGAACTAGCAAAGACAGATACGTAGGTACATTGTATATTTCACGGCCAGTGGTTAGCTCAGCGGTAGAGGGTCCGCCTAGCATGCTAGCGGTCCCCAGTTCGATTCCCAGCACAACCGACAATAATACCACTGGGTCCGAGTGGTTGGATTCCACTATAATAACATCTACCATCCTGTAATTGGAAGTTAATTCTGTAGGTTGGTTACCATCAAAATAAAAATAAATAAATCTAAATTTGTAAATTAAAACCATCATAAACCAGCCTTTACAAATCGAAAGATAACAATCATTATTGTTATTATTCGTTTCACTATTATTGATTTAAGCAACAATTAAAAGTTAAGGGCAAATGTTCAAGTACTTTCTTTTTCTTTATGCATATGTCTCCAAAAATTAAAAAATAACACTGGTACTCCAAAACAGTGCATTCAGCCGATAATGTGTTAATTAAAATTGAAGAGTTGCCTTTTCAGGTATAATTAACAAATGTATTTTTAATCTATCTTGACTTAAGATCCTTAAGATTACATGTCAAATGATAATTTATAGCTAAATTCCCTTTCATTCTGTCATGCATCATCAGCAGCATCAGTATAGAGAAGCACACGGCACACGCAAATACATAAAAAAGCGTATTCACTACGTCAAGTTTTTATGCCTTCATTGTAATTATATTTGAAGCGAGTGGCCTTGAGCAAGGTCGTGCGCATGTTTCGTCTAAGTATAGGCTTTAAATATAACGACAGGGCACTGCAATGGCGTCTTCAGCTTCTTTAGAGTGGTTTTCTTCATCATACCAGCGTTGTTGGCTTTTTTACTTTCTGACACTTTCATAGAACATGCGAACATCGGTAGAGAAAAAGTTGCCAAGAATTTATTATTAATAAATAATAATAGGTACGTTTCTGTCTGGTGCGCTTTTTTTTATACAATATTTTAAATATGAATCAATTAATGGCAAAAATATAAAGGAAATAGATAGGTACATATTTTGAGATCCCCTGATTTTGTTTTAATAAATTTTACAATTTTTCATACAGTAGGTAGGTATATAGGTACAGGGTACTTTGTACATATATTTTAATGGCATATAATACTCAACTTATTAATCATGGAACAAAAAGCTTTTTTTCAAAATTCGTAAATTTAAAGGCAGTTTTCGCAAGAAGCACATTTTTGAAACCACTGGATTTTTAAATGTATTTTGGACATCTAATTAACTACGAATGGAATAAAATAAAATTTGAATTTTGTGCAATAGCAAGAATAGTAAATTTATGAAATTCTATTTGAAAACACTAACCCAAAACTGTTTTATTACAAATCTTGGAAAGTAAAATTGTGAAACTTGAAAAAAATCTTTCAATTCCATGTAAATGAATTTGAACACCTTATGCCATTAAATTATTATTATTATTATTATTTTATTTTTGAGTCACAGACAATATGCACGAAGTTGTGAATTACCCTGTTTATTTTAGGATATTAAATTACCTAATATACGTTTTTCTATTTTTAGTTATAGGTAGGTACACAGTATACAAATACCTACCTAGTAACGAAAGGAATCATTTAAAAATGGTTGCAAGACTTTTTGAGAAATATGACTATTTTGATCATTTTCCATTTTCTTATAATCAGAAACAAAACTGATAATTAATGTTTCATTAAAATGAATATAGCTGATAATATTTTAATTCCTGGAAAACTGAAAAAAAGATTTAGATTTAAAAATATGATTTATATAACGTAATCAGCTCTTATGTAGGTACCCCCTCGAGCTGATTAAGACTTTGGCACTAAGCACTAAGCACTAAAAAAAATCCGAAAAGAATTAATGCACATGTGAGTTCATAAGCAAGAGAAATTTTTCTTGTATCTGATTACAATAATTTAAAAGAACAAATAAATAACTGAAATCACTTATTTATTCCATTTATATGAAAAGTGAAACATTTCTTATCATTAAACATACCTAATTAAAATACTAAAGTGAATTATTGAAAAACATTTTTAAGATTAGCATTTTAGTAATACTTATGTACTTACCATATATTTTTCCTCTTGTATAAAATTGTCTTTATCTTCTCTATCTTTTTTGTACTTTCCTTGTAGGTTATGTAGTAAGGTGAAAAATATAGAACGTTTTTCTAAGTAGAAGTTCTCTCTTCTCTGCCGGCTTCCATCACGTAAGCAAGAAAATTCAGACATAATTTGCGCGAAAGTCATTAGATGGTGTTCTTGTTTCTTGCCCTTCACACCCATTGACTTTGTTAATGCGCTTTTAATTAACTTAACGAACGAGGAAATTTATGAAAAATATTTGGACCTTTGCACTCTCTTCGACGCTATTTGGGGCAGTAGAATTTAACGGAGAATTTCCCGTTTTCTTGTCGTTCTGTGTGGTCTCAAATAAGTGTTGAATAATGTTTAATTCTAGGTTCGTAATTGGAAAAGGAGTTATGGATTTAGTGATTAATGTAATGTCTTTACTCTTTAAAGAGGTTCTACGGATTGTGCAATCTTTTACACAAAGAAGAAAAACTTAGAATTAATGTTATTTTAAACTGTAAGTAGATAAGTATAAGTGCACCTATGCACTGAAGTTCAGTATTTATTATTACCTATTGGTATTGACATAAAAGAGTAGGCTTCTTTCAAATTATGATTCGAAAAAAAGCAAAATCACAATACAATTTATTATTAAATCATTATACATACATACGTATCTTTCAATGACAACAGGACAAAAATAAATAATTCTAACGACATGGTTTATGGTTCTCGATTATTCAACCCTCAAGAGATCTCATACCATAAACCGCATTTTGATATCTCGTTTATTTTTCGAGCTTCCGATTTATCATATTTTACAAACCGCGACTTTGGGGACGTAGCATATTTGAAAAACAAATGCGGTTTGCGGCATTGTTTTTTCTGCATTTTGTTTTAAGTTTGACTTGTAATCCAATTTATAGAATTTAAAAAATTAAACATTTTAAGGTGGCCGAAAATCTGTTCATAATTGAATTCCTCACGTTGAATTACACGCACATTTTTAGCAAAAATTCCGTTGGGTAGGTATGTTTTTATAAAGCATTTTCAAAAAATAATTTTCGAGCAATGTATATCCCTTAGCAGTGTAATAGATAACAATATTTTTTATTTAGATAAATATAAAGATAACTTACTTTTTATTTATGTAGATACAATAATAGATAACCATTAAAGAAATTATCTAGATAATAGATAAAAGATAAATAATTATTATCTAGATAATTATTTTAATAAATTTTAGATAAGTAATACAAAAAATGACATGTTATAAAGTATGAGCTGGCAATGTTACTAACTAGCTTGGCTATAATTTTACTAAAATTATTAGCTAGATAATAATATTTAAAAAATAGATAAAGATAAATTGTAATCTTATCTAAATAAGATAATAGATAAGATAATTATATCTAGATAAGGATAATAGATAAAAATATATTGTTTAGATGATTTATCTAGATAAAATTATCTAGATAAGTTATAACGCCGTCCATTAGTAAAAAAGCCAATTTTAAAAATCTTGAATACCGCAAAATAACACAGTGGTAGATTGCTTGCTCTGATTACAGAATGTCGTAGGTTCGAATCCAGGTCAGGCGTAAAATTATCACGGCTTGACTTGAATTGATATCTACTCTCGTCACCGTTCCAAGTTGGGATACAATTTACTTGACAGACAATCGCAAGGCTATTCGACACCGGTTTGTGATTGTAACAATATAAGATGGAGATTGAAGGACCCGGGAAGAACAGCCTTTGCTGAATCTCGCACATTGTCAGAGGCAATTTAAGTAAAATAAAATATTTATTTCGAAATAACAAATAAATGAAGTACCTGTCGGTGATCCCTCGTAAAAGTTGCACAGAACAAGCCATTCAAAAATATTAATTTAAGTTTAATGAACATCCTCTGCATTTGTGCCCACTCAAAGATTCATTTGCATGTGAGCCTAGAGGTGCGAATAATTCATTATTATCTTAACTTGTCTATGCAGTACAACACAACTGTTTTGAACTGTGTACACCAACATTTAATTGCGAATGAGATCCGGCAAAACAGATCGTTGCAGTGAAGCGCGAGAACCAACGTTCGCGTAATTACTAATTAACTAAAACGAATGCAACGACATACAATGTACCTAATGCAGATGGAGGGTACTTTATCCTTGTTTAGTTTACAGGCATTTTAAAAAGGTTTTGTTTGCTCCGAAACTTTTTGGAAGAGTCGGTGAATTTGTTAGTTTCACTCTGGGATTACATACAACGTGTGAGAGATTAAACACGGACTACACTACATTGTATAAAGTTGATCTGTACACAATACTTTTTTACTACTATACATACACATAAAACCACGCCATTTCCTTAAGGCTATACTTCACCTTCGCATAGACAGGCGTTCGTAGTTTACTAATAACTTTATTTAGGGAAATTTTCGAGAACAAAATTATTTACAAAAATTCTTTAAAATATTGTGCTTAACAGCGGTACATTTTTAAATTTTAAAAATTTTGGAAAAAAATTAAAATCCAAAATTTGATTATTTTTTTAAAATTTAAAATGAGGGACGTTTCTTGAAAAATAGCGATGTACCGCTGTTGAGACACTATAGCAGATACATGTGTAATTTTTTTGAAAAAAATATGCCAATCGACAAAAAAGTTATTGGTAAACTACGAATTTTGATAGTTTTCTAGACTTTCCATTATTCAAAACAAGTTCGGAAAATCGAAAATGACAATACATGCAGCTAGTATACTGTTACCAAAATTTGGTTCATAAAGTAATCGAAATGGGCGAGTTATGAATTTAATAAGTAACTACACTACGCTCATTCGAAAGGAGCCTTAAAATAGAGTTGGCACGAACCGATTAAAACAAAAACTCATACGTCTTAACACGAATCTTTACAAACATTAGATTAATTTACTTCTGGCTTTTATTATGTATGTATAGTCTTTTCAAATTTTCTTGACATCCACGTGACTTTTTTACGTTCTAAGAAAACACAACTTTTATATAATTCTGTCTTTGTTCAACACACACACTTTTCATTACTGAAACAAAAAACGTAGCAAAAAGGAGACGTGGATTACACTCGCAATGGTAGACCAAGTTAACAAGTCAATTGACTCAAATTCTGTGAAACTGACGTGTACAATTCGAAATTTCAGATACATTTATTCGAAGTAATATAAATAATACGAGCAATTTGATGATATGATGATTATTGTAAGTAAATAGAGAGAGCACAAAACAAAACAAAAGTTATTTAATTTTGACACTTTTTATTATTTATTATTTGTGACGTCACTAAGTCACGTGGGTATTAAGGTTTGAAAAGACTATTATGTATGTTTATGTATATGTACGTATATTATTTTGTAGTGTTGCTACATTATTCCATACGAAAATTCCTTAACTTAATGATTAAATATAAACTTTGCAATGAAATAATTTTAGAAAAGAATATTGTCATCATCTTCTATTTTTGAAGTAGGTAAGTTAAATTAAGTATATGCAATAACAACCAAAATGTATTATATTTTAAGTATAAATTTCAATATTTCGAATGATGCAAATCTTCTGTAATAAAATTCGTTTGGTACAGCGCTTCTGTTTGAAATATACGTTCATATCTAAAATTTGTGTTCCGTGTCAAATAAAATTTATGAAGTACTCTAAAACATATAAAATTCCATGTGACGTCTGCATTTTATAATAAAGATATCACTTGCTTGGAAATAAGTGTTTCTCTTGTCTTAAATATTTAATCTCGTACAAGGTTAGTTTAGGATTTTCCGCTAACCGGCCGTTGAGAGGGAGATAAATTACAGTTTCCGTCGGGACCAGATTCGATTACTGTCCAGTTCCCATTCCCTGCAATGTGTGGAAGCGACGCATCGGTTGCCGAGGTAATGATGCGATACTATACCAACTCCCTTCAAGGGACTGTCATAGATATTGTTGTTTACTACTGAGGCGAGAGCGTTGTCTTCCAGTATAGACGTTCTCTAACAATATCAAATGAGTCTACGAATATTAATTCAAATATTCAGTATTTGTTTGTTTGTTTTTTGATAAGTAAATTATTCACTAGTGTAACATTTGATCTAAAAAACTTCTATATCTCTATTAGTTTTTGGCCAATAGAACTTCCTGCAATAAATCAATCCATACATAATAGTTCTTTGCTAAGATACGTTCGTTAATTTTAGAAAAATACGACTGTAATTTTAGATTTATCTTATATACGTACATACCGGGCGTTTCCTGAAACAGGCGCACCCCCCAAAAAAATTGTATTTTTAAGTCAATTATATTTATATTATAGGTTTTTAAATTACATTCAAAAGCGCGTTAAACTACATTATTAATGAATTTTTATAACTTCCTGTTTAGCCGGAAGTGACATCAACTTCCTTATTTTAAATGGAACACCCCGTATATTTTTTAAGATTTTGATTCTACATAAAATTCTGAATACAACCATGTATAATAAGCTACTTTTTCGTTGTAGATTTCTAAGTAAAATAATAATTAAAATATTAAAGAAACATATCGATTTATTCCAAGTTAGCTATGAAATAAATGATAGAAAACAGATTTATGACAGTAAAAATGTTAGTTTATTAACAAAAATAACTAATTTAATAAGGAATTGCAATGCAATTATATTTATAGTAAATTTTCAAAATGGCCTGCAGTTTCTTGAATACATAGTAAAACTCTTCGTATAATTTCTGTTTTTATCATTTATTTCATAGCTAACTAGGAGTGATTCGATTTGTTTCTGTAATATTTTAGTTATTATTTTACTTAGAAATCTACAGCGAAAAAGTAGCTTATTGTATTCAGAATTTTATGTAGAATCAAAATCTTAAAAATATACGGGCTGTTCCATTTAAAATAAGGAAGTTGATGTCACTTCCGACTAAACAGGAAGTTATAAAAATTCATTAATAATGTAGTTTAATGCGCCTTTGAAGGTAGTTTATAAACCTATAATATAAATGTAATAGATTTAAAAATACAATTTTTTTGGGAGGTGCGCCTGTTTCAGGAAACGCTCGGTATATAATATTATTTAAGCCCTTTACCCAACTTTGGTGTCAAGGACGTAACTAGGATTTTAGGTGGACTAGTAAAAAATTAAAGTGGGTCACACTTTTTATAGTAAAATTTTTGTTTTGAAAAATCCAGTAGAATAGTTAAGAATTTACCAGCAATAAATCTATGTCTATCCGCTGTTCGTATATTCATAAACAATTTATTATGTTGCCTCAATTAAGTATAGGTAAATCTATCTTTTTGTATTTTTGGTTGGACCACTGAATGGGCCAAGACTTTGTGGGTGAGCTCAAAACTTGACGAAACCATAAAAACACAACAATTAATTATAAAAATGTAATACAATTTTTACGATAAAATGTTAAATTTCAATTTGTGATGCTTTAAACCGCTCCGAACCATTGGTTCGACTCCGGGTATGTATTTTTTTTAACGGTTGGGTATAAATAGTTCACGGTTCTCTAAAATAGGTGCGATTCGTTCCGATTTTCGTTCCTGTTTCACTTCGGTTTGAGTCGATTAGAATGCTGAATGCTTAGGTACTCTTTTTGGAAGCAACTAAAAGTAGGTAGGATTTTTTTACTTTATGTACTTCATAGTATATGCTTCAAACTTATAGCATGTACTCAGATTTTAAAATGTAATGCCAATAAAATGACGATGAAATACTATTCTAATGGTACTTTGACTAAATGTCATAATACCTTATGACTTACGTAACTTGGTAAAAAAAATTACTCAGTTCGTTAAAAATTCGAAAACTTGCTAAAAATAACGTATTTTTTAATATTTCTATTTTACACGGTTTTCCAAAAGTCTTGGGACAGAGCTATATAAGTTTTGAACGAATGAAGAAAAAAAAATAGAAAATTTGGGGATCACTGAAGCGTTTGGGTCATTGCGGATCCGAAGAAGGTCGATAATTTAAACATTTGTTCGTAAAAAAAATCGTAATTAACGTGCAAAAACATTTCAATTAAATTCTTGAAATAATTAAGATATCGGATTTTGGTTTATGGGGATGTAATTCGACAGGAGTTGCTATTTACAAATGTTGGGGTGGTCATCTCCTAAAAAAACTCCACGTTGCATGGAAGTTCTAAACTATCTAAGAATGTAGTTTTTATGACTCTTTAGTGATCCCCAAATTTTCAATTTTTTTCTTCACTCGCTCAAAACTTATAGCTCCGTTCTGGGACTTTTGAGAAACCCTGTATTTGAGAACGTACGAGCATGTATTAATTATAATGTGTAATGGGTCCGTGTCATCCAGATACTAAAGTAAATAAGCTATAATATGATCTACGCTACGGAAAGACGAAAGCATTGTCTCGCGATAGAGTCGTTCTTCAACAATATGAAATGAGTGATTTATTGATATGTGATCTTGTGAAGAATCCCCGTAATTAGTAATTTCTTTGTTAAAGCACACAGCATGACCCCTGCGTCCACGGGATATTTACGTCCTACGGCGGCGCAGCGTACAAAAGCTCTCCAAGAATAGATTTTATGAGCTTGGACCGAAACAATAACACATTGCTCTTGTTTTTGTTTTCGAATCGTGACCCAAGATGGTAGATAATGTTCTACAGGTTTGTGCATTTTTACAAACTCAAACAAAGACTCTTTACTCTTTAAAGTAGCCAACATAGTTGTTTAAATGGATGCACGCTGATATATTTAGATACCAAAGTCAAGGATATCTAGCTGTAGCACAAAAAGAATTACAATATATTTAAATAAATCAAGAAGACGAAGATATCAGATTTGTAAATTGAAATGGTAAAGCGTTGTATTTTACTGATTCGGATCGCCTTTTCAAGGCGGGAATTATTCTAAACGATTGACGCACTTTACAGGGGCGTAGGAATCGCTATATCCACCGTATCAATGAGACACGGCCCCCAATTTCAATAAAAACAAATTTATTATTATTATACAAATTTTATTGGGCGGATAGCTGAGTGCGCTAAGGCGACCGACTGTGGTTCTGACGACTTAGGTTTGAATCCAGCCAGGTACGCACCCTAGTTCAAATCACAGACAAAACAAGGTTCAAATGCACAAAATTGTCCTCTGTGATGTATTCTCCACTAATACCCATGAATAGGTACCCGTGAGTTGAACTCACGGTAAATATACAGGGTATAACCCAATTTGTGTAACAAAATTTAAGGGTAAACTACTGTTAATTTTACGAATTTGAACTATTTTTTTAAGATTCATTGTCAGTGCGTCCCTTAAATTTTGTTACACAGGTTATGTTCCCTATGTACCTAACTACCGAAAACTCACAATGTCTGCCACACCCAAGATGGGCAATAGCTAAAGGCGTGAAAGATAGGTATGTACAAATTTTTAATATTTAAATTTCTCCTGCTGTGCATTTTCATTTCCTATAAATTCCTATACTCGCTCGGGAAAAAAATTGGGTTGCCCACTCTAAAATTCGTTTGCCCACTCAACATGATAAATATTATGTGAAATTCGTTCTTCATCATAATAAAATAACATTAATTCTGTAGTTTAGGTAATTTGCTATGCTAAAATTAAAACTTAACGAAAAATAAAATCCTAGTGACTTTTTGGATTATGTAATGCTGGGTCCACACTTGAACATTTTAGTCCGAACGAACAGAACGAACTGAACGCGCAGAGCAGAATAGTCTGAACAAAAGCTCGTTGCGTTCGGCACATTCGCCGAATTATTGGTTTTCCAACATGCTTGAAGCATTCGCAGTGAATGTCAATAATGGATTTCAATTTGACGGTAGCATTTGGTGTTTTTTACCTTCCGCTTACCTGTAAAGGAAGGTATTGGAATCATGTAAAAAATCGGGTAGTGAGTTTTTAGTGGATGAGCACGAATTAGGTACCTTACAACTCATTTTTGATAGTTTCCCGATGATGTCTGTATGTATGTGTGTGTGTGTGTGTGTGTGTGTGTGTGTGTGCGTGTGTGTGCGTGTGTGTGTATGTGTGTGGTCCGGGCCGATGCCGGATGTTGCATAACTCAAATACGAATTATCCAAAAATTTTGATATTTGGTATTTTACAATTGTATACGAATAGGAAGAGCTCATTAGATTTTGGTACAAATATCTTCACCGGAAGTGATATTTTTTGAAGATTGAAAAGGTTAATTGTAAAAATTGTATATAAATTTGGAAAAATATAGTATTTATTTGTAATAAGAATAAGAGGAAAAGTTATTTGCAACTTACGTTATAAAAAAATTGTCTTTATCTGGTAGCATTAAAGAACTGCAGTAAAATTTAAAAAATAAATTTATCAAATAAAACGTTGATATCTTGTAATCCATGACCGGTTGATTTTTGTTTCTCGTAAAAAATATTGACAGGTGAGACGGGTGACAAGTTGGCATACTAGCGCTATATAAGTCCTAAGTAAGATATTAAATGTAGTAATTGAACGGAGGATGGCTTCAACACAGCAGAGTTTTCCTGTGAATGAATCTTTTTATTCAGGTGATGCAAATTTCTGTGTTTGAATATTTTATATTTTTATTTGTATATTTTAAATGGGCACCGGATTGTACGTATACATTTCTGTTTAAAGTCTAGATATGGCGGAAAGTTGTGTGATGGCCACGTCAGATTTTTTAATTATTTGTAAGCTAGAAAAAAAATAAGAAAAGGCGAAGAAATATGGGGTAAGAATAAAATGCACACCATTGCTGACCTTGTGTATTCTTAGTTAAATTTGTGGCTTCTGGCGTAAATATAAGGTGTTTTAAATATGTATGCCAGGTAATTCAATTTTGCTGACTGCTAAAAACTTTAAATCACATGCTGACCATTGCAGAACATGTTTATTTTCAATCAATATTCTGATATTTGGCATAATTATAAAAATTTAAAGTGTTTTATATATAAACCAAGTAATTCAATTTAGCTGACCGCTAAAAATTTAAGCTGACCTACACTGACCACAAATTTAACTAAGAATACACAAGTTCAGCATTTTTTTGGATCAGCATTTTATTTATATATCCAGAAACGGGTAATAGGACACTTTATTATTTCACCTATTCTCATCCAAGCGTCATGTTTTAATAAAACCCATGCTTAGGGTTCCATAAGACATGGTGTTGCTCATAAATGTCTATTAATTACACTTTTCCCTGTCCCATTCCATTTTCAACACACAATAATTTATAATAACCTTCAAATACACACAATATAGCTGTCTATGTTTATACAACGAATGCTGCGATCAAGGCGATCAGCACGAACGGTGCGAATTCCCGTCAACTGAATGATTCGGCGAACAATTGTTTTCTTTGAGCAAGTCCGATTTACCGACAAGCAACGGAAAACATTTGGCTCGTTCGGTTCGGCTCGGAGAGACGTCCACACTTGGCGAATTCGGCTTGCGCGTACTATGCTTGTTCGGTTCGTTCGGACTAAAATGTTCAAGTGTGGACTCAGCATAAGAGTTTAAATCTGACATCTCCTGCTCTCCTCCTATGCAAATGAATTAGATTCTAGAGCGACAAAAGATCTTGTCAAGCGGTTTCAAAATTTTTAAAAAAATATGAAAGATTTAAAGCAGTAAAACAATATCGAAAATATTCTCCATTTTTTGCAACCTCAACCTAGCGGGAGAGAGGCCCCTATTATAATTTTTTATACAGGGCCCACCAAGTACTAGCTACGCCACTGATCCTTTATCTTGTTTCTTATCTGTAATTGCTTCAAATCCAGCAATTACTTCCAGCAAAAGCTGTCTATATTTAGGCATTCTCTCATTTTATTTCAATGACGAAATTGGCTAAAATATTGGGCGCAGCATTCTCTAAATATACACATTGTCATCCATTATTCCATTATATAAATTGTATATCATTTAAATATTATAAAATGACCGAAACAAAAACAAAAATGACTGTAATATTAAACCATAAACATAATATTTGCATACATATTTCATTTGATTCAGTAATGATACGCTAATGTAGCTGATTGCTCGAGGTAGCAATATATTTATGACATGAGTAATAATAAAATCTGATGTTGCAGCTTATAACCTCCCTGAAACAGAAGTAATTGTATTACAATAAAAATTAATCTGCGGTTTACAATGCTTGCAGTTGCGGATCGTATTCTAATAGGCGCATTAATGAGATAGTATTTTGAAGAAAAATTGAGAAAATTGCTACAAATCTATTCAATTTCAAAACCTTCAAATCTTTAACCAATCGTATAGTCAAGCTGTAAAAAGTTATTTTTCTGGATTAATATTTATTTGTCTCGAAAAATAACTACGTGTTTGGTTAAAAATTTTATCTACGACCAGGGTCGCACTGGCCAGGTCGGCAAATCGGAAATTTCCAACGGGGCCAAAGACCATTTGGGGGCCAAATTTGAAACTGAAAATGTTTTTGCTGTTTTTATCAAATTAGTTAGAAATTAGGCACGCACACAATGGGATTTATAGAAAGTTACTTTTAATTATAAGATATTTGACCTTGAATGAGAAATAAAAATTCGCCCGCGGCGCATTTTCATACACTTTTATTCAACCTTCACAATAAGACACATTACCTCTACCATAATTTCAAGCTATATAATAAGTGACTGTTTTAAGATGAGTCTATGATTGACTTGGGTGTGGCAGCCTCACATACTTTAATGTGTAAACAGTCTTCAATATAGATATACAGGGTATTTCTAAATCTGTTTAACAAAATATTTAAGGGTATCTAGTGTTACTACGTATTTCATAATAAAGTATTGGACACACTTTTGTTATTAAAAATAATAAAATTACCAGTAAGTACTTTGCAAAACAATAAAACTTTTGATGAATCACATTCTGATACAAAGTTCATAAACGTAATTATTAACACCCTACATATTTTATAGAGTGTGCGGATACCAGCAATCAACTCCTTAAGGAGGTTGGGAACACCTGCAGTGGCGTAGGTACCCAGATATTAGCCTCAGAGGGAGGATATGGAAATACAAATATTTTTGATAATGTAAAACAAAATTCGCTCAACGCCTCAACGCACGTTGGCTAATGTCATTGCAATTTATTCAGTTGCTGTGATATTTATTTTTACAATAATTACTAATTCCCTAATCAAAAATGCTTGACATGCTTACATTTTTTTTAAATATCTTGCAAATGGTTTAGAAAAAGTACACAAAATCTTCAAGAACTTATTTTTAAAGGTTTACAGGAAATATTAATACAAGTTCTATGAATTTTTCATCATTTTATCATATAGTTTAAACAAAAATTTAGTGAATTGCCATAAAGCCTCATTTCCACCGACTGTTTTAGTGCTTAATGCATAATGATTAGTGCGTAAGGCGTAATGCATAGTGATTATTTATTAGATGGCCATTTCCACCTATTTTGTTTAAGGACAAATTCGACAGAGATGACATTTGTTGTCGAATATTTGTAATTTAATCATTATCAGCATTTTGGAGATATTAAGGAATGGAAGAACTGTTAATTTCGTAAGTAAATTATTTCTTTCCAAATTTAGAAATATACAGAAACTGACAACTCGAAATAAATAATAAATATGACACATGTCAATCATTATGCTTGTGCATTACGCCTTATGTTTGGAGTTTGCAAAGTTTTGTTCTTATGCGTTGCTCTTAGTACTTAAGCATTAAACATAGTTCTTAAGCATTAAAACAGTCGGTGGAAATGAGGCCTAACAGTTCATGTAAAACGAGCATAATTTCAACATTTAATTATCTACTCAAAAACCGGCTAGACGAAATTTTTTTTTAGAATCTCAATAGTAAAATGAAGGCACTGTATAAATTTCAGCCTCTCATCATCATTTTAATATACGGTCACCAAACTCCTTAACTCACGAGTATAGTTGATAGTGGAATAGTGGAAAGTAAACCACAAGGTAGATTTTTAAATTTTGTGCAATTTGAATCTGAGTTATCAGAACCACTCACAGTTGATCACAATACACCCAGCTATTCATAAATTGCATATTAGTCAGTGTCAGTAGTACTACGTCGAACATGGTATAAGAAAATTATATAATAATTATTGCAATATTTCATTAAAAAACAATAAGAAACCGCCAGTAGTTACAATTAATATCCCTCCCATAATATTGTCTTCATATACCATCTGCCGCTACCGCTGCCCGTTCCATTCCAATGTTTCGACCCATGTGGTCAGTGGTCAGTAACATCGGACATTCGAGATAGCGCCGTGTGTAAGCGCCTATCACTGCCGTGCAAATGAACATTCTCCAGTCTCCATGCAGTTAGCACTGTTAGCAGCAAATACACGTCTTGTAATCAGCCCATGGCTGTCAATTTGTAGCAGAAATAGATGGACGGAATGCAAACTGCAGCGACTTAAACGGGTAAATGAAATCATTAGCTGCGGGACTTTGATTTCCAAGGAAGATACATTTCTAAATAGGAATATTAATCCGTTCCATGCGCGAAGGAGTATAAAAATAAGGATGATCCACATTTTTGTAAATTGCGGTGGTTGGAAGATTGTGCTATAAAACTGATAAACTGAAATGCGTTCCAACCCGCGTTAGATTACATCACAGAATGATATTGCAAACTTTCGTAACGGTATTTTGAATCGAAAAGCCATTAATATTCAATCTATTTTCACTTATGGAAATTAATTATTTACATTTTACTTTCGTATTGATTATGTTTACGTAACAAATTTTTATACAGAATCGCTTGTGAGGTGTTTCGCAAAGATCTATTAAGTTACTCTGGTTCTAACAAACCTAGGTTCGAATCCAGTATGGTACAACTTTACTTTTATGATATGTGTACGTATGTTTCTTATGATTAATTTACTTTATAGTCAAGTAACGACTTAATTAAGTGAGTAAAAATATAGGGTCTGAGGGATTTCAATGAAAGAAATTTGAAATTAAGAGTTTTCTCGACAAATATGTTACCAAATTTCTTATGAAAAATGATTTTTTAATTTTTTTTATTGATTTAAAGTGCAATTATTGGAATGCTTATGAAATGAATTATGATAATGTGTCGAAAATAAAAACCATTTTAAACCTACATTGCTGTTTTAGTAGGTATTTTGTTGGATGAGTTTATGTATGAATGTTGTAACTAGAAAGAGAGAACAAATACGAATTCAATATGGCGGAATATGGATCACTGATAATTTTACGATGCACGTCTATCATAATATTTTCTCGTATAGAATTTGTAGAAATGACGACTGCAAATTTAGTTACAAAATAAAAGGCCTAGGGCTTGAAATGGAAATTTTTTATAACGGAACTCTTGGTTTCTTGAAAATGTCAGTTTAAAAAAAATATTTTTATTTTAATTATGAATAAATAGTCTTCCTTATTCAATAGTTAAAACTATACAGCGCATTTCTGTACCTTTATAACGACGTTCGTCCGGTCCGGTCCATTTCGAACCTTGAGTATAACACATCAACATTCGGAAAATTAAAAATATATATTATTAATACGAACACGGGAACACGAATACCTAAACACTTTTAATTATTCCACACGTAATTGTCAATCATATCATAACATAACAATGATGCTTATTTTTCCGTAACCAACTTTACGCATGCTATTTAAAATATAGATATATGACATTATTTAGATGTTCTTCAATAACTTGCTATGATTATTAATAAAGCAAAACTATACTTCGTATACACCTAAATAATTAAGAGTAACTTATACCAACCTTCTTGTTTCCATCGATAAAACCATATCTCAAGCCCTTCCAAGCTAAAAATTAAAATTTAAAGACCAAACTTCACAATCGGTTCCTCTTCCTCCATCTTACATTAGGCCCATTGTTCCACTCCCCTTCTTCAAAGGCTTTTATCCTCGGTGTGTTCGATGTGGGGTGCCGTGGCAAAGTGCATGGTGTATTCGCATTCCTCGGTGTTTTCTAGGTCTCGGTACTCGGTAATGCGTGCCCCTGGCTATGACATCACCTTGAGGTCATTGTACCAGCAGGTTGCGCGCTGGTTAGTGTTTGTGTTTGTGCTATTGTAGCGGAACACTTCGCGGACAAGGTCTCCACCGAGAGGGTATACACAAGGGGATTTGATACGTGCTGGAACGTCCGGAGGAAAGAGTGGAAGGGTTTCGTTCCAAAATAACAAAATAAAAGTTTCAATTTCAATTTTTTATTGAAGCAACTGACAGTACAAACTGTATAGCTTAAGTCGAATACAAACTACAGGAAAGTGAACAGTAAAATTATGGTATTACAAATAGTATCACATTAATTTAAAATACAAATAAGTAGATTATTAATATATCTCGTATTATATACATAACTAGAAGATAGATTATTATTTGTTACATTCATAGAAGGCGAAGGTCAACGGTGTAAAAACACCACTCCAGTAAGATTTTTTAAAGGCTAATTTTAAACTTGTTGAGCTTTTTTACAGCTTTTAAGTCATTTGGCAAACAGTTGTAGATTCTTAAACCAATATTGTTTATTGAGGATTATTGAGGGAGTCGTAATATTTATTTATTTATTTATTTTGAATACACCATCCAACAGGAAAACTCCCAATAAGAGGATGGGAAGAAACACAGAAAGACAAAAAAGTAAAAAAAGATGTACAGAGGTATAACATAAGTGACTTAAATTTTAGCAATAATAGCATAGAACATCTTTGGTTTAAATTGAAAAACATCAACAGTTGAATAACGTAAGTTATAAGTATAGCACATTCTATATATTGGTGAGACGAAAAGAATATTTGAGCGAGATGTGGGAAGATAGAAGGTATATTACTGGAACGAGTACATACAGTAGGAGCGTGGAAATTTATTACACTGAGACAAAAGGGATCATCAATATCACCACATAACATATTATATTATTTTTTATAGTCATTTAAAGGTCGTACCTACAAGTAAGAGAAGTTAGAATCTATCTATGAATCTCTCTAATTAATAATACTAACCCACTTGACATGAATCATCCGCGGGATGTTTTAAAACATCTTATTCTTGTACTTTAGGGTTAGGGGATATTACCAAAGTCTATACTAGCCACATCCTGAATACGATCAAAAATTACACACTCAATACAAACATCTAAATTACTAGCATTGGCATGTTACATAGATAATGTTACTAAGGGCGGGCATTAGCAATCGCTAGGATAGAATGTTAATATGATAGGCAAATATAGCAAGTAACAAGCGTGTGCGTGATATTTACATTCTTGAAATGTTCTGAGAATTTTATTTTGTCAAGTGGGAATATATTCCTTGTGCTCGGTATTGATTTTAGTGAGTAACGTTATTGTTCACTTGTGGATTTAAAAAAAATATTCATCTGGCATTTTGAACAGCATTTTTTCTCCTTGCATGCTATATAATTTAGTAATCTCTAATCAGTATTTTAAGATTTTCATTTCGATACGAATTTTCACTTCGATACAAATTTTCATTTCGATGTAGATTTTCATTGATACAGATAAGTTATTCTCATGCAAATAATTTTTTTAAAATTATACCATGGTAATAGAAAAAATAGTATACGCAACTTGTGTATAATGTCTATATAACTCGTATGAATTACGAAACTTACCATGGTTAGTATTGTAAATTTCATACACGCGTATTAATATAAACTATTTTGCAGGAGAAGTTGAACAGGATGTAGCAGAAAAATAAAATGAAGACCGCTAACGTTTCGTTTAACATATAAACTTTATCAGAGCTAAAGCATAAGCTTGACAGCTTGACTTCAGTCACACGCAACTCACCGAACTGTCAACATCTTTCTACATTGTAATCAGACTTACTTGTTATTGTAAAATAATTTTTGACAACATTATGTATAATCTAATTCAACTTTAACACTCTATTAAGGAGACCAAAAAGGTATATTATAATGCTCATATAATTTATTAGGTATTGTAGTTTTGATATTGTGTAATTGAAATATTGTGTAACTTTTTAGCTCTGATAAAGTTTATATATTAAACGAAACGTTAGTGGTCATTTGATTTTTCTGCTACATCCTGTCCAACTTTTCCGACTATCTCCTGCAAACATTTAAGTTCTGGACACTACTTTCAATTAATATTAATATAAACTATCACGGTGATAGTAATAATAATAATAATAATAATTCTTTATTGTCTGTAGACTATTGTTACAATAGGAGACAGTGTCACCTATCATTATAAAATATAAACTCGTTGCATAATATATTATTTTATATTGTGGTTTTTGGTCAATAGAACTTTACTTCAGTACATCTAAACAACTAACTAGATAATGTGACAATAAATTTAAAAAAATTATAGCAGTTATTCGAAATGTGTAGCTTAAAAAATGAAAAACTATTTTAATAATTTGCCATTGCAATCAATAACTCAAATAAAAAATTATGTGGTAAGCTAAAAAATCATTACTTTCACCTGAATATAAACAAAATCATCAATGAAATCGGTAACCGGTAATATTCCAGCCCAATGATTCTCTTGATTATTTAAAAACAACTCGATAGAACCATGGAACTGATCTGAATGTTTAATAAAATTATTTAACTTTATTATACATATTTTTACCTTCCGCTTACCTGTAAAGGAAGGTATTGGAATCATGCAAAAAATCGGGTGGTGAAATTTTAGTGGATGAGCACGAATTAGGGTCCTTACAACTCATTTTTGATAGTTTCACGATGATGTCTGTGTGTATGTGTGTGTGTATGTGTGTGTGTGTGTGTGTGTGTGTGTGTGTGTGTGTGTGTGGTCAAGGGTTGTTAGTCGCATAACTCAAATACGAATTACCCGAAAATTTTGATATTTGGTATTTAACATTTGTATATAAATTGGAAGAGCTCCCTAGATTTTGGTACAAATATCTTCATCGGAAGTGATATTTTTTGAAGATTGAAAAGGTTAATTGTCAAAATTGTATATAAATTTGGAAAAATATAGTATTTATTTGTAATGAGAATAAGAGGAAAAGTTATTTGCAACTTACGTTATAAAAAAAATTGTCTTTATCTGGTAGCATTAAAGAACTGCAGTAAAATTTAAAAAATAAATTTATCAAATAAAACGTTGATATCTTGTAATCCATGATCGGTTGATTTTTGTTTCTGCGTAAAAAATATTGACAGGTGAGACGGGTGACAAGTTGGCATACTACCGCTATATAAGTCCTAAGTAAGATATTAAATGTAGTAATTGAACGGAGAATGGCTTCAACACAGCAGAGTTTTCCTGTGAATGAATCTTTTTATTCAGGTGATGCAAATTTCTGTGTTTGAATATTTGAGATTTTTATTTGTATATTTTAAATGGGCACCGGATTGCACGCATACATTTCTGTTTAAAGTCTAGATATGGCGGAAGGTTGTGTGATGGCCACGTCAGATTTTTATTTTTATAGTCCCAAGCCAGCTATACTCGGTAATAAAAGCGAGAAGTTTTGAAATCAGCCACGGGTGCTTTTTATTATTATTTAGTTTAAATGTTTAAATTATGAACCATTTTTAAATAAGTCCTATCCAAAAAATCTAAACATCTAAACAATTTGGGTTACGATTGAGATCCTGATCTGACCTCATAAAATTTACTGATCCGTGTCAAATAAATTTGATTAATCGTTCCGAAAGATTACATCTGTGAGATTATAGTGGCTTATACTTCTTCAACTCAACGTATTTGTACTTTATTATTATTCAAATTTATACAAATGTAACTTCATGAGCAACAGTTTTGTCAGAGTTAAACTGACGTCTCCTAAATGTCAGGTGAAGAAACGCAGCCCGTTAGTGCTACGTGTACTGTAGTCACAAATGTTTACTTAACTAAATGAGTGTACTCGTGTGAAGACATTTGACAAATGTTTGCGTCTTTACCGCGCTGGTTAAACAACGATTTTTTGTGTACTTGGAGCTTTTTAACAGAAAAAGCATTTTACTAGACAATGCTTTCAGCGAATTTTAAGGAAAGTGAATTAAGAAAACATAAAATACGTTTTTATTTTCGAGGCGTATAACTGGATTCCTTGTAATTTTTAGCCAGAAATGCATAGAGGGAGGGCCTGAGTGGATCTGGGCCCACCCAATAAGATCTGGCTCACCCGCTCAATTCGAAATAATAAAATAGTTTTTATTGTTAAGCCATTCGAGAAAATCAAATGTAATTTTTTAAATTATTAATGCTCTGCGAGTAAGTGCATTGTAATTTGTAATACATAATTCATTAATTTATTAAATTATTAAATCTGGGCCTGGCAGCTACCCGGCAACCATGCCCTTCATAATTCTGTATTTACGACCTCAAAAATAAATAGCAATAGAAAATTATTTAGCAAAAAATTTAGATTTAGACATTATTTTCAATAAATTCGCTGAAGTCCATGAAAATCGAAAATAAATTTTAAAATTCAATTTTTTTCTAAGGAGGGTGAAATGAACTTCGCATCAGAGTAACATGCATGACCTTAAAGAGGAAACTTCAATTTTGTCAGAACTCGAAGATTCATCCATTCAACCGAGTTATAGCGGTCTAAAAATTCGGAATTTTTGGTGCATTTTCAAGTGGTGCGTTTTTTTGCCAAGTGTATATTAACATAATTTACCGAATTACAGAAATAACAAATCGGCAAACTTGAAATTGAATTGTGAAAAAGTATCAAAATAGTATACGGCTAAGTATTATTATTATTTTGTTCATATTTTTATTTTTTGTTTTATTATTATTATTTTGTTTATATCACACATTTCTTTTGTAACTTATCAAGATGTTCAGGATCGGTGCCGTCAAGGTCCGGGCTGAAGTTATTATTATTATGATTTTGTTTATATTACACATTATTATTATTGTCCATTTTTATTTCACTGTAAATATAAAAAATCACAGGTATTAGTATTTATTTTTTTCTCTTTTTATTATTATTATTATTATTATTATTATTATTTTGTGACTGGATGCGAACCTGAATTGTCAGAACAACAGCCAGGTACGTCGACTTACGTTACCCACTCAGCTATTCCTATATATATTCAGATCTCCGTAACAATCTTCTCAGAAGCTGCAAATATTTTATTTAATTCTGCAAAGAAACGATTTTTCAAACGATTTGTTCAGAGATTCATTACATAGCAGCGAATATGTGCAGATGTTTTAAATTCCATCTTCTGGTATTTCAAAGAGAAACATTTTTATTTACATATTAAAATGAACACATAAAATTAAAATTATAAAAGGAATTTTAAAAATCTGTATACATACCTTAATAGGACCTGTTTAATGACGAAATATTAACCTACAAACTCAATACGAAGTTAAGTAAAGGTCTTTATCACACCGCTCTGTGGTTAAGAACAGCTTACAGCTAAACAGTTTTTCTTCATTACCTTTATTGAAAAGGCCGGCGTAAACACTTAACAAATCAAGTAATCAATGTTGCTTAAGTAGTAAAAATACATAATTAGCAGTTATGAATCCCCACGGACAATCACGGAAACCTTACTATCAAATCATTCCCTGTTCAATGACCATTAGGTAATGAGCAACAATTTCTCAATGCTGCTAGTTACCACGACTGCAACAACCAGAAAATGGCGGCTCTGTGTTTTAAATTAATATTATACGTCCAATTTGACATGCAAGATTATTTTTACGTCTTAATATGTAATTTTGAATCGTTTACGCGTTGTAATTATTGTACTCTACGTTATTAGGAATTCGCGCATAATATTGTGTTCTTCATTAATTTGAAACTCGAGAGGCGTGCAAACTAATAAAGTCTATTCAGTTTTGCAAAACACATTTCTTGGAAACAATTTTTTAACATTTTTGTGTTTTTGATTTGGATTGATTTTGGTACAAATAACTTTACCGAAAGTGGTAATTTTTGATGAGTGAAAAGATTAATTGCCAAGAATATCAATTAATTTAAATAAACATAGTATTTATTTAAAAAGATTTTTGCAAAAAAATTGTCTTTATCTAGTTATCTAGAAGCTTGAAAGAACTGAAGTAAAATTTTAAAATAAAAATTATTATATAAAACGCAGAATCTTGTAATCCATGATCGGTTGGTTTTTGTTTCTGCGTATAATACGCGTGAGACTAAACTAAAAGAAACTGATGAATGAGTAAGATATTAAATGTTGCAGTGATTGAACGGAGGATAGCTTCAACACAGGACAGTAAAAATCTAGATTATTCAAACACAGGAAAATGAAACACCAGAAAATGGATATCTATAAAATTAATAAGTAGTAGTAAAAAACCTGCATCAGAAGATTCATTCACAGAAAAAATTCAAATCTAGAATAATTTTAGATTCAGCATAAATGCAAACACAGGGAGATGCATATCTAGAAAATTTATTGTCAAAGCCGAGTTATGTAAGGTTCAAGAAAGGTTCTGGGTTTTCATTTAGTTCCTAAATTGCCACCTTCCTTAATATGTTTAATTCGTGTTTACATCTTGCAATTATTTATGCCGAATCTAATATTCTTTACTTGAATTTTCCTGTAAATATTCCACATTTTTATTTTCATGTCTTAAATGGGCACCGGATTGTACGTAAACATTTATGTTTATATGTCAGTTTTCTACAAACGGCGGAAGGTTGTCTGCTTGCCACATCAGATTTTTATTTTTTAATAAATAATAGGATAGAAATATTTTTTAAATTTATTTATTTTTTCTGTAATTGTCATGGTCGCCATTTTGTTTTTAGATAGTGGTCTTTACAACCTATATAGATAAACTGGAAGATAAAATGTAAGTTTCTCCGTTATTGTTCAATTTCAAAATTATTAAAAATTTTAAATAAATTATAATCTATAACTCAAATTTCATAGGCATTACTTACTTTATTCTAATTTCATTTTTAATTTTTTATATTTTCTGAGAAATCCGGATTTAAACAATAAGTAATTTTTTTAAATTGAACTACATATTTTGTGACAAGACTGAAACACATTCATACATAACTTCGATTAGATTTTTTAGACTCAGTTAAAATATCTGTTTAATTTACTAGATCAAAACACGGACAGTGTTCCTTTTAAATATTTATTGAACAACAAATAACGGACAGTTTAAAGACAAAGATTTGCTTTTGGAACGTTAAAGAAAATCAACAGAACCACTAACAACACAAATAGAATTTTTGAACAGACTATATTACTCTTAGCCGACCAACATCATCTTGATGTATGTAGACGCGAACAAAGTTCTAAAGTTCGTTGCTAGTATTTGTGTTATTATCCCAGCATTCATTTCATAAGAATTTCTTATTAAAACATGAAAAATCCAATTGTGCGTCGACGGAAAGGTAGAGCTCCGCAATTCCAAATATGATATATCTACAGGTGTCAGCTATGTAAAATGTTATGATGAATTATTTTTTTTGTAGCTTCTTTTCTAAATTTATTTTATCTACTATTCCTTGACGCCTGATTTCAGCCTGCATCATCATTTCGTTGGAAGATGCACGAATATCTTTAAAAAAATAACAAAAACTGTATCAAACTTCAAGAATCCAATTTTTCTCGTTTATTGTAATTGACAATTTAGTGGACAAATTCTTGGCCTTCTCTTGCTATTTGATTAAAAATTGATAATTAGGCCCAAAAATAAATAATTAAAAATTTGGTAAAATGGACAGAAAATAATTCAAAATGTGCTTAAAAAATTATAATCAGGACATTAGATTCTTGAAGCCAAAATTATATAATTACAGAGTGATTATATGATTGGCCGTCCGTCACGCCTTAAAAAAGTCCGTTTTTAATAAAAACTATCTTCCGCGGAATAAAATTAGTAGGTATTCATTTTCTGTCAATAGTGCCATTACTACAAATTTGAAGTTTATCTTATTATTTAAAAACTTGTAGTAAAGCATAAAGTAAATGACGAGTACTATTATAGCTATTTATGTAACAAGTATATAATATAGGGTTTTATTGGCGAGACAGTTTAGGGGACGAGCGAGCGCAGCGAAGCGAGGCACATAAATGGGCGAGTCAATAAAACCCTATTATATACGTGTTGCATACAAGATTTTATGTTTGACTGCCCTATACGCAAGATTTTCTATTATCTATAATGACATTTACAAAATGACACATTTGACAAATGACAAATTAAAATTTAATCTCTACCGAAGTGTGCGTTTTCTATTATTATTTTATTATTTCTATTATTTTATTTTACTAGTAAAATAAAGAAACTTTATTTTACTAGTATTATAAAGAGCTGCTTTATTGCTGCAAAATTATGTTATAAACAGTACTTTATAATGCAGTCGTACATAAAATAATTTTTAAATTAAACTGTAATTTTTTACCGTTTTAACCCTTATGTTACCAAGTACTGGTACCTTTTTTGACTTACTAACATAGTCCAGGCAACGAAGGAAAAATAGCGGAAATAATTCATGTGGAAGCCAATTTTGGCACAGTTGTAGGGAAAGGTGTCCTTAAGACTGCGTTTAAAGCCCTCTATGAAAAAACGTGGCCAATTTTTGAACAAACCAGAGTTTCAAACCATCTATGAAAACACATCGCCACCATTCCCTAATGGGGTAGAGCTATTTACCTAAAGATGTCACCGTAGTAAGACAGCACATCAGACAGGTAGTACGACCCGCGTAGGGTTGGTAAGGGGAATGGGGAATGGGCAAGGGATGTACGCCAGATGGGAAAGAACCGAAAGAACGCATTGCACCATGCACACAACACAATTCTATTCGGCTTCACAAATTCACGAACGGTGATTCCATGACTGTTTCCATACTTATCCAAATAGTCTGAATAATATTTTTTGAATGATGTAAACTGTACTGTACATACGAGTAAAGAAAATAATTTCATATTTATTAATAAAGCAAAATATTTTAATTTCAATTAAAGTCTACAAAACAATAATAATAAATTATCAGTAAATTTTTCTACAAATATATATTTTTTCCAGTTCTATAATAATATATAATACAATTTACATAAAAATATCTACGTACCTACGTAAACAATAATTTTTTTATTGTTTATATTTAGTTGACCATGGGTTTGATAAAATAATTATGATTTTTTTGTAACATGTGCACGCAAAATGAGCTTATTTAGAGGGAGCAAAACGCATTTTTGTTCCCTTGAGATATTTTGCTCCCTTTCTATTATTTTCGAGAAGCGGAGTAGCGACCGTTACACTGAGGGAGCAAAATATCTCAAGGGAGCAAAAACGCGTTTTGCTCCCTTTAAAGAAGCACGTTTCCGCTCATTTTTCTGTGCACTCGTTACAAAAATTATCGTATGCACTTCGGGAGGAACGCTTTTGCTCTCTCGGGTGAATTGACAGCACAAGACTGATTCAGTCCTGTGTTGTCAATTCACCCGCGGGAGCAAAATCGAGTTTTCCTCCCTTGGTGCATAATGTACTATTTTCCGTTGATATCTGTAATCGTTGAATAGTGTACGAGTATGTTTGGAAGTGTGTATAAATTATATCAACAGAAAATATTAAGTTTTTTTTATTAAAAAAAGTCAGACATAAAATCCAAAATTGGAGTTCTATCAGCTATTTCAGGAAGAACATAATTTAAATAAAAATATTTTAGTTTTGGTAACATTACTTGCTGCCATAAAACTTCATCTTTTTCAACTTTTTCTATGTACAGGTCGACATTAATGAAATAACAATATTCTTTATTATTTATTTGATAAAAGTAACATTTTTTTTGCTTCAGTATTCAAAGTTTCACTGGTATTACTAAAAAAGAAATGAAAGTTATACCTACAGTTTGTTTATTTAAAGTAGACTCGATTTACACATATACAGAAAACGATACAAAAGTATTGATTTAAACAATTTCATTATTCAAGATTTGTACTGATAAAATCAATTTGCTGTACTTGTTATTTATTTCATGTAAAACTTGAAATTTTTACATAATATTGTATTTGTATTAACATACTATCATATTTTGTTGCTACATTAATACCGATTCAAAGTCAAATATTTTAAAAAGAATTTTCAACACCTTTATGTGTAAAATAAAAATATTACTTTTAATTCTGCGTCAGTAAGAAATAGTATAATAATGATTGTAATATTAGTCTATTTTTAGAAACAAATAATAATCTTAGGGAGGGGGTAATTTTTGCCGCTCCCCCTCATTTCAGTAAATTAAATTAATGTTTTTTCGACTGTTTTTTATTTTAATGTGTAAAAAATACTCGAAATCTCAGTTATACAGCATCTATTTTTCTTACATACCTAACCGACGTTTCAGTTAGCACTGGAACTTTCTTTAGGGTCTAAAATTTACAACAATAATTACAACAATGTATATAAAACAATTACCTAAGAGATTAGGTATATACATTGTTGTAATGATTGTTGTAAATTTTAGACCTTGAACTGTAAACCGAAACGTCGGTTATGCAAGAAGAATAAATGCTGTATTACTGAGATTTCGAGTATTTTTACACTTTACACTTTTCAGTAAATTTTATATAGTTGTAGTAGCACAATGCATCTTCAAATATCTATACATAAATTACAAATCTTATAAACACTTGAAGCTTGTAGCAATATAAAAAGAAAAAAGTGATATTATGTTGGTACACATACTATTTGAAGAAAGAATTTGATTTCTTGAGTTGTAATAAAAAATAAGTAATTTAGAACTTTTAAACTTTTTTAAGCTTCCACTTAGATTTTGCAACTCTCGACTTTTTAATTTTCTTATTAATTTTGCTTGGAGCAATTAAAGATTTGCGGCCCATATTTAACAATAATAAGCGAAACTTAGCTCTTTAACAATGTACAAAACGATATTGTCAAATCAAGATCACAAGTGAAAGTGAAGGTTTTACCCTTAGCAAGCAGCACAATTTATATACCTGTACAACTGTTATTTAACCGTTAATCCATGGAAAGCACCTTATTCCAGGTATTGAACAGTAGATTGTTTTTCGATAGCAACACTAACAGTTATTTCAATCCTATAAATCAAACTTTAAATCTTGGAAAAACTTCTGTATTTGAATTAGCAGAGTTTTCCCTCAGCAGCACAAACTATAATAATCTTAACATAACTGTTATTAACCCCGTTAATTTCAAAATAAACTTTTAATCCTTTAAATCAAAGTAAATCTTTTACTATTTTATCTTAACATAACTTATTAAGCCCGTTAATTCAAAGAAAAAAATGTCAACTGTCAATCTGTTTGTTTTCCTCTACAGTTAGATTTTTCGCCTATAAAACGCTTATAAATATCTCAGTACAAATTGCAGTAAATGAAAATGTTCTCGCTTCAACTAGCTGGAACAAATTTGAACAGCCGGGTCCACTACCGTCTACCGGTCTCTTCTCAACCGACCGATATCCTAGTGACAAGAAGCTGAACTATTTACTCGCTAAAATGCATTATGGCGGGCGCTCAGCCCTACATTTTTTTATTCGTACAAATTTCAAAAACTGTTGAATATATACGATTTTTGAAATTATATTTATAAACAATATCATATATTCTTTGTTAGGAGACTAATTTCAATACATTTATTTTTCTAGTACTGGAGAATTTAATTATTGTATTAAAAATTTAAACAATAAACAAAAATGTTATATATGGTGACATAGATATTTAAATACTAAATACAAATTTGAAAACCGGATCCCTTTAAGTGCAATAGTTCTTGAGATTTGTATGCTTGAAATTTTAATGCACTTCGAACGCAGTCTTAACAACATACTAAAAGTACTGAGGGGTGGGGGTGGAGCTAAGGGCGGAGGAGGTCTTTAAAGGTCTCTTTTTTCAGTTTTTCGTTAATAACATGAAAACTACTGCCTGCAGCGAAACAATTTTCATATATTAAATTAATTTTCATAAAATTCTCTACAAAATGGTTCTATACACTTAAGGAGATATGGCGGGAAGAAAATGGAAAATTAAAAAGAAACAGTTGTTATTGTTAAAAATGAAAAAATAAAAATTTTAATATTTGGTATTTTGCATTATTTGTATACTAATTGGAAAAGATGCTACGATTTTGGTACAGATACCTTGACCGGAAGTGGTATTTTCTTGAAGCATTCTCATATTTTTTGCAAAAAATAAGGGAAATTCTGCGATAGTTACAATTTGCCATACGACATTTGAAAGAACAAATTATATCTAACAATATTTATTTAACATCTTTTCCGAGATCTTTTCTATATCTCTAATAAAGAGAAACCATTTTTCAAAAATTTATAATTTTGCCTACCACGATTTGTAAATCACAATATAGGAAAAAATTAAAAACAAAAATGAAAATGTTAATGAGACAGATGAATAGACGTATACACAATTTCAGAAATGTACCTATAATAGATATTTATACACCAAGTGAGATACATGAATGTTTATTCAAGAGAAGAAAGTTTAGCCCCCGAGCCCGAAGGGCGAGTGGGATAATTTCTTCGAGTGAATAAACATTCGTATCTCACGTGGTTTATACAATATTTTATTCAATTTTCACGAAATTATTTCAAATATATGAATTATAAATTTATTTTGACATAACAAAAAAAACTAATCAAAGTAGTCGTTAGTGGCTAGTTGTCATTGTTTTTATGCATTTTTGACGTAATATTAACAGTTTAAAACGTCAGAGTGATTTAAAAATGTTTTGAGTGATTTAAAAAAAATTTAATTCACTTGTAAATAAACATTTATTTAAAGTTGTTGCTTTGGAGTAAATAAATGCAGTTAACATCAAAATTGAATAAATATTATTAACTGGACATAACGTAATAAGGTAATAATAAAGAAGTTTTTTTTATCTATGAAGAGCTAATTAAAGAACTAAAGACTATACAATTTTTTTCAACAAGTTTGTAAATTATGATATTTATTGCAAAATTATAATTTAAGAAAGCCTAACTAAACCCAAATTCACATAAATTACAATGCCAAAAGACGGGATGTTATGTGCTGGCCACATCAGATTTTTTCACTCGTTTAAAACTCATACTCATGTATATGATGCATTTAGAAGCCATTACAAATACGGATAATTTAACATACGTCCTCATGCGAGCAAGCTCAAGATTTAAAAAATCTAGTTTGCGCTTGGAAACATAATATAAATCAATACATTTGGGTACCGGGTACCTTATTCGGGAGGTAGAAGATTAAATTTTTCCTGGTAACATAAGGCTTAATTGAGATGGTGAACTTAGCTCAGTACGCAGTCAGATCGAGGCGGAAAACTTCAAATCAGAACGAGGCGGCACGGTCAATCATTGATGATCAATCTGTACAATTATAGATTATTTTTAATTTTTTCATTCAAAAATTGAAAACACAAATTTTATGTTTTGTGCAAACGAGAAAACGCTTTAAATTAAAAAATCAATTTTCGAAAAGTAGTAAAACATGTCTTCGTATGCAGTAGCACTTTTTACTTACTGTCGAACCATTTCCATAAATACTGATTTGTCTTCTTCATTCGTTCTAAATGTTCTTTCATTGCATCTTCAAACTCATTTTGTCTTTCATAAAAATCCTCAATATTTTTTACAATAGAAACAAAAATCTTTTCCTCTTGTTCTGGTAATATCACCCACCTACAAATCTATAATTTAATATTTCATTTTCAACAAAGAAATTATATTTAGGTACCGGAATCTGTCTTCTTCTTCCTTAAATATGTTAACATCGAAACGTGGCAGCATCTTGTCAACGGATTCAGGACGTCTCAAATAAGATATTTGTGCACTTGGTATAGACTTGTTACATTCAGAGCAAAGGTTATTTTTTTCGAGATTGAAACTTTCTTCCGACCACAGCATTTCTTTAACCAGTAAGAAAGGAACATCTACCGAATCGGCTTGACGAGCCACTGCCACTGCCACTGCCCCAGAAGCAGATCTGTAGTCATCTACACCAAACTGCATACTTTCTTGTATATCTATTATTGTAATATTATCTGACCCAAAAATTTCCGTGTTATTTTGACTCCAATGTAACCAATGATTTTCTAGAAATTCTTTTCTGTAATAATGGGAAAAAAATAATTATCTATCCCACCTTTAACACAATTTGGGTTTGTCATAGTCTCATGTAACATCAAATGAGTTACATGAATGTTTATTCAAGAGAAGAAAGTTTAGCCCCCGAGCCCGAAACAAACTGCAACAAAAGCTTTCTCGACGGAATCCAATACAGAAAAATGTGCTTTTTAACATATCAAAAGTTTCCGGAAATCACCGCACCGGAAGCCATTGAAATTTTGAAAAAATGACCGCTATTTCTGGTTTTTTAAGTTTAACTCATCTTTAGCTTATCATTACGAGAAAAACATTTAGGTATATAAGGTTATAGAGCACAAAATTCTCTATAAAAATAATGCATAAGATTTTTATGTCAGTTAACCTGTTTTCGAAAAAATAATAAAAATGCGTTTAGGTAATTTTCAGTAACTTAAATCAAGTGGTAATATTTTCTCTTGACGTCTTGACACAATAAATGAGTGACATATTTTAACGGACAAAAATATCGCCATCCAGTTTTCAGCATATGATTTATATAACAATTTTCTATAATAATACCCATTATTTTTATAATTTTTGAGGCTCTCAATTAGTCACAAATTGGAAATTTTCTTAAAGTAAAATTAGATAAAATTTAGTAATTTTTGTGTTTATTCAGCTGTTATTTCGAGATGGATTCAGATATTAACTTCCGGTTTTCTGTATTCAATTTTTCGAACATTCTTCTATTACATGGCTGTATTTTTTTTTTAAATTCACTCTTGGTTTAGTCTAGGCTTAAACATTTTCTTCAAGAGATAATGTAAATATTTCAATATTTTGAAAATTATTGTTTTTAATTAGCTGTCAATTCTTAAAAAATTCAGATATTGACTTCCGGTTTTCGGCATTAGATTTCTTAAACATTCTTCTATAAGGAGCATTATTTATAAAAAATTTGAGGTCCTTAGTTAAGCGGAATTATGAGAACTTTTACCAAAGGAAAACAAATACATTTTTGTAAGTTTTTATTGGTTGATTTTATTCAACTCTCGTTTGGGAACGGAATACAATAAAGACATCCGGTCTTAAATATAAAAAAGAAAAAGCTTTTACATATCCTATACTGAAAACCGGAAGTCTTTATTGTATTCCGTTCCCAAACGCGAGTTGATTAAAATCAACCAATAAAAACCAACCAATTTTTTTATAACGTAAGTTTTGACAATAATTATCTTTTTCAATCTTCAAAAAATATCACTTCCGGTGAAGATATTTGTACCAAAATCTAATGAGCTCTTTCTATTCGTATACAATTGTAAAATACCAAATATCAAAAATTTTGGGTAATTCATATTTAAGTTATGCGACATACGGCTTCGGCCCGGACCACACACATACACACACACGCACATACATACATACAGACATCATCGAGAAACTATCAAAAATGAGTTGTGAGGACCCTAATTCGTTCTCATCCACTAAAAACTCACAACCCGATTTTTTGCATGATTCCAATACCTTCCTTTACAGGTAAGCGGAAGGTAAAAATCATCAAAATCGGAGCTGTTCTTGAGGACTTCCAAGGAAAAGATTTCATTGACGCGACTATACATTGACGAACAAGTGATCAGCTTGAAGCGTTCGAGAACGATGAAATTATTGCAAGATGTTTTACAATTTAACGACAATAACTTGAACAACGGAACTCCGTGTTCGTACGTCGAACTGCTATTACATAAAAGAAAAAATGTTTTCAAGTGAATAGATATAGTGCTTAGCTCAGCAAGCTAGCGATCCCCAGTTCGATTCCCAGCGCAACCGACAATAATACCACTGGGTCCGAGTGGTTGGATTCCACTATAGGAACATCTACCATTATGTAATTGGGAGTTAATTCTGTAGAATGAGTACCATCAAAATAAATATTATAGGAAGATGGCACTTTTGCTGCACTGTATATGTATTTTAGTGACTGCATATATTTTTTTTAAATTACATATTTTGTTAATTCAAGAACGTGCAATTTGTCGTTTGATTTAGTTATCATAAACATAACAAAAAAATTATTTATAAATTTACATATCAAGTAGGTAATAATCTTATTAGTAGAGTGCGGATTTTATGCATTTGCATATATTGTATTATTGTGCATATTAGTATTTTTTACAAATGTATGCATTTCATACAAAAATAGATCAAAATATTTTTTGCATATTTTGCATATTTCAATATTTTTTGCATATATTTATGAAAAATGCATATAACTGCATATTTTGTACCTTTTCACCCAAAATTTCAATTTTTTAATAATTTTATAATCGCTCAAATTTGAAACCATCTATATTACATTTATTTTAAAGGTAGGTAGGCACACAAGTCGTATTCCAGAAGTTATACGTTGTTCTGTTTATTTTATACGATATTCTTGTGTATTGTTAACAAAATGTAGTATTTTTCTGATTTATAAAAATTATTAGTAAAAATTAATAAAATTATGTTGCATATCTGCATATGCATGCATATATTTGTAAAATATTGCATATTTGCTTAATTTTGTGCAAATATTGAGCATATTTTGGCCTTATTTCTATGCATATTGCATGCATATTTTGATCATATTTGCCTGCATATAATCCGCTCTCTACTTATCGTATTACTCGGAGTTTATAGTCAGGTGAATGCCAAACCACCAGGTCTATTTTGCCATCGTCAACTCATGAGTTCTCATGGATGTAAGAGGAGTGTTTCCACAGTGTTTACCTGACTAGATTCGAACCTTAGCTGTTAGAACCACAGTAGGCTACATAACGAACTCTACTATCCTAATAAACGCTATTTTGGACCCCGAATTGAGAATTATAATGTTGACAGTATGAAAGATAAAAAATAATAACAGAATACCGTAGTTCAAGTCCAGTGGTAAATCGTTGAGTATCATTTTCAAACAAATTTCTTTTAATGTTTTTTAACTCTTCAAATCTGCGATCATCAATTTCAATAGTAAAGCTGGTTTCTACATCACATAAACTTGTCAAAACCCAATATGGTTTTTCATTTTCAGGTGTGATAATTCTCGATTTACTTTTATCAATAGATTTTTTAGAAACTGAAACTCTACAAAATAGTTAATGTAAGTAATACATTATAATATTGATAGATGACGCAATTGTGTTCAAATCTGTAACTGAGAGATATTTTATTTGAAATTTATGTTTATTGTACCGATTATGAAAAAAATATTGACCATATAATACACTTAAGGTAGTACGAGCGGTACACGTCACTTTCATGGATTTTATTAATATTTTTTTCAAAATTGTAGTAGGATGTCCCAAGAACACCAATTCAAATTTTATGAACTTTGTCTGCACCATTATGGAGAAAATTAATTTTTAAGTTTGCCGTCATTTGCCGGAGTCAAATGGGATTCGGCCTATTTTTGATCATAGCATAAAATCTTCTCCATGGATTTTCATAAAAAATGTTTCGTTGCATGTAATGAACGACAGGGAACAAATTGACAACTGTAGAATTAATCTTCTCTGCCCAGATTTTTTGTAAAAACGAAAAAATGTTACTCTTGAGCACTTGTTCTCGTATGACAACTTGACGTGGCAACAGATGACTGAACCAGAGAGAGGAAAACTTGAAAGAAACAGAGAATTAGAAAAATGATCATGATGAAGTGTGCATTAGCATTAGTAATGTAGTTCAAACATTGCATTTCTCATAAATTATAAATATTATTATATTATTTGCAATGCAACGGCGAGTGTGTGAGTGCAACGGAAACAGAGAAAGAAAGAGATGAACGGGCGCGGCATTGCCAAGACAAAATTCATGTAGAGCTGTGAAGTATGCAGCAGGCAATGTCTATGTATGCACCTAACTTCAGTGAATTTGCTTCCGCTCGTACTATCTTAACTGCATTTTATACCAGTTTCGGATAATATTGGAAACATCGAATACGTCTCGGTCTCCAAACATTATCATCAACCGGTAAACTGCACTTTCCGCCATTGATACTGAATATAAATTATAAGTACTATTACTTTTAACATTTAAAGATTTGAACAGAATAGGTTTATAGATGTTTACGATTTTTTTGATTCTTCTGTATTTGAAGTATTCACACTGAAATTGAGTTCATGTTCTATGGACCCTCTTTTGCGTAGCTTTTCTACAAGTTCCCATTCATTCCGAACCAAAGGCCAAGAATCTTCACCGACATAAACTCTCATATAAAATTCGATCAAACCATTCTCTGCGAGAGCTAAAGAAGATTTTTTTAGATGTTTCGAACCCACGGACGCAATACTCCTTCCTTCCAGACTATTCCTTGAAGCTCGCCTTTTACTACCTGATCCAAATTTTGATTTGGAATTTTTTTTGCTATTTGATTGTGTTAAGGACGATTTCATGCTTAGTTTGGAATCATCCTGACTGGTGCATTCTTGATCTTTTTTATATAGACATACTACGGGAACTAGAACGGTACCAGTACCTGATGTTTCGAATAAAATTTCGTCGCAGTGGTTTATACATTGGATTTTCAGTTTAGCGGCTGGGTAACTGGATTGAAAATGAAATGTACCCAAACATGAATCCTTTTGTTTTATGATGTATCTACTGATAAGGTTATCTTTATTAGGTATGTAGTTTCCTTTGAGACATGTAGCTAAGTTTCTGACAGGTTCACAAACAACTGGACATGTATTCAGAATTTTATCAATAACTACATAAAGTTTCCAGCTTAAAAATTTAATAGGGTCCTGGCAAGTCCATCCATAAACGAGTATAGTATAACCTCTTTCGTTTTTCTCGTATTTTGAAACAAGTGCAGTATTTGTGTGTCTGTCGGTTTCGATTCCTGTATCATTGTTGATAATGCGCACGATGTAATTTTCTAGTTCACAAAATGCATAAACTCTTACAAGAATACTGTCAGATGTAGTACAGTTAAATACTCTTCGAACTATGGGCACCCAAGAATATTCTGCAACATCGGTGATATCTTCAGAAAATTGTTTCAAAACTATCACCGAATTTAAATCTTTACAGTACGGAAAATACTGGATTATCTTTTGTATATTCGGATTGAAAGTAAAGCGTCGTAGTAAATCAATACTGATATTCCGTGCTTTAGTAGATAAAATGTTTAGATATACTTGTTTTAGTAAATCCATTATAGGTTGAAATCTTCTGTCAGTTGGATCTTGTAACTTTTTTAATTTTTTTATATAAATCATTTTGAAATATGATTGAATTTTTATAGCAGCACATTCTCGTAATTTAATTGTATCAATATCTTCGCATGGACAATCAGGACATTCAATATTTTTAGGTTCCTCTGTTGGCTTTTTTACAAACACATACGGAATTCGGAAAGTAGGATTTAAAAAGAGTATTCTAAAAGCTCTTGTCAGGTCGTAATATTTTTCAGGTGGAAAACATTCCGCTAATATTTTAATCAATTCTTGTTGAAAACTGTCATGGATTAAACTCATTTGCTTCTTGCTCAAATTAACCGCAGGCATGTAGGATTTATAAAATAGTCTCAAAGCTAGTTTATATTCAGGAAACCCTAAAAATTGTAACAAACGTCCGAAGCTACTGCAAATGTCGTAACATTTTTGCGTGACTATTTTTGACTCTTCCACCATCTCGTCGAGAATTTCGTCAATCTTTCCGACTTTTATTTCGGTGTCGCAAGAGATTAATAAACTGAATGGTGACTCGCTTTGGATCCAGATTCTTTTTATATGTCGTCCTTTTTCCAAATTCATTAGAAGGGATTTATTTCCGCATGTTTTTAAAAACATTGTGGTTTCACCAATACTTGAAGTTTTCCAGTCATAGTCTTCAACGATTATATGTGCATATTTGCTTGTATCTGAATGCATTTCTTCAGAAATTTTTTCATCTGAAGGTATTTGGCAAATGCATCCATCCTGGCATTTTATTCTTTCACAAACCAACTTCTTACAATTAGAGAATAACTTTTTTGGATTTTTTGGAACAATTTGTGGTAGTTCGTTTCCAAGATGTGTTAGGCTAAACAAGGTAAGTTTTAAATCAATACTGTCTGTAAACAAATAAATGCCGTCGTTTCTGGATTTCCTTAAAACATGTTGCCAACGTAGGTATCTTATTGACGATTCTTCAGTTTTTTTTTTCTTATCGTCTTTCTTTGGAGCCGGTTTCTTCATATTCGGATCTGGTACTGCGTTGAAGGGGTAGTCGGATACGATGTAATTTACTTTGAAACGTGATGGCTTTAAATATATTGAGACGCATGTTACGTATTGGGCTAGTTTCGTGAAGTCGCTCCATATGCTTGGATTGATGAATACTACTCCTGTATAAGAGAAAATTAAGAATTGTTTACAAATAATAGATAAATATATTCAACAGTCAACACGTTATATCTTTGAAGGTACCTACAGCTTGTGATGTGTAGGGGAGACCAGGGGTTGGTTGACATTTTTTTACAATACGATTATTTGGAGGCTAATGTAATGGTAATGGTGAATGGTAAGTAGATGAAAATTGTTGTTTTTAAAAATTTGGCAGGTGTTACAACCTACCCCAGTCTTGGGATTAAGATACAGAAATCGTCTTGAATATTTTAATTACTTATTTCTCAAATTATACCACTAGTGGATAGATTTTGATTGTTACTTTATATGTTGGAAGTCACCATAGTAACGATGTTTTTGGTTAGAACAATATTTTAAAAATATATTTTCTATACCCATGTCACACCGACGTGGCATGAAGAACGGTGCTCGATGTGGCATTTTGCTTCGTTCAAAGCTGTCAAAAGGGTGTCATACCGGTATAGCAAAATGCCATACGAAAATTTATAAATTGCTATGTTCACTTTGTACTTTGAAGGTTTTTGAAAATTATTTTTTACAGCTGATAATTAAAATTCATCAATTCTTTTTGTTAATTAAATCAATAATTAGTTCAAAAGCTTAAAGTTTTATATTCTTATTATCTAATTACTTACTGTTATTATTTTGACATCAATTATTCACCAAATGTCAAAAATTATATTGAGGACTCACTGTGAAATCAGCAACAAATTTCCATATGTCAAAATGCTCGATGGAATAGCGGCGATAAAATTTTTACGTTATTCATTTGTTTCATCGAGCACCGTGCCGGTGTGACATGGGCATAATGGATATTGGCAACATATCTTCATACTATCATGTAGGGATGTAGGGATTTAAGGTTAAATACGTCAAAAAATTATTAATGCGTGCAAATTATGTTTTTATTATGACAAATAATTACTATTGAAAACATTAAATCAACTGTTACTTAATAATTAATTATGTTTCAAACACTGAACTATACTCATACTGGAACGCGCATTGGCCGTCTCTGCCATATACAAGGTGGCCATATAAACGCCGCGATCCGAGAGAGATAGTCCACAAGTGTCATTCCTGTCCTTCTCGTAATGCGTTGCGCGTTAGTCATTTGTCAGCGATTTGGCGGCTGACTATTCTACGCATGCGCACACTGGCACGAGTAGGACAGAGATGACCCTTGCGGCCCTCTCTCTCAAATCGGGCTGGCGGACGCAACGCGCGTTCCACTATGAGTACCTATATATTTCAGTGGTTTCAAAGCATGATTTTATTGCTAAAAAAGCAAATCAAATTAAGAGTTTTTACGTTGGCAACAATTATTCAAATGTCATAGGTACGTCAAAAAATAATTGATGTAACCCTACTTTTAAATAATTTTTGACATCATATTGAGTGCATTTTATTGCAAAAACTATATTTCGTAATTTGATCGTAGAAAAAATAGGCTGTACAACTCGAGTGGATTGCCTATATCGCACGCGAACGTTTGCAGACACTCCCCCTATGGCGGGGTCGTGACTGCAAACTCGTTCTCGTGTGATATAGGCATCACATCCACTCTTGTTGTACAAATATGCTATAAGCAGTTATTAAGAGGTGTTAGATTAGATAAAACGTTATACTTCACACGTGGGGAAAAAAGAATTCGATAAAATTATCTCACTCAGCCTTCGGCCTTACTTTGCCCACTAGTAAAGTAAATAACTATTATTAATTAATTATGTAACATTATTTAAAAAAAATTAAAACAACTGTTTATGAAAGGGTTCAGCAATCAATTTTAATTTATTTTTCAATCAGATTGTGCTTTGCTTTGAATGTTTATGCCTATTAAAAGAAAGAGTAAATTTTGTATGTATCTCAGACCAAATGTTTCATTAAGAATATGTTCCAAAATTAAACCACATGTACCATGGTAATTTTTTTCAGGATGTCAGTACTAATTTGAAACGCGGTAACTGAAAACGGCGGTAAATTTTCGCAAATATTCGTTACCACGAGCACCGTGCTAGAGAGCACGATATTTGTGGTAAATTTGTATTTGTGTATCGCGATCTCTCAGTTTTAACTTAAAAACGTTGGTTTGTTTTGCTGTTGAATGGCTGATTTTTCTCTGTTGGAAATGATTATATACAAAAGGATTTATCTATTCGAAAAATTTGCGAAATTGTATGTAAGCATGTATTATTTGTGTAATATCATATTATGCTTTTATTGAAAAAGTATATTTTTGTGACTTTTGTGCTTCCATTTCAATAAATACTCTAACCTAAATGTCAAAATTTTACCGAAGCGTTTCACAAGTTTCTGAGAAAAACGTCACATTCAGTTACCAAAGAATTACCGTAGCATAATACCACGGTAAACATGGTTTAATTTTGGAACATACCCTAAGGTACATTACAAAAATAACTTGCTTGTACCTTAATGTTTCACTTTTTGTCCTAGATACATTAATAACTATTAAAAAATTTAGGAAAGCACATAGAAAGGATAAATTAATATTCGTTATTTGCCAATCGCATAATTTTAAATTTCACTAAAAATAAAAACAAACAAAACCCCTACCTTTTTTGGAACCCTTATCTTTCTCCTTCCCTTTATCCTTCCCGCCTTTAGTACCAAGTTTCTCCATCTCCTTCATTTCAACGAACTCACCAACGACCTCCACGCTGCGTTTGATGAACTTCTCGTGCTCGCTTGTCTCGGAGTCGTAGATGACATACTCGTCGGTCTTCCTGAACGCGCTGACCATTCGCATACACTTGAAGATCTCCCAGTCGTAGACCCGGTCCCACATGCCGTGCCTTACGGCCCAGTCCACCCAGCGCAATTCTTTCCACTTCGAAATATCTGCAACATTGTTCTGCTTTAGAGGGAGGAATGCTACAAACAATTGTTCTAACTTCTGTCGTAGTCCGGAATTTTGTTGATTAGAGGGATGTTCCGTGTTTCTTCTATCAAAAAGTCGTGGCTGTAGCACGGGCTTATGTCTTCTATTGCGTTCTCGGTCAGGGTTCTGAAAATTTAGTTTTATTGCAAATTTTAATCTTCTGTCTGTCTATCTATCTGTTTGTCTTGTATCTATATCTATGGTGGCGTATACTTTCGTCCTGTATACTTTTGTGGTACATCAAAAATGGTATCGTTTCGTGGCACTTTACCTGGCCAGGGTTTTCTACCTGGGCTTCATAATCCTGTCCCAGCGGGGGGTAAACAAGTAAGTGTTTTTTCGTTCGACTTTTGTTCCACATTCTGTATTACTGTGTCGATCTGTCACATCTTTATATTTATCAATTTTAATCAAGTTTACCATAGTATTTTATATTTTTGTTACCTCTTGCCTCATTCTAAAAAAGAGAGGTATGGTAATGGATCAAAAATTTCCGAGTATAAGTTTTTTGGTGGATACGCACGTATTAATTGTACCAGATTCAGCAAATTGTATTTAAAATTAACTGTTAAATTAAATTTTATTTTATTTTTAGTTGCAAAAATTGTCATAAATAAATAATCTACCAAATTATTTAAAGAAAACTATAATCAAACTTCAAAAAGTACTATTTCTATTGTTAGTTCATACGTCCATACGCACACACACACAGACATCACCGTGAAAATAGTAAATTCGTATTGTAGAGACCCTGAAACGTGCGTATCCAAAACTCATACTCTGAAATTTTTGATCCATTACCATACCTCTCTTTTTTAGAATGAGGCAAGAGGTAACAAAAATATAAAATACTATGGTAAACTTGATTAAAATTGATAAATATAAAGATGTGACAGATCGACACAGTAATACAGAATATGGAACAAAAGTGGAACGAAAGAACACTTACTTGTTTACCCCCCGCTGGGGCGCTGGGACAGGATTATGAAGCCTAGGTAGAAAACCCTGGCCAGGTAAAGTGGAACGATACTATTTTTGATGTACCACAAAAGTATACAGGACGAAAGTATACGCAGCCCTATATCTATACCCTGTTTGAAATAACGAAATAATTTTGTCAGATAGATCCTTGTGATTCTATTGGTTGCTACGTGCTATTGTCCAGAACGCTTTACAAAAATAGAATACAAAAGTTCTGTTCGTTATTTGTTGTTGTTTTTAGATTTTAGTTGGCTATTTCTGTATTATGCTCTTACGGTTTTGTGGACTATTGGCGCTTTTTTTCAAACATCGAAAATGTTTTGGTGTAAACCAAACTCCTAAACCACGCCCCAATTAACTGTCAAAATTCTTTCTTTATTCCAAACAGAGTATAAACCGTTTGTCCGATCCTCAAGAAATTTTGCCTACAGGTCTTTTTTGATAAGGATCAAATTTTAAGGTATGTTTGACTTCGATCGGCGGACCATTAGGGTTGTGGGTTAAAATTAAAAATCCATATATGTTTAGGATTGTCCCTTTACCACATGTATAATGTGAAATGAATTCGTTACCAAGCGTTTTAATCTTTTTTCATCGACTCCACTTTCGTGGTTTTTTACTAATTTTGGACTACCATCTAATTTAATATGGTTCTTTACCATATCTTGTTTAATAAAGACCAAAAAACTGGTCGAAAGGTCACCAAAAAATTCGTCAATAAAAATGTAATGTAATGTTTTATTAATTTTTTTCACTAATCCGTTAATTCAATATTTCATCACAATTCCTTCGTTCGGACTAATAATCGTCAAATCATTCAATAGGAAAAAGTAGTTTTTCAAAAATATCCTTAAGGCGCTACACTGGTGCCAAAAATATAGTGAAAAAGGGACCTTGCTATATTACAAACTGAGCTCTTGTTAGTACACCAGACAGTTCATATTTTATATAAGTATAGATAGTTAAAAGATGACTCTAAGGGCAACGAAATTATATTTTTTAAATACCTACTTAATGATATTTTAGTAATAAATTAGTAATTACGAAGCATTATTTGATCGAAAAATTCATACAATACATTGTTGCGACAACAATTAGAGAAAATAAGAATTGAATTATGCATTTTAATATTACAAACTACGGCCTTATTATTGCATATTTATTAATTTTGTTTTAAATAGTCGATTCCTTGCATTGTTCGTGAGAGTGCTAAGAAAGTATTTTTTGTCAAAAAAATTACACATCTGAGGAAAAAAATAGTAAAAAATCGGCCAAATTGACTATTTTTACTAATTTATTACTAAAATACCATTAAGTATTTCAAAAATATAATTTCTTAACACTCTAGAGTCATCTTTTAACTATCTATATATAAAATATGAACAGTGTAGGTGTACTAATAGTAATAAATTAGTAAAAATAGTCAATTTGGCCGATTTTTTACTATTTTTTTCGTCAGATATGAAATTTTTTTGACAAAAAATATTTTCTTAGCACTCTCACGAACAATGCAAGGAATCGACTATTTAAAACAAAATTAATAAATATTCAATAATAAGGCCATAATTTGTAATATTAAAATGCATAAATTAATTCTTATTTTCTCTAATTGTTGTCGCAACAATGTATTGTATGAATTCAATTCAATTTCAGATTTTTATTTTGAGCATTATAGCCAGAAACGTGAATTCTGATTCTATTGCAGCAATATTGCGTTCAACAAGTGTAAAGCCTTAATCAGTAAAATTGTTCTAACCTTAAGTCGAGGCAAGTAGCCGTCAAGTGGTAACCCCGCACCGAGGAACTAGCGGCGCTTGCAGCTCCTTTTGTGCTTTTAGAGGCAGAAGCGCTTTTCGAACTCTTGGTTTTTTTACTTTTCACTCCACTTTCGGTTTTTCCACTTAATGCTGCGAATAAATCTGGTTCTTTCTCAAAGGGGCCTAGAATGAGTCTCGGGTCCCAGGTGTAGTGGTCGGTGTAGCCGCAGATCATCTCCCAGGCGTCATTGCTGTCCATACCTTAGATATACGAGTAGTAAGTCATTACAGTAATGCAGTTAGTGATGCCGACGAGAACGAGAAATTCTCGTTATATTCTTTTCCTGGCGAAACATTTTGTTTAGTAGGTGGTGCGTTTATTGTTTCTCAAATTATTTTGAAATGACAGCTGTATTTGTTGATTAGACATTTTTAATACTTAATTTAGTAACAAAAGTTAATTACAAATTTAATTTTAATATTAAAAAACCGTTTGAGAATCTCTGGAATTTGTTTGAGAACTTCTGTTGATATCATAGCAACAGCTCGAAAATTTAGTTATAATAAAAATATTTGGTGGAAAAATTTGGTGATATGTCAAAAAAATGTTAGTTTTTTACTTCCTTGTACGAAGTAAGGAAGTATTGTAATCGCGAAAAATTTCGGTTCTCAGATTTTGACGGAAATATCCGTTTTGACCTTTTCTGAATCCATTATGACTAGTTTCGACGTGACGTCTGTACGTACGTACGTACGTACGTACGTACGTACGTACGTACGTACGTACGGACGGACGGACGTATGTGTGTCGCATAACTCAAATACGGTTAGACGTAGAAAGTTGAAATTTTGTATTTAGGACTGTTATAGCATCTAGTTGTGCACCTCCTATTTTTGGTTTCAGTCTACAAACCGGAAGTAGTACTTTTTAAAAATATTTCGAGAAATATTTAATTTTAGACAATTTTTTTTATTTTAAATGAAAGATTATGTGATTATTACCTACAATCGGTATTTTATAAATATTTTTGTATCTGCTATCATTTAAAAATAATTAAAGTATATATTTATAATTTATAGTATTTCGGTATCTTGTAGTCCATGATCGATTAACATTTGTTACTACGTAAAATTTAAATGATTATGACATGACAGTGACAATAGTAAAATATGCTTTATATCTTCTTCTGCAGTTTAAATCAAATGACTAAAATATATTTGTGAGTATTAGTATAATAAGTTAAAAGAATTTTTAATATTATTTTACATTTTAGTTATTAAGAAAAGTATGAACACACAAGGCGTACAAGGAAGTCATGTGGTGTCCACGTCAGATTTTTTTTATGAATATTTCGTTTTCAAAGCTATAGAAGCCAAATTATCAAGAGGTATTATTTTTCAATTCTGCATCTTTCGTTCTTTTGATACTGATATGACAATACATATTTAAAATCAATTTTTTTAAAGGTTCGAAAGAAAATTTTCGACCGGTTGGAAAGTGAAAGTTAACCAACTATTTATAAGCCAGAAATTGACATATTACTCACCGATTGTGAATAAAATTGATTACTTCCCTGACCTATATAACTGGAGAAATACCTATTATAATCGTGATTTTTTGACAGTTCGAGATTTCGATGAATCTTCATGTTTTAGACCCTACTGAATCCAATAAAAAACATAATTTTAAAAAAGTCGGTCGGTCTGTCAGTCTGTTCGCCATCCTGCTCTGATTCTTTTAGGCAAGGAGGGTCTCGCCTCCCTTAGTTGGCGCCTATGGTTCTAAGGTCAAAATTTCAACAGACAGATTTCATTAGTATAAAAAAATCTACTGTGTCCACCACAGTACTTCCCCGACTATAAGTTTTAATAACTTATTTCGTAACGCCTTAAATGTTATTTTTATCTTTCTACTAGAATTATTTTTCCGAGAGCTTTAATTTGATACCACACACGATAGTATTTTGATCAAAATAAAACAAATTATGTTTAAAAAGTTGGTACCACTGGTTGAATAAAGCTCATTAACGAACTTGAAGTCAGATTTTGGCTCAAGATCTAAAATATAAAATTTCAGTTCAAAATTCCAACGCGTTTTGAAGTTATGCAACATCCAGACAGACCGACACACTAACAGACCGACTTTTTTAAAAATTATGTTTTTTGGGTTCAGTAGGGTCTAAAACGTGAAGATTCACGAAAATCTCGAACTGTCAACAAATCACGATTACAATACTTCCCTCTATTACATAGGTCGGGGATGTAAAAAATTATGGAAGAAGGTAAAAAATAAAAAAATTGATTTATTCCAATTTAAATTATAAGAACAATAATTAAAGTAATTAAGTATCATCTTAATCGCCAACATTCTCATATAATTGAATTTATATTCTAATCCTACCTTTAGTAAAAACCTTCTGCACAGTCCACCCAGTGAGACACGTAACAACATCAAAGTCAACAATTTCCTTGTGTTTAGTCCACGTGAGGCTCGCAATTTTCATTAGGGCTTTGGATAATAGAAGCGGCCACAGTTCAAATTCCTTATCGTTGGGGATATTACTAAGAGGAAGTAACAATTTTCCAGACTCGGTCATTGGGTATTTGTCGTCCACGATTAATTTTCTCCAGCAACCCAGCCAGTATAAGCGAACCGCGTACTTTCCTGAGATATGACATAATAAAGAAAAATGAGTTTGTCACTGTAATTTTGATCCAAACTAGCATACTATTATTATTTTAATGTAGGTATGTAGTAAGCTAACAGTAAGACATTTTTCAAAGTATTTATTCAGTGATAAAAATATTCCATAAAATTTGTGTTTATTTCATTGTTAACACATTTTGAATATATTAATTTGGTATAAAAGACAATTATTTAAAATGAAACAATTTATAAAATAAAAGTAGAGAAGTTCTTGGAGAATTCAGTCAATTTATTAAAATACGATAACACTACTTCGATTTTGATGAAACCAAGATCTTGACGTCAGAACGAAGTTTTTTTAGTTTAAATATTTTTGAATAGTAGGTAGGTAACTTAAGATTTGTGACAAGAGGTCGGATGCTGGCCACACTAATTTTTTTACCCAATTTGACACCTATAAGTTATCAATGCGAAACCGCAAAAATAATCATCAAAACGCACAAAACATTTAAAATACTTCATAGATGACTTAATATAAAACCCAGATCTACAAAAACGTGTCCTACTTTCAATAACACCTGAATCATTCCAAAAAAATTACATGTAAAGAAATTTGACTCATCATCGCATTAATAATCGTCATAATCTTTCCCGTGTGGGTATACTTCCTTGAATGAAATTATAAAATAATGCGTGAAATATCTCCGCCGTACGTGTCACCGTTATTTTTATATTGTTGGCGAATCTGATCTTTTATTACGACTGTTATTAATACGGTGCTGTAGAGTACACCTGACTGTCAGATCTCCGAGGTCTGTCCGTCACGCCTTAGCCTAGCGCAGTCAACGTCTTGGAGTTTTCTCCAGTGTTTAGTGTTTATATTCGGTGCGTTACTGTTAGTTTGTCGCTGGTAATTTCTATGAATTGTATACGCAGATGAAGATATAACAGTTTCTTTTAATGGAGCATTGTAAGAGAAATTATTTTGCCGGAAATGATGCAACTTCATCTGGAGATTTTTAATTGTATTTCACTCGCCGACTCACTTGCAATTTGGATTAATGTTGCAAATCACAGTACATTTCGTCATAAAAACATTTAACGTAAACGTGTACAAATTTCACCACTTTATTGCAATTTTAGCTCGAGGTTGTATGAATTTTATACATTAAATAATCAAATTTTGACAAGAATTACGAAAAAATAATATGTTTTCCACAAGATCGAGATTAATTAAAATTAATCAAAAATTGGATTTAATATATAATATTACAAAGTTCATCGTTGTTTACTGACCCCATAAAATTCAACATTGTGCTCAAAATTAAGTTCCACATGTAGCCTCATATATTTGTGCGGTAAAATCATTAACCATTTGTCGTCTCTTTTATATTATGTATCTGCTATCATTGACATTGACTGTGAATCATATCTGCGTAGTTTACGTATAACTTGATTTAGGTACAAATTTAAAAAATCTGACGTGGCCACTACAAGACCTTCCGCCATACATACTTTATTATTTTTACTTATTACCTATACAAATATATTAATATATAAGTACCTACTACTACTTACTACTACTGCTACTACTTACAAATATATTTTAGTCATTTTATTTAAACTGCAGAACAAGACATAAATGATATTGTCACTGTCACTGTCATGTCAATCATTTAAATTTTACGTAGTAACAAATGTTACGCGATCATGGACTACAAGATATCAAAATACTAAATTATAAGTATTATACTTTAATTATTCTTAAATGATAGCAGATACAAAAACATTGATAAAATACCGATTGTAAATAATAATCACATAATCTTTCATCTACAATAAAAAAAATTATCTTAAATTAATTATTTATCGAAATATTTTAAGAAAGTACTACTTCCGGTTTATAAATTGGTGCCAAAATTTACTGGGCTCTTAAGATTCGTATTAAAATCTTAAATATAAAATTTGGTTGTTAAATTTTTGTAACTTTTTGATTTATAGAAAACGAAAAAAATGTTACATACAACCTAACGCACACACAGACATCATCTCGAAAATACTTTAGTCGTATTCTATGGATCCTAAAACGTGCTTATCTCCTAAAATCTCACACTCGAAAATTTTGACCCATCACAATACCTCCCTTATAGAATATAAAATAATTGATTTACAAACATTTTCTTTTATTTTATGTACGACATCGGACTGTTTTAAAATTTTCAACAAAAAGAAAACCCAAAATTTAATTATTCTTGTCTTCCTAGTATGTAATCGTTTATTTATGTCATGGATACAAGGTACGTTATATACTATTTATGCCATAGGGCATTAAAAAATTACCATGCTATCGGAAATTTTTTTCTTCTGAAATTTCTTGTGCGGTGCTAGGGTATTAAAAATATTAACAAAATTTGAAACGCAAGACATAAAATATTTTATGCACCACGGGCATCATTGATCTTTATAACCCTCGGGCGATTTACAGACCCTTGGATCAGAAGCCCTCGTGCTTGTAAACTTGTCACCCACGGATGAGCATAAACATCGTCATGATGCCCTTGATACATAGGTATATAACTACCTATTTTATTTAAAAATCAGGAATATGTCTTGAAAACATAAACATTAAAGATACTACAATGTTAAGATACTATACGTCAGATTTGATACTTGCATTACTTAAGATTTTGTATCGTTATTTGATGTTATTTCATTACAGTTTGCCTAAGGGATAATGTGTAATTTTTTGAGATATACGTATCTCAGTCGATAAAAAGTTTGCTAAACTTTTATTATTCGAAACATGTGCATTGTGCAGATTATACAACCAGAATACTGTTTATAAGGTAATCGAAATCGAAGAGTAATAAATTTAATAAGCAAGTACACTACTCTATTAACTACTACACCTAAGTATACCGGCTCCTTAAAGGATCATGAGATTTTATAAGAATTGCAGATTTTGTAACATTTTGTAGGTTTACTACTATATCAACTGCATGGAAACAATATATGTTGTAAAATTTAATTGGCTATAAAACTGCAATCACGATTCAACCTAACTACAGCTTTGTGCGGCACAGTTTTACTTTTACAAATTTATATTGCAGTTTTATCAAATTGTTACAAGTTCCATTTAAAAAGGCTACAAGAATACATCGTACTTGTTCAATATCAGAGGTTGGGTCACTTACAGAAAATTTACGAGTATCCCAAGATCCACTTTAAGTGGAGAGGAACTTCTATTGGTCAGCAACATTGTGAGCAACATGAAACTCGCACACAACGATATCTTTATTTTAAATATAAATAATTTTAAATTAAACACCTACTATTTTTTATTTAACCGAAACGGTAAAAATCTCCTTGTTTTAAAATAGTATTAATCTCTTCTTCAAAAATAAGTAAACATAAACATTGGCATATTCTTCTATCGGATAAACTAAACTTTTTACCTCCCGCCTCATATTCTATAAGAGAGGTATTGTGATGGGTCAAAATTTTCGAGTGTGAGTTTTTGGTGGATAAACACGTTTTAGAGTCCCTCCAATGAGAATTTAACATTTTCGAGATGATGTCTGTGTGCGTTCGTTCGTGCGTTAACTCAAAAAATATCAAACATTAAAATTTCAAATTTTATATTTAAGATTTTAATACGAATCTTAATAAGCCATTATATTTTTGGTTTCAATCTACAAACCGGGGAAGTACTTAGTACTTTTTTTAAATATTTCGATAAATAATTAATTTAAGATAAAAAAATTTATTTTAATTTAAAGATTATTTGAATATTATCTACAATCGGTATTTTATAAATTTTTCTGTATCTGCTTTCATTTAAGAATAATTAAAGTACTTATAATTTAGAATTTCGGTATCTTGTAGTCCATGATCGTTTAACATGTGTTACTACGTAAAATTTAAATGATTATGACATGACAGTGACAATATATTTTTATATATATATATTAATATATTTGTATAATAAATAAAAAGAATAAAGTAAGTAAGTAATTTATTGTGGTTTAGTTTTGTATATTTTTTCTATTCAACCTACGTTTAATATTTCTCACCTAATGAGTTGGCGATAGGATTATGAGTCTGCCCTTTTCCAGCTTTTCCAATGGAATAAATATGATGCCAGGGTTTCCACGGCAACCCTCCAGTATTCGCCAGATATATTGGAGTCTGCCATTCTATGGCGAAAGGTCTGGTCTGCCCTATGTAGCTTAATATGTTCACAGCAGATACAATCGCTCGAATTAACGAACTGTCGAATATCTCTCTGTTTTTCGTCAATAAATCTGGAAGAAGGGGTGCGGTAGGGGAATACACCACCAACTTTATCTAGATTATAAATAAATTCATTTAAATGTCATACACAACGTTGTGAGGAACTATTATTATTTAAGTTAAACTGAAACTATGTCAGAATTTACATAAATTCGACATAATGCAAAAATGTGGCACACATGTTTTCCTGTTTGCAACATGTTTATAAATGTGAATAATATTTGTTATAGTACCTACATACTGGTTTTATACTTTAAGTTAGTAGATGATTATCTTTCTGATCAGATAGTTTAGGTTTTCATATTAATTTCAGTACCTATTCACAGTAAGTACAAATTATATGCATTTTCAAAGATAAAATAAAATTGAAAAAATTTCTTAAGCGATAGTCTACATTTTTTCTCAATTCCAAGAATAGGTACTCTTAATATAATTTTTTTCTATTCCACTCTTTTCCCCACTACTACGACTGCCTAAAACCAGCCCGAAGCCGAAACTCGTACTTTACAGCATCGTAGCAATCTAATGTCATTTTGAAGTTGAAGAATACTGTATAAGTGTTTTCGTTGCGAGTAAACTGTTAGTTTATTATTGACTTCAAGGTAATGTTTAAAAAAATATTTAATAGAGAAAGATGTACCTTTTTAAAATTTTAAAAATAAATGTATATCAAGAGATATAACCGTGTAAAGTTTGCATAAATTGGAAATTTTTATGAATTTTTCGGAATTCTTATAATCATGTACAATTTTATATTTAAAATTTTAAAAAGCACAACTGGTAATAATTGATAATTCTTGTTGAAATACAATAATTTTACCATTCTTATACTGGTCACAAAACACTAGCTACGGTAGTACGTTTTATGCTAGAATTTAGAAGGTAGACGGGCATCTTAAAACTCAAATTTATTATATATTTTTTTATCTATGACTGTTGCTAAAAGTGGGCCTTTTAATAGTTGCTTAGCAAGTTAAAAGAGTGATTTTATGGCACAGTGTTAAAAGTAATATAGCAACGAGTTAAAAGTTATTATATTTATACTTTTAACACGTTGCTAACGAATTGTATCAATAAAACAACAAGTAATATAATCTTACCTGTCGAAATATCATTCTTCAATTTTTAGTTTTTACAAATACACTAGATCGTAGATAAAATATAAAATATTGTATGATTTATATATGTGTGGAAAAGAGATTTTATTTTGTTCGTGGGGATAAAAAAGCTTAGTGTAGTAGCTCATTACATATTCTAATATATTAATATCTGTATAATAATGCCTTATTCACACAAGGATTCTTTGATAATTCTTTCATATACTTAATAAATTTACTGTTTTGAAGCTATCTATGAATTAGAAATTCTTCATTTGGAAGACTCATTGAAGTTTCAACACCACCGCTATTTAACAAGCAATTCTCAACAGGATATTTTTTTATCCCGGAAGCATAAAGGAATCATCAATAAATTCTTGTGTGAACACGAACAGTGCATGGGACATATTATTTAAAATTTTACTTGATTATTATTTTTACTTCCCCGGCCTATATGATAGAGGCAGTCATGTAATCGTATTTTTTACAGTTCGAGATTTTGATGAATGTTCATGTTTTAGACCCTACTGAACCCAAAAACAATTTTTAAAAAAGTTGGTCTGTCCATCTGTCCGTCGTTGATCTGTCTGTCTGACCGGAAGTACGATAACTTGAGAATGTATGCGAATTTTCGACTGAAGTTTTATGTTTAAGCTTTTTACAAAAAAGTTTGTTTTAAGTCCGAAAATATTGCAAACATTTGCGCTTTTAATTTAATTTACATATTGCTCGTATTAGGTCTATAGCTTATTATAAATGCAATGACAATCTCGAATTTTAAACGTCAAATGACTGTGGCCACTTTGACATTAACAGCTGTCACTGTGATCGAGAAAGTGGTGATTCACAGCAGATTTTTAAATTATTTTGTGAATGGAAAATTGTCTTACAGTTTCGGCCACTATAACTTTAGGTCTGACCCAAGATATCTGTTCAGTTTTTAAGCTGGATGGTAGTGGCACTTCATACAGGTCCTCAAATTCTGCAATTTCAACTACTGCCGTAGCTTTTGACGCGATAGATTTGGTACCTTTACTGCTCTTAGTAGATCCAGGCGTTCCTCCTTTTTTGTCTTTACCCTGAAATACAATAAACAATAATAAATTTATAAATTCGTTTTAATAATACACATGTAGGAGTTATTCATACGAAAAACACGGCGTAATGTTGACAGCATATCTCTTTAAATATATGCGCGCAACGTATGTGCTTTATGCTTTGATGCCAAGCTTTTCATTTTGAGCTTTCTTGTTTGTTGACGTTGCTACCGCAAATATGAACTCTTAATTAATTACGAAGTTCGTATTCATAGTCATATCTATATCAAAGACCCTTCTGTCTATAACATAAGGTATATGGAACGGAACGAGATAAGGTAGGTTTATATTTCATACGAATTATCAAAGATGAATAAATATTGTGATCTTTTTACCTCTCGCGTAGAGAGGTATAGGGATCGTGAAAAAATTCGATGTCGAGATTTTTGTCAATAAGCACGTTTTAGCACCTTTAGAACCTATTTTGACTATTTTCACGATGATGTCTGTGTGTGTGTGTGTGTGTGTGTGTGTGTGTGTGTGTGTGTGTGTGTGTGTGTGTGTGTGTGTGTGTGTGTGTGTGTGTGTGTGTGTGTGTGTGTGTGTGTGTGTGTGTGTCTGTGTGTATGTATGGAAGTCTGTATGTGCGCCTACTATAGTCTTTCGTTCTGATTCATTATCTCAAATTCTACTGAACATAAAATTCTAATATTTTGCAATATACATTTGTATATGTTAATGAAGAGCTGATTAGATTTTGGTAAAAATCTGCCAACTGGAAATGGTATTTTTTTGAAGCATTTTAACATTTTTTCCAAAAAAATATAGAAAATTCTGCGATAGCTACAATTTGTAATACGACATTTCAAAGAACAAATTAAATCTTACAATATTTATTTAACATCTTGTCTATATCTCTTACCAATAAAGGAAATTTATTTTTCAAAGATATATAATTTTACCTACCACGATTTGTAAATCACAATATAGGAAAAAATTAAAAACAAAAATGAATATGTCAATGTGACAGATGAACAGACGTATGCACAATTTCTAAAATGTTTGTGGCACCATTTTAAAAGAAATGTATATGTTATTAACTGAACATAATGTAATAAGGTAATAATAAAGTTAAATTATTATCTATAAGGAGCTAATTAAGAACTAAGAACTATAAAATTATTTTCAAAAAGTTTGTAAATTTATTGCAAAATTATAATTTAAGAAAGCCTAACTAAAACCAAATTCACATAAATTACAGTGTTAAGGCGAGAGGTCGTGTGCTGGCCACAACAGATTTTTTTAATTAATAAAGTCAATGGACAGTGTGCAAATGTATAAGTGTAATATAGAATTCGTAAAATATATTCGCTTTACATCAGATTCCGATGTGTTTATGTTGATCTTCATCACAGATTCTCTGAGTAAATACGTGGAGCATGAAGTAGGTAGTTATTATTGTGCGATATACATAAATTATATTTAAAATTTTCTGCACTAATAAAATATAGGTATGCTATCTTTAGCTACAGTACGCGAAATAAGAGATGGCCACCCAAAAGAATTTTAAATTGGTATACAATATTAATCGAGCGGGCAAAGATTATCATGAAATTTTTTGGCAGAAACTGCTTCGCTACCTTGAAATAGTGTATTATGTTACCGTAAAAACCCGAAGTCAGTTAAAACTAGTTTTAACTAGTAAAAACTGGGCACTAAGCTAACCTAACCAAACCCTAGTTTTGAATAGTCAATAATGCGAAGTTAGGTAAGGTTAGGTTAGGTTAATTTGTTTTTACTAGTTTAAACTAATTTTTACTGGCTTCGGGTTTAAACGGTAACATATATAATATAGAGCCGTCCAGCTCGGTTTTTCTCTTGCCTCAGTGTTGCGTTCCTTAAGTTGGCTCTGTGCAGAACATAGGCACATTCGTTCACTCCCTTACATCTCCGGCTATCATTGGCTGCATGAACTGTACATTGTGCTATGATTCAGATATATTATTAAACTTTCAAAAATGCTGCTTTGATCTTTGAAATATGTTTAAAACCGAACTAAAAATATATAAAAACACATTTTCGACAAATTTAAAGATGCTACCTAGTTTCTGTAATGGCATTTTATTTTTTTCCCTTAATTTTTTATGAAGCTATATAATTTTTCGAATATTTTATTAAGAATAAGAACTGAAAATTATATTTCGGCATAAATTGAAGCTTACGTTTACATTGTATGATTTATTTTTGACTTATACTACAGTTATATAGTAATATTTTCGTCAAGTCTTATGATGAATTGTTATATTATTATTGTATAATCATCCTATTATGGTGATTTATATCCTGTTGGGCTGATTGATTAAATAAATAAATTTATATTTTCTTATCTATGCACCAGTCATAAGTAACAGTGTTCCCTCAGCATTCTCGACTAAACGGCTGCTCCGAGGCCGGCCACGTCTACTACTATCCCGCGTTGAGCCAGTCTTCTTGGGTAGAGCGTCTAAACGGCGCAGTACTTGTCCAGTTATTAATGCCACATTACTATTGCACCACGTATATCTCATTTCAGCTAAGAAAAAAATGCAGATAGCACCGCGAATGCAGTCCGTCTTACACTCACACATTTTATTAGTTCAAAATATGGCGCATATATTTTGTGAATAAAGCTGTCAGCTATAGAATAATTTAATACTTCGATGTAACTGTGAAATTGAAAATATGAAAGTATAAGTAATATTAACGGACATGAAAACGTTTGCTAGACTCAAGAATATCATCGCCATATCTTACGCAACACTTTTTTCTGAGCTGAAACGAAGTGTAGCAGATGCTTCACTGCCTTATACCATTATATATGTTCTAGACACGTAACGCCTATTTAAATGTACAGTGGGTTTTGAAGCCAGCACTAATGACAGAGAGGCTGTGTGAAGTGAAGTGAAGTGCAAGTTGCATACTTTACACTTTTTAAGTGACATTTATTGCTAATTCTTGGATTCTTTCATTTTTGTTGTCATCTGTTACAATTTTGTATATTTAGAAGTTATCTTGTGCATTTTGATTGTATTTTATTGAATACTAACAATAATGTGAATCACGAACTGTCACTTGTCAAAACAAAAATGCAACCCGCATTACATCAACTTTGGTGAAAATGCAACTCGCATTACACCAACTGTGGGCTGACTGACAGAAGTGTCGGCTTCACAACAAATGACTGCGTGCGGGGTCTAAGGTATCTATGGTCGAAGTTCACTGCCATCTGTAAATTTCTGTATAATTTGTTGAATCACTTCATACAAATTGAAGAACTGAAAAAACATCCACCCTCTCATTCCTTTTCCACTCTTCTTCCTCGCAATTTCCACGTTCAGCAAAATCATCTAAACAAAAACGTCTCCTTTCCATTGTCTATTATCCATTCCAATTCCGGATCGATGTGAGCATGTTTAGAACCGCTGACGTTGCACCAGGTCAGTCCCCGGGGCCTGCATCAGCCGTCGTTGCGTCAGTTGTGTGACACCGGTCACTGCTTGGTTAATTGGTTGCTAAACACGGTTACTCTGGGTGTGGGTTGCAGTCAACGTAACCGAGAACGAGGTGATAGGTACGGTTACTCAATGCAGCCTGAAGGCACCATTGATATGGCCTGGAGATCATTTGTGAGGATTTATTGATATCTAATTAGTTGGGATATATTTAGAACGATATGAGTGTTTTCATTCTTGATGGTTATTCAATAATATTATTTTTAATTTTGGAAGTACTGGTGTGGTAATAAATTTTACTTAATGATAATTCCACTCTTGTATAAAGTAAGCCATAAACAAAACACAATTTTATCACTTAGGCAGCGGATAAAAAGGAAGGTAACTTTTTGCAAGTGATAAAACATTATTTACCTTTTTCTTAGCAGCTAAACAATAAACAAAACACTAAAACGTCATTTGCTTCATATTTCTACTATTTGTTAGTGAAATGATTTGATTTTGGGAATATTTATGAAGAAGAACCAAAGGAATCGTTAAATTATCTCATTGAATTACACTCGATCATTATATTTCCTCCGAATAAATTTCTGTTTGTCATCTCAACATTGTCACCTGACAGTAATTTAACTCGAAAAATTGTTTTATTAAACAATTTTTCTTTTCAAATTGCTAGGCAACAAGGTTTCAATAGAAACATAAATTTATCCGGCGAAATAAAAATCTCTTGTGTAATTACAGTTGATAATTAATTCCACTCCTGTATAATTTAAGCCTTAAATAATACACAATTTTATCGTTTTGACAGCGGATAAAAAGGAAGGTAACTTTTTGCAAGTGATAAAACCTTTTTCTTACACATAAAACACTAAAATGTCATTTGCTACATATTTCCAATATTTTTCAGCGAAATGATTAGTTTTTGGGAATATTTGTGAAGAAGAACCTAAAAAGTCGTTAAATTATCTCGTTGAATTTCACTAGTGCATATTATTTACTCCGAATAAATTTTTGTTTGACATCTCAACCTTGTCACCTGACAGCAAATTGAATCGAAAATTTGTTTTAAAATAAAATTTTATTGAACAATTTTAATTTTCATAATACTAGGCAACAAGATTTCAATACAAACAAAAATTTATCCGGCAGTTAAAAATAATAACCATATAATTATAAGTAATATAAGGACTGCACGTATTTTCTTTTGCTTCATTATAATTTTTATTTTATCACATTCAATTTGACGGCTAATTTGATCATCGAGTTCTTATTGCACATCATCACTTTATAAGAGATTGTGGTTTCGAATCCGCGTCAGGTTTAAATTTTTCACGGCTTGATTTGGATTGTATCTGCTTTCGTCACCATTCCAAATTGGGATACAATTAACTTGGCAAACACAAAGCTATCGGGCACCGGCTACTGGTTGTAACAAGGGCTTGTGCGAGAGGGTTAGATCTTGGCTGAAACTTGCCCATTGACAGAAGTCAAAGTAAAATAGTATTTTGTGCACCTAGGGAGGGAAGCGTGCTATTACTCCCGCGGGCGAAGCGGCGGTCCGAGCGAGGGCGCCGGCTTCGCTCAAGGGTGTAATAGCTATTACTCCCGCGGGCGAAGCGGCGACCCGAGCCGAAGGCGAGCCGCAGGCGAGTCCGAGCGAGGGCGCCGTCCCTCCATTAGCAAGAGGAAAACACTGCTTTCCTCCCCCGAGTGACGTAAAAATTATTTCAGTATCCCAAGTATCACGTTAATCACACACGATTCAATACGTTTTTGTTTGTTTGTCCGATTCTGCTATTATTAAACTACCACGCTCTCGTCCTATCTTGAAGACACAAGTTTTAAGATCATATCTCAATTATTAACCCACTTGTTCATGGGATGTTTAAAAATATCTTATTCTTGTACTTTGCGATATTACGTAAGTCTATCATAGTCATATCCTCAGTACGAATACAAACATCTCAGAGAATTACTTGAGAAACATAAATGGGATATATTATTATTTATTATTTTCAGGTTTCTTAGCTTTTCTCCATGATTTGTGCCATCCTTAATATAATATTACACCACGCTCTGTCATTGGTAGGTATATTGTTAGTGAAATTGCGCCTTTCTGCTGCCTTATCTCCGTATTTTATGGCATGGTGTAAGGTTTCCGATATTCAATATAGATTTGCAGATTTGCTTTTATTTTCAATATTCAAAAGCAAATCAATTTTCGATACTTCGCTTCAAGTAAACATTCGATCTCTAAAAATAAAATTCACCTTGTGTATCGCAGAAGCAGATGTCACTTTATTGTCCTGGGCTCAGCTCGAGACGTATGTAGGTTGAATATAAATTAAGAATTACAGGAGCAGGACATTGAATTTTATTATTTAAGAACAGCACCATTTCCAGGGTCCCACATTCAATGGAGCCCCTTTCTATGTCTCGCGAAAAAAGTTAGTTTTTGTTAAACGAATATTATGTAGTGCCATTGCGATTTCGAAGTTGATCATTATGATTTTTTATACTTTCAGTACTGCCACTACAGAAAGTAAGTGAAGATCACTATTTAATTACGATAAAATCATTTATGATTCCCCTGTGAAAAACATAAATATAATACTGACCTTACTTCTAAAATAAAAATTATACGAATTATTATTACAATTTGACACTGTAAGGCCATATTTTTTAAAAATTGCTAGTTTTGGAAATTATGAGTAGATACGCCCCTACAGAGGGCTGGCTACGGCTTCGTACATTTTTATGTCACTTTAGGTGGAAAAAATTCTCCAGTTTAAATTTATGTCCTCTTTATACACAAGAAACGGCGCTCAAAAATGAGAAATTGTTTCGCAGGTTAAGGGTCATGAGATTTCTCGTTTATAAATGTGTTAATGTTTTTGTTTGTTTTTGTAAATTCTTTTCAGGAGTTAATTTATTGCTTTCTTAATCTTTACAGTCTAGAATTTATACAACGGAGGCTTCCTTCCTGCATTCCGTTTTCGATGTTCCCTTTCACATTCTCGAAAATTATTTCATTCCTCAGCACTGCAAATTCTAATCTTAAATTTTGTATCGCATATTTATATACTTTATCTCACGGTTACGTTATTTTATTAGCGAAATACTTAGTAAATTTTTCAAAGCTTTTAGAAATGAAACGAGAACCCCTTTCTTTATTGCAGATTCAGATCCTGCGTGAAAAAACAGCTTCCAATAAAAAACACAACCCCAGAGGGCGAGGGCGGGGTTAACCGTAGAATCTTTTTTTTTAATTTTAAAACCCAGAAGATTTTGAATTTTTGCAAATGATACCAAAATTTGCCCCGGGAACGAGAGTACTTTCAATTTAGCACTATTGGGTATCCTTTGTCAAATTAATGAACAGATACGCACTTTTTATTTTCCACTGTTTAGTGTAATTTCTCGAAAAGTACGATAAATAGAATTTTTGCGATTACATTGCCATCTATCGCAATTCAAAGAGTTTAAAACAAAATCTACCTAATTTTAGCCGTATAATCCGAATCTGCAATAAGCATTACTGGTTCCTATTTAAGATTTCAAAGTAAACCCCGCCCACCCCACGAAAGTGGGGTTAGGAAATCGAATTTGGTGTCATTGGATGGAAAATATTTGACACGTTTTTAAAAAAAATTTTATTCGATATATTCCCAAACGCAATTTGAAATGAACCATGTATATTTTATGTAAAAGCTCAGAGATTTAATACAGTAATAATAGTCCAGTCAGGAGAGTCAAAAATTTACTGAAACCCAAGACTAATACATAACCAAATGAAATTTGGCATGTGAGTAGTTAAGAACATACAGAAACAAAAAAAAAATTCGCTCCACCTCGGTATGCTCCGCTTCCCACAAAAATTTTCAGTTGAAACTCAAAATTTTCTTGTAACGCATATTTCTCGAAAACTATCGAAAATTTTTAAAAACAGTTTTGACAGGATGAAAGCTGAGGAAATTTGCTATCAAAATGGTATTTGAAAATTTTTCATAAGTAGCACCGTGTAGGCACCAGCCGTTTAATATTCGAATGACTTGAGAATTTTCGTATAGTAGGCGCTACATTGCGAATGACGTAATAAATTCGCCGCTACAGAATGATTGTGGTATAACTTCGTTAAAGAACATCATTTTGTAAAGATAAAAATTGCATTTTATTCGTCGAGGCTTCCACTTTTAATTGCACTAATAACATTTGAATTTCCGACCCCGTTTATACCGAGAAACTTGCTTTTTAAAGAATCATAACTCAGTATTAAAGAATTCTCAATATTTTCAATATCTATGAATGAAATTGTAAACTCGTAGAGGAATATCTTCACCAAATCATCCCCAATCACATGCAGCTATTTGGAGGGTTGTGTGTTGTACGTCCGAAAAGAAAACTGGTTTTCGCTACCTTCTTTATTTATAGGTTATGATCTTATTTTAGGAAAACATCTGTTACATGTACGTAGTAGTACAATTGATGAAACAAATTACAGTATCTTGTTGATTAGGATTTGTACTTAACGATAAGCTCATTACAAATCAATTTACGGGGCCAAAAAGTGGTCTATTTTCAAAAATGCTCGTGCCCGCGATAAATAAAGAAATCTATGAGATAGCGAAAACCAGTTTTTTTTTCGGACGTACAACACACAACCCTCCAAATAGTTGCATGTGATTGGGGATGATTTGATGAAGATAATCCTCTACGAGTTTACAATTTCATTCATAGATATTGAAAATATTGAGAATTCTTTGAACGTCTTCTAATACTGAGTTATGATTCTTTAAAAAGCAAGTTTCTCGGTATAAACGGGGTCGGAAATTCAAATGTTATTAGTGCAATTGAAAGTGGAAGCCTCGACGAATGAAATGCAATTTTTATCTTTACAAAATGATGTTCTTTAACGAAGTTATACAACATTCATTCTGTAGCGGCGAATTTATTACGTCATTCGCAATGTAGCGCCTACTATACAGAAAATTCTCAAGTCATTCGAATATTAAACGGCTGGTGCCTACACGGTGCTACTTATGAAAAATTTTCAAAGACCATTTTGATAGCAAATTTCCTCAGCTTTCATCCTGTCAAAACTGTTTTCCAAAATTTTCGATAGTTTTCGAGAAAAATGCGTTACAAGAAAATTTTGAGTTTCAACTGAAAATTTTTGTGGGAAGCGGAGCATACCGAGGTGGAGCGAATTTTTTTTTTGTTTCTGTATGTTCTTAACTACTCACATGCCAAATTTCATTTGGTTATGTATTAGTCTTCAGTCAAAACCTCTCCTGACTGGACTATAACTAAAGAACAAAATCATTTATTAGTTTCTGTTGTTAATCGTTCATCATATAAAATAGTATTGCTATATTCGTATGTCTAGTTAGGTAGGTATGACTATAGAATCTGATATTTGAACACAATTCATTATTTTTACCAAAATTTGCACACTTCAATTCGTTATTTTTACTTATCTTATACATCATAAATTATAACATAAGAAGGAATAAATAACTCAATACTTTACCGACGGAGCGAGGGGATTCCCCCACTTTTCGCCGTTGATCTCAGCATCGGACCACTCGGGCCACAAAGTGGGCGGTGGCGGTAAATTCAAATCTTCATCTTTCAGACCGCTGGTCGATTGTTTCTGCGACCTTTTCGCTTGCGATGACATCACATTCAATCTCTAGAAAGATTTTACAAAGGAGAGTATGAGTATGAATGACGGAAATATGTGAATAAGAGGGTGAAAAGTCGAACGATATGGGGTGATGTATCGTAGGATGAAGACATTTTATTGTGAAAAATATTCCAAAAGGGAGAAGGATATTCTACAGGAGAGAGGAGTCAATATGTAAAGGATATGGATAGCAGTTAAATTGGTTGTATCCAAAGAATAATTATTATTTCGACTTTTCGAGTTTTTGGTAGATAAGCACGTTTTGGGTCCCTAGAGTAAGAATTTAACATTTTCAAGATGATGGCTGTGTATGTATCTGTTTGTGCGTTCGTTCGTTCGTTTGCTACTCTGTGTGTTACAACTTTTTCACTCAGAATATACCTTATAATCAAAAATTCCAAGTTTTATATTTAAGGTTTTAATCCCAAGCAACATTATTACCAAAAAATACGTCCACAGACATACTTTTTTGCGTCAGTATGACGTCTGAAGTATGGTCACAAGACATCTATAGTGCGTCGTAGCGCGCAGCTATTTGACATAATATTTGTACGTCTGCAATCGGACTTTTATGACTGTAATTAGATGTCAGTGACGATTGTATTTAAAAAATAATATTGAATTTTGCAGTATTGGTTTCCTTATTTTTCTTTATAAGAATCGAGATTATAATCCATAGAACTGGAGAAAGATACAAATGTAAATTTGATATTAACTGCGGATCATGCTGGACTTGAACTCGGATCCTAAGGATGTGTTCCCGGGAATTCCAACGAAGCTAACCGCTCGGCCAATCGGACATATAATTTGGTGATATGAAATATGAATATAAAGCAAATAGATTTAAAACTAAAATTTTTAAATACGAGTACATTATAAAAAATAAAATTATTCATTGTTGTAAACGTTATTATTTTGACAAGAAAATCTTTTCTCTCTTCAAGTTTATGAACTTCCGGATTACTTACGTTTTTCTATCTAAATCTTTTCAACTCATTTAAAATATGTAGAAGACACCGGGGTTGATTGTTACGGAGGTAAGTTGTTACAGGGCACATTACAGGTAATGCAAAAGACTAAGAGTTGTGAAGTCAAGTACTAAGTATATTAAATGTAATAATTGATCGGAGGATGGCTTCAACACAGAAGAGTTTTTCTGTGAATGAATCTTTTGATTCAGGTGATGTAAATTTCTGTGATTGAATATTTTAGATTTTATTTGTATTTTAAATGGGCACCGGATTGTATACGTATATATTTATGTTTATAACTAGATATGGCGGGAGGTTGTGTGCTGGCAACATCAGATTTTTAAGTATTGATTAGTCACATCTGGTACCGTTGTATCTCCCTTTCAGTTCGAAAATAAATTACAATATTTCTTTTACTGAAAATGATATAAAAGTCTAGGTACGGCTAATTCTAATTCATATGGATTACATTTAGAACTGTAAATAAATTAGTTAGAAATAAGTTCGCTGCAAATGCAATCTATGAAAAAAGTCCAATATAAATTTTTTGTCTGGATGGAGAAATTACAAATTTTGCACCATTTTTTAAATAAAATTAATTAAAACGTACAAAATTCACTTGAGGTTGAATAAATTTTTAACCGTTACATGTCCAACAAAACGATTTATTCCTCTAAAGATTTTATGTATAATTCTGACTCACAAATTCTTCCAAAGAAAACTGCAATAAAAAATCGTCTAGATCAAAGCTAAAAAAGTCATCAAAATATTGTAATCTCAATCAATCTCAATACATTGATGCAAAATTATGCGTAGGGAAAAACGCTTTTATCAGTTGTAAATTCGTCAGTCTAAAAATATATGACATCGTCTGGAAAAAGTGTTAAGCATCCCCCATCTGTTACTGTCACGGCAACGTCTGTCACCTATCAAACTGCGAAAATATGTTTGCCAAACACCTAAAACTAACAAAAATAGCGCTCACCTCTCTTGTTTACCGTCTGGGTGGATTGCCTCCTCTCGCGGCGAGATCTCCTTACAACTCAATAAGTTATTCGCCTCCAAAACTTCGCAAACAGATCAGCGGGCGTCGAAACGTCAAACTCGCTTTGTAATTCAGCGCGAGCGTTCTGTTTTCCTTCGTCGTTTGTTTCGTGTTTGTCTTGGATCGTCATTGAAATATTTATGAAACCTTCCTTAAAAACATTTACCGATCGCAGGTCTGGAATATTGAATTATGGCGACGGGGCTTGGTTTATTTTGGGGTTCAAAACGAAGATGTATTACAGTGCCTTTACGAGAATAATCTAAGAGTACGGACTGCTATCGGATTCATAATTATAGTCAGCTGAGTTTAAAGATGAAGAGCTTCGTAAAAATAATTAAAAAAATTGGAACCAAATTTTCTACTAAAGTAAGTACGTTATTACATAAAATTTCAAATTTTTAAATATATTTGTGTAGAAATTACAACAATTTATAGCACAAATGAGCTATAATTTTGACTGTTAACTTCAATGACGTCTATTGTCAATCATCCAAAAAAAATCATATTTTGATATAATGTAGTCATAACGTCATAAGCTTTCTTAAGTTATTTTTTAACGTAAACTTTTCTAAATGTTTATGTTTTGTTTATAATAATCATAAATACAAAGGTTGGTACTAAGTAAGTAAGTGAAAGAAATTGTGTATCAATTTCGAGTAGGTACCTACACATAAAGGATAGGTAGGGTAATATATTAAATATCTTCTAAAAATTTAATTTAAGCCTGTTTTACATTACTCTAAATCTTGAACACGATCTTGTTCAATTTTTTAAACAATCTAAATTGTGTAGTATCATACAGCAAATTGTGTGAAATATCGCATTTCTTCGTAAATTGTCTGTAAAAATAGATAAGCGCGGCTGTCAAATTATTATTATATAAGAACAGCGCAGAATCACAAACTAAATATTATAGGTAGGTGTATAAAATTGTCTCAGTTTAAAACAGAGTTCATTAAAAACAAAGCAATTTATTGCTCAAGATATTGTTCAATTTGTTGCGCAATTTCTTGTTCAATATTTAGCGTAGTGTAAAACGGCCATTAGGTATGTTGTATAAATTTAATTTAATTTTAGTTAGTTAGGTACTCTAATTCAGCGTCAGCGGTACTGAAAAAAGATCATGTAAGTAAATTGTTCTTAATTTTTAATTTTGAAAAATAATTTTAAATTCATAATCAGTATAATATCATATTTTATATACCCTTAACGTATATACATACTATAGAAGTTATTATAAACCTGTATGAGAGCGAGGTATAAAAGTATAGGTAATATGTAGTTTAGAATGCAACGTTGATTTGTCTTGGTCTTGGATCATCATCATTGAAATATAAATAAAAGCGTTTACCGATGGGCGATGGGGGTCTGATTCTGGAAAATTGAATTATGGCGACGAAGGGTTGTTTATTTGTTTTATTTGGGGCCCAACGCAAGGATATATGAGAGCGAGGTATGCAGTCTACAATGCAACGTTGATTAATTGGTTGCCGTGATACGAACACTGGAATTTGTTACTGACATGATGAAAATTCCTGGCTGCGGATAATTTTACTACCAGCTGCATTTCATAACGTAAAACTAATTAATGTGGAACATTCTCCCAACAATTTATAACAATCACAAATTTTTCAACCAAAACTACAAACTACATAAGTACAAAATTTCTCTACAGATAGTTTCCACAATTGGTCTAATTGACACTTTAGTTTTCTTAAGACAAAGGTTGGTACTAACACTTACCCCTTTAAAACATAACCTTACGTACACACTAATCAAAAACATTTTATTTTTGTACCAATAAATCTACCAGGTGTCTGTTTTAAATCTGTAATTATGAAAGAACAATGCTATTTTTTAAATTTTGCTATACAAAAATTATATATATATATATATATATATATATATATATATATATATATATATATATATATATATACATATATATATATATATATATATATATATATATGGCTAAACATGTCCAATTTTGTGAATATTTCATGTGTATTTTAATACAATCCTACATAAAAATTCTAAAAAGTGGCATTAGAGCAAAAAGAGGGCAATTTGAAGCTTTCCGAAAACGTCTTATTTGTTTAAAAAAATTTATTGTTTAAACCAATTTTATGGGGAAAACTGCATGTTGTTTTTCGCTATTTTGACGACTGGTGTTTTTAAATTTTAAATTGAATTTTCTGGAATACAAAATTCAAAAAGTGTTCAATTTATTTATTCAGATATATAATTTAAATCTTTGTTTATTAAACTAATACAGAGCGTTTAGCAAAACCTATAATTTGACTGTGCAACCGCCTTAATACCTACATACTAAAAATAAATACATAGGTCTTTAAACATCATAGATTAGTCACATTTGATTTCAGAATTAAGCTTTTGGTTTTTGTACTGATTGCACATTTTCCGGTACTAGTTAAAACTACACGGATGAAAATAATTCCTGATTTAAAGCATTAAAATCCGATCAGATGACCTGCGGAATAATCTCGGCAATGTATGTAGGATCGCATTCCACAATCAGATTGCATGGATTTTCCAGATAGGTTCAATTTAATCCCAAAAGCTAAAAAACCGATTATGTTCAAAAGTTTAGGGTGAGCTTGTAAGCATATTTTACAGGGTTTGAATCTGAATATACTTTATAATCAGTCTCTGAAATCTGGATGATAAACTAAACAATGAAACAAGAAGTAATCATACAAACAATACGTAATTTGTGACAATATTAATTTATTTCGAGAACATTTTCAACATCATATTTATTTATTAAAATTGAATTTTGAGTTTCGAACAGAATAAAATAAATTTGAGCAAATATAAAAAATGATAATTAAATATAAGATAACTCATCTATACTATTTAACATTACCTAACTATGTGTAATAGATGCTTTGAGGAGCAATATATAGAAAATATTAAGAGGTATCACCGCAATTTAATTATATTCTTACATCTTATTTTAAATAACCTGGTAAAAATGTAGTGCTTATTTTATTAAGAAATGATTTTAGGAGTAATATGAATTATCTTTGCATGATTATTTTATAAAAATTACTAAACGGGAAGAAATGTATATTTAAAAAAAAAAAATTATAGAAATAATTAGAAATATAGTAATTTTTGTACAAGATGATAAAATTACATTTTATCGTCACTTGTGAAATATTTTTTGAGTCGATATAGGTTAATACAATTTTATTCTATACTTTTCTATAGCTGATGTTAAAGAAAAAATTGAAGAAAACCAATTAAAATTAAATTATTATTATTATTTCAGAGTTTGTAATGTTTTTCATCCTACTTTTTTTTTACAGAGGATGCAGAAATGTAAAAAATCTCTAACTTTACTTTATCTACTCAAATTTTACTATATCTACTTTTATTTTACTTTAACATCAGCTATGAAAAAAAATTCTATAAAATGCCTAATACAATATTTTAATTCCTATATCAATAAGTCAATCAAATTATATTTATAAGAACTAGATCATTTGAGCAGAAATAATTGTCAATTTATTTGTTATATCGAATTTAGTACATTTTCCAAATAGTTATACTTAAAATTAACTACATCTAATAATTATTCTTATATTTTACAATATTTCTCTATAATCTAAAAATATCTACAATACAACATAAATTCTCTTATTTACTAAGGCACTGATTTATCCAGTCTTTCATAATATTAAAACTAAACAAATCTTCCATTTCCTCTTCCTCTTGAAATTTAGTCGTCCTTTCTTCGTCCTCCCGTTATTATTTTAAGGAGTCTTACAACAGGAGCTTCAAATCCCAGGGAGATCAGAAAGGAAAGCAAAAACGCCGCCACCACGTTTCCGAAGTATATGACAAACTGAAAGCAAAACAAAAATCGATTTAAAATTCTTCTTTCATAGCAAAACATTCAAAGTAATATCCTGAATCCTAACAAATATTTACTTAGGGTATGATAAACTCTAAAGTCAAACTGATTTCCTTAATCGGATCTCTAAAGTCTCAAAATACAAGATAATAAATACTGTACGATATGTATATCAATACCGATGACTCTTCATATGTGAGGATGCTACATCTAAGTATTTACTTATTTATTATCTGAAAATTTGAATATTGCAATGAAGATGGTTATTACAATTATTTGACTGAAACTCTTTTCATTATCCGTGAAATATTTTACGATCCTCTACCGTACCAGAAAACAGCCAAAAACATGGATTTCGCGGGCCACTCCACAGCGTTTATTGTTTTGTTAAATATAATAATCTAAAGATATTGTTGAAGATACAAGTTCAATCTACAAAATGGTCGATGCAGAATTTTAAAATTTTACTTTAAAATCGAAATATGTTAATTTAAATTTTGACAATTTTTATTATTTTTTGAACACAAATTATCTTCTATTTTAAAACGAATTTAAAAAATTTGATCGGTTGTTTCGCAGATCCAAGCTTTGTTAACAACATATTACAATTTGAAGTTAATTCGCTTATAAATAAAAGCTGTACAGTGGCGCGCGAAAACCTCCTTTTTTAAAAATATTGCAGTTTTTTTTACAAATATGGGTCTCTAAATTATTTTTTCCCCTCAAACATAAATTACTTGTTATTATTATGTTTAACAAAACAATAAACGCTATAGAATAGCGTGCGGAATCAATGTTTTTGACTGTTTACTGCCATGGGTAGAGGATCACCTTAAGGCGCTACGCTTGCCACGGTAGTAGCATCAGAATTTCATCAATTCTGGCTTTCTTGTTCAAAATAAAAATCTGAAATTTAACATGAGTAATTGTTGCGACAACAATTAGAGAAAATAAGAGTTAATTTTTGCATTTTAATATTCAAGATTCTTACTTTATTAATGCATACAATTGAATTTTGTTTGATATAACCGATTTCTTACGATGTTCTGAATAGTGCCACAAGAAGTTTTTTTTTTTTAAACTTCAAACAATAAGTTAAAAATATTTTAAAATTGACGAAATTGATTGATTTCACCGGTTTTCACTAATTAATTATCAGCAGACTTAGGTATTTCAAGAAAATCGTCAAGTAGCACCCTAGAGACAGTCTTTATAAACTTACATTTCAAATATGAGTTCATAGATTTCAAAAACAAAGTCACAAACTTGAATATTGTAGCACGCTATTTTGCTCTGAATTTCATAGCAAGTGTATAGCCTTAATAATCCTTTCAAAATATTCCTTTAGTTCGAAATTACGTATTCTCATCGATTTAGCTTTCAGCAAACGGTTACCATTCCCACTAGTTGCACCCTCAGTTAAGCATTCAATTCAATAGATAACCATACAATACTGCCTCGATACTAAACCGGGTTTCAGATAAGCTAAATTCCGATACAGCTCCCCAATACTGATTTAACTTTCAAACTAGGGTAAATAGGTTAATAAAAATACGAAACGTGTGAGCACGAAGTTTTCCCTCAAGGAAAAATCCCAATCCTTTTAAAGAGGGGACTTTTAAGCGTTCAGTTTCTTTATAACGCAAAAAAGGCCTTTTGTTAATGTTGACTTTTTATATTGCAGAAATTATGAAAGATGTTGATAAAAACTGGTATTGAATTTTTTGATATATTACAGAATTCATCATACAAAATGTCAGCTTCAATATATTTTTTTGAATTATTGTGTAAATTATTACCCTTACAAAAAAGCAATACATAATTTATTAGGTACCTACATAAATGTTACAAAATCAATCTCACTAATTGGAAATCGAATTCCAACCCTGCTAATCTAATATTTGAGGTTATACCTATAGATTTTCCATTATGTAAATAAACTTTCTGATTCAATTACGATTTAATGAAGATACAAAGTAAAGTACAGATTATCGAATTACTTGTAAAGTAGAAAACTTGAAATGAAATTTTAATCTGTTAACGTACCGAATAATTAGCAGAAAGATACCGTTTACGGAGTAGCATCGTTTCGAGAAATAATTACTCATAAGATGACATTACGGTATACTTGTTATATCTTGTATCTCAACAAAGAACTAAAACAACTACCTAAGTGTAAAGTTTATATTACATTTCATAAAGTTTATCTCGTTAGGATGAAATTTTATAAATTATCGATTTTAATAAAGTCACTCAGACTACAGACAAAAAGCGCACGTTGTCATTATCGTTAAAGACAATAATTAAATTACTTTTGCGATAATGTCAGTTTGTATTTAATTTTTTTGTTTTCAAATTATTACCACAAAGATGTAAGTTTATAATTTAGAAAATTATTTAGTCGTTTCGTATCCAATTATTATTAATTTCGCGATAAGAATATAATAATTTTATGTTCGTGTTATACATTAGTCGTAGATAAATTTTATAATCTTAAACTTCTCTTCTTTGTAGATCTCTAGATGTCGTCATTATCAAAGCAAATACTCATATATCGTTTAAGGCTCCATTCGAATGAGCGTAGTGTAGTTACTTATTAAATTCATAACTCGCCCATTTCGATTACTTTATGAACCAAATTTTGGTAACAGTATACTAGCTGTATGTATTGTCTTTTTCGATTTTCCGAACTTGTTTTGAATAATGGAAAGTCTAGAAAACCATCAAAATTCGTAGTTTACCAATAACTTTTTTGTCGATTTTCATATTTTTTTCAAAAAAATTACACATGTATCTGCTATAGTGTCTCAACAGCGGTATATCGCTATTTTTCAAGAAACGTCCCTCATTTTAAATTTTAAAAAAATCAAATTTTGGATTTTAATTTTTTTCGAAAATTTTTAAAATTTAAAAATGTAGGTACCGCTGTTAAGCACAATATTTTAAAGAATTTTAGTAAATAATTATGTTCTCGAAAATTTCCCTAAATAAAGTTATTAGTAAACTACGAACGCCTGTCTATGCGAAGGTGAAGTATAGCCTTAATTATAAATTACTCAATTTACAGCTACTTTAATTTTAGAAATCCAATTACTTGTAATTTTACACTAATATTTTCCTCTAAAATGAACTACACTAGGGCTAGTAACGAATGTTGCTATGCATGTAAAACCATTGTCAATACGATTTTACATTTGAAGTTAATTTGCGAATAATCAAATGTTTAAACTACAGATTAATCGCAAATGCCAAACTGCATTCCGATGGGCTAACTAATTTATCGACTGCACAGTATATTTCAAATTATTTTGACCGTCAGCTGCATGATAGCATGATGCTCTGTTAATTGAATCGATTTTGCAGATTTGTTTAATATCAATGTCAATAAAACAGAATTACTCAATAAAAAATTCACCTAGTCTGAATTGTTTATTCAGCTCACGTATGAAGTTCATGAAGATTTATTACGATTGTTTGAAATTTCAAAAACAGAAAAATAAATTTAAAAATCGTGTGATAAAATTCAGGAACAACACATTACAATTTTAAACGAAATACTACCGTTTTTATTTCGCCTAACATAATTTAATTTTAATTTATACAGAACATAATCAATAGTCACCCATTATTTGGAACATATTTTAATTTTACAGTTCACTGGTCATATCAGTTGAATTAAAATATAAATCATAAATTTATAAATAACCAGACAAACAAAAGCCACAGCAAAATAATTAAATTGTTCATATACGTCAGCAAAAAAACAATAACACAAAAATGAGTCCAACTTGAGGTTTGTGACAATGAGAATAATTTAAAATTCAGCCCATTCCGCGTTAAAATTTCATTGCAGCGCATATAAACTTTATCGAATGAGTACCAACTTTACATGACAGCACCGCACAATGCATTCAAAAAGCATGAAGGCGCTTTCCATGTGCGGAAAATAATATGAATATTAGAGCAGAATTAAATTATATTTTTCATAGACGAACGTGCTCGGAATATGAGATTCGTACCTAACCTTAACTGCCTATTTTATTTGCTGTAGACAAATGTAATTAGCTAGGCGAGATTGTTTTATACGGAATTAATGTATGCGAGCTATATTTGCTTCGGATATTTTATGGCTGCTGTATGGAATACTAATGATTTCCATATAGAAACTGAGAGCAAATATCATTATTTAGTTTTATCTACTGCAAGATGAGAGGGTATTAACCGTTACCGTGTTCGTAGATTTATAAATAACAATGCTAAATTTTAAAAGACAAAAAATACGAAATATGTTTTTAGGTCATCTATATGTATACAGGGTGTAACCCAACCTGTGAACATAATTTAAGGGTGTCGAGTATTGAACGCACTGATCATAAATCAAAAAGTATTTTGTTGAAATTCTTAAAATTAACAGTAATAACAATGCTGAATTTTAAAAAACAAAAAATACGAAATTTGTTTCTAGGTCATCTATACAGGGTGTAACCCAACCTGTGAACAAAATTTAAGGGTGTAGAGTATTGGACGCACTGATCATGAATCAAAAAGAGTTTTGTTGAAATTCTTAAAATTACAGTAATTATCATTTTGGGTACCACTGGTTGTCACATTTAAATACAAAATAGTTAAACAATATAGTTATACAGTATTTATTAGCGTAATTGCATTAATGTAATAATAATTTTACAAACAAGAAAAAATTAAATTTGTAGATACTTACAGAATATTTCATTTATTTGGACCTATTTTTTAATTTGCGAATTTCAACAAAATTCTTTTTGATTCATGATCAGTGCATCCAATACTATACACCCTTAAATTTTGTTACACAGGTTGGGTTACACCCTGTATACTGAAAAATTCAATTTAACCCCGAAGACCGGGGTTTATTTATTTTTCGAAAAATTTCGACTTTCCACATTTTCAAGATCTCAAATTTAATTACGGCATACCTATATCAAAAACTAAGCCTGACAATATGGCACTGGCATTAGGTTTCCCCCACTTCAATTGACTTCTAATCTATCTTTCTACCTAAATAATTTTTTTAATTTTGTAAATTGTAAGTGAGTCAATTTCATCACAATTGAATTTCTAGCATCAAATTATTTGATTGTACCTACCAATGTTTAACGAAAATTTCAATTTTTATAAAGAATATTATTCAAATGTGAGAAAATAGCAAAAGGTTCCCCCAAATATGGTGATTTTAAGAGACCTTGAATAAAATTGTACAAGTCTTAATTTTTTACTAAAAATATGTTTGTATACACGAGGAATTCAATAATGATATACCTATAATAAAGTCCGCATCACGAAGTCTAATTCTGACAGAAGTGGACACTATAGAGCAGGTGAAATGTGGCCTTTCTGTTTACCTTTTACATAGAGACAGAAAATTTATAAAAACAAAAATGGTTTTAAACTTTATACATTTGATTAGAAATCAATTTAAATGCGAGAAACACTATGCTTAGTTTTTAAAATTCAGCCTAAAGCCTGATTCACATCGGAACGCATTTAGTTTGAAGGTTTTAGATTTAAATTTAAGTTTATGAAACATATAGCATATAGGATTCACATTATTATTATCGAGATTATTATGTTTAGTACGTAGTAAACATAAACCCAAAGTTAGGTGTTTTCTAACTTTAATGCTAGAAAGTGGAAAGTGCGGATGCTCGTATAGTTACATGTATTTTAACATTCTTAAACGTAAACGTAAATTTAAACCTTTAAAATGCTTAGTATGTGAATGAGAATTAAACTTAGACCTTCGTTCTGAACTAAATTAATAAACAGACTGTTTTATTTGATACATCGGAGTTCAATTTAAAAAAATTTATTCATCAACGGTAAATATTGCTTCCACAGCACATTTTAATTAACGAACAAATACTGTTCATTATTCCACATTTCATTTTTTCTCGTCATAATTCATCCAATTTAATAATGCTCAAATCTCAACACTACCACAATTCATTCCTCTTTCATAAACAGAAACAAACAAACATCCATCAGCTCTTCCGGTAAATCACAACTTACTTCATGCATTTGTGCGCCATTATTCGTTATTTATACTGTCAGATAATCCACAGTTGGCGAACTACACTACAGGCTACAGGCCGCCCTGAGCCCGCTTTGCCCCCAGTGACTACACGAGGTCAAAGAGCAGTGTATAATTAATGCCGCGGGATGATATTGACCAAGTTTGCGTCCGGTGTTCATGTTTCACAGAAAAGCGGACATGAATAAATCTGTGTAGTTTCGCATTGATTATTTTTTAATATGAGACAAATATATATGGAGACATGACAGTACGACACAAATAGAAGTTGTTTACCTACTCAAGTCAACAAGCTACTAGTAAAAAAAAAAATTGTATATTGTGCAACTAGGGACAAAAGTGACGAAAGCGCCACGTTTCGTCGGTATTATTAGGCACGAAAGTGAGATATTTCTGACCGGTCAGTACTTTTCCTTCCGCTTTAAGCGAAATTCCAATTGATTTTTTCCTCTCTAGGCAAGAAAAGTATGTTTCTTCCCGCTTTATGCGAGATTCCAATTGATTATTTAAATTATTTTTATGGAATTGTTATATAATTGTACCTACATTTACAATGTTATCATCCCTTTCTTCAAATTCTAATTGCTAAAATGATTATATTCGTCATCAATTATCAAAATTGTCCACAATTCAGCATCCTGTTAAACCACACTTGGATATTTTTCAAAGTATATACCTAAAAGATACAATCATCGACATTATAGCTATGGACTGCGCGTGGTAATGGTAAGCTTGGATACTGTAGGAGAGAGAGAGGGGAAAGCTATGAGGTCTATTCTGTCTTTATCTACCGCGCTGCTATTAGTCGATGCATTGCCATGGAAATGCAGATGACTATATGAGTGTAGATGGACTGTAGTTAGTATTTTGACGTCCAACGGCGAATATAATACTTCCGATATTTTTTGATATTCGTTCACAAAATGGTAGTGACGTGTATTGTGTGTAAGAGTACGGCGGAAAACAGTGAAGAGGCAATATCGTTTCACATGTAAGTATACTTTCCATGCATATTTTAGGTTAGTTTAGTTAAATGCTGGGCAAAAATGTCAAAATGTTCTTAATTTTCTTAGAATTTACTCCGGTAACCCATGTTTTCGGTTTACCGGAATTTTGACGAATCAGTCATTAAATAATGTTATATAAATGCATGGAACCGATGCACAATAGTAATTTTTGATAATTAAAATAGGTTCCCGAAGAACGACATTGCCAAACATAATTGGCTCAGGGCATTAGGCCTCGCCAATGTTGCAGTTTCATCAAGATGCCCACTAAACTAACCTAAAACATGCATGCATACGTCAATTTACAAGCTACAATCCATCTACAGTCATCTGCATTTCCATGACAACGCGGTAGATAAAGACAGAATAGGCCTCATAGCTTTCCCCTCTCTCTCTCCTACAGTATCCAAGCTTAGCATTACCACGCGCAGTCCATAGCTATATGTCGATGGATACAATCAAAAGACATAATATTACTTTTTATGTTGTAAATGAGGTTATGTATGCAAGATAGCTGATAGGAGACTTAAGGTGGCTTTTCGGTGCAGGTATTGAAAGAAATATCGTATGCATCTCGAGACAAAACTCCACTTTCGTCCCTAGTTCCACAATACTATTGTCTCGAGATGCACACGATATCCATCTTAAGTCCAAACAGCTATCTTGCATAAACCTCACTTTCAACATAATGTTGTGATGTCTTTTGATTGTGCCTTTGAAAAATATCTAAAAGCGGTTTAACCGATGATGAATTTGTTGAAAATGCTACCTCGAGTAGTACTTATTATTACCTCTTTCTACAAGATAATTTAGAACAAGGAACGAGGCAAAATGCGTACTTTTTAGTTACCATAGTACATGTTTATTATTTTGTGCCTCTGGCATATAAATTTATTCTCCAAAAAACTGTGGGGGATTTATTTGACATTTATTTCAGTAAGATACGTAAAAAAAACAATTTCAATCAACCTCAGTCCCTGAACATTGTTTCCCGATACGCCAATTGGAATAAAGCGGAATGAAAATTACTTTTACTTCCTAGAGAGGAAAAGAACTGAAAAATACCTCACTTTCGTCCTTAATAATAAGAACGAAATGTAGCGTTTTCGGTGCAGGTATCAAAGAAAGTTATTTTTTCCACGGCGTAAAATGTAACTTCTAAAAAAATATGTACAATAAAAAATAATATACTGATTATTTAGGTGTTTCTATAGTGTCCTAATGAAAGGTATAGAGATTTTTTTCTAAGTAATGATAACTAAAACTTAATCAAGAAATTATTGTTAGTCGTAAATCGAGTTCAATATGGCAATTTCTTGTCATCGTTACACTCTGTATTTATTGTAAATATAATTTTTATTTGATTTTGATTAATTTTCAAACCATTGATTTCAAATTATTCAGCATTAATTTGAACAGATTGAACTTCAATTTAACTATAGAATGTTCACGAAAGTCCTTCATATGAGGTTGATACAGTTTAGATTAGATAATCTTGAATCAGTGTTAAATAAAAATATATTTTATTTCAAAACTAAAAATCGCAATATTCAGTTAAAATGCCATCTTCTATACGCTACGCTCTACAGCTTTATTAACGTTGTTACGTGCACAAAACAAAAATAATTGTGGTTTTGGGATTCCGCGCAGCACTTACCACAACTCCATTGTGTAAATGAAGTGGTCCATCCATTTGAAAACAAGTAACGCACATCAACATCGGGTGAACTAAATAGGCACAGTATGTCAGGCGACTGAATGGCAAAAATCCTCTGAAACATACATTGCGAATTAGGTACATAATTTACATTTATACAAAAATAAATGTCTAAGAGCCAAGCATGTTACCACTGTGGTAAAGCTGACATTATTATACAGGGTGTAACAGCGAAACCAACCAATTGAATTTTTGTCAATATTTTTATTATGTAAGGATATAAAACGAATACATGGTTTAATTCAGAAAAACATACTCTATCTATATTTCCATTTGAAAAAATATAACTTTGTGTTGTAACTTGAGAACCACTGGTTTAAAACATTATTTTATTCTTTAAGCAGATGTCCTCATTGGTCTCTTACAACTTTGCTTTATAATATTTTTTGTAGCTATAATAATAATGAAAATATAGGCGGTGGTTGGTTTCGCTGTTACACCCTACAAATTATTTCGTGTGGAAGATTACTAAATGCCCAAAATTTAAATTTCAGTAGAGACTGGACAAATTATTTTTGTATAATGTAAAGAAAGTGGGAAAAACGAAGGAAAAAATCAATTTAACTTTGTATTTACTAGATATTGATTCATTTAAAGAGATGAAACTGAGTTTTGAACTTCCATTATCTTTATTTAAATACTTTAATTTGAATTTGAGATCATAGTACAATTTGCTAAAATAATTCAATGTATATTTGGACAGAACTCTGTAAAAGTATAAAATAAAATAAATAAGCTTATAATTCCTCTAAAATAGCAGAATTCTTGAGATAGAACTTGAAACAATAAACTACCGAAGGCACCAAAGCGCTTTTTGTTTGCTTGGTGTAACAAATACCAACCTGAATGAGAGTAGAGCGTTGACAGGTCCTCCATGTCCCGTGCAGCAGGCGAATGTGATCCAAGCCAAGGCGAGGCCCCACGCAGTGTGTCCCACGGCGGCCTGCAATCACACCGTTATTAACTATTCCCTTAACAATTTACCCTACGACACCCTCAGCACTACACATTGAGTTTCACTCCACCAACAAAGCAGAATGGAACTCTATTGTTAGAGATGTTTCACTACAGAGAAGATTTTCTATTTGAAGTGGACTGCCGCCATTCAATTTTAATTAATTCTAGCTGAGGTATGTATCCTGCGTTGCCCGACAAAAAGAAAGTATTTTAAATTCAAACAACCTTACAATCTGACTCTGGTCCAAAGAGACCTGCACGCAAAATTTTATGAGGATCGAACAACGGTCTAGACCTAAATGTTTAACCTCAGAGCTGGGCGCGTGAATGACTTTGTGCACGATCACGCACGCTCACGAAATTAAAACGAAATCACGCACGACATTTTACGTGTAACTCACGCTCACGAATTTATTTTTATAGTCTATATCTCTTACCAATAAAGGAAAATTATTTTTCAAAAATATGTAATTTTACCTACCACGATTTGTCAATTATAATATAAGAAAAAAATTTTAAAACAAAAATGAAAATGTCAATGTGACAGATGAACGGACGTATACAGTTTCTGAAATTTTGGTGGCACCATTTGTAAAGAAATGTATAAATATATTAATAACTGGGTTTGAAACTTAGTACCTATAGGAGCCAAAATTAAATTATTAATAATAATTCCAGTTAGTTTTTATCTTTCCATTAACGTATCCAGTCAAGAAACATCGATTCATTATTAACTGGATATAATGTAAAAAGATAATAATAAAATAAAAATTGTATCCACAAAGATCTAATTTGATTTCAATGTCAATCGGATTCGGTACGTTGCTTCAAGAACTATAAAAAAATTACAAAGAGTAGCCTAACAAAAACCAAATTCACATATTACAGTGTCAAGACGGGAGGTTATGTGCTGGCCACATCAGATGTTTTTATTCTATTGACTCTAATTGCCTTCTGATAATGCGAGATTCGGCCAAGGCTGTTCTTCTATCTAACCCTCTCGCGCAAGCCCTTGTTACAACCACCAGCCGGTGCCCGATAGCTTTGTGGTTGCCAAGTTAATTGTATCCCAACTTTGAACAGTGACGAGAGTAGATACCGATTCAAATCAAACTATAAAATTTCACACCTAACCCGGATTCGCAACAGGTGTGGATCTATAAAAAGTGTATATGGGAGAGGCCATACAATGTAAAAATAATGTTGATTTTTTATTTACCATATTTTTGATCAACATGAACACAATATTCAATTAAAAAACAGTTTAGGTATCACTGGTTTACTTTACTAAAATCAAATAATATTTTGAGCACAATATTCTTATAGAGAAATAAACTAAACCTGTTGAAACGTTGCGCATAACTAGGAACCGATGTTTGCAAGTTCAGTGCGCCGCGGATTGTTGTAGTGCATGTATCAATGTTTAAAGACAAAATAAATAATTTTGTGTATATATTTTGATGTATTTAAATGTAGAACTATCTATAAATTGCGTGTAATGGAACTTTTTTATGCGTTAAATGATATAAAAATAATAACGACTAGGTATATTAAATTTAAAGTGTAGTGCTATTGACAATTTAAAGACTTTCTGGGACGCCAATATAGAGGATGCACCATCGCCAGAGTACAGCAAAGGTTAGAATTTTTATTTATATTATAAAATACTGCTACACTTTTAGCTACTAGCATAACCAATTGGGCAGAACCACATAGAAATAGCCTTTAGGCTTATTAACTGCCCTATTGGCGAATTTGAGAATGTTATTTATTAAAAAAATCATGGATGTTGTCAACTTTTAGAATGGCAAGAAATATTTATTTTTTAATAAAAATAAATCATAAAATTTAGTTTTAATTGTGGAATATAGTCTCAAGAGAGAAGCCATAGAAATGAAACGATCTATATAACAAAAAAAATCCTATCAACAACAACAATTAACAAACATTAAGTATTATGCTCTTTAAAATTGTTTGGAGTCCGCAGAATAATATTTTAACGAATACTTTTCTTTAATAAAACGTAACCTGGGCAATGAGCTGTTGATTTGGACAGCATATTCTAAACATTTTTGTATGTAACATGTGCACGTGTTTTGGAGCTAATTTAAAGACTCGGGTTAAAATTCTATTTTGCGTAGGTACTCGTTACATAAATAATTATAGATAATAAAATAGATTTTAAAAAGAAGAAAATATATTTTTTAAGATATAGTTTCGAGAATACTCGATTTCTCGAAATACTATATTTATCATCTCATAGTTATTTTTTTAATAGTACATAACCAAGTAAATAATATGTTAAAATATTGATAAGCAACGTGGCATATGAAAAGCAAGCAAATCAAAAGTGTATTGTGCTCCAAACAAAAGTATTTGTTATAAATTTTGAATTCAACTCACCGACGCATATATTGAAAAACCGGATGAAAAAGTAAGATGAGGCTAAAATAAAACGTGTTTATTTTGCGTATTACTCTCAAGCATATCAGCCCGCGAGGAATTCCGCATCCGCTGGGAATGTCAAAAAGCAAAACATTCCAACCCCATTTCCACTGGTCAACAAAAAATTGATTTTAGATAAACATGCTACAGGAAATAGACTTCAAAACTTTTCACAGCCCAACATCAAATCTAAAAATAGAAGCGCCACCAGCAAATACTACTCAAAGTTCGCGCTTATTCGCTTCAATGTAATGGCAATGATGGTGTATGGTTTATATGGCAACAATCTTCAAAGTCTTTTCAGAATAACTTCTCAAGCTCTTGATCTGCTGTCACGCGAATCAGCAAATGCATATCGACGTAACATAAGTGGGAAAAGTTTCTTTCATAGAGAGGATTTCAAAGCATGCTTTTTACTTCCCCGACCAATATAATAGGAGAAGTGTTGTTTTCGTGATTTTTTGACAGGTCGAGATTTTGATTTTTCACGTTTTAGACCATAATGAACCCAAAAAACAATTTAAAAAAAAACCGACCCGCAAAAACAAAGTTTTTCACTATAAATTCTTTATATGTGATACTCGATCGATATTTATTAAAATTTTTGTTTTTGAACCAGATCGGTGCCGTACATTTTGAGATAGCTACCTGCCATTTTGTTTGAAGACTAACATTTTAATATACCTATATTTCAAGACAGATTCTTAGCTATTACTGTACCAAATTTGAACGCAATAGTTATAGTACATTTTGAGATATCTGTCCGCCATTTGGTTTCAAGATGGCGGACTGACATTTTAATATATCTATGTCATAAGTTAGATCCTTGGCTATTACTGTACCAAATTTGACCGCAATCGGTGCAGTACATTTTGAGATAGCTAGCCGCCATTTCGTTTCAATATGGCGGATAATCTGAAATATTGCCAAAGTGCGTTAGGTGACAAAAGTCTATTTGAAAAATTTCAGCTCGATAGGATCCCGGGAAGTGGGTAATTTTCGACTTTTGTTTTTTTGCTGTACGTAGACAGACAAGTTAACATAAAGGATTTAAAAAGTCGGTCGGTCTGTCCGTCTGTCTGTCGATCAGTCCGGAAGCACGATAGCTTGAGAACGCGTACGAATTTTCGACTGAAATTCTCAATTTAAGATTTTTACAAAAAAGTTAGTCTTAAGTTCGTTAATAAGCTTTAACTTAATAATTACCTTACTTATAACAAAAGCAATAAATTTGTATTACGACAATAGAAGAACAAATTTGTACCAAATTATAAATTAAAAAATAATCTTATGATTTGGTACACCCTTAAGTGTATACTTGAACTACTCCTCATAAACTAATATTTATCTTCATTTCAACCAGAGCAATAAATTTGTATTATATAGCAATAATTTTAGCACTAAATTAACGTGAACTTGGGGTTACACTTAGAAACCGTTGATCATTATTATTAGTATTTAAAAACAATAATTATACAAATATGTTATACGGAAATAATCAGCAATAAATTAGAATTTAATTTTTACGGAATAAAATTTTGAATTTTACAACCTCCAGCGTGAACTTGGTGGTACTATGCTTATAAATTGTTGATTGTCTCCATAACAACACTAGCAATAAATTTGTATAATACGGCAATAATTAGCAATATATTAGCACTAAATTATTCCGTAATAAAATTTTGGGTTTTGCAATGGTGTACCGCCAGCGTGAACTTGGCGGTACACTTATAAATTGTTGAATATCTCCATAACAACAATAATAGTAATAAATTTGTATTATACGGCAATAATTAGCACAAAATTATGATGTAATAAAATGTTGGATTTTATAATGGTGTACCGCTAACTTCACGGATTTTTCAAAGGTATTCATAAAATTGCTCATTCGATTGTCATAATTTGGACAAAAATAAAATTGTATTGTTAGCCCACATTTTTGTTTTCTAGATGTTGTTTTTAAATATTCTTATTCGTATTGGATATCGGCACGACCTCCTCGTAAAAACTTCAGACCTGTCCTGGAATGCCTCTCCCTTGGGAAATGAAAATATCCTTGCTTGATTTGCATATTTCTTTCGTCGGATTTCTTCTACCTCTCGCAATTCTTACATGAATTGTCAACGACGGCAGTTTTTCAATTTTTACGCATATTTAAATATAATTTATTTCTCCAGAAATGTCTAAATTGCCTTTCTACATATAGTTCAGAAGAAATTTGAAATAAATTGTTAAATTTAAAATGTAGAAAAAAAATGTGAATAGTAATAGTTTTCTTTCCTACAAATTTCTTATTAAATAATCCTAGTGAGAATTGCCTGTCAAATAGCGCAGACGCTAAATTGTGCCTCAAAAACTTTGGAACCATTGAATCGATTGCCCCCAAATTTTGTCACTATGTCAGGTCACCATCTTGAAACAAAATGGCGGCTAGCTATCTCCTAACGTACTGCACCGATTGCATTCAAATTTGGTACAGTAATAGCTAAGAATTTAACTTAAGACATAGGCGTATTACAATGTCAGCTCGCCATCTTGAAACAAAATGACAGCTAGCTATCTTAAAATGAACTAAATCGATTGCGTTCAAATTTAGTACAGTAAAAGCTATGGCTCAACCTTAAGACATATAGGCATATTAAAATGTCAGTCCGCCATCTTAAAAAAGTGGCGGCTTGCTATCTCAAAATGTAACTTCATCGATTGGGTTCAAATTTTGTATAGTAAGTATATATCTTTAAAACATAGTCATATTACAATGTCAATCCGCCATTTAAAAAAATTGCGGCCATATGTCTCAAAATCTACTTGACCAATTCAGATGAGTTCTGCGCAACGAGCCGTTTTACTATTTCGAGCATCCTAAAAAAACATAGGAGGCAAGTACCTGCCAAGAAATACAAAATATTGTAATTTACAAACAAGAATTTAATTCTATTGTATACTCCAATTGAAGTTTAACCCCGACAAAGCCAGGTACTTTAGGTAGATATTTGTTATTTATAAAACTAAATTGGAATTCCAATTAACTTTGTAGCTTGAAAATAACAAGGACATTGATCGAAACTAAATACTTTGAAATAAAGCCACAAAATTTTATAATTTCATTTCCAAAGACTTTTTGAAACGTAAATTTGAGTCGAATTAAAACCACGGGTACGGTACTTTTCATAATTGATCAAGGAAGTAAAAACAATGTGTCGAGGGTTTTATTAAAACACGTGGCTGGCAACGTAGGACTTATAATTCCCGATCCTCTTTATATCTCTATCACGGAGGAAGCCACTTCGTATGTTGAACTTCGTCAAATCACAGCTAATAAAAGTTCTGCCAACAATCGCTCCGGCATCATTCTGCCATTCATCCATCATTGCTTCCACTTGCGTGACGAGTTTGCAAAATCCTTTCAAATCTCACTCGAATACGAAATTCCCCAGATGACTATTTTCAAACTTTGCGCTTTCAGCATTTTACATCCCTCTGCATTATCCTCTCGATGCTCATTGCTCATTTTAATTAATACTAAAAGAGTTTACATTGCAAAATAAATTGCTAATTTCGATCTGGTTCCGGTGAGAGCATGAGTACTCCCATTTGGAGAATTACAAAGCATACAATTTTTATTCCGCTATAAATATAAACCATTTCGAAATAGAATTTGTAGTACCTATATCGTTACTATTATTATTATTACTATAGGTAATAGAAATAGGTGTGCCAATATCTGTTGAAAATTTAAGATTCACATTATAATTTTCTTTCAGTTTTTTTACAGTTTCAATTTTACACGTTTGTTAACGGTTATATTTAGATCTGATTTTTACATATTTTTTATATTATAGATACAGATGGCCTTTATTAAAGTGTATAGTAATAAAATATAATTAAATTTTTACCTACATAGAAGCAGTTGACAATTTTTAATAAAATTATTAAAATCAGACTCATACATACAGGTTTTTTTTATACCTCTACACGAAACTAAAATCGGTTAGGTATACAATTTGAGAAACTGATTATAGAAAAAAGTATATTTTCAAAATTCTCGCAAATACGAGGGGTCGTTTTTATATTCCCGGACTAGGCATGAAAACAAAAGACTAGAGCAACAAAAAAAAATTATTTTTCAATATGGTTCCCCTGCTTTTGAATACAGTTATAACACCGTTTCAATAACATCTTTAATCCAGTATAAAAATATGCATTTGGTTTTTCCGCAAAATGGCCCTCAACAGCTGCTATAAGTTCGTCATTGTCCCTAAATAATAAAAGTTATCCGCGTCTCTTCACTTTAATAGCATCTCTAAGGCGATGCATCAGGTTTGCATAATACTCTAATTGCTAACTGCTAATTGTCGCTTCTTTAGTCTTGCATCTTCCAGTACCAAACACTTGGTTTTTCAACAACATCTGAAGTGATCACGTCAACAGGGCGCCCTGGACGGGGATCATCATTCAGTGATTCTCGACCATGTTTAAACAATTTTGACCACTCGCAAATAGTTGACTTAGAAGGGCAATCATCCCCGTATACAGCCAACATTTCTTCAAGAATAATTTTTGGAGGTTTTCCTTGTTTTGTAAGGAATTTTATAACAGCCCGGTATTCGAATTTATTCATTTCGATAGATATACAACGCGCGACGACACAAACTGACAGATAATAAAATTAATAATGTTGCAATTGTTTTGTAAATTGCCACACAAGTTACCAAGGCATATGTGATTAAAAAACAGCATAATGAAAAATTGCATCAAAATTCTAAACAGCCCAGTCCGGGAATATAAAAACAACCCCTCGTAAGAGTAGGTACCTACCTATCGGAATAATAAGTATTGCTGACCACATCAGATTTTTTCTACATAAATTTGCATATACTTACAGAAATTTACAAATGTTAATTTATTTTTCTAATCATGCTAGCTAATAGAATAACGTAGTCAATTTACAAATTAATATAATAACAGGATTATAATAAACGATGCGGAGAATATACGGTAAACCTCTTGACAGTAATCAGATTAGTGGGAACCGATCAATATTGCTGCAATAATTCAGTTTGATGCCCTAGTCCTAAGTCTGGTAGTTCAGCTATCCCACATGCTTGTAATTGTTAGTACACACCTTTGACCACCCGAAGTCTCAAAGTGCGAAACAATTTATGTTCTCTACCCACCCGATGACCTAACCGTTTTGACCCTTATAACTTTGTCCTGACCACTGACACACTACATTTAACGACGCTGATAGGAATCATTCCCGGAAACTGATACACTGTGAACATGGAACTTTTTAGACAAGTTTACATATTATCATCCACAGTTTTAATCGATATGTTCATTCGGTTTCGACTCTAATTGATGCTACATTCCCACTTGACAAAATACAATTACAGTATGTAATTTTTGATCGCACTCAGTATGTGGCTACGATTGTCTTACGTAATATCTCTTAAAGTACAAGAATAAGATATTTTTAAACATCCCATGGATGATTCATGTTAAGTGGGTTTATTTAACTGATAGTTCAGATTTTCTAAATAATTACAAAAAAAATATATTTTTTGCTATTTGAAGGAAAATGTTTTAAATGCCTATAACACTTAACTATTCTAAATGTAGTAAAATGATTTTGAAAGAAAATTTTTATAGTATATTAAGTATCAAGTAAGTGCAGTTTTCCGGTTGAGGATGATTTTGAAGACCGAGACGTTAGTCGAGATTTCCAATATTTTTCGAAACCGGTACAAAATGCACTTAACGTCCGTGATGCTTATAATATTTTTGCACGATCGATACAATAAAAATAAATTCAAAAGTAATGTTAAATATTTGGTTTCTTCACAAAGTTAACTTTGTGATCGCCAAATAGAAAAAAGTAATTTTGCACTATCTGTGTTCTCAGTTTTTTCTCTGAGAAGTAAGAATGATTTTGAAATGATTATTTTTCTGCGGCCTATGCTGACATTTTACTAAATATAATTTACAACATATGCACTCTAGTATTCATCATACTCGTATAATAACAGCAAGGAATAATCCGGGGAAATCAACAATCTAATATAAAACTGAATGTTAGTATGTTTGTCTGTCTTTTCGTTTGTTTTGTACGAGTATCTAGACCGTTTGTCCGTTCATCATGAAATTTTGCAGATCTCTTTTGACCAGGGTTAGATTTTAAGGTATGTTGTATGTTTGACTTTGATCGGACCTTTAGGGGTGGGGATAAAAATTTGAAATTGCTCTAACGGACGCAATTTTTATTTTTTCACAACGAAACTTATAAAGTTATTCAAAATTTTCCTGCGTCTCTAGTAGCTCATTTTGCGTCACAGGAAAAACGTCATTATTAAAATCAATCATCCTCATAAATTCTAAAATATGTTTACGTGTGTTTTTTACCTTATCTACGAAATAATACTCACATAAACGGCGCTAAGCGGCACAACAATCCCTTCTTTACCGACTCCATACACCAGACTCATCATAACGAGCGCAGCTGCAATCCATCCAGCTGTAACAGTCGCCCAGTGCATTCGGCACTTCCCTCGAAGTCTGTACAGCAGCCAGCCGGTGATCATGCCCACTAAATACGGGCCTATCCGCATCCAGGGCTTGTCGTACAGCTGGTCGAACAGCGCGAACGGATCCTCGATCTTCGCGTGGTAGTCGTTCTGCCAGGCGATGATGAATGTCGTGATCCAAGAACTGAAGAGGAAACCCAGCAGCAGAAAGCCCGAGAACTTTAAGTGCGTGTCGCCTCTGAAAGAAATAAAATAAGATTGAGTAGGGAATTTGTTTTTCGTGTTTTGGTATGCTTCATAACCTTTCAATGAGGGAGTTTTCTTGGCGTCAAGTTTGGTTATAATGTTTAAAGTGAATTCGTCTTACAAATTTTTGTACATGGGAAGGAAGTCAAATGTCAGAACGCCGGATATTAACGAAAATTCAATTTAGGAATGATTTATATTTTGTATGAGGTACAGCTAGAGAGACAGTTAATATTATAAATAAATCAATAAATGAAACCGTTTTTTATAAATTTTAATTAACTGCCGGAGTTTACCATATGTGTAAATAAATGTAACAACAATGATTAGGAAATTAAGAAAATATTGATTTTCTGCTTCTTTAAGCTCCAGCTTTTCGTGCTTAAGAAACTTTTGAAATATTATTATTTCTCCTAGTGTGAAAGTTTTACCTCGAGAGGAAAATAAATTTAACTTCTGTTACGTTACATTTATCAAATTTTTATCTGATTTATCTATTTTTTTACTTTTAGCGACATACATACGCACATACAAATTACGTCATTAAAAAAAAGTATTTACACGAGTGCAAAACAAAATCTTATACTTTTTGAACATGCGTCTATACTATTGAAACATTCAAGTTCAACCAGCAATCATTCTTCTCCAAACAGTCCTATTGTAACACACTTCTCTTGCCTCGTCCACATACATTTTTTTCCAACAATTGTTTTCACAACAACATTGATATTTCATAAAAATTTAAAAATTTGACAGTAAATGTCAAAAAATTAATGGTTATTTTTATATTTTTTAATTTTCAGGATCCAGGAGTAATAGTTGTAACACGTATTGAAAATATTTTGTCGAACTTAAATGATTGCAACCCTCCCTTCGCTCGGGCTGCAATTTTCGTTCGCGTTCGACAAAACTATATTTTCAAAACTTGTTATACAAAAAATAACTTGTGTACCAAGTGCCGAAAATAGCATCTTATATGCAACTATTTCATTTGCACAACGCGAAAATGTATAGAAAAATTTCATTGTCTCAAGAATCAAACTTTTTTATAATAATAAATTTAATAGATAAGTACACGTTAAATCATACAAGGAACTCATTTAAGACCACAAAATATTTAAAAAAAACCGAACCGGAATAGTAACGAAAACCGAAAGAATCGCTGCTATTTTATTGAATCCGAAATAAAACCTTAACCGATCAAAACTATTTTTATTATCCCATAACCGCAGCTAAACCGATGGCTATGAACCAGTTAGAAACGGTTTAATACATGAACTAAAATTAACATTTTTTATTAAAATGCTAAAAAAATTTAGGAAAATTTTTGTATTTTCTTCAGTTTAGTCTAATTTTGTAAGATTTTAAAAATTTGTTTATTTTTTAGTTCAAACTGGGAGTAATATTTTGAACCGAAACCAGATCTTGAAACGCTATTTTGAAAACCGGTTACCGGTTCACAAAAGATGAAAAGTAAAATCCGGAACAAAATCGAACCGAAAATCGAACCTGAGCCATTATTTTCGGCGGTTTGATTCCCTGGTATTAAGTATCGATCATCGTCAACTTACCTAACAGCAATGATGAGCAAAACCATCGCCAGGATATAAAACTGCGTATCATTGCTCATGTACCAACTCCACAACATGCACATCTCTCTCTGCGGGTACCACGTGTTGATGTACAACGCGTTCCTCCACCAGTACTTGTCGCAGGTGATGTGGTCGTAGAAGTTAGGCTCAAACACTGAAGTGTTGTGAATATATCGAATCACAAGCTCATGCACCCCCAACACGAAGAGATACGCGGGGGTCAGGCGAGCTAGGCGGTAGAACAAGAGGAGGAAGAACTTCTTTGTGCTGTCCGAGACGACTGTGATGGTTGATATGGATGAGTCTGAGGAAGTAGATGGCTTCGTGGTGCGGAAGTAGAGGATGGTTACTAGAAGTCCACTGAAAACAAACATTATGAGGTTAGAGATTAACTTCCACAGTACAAACCGCGTTTCGATATATTTTTTTATTAACTGTTCCTTCTGATAATGGGTGAGATTCAGTCAAAGGCTGTTATGACATCTAACTATCTCGCACAACCACTAGCCGGTGTCCGATATACCTAGTGTAAGAGTTGCCTACATAAATTTTAACGTTACCCAGAGCAGTAATGATTTCTACCAGTTGTTGAAGTTCGACTGTCATCGGTAAAGCCCGGATTTTTAGGATAAGCAGGTATATAAGCCGTTAATTCCTTTTAAATAGGCAGTATTTTAGACAGCCTAAATATAAATAGGTGATAAAAAACTAATATTTTTTGAAATAATAATAGTCGTACTTATTTTCTAGTAAAGTTAAGCCTTTAAAAAAATATATGCAAACAGAACAACAAACGGAAAATAAAAAATATACTCTTTTGATAAAATATTTATAATAAAATTAATTAAATTGTATATTTTAATTCACAAAATATTTTAAACAATTATTAGTCAATAGAATTTTCGGAAAGATTTTTTTTGGTCAGGCGTTCAGTTGGTTGGATTTTGGCGAACTATAAAATCTAAAATGGGCTATTAAAATTGGCTGAAAAGGTAAAATAGGCATCAAAACTACAAAATTGGAAAATAGGCACGTTGGGCCACGAAAAATCTTTATATTTCATGTAAAAATACATCCAATGTATAAAAAAACTAAAAAACCTGAAGTAGGTATATTGAATTTGAAAAATAGGCAATTGCCTAAAAATTCGGGCTTTACTGACTCATCAGTAATGAGATAACACTGTCGTCAAAAGTAGATATCATTACCTACTGCTCCTAGTAACGTTGAAATGTATGTATAGTCAGCTTTCTGTCTAATAGCTTTGTGGTTGCCAAGTTAATTGCTAATTGTTAAATAATGATGTGACGAGAGTAGATACCGATACCGATCCAGATCAAGTCATTAAAATTTCACACCTGACCCGGCACTCTACCACTGTACTAGTTCGCTATATCAGGTTTAGCTTAGCTTAGTTATACTTATTTCTCATATTTTCCAAGTCGCAATTATAAGGATATTTCACAAAAACTAAATAAGATATTGAGCGCTGCGATAGCTTTGTGATTCTCGTGCTTATTATTAACTTATTTCTTGATTTATAAAATTTTGAAAATTTGGTATACAAAATTCAAATATTTATCAAAAAATTCCGGTTGCGTTCCGAAAGATTTTTAAAATCTAAGATTTTACTAAAAGAAAATTGCCATTTTCTCAGATTTCAAAAATCTTTTACAAAAAAATTAGTAAGTATAGGTATGGTATTTTAAACTAGGAATTATACAGTCTTCATATCTGACTGATTTACAGGTAACAAGGGTAATTAAATGTAGAACAAATATTCTTAAAATATTATAAATTCTATAAATTTGGTATTAAACCATTTTTTATAGATCATAAAAGTTTCAATTTGAATACGACTATAATGAAAAATTATATAGAAAACTAAGTGTGCTATCGAAACATGATTTGCGGAATATAATATCTTGTGACTTACAAATTTTATATGATTATTGAAGGATTATATCTAAACTACGTTTTTTTAGGTATTTTATTATTTTTTAAATAGATTATACAAATGTAACAGAAACTGAAATATAATTCTCGTATTTTCAATTATTATTAACGAAGATTTTTATGATACAAGTTATCTACCTTTTGGGCTTGGTCAAAGTGCTAAACTTACTTCTCTAAATTTTTGAGCAAAAACTGTGCCACTTCGAGCTTAGCTCTAAATCCTATTTGATCGCATTTGATAAATTTCTGCACAATGTGCGCTTATCAGTGCAGTACACCATGATATCTACCGATGCTAATGGAGCGTGAACTATAGTGATAAATGGACTTTAAATAACATCCAAACGTAGAATTTTTTACTAGGTTAATACAAATTTAATTACCCTGCCAAGAGAAGAAAGGATAATTAATTTTTCTACATAAAATTGAATAGTTAAAACGTTAACAGTATCTTTAATATGCAAATTATTCTCTTTTATTTGTAAAATATGTCTGTGCTAGTATAGTAAGAATCCATTAAAATATTGAATAACATAAATATTTCATTTAAATTACAAAATATTTCCAATTCAAATTTCCGTAATTTATTTTCATTTACATTCAAAACATTCCAATACAAATAATTTTGGCACCGCAATACAGTGCCGTAGTTAGGGGAAGCCTGTAAAATTCTTACCCTTCGTGGAGCTTAAAAGTTGATTTGTACCTACTTTCATTTTTACAAATAATTAATATATATTATTTATTTTCAAAAAAAATATGGATGAAATGCGACTTAAATCTTCAAATCAGAAACCGTGGTTCGATAACTGGCTGTCACCGTAAAAAGAAAGCCAAAATTTGAAAATAGAAAAAAAATCTGTTTCTTTTATCCAACAATTATTTATGTTTGCTCATGAAATAGATGAAAAACATGCAGCTTCACATCCCTTGAAAAAATGTAACAATTATAAGGCATTTGGCCTTGAGTGAAAAAAATTCGCCTGTGACGCATTTTCTGTCCTCGAACAACAACAATATTGCCCATTCTATAAAATATTTGTCCCTTCCTAAAAACATAACCTGGCTACGGCCCTGCCACTATCTTATCGAACAAAAGTAAAATTTTACTATCACTACTCATAAATAATTCTCTTTTCTTATTTCGTGTCCGCAAAAGTTCTAATTTCGAAACCACAAAATTGCTTTCTTGTATTAGTTTCTATTTCCAAAAAGTTGGCGAGAACAAATTAATACGAAAAACCTGAGCCACAAGACTTTGACAAGCAGCGCAGGTAAACAAGAAGAAGTTTACGAGCTAAACTTCTTCTTACGTGAGTCCGGTCATTCAGAGATTCTTCTAGTATTGGCGTTTTATTCCTAAAAGAACACTTCATGAGGAATATTCAAAAAGTTCTGAAGTTTTTATTTGAAATCAAGTTACTTTTAAACCATCATTAGTTTCGTCTTTGTTGTTAAATCTTAACGAACTTTCCGGGAAAACTTTGGATTTATTGCTGACTTTTGTAAAGTTTTAAGTATTATTAGACATTATACTAAGATAAGCACTTGAGGTATTTTTTGCTCCAACTGTATTTCCCTTTAATTTTAAAATCGTCTTATACTCTGTTTCATGTTCCCGTTTTCAGATGTCAGTTGACGCAATCGTTTGTCATTTTTTAACAACGGATGTATTGTAGTATTGTGTAATGACGCACGGACAATATTTTATCCAAATCATCTGACATTTCAGACAAAGATTAATCGTTTTTAAATTTTAAAATAATACACAAAATGCATTTTAAATTATATTACTCTGTCAAGCACGTGACATTTTTCATACGAATACATTTTAAATTGACTTTGAACTCATTTCCTGCCCGTCAGCACAAAATGTACTGACATATAGCGAGTGATTTGTGGCAAGTACAAGAATGGTAAAATTGTATTTCAACAAGGATTATATACTTAAAGGATCAATTAACAGTTGTGCGTTTTTAAAATTTTAATTAAAAAAATTGTACATGATTATAAAAAATCCTAAAAATTCATAAATATTTTTGCAAACTTTACACGGTTATAACTCCAGATATAAACTAGTTTTTAAAATAGCACATCTGTAGTTTTACGACAAATTGTCGCCCGACGGAGACTCGAACCATCGATCTCACGTTGACTGACGTCACAGCACGTTAGGCGGCGATAGCCAGTTAACACGCTGGACCACGCTGTCGTACAGGTATTACAAATAGAAATAACTTGACTAGTCCATTAATATTTTTTACATGAATACATGAATTGATTTGATTTGTTACATGAGACATTTGATTTATATTCAATATTGGCTATTTAAGGATATTTTAGTATTATAAAAGTTTGCCAAATCTTTAAAACTAGTTCTTTTATACTCTAAAGTTTAAAGTTCCCAATGCAGTAATTCTGAAAGTTACATATAATTATGACTTATTATTGCACAACTTAAAATTTGAACCACGAAATTAATTTTCTGTTACGAAAAGATCATCTTGCAAAAGTTAATACTTAGTAGTGGATAAAAATACCCCAAATGAAGTAATTCCTAGTACAATAGTTAATTATGTCTTCTCCATGTTTTAATAAAAGTATTAAAAGTAAAAACAATATGGCGAAAACAGCAGACCAGAACGTAATCTCCATACAAAGTAGCATCTGCAGCATCTACAGAAACGTCGACGGTCGACACAGCGGTCCTCTTTAACCCACCTTATTAATTATTCAGCGGGCGTCAGCAGGGATCTTTTAAACGCTTTGACACAATAAATTTCACGGGAAAACTAATTATCCTTGTGTTATCCTTCGCCACCATCATCAGCGCCCATTGTGCGAAAAACAAAGCCAAAGAATTCAATTACCTTAAGAAAAATCTACTTGCGCAGTGCGCGTAGAATATGGAAGCAAAACAGATGACCATTTCTATGTGCTTTTCTATATCCATTCATGAAATCAGTAGGTTTTAGAAAAAATAGTGCATTAAGTATCCAGATATGTAACTAAACAAATATCTTCATTAATTTTCATAAATTTGCAAAAAACATTGGCTTTGAATTCTAGTTTTAACAATAATAGCTATATTATGAACTAATACAAACAAACAGAGCAAAATTTGTATTTAATTAATATAAATATGAATAAAGGATGTTTTTATACCTCTGCACGAAATTTTAATTGGCTATAATTTGTTATATTTTAAAAAATCGCAAAAATAAGGATAGTAAAAATATTAGTGTCTATACTTTGAAAGTACATTTAACAGTTTATTTACTAAATGAAATAAAAATATACAGGGTGTCTCTGTACTTCGGGAAAAAATTTAAAAGGTATATACTATAAGACGTACTGATCATGAAACAAAAAGATTTTTTTTAAATTCGCAAAATAATTTGCATAGTATTTAAAGGAAACATTTTGTTAGCCACTGGTTGATAGCAATTTTTAATGATTTTATTTAAATCTACTAATAATACAAGTAGTAATTGTTTGCACAACGCCAAATAAATGTCTGATGATATGTAATTAAAAATTATGTTTCTTTTAATACAGTACCTACGCTGTTTCAGTGGTTCTAAACTGTTCATTTCAAGTAAACCACCCTTAATTTTGCGAATTAAAAAAAATTCTTTTTGTTCCATGATCAGTACGTCTTACAGTAAATACCCTTTAATTTTTTTTCCCCGAAGTACAGAGACACCCTGTATAAATACTACCTAAAAATAGTTAGTTATTATGTATTAAAATTATTATTTTTGCGAATTAAAAAAAAAATTGATCTACTATTATATTAATCAGTAATCAAATTATATAGGTACAAACTCATTAAAGTTTCGTGCAAAAGTATAAAACACCCTATGTATAAACGTGTTGAATTTGTTGGATGTGAATAAAAAGAATTAATGATTTATTGTTTTAAAGAATTCTTTCAAAAATTGGTCTGGGAAATATGTAAATAATATATGTATAATCAAAATTTTAAAATTCATTTTTCCTAAAATTTTCACACTTGGTAACATTGTTACTTTAACAGACATATATTTTTCGTCTACATTCATAACAATTATCTTTTTTAATTAAACCAATAGTTTCTCCGTGTGCGCGTGCCGTTTTATTAATTTAATTTATAATTTTACTTGCTACTCACTTGTAAACGTTATTTAATCAATCCCTGTATTACCTTTCAAAATGAATTTTTACAAGTTACCAACTTGTAAAATTTACAGCTGACTTGTTAAAATTTAACAAGTTAGTTGCTAGTCAAATGTTCATAATAAACGGTTCACGTTGCCACAGTAATACTTCCATGGCATATGAGAAATAATTTAAGACAATTTTTGACAGAAAAGTTGTGTCTGAATGACAGAATTTGGTTATAATTTTTTAATTTTGATTTTGATTTACAAATGAATAACAAGTAAAATGTTGTACAATACACGCAAGGTAACAGTTTTACCTTGCTAGTAATGTAATATACTATTTTCACCTTTTGACTTATAAAAATGCAACTACAATATTCTCTCCTTTTAATTTCAATATTTCAAGATTATCGCTTTTTCCAAGAATTTAATTTCCATCTATTTAATTCCTACTCTTATTAATATCAGTTCGTATTTAATATTCTCTCAGCCAAAGCGAAACTATATTTCTTTCATCTTCCATTTCAAAAGCAAAATAAAGCAGCGAACCTCCTTCATCTATTGAATTTACCTTATAAAGAAGAAGCTATCGACGGAGAACGTGGCATTGGAGATGGTCTGGTAGATAAAAAACCTCTCTATTATGATCCGCAGAGTTTTGTTTTCTGCAACGGCAAACACTTGAAGGTATGTGTGAACCAGGATCACCCAGGATACGGACAGGAACCGAAGTCCGTGGACGCATTTGATCGAATCCTCGGGCAATTTGTCCACTTCTAGGATTTTTTTTCCGTTGCTGAGAGCGGAAAAACTCAGGAGAAGTCTGGAAGCGAGTCCTGAAAGAATTGGCTATTTGTTTTATTTTTGTTTTTATCGATGATGCATGTTGCCGTAAATGTCGAAGTATACAATTGTAAATTTAGAAACATTGCTGTTGGCGACATAGCAAACAGAACAAAATATTACATAAAGGAAATCTTTTAAAGTTAATTAATTTTGCCACAGGTACGTAATGTTTGCTGTTTCTGTTTTATATCTGATTAACACCTAATCCAAATGCGACTTTTACTTTCATAAGCGTATCAGGAGGAGATTTAATATATTGCGAAACAAGTTATATAATCTCCCTGCGAGCTCGCATATTTGATCTGTCGGCGAGATCACATTTGTGATCTTTTGAGATGAAATCTAACCTCGCTTGCTGATAATAACATGTTCACTGAAGTATATAATTTGCAGCACGACTTGAAAAGAAGATTATTTTGAATAAATTGATTTGTAATGAAAAGCATATTATGCCTATGTCACACCGGCATGGCATGAAGCACGGTGGAACAAAAAAATAACGTAAAAATTGTATCGCCGCTATTCCATCGAGCATTTTGACATATGGGAATTTATTGCTGATTTCAGTATAATTTTTGACTTTTGGTGAATAATTGATGTTAAAATAATAACAGTAAGTAATTAGATAATAAGATTATAAAACTTCAAGCGTTTGTCAATATATGAAATAATTATTGATTTAATTAACACAAAGAATTGATGAATTTTAATTCTCAACTGTCAAAAATAATTTTCAAAAACCTTCAAAGTACGAAGTGAACATTGACAGCTTTTCATCAAGCAAAATGCCACATCGAGCACCATGCTTATGCCATGCCGGTGTGCCACAGGCATTAGTAATTTGATATTAATGACTTGTGATAAATTGCACAGTATTATACCACCAACAGGAAATCTGTGCACAATAGATATTTGTATGCCAAGGGCTGAAAGTAACCTTTTGCAGATTGTGATTATAGCACGAGCACAGCAAGGGCTGCAACAGTCGAAATCTGCAAAAATACTTTCATCCGAAACATTTTTTCTACGTTTAATTGATTTTTATTAGCAATCAATAGAAATTTTATAATACTACGAAAGCTAAATTTTTTTAATATAGAAAAACAATAACAAACATAAATGTAAACAAATTTGATATTAAGATATTTTGACTGAAAATTGTAATATAAACATAAATTTAACCAAATCTTTAAACTATTTATGGAACAGATTTTTATGACCAGCGGTCTGAAAATGTCACTATTAGCATCGGTCTACAAAGAAGCCTTGGTCTGCAATAATTGTAAATTTTCACGTAACCAATATAAGCCTACTTTTAATACCGATCATAGGAAAATAAAATTTCTCTGGTATATTAAAATAAGTAAAGACCCTGTATTTATTATCCCCAACGTTTCAAAACATAAATAATCGGATTGCTAACAGGGATTAATTTTGTTGACTTTAGAAAGGTTTGAAATATCCGTTGAAAAGTGAAAAATATTTGAAGCGTTTGCACGAAGCGTTAATCCTAAATCGTTTTCATTACAGAACTGTCAAAAATATGAAACACAATACAAAGCAAAAACGATACTTCTTATAAATCAACACTTTAATATTATATAACCGAGCGTTTATATTACATACAGGATGATTCATAACTTCGTGCATATATTTAATTCGGTAGCGACTTTACCACTAGACCGACGCCTGGGAGGCACAATTCAGGGGGTGGCAAATTTGGAGAAAAATTTAAGTAGGTAACTAAAACTGTTCTTTCTGACTAGATTACCTACTAGCTACTAAGTATAAATAGATTTCGTTGTAAATATAAAATTGCAACTGAAGTTAACAGAATGCAATAACATTAAACTGAGTTCACTTTATTCATGTTGCAGTGATCTTGAACTAAAAAAAATTTCGCCTGCGGCGCTATTTTAACATTACGAGTACATTTGGTTTCAAAAATGAAGTAAAATTGTCTTTAAATTGACGAAATTTAAAAAAATTCTTTTTGTTCCATGATCAGTAGGTTGAATACCTACTATATGCAATTAAAATATGCGCACGAAGTTATGAATCACCCTGTATATGTATGTTTCAACGATTGCCTACAACAACTTCAATTAATATTACTTAGATATAAGTCCTGCAAACAAATATAAACACCACAGTGTGAAGTATTAAAATAAAGATAATTTTTGTTTTAATTAAAAATAATGAGCATGTTACCGTGATAAAAATTAATCCCAAAAATTAATTAAAGCACAAAAAGTGCGACAAAATCATGCATTAAACTAATTCGTTTTAATTAGAAAAACAAAACCACGGTAAAATTTACCCGCAGCAGATTAAAATTTCCGCTGATCTTTGATCGTTGTGCGTTCACTCACCTATCCTTTTAAAATCCCCTTTCTTTTGTTTCGCAGCATGCTTGTCGGTAGTAATTTCAGCGTTTTTCAATTCATTATTGTTGTTTGTTTGCAGTTCGTCATCTGTTTCACTGCGAACGCGCGAATTGAGCCAAAGTTCGAATATCGTTGCTATGGTGATGATGACTGCTACGGCAGCTGCAACACCCCTGAAATGCGCATTAAATTGAGCTAATTATCGAAACCACAACTACACTGCTGAATTAAATTAATATTAACTGGATTATCAAGCAATTTATAATGGGGGATGTGCATAAACGGTGGCGATTACTCATGTTGTGTTCGCTAATATTAATTAGTTTTCATCATTGTTCGGTTTTATTGTCGAAAATACATCAGCAAATATCATTACCTACATAAATTTGATCATAAAATATGCTTTACACAGGGAAATTTTAATGTACAATCCATTTGGCAAATTTCTGTATTAGTCCAATTTTAGTAGCTATACAAAGTGTTACAAACAGACTACATAATGATAATGTTGTAAAGTCATATATCCCTTATATTATTGTAATATGTACTAACAATATTTTATAATTATTTACTTATTAATTTTCTTACTAATCACAGTATTGTATTTTATTCTGAGTATCGTGAATAACAGGATATTGCATTCTGCTTACCCTTCTTAAATTCATTCAATTCTCGCTAAGATGATAAATGACATCCTGTTATTCAGATATTAAAAGTGCATAGTATTTAAAATATAAATTCCTTCTAGAATGTTCCATGAACAAACGGCTTCTGGTCACGTCTTGTTTTCGTCTTTAAAATAGCTAAATAAGCACTTTGTGACAGAGCTGGTCGTTCCTGAGACAAACGAGAAGTCAGTCGTATAACATCTTTCAAACTAATAAGTCGATCTCAGACTTACAAGTCGCTTTTAATATTCTCTTCGTTACAAGTCAAAAGTCGTTAAACTTGTCTTTCTTCGTTACAAGTCATAAGTCGTTAAACTTGTCTTAACTAAATATATTCGACTCTCCTGTATGTAATATATGTACCATAGTAGTTAAGATTAATAAACCCGGGTTACCGCATATCAGAGTTTCACTTAAATATCACAAAGAACTCCGCATTACATAATTTACAGATATTTCGTCGCCTCCTGACAATTCCGCTCGGCCAAGGTAAGGTGATCGAATGTAAATTACAACATAAATTTTGGCGTCAGGTGTTGCGGTTCAACTGTGCGTATAAATTTGGTGTCAAAGTGTCGTGATATAACACACCTAAACTTGGTGTCGGTTCAAACTTTACATCACCGCCAGCTGAAGTGAATCTTACAGATACTACTCATCTGTAAGATAAGTGAACTCGTGAACTCAAAGTATTCGCGGACAGTCGCGCTGCGCTATACTTCAAAAACCCGAACTCTAACTACGTACCAGATTAACTACAGTCGCAAGTTAATCTTGATTATTACATCAGGATAAAAATCCATCAATCTTCAACCATCAATCTTCGACCATCGATCTTTTGACCATCATTTCAATCTTCAAGAATCTTCAAGTTCCTGTATTCCCAGAACGAGTTTCAACGTTTGTTCCTGAACTTCAAGTCCCAGGACATCTTTAATCCAATCTTAAAAATTTCCCCAAGTGCCAGTGCAGTGAAACGTTAAATCAAAGTGAAATATTATGTAAGTACTTCATTTTTTATGTCAATCTTACAAGCCTTTGGTTCAGATTTTGAGGAGTTAGTAAATCTTAATAATATTGAAAATCATAACATGGCTTTTTCGATTGACACTGCCCTAAAAATGATACCCGAATTTGACGGGAATAGGGATAAATTACATCGATTCATTACTTGTTGTGATATAGTTAATACCACTTGCACAACTAATATTCATACTGCACAATTCCTTAATTGCATTAAATGTAAATTAACGGGTCAAGCCTATAATGTTATTAAATATCGTGATTTCCTAAATTGGGACGATTTAAAACAAGAATTAAGAAATCAATACTTAGAAAAACGCACTATTGCGCAATTACAACGTGAATTATTATCTTGTAAACAACTACCTACAGAAAACATTAGATCTTTTTCAAATCGAATTGAGCGATTAACTTCTGATTTAACAGATGCTTGTATTGCTAGTGAAGGCCAAGATGCCACACAAACTATTCAAAATCTTAATAGCAAATCATGTTTAAAATCTTTTGTAGAAGGTTTATTAGAACCTGTAAAAATAATAATAAAAGCAAGTAGATTTGAAAATTTCAATAATGCTGTCACTGCAGCTTTAGAAGAAGAAAGAATTTTAAATCAAGATAAGAAAACAGAACAGAAAGATAAGAAATTAATTAGATGCTTCAAATGCAATAAGCTAGGTCATTCTGCCAATAAATGTTTTTCTAAAATAACTCAGAATTCTAATAATACTACTGAATCTCTTCCAAATTTCCCAAAGAAAGAAGGAAATTTAAACGTAAATAGAGTAGAAATCATATGTGCATACTGCAAAAAGCCTGGTCATCATATAAATAATTGTTTCAAAAGAAACAAGCCTCAAGGCAGTAATCATGATTATAGGAATTTTAATCCTAATTTTAAAAATCAACCAAACTCTTATCAAAGTAATCAACGTTCTAAATTTAACAATTCAAATAGAACAAGTAATTTTTCAAATAATACACATGTTCCAAAAAAACGAGTCCAGCCCTGGCGTAAGCAGCGGTATTGCGTCAGCGAATCAAATCTCCAAGTAGATAACCGCAAACATAATAACTCATATGATAATTCAAATAATTCCTATAAAATTAATAATCCTACTCGACGAATCTTTACTTATAATATATCGCTAATTGAATCTGATAAACCAGATAGCGTTCATGTTGACTTATTATCTACGAAAATCAATATTACTAATTTTCTGGTTGATAGTGGAGCAGATATCTGCGCAATTAAATTAAGTAGTTTAAAAGGCGAACAACTTATTGATACGAATAAGAAAGCTATTTTAAAAGGTATTATAGATGGTCAAACCTCAACAATAGGTACTACTTTAATTTGTTTTAATCTTGGTGGTCAAATGCTGAAGCATTTCTTTCATGTCGTTCCCGATTCTTTCCCCATTAAAAATGATGGTATTCTTGGGAAAGACTTTCTTTCTAAATATAAAGTTAATATTGATTACGGGAATCGTTTATTTAATTTTTATTACAAGTGTAATCTTGTTTCTTGGAATCTTACGCCAACTCTTATGAATAATAATTATTCAGTCTTATCACCTCGTAGTGAATCTTTTATTAAAATTTATACGTCTTATAATACCGAGTGTATTTGTTTATCGAAAGAAATCGATAACGGCGTTTTTGTTGGCAATTGTATTACAAAACCAATTAATGGTTATTGTCTTATTAATATTATTAACAGTACAGAAGAGACTGTTACTATAGATCATTCAAATATAATTTTTGATAATCTTAATGATTATAATATTTTAAATATTGAAACTTCGCAAACATATAAACGAATTGATCGTATAATTTCACAATTGCGATTAGATCATTTAAATTCAGAAGAAAATGAATCCATTTCTGAAATTTGTAAAAACTTTAATGATATTTTCTACGTAAAAGAATTTGATACGTTAACTCATACCGATTCAATTACTCATAAAATTCCAGTTAATTCAAATACTGAACCTATTTTTGTTAAACCCTATAGACTTCCAGAAAGTCAAAAACAGGAAGTTAATAATCAGATCAATCAAATGTTAAATGAAAATATTATTCAAAACAGTAAAAGTCCTTGGAATGCACCTCTGTTGGTTGTTCCTAAAAAGTTAGATGCATCTGGAAAACAAAAATGGCGCGTAGTCGTTGACTTTAGAAAACTTAATGATGTAACTATTAATGATCCTTTTCCATTACCTAATATTACTGAAATTTTAGATCAATTAGGTTGCTCAAAATTCTTTACCACTCTTGATTTAACTAGTGGATTTCATCAAATACTTATGAACCCAGAAGATAAACAAAAAACTGCTTTCAGTACCGGACTAGGTCATTTTGAATTCAATCGTATGCCATTTGGGCTTAAAGGTTCACCTGCCACGTTTCAACGTTTAATGAATTATGTTTTAACTGGATTACAAGGAATTAAATGCCTTGTATATCTCGATGATATTGTTATTTATGCTAAAGATTTAGCAGATCATAATAAAAAATTAATTGAAGTATTTGAAAGACTTCGCGAACATAACTTAAAATTGCAGCCAGATAAATGTGAATTTCTGCGAAAGGAAATTATGTATTTAGGTCATATTGTTTCTGAAGAAGGTATTAAACCAGATCCGCAAAAAGTTAGTGTAGTACAAAATTTTAAAATTCCTGAATGTCTAAAGGAATTAAGATCATTTTTAGGATTAATTGGTTACTATCGTAAGTTTATACCGAACTTTTCCAAAATTGCTAAACCTTTGACCTCCTTAACACAAAAGGGTAAAGATTATACATGGTCAGCCCTTTGTGAAGAATCTTTTAACAAATTGAAGCAAGCCATATTGTCTCCACCTATCTTACAATTTCCTGATTTTAATAAAAAATTTATCTTGACGTCCGATGCAAGTCAATTTGCGATGGGTTCGGTCCTGTCCCAAGGAGAGATATCAAATTCTCTGCCGATTGCTTACGCAAGCAAATGCTTTAATAAAAGCGAATTAAATTATTCCACTATAGAAAAGGAATTTCTTGCCATTGTATGGGCTTTAAAAATTTTTAGACCTTACCTTTATGGAAGGAAATTTACTATCGTTACTGATCATAAACCCCTTGTAGGAATTAAAAATGTATCTGATATCGGATCCAAATTAATTCGTTGGAGATTAAAATTAGACGAATATGATTATGAAATAATTCATCGATCAGGAAAATCTATTTCTCATGCAGACGCTTTAAGTCGCATACAATTTATTTCTGCCATTACTGATGATTATGAAGCCTCCTATCATCAATATTTAAATGATATTGAAACAAAATTAATTTTTAATCCTAATGTTATCGAAATTGAAGATGACTTATTTAATGCACCCAGTGATTATAATTTAGCTCATTGTGTAAGTACCGATCTTTATATGAATGCAGGTATAGCTAAACAATTTAAAGAAAATTTTAATAATGTAGAAAACTTGAAGGAACAAAATCCTGAACTTTATAAAATTTTATATTTGAAAGAAAACTCGAGATTTATTTTATATTTAATAACAAAAGAACATCATTATGATAAACCAGATGACAAGGATATTTTTTATACTTTATTAAATTTAAAAGCCTTTTGTTTACAAAATGAAATAACAAAACTTGCAATTCCTAAAATAGGTTGCGGGTTAGATTTACTTAAATGGGAAAATATTAGAACAATGATAAGATATATCTTTAAAGATACAAATATTTTAACTTCCGTATATGTACTTGAAAATTTTAATAAATTAAGTAAAGAAGAAATTGATAAAATAATATTTGAATATCATAATACACCCCTTGGAGGACATCAAGGAGTAAATCGTACCTTTAATCGAATTAAAATGAAATATACTTGGCCTAACATGTATAAAGATATTAAAAGATATATAAAAACTTGTAAACAATGTCAATGTAACAAATCAGGAAAGAAAACTAAAGTACCAATGGTTATTACTACAACCTCTAGAAAACCTTTTGAAAAAGTATTTCTCGATATAGTTGGTCCATTGCCAACATCCTTAAATGGAAATAAATATATACTTACATTTCAAGATGATCTTACCAAATTCTCGCATGCTATTCCAATTCCAAATCAAGAAGCCACTACTATTGCAGAAAATCTAGTAACTCATATAATTTGTCAGCATGGTACGCCTGATAAAATCTTAACTGATCAAGGATCAAATTTCTTAAGTTCAATATTTAAAGATGTATGCAAATTACTTAAAATAACTAAGTTACAAACTACTGCTTATCATCCAGAATCTAATGGTCAAATTGAAAGAAGTCATAAAACTTTAAATGAATACCTTCGATCTTATGTTGATAAATCTCAAACTGATTGGGATACTTGGATACCTTTTTCTATGTTTTGTTATAATACTACCCCTCATACATCTACCCAATATACTCCTTTTGAATTATTATATGGTTACAAAGCTGAATTACCGTCTTCTTTACGAAAGGAACCTGAAAAATTATATAATTATGATGATTACTCGAAAGAATTAAAGGCTAGATTGCAATATTCACATAAAATTGCTTATGATCGTTTAGTGGATAAGAAGCAGAAGAGTAAAGAACAATTTGATAGAAATTCTAATCCTATTAATTTTAAAATTGGCGATCTAGTGTTATTAAGAAACAAAGCACAGCCTAAAGGCAAATCTAAAAAATTATTATCTTCTTTTAATGGTCCTTATGAAATCTTGGAAATAGATGGAGTGAATTCCACTATATTATGTAATAATAAACGTATTAAGGTTCATAACAACAGGTTACGACCTTATAATAAATAAATCAATGATGATATAATATGATAATTTCAACCGACAAGTTCCTCTTTTGTTTAATTTAATTTGGGGAGTAGGTGATTTACTTTATACCCCATTCGATTGTCCTTCCAAATTAAGTAAACCCTACTTAGCCCGAGGAACTCCCGTGGAGTCAAATTACTCTTTCACATCCTAGGTTCTAGCGATGTTAAATAGCGTTAATTTTATTAACGTTTTTAAACTTGACGATTATAAATCGTTTGTGTATTCATACACATCCCCGCTTGGGTATAATTCCGGGCGCTCCTTTTTTTTGAATCCTGCTTAATTGGGACATTGGGCCCAGTTGACTAGGTGACTTATGGGCGTTCTATTTTTCTGCCTTATTGAAAACCTTATCGGTGTGACACGTTTGTTTAACGGTCAAACTTAAATTTCGCCTGTCCAATTATAATACATGAGACACATTGTATAAAATTGTGTCCTCTTTAGAAACCCACATCCATTCTCTCTTTTGCCACTCGTTTTTTTTTGTGCCACTTGCCGCATTCACTGCAAAATTTCGTCTTAAAATCGCATCTCTGTTGGGATGACTCATCTCCGATCTTCAGGATCTGGATTGTTTCCCAATCTACTAAATTATGATCTTTTCCATCAAAACTAAATTCTTTTTACGTCTTTTGCAGATCTATATAGCATTGAAATGCTAGTTCTACGAATAATTCTACTCCTACTCACCTTGTTGGGTCACAAAGCCAAATATCTCGTTCGCACCCACGAACTTTACAATGTGACCTCCATCGAAAACACACCTGGTCTTTATTACGAAAAAATTGGCATATTAAAACTTATCAGAGACGAATACAACGTCATGATCTACATAAATTTATCAACTTATTTTGAACAATATAAAGAGATACAATTATCAATTGTTGAATTACATAAATTATGTAACACTTTTAAAAATAAATCTATTGAAGCTAATGAATTAGAAAATTGTAAAACGTTTCTAAATGAATTCGATAATATCTATAAAAATTTAGAATCATCTAACCGAATCTTAACACCCCTGTTTCATCAACATTTTATTACTAAACGCGGACTATTTGATGCCGTAGGAAAATTATCCAAAACTTTATTTGGAACTCTAGATGATGACGACGCTCAAAATTATGATAAGAAAATATCAAGGTTAGAAGATAACGATAAAGATACGTTAAACTTGATTCATGAACAAACAATTATCATGAAGTCTCTTGTTACCAAATCAAACTCTTCATTTATCAAATTAGGAAACTCTATTACAAATATTAATTCAAAATTTGAACAACTATCCTCATATATGAAAAATATAGGATTAGTTCTTAATAATTCTCAAAGAAGAGAACACTTATTCGCAAAATTAAACGAATTAATTGCTCTTATTACTATCACGATAGATCAATTTTCATTAACTCAATTGAAATTGACCGAAATTGTTTTTAATGCACAACAAGGAATCCTACATCCTATGTTGTTAGACCCAGTCATGTTAATAAAGGAATTGAATAATGTGCAAAGTCAATTAAACGACGGAATCACTTTTCCAGTCCCTCTTACAATTGAAAATATTCATCATTATTACAAACTAATTAATATAATTATCTATTCTTATAATAATAGATTGAGTTTTGTTCTGAATATACCATTAGTATCTCATGTAATTTATGATGTAATTAAACTAAATAGCCTACCAATCAGGTATGAAAATAACCAATATATATTTATTTACCCAAAATCGGATTATTTGATAATCGATGAAATCAGAGAACATTATTTCTTCTCTTCTAAATTCTATATTTCTCAATGTAAAATGATTTTGATAAAAACAAATTTCTATATTTGTAAACAGAACTTACCTATCACTCTTATCAACGAAGAGTCAGAATGCGAAGCAAAGATTCTGAGAAATAATAAAACTATTCCAGAAAGTTGTAATAAGAAACTTATCATTTTACAAAAGGGAATCTTCGTCAAACTAATTGAACATAATAGTTGGTTATTTACATTACCTAACACTGAATTATTGTATGTAGTATGTAAGAATAATATCAGAACACAAGTCAATCTTATAAATACTGGAAAACTGACTCTTAAATTTGGATGTGCGGCATACACAGATAATGCTATCTTGCACACCCAAAATATTAATAAATCTTTTGTAAATGCTGTAAATGATTTTACACCACATCTACCAATTACTAAAGGTCTAAACCTCACCTTTTCCAATAAATTTAAATTCTTAAAATCACCTCTTAATAATACTGTAGTTCTACATCATGATCAAGGTCATGTATTTGACGATATTAGTTCAGACTTAAATAAATTGCAAGATAAGGAAAATGAATTAAATGATCATTTAGATAGGAATTCTAATATTTGGAAATTCACCTTATCTACTTCAAGTTTACTTTTTGTTTTTATATTAGTTCTATTAATAACTATATTTTATAAAAGACATCTTGATTCTAAGGTGCCTGAAAATTCAGTTACTTATCGAAATTCTTCTACGATAAATTTAAATACTACTCAAGATGACTCTCAAGTTGAAGTTGTCGAGCCTGTTGATCAAAATGTTCCTTGTCCTAATCCTACTATCAGAACTACAATTGGTAGACAGCCACGCTACCAATTTCATTCTTAGAGGGGAGGTGTTGTAAAGTCATATATCCCTTATATTATTGTAATATGTACTAACAATATTTTATAATTATTTACTTATTAATTTTCTTACTAATCACAGTATTGTATTTTATTCTGAGTATCGTGAATAACAGGATATTGCATTCTGCTTACCCTTCTTAAATTCATTCAATTCTCGCTAAGATGATAAATGACATCCTGTTATTCAGATATTAAAAGTGCATAGTATTTAAAATATAAATTCCTTCTAGAATGTTCCATGAACAAACGGCTTCTGGTCACGTCTTGTTTTCGTCTTTAAAATAGCTAAATAAGCACTTTGTGACAGAGCTGGTCGTTCCTGAGACAAACGAGAAGTCAGTCGTATAACATCTTTCAAACTAATAAGTCGATCTCAGACTTACAAGTCGCTTTTAATATTCTCTTCGTTACAAGTCAAAAGTCGTTAAACTTGTCTTTCTTCGTTACAAGTCATAAGTCGTTAAACTTGTCTTAACTAAATATATTCGACTCTCCTGTATGTAATATATGTACCATAGTAGTTAAGATTAATAAACCCGGGTTACCGCATATCAGAGTTTCACTTAAATATCACAAAGAACTCCGCATTACATAATTTACAGATATTTCGTCGCCTCCTGACAATTCCGCTCGGCCAAGGTAAGGTGATCGAATGTAAATTACAACAATAATACTTATGAATAAAGAGACATTAAAGCAACTAAATTTTGCTCTCTTTCAAAAATTGGTTGTAAATAATTATTAAAAACAAATTGAAGGTATTTTGCAATTTGATTTCCCAGATAAATTATTATTTTTGTACAATATAAGAATCGTTATAGTAAAGATAGAAGATCTGTTAAATTAGACAAAAATACATACCTTGCTAGATACAGGCAAAAATGGAACGTTCGCAATACTTTAACTTATTTGCTAGGCGCAACTCGTCCATAAAATTAAAAATGGCACATTATTGTGGTATTTTTACCTCTCGCCTAGAGAGGTATAGGGATCGTGAAAAAATTCGATGTCGAGATTTTTGTCAATTAGCACGTTTTAGCACCTTTAGAACCTATTTTGACTATTTTCACGATGATATCTGTGTGTGTGTGTGTGTATGAAAGTCTGTATGTACGCCTACTATAGCCTTTCGTCCCGGTTCATTATCTCAAATTCTTCTGAACATAAAATTCTAATATTTTGCATTATACATTTATATATGTTAATGAAGAGCTGAAAAGATTTTGGTAAAAATCCACCAACCGGATATGGCATTTTTCTTGTAGCACTATAACATTTTTTGCAAAAATTGTATAAAATAATGCGATTGTTACAATTTAACATACCACACATGAAAGAAGAAATTACATTGTACAATATTTAATCTTACTTGTTTCTATATCTTTAACCAATAAAGAAATATAATTTTTTTAAATATATAATTTTACCTACCACGATTTGTGAATCCCGAAATAGAAATAAAATTTAAAACAAAAATAAAAATGTCAATGTGACAGATAAACAGAAATAATATAATGTATGATTATTTTATATTATTATATCAAATGATATACGGTGTTGTTGTATTTTATTTAAATTAAAGCTTAATATTTGGTTAAATACGAGGTTAAATAATAATACTTCAATGTCAAGGCGAGAGGTATTGTAACGGCCACGTCAGATTTTTTTCCCTGTTTACTGGTTTTTGTTATTGCACTACCTCATCTCACGTAAGAAAAAAGCAGATGGCACTGCGAATGCAGTCCGTTCTACACTCATACATTTTATTAGTTCAAAATTAGGCGCGAACTTAAAAAAAGTATGTTTTGTTAATAGCGCTGTCATCTATAGAATAATGTAGCACTTCGATGTAACTATGAAATTCAAAATAAGAAGGTATAAATAATAATAATGTTAACGGAAATGGAAATGTTTGCTGGTGTAAATCCACCTCTCATCTCGACCAATCAGATTTATTATATCATCTTATACAACGCTATTTTCTCACGTGAAATGAGGTAAAATATTTTTATTTTACGAAATAATAAAAATAATTTAAAAATAAACTAACTTATCCAAATAACTTTTTTTTGCATGTTGTACTTTTTAAACCATTTTATCTAGTAGATACGTAATTGTAAATCTGAAATAATTGAATAAAAACAAAATTCAGAACGACTTCGCCTTCAATTACACAAATTAAGTTACTATACATAAAAATCTGACGTGGGCACCACATGACTTCCTTGTACGCCTTGTGTGTTCATACTTTTCTTAATAACTAAAATGTAGAATAATATAAAAAAATTCTTTTAAACTATTATACTAGTATACTCACAAATATATTTTAGTCATTTTATTTAAACTGCAGAAGAAGATATAAAGCATATTTTACTATTGTCACTGTCATGTCATAATCATTTAAATTTTACGTAGTAACAAATGTTAAACGATCATGGAGTACAAGATACCGAAATAATAAATTATAAGTATATACTTTAATTATTCTTAAATGATAGAAGATACAGAAAAATTTATAAAATACCGATTGTAGATAATAATCACATAATCTTTCATTTAAAATAAAAAAATTTGTGTTAAATTAAATATTTATCGAAATATTTTTAAAAAGTACTACTTCCGGTTTATAGATTGAAACCAAAAATAGGAGGTGCACAACTAGATGCTATAACAGTCCTAAATACAAAATTTCAACTTTCTACGTCTAACCGTATTTGAGTTATGCGACACACATACGTCCGTACGTACGTACGTACGCACGTACGTACGCACGCACGTACGTACAGACGTCACGACGAAACTAGTCATAATGGATTCAGAAAAGGTCAAAACGGATATTTCCATCAAAATCTGAAAACCGAAATTTTTCGCGATTACAATACTTCCTTATTACTCCGTACAAGGAAGTAAAAAGGGTGGATCTATACTTCGAGAAAACAATAAGGGCACGAAGTATATGACAGAAGTGCACCCTTGGGCGGATGAAGTGTGGCCTTTTTGTTTACCTTTTAGAGACGATAAACAACGGTAACGATGGTAACGCACGGGCCCAATAATGATCTTTCTCTCTCGCACAGGGTAAACAGAAATATCAGGAATCTACAGTATTGCTTAGATACGGGGTATCCGCTCCTGTGTTTATACTTCGTGATTAAGGATATAATATTACATGACGTACCTACTGAGCATGAAACAGAAGTAAATTTGTGAAAAATTCACAAAAATAAAGATAACTTATTAAAGGAAAGTGAACATTTTTAGTAGGTACCATATAATAGATAGTTTCACTAAATATTTTATTTGAATAAGCTATATAATATATCACAATTAATTTTTTACATTGTTTTAATATCTGGTGTTGATAGTTCATTTCAATATTATGTTGTTTTAATAACATAAATTAGGTGGTTCCTTAATTTTTCGAGTTTTTCAAAAACTCTTTTTGTTCCACGGTCAACACGTCCATGTAATTATATAGGTACCCTTAAAATTTTTACCCAAAGTATAGAGGTAGACCCACTCTGCCATCCTGTATAGTGTAATTAATATTATACCTAACTAAACTCCAGGAAACGTGAAAATGTTCCTTTTTCCCTTTATAACGGACATTTTTTGTCACTTATACCTATAGTCAATGTCCAGAAAAGGGAAAAATGCCTCTTTTCTCCTTATAACGGACACTACTTACTTATAATAATGATTTTCCTACTCAGCACAATATATTGACAAATTTTACAAAATATTTTCTTTTGATTCGTAGTAACGTAGTGTCTACAATTTTTCATTTTGGTTTGAAGGGCATTTAATGGTTAAAATCCATATCTCGCAGTTTTCAATGGCTATAAGTAACAGTAACAAAGCTCTTTGCTATAATATACTCTCTCAGCTTCTTTTCAGTTTCGTCGAACAGGTTTCATGGAGCGAATGTGATAAATTAACACTTGTTCTATTTACACCCAACTAAGCATACAAAACATAACTTCCATTCCCAGTATCAGCGCCGAGCTTTACTGAAATATCGCGGAAAATTTGCCGCGAAATTGCGTCATTTCTCAACAAGGCAAACAGAATATTTCTTCTAAAATTAATTGCGATTTAAAATTCCGCCGAGACAATTATCTAAATGCGGGGACTTAAAACGCAATCATGGGTGAAAAAGTTATTTGCGGGTCGGAAATTCAATTAGCTGTTTTGCGGGGAGAAATTAATTATTGGACGGGGAAACTTTGAAGAATTTCCAAGAAATTGTACATCTTTTAAGGCGAAACTATTCAATAACAGATAATGTAAAATACAGGATGTATTATACGTAAAGAGTGTACAGGCTAATTCACAACTTCGTGCATATATTTTACTTACAGATCATGGAACAAAAATCTTTTTTTATTCGTACATTAGGATAGTTTTCGCAAGAAGCACATTTTTGAAATCATTGGATTGTTGATTGTATAATGGATACCTATCTGATTAACTATAAATGGAATAAAATTAAATTTTAATTAATTATGCAATGGTAAGAATAGTAAATTTATAAAAATTCTATTTGAAAAGTAAGTAAATTACGCACTATATGCTATTTAAATATATGCACGATGTTACATTTTCAAAAAATTCAAAAATAAATTTCAAACTTTCTTGCTAGAAAATTAAAAGCGAAAGCAAGTTTCTAAAAGTCATTTTGTAAGTTTAGTTTTAAAATCTATGATTTCACATTTTAAAATAATGCATTTATTATAAGTTATAGACATAATACGAGCAATATGTAACTAAATTAAGTAATAATATTTCAATCGCAAATGTTAACAACATTTTCATCAATTTATAAGTAGGTACTAATTTTTTAAAAAATATTGGTACCTACCACCGATTGTATACCTAAAGATCATAATCGAACTTAAAATTTTTTGTAAAAAGCTTAAATATAAAATTTCAGAAATTTGTACACGTTCTCAAATTATCTTGCTTACGGACAGGCCGCCAAACCGTCAGGCCGACAGACCAACTTTTTTTAAATTATTATTATTCATCAAAATCTCAAACTATCAAAAAATCACGATTATAATATTTCCCCTATTATATAGGCCGGAAAAGTAAAAATTAATTCTTGTGTATAAACGTATAAGCGTGTATAAATTGAATTATTAGATGATAAAAATTAGCTCCAAGTTTTACTACCTGATGTCATAGCATTTTAAAACTTACATTTATTGATTCACTAAGTACCTCCACATCATTGTTAATTTGTAAAATCATATACCTAAGTAATTTCAAAACCAAAGTCACAACATAACTTATTGTAACATACTTTTTTGCTATGAAGTTTCTAGCAAGAGATGTGTCATAAAAATTTGAATAACTATCTGACAATAAAATTTAAATACGGTAAAGCATTTTATTACACTTATGATATTGTTGCAACCTTAACAGAAATGTATAAAATCTACATGTTGCAATACTGTATTATACAAAGATTAAATTGCAGCTGATATTATGTCAAATCATGATTAAATTTTAAGCTGGCCACAAGAAAATAATAAAAGCGTTATTTCAAATTTAAATGATCACGGTTGAACAGAAACTCACGTAATCTATAATGTTATTCTTTGTGTATAATTTTCTGTTCATGTGAACGGCCTAGGTCTATTTGCCTATAACATTACGAAACGACATTCTAAACCAAACATAGAAATTCTAAAACGAGATTAGGTCAAGTATAGCAATTTGTCGTTTGTTAAACTTTGTTAATTTTGCTCGTAATATCGTAATTCTACCCATAATTTTAAAAAGCAATTCCGTGCTTTATTTTACGGTTATTAAAATTTTTATTGCCTTCATTAACATTAAATGCAGTAAGTAGCTCTTCTTTCCTGCATAATTGTTATTCTAACTCTTCGAGAGACTTTATATCTCCATAAAATAATTTATTTTAAGAGGATTTTGTTGACATTTTGTAACGAAAGAAGAAAAAACAATTATAAATAATTATTAGGATTGTTTGTTTGCAAAAAAAAACTTGACTGCTACCCAGAAAAAATTGTAATAAAAATTTTGCTTAAGAGAATTGTTTTTTATACTTTGCACAATAAGTTTATTATTACTCTCCACTTAATCAATTTAAAGTTTAATAGTTGAATCTATTATTGACCTAATTTTGTAATTTTGGATAGTATTCTTTTATTTTGTAAGATTTGGTACAATCTTGTATCGCATTTTTTAGTTCTTTTTATTTTTTATTTTATCTTGATGGTAACCATTCAACAGGATTAATCCCAATTGCAGAATGTTTTTTTACAATGGAATCCAACCACTCGGGCCCAGCGGTATTATTGTCAGTTGCTGGAATTTAACTGGAGACCACTTTCATGCTAGGTGGACACAGGCGATGTGACACGGTGCCAGTAACTTGTTCAAGTCACTAAAATCCAGCTCGGGATTTTTGTTCTTGCTTGCTGTATACCTATACAGGTTTTTAGCACTAAATTCAATCATTGGTTTTAGTTATGATTCCAGTCAAGAGAATAGAAAGCAATTAGTTTTACTAGAACAAGTGCCATTTCTACTCCTTCTATTCTGTCAGATAAACCTGTGTCGGTGGTACACAGATTTTTAAGTAGTGTTGAAAAGTAAACACTACGGTTTGAGGGAACTATTTGAACAAGTTGCTTACTTTGTAGCTATTTATTAATAGACAACTGTTTTTCAAATTTACTCACTTTGAGTATACTGGATTTTAGCGACTTGAACGAGTTACTGCCTCACTATTGACCTAATCACTTACTTATATCTATTGTATAAAATTGGTATTAAAATTATGTTAAAATATCAAAGTTTCCATTTCCATGTGAAATTTACTTTTTCGACTCAGTACACCACAGAATGTTCTTAATAGGTTATAGGAAGTTTACTAAAACATGATTTCGTAAAGCTCCTGTCAAAGTTATGATACGTACTCCTCAAATTTATTCGATTAAAACTTGCGGCAATCAATCAAAAACTTTTTTCTTGAAAACTTTTCGATCATTTAAATAATTACCCAACAATATAAAACTTAACGTCCTTGAGTAAATCATAATCCCCTGGTACGGGCCTGATTTCCTGGACTTCCAGGGAGGTATTGGGATATTTCTTCTCGGCTTTTTCGCTTTCCGTCGCTAAGAGGGCCTTCACATCTAGAGGGCTGCAGGACGCTGGCAAACAAAAACCGATCATCAGTAGTCGGGACTGAAACAGATGAACAACGATTGTACGGATGTCATTGTGAACCTGCATTACATTGGAGGGGTGAGGAGCGTTCACAATCGGTTGAGGGCTTTGTTAACAACCAGATTTCTGGATGACAATAGGAGCGAAAGACGGATCTGGGGTTTCAGAGACTGGACGACAGGACATTTGAAGGATGAGGGATGTCAGTAGTTAGGGAGTTTTGAATGATCCAACAATAGAAACTGAACAAATAATGACCTATCCGACATCCGAGATGAGATAGATTTTATTTACTGTTGGTGAAAAATTGAATAATACAAGTAGTCCATCCAATCCAATATTAAGAATTAATTTTAACGTTAAAAGACAAAATTTTTAGAATGTCATGTTAAAAATTTTCCCACGGTCATATACGAAACTAACAGTTTGCATACAGTTACCTATCAAATAAATAAACAATATCACACATCCGTTTGATATGTTATCGAACAATTTAAATTTTTGTTTCACCTTTTAGTTGGTGTGTGATGTCTTTCAGACATTTGTTAATTTTTTCCTATCATTACATAAATTAAAGTTGTAGTACTCTTACTGTATCTGATATAATTAAAAAAATTATATAGAATTTATATTCATATTATTGAAAATCTTGTATCATGTTATTAATAATAATAATCGTGTTATTTTTGTTTTCGCGTAAAATTAAAATTATGACAGTTTGGTTTCTGTCATTCGATAATCTGATCATTTTACTTTTATTATTATGTGCATTGGTACTTTACAAATTTTGAAGAACTATTTTAGCCAAAATATATATATAAGTATAGCAGTATAGGAAATTTTTTCAAAAAGAACATAACATTAATCAGAATAAAATGTTGACTGCCAGTTTTCGACATTTGATTCTTGATTTAACTTAGGCCCCATATAATATTTAAAACAATCCACTTTATAGAGAAAAAATCAAATACCGAAAGCAGCAAGGCCATATTTTATTCGCTTTTATATAAATGGCAGTCATTTTCATGACATCAAAAAATTGTGAGGTTAGACATTCTGTAATTTTTACATTTTCGTACGCTTTGCGAGAAGGTAATAAAACTTGCCTTATTCTTTTGATTTTTAAAGTTTCAAGCAAATAATTTCCTAATTACACTGTAGGTACTTCTATCAATTACCATCATCATACCAACAGAAACTTAAAAACAACAATGTAATATAATAATATACTCGTACGTAGATCTCCATTAGGAATTTATATTTTTGTGATTTATTACACAACCATCCTTTAATTTATAATCTACTTGCAAACATTTTTGGAAACGATATTCGCTTTATGTCATATATATCAATTTAAAGAGAAAAAAATTCTAAGAACCCGTTTAAAGCTTATTTTTCTCAATTACGTCGGAGTTTTTTATAATTCATTAAAATTTACATTAATTCGCTATGTTACTAATAAAATTACTAAATTTATGTTGGTATTACATACACACGTAAAGTCAATGTTGCCAACTGTATATTAATTTTAAAAATTTTACAAATTTATTTCAATTTATTCATATTAAAATTACTTCCTATATAACTTATATAAAAATTAGTTTATTTTTAAATATATATATATATATTTAAGTAAATTATCATTTGTACGATAATTTTATAGTAAATACGATTATTTTGCACGTTATTTTTCTCAACTACGTTGGCAACACTGGCTTTAGTTTACGTCAAAAAATTTTAGGTTATCGTTATATTAGTACATGGTATAAGATTTTCATCTTATTTATACATTATTATTTCTTATTATTATCAGTAATAATACCTCATAACATCAATATTATTATTCATACTTTAATAATAAACTTCGCATGATATAAAAGTTGATGAATGTACATATACAAGGAAATAATGAACAGAGAAATTGGAAGAAGACCAGAAGAAGCATCAAATGGGCTTATATATGTTTGAAACTGTACAAAATTGTTTATAAACGTGAGTGGTACATGGAACTACAGAGGGTAGCGTATACTGTAAACTTTTTATACTTTGGCGAAATGCAAGACGAACAATTTTTACACGACAACATTTACTTTGACAAATGGTTTCTTATTGAAGTTTCTACATTTTAAATATTTACTACATCTACTACAATTTTACCATTATATATTTGTGTTGTTTAATTTTTTATTTAATGTTATTATTTTTCTATTATTTTAATAATAACAATAATACTGAGGAACTAAAACCTAGATCTTGCGTTAGCTGTAGTAACTTTCACGAGATGGCGCAGTCTACATGGTTACAGCCGATAACAGGAATTTTTATGGTCTGTGTGATTAAATTTGATGTAAATATTGCTAAAAATCATTTTATTTTTAATTATATAATTTGTTGTATTATTATTATTATTATTTCTGTAATAAAGAAATTTACAAAATGTGGTCATAAATTAATATCAACTCATTTCGTTACTTGCAATTCTTAGCTAATAACCAATTTTCTTTTTCAGCAATTTACAAAATAATTTTAAATTAAACATGTAGACTGATATTGGGTATTGTCGTCTGAGAATGTTCCTGTTTAGTTCGGTAGAATCTAAACAAATTCTAATCAATATTATATTATATATGAACACGGACAGATATATTAGAATAATAATTTTATAATTTCTGTATTATGGCTGTATCCCACGGTGTGATATATCCGCAATTTGTTGCCCGTAACCGCAACGGTTGCCTACAATGGAGACAGAACCTAATGTGCTAGGCAACTTTTTAACGGCAATTAATTTAGCTTTGTGCAGCTAAACTTTTTCTGTAGCGGCAATATTTTATGAGCAACTCGCGTATGCGCATGAGCAGTTCGAAGATTAGATACTGCGCAAGCGTTGCTTATGTCAAAACAGTGCAGTGAATATTTTAACTTTTAGTTTAGGTAGGTTATGTTATGTTATGTTTACATTGTGACATATTTGTAATTTATTTACTGATATTTTTCAAATACAAATTTTAATAAACGTCAAAAAATGTCGAATGTCATTTAAAACAGAAAATTTCCTATTACACAGCAGAAACTTTAAGTAACGAAATTCCCTAAGTTTTAAAGACACTTTTGTTCGTGGGATAGACAATAAAAACAGTTGCCATTATTAGCAATTTTAAAATTGCCTGTATTTCTATCGTGGGATACAGCCATTACACTCATACAATATTGAAGCAACTTGTCAAAAGTTGCACTAGCATCTGCAATATTGCTCAAAGTAAAATGGGTTTAATCAGGATGGTTTACAAAATGAGGTCGTCATTTAATATATAACACTCCTTTCGTTACTTGCAAATAATCTCAGTTAAAATCTAATGTTAAAAATTAGTGTGTGCGTGTGTTGGTGTGTGCGTTTGTGTGTATGTGTTAGTGTGTACGTGTTTGTGTGTATGTGTTTGTGTGTACGTGTTTGTGTGTATGTGTTTGTATGTATGTGTTTGTGTGTGTGTTTGTGTGTATGTGTTTGTGTATACGTGTTTGTGTGTATGTGTTTTTTTGTGTACCTACGTGTTTCTGTGTATGTGTGTACGTGTATGTGTTTGTGTGTATGTGTTTGTGTGTACGTGTTTGTGTGTATGTGTTTGTGTATACGTGTTTGTGTTTTTTTGTGTACCTACGTGTTTCTGTGTATGTGTGTACGTGTATGTGTTTGTGTGTATGTGCTTGTGTGTATGTGTTTGTGTGTATGTATTTGTGTTGGTTTGTGCGTATGTTTTTGTATGCGTGTGTTGGTGTGTATGTGTTTGTGTGGGCGTGTGTTGGTGTGTATCTGTTTGTGTGTATGTGTTTGTGTGTACGTGTTTGTGTGTATGTGTTTGTGTGTATGTGTTTGTGTGTAGGTACGTGTTTGTGTGTACGTGTTTGTGTGTATGTGTTTGTGTGTATGTGTTTGTGTGTAGGTACGTGTTTGTGTGTATGTGTTTGTGTGTACGTGTTTGTGTGTATGTGTTGGTGTGTGCGTATGTTTGTGTGTGCGTGTGTTTGTCTGTAGGTGTTTGTGTGTATGTGTTAGTGTGTTTGTGTTGGTGTGTGCGTATGTTTGTTTGTGCGTTCGTTGGTGTGTATGTGTTTGTGTTGGTGTGTGCGTATGTTTGTGTGTGCGTGTAATGGTGTGTATGAGTTTGTGTGTATGTGTTTGTGTGTACGTGTTTGTGTGTATGTGTTTGTGTGTATATGTTTGTGTGTATATGTTTGTGTGTATGTGTTTGTGTGTACGTGTTTGTGTGTATGTGTTTGTGTGTATGTGTTTGTGTGTACGTGTTTGTGTGTACGTGTTTGTGTGTATGTGTTAGTGTGTATGTGTTTGTATGTATGTGTTTGTGTGTATGTGATGGCGTTTGTGTTGGTGTGTGCGTATGTTTGTGTGTATGTGTTTGTGTGTATGTGTTTGTGTGTATGTGTTTATGTGTATGTGTTTGTGTGTGTGTTTGTGTGTATGTGTTTGTGTGTACGTGTTTGTGTGTACGTGTTTGTGTGTACGTGTTTGTGTGTATGTGTTTGTGTGTATGTGTTTGTGTGTATGTGTTTGAGTGTATGTGGTTGTGTGTATGTGTACATATTTGTGTGTACGTGTTTGTGTGTACGTGTTTGTGTGTATGTGTTTATGTGTTTGTGTGTATGTGTTTGTGTGTATGTGTTTGTGTGTATGTGTTTGTGTGTATGTGTTTGTGTGTACGTGTTTGTGTGTACGTGTTTGTGTGTACGTGTTTGTGTGTATGTGTTTGTGTTGGTGTGTGCGTATGTTTGTGTGTGCGTGTATTGGTGTGTATGTGTTTGTGTGTAGGTACGTGTTTGTGTGTATGTGTTTGTGTGTACGTGTTTGTGTGTATGTGTTGGTGTGTGCGTATGTTTGTGTGTGCGTGTGTTTGTCTGTAGGTGTTTGTGTATATGTGTTTGTGTGTATGTGTTAGTGTGTTTGTGTTGGTGTGTGCGTATGTTTGTTTGTGCGTTCGTTGGTGTGTATGTGTTTGTGTTGGTGTGTGCGTATGTTTGTGTGTGCGTGTAATGGTGTGTATGAGTTTGTGTGTATGTGTTTGTGTGTACGTGTTTGTGTGTATGTGTTTGTGTGTATATGTTTGTGTGTATGTGTTTGTGTGTACGTGTTTGTGTGTATGTGTTTGTGTGTACGTGTTTGTGTGTATGTGTTAGTGTGTATGTGTTTGTATGTATGTGTTTGTGTGTATGTGATGGCGTTTGTGTTGGTGTGTGCGTATGTTTGTGTGTATGTGTTTGTGTGTATGTGTTTGTGTGTATGTGTTTATGTGTATGTGTTTGTGTGTGTGTTTGTGTGTATGTGTTTGTGTTTGTGTGTACGTGTTTGTGTGTACGTGTTTGTGTGTACGTGTTTGTGTGTATGTGTTTGTGTGTATGTGTTTGTGTGTATGTGTTTGAGTGTATGTGGTTGTGTTTATGTGTACGTATTTGTGTGTACGTGTTTGTGTGTACGTGTTTGTGTGTATGTGTTTATGTGTATGTGTTTGTGTGTATGTGTTTGTGTGTATGTGTTTGTGTTTGTGTGTACGTGTTTGTGTGTACGTGTTTGTGTGTACGTGTTTGTGTGTATGTGTTTGTGTTTGTGTTGGTGTGTGCGTATGTTTGTGTGTGCGTGTATTGGTGTGTATGTGTTTGTGTGTATGTGTTTGTGTGTATATGTTTGAGTGTATGTGTATGTGTTTGTGTGTACGTGTTTGTGTGTACGTGTTTGTGTGTATGTGTTTGTGTTTGTGTTGGTGTGTGCGTGTATTGGTATGTATGTGTTTGTGTGTATGTGTATGTGTTTGTGTGTATATGTTTGAGTGTAGGTACGTGTTTGTGTGTATGTGTTTGTGTGTACGTGTTTGTGTGTATGTGTTGGTGTGTGCGTATGTTTGTGTGTGCGTGTGTTTGTGTATATGTGTTTGTGTGTATGTGTTAGTGTGTTTGTGTTGGTGTGTGCGTATGTTTGTGTGTATGTGTTTGTGTGTATGTGTTTGTGTGTATGTGTTTGTGTGTATGTGTTTATGTGTATGTGTTTGTGTGTGTGTTTGTGTGTATGTGTTTGTGTTTGTATGTACGTGTTTGTGTGTACGTGTTTGTGTGTACGTGTTTGTGTGTACGTGTTTGTGTGTATGTGTTTGTGTGTATGTGTTTGAGTGTATGTGGTTGTGTGTATGTGTTTATGTGTATATATTTGTGTGTACGTGTTTGTGTGTACGTGTTTGTGTGTATGTGTTTATGTGTTTGTGTGTATGTGTTTGTGTGTATGTGTTTGTGTGTACGTGTTTGTGTGTACGTGTTTGTGTGTACGTGTTTGTGTGTATGTGTTTGTGTTGGTGTGTGCGTATGTTTGTGTGTGCGTGTATTGGTGTGTATGTGTTTGTGTGTAGGTACGTGTTTGTGTGTATGTGTTTGTGTGTACGTGTTTGTGTGTATGTGTTGGTGTGTGCGTATGTTTGTGTGTGCGTGTGTTTGTCTGTAGGTGTTTGTGTATATGTGTTTGTGTGTATGTGTTAGTGTGTTTGTGTTGGTGTGTGCGTATGTTTGTTTGTGCGTTCGTTGGTGTGTATGTGTTTGTGTTGGTGTGTGCGTATGTTTGTGTGTGCGTGTAATGGTGTGTATGAGTTTGTGTGTATGTGTTTGTGTGTACGTGTTTGTGTGTATGTGTTTGTGTGTATATGTTTGTGTGTATGTGTTTGTGTGTACGTGTTTGTGTGTATGTGTTTGTGTGTACGTGTTTGTGTGTACGTGTTTGTGTGTATGTGTTAGTGTGTATGTGTTTGTATGTATGTGTTTGTGTGTATGTGATGGCGTTTGTGTTGGTGTGTGCGTATGTTTGTGTGTATGTGTTTGTGTGTATGTGTTTGTGTGTATGTGTTTATGTGTATGTGTTTGTGTGTGTGTTTGTGTGTATGTGTTTGTGTTTGTGTGTACGTGTTTGTGTGTACGTGTTTGTGTGTACGTGTTTGTGTGTACGTGTTTGTGTGTATGTGTTTGTGTGTATGTGTTTGTGTGTATGTGTTTGAGTGTATGTGGTTGTGTTTATGTGTACGTATTTGTGTGTACGTGTTTGTGTGTACGTGTTTGTGTGTATGTGTTTATGTGTATGTGTTTGTGTGTATGTGTTTGTGTGTATGTGTTTGTGTTTGTGTGTACGTGTTTGTGTGTACGTGTTTGTGTGTACGTGTTTGTGTGTATGTGTTTGTGTGTGCGTATGTTTGTGTGTGCGTGTATTGGTGTGTATGTGTTTGTGTGTATGTGTTTGTGTGTATATGTTTGAGTGTATGTGTATGTGTTTGTGTGTACGTGTTTGTGTGTACGTGTTTGTGTGTATGTGTTTGTGTTTGTGTTGGTGTGTGCGTGTATTGGTATGTATGTGTGTGTGTGTATGTGTATGTGTTTGTGTGTATATGTTTGAGTGTAGGTACGTGTTTGTGTGTATGTGTTTGTGTGTACGTGTTTGTGTGTATGTGTTGGTGTGTGCGTATGTTTGTGTGTGCGTGTGTTTGTGTATATGTGTTTGTGTGTATGTGTTAGTGTGTTTGTGTTGGTGTGTGCGTATGTTTGTTTGTGCGTTCGTTGGTGTGTATGTGTTTGTGTTGGTGTGTGCGTATGTTTGTGTGTGCGTGTAATGGTGTGTATGAGTTTGTGTGTATGTGTTTGTGTGTACGTGTTTGTGTGTATGTGTTTGTGTGTATATGTTTGTGTGTATGTGTTTGTGTGTACGTGTTTGTGTGTATGTGTTTGTGTGTACGTGTTTGTGTGTACGTGTTTGTGTGTATGTGTTAGTGTGTATGTGTTTGTATGTATGTGTTTGTGTGTATGTGATGGCGTTTGTGTTGGTGTGTGCGTATGTTTGTGTGTATGTGTTTGTGTGTATGTGTTTGTGTGTATGTGTTTATGTGTATGTGTTTGTGTGTGTGTTTGTGTGTATGTGTTTGTGTGTACGTGTTTGTGTGTACGTGTTTGTGTGTATGTGTTTGTGTGTATGTGTTTGTGTGTATGTGTTTGAGTGTATGTGGTTGTGTTTATGTGTACGTATTTGTGTGTACGTGTTTGTGTGTATGTGTTTATGTGTATGTGTTTGTGTGTATGTGTTTGTGTGTATGTGTTTGTGTTTGTGTGTACGTGTTTGTGTGTACGTGTTTGTGTGTACGTGTTTGTGTGTATGTGTTTGTGTTGGTGTGTGCGTATGTTTGTGTGTGCGTGTATTGGTGTGTATGTGTTTGTGTGTATGTGTTTGTGTGTATATGTTTGAGTGTATGTGTATGTGTTTGTGTGTACGTGTTTGTGTGTATGTGTTTGTGTTTGTGTTGGTGTGTGCGTGTATTGGTATGTATGTGTTTGTGTGTATGTGTATGTGTTTGTGTGTATATGTTTGAGTGTATGTGTATGTGTTTGTGTGTACGTGTTTGTGTTTGTGTGTATGTGTTAGTGTGTATGTGTTTGTGTGTATGTGTTTGTGTGTATGTGATGGTGTTTGAGTTTGCGTTTGTGTTGGTGTGTGCTTATGTTTGTGTGTATGTGGTTGTGTGTATGTGTTTGTGTGTACGTATTTGTGTGTACGTGTTTGTGTGTATTTGTTTGTGTGTATGTGTTTGTGTGTATGTGTTTGTGTGTATGTGTTTGAGTGTATGTGGTTGTGTGTATGTGTTTGTGTGTACGTATTTGTGTGTACGTGTTTGTGTGTACGTGTTTGTGTGTATGTGTTTGTGTTTGAGTTTGTGTTGGTGTGTGCGTATGTTTGTGTGTGCGTGTATTGGTGTGTATGTGTTTGTGTGTATGTGTTTGTGTGTATGTGATGTGTTTGTATGTATGTGTTTGTGTGTATGTGTTTGTGTGTATGTGTTTGTGTGTATATGTTTGTGTGTATGTGATGTGTTTGTATGTATGTGTTTGTGTGTATGTGTTTGTGTGTATGTGTTTGTGTGTACGTGTTTGTGTGTACGTGTTTGTGTGTATGTGTTTGTGTGTATGTGATGGTGTTTGAGTTTGCGTTTGTGTTGGTGTGTGCGTATGTTTGTGTGTATGTGTTTGTGTGTATGTGTTTGTGTGTATGTGTTTGTGTGTATGTGTTTGTGTGTATGTGTTTGTGTGTATGTGTTTGTGTGTATGTGTTGGTGTGTGCGTATGTTTGTGTGTGCGTGTGTTTGTCTGTAGGTGTTTGTGTATATGTGTATGTGTGTATGTGTTTGTGTGTATGTGTTTGTGTGTACGTGTTTGTGTGTACGTGTTTGTGTGTACGTGTTTGTGTGTATGTGTTTGTGTGTATGTGTTTGAGTTTGTGTTGGTGTGTGCGTATGTTTGTGTGTGCGTGTATTGGTGTGTATGTGTTTGTGTGTATGTGATGTGTTTGTATGTATGTGTTTGTGTGTATGCGTTTGTGTGTATGTGTTTGTGTGTATATGTTTGTGTGTATGTGATGTGTTTGTATGTATGTGTTTGTGTGTATGTGTTTGTGTGTATGTGTTTGTGTGTACGTGTTTGTGTGTACGTGTTTGTGTGTATGTGATGGTGTTTGAGTTTGCGTTTGTGTTGGTGTGTGCGTATGTTTGTGTGTATGTATTTGTGTGTATGTGTTTGTGTGTATGTGTTTGTGTGTATGTGTTTGTGTGTACGTGTTTGTGTGTATGTGTCTGTATGTGTGTGTGTGGGTGGCTTTAGAAGGAACATCTTCACATGCTTTGGATGGATCACCTCTACAGGCTTTGGATGGGGCGTGTTAACAGTATTAAAATGGAACACCTCCACAGGCTTTGGATGGGACATCTCCACTGGCTTTGGATGGGGACACTCCCACAGGCTTTGGATGAGATATCCATACAAGCTTTGGATGGAAAACTTAGATCTATCTCAAGACGAGTTTGTCCTAAAGACTAATGTTTTATCCAAAGACGAGTTTAATCTAAAGACGAATTTAACTTAAAAACGAATTTAATTTATAATACAAGTTTAAATTAGAGACAAGTTAAATTATAAGACGAGTTTATTCTAAAGACGTGTTCTATCTATAGTCAAGTTTTATGTAAAGACGATTGCTATTAAAAGATGAGTTGTATTTAAACAAGTTTTATCTAAAGACAAATATTATTTAAAAACCAATTTATTTTAAAGATGAGTTTTCTCTAAAGATGAATATAACCTAAAAACGAGTTATTCGATTATGAATTAAATCTAAAATCAAATTAAGCCAATTACGAGTATAACCTATTTTACTTATAACCTAAAGATGCGTTCTACCTACTATACTGGTTTTCAGTAGTATCACATCGTTAGAGAACATTGCATTATAGTAATATATTTAAACGGCAATTTAAAATAATGCTTTTAATTCTAGCATTATCTATTTCGCTTTGAACTAATTACGGTTAAACTGTATTGAATCGTTTTAAATACGCGCTTTTATTTCAAACGTAATTTAAAAGGGAAAGTTTAGACTACAATTCACAAGAACCTCAAGAATGCATACTAGAATTTTTAACATTTATCCGCTATTTCTGCTAATTTCCTCTCAATTACAATAAAATCCAATAGAAAGGAACACAAATATCAGTGGCTTATAATTACATACCTGCAGTACGTGTTAATAACTATATCAAAGTTACTAGATCCCACATAAGATAAATTTAATTGTCTGTAATTAACTAACAACAGCAAATATCTAATTACTTGACATCCTCACATCCTTAATACTTGCATTCTTATCCAATAACATCTACGGGAAAAGTCATAAAATTTGTTCGTCAATATTGCGCAAAAGTGCACACATATTATTACCTCATGCATCTGTACCATTATTTAACTGTTATGGTTGTATATAGTACCATCCTAGAGGTATTCATTATAATTCGAAGAAAAGGAGAAAGTAATGAAGACATAATTTTTCAGATACTATGTACTGTGTATATGAAACTAAAGGATTCATCATAATATGCGGAAGATTACATTTTTGCGGCACACTTTATTTAAGGTATTCGCTTTGGTTAACGCATAAAATTTTAAACGGTGCTACAATTTTTTTTTAGAACAATCTAATAGTATACCTACGCTAAAAATATAATTTTCTATTAACTTTATTTAGCAGTAATTTAATAATTACAATAAAAAAAATTATGTAGATCTAGAAGCAATAACTTCTACGAAGCAATCTTTATGCACTGAAATACTCGTAATGATGATGTTAATCTTAAAGAATTATACGGCAAAAAATTAATTTCGTTAATAATCACAACACAAAAAATATTCCCTATATTTCATAACTTCGAGTAAGTATACGTTGTGGGATTACGACCAGGAAAACTCTTGCCCTTCCTGGCGATGAATAGTTGATTTTTACCTACTTTCATCATTTTACAGATAAAAAATCATGAAAAATTAATATCGTATTATTTATTTGCAAAAAAATATCCATGGAATATAAATTTTAATCAGAAACCGTGGTATCACAAATGGCATTAAGAGACCCGTCTACCTCCTAAAATTCAGCATAAAATGTAGGTACTAACTTATAGCGAGTGTTTTGTGGCCAGTACAAGAATGGTAAAATTTTATTTCAACAAGGATTTATTAGAGAAAGAATGGGTCTACAGATGCGCCTTTTTAAAATTTTAATTTAAAAATTGTACCTACATGATTATAAAAATTCCGAAAAATTTTATATCTCATGATAGAAATTAATTTTTAAAATTTGAAAAAATAAATGTTGTTTTCTATAAGTGTGTGCTTCTGTTATCCGATAATAATTATTTATTTTTGCACATGAAGTAGGTGGCAAACATGCAATTTCAAATCCATTGAAAAAATGTAACTTTAAACTATAAAGCATTTGACCTTGAGTGGGAAAATTTTCTTTTGTTTCCTCGAACAACAACAATATTGCCATTTTTACAAAATGATTGGACTTTTCTAGGAACATAACCTGTCTACGGCTCTGTAAGGGTACGTAGGCAAGGTAGATACAGTTTTGGATCAAAAATAATTTTCAAAAATTACAAAAATAAATTTCAAAATATCTGATTAGGTAGATTATTTTTCATGACACTGAATAGATACTTATTTCAACATAATTATTAATAATTGTAATTCAAAATTAATGTAACTTTTATTTAGGTGTTCATCTAAATAATTACTAATATAAATTATGCGATTCCATAGTGGTACTTAAATTGGATCGTGCAAAATAAATATACCTACCCTTAATTTTCATATTAAACGTATGCACACGAAGTTATGAAATACACCTGTATAATTACTTAGCTTAACTTTTATATCAGACTGCGAACCAAACCTGCACTTTATTAAAACCGTGCAAAATGCAACATTGATTATAAATCTAATATTAAAATGTCAGTTTCCAACATGCACAATAAATATTAAATCACAAAGTTGAGAGCTACAATATTAAATATCAATTTCCAGCTTGAAACTTTTGAAACTTCAAACTAGTTCGTGATTTTTTCTTACCGCCATGGCGTCCCCTATATCCAGCTTGACTTTGGCCACAGAGAAATGCACCGGGAACGGCGGGATGACCGGGTTCGTTCCTGGATTCCCCAGCTCCCAACAGAGTGTGCTGGAGCCCAGCCAGAAGTCGTTCCCGAAGAAGAACTGGCCATTGTAACGCCCGGAAGCGTCGTTCACTGGAAGTGAATTGATTTTGTAAATAAGTGAGAAGTGCAAATTGCAACGAGAGGCTGAAAAACGTTTACAGTTTGAATGCTCGCTTGGCAATACGCTGAATACAATACATTAAATATTGGGAGCGTAAATGGCAGTTTTTGTTTTTACATTAATTTATTCTAATTCAATATTTAACATATTTATAGGTTGTATTCCCTGTGGTACAACATACATGATTAGCATTGCATTTCACATTTCCATATGTATGTATGTATGTATGTATGTATGTATTATCATTTCGGGATTTGAACCTCAGTTGGGTTATATCCCTAGGGTGACTTGATGGCGCACACACACAGTATTAATTTTTTACTTTATATACTTTGCCACGGAGTTTTTTACTTTACTACCATGTGTGTTGCCAGTCGACCCGGCGCAAGCCCTTGTTACAGCCTCTAGCCGGTGCCCGATAGCTAGAGGTAGCCAAGTTAATTAGATCCCAACTTGGAATGGTAACGGTAGTAGGTACCGATCCAAATCAGGCCGTGAAAATTTCCTAACCTGACCGGAATTCGAACCCACGACCTCTGTAACCAGAGCCTAGCATCCTAACCACTATGCTATCCCGCCGTGTACATTTCCATATTCCTGCTTCCCATTTCCTCGTAGAAATATGGTAAAGGTATCAATCGAAAAGTAAAATTATTTCATACCAAAATGCAACTAATAATTTCGTTCTAAATTACCTTTAAAAAACAGTATTAGATAATTTTAAATTCGATATTTTCAATTCTATTCTAATCTTACATCACTAGGTAGATACAACAGATTTTCAAATTTGACAGAGATGTCAGATTTATTTTGTTAATTAAAAACAAATTTAAATAAATGTTATAAAGCATAAATGTCTGCATGTTATTAATAAATAAAATGTAAATTAAATTAATTAATTAAATATAAAAGTGTAACGAACGAAGCAATCAAGCGAGAGTGGAAAAAGGGCTTTCCTCTCGTGTTAGAGCCAACTCAACATTTTATTCACGTAAAATTAAAAACATAGTATCCAACAAAACAGAAAACAAAACTAGAATAATTTAGGTTAAACTATTAATAATATGATGTTCAGAAACAATTATTACGAAGTGTTTCAGTGTAGCCAATATGCTTAGATTAAATTTGCCAAATTGTAAAATATTATTGTAAAAGGAAATACTTATAAGATATTATTTTTAAATGATTTTGTACAGTACTTATATCACTATTAAAAAAATTATTTTTAATAAAATAATAGAATTTACCTATGATTTTTAAAATAAATCATTGTTAAATAACACTGGAGGTAATACTTCTTACTTTCCTCTCTAGGGAGGAAAACTTACTTTCCGCACTATTTTGCGAGAAGAAAAATTGAGTTTTTCTCAGCATAACTAAAGTACCTGGGTAGTTATGAGAGACAAAATTAATGACATAAAATTAAAATTAATTAAATTACATAAATTTTAATGTTTCCTCATTTTTATTAATAACTATAACGACTATCCAACTAGTGGCACGAAAAATGCTTGCTCCAAGTTATGTGAAATTATTTTTTTGAATTTCGGAAAAATAATTTTTGCGTTGTATTCAGTAAATAATAATGTATCATTAATTTTTTTGGGAATCATTTAACTAAAAAGTAACATTAAATGTATTTTTTATCAAACTATTCTTTACTTGATTATAAACTATACCTAGGTACTACAGATAAAGAATTCGGATTCTTGATATTAAAAGTGCTAACGTTTTAAATTATGGACAAACTCTTGTTTGCAGAAATCGATCGATCATTCTCCATGCAATTTAAAACTACATTTTATATTTACATCCGAAAATTTCTATGCATATTTATAACCATCGAACAACAGAGAAAACTCAATAATAAACAACCCTAAATTTCAAATAAATTTAACGATGATGAACCTCCCCCTGACTCAGTGAGATTTTAATATACATTCATTCGCATTAACAACAAAAATACTCCTTTCATCGCGTTAGCATATTAACGAGATATTTACATTGCCATTATATTTAATATTAAGGAGAGGATGCAGTGCAGAAAGGAAAATTTCTGGCTATTCACAATACGTGACTCCATCTCCATGAGGGTAGGATGACCTAGTTTTATAGAAATTTAGATAACTCGTAAATATAAAATAGGGGTACTCGGGTGCCCGAAAGGCTCATTTCCCAGAGGCACGGGATTCATTCATGTTTATGAAAAGGTTGAAAGGACATACGTATGAGATTTTAAACAGATGCATCAGTGGCGGATTTACTAAATTTAGGAGGGTTACTAAAATTGTGTTGATATACAAATAAAAACAAAAATGAATTGCAGCGAAAAAAATCCAGCACCAGCGAAAAGCTAGGTAGATTACGTTGCGTGTAAGGTCTTGGGTTAGGTCCGTCGAAATTTGGATATAAATTTTAGTTAAGAGGCCCGTCTACTACCTAACATCCAGCATAAAATGTACTAACGTGTAGCGAGTGTTTTGTGGCCAGTACAAGAATGGTAAAATTTTATTTCAACCAGGACTTAATAGAGAAAGAATACAGATGTGCTTTTTTAAAATTTTAATTAAAAAACTGTATATTAATATAAAAATTCCTATTTTATGCAAACTTTACACTGTTATATCTCATGATACAAATTAATTTTTAATTTTAAAAAGGGATATCTGTAGATTCATTCTTTCTCTATTAAATGTTTATAAAAACATTATCCTGAATTAAATAATAATCTGACAGTTTACTCGCAACGAAAATACTTTTACAGTATTTTGCAACTTTGCATTGCTAGGATAGATACGGCAAAGTACGAGTTTCGGGCTGGTTTCAGGCAGCTCTATTATGTTATATACAAGTTTTTCCAGACTATTTAAAACTTTAAATCATGTTTAAAACTAATTAAATGTTTATTTTGTTTCTATTTAATCATGTTTTATGCCAACCCTGCATAAAACGAAATGCTACAAACCGTAGTGCAATACCGCGCTTATATTTTGAGGTAGGTACTCGTATGCAGTCTCGATTTTAATATTTAGAAATTCTGTTAATCAAAATAACTCAAAAATTGAATGTGATATTGGCATTGGCAGGCGGTTTGAGACATAGGATTTTCCATGTCGTTAGCTAACTAGAACCAAGATATAAGAATTTTATATTGTTTTATAAATAGTATATTTTTAAGTTCATTTATATTGGTAAAAACATAATAAATGTTGACAAATTAAAGTGTTTTTTTTATTGCAAAAAATATTAATTACTATGTAATATAAATTCATTTAAAAGTTTGTTAGTGTCCTGATGTCCTTCCGCCTAAAATCCGCCACTGCGTGGAAACCGGAAAGCAAACTTGAGTGGAGGAGGTTCCGGTAGACGATTGCAGTCGCGTGACACATAACGTGTAAATAATACATCGGACAAGTGCTAATGCGTGGATAATTTATTCGTTTCCGTTTCCTCGAACGGCAAACTTTTGACTATAAAATAAATTTGACATATGAGGTCAAATTAAACTAATAAAAAATTTAAAAATGTGACAAACAAATAAGCATCATCCAAAACTTCCCATAAAACAACGCCTTCCTCAGGAATGTTTCATAAAATATTCATTTTCCAAGTAAAATAATATTTTGGAAAAACAACGGCAGTTAATTTTTAATACCGTCACCTGTTTCATTATTTACTGCGTTGACCTATATTCTATATAATTTCTTTTTGTAGAAACTAGAGTGGCTTATAACCAGCTTGCACTTTATTGCACAATGGCTTGCAAAAACTGCACTTTCGACTGTTGGCGTTAAACACTAACCCAAAAGAACTGCTATAACTGGCAGCACGGACGTGGAAGACAATATTCTCAAAGGAGACATTTGTTTTTTAAAATAAAAATATTTAAGGAGAAACATTCATTTTAAAACATTACGCTTTTTGAGTACCTACGTCAACGTTAAGGGTATAGTATCTTAAGAGAACATTTTAAATGTCACAAATTGAATCTTGACTGTTGAAATTTTGATGATAGAAGGTTATGAGTACACCAATCGCAAATGTTGTAGATTTTGTTATTTATTCATACAGTCGACGTTTTGGTTACTTATTTAGCCTTCATCGGAACAAATGAAAATTTACAAAATCGAGTCAAAAAATGGTTCATGGCGTAACATAATCAAGCTCGTCAGTTATTCTCGTCGTTAAGTAAAAAGTTTATAAATTCCTGATTTCTTGTCAAATGGTCTTCGTGAAATTTTTTTTTACAATTTTTTGACTCGATTTTGTAAATTTTTTGACAGTTGTGGAAAACATTTTATTTTTTCGTCGATTGACATTTAAAGTGCTGTTTTATTGGCAGCTAACAGTCTGTGAAACCTCACTAAGCGCCTCTAGGCTATAAAATTATTTTTAATGCTTAGACAGTAAAAGTAATTATTGCTATAGTGAATCAATAAAATTTCATGAAAATATGAATAACAAATCAATCGCTCAACAAACTCATAGCAATCGTTCAACAAACGCGCATAGTAACATAATTTGATGACGATATCTGTCAAAATATTGAAAATAATCACTTGTTATTAACAATCAGCGAAAAACTAATGTGTTTAACATGGCAACAAATACAGTTTACTGCCTAAACTAGATTCATAATCATAGCATAGGCTGCGCCTCGTCTATAAAACTCTAAGTGCGGTAGTAAATCTATTATTTTTTGAATAGTTAAACAAATAACTAAAACATAATTTGAAATTGTTTTAAATCAAAATGAATATCATTTTATTTTGGTGTTCATTTCATTTATTTTTAATAGTGCTACTTAAAATGCACTGTAATGAGCATAATAATTTAATTTTTCAGAAAAAATTGTTAGTAGATAATTATATAGTTTTACCAAATACTTCAATTTTTAAAGGAGGAGCATTCTTAAATTTTGGAACCTAAAATATTTTTTTCAAATTGTGATCACACCTTTTAACCTAGCTTGGGTGTGATCATAGTACATATTGTGAATCATCGGTATAGTTATGTAATTACTAAGTATACCGGGTGTGCGGTTATTAATTGTCAACTCACGGACACTAGTGGTTGCTAATGAAAAGTAAACACTAGAAGAGATTTGTGTGCAGTGAAACTGGAATGCATACCTGACTGCATTCAAATCTAACTTATCAGAACCACAGTCGGTCACGTAATTCACTTCATTGATAATGTAATGATTAATGATCCATGACAAAAAGTATGAATATGCAATGGCAATAGAAATAATGGAATATTATATAAAATGAAATACCATCGTCACCATTAAAATTCTTAATTATAAAGTGTCCATCACCAGAAGGTTATGTGCGCGAACAATTTACTTCTTTTCTTCTAGTCAGAGTGCAATTTTCTCGACGCCAATGTGAAGTACATTTGCTGCAGGCTCTTAGAAAGAAAGTTGTACTCTTTCCGCAGTGATTTACTTCCCCTGCCTCTTTAGAGGAAAGTTTATGCATCATAAAGTTGCAGTTTACGTAATGCCCTATCAGGTGACACCGATGCACTAGGAAAGTATGTTTTCAGCACAGCGAACACGAATTGTTAGTATTGGATATTTATTATAGAAAGGATATATATGTTACGTCAATATTTTATCATATGTTACATATTACATGTGAGATGTGAGGATGTATGTAACGAATACTCGAAAGTGATATTTTAAAATATATGAGCTTTTTCGCAAATTGAAAACCGCTGCATATATGTATGCCAGTGAGGTAGAGCTTGGTGTTCAGCTTTCAAGATAAATGTTTAATAAAGTTTTTATTTGTTCAGCCAGAATTAAACATGAAACTTTGCTTGATTACTTGGATTTATTAAATTCAGTTAAAGGGATTCCACCAGCCATGCATTTCTCATTTGAATTTGCAGTTCTGCTTTAACTTTAAAGTTCTGTCGTTGATCTCTATCTTTAAGAGATAAAAGATCAAAATTACAAGATGCATATTTAGTTTTAAAACTTGATGTAGAACTTTTAGATTCTCTTTAATTAAAACTGTTTGCGTTGTAATGGAAAACAAATAAATGTTTCAAATAAAACCAGATTATTTATATGCACTTTCCGTAAATGTAATTTAAAATCTTTTCGAAGATGGGAGAACCTAATTGTATTTCATTTGTTATAACTAATATAAAGTTAATGGGCTTATCAACATATATTAGTTTATTCTTTTATTATATAAGCGAGAACGCGTTATAATAAACATTTAAAATAAATTATGAAAAGGAATGATTTTTGAACAACTTCAATTACATTTGATTATGGCAGATAAATATTATCAATTGTTCACTATATAAAAAAGACGGTAAATGGTTAACAATTTTGCCGCACAAATACATGAGGGTTACACATGGAACGTAGTTTGGAGCACAACATTTAATGTTATAGGGTAGAATAGAAATAAATCAGACTTTTGTACTCCTGTTCATACACAAACTAAAATTGAAATATAGTGTTCGAATAGCTTCAAAAATTATTTGATAAAATTTGTACACGTTTACGTTAAATATTATAATAGATTAATCGTTGTTTTTTCTTATAATGAAAATATACAGTGATTTGCCACCTCAAAATTAATGATGCTTGCATTTTAAGCATTTATACAACGTTTTTAATAATACTACTATTTTTGTATATAAGAATATTATATTTGGTATAAAAAAGAAACAGAAATGATTTTGTCAAATGCGTTTCTTGCAGTTCTTGAAAAATATAAAACTTTATTGCAAGAAACATAAACATAGAGAGTAAATTAATCAAAACAAGCCATTCTTAGATTACCTACTTATTTTCTTATACTAGGTGGCGCGAAAGTAATTACTCTATAAGATGACGTTTTCATTTTAAATAACATACACGTAGACGAACCATGAACTGCTATACTCCTCAATAACGCGGAATAAATGTGTCAAAATGTTTGTGACAAATAATTGCTGGGTGGTTTTGGCTCAACGTAAATTTCGTCGCCGATTCCCTGGTCGTGTGGCATTAAACTGGAGAAACACTGCAGCGTCTAGACGCTCTCCCCGAGGAGACTAGCTCAACACGGGACAGTAGCAGACGTGGCTGGCCCCGAAGCAGCCGTTTGGTTGAGAATATTGGTGCTGTGGTAAATGGTAATACTGTTTCCGTGACTGGTGCAAAAATAAAATAAAGGATCCACAGACCTTGGCGTCCCTAAAGGAGACCATCTGACAAGAAGTGAAGATTTTACTGCCAGAAATTTTGACACAAGTCATGGAAAATGCTGTGAAACGTGCCCGAATGTGCATCAACTATTGCGGCGGTCAGTTTATCGATATGATCTTCGCGACTTAATGGGAAAAAATTAACATCTTTACGCAACCAGCAAACTATATTTTTTATTTACAAACAAAATCGGCGCCACTTTGTACATTCAAGAAAAAAATACCATGAAACAGTTGTCATAAGAATTGTCAACTTATTTTACCAAAAAATAATGTATTATTATTTTGATGCATTATAATTGAGTAAATTAACTTCAAAAACGTTCAAACATTCTCGCTGTGCACTCGATAAATCTTTATATCCTGCTTTTACGCCCATCAAGTAAAAAAAATCCCAATTAATTTCTCCATGTTAGGACCCACAAATAAGTGTAGACAGTTAAATCCTTTGTATCTCCATGTCACATAAATCTTAGCTCCGAACGAGTCTTCTGACCGTCAAAGAGAGATCCGGAGATCTTTCCACCTTGATGTACAGCCCATAGAAGTCACTGTTTTACTATGAAACTCTTTTCGTACAAATATATTTAAGAGAATTCTTCTGTCGTAAATAATCCTTTCTGAATGTTGTGAACGCGTTGGCACGTCGAATGAAATATTATGTTTTTGATTTTTAAAGTTTGTTTACAAAACATTGCCAGTAGTTTTATTTGTTTTTTCTACAAAAACCCGAATACGAATTGCACTTGAATAACTGCACTTCTTTTTGCTTCCTGGCAAATAAAAGATGTAGGAAACATCATGAAAAAATACAGTTTAATGCTGACTACGGATCAAAAATATGTATTTTTTCAAAAACTCGAAAAATCTAGATGTAGGTTGATCATAGGTTCCATTCTTTAAATCACTGGATTCTTATAATTAAAATATTAAAACTAATTTAGTAAACACCTTCTTGAAATGATATCCTTTTATTCATTATACTTACAACTTTAATACAATTTGGAAGTTTTATGTTAAAAATAATGAAAATGATTAATCCAGTACGATGTACATTTAACGTTTTCTTTGGATATACGACATACTTATTATCTGATACATTGTAATTTAATTTTTGATAGTGTCTATATACTTGAAATCAGTTATATAGGAAAAACAATGTTATTTTTAAAATTGTACTGTAGTTACTGACCTATTGATTTGACATGAAAGATGTAAATTCAAAACTTGTTTAAAATTAAAAACTGCACAATATGAGACCTTCTTTATTATAGTTTTCGTGAAAAATGAAAAAGAAAATAGGCATTTATAGCATTATTTAGCATATTGTGTAGTTTTTAATTTTTAACAAGTTTTGTACCTATTTACAACTTTCATCTTAAATAAATAGGTTAGTAACTAAAAATTTTTAAATAACATTGTTTTTCCTATACTTATACCAGATTTCAAGTATACGCCCAGTATAACCCATCATTACTGTATGTAGGTACAGAAGTTATGATACAGCCTGTACTGTTAATACAGTCATTAGCTTATTTTATTTTTATATTGTAATAAAAATAGCAAATCCATTCCAAATTCCAGTGCAATTTGTGTGTAATATAACAATGATTATTATGTAATAGACCCTTACAGAATTTTTCAAGTGACGTAATTGCAGAAATGATGTCTCTGAAACTTTGCCTTTTGTTTCGAAGTAAAATATATAAAGTTCACGAAGTTTTATCCAAATAAACATTTCACGCTAATTAATTATTTTGTCTGAAAATTAAAATTACAATAAATTGTACAAACGTCCAAATGCTCCCGTACTTTTGAATTTTGCAACGATTTCAATTTCATTTCATCCGTTTCATCCTCTGAGATCTTTTTAAGTAAATATTTACAAAAACTTTTAATGAGGAAGTCCAATATAACTTTCTTCGTTAAGAAACAAGAGAATTTATATTTAATTGGAATCTAATAACAAGTTGAAAAATATTTAAACAAGTCTCTAATTTTCTTTAACATTGCTTTATAGGATTTATTGCTTCGCTGAGTTTTGCCTTCATTATTCACATGAAATATTGAATCAGTAAAAGGTCAATAGTTCGACTTTCCGAAACATAAAGGGCAGTTTGTCTTTGTTGTAATTAATAGACTTTGAATGTGAATGGTTCAGTAATCCCTTTATCATTTCGTTTTGAACTTGAAATAAAAATATGATGTTGTCAGCACGTAACCTTTTGTCTTTTACAAATACAAATTTAGGTTTCTGTATATGTTACTGTTTAAATCCGAAGCCAGTTGAAACTAGTTTTAACTAGTAAAAACTCTAAAAAAATTAAGGCTATTTGTACAAATTTATCTAACCTAACCTTATCTAATTTTGCGTATTGACTGTTCAAAACTAGGGTTTGGTTATAATTATGTACTTATTATGACCATTAAAAAATTCAATATAATTCGCATTTATTTATACGAGTATTATAATAAGGCATACATTCTTTCTCATATAATTAAGGATTTATTTAATTTAAAAATTTGATGACAGTTTAAATAGAAGTATTACAGAAAACTGACTTAATATTCACTTGCAGTGAAAAAATCATATTCAGCTTAAATAATTATTATAAAAGCTCATTATAATTATTTAATATCATGTCATAACTCATAACACTGGCAATTTTTTTTATTTCTTTGTAGATATTATAAAAAAATGCATGGTGTCGCAGCTTATTTTGGTCATTCATTTATAACCATGGTAGGGAGTCACTTTTACCAGTCCATTTTTCCAATCTGTTTTTTCCAGTCCCTTTTTTTCAATGATAAATTTTTCCAATAATGCATTTTTCCAATGGGACATTTTTTCCAATGAAATATTATTTAATTTAAGTTACGTTAAGTTAGGTTAAGAAATAAAAAATATGCCATTGAAATAAAAAGTTTTTTTTTTAAATCATTGGAAAAACTAGTTTGTAAAATGTGTCATCATAACCATATTTAACAAAAAAAGCAGTAGGCAGCATTATCCATAAATAATTATAGAAACTCCTAATGCGCAATGCACACAAGAATATGTTTTTGACAATTTTTTCAGTTCAAGGTTAAATACCTTTAAATTTTATTTTTGGACATGAAAAATATATTGTTTCATTTCCCATGGGGGCCATGCGCCCCCTGCCTCCCTTCCTACGCCCATGCGATTATCCAATACGTAGTGGTCTTATTTAAAAAATAAAATGTAAACATTCGACACTACTTGAAACTTTTCAGTTAAATATTCTAGTGCAATCAGCCATTACTTTTCAAGACTTTTTTCCAGAAAACAAATTCCAATTGCTCACGAATAAAGCATTAAGGAAACACTTAATTTCTATACAATTTTATTCCAAATTAGAAACTTGATTTCCTTGTTCAGTGCATCTGTCATCTCCGTACTTACTTTTAGCTGCCCAAGAATGATCCCATTTCAATTCCTTGACATACAGCCCGATATGTTCCGTACAGACGCGACTGGCATTGATAAAATCCTGGCTATCCCAGGCATGATGGTCAAACAGTCCTGACAGCCACTCCTGCTGGGTGAGAAGATTCCTCGTCTCTTCCTGATCCGCTCTGGCGGCGGAAGTGACAGATCCGTTATTAAACCCCGCACCGGCGCGCGAAATTCGAACGAGGACTAGCAACACTACAAGGGACCTGAACACCATTTTTACACTGACAGAGACATATTCGAGTGATTAGAATTTAGAACACTGCTTGTCGGTGTTAGATTCCTCACTTTCGTTGTCGACCACCAACTTTCAATTTCTTCGAGAGACTGAGGCGAAGTTTACATGCACTGCGATGCAATTTCACTTCGGCTGGTCATGTCCGCGGTGCAGCGAAAGGTGCAACGGTGTTGCAATGAACCTGATTAACTCTGGGTATTATCACTGTGTCACAGTATCTAACGCTAGTTTTTAATTTACCTGAACTATTCAAAATATATTTAGATTTTAGTTAATAGTTTACTTATCCAAATATTCAAAAGTCAAAGACCGCATAAATGCTAACGGGCTAAAATAATGTTGCATACTTTAATATTAGTTGGAAAATGACAGTTTTTAGAGATTAAATTTGATAAAACCACAGTAGGTAGGTATATCCATGGCTTCATGACTACCCTTTGTCGATATTGAAATTTTTGACAATAGGTTCCTCCACTGTATTTTTATAAAACTACATAAGAAACTATGGCGATTAGTGAAAACACGATGTAAAAATTTCACTTATTAAGCGAGATATGATTTTGTTTAAAGTGTGGTATTTAGTGGTGACGTCAGTGGTATCTCCAGTGGGACTTAATCAGTTTGTTTGAGTAACATTTTCCTTAAAACACAATATTTATTTGTTTTATATTAAAAAGTCGTTTTGCTATGCTAGCAGTTAAAAGTATAAAATAAAATCGAACACAAATGAAATAAGCACGAATAATGTAATAATGACAGACGGTAGTTACGTTCTCTGCTGCATCATGTCTGAACATGTTCTCATCGCGCGAAAATTATTACGGCCAATAACAACATTTCATATGAAACAAACCATGCCCTATACTATCCCCTTTTCGATTATGGTGGAGATGACGACTTCTGTGTTCATATAACGATTCAGAGGCAAGCAGTCTACCACTGTGCATTTTTACTTTTTACATACATATCTTTCACGCCTATTACCCATCTTGGGTGTAGCAGACTCACATTGTGAGTTTTAGGTATAGGTAGATATACAGGATGTAACCCAACCTGAGTAACAAAATTTAAGGTTGTATAAGTATTGGATGCACGGATCATGAATCAAAAAGAATTTTGTTGAAATTCGCAAATTAAAAAATGGGTCTAAAGCCAATGTAAATGAGACATTCTGTAAGTACCTACAAATTTCATTTTTTCCTATTTGTAAAATTATTATTACATAAATGTAATTATGATTAATTACGTTGCATAACTATTGTTTAACTTTTTTGTATTTAAATGTGACAACCAGTGGTACCCAAAATGATATTGTTTTGCAAACTACTCTTAATTTTACGAATTTCAACATAATTCTTTTTGATTCATGGTCAGTGCGTCCAATACTATACACCCTTAAATTTTGTTACACAGGTTGAGGTTACCAGTCGTCAACTCACAAGTACTCATGGTTATTAGTGGAGAGTTGCCACCACCACAGGGGAGATTTTTATGCATTTAAACTCGAATATGAACCTTAATCGTCAAAACCGCGGTCAAAACCACAGATAGTCGCTCTAGCTCACTCAGCTATCCGCTCCATATTATTATAAATCATATTATTATAGAAGTTATTTGTCTAAGCAAAAAATATTTGCATGAAGGCAAGAATAGTTGAAAATGAATTAAGTGGGCTTGCTCCACTTAAATGAGTCTATTGGTCTTAAATTTATGATAAGTATTATATTTCTGAACCCGAAGTATACTTTAACAAGAAATTATTTTTATTTCAAATAATTATTACGAGATATGATGTTTACAAGTTATAGCCTTTAGATACAAATAATAAATACAAAATAATTTGTAATCTGCTTTAGAAAATTTATATCCCGAAGCAGACCAGAATAAAGAATAACAGAAATAAGTTTTGAATTTGATTGTGTAAAAAGTTTAGAGTTTTACGCTCGAAGCACTGAAAATTGTAAACATTTTTGTTGTCTTGTTATGAAAGTTGCAGTAGCCGTACTTTACTACTTATTCTTTATGTCCAGAGTATAAAAAATTAAATGTTATACTCGTATATTTCCTAAGGCACACATTTGTAAAAGACAGCAAAGTTTAAATTTTCTCCAGTAAAATAAAAACAGTAGCTTGCTAGCTTGTTATAAAAATATTAAGTTTATTAAAAACTTGGAACTTGGCTCGAATGTTTAAATCCGCAGCTGATAGGGCTAGTAATACTATCTTTACTTTAAAATGCATTTGTACACAAACTTTCCAAGAACTGTTTTTCTAGAGTTAAACTTGTACAAAAATTCTTTTGAGAGCTCAAGGAAAATACTTCTGTACAGAAAATATCTAATAATTATTATATTTTCACAAAAATAAATGATGTATATTTCTTTTCTATTTAAAATAGTGTTCGATATTATTAATTTAAAAGAAATGAAATAAAATAATAGTACAAAAATATTTTTTTCAGAATATCCGACAAAAAATTTGTGCTAGCAGGACAGCAGGATGGATGAAAATTTGTTTTTCTTATCTTATTATATAATTTTAATTACCTACCTATACCTACATACTTACCTACACATTTAAAAAAAATGAATTTTAGTTCTGCTTTTACTTCTGACAGTATACATAAAATTTACAGTTATAATATAGTAGTACTTGTATAATAGGTACTACAGATCAACAATTATATCATTCCGTTAAATGTATGTACATTTCAATCTCCACAGCTGAGCAAGTATCGAAATAAAATTACTTAAGTATAAGTACCAGTATTACCTACGGTCAGTACTTGTTACCAAGTACATTTTAAAGTAAATCTTCACAGTACTTAAGTAAAGAATAAGTTTTTTTGTCAAAAGTACTTAAAATAAGTATTTTACAGGTACCAGTATTTTTTAAAATTAATATAATTAATTGCATGGTTTGTAACCTTATTATTATTACCTTCGATTATTAGCTTATGTATCGAGAAAGATTATAACTCACATTAAAAATATCGTATTCTGTTGCTATGGTCGCAGGTTAAACAGTACAATTACTGAAATTATTGAAAAAACTTAAGTACTTTTACATTATAAAATTAAAATAAGTATTAAGTACAAGTTTTTAATTTAGTACTTAAAATTTTAAAGTAGTAGGTACCAAAAACATATTTATACTTAAGTACAAGTATTAAGTACTACGGGAGTGGGTACCGATCCAAATATAATCCTGACTTGACCAGCTCTCTTACCTCATAAGCTATCCGGTAAATAACATATTCACATTTTGATTTTATAAATTTGACTACACCACATTTGATAAAAAATTTGATCATTGCATACTGGTAATATTGTACTTCATATTGTTATTAAGATAATAATTAAGTACTACAGTATAATACAACAAACAAAACTAAATTTGGTTTTGATTGTTCAAAGTTAGCTAAATATTTACTTTCTTTTTGTAAAACATTTATATTCTTTACTAAGGATTTTCCGGGATTTTCAATAATGTAATATTCAGCTTCCTGCTTGAAAATTTCCTTTATTTCAGTCGAGAAAACATCACAAAAATTCATTATCCAAAAAGGTAGCATTACAAAAAAAGAATCATTCCCAGAAATCCTATTATTATTAAAACTAACAAATCCTCAACATTTGTTTCTATGACCTCTCTGTACTCATAAGCGCTAAAAGCAAAAAAACAAAAATGTCATATGAGAAAACTGCATTTCCGGTTTACGTAACACTTGTTGAAGTCGCAGCTTCGGAGAGAAATGCTCGACTACTTTCTACCAGCTCTTGTCTGGTGCATAGCGTCCTAGACACGTTGTTGACGACGTCATACCATTAATAATCTTCACGCGAGCTACTGGACTCATACGAGAAAATGATGTAAGAAAGTAGTGCAGAGGGGAATACAATATTTCAGTATTAGATAAACAATGCCCAGACAAAGAATGAAACATTTATGACGTTTTGAATGCAGCGAAATGCGTCTGTATTTTTCTAGATAAACATTGAAATGCAACAAAACTATTTAAAAATGTACAGTAAGTTTGAGCTGGATTTACTCTAGTGAATACAGTGACAGTGTATTTCATGCATTTTATTTTACATGAAACATGGGATTTTCCGTTTTCAAAGTTATAAAATAACAGCTATGTTACAAAGAGGGTTTATCATAAAAAGAACGTTACAGGGTTTCAAATACAGTAAAATTTATATTACAATCAATAAATGTCGTATTTTCACGTATAAGCAGGGCTCTTTTTAAATGAACTGGAGCGGACCGGAACACTGTTCCGGTTCGTGAAATTTACTAAATAACCGTTCCGCTTCGTGAAACTGTTTTGCCATTCCGGTTTCATCTCGTAAAATGAAGAATAAATTTCTGGTTAGGTACATGTTTTTAAGTTACTACCTAAGTACAAAAAAATTATCAAATGTTATCATGCAGACTTTAGTCTATGGCTAATGGCTAGTCAGTTAAATATTATTCTAAAATAGTATATTACATAATACAAATTGTAAAAAGCAATTATATGCGAGTGAAAAAGTTGTGCACGAGCCTTGGCGAGTGCAATAACTTCACGAGCAATGTAATTGCGTTACAATTCAAGTTATGTACTATACTTTATCTACGACTATAAGATAGTAATAAATGAAAAATTTCTTGGGAACAGTAACGTAATAATATATATTACATAACGTGTACAGTACATACTTGGTAACAGTAACGTAATTATATATATTACATAATTGGTGTACAGTAAATCCTTGGCAACTAAGCATTTACTATTCTTGTAAATTGTTTTTAATGGCCTACTTACTGATATGGTCGTAGATAAATTATGTTATGTCTTTCTAGTATGTAATTGTTAATTTATGCCATGGATACGAGGTACGTTATACGAGAGAATCTTTATAGAATCCTCGTGTGAACAGGCCTAAGATATAATATTATATTATATTATTATAATATTGACACATCACAAATTTTTTTCTTCTGAAATTATTATATATCCTATCCGTTGTTAGCATATCACAAATATTAACAAAATTTGACACGTCAAAGTGAAATGTCATGCGCGGTACATTTTAAATAAAATAGTAAGACAAAAAATATTGTATGCACCTCGGGCGATTTATCGACCCTCGAACCAAAGGCCCTTGGGCTTGTAAACGTCGCTCTGGGATGTTCATAAACATCCTCATGATGCCCTTGATACATAAATAACTAATAGATCGTATAAGGAAAACGAAAACAATAATTGGAATAAATTGCAGTCAATGGTTTTTATGTATTTACTACACTGTTTAGTGATTTACCGTAGATTTTTTTCTTGTTCTATTTTGAGTAGGACGATCAGGTCAGCACGTTTTAATCTTTATATTATCAAAATTGCAAGTTTCATATTTCACCATTTCGCCGCCAATGTTAATACAAATTTTAAAAATGAAATCCGTCAGTTGTATTTCAAATTTTCGAACGAAAATAAAGACGCAATATTGAAACGCAAAATAATATGGTCCTTGAATTGTGTGAATATATTACTTTAAATCGTTTCTCTGTCTTTCTTGATCCTAGACAAAATTACCTTTTAATCCAGATAGAGTTCTACTTCAATTTCTCATCCTTTAATAATATTGTAAAATTGTTAAATTCTTTACAATAATTTAAAAAACTACGCATGTAGTTCGGAAAATAAATACTTGTACACTATTATTTTCAGGATTTTCTCCTGAATTCCAGAATATCCAATATTGATATCTTAACCCTATTAACATGTATTTTATTATAATTTTCTAACATTTTAAGACACTTCGCTTTTGTTAAATTATATATTTTCTGCATACCTAATTATACAAACGTAATAAATTTTTGTGTATGTAATAGAACACAAAATACCTATGTTTACAATGGTAATTATTATTGCACTATTGCACATGAATGTTTTAGGATATGTAGTATTTAATTTAAAAGCAATTAATATATTTTTACACATACTGGATACGTAATTGAAAATTAGAAAGTTTTTCATTCAATTGCAATTTCATTCAAAATTACAAAATTAATTAGAATTTAAAATTGTTCCAGACATATGAATACTGACATATTATTTTAGTAATATCAATTATTTCATTTAAAATTTACAATATTATTTAATGAAGTATATTAATGTTCATTTATTTTGTAATTTGTCATTTTCAATAATTTATTTTTACGGGTGCTTAATTTTGCTCATTTATTTATTATGAAAAATAATATAACAAAAATGTCAATGGTAATTGTATTATCATATTTTTCGATTAATATTACACACGTCACTTTGAACCAATAAAAAATGCATCCTTTGATCGAGAAGAAGAGTTTTTCAGAAAAAAATAAAAACCACAGGTGATATATTCATGGTTACCTGTATATGAAAATTTGTAATACCAACTTGAGTTAAATAATCAAGCAAATATATATTTGCTAATTATAATTATTCTTATCCTATATAGATTTTATTAGTCAAATTACTCACGATTACTGCGTAAAAACAATAACTCGAAACTAGTGTCGTAATTGACTATTAAATCAATCCAGTTTCAGTGTCGTGCGTAAAATAATCAATTTTGACACTCGTTTGACCGTTAAAATACAACAAACATTCGCTATTTTGTCGATACGTACATAACTTAATAACTCTTCATGGGCGTCGGCACGATTTTTTATAGAAGGGCATCAATAAAAAAATGAAGGCCTTAAAAATAATTACAATTGTATAACTTATTCTAAAATATAACAAAATATATAATCTTATATTATTTAATTACTTGTAAATAATTTTAAACTCGGACAGATTTTTTCCGTTTTTCTATGTAGCGCCATCTAATTAAGAATTCAACTTTGCAAAATAAACACAAAGCTTAAAACGCTTAAAACACTAATCCTTGTAAAGTTTCCTTCCGCCGGGCCTTGCAGCACATCCTGCACTTTATGTTTCTATCCTGCGAGTAAATGTAAGACCATGGTAATCATATTACATACATATATTTACTTTTAACTACGTCTTGTTTGCTAGGACGTACCTACTTTGCACTTTATGTTGATCTTTTATTACTGCAGAAAGCAGGATAACGATACACTAGATTATAAACTTTAACATAAATGTTAGTGTGAAACCGGCAATTTATTTCTTAAATCTGTGCTTTGTAATAATTTATAATTTATGATTTTATTACATCAACAAGACTAACGCCCACTTCATTACATCAAGGACATTATTATGATTATGAATATGTTAAGCGGCCGTTTAGGTTTTTTCCGAATCCGAATACTCCCGATTTTACTTTTTTTTTCTATTCCACTCTTTTCCCCACTACTACGGCTGTCTGAAACCATCCGGAATCTCGTACTTTGCCGCATCCTAGCTAAGCAATGTCAATGTGAAATTTTTTAAAAAAGTATAAGTGTTTTTGTTGCGAGTAAACTGTCAGATTATTATTTACTTCAGGATAATATGTTTATAAACATTTAATAGAGAAAGAATGGATCTACAAATGTGCCTTTTTAAAATTTTCAAAATCAATTTCTATCATGAGATATAACCGTGTAAAATTTACATACATTTTTTTTAACGATTCGATTTTACAATCATGTAAAAAATTTTAATCACAAGTTTTTTCTATTAAATTCTTGTAAGTAGAACGATTGCTCCAATCGTCCGTTTTAAAAATCGCCCTTGCCTAAATGTTGGTAACACAATTTAATTTTTTTCTTCTTACAGGTACGTTCCGATTCTTTCTACTGGCTTTCTGGAAAAAAGGTAAGACTTTCAAAAATACTTCGTACCTACTGAAATTGATTTCAGTTAAAATGACATAATTTTACTTAATGTGATAATCTGTGATCGACTGAGTAACATAACATAGGGGGGAAATGTATTAAAAAGTTCAGGCATTGATTTATTTATGACACAAAATATCTATCGAACTGCATAATATATAAATTTAAATTATATTCACAGCAACGTATACTTAAAATAAATAACATATCGACAGTTAACTTCTGCATAAGTTATTTATATTAAGTTGTTAATATACCACATGCCAAATTGTCTATGAAATTTAATAGATATTAATTTTGCATCATATCAAACATTCTGTTTATATTATGTTTTCATAAAGTTTGGAAAGCCAGATTGGTTAGGTTAGTAAATAAATCTTTTTTTAAGTTTATCTCAAAGTTTATTTTTCGGTATAATGTTAAAGGTTACAAAACTACTGAAAATTTTAGTTGTTTTAAATTACAGAAAGCTGTAATAACCATTAACGTAAAAGTGCATCGGAATCAAAATCCATTTAAGTGCCAAATCCGAGAGCGGATTTTACAACCGGACGCTTTTCCTCTCACATTACAACGCTTTTACACTCTAATAAATTTTCCATCAACTTATAATCTCTCCAGAATTCATAAAATTGCTCTCAAGAAGAAACTAATCATTATCGCATTCTTAGAAACTTATCCTTATACAACATAATAGTTCAGTTTTTATAAAAATTGTGATGTTGATGGAACGATATAGCATAGTTCGAAATTATTATAGTGTGGAAGAATTTGGTTTTTATGTGTCTTATGCATAATTGCACATGCATTTCTAGGAACATAGTGCAACTGTAAACACATAATGAAATTATTTATTTTGTTGTTTTAAACTTTCTCTTGCAGCCGGTTCAATTTTTAATGATTCAGCTATGTGGATATTTGACGACTATTTAGCAATAAAATCTTGAATTTATTTTAATCTTTTCTTGTACTAGGAAGTTGTACTATTTTAATACCATATTTATATTTGTGGTTCTGATAACTCAGGTTCGAATCCACTCAAAAACGGGTTTCAGTTATTATATAATATACAAAAATCTTTCATGCGGTCTACTCTTCACTAACAACCATGAATAACCGTAGACACGGTATAATTATACTTACAGGTGTGTCGGTACTTCGAGAAAAATAATAAGGGTATATATTATTTGATGTACTATTATTATTATTATTATTATTATTATTAATTTTACAAACATAACTGCACTTTATTTGGAATAAAAAATTTCGTGCCACTTTGTCTGACAAGATACAGTAATGAATAAAAATTAGTAAACATTGACATTGATTATATTTCATTAATTTTGTGTGTGATAAATATGTAAGTATATGTATTTCAGACATTGTCATATAGGTACTCGTACATTAATTTCATTACGATTAATTACGTAGTATTAAATTACAATTTTCCTAAATGTAATTAATGTTATTTTGAATTTTTAACTACATTGATCATGTTATTTAAATGTTAATAAATTGACATATTTGTGGTGTAGGAAACAGGGTGTGCATGATTTAAATCACATGATTTAAATCGTTGGTTTAAATCCCGATTAAAATTACATGATTTTTTAAATTAAAATCAATGATTTAAATCAAAATTTCCAAAATTTCATCTCATTTTATAAAATAGCTTAATAAAATGTTAAAAATTATTATAATTTATTTTTTGTTTCATTGGCTATTAGTATGTTTCTATTAAAGTGTTCATATTAAAATTAATGTAAATAATAAATAAAAATATACAATTCAGAACTAAAACCAATAAGAAACCAATGTTTTCTACAGAACATCTGTACTATTCCGTTGTCTTATTATTATATATAATATAATTAATAAGTAAACAATGCAAATAGAATTTTGGAATTTGAGTTAAATAATAAATATAATATTTAAAAATATCCGAATACTTATACTGATATAGTAGTTTAAAAATTTAGAAAAAACAAGCATTTTGATATGTGACTCGAAAAATAATTTTATTTAAATTGGATTTTTTTATTTTTTTCCAAAAAAATTGTTATTTTTTCACACCCTGGTAGGAAAGTAATTAGTACGTATCGCCTTTTTCTCATAAAATAACAAATGAACTAACAATTACATTTGTTTGCTATTTTTCTTTTTTGTTGCTTTATTGTTACCCCTTTTTGATAAATTTTTACTTTGAGACCAGAAAATAAAAGTCTGCACCTATTCATTCATAGAATGTAGCATGTATTATAGCAGTACGTATGCAATTTTAGAAAATAAGTCATAAAATTCATACAATTAATTGAAAATTCATTGACAAGATAATTTAAAATGGATCATAGGTACACAAATATAGAGATGATTTTATTTTTCTTTATTGAATATACGCGTGTACAAAAATTATTTTAAAAAGAAAATAAGAAGGACATCAAAAGTATCGTGAATTTTATTTCTATAAAAAATAAATTGTTATTTGTAATTAGTTCTTGTAATTTAATTACAATTTTTTCATGTAATTGGATAAATCAATTAGTTGCATTTTAACCTAAAGTAATTTAATTTAAACAATTGTAATTTAATTAACATTATGGATTATTTGTTCATATTTTGGAGTTATTTCTCCATCTCTTGTATTTATTAATGTAAAAAGTACCTAGTCAAATTTATTAAATTGATGTCTACGTCTCAACGGAATTCAGAAAAGAAATTTAATTTTGAAGTTCCACGACAAAGATTCAAATTGTCAAAACTTTTTTCATAAATTTCAATTTCGTTCTCTAGTTTTCAAGTCGTATGAAACTTTATTTGTTTACTTCATTGTTATTTACAGAATTATTAATACAAATTGTTCTGTTAATATTAAATCTTCTTTGCAAAATATATAACACAATGCATTGTTGCCAACGTATTGATTAAAAGCGCAAAATTTCAAATGGAAGTGTAACTTTCGGAAATGATGCCAAGCGGAAATTTTTTATTTTTCAGAACTAAAACGGCGTAAAAAACTGTCTTTCCCGCTACGGAAGAGTTAAACGCTGCTTTACAAGTCTTCAATGTGTGAAACTTCATTCTGTCGTCTTTAAATCGCGCATTTATTTCCATATTTAAAAGCTTGCCTTGCAGTTTTATTTGGACGGATTTTTTTAGAATTTCAGATCTGAATATCTATAAATCTTTCCATGCGCACGTTTCTGTTTTACACTTGAAGACGTTCTCACCTTCATTTCATGTTTATTCATGCGTTTTTCTGTTCTTCACGTCAAATTCCAAATATTCTAGAATTTTGTAGGTTGCAAACATATTTTAAATTGTTTAACTTTTTATTTTTTGTTATTCTGTACGACAATAAATTAACTTTTTGCTAGGGTGTTAATTTATTTTTCACTGAAAATTAAAGCATCATGCATAATGAAAATATTTACCTTTGATTTGTCTTATCATCAACCCACTTGACAAAATAAAATCCCTAGAACATTTTTTCAAGAATGTTACTTGCTATTTTTGCTAATGTCCGCACTTAGTAACATTATCTATGCAACATCCCAATTATGCATCGCATATAATTCTCTGAGATGATGGTATTGAGTATGTAATTTTTGATCGTACCCAAGATGTGGCTAGGATAGATTGTTTTACACGATGCAATTTATTGATCAATAAATTGACCGAGATTTGTTTTCAATTTATTGTTGTGTGTAATACAAACAATTTCGTCAATTTTTTCTTCACCAATAAATTGATGAATTTAGTAACGGAATAGAACGTGTTCTATTTTTCTACAATATTTGAAGGAATTCTTATGATTTTTTTTCTTAGTATTGTCGTTGCCAATCTTTATGTACACCATTTTAATTTTATTTAAAATGTTACGTTTCCATGATATTTCCCGTATTTCATCTAGTTTGATGTAGTTTTGAAGCTTTTAGTTAATAGGTTATGAAAGAAAAATATTGTTGGCACTGTTAGCAGTATAACAGTAAAGATACAGAGCTGGAAGCGGTTGATACTATTAAAATTTTCAAAATATATTGAGAAAAACTTGATGAGTGTAAAACGAACAAAAATATTTTTCTACTTGGTAATTTATTGATGAAAATATTATTAAAGGTCAACTTTATCAATTTATTGGTGAATAAATTGGATCGTACGTAATATCACTTAAAATACAAAAAAAAAAATAAACATACCTCCTGATAAAAGAAGGTATAGGTTGTAGGTATACAGGCTGATTCATAATTTCAGGTCCAAATTTTAATGGCCGTCTAAAATAATAGCATTACTGATACCTCTTATTTTAAAATTACTCTTTATTAAAAACTCCACAAGTATATTTCTTCCTTTCTGCTGAATTCCACGCCATAAATATCCAATTCAAATGTCGCGTCTTTCAAAAAAAAATCTATTTCTCTGCTACAGTAACTCTAATCCGGGCTTTTAGGTGTCCAAATTCACTTGTGCAAATTCATTTATCACGTACCTACTGCACTTTTTGCCTGCGCTAACTTTTATTTAGACTGTGAGCTTTAAGCTGTGGACGCGAGCTTTCAGGTGTAGGGCATGCGCAGAAAGCTTCCTCCAGAGCATGCGATACAACGCTTGAGAATTGAGAAGCGCTCCAGTTTATTTTCGGTAGCCGAAGTTGGTAGACGCAAATTTTCCCCGAGATTTTCCGAGAATTTTCTTTTCTTTGTTTTCATGTTTATGCGTGCGTGAGAATTTTTAATTTAATTTTCTTCAGTGGATTAATTAATTAATGAATTTCGTGTATTCTAGTGATGTTAATTTTAGTAGGCGTGTGATAAACAGTTGCTCCTCACGAGACATAAAAACAAAAACAATTCTCGTGATTAAATTCTAAACGTGAATCTACTTTGTACGATGTCTAGGTATGGTAATATTTTACGAGATAATAGGATGGAACATTATTAAATTTTGTGTTTTATTCTTTTGTTAAATTTTTAATTACTGCAGTATTTCGTTAAAACAATTATTGTTAATTTTATTCGTCAACTTGAATTAAAAGCTTTTATTATAAGCCTTGTTCATGCTCATAACAGAAATTGTAATTCGGATGTAATTAAATTTATTCATGGGGGTAATTATCAATTTGAATTAATTTTGAAATTCATTGAATTGAACAATTATTGTTACATTTGATAATTATTTATTCATATTCTCCAGTTCATGTTCAATTAGCATAACTTTGACGAAATGGCTTATTATTTTTATAAATTGTTTCCAAACTTGAAAACTAGTTAAAAAAAGTTTTTAATAACTTTACAACTTTCTTAATGTCATATTTACTAGGATAATGCTTATAACCCTGTTTGGGTATTTACATGTATGTAATGTATGTAGGTAATATAGCAATGAACTTATATATTTTTAAAGCTTAGAGATATTTTTATTTCTTTTAAACATGTATTTTTTAAATATACGGAATGTATTCATACCTTTGCACAAAACTTTAATGATTTATTTAGCGGTTATCAAACTTTTTTAGCTTGCGTACCCCTTGGCAGTTTATTATTCTAAATTATACCCCTTATATTAGAAAAATGTTTATAAATCAAATACTCGTAGTAGTTATTATTTAAACTTGTTCTAACAATAACATTTTTATTTTAAACGAAAAAAACATAACTTCGAACAATATTTTATTTATAAATTGTGATCGCTAAAAGAATTTTTTGTCCATTGTTCGGTACCACTCTGAAACTGAATCGAGACGAGATGAGAATAGTTATATTTTTAACATCCGCCATTACCAATTTTTTTTCGCTACCCCTAAGCCATTAAACGCGTATACCTAGGGCTCCGCGTACCACGGGTTGAGAATCGCTGAGTTATATAATTTAATATACTGATTATAAAACATCAAGGATTTTATTTAAAATTCGCAAAAAATAATAAAACTAGAGTAGGCACTTGACGTGAACATTTATAGTATCACTGAATTGATAGTAGGTACATTTTATTATTTGTCAATTATTACTTAATTAGTGGCTATTTGTAAGTAGTATTTTTAATTTTATTTTACTAATAACTAAAGTCCGGATTCTTAGAAAATTGCCTATTTTTTAACTTCAATATTCTTCAAGCATTTTAGTTTTTTTATACATAGGTATTTTTGCGTCAAATGAAAAGTTTTTTTCGTGGCCTACGTGCCTATTTTTCCAATTTTGTAGTTTTAGTGCATATTTTAACTTTTTAGCTTATTTTAGAATTTAGATGCTTATTTTAGCTTTTATAGATCGCCAAAACGCAATCAGTTGTGTCCATTTAACTGCTTAAAAGCAAGTTTTACCTGACAAAAGAAATTATCTTTCCGAAAATTATATTGACCAATAATAATTGTTTAAAATATTGTGTGAATCAAAATATACAATTTAATGAATTTCATTATTAATAGATAATAAAAAGCGCTCCATTTTTATTTTTCGTTTGTGTTTCTGTTTGTATAATATTTTTTTAAGGGTTTAACTTTCCTAGAAAATAGGTTATGAGTATTATTATTAGAAAAAATATTAGTTTTTTTATTACCTATTTATATTTAGGCTGCCTAAGATACTGCCTATTTAAAAGGAATTAACGGCCTATATGCCTGCTTATTAAGACATTTTAAGTGCCTAATAATCCGAGCTTTACTAATAACATAAATCAAAACAGTTAAATGTACTTTCAAACCAGTTGCCCTTATTTTTGAGAATTTGGAAACATAATTTTTCTTTAATCATTATTATCATATTACCTACATATATAGTAACCAATTAAAGTCTCATGCAGAGGTATGTAGAAACACCCTTCATAATTTAGAAATTGAGAATTAGAATTAATGGCAATAAATAAAATAATAATAACACCCCTCCTACTATTATTTATGCTTTTTTTTCTCATTAAAAGCACTCGGAGATGTTACTATTTATTATGTTTTGTTTGCACACATCTTACGTTATTTTTTCAGCTTTCCGTTATTACCTACTTCTGTTTTTGTTGCTACAAAAATATCTTCGAGAAATAAAAAAAAACACTCATATTATTCTACTACTCACAAGGTTAAAGAAACTTTGTTTTTAAGTTAAAATCAAATAAAAATTACAAGTAGGTATGTAAGTCCGGAAGCTTGTTCGCAAAATTGCGAGAAAAATATCAGTTCTGCTTCTTTTGAAAACTTGGCAATTGGGTTATACAAAAAGTTTCATGAGATAACAAACTTTTAAATTTGTTATGTACTAATGTAAAGGAATTATCTTACATGAGTTTCTTAAATGTTTTGCAAATGTAATTCAAGTTCGAGAAAGTTAACTTTATTTTCGTGCATTTTGTTACACTTACTAGACAAAAGAAGGAACTTCTGTTATTGCTTTTAAATTTCTTGGATTTCATTGTTCTATACAGTGCTGCAAATTCTTATTTTTATTTTCGCACAATTTTACGCTAAAACAAATACAGAAAAAGTTTTCCTTAAATTAGATGAACCCTCTAAAACACTGTTGGTGTACGTGTTACATACAAAAAAATTAGTATACCTCTCTCCTCTTATAAATATACAAAATTATTCCAAAATATAACTTTGACACAAAATTTTGAAAAAACTAGCCGATGACTATTAGTGCACATTATATGCATTTGCACATATTGTATTGCATATTAGTATTTTCTTTACAAATGTTTGCATTTCATACAAAAATAGACCAAAATATAGTTTAAATTTTTTGCATATTTTGCACAATATATTTTACATATTTTTAAGTTTTTTCATATTTTTATTATTTAGAAATGCATATATATATAACTGAATATTTTATAACTTTCAATTTTTACCTTCCGCTTACCTGTAAAGGAAGGTATTGGAATCATGCAAAAAATCGGGTGGTGAAATTTTAGTGGATGAGCACGAATTAGGGTCCTTACAACTCATTTTTGATAGTTTCACGATGATGTCTGTGTGTATGTGTGTGTGTATGTGTGTGTGTGTGTGTGTGTGGTCAAGGGTTGTTAGTCGCATAACTCAAATACGAATTACCCGAAAATTTTGATATTTGGTATTTAACATTTGTATATAAATTGGAAGAGCTCCCTAGATTTTGGTACAAATATCTTCATCGAAAGTGATATTTTTTGAAGATTGAAAAGGTTAATTGTCAAAATTGTATATAAATTTGGAAAAATATAGTATTTATTTGTAATGAGAATAAGAGGAAAAGTTATTTGCAACTTACGTTATAAAAAAATTGTCTTTATCTGGTAGCATTAAAGAACTGCAGTAAAATTTAAAAAATAAATTTATCAAATAAAACGTTAATATCTTGTAATCCATGATCGGTTGATTTTTGTTTCTGCGTAAAAAATATTGACAGGTGAGACGGGTGACAAGTTGGCATACTAGCGCTATATAAGTCCTAAGTAAGATATTAAATGTAGTAATTGAACGGAGGATGGCTTCAACACAGCAGAGTTTTCCTGTGAATGAATCTTTTTATTCAGGTGATGCAAATTTCTGTGTTTGAATATTTGAGATTTTTATTTGTATATTTTAAATGGGCACCGGATTGCACGTATACATTTCTGTTTAAAGTCTAGATATGGCGGAAGGTTGTGTGATGGCCACGTCAGATTTTTTCAATTTGAAATGTGCGGTATAAAATTTATATTCGGAATATATCGTTAAGATTAACTCAAATTTGAAGCACCTAACTCATGTTTATGTTACATAAAGCAATATGTAAACAGTACCTAGCTCACGTAATGCATGCCGCTCTTCTGAAAAATGATGTGTTCATATACACTTATTCGTATTCTAGAAGTTGTACATTGTTTTGTTTATTTTATGTAATATCCTTGTGCAAGATGACAAAATCTAGTTCATTTTACTGATTTATAAAATAAATTTATTAGTTAAAATGAACAAAATTAAGTTGAATATATGTATTTGTAAAATATTGCATATTTATTTTATTTTGCGCATATATTGGGTATATTTTGACCTTATTTCAATGCATATTTCATGCATATTTCAATCACATTTTTTTAGCTGATTATAAGTTAAATTATTTTATAATAAGAATGTTACAGCATTTCAGTCTTTTGTAAAGTAGAACTAAGTCAAATAAGCTACACTATTTCAGTTAATTAAACGTCGGAAATGAACATTAATTAAGTTAGCTCTTTAACAATGTACTTTATCTTAAAAAAGTTAATACAGTTCTGCTTTCATAACCTAAGGCTGAAATTGTAATAACCTACCTGCAAATATTTCAGCTTTCAGCAGCTCTCCATTGTTTTCATTTTACCCGGTAGGATTTCAGAGATCGTCCCTTGCCTGTAGATGTTAATAAAGTCACCGTAATTTATGAAAACATGGCCAAGGGTTCTTCGCTAAACGAATGAAAATATGTGTAAAGAAAATTAATTTATAATCAATTTTGGATTGATAGCGTTGCTTAAAATTGGAAGGATTAAAAATTTTAATCGTTGAAATTTTAATTAAGGTAATTAAGTTTTTGAAATTAGTAATATAAACATTGGAGCTGATTAACTTGATTGAACTTTGGCCTTTTCATATTTTTACTGAGCGAAAATGAAAACAAATTTCAGAAAGTTTGGAAATCGTTAAAATTTTAATTATTTTAATCTTATTTTCGGAAGTATCGAAATTATTAATTAATCTCTTAGATGTTTAAAATAAATTGGATTTTAAATAACAAAATTTTAGGTATTCTGATGAATAAATATATTATTCAGTTTAATGTGCTACCTGCATGGTATTGAAAATGAGCGAGGTCTTGTAGTTAGAATTTCGGACTACGGAATCTTAGATTTTCGGTTTTATTCCCAGTGTGTTTTTTAAATTATTTAATATGACTTTTCCACATTTTTATAATATTCATTTCAAATCATTGTTAGCAATAGGAACATAGGAAGTCAATCACAATAAAACAAATTAATTACCAAAAACAAATAAACAAATTTTTTCAAAATACTCCAGGATCAGTACGAAAAACCTATGATTCCGTAGTCTGGAATTCTAACCACAAAACTTTCTATTACTAACAATTATTTTAAATAATGAATTTTATTTAAAAAAAATCTGTTGTGGCCAGCTCATAACCTCCCGCCTTGACATTGTAATAGATATGTGAAGTGAAGCAAAAAACTTTATAATTCTTTAAGCAAAGTTCCGATTCCAATTGGCATTAAAATCAAATTAGCTTTTTGTAGATAACATTTTTACTTTATTACTACCTTATTACATTATGCCCCACTGCAATAATGGATCGATGATGCTTCTTGGCTGGATACGTTTAGTGGAAGGATAAAAAATTACTTGCTAATTAAATTCTTCAAGAAAGTATACCATTTCCAGTTGGCAGATTTTTACCAAAATAGTAGCGCACATACAGACTTCCGTACATACACACTTATACACACACAGACATCCTTCTGAAAATAGTCAAAATAGGTTCTGAAGGTACTAAAACGTGCTTATTGACATTGACGTATACATATAGCTCTCTTTTTGGTGAAACGTAAAAATCAAACTGAAGAGATTTAAAAAAACACACTGAAAGTACAACCTAAAACCTTTGGAATTCTAAACACAAGACTACAAAGCAATAGTTATGCCATTTATTTATAGCAATAAACAACAAATCAACAAAAAATCAAAAAGTTTTGAACATTTTTATTAATTTCGCAAAATCTCGTTAAAGAAATGAACCAATCTGTATGAAATTAGATGGTAGAATTAGATGAAGTATTATCCTGTGTATACCTAAGTGTAATATGGTAACATAGTTATTAACCGCACGGGTTTTAATTACAAAAAACTTTTTTTTTCATGTTAATCTACTATGCCAACCTTTCGCTGGGACACACAGTAATCGAAGTTGTGTTACACCCGGTATGCCTTAATTCTTTGTACTAGTGATGCAACGGATATCCGGTTACTATCCGGTATCTGATATCCGGCTTTTACCGGATAATTTAAAACATATAAATGAGGAAAATAATAACTTTATTTTTTTGAAAATAATACAAATTATTTGTACATTTGATACTCAATTACATTTAAAATAAGTTCTTATATTATTCAAAACTTAAATAATATTAATTATTTGCAAGTATCATAACCTAATTCTAAAATTAGTAATCAAAATTTATTAAAGGTAAATTGTGGTGAATAAATACCAACTTTTTCGCGTTGACAGGCAACAGACGATTTCGTTTAGTTTCGTACAATGTGCCAGCTTCAGAAAAGAGTCGCTCACTATACACACTACTACAAGGTGCTGATAAGGGGCGCACCCAAGGGGGGGGGGGCTCGTGGGGCTTGAGCCCCCCCCCCCAGTCGACTGGACTTTTTCAAAAAAATTTCATTAAACATTTTAAACATTATGTAAGATTATTTAAGTTCACTGAAGACTATAGTCCAGTAACTTAGTACATCGTAAGTTGCATCAAGTGGTGGTAGTAGGTTTCTATTTTTTTTCTTGTATAGGATGTGACTGAGATGCAAAATCCAAGTTTTCGACCTCGGCAACCCTCCGGAACACTTTTGAATATCTCAAAAACTGCTAAATTTTTGCACTTTTTTAGGATTCTTACCATTTTGACTATGAAGGAGCACGATTTCGACAAAAACCATTCTATACATTTTTAAACTAGATTAAATTGTCTACAATCTAAAAGCAGAATGGGCTCGGTAGCCCTAATAGTTTCCGAGATACAGCTTTTCAAAGTTTGGCAAAATATACAGATTTAAAACACCAACCGTTTCTCTTCTACAAAAATTTTACTATATTCTCTCGCGGAAGAACTTTAAATTTCAGCTCAAGGAAGACCATTGAAAATTTTTGACAGAATGTAACTTATAGAAAAAAGTACGAGGAATTCAGTGCTGCAAACCGGAAGTCAATATCGTTATTCGTTCAGATATTATAGTTAATTAAACACAATAAACAAAAGAATAAACAAAATTTTTACTATATTCTCTCGGGGAAAAACTTTAAATTTCAGCTCAACCAAGGCCACTGAAATTTTTTGACAGAATGTATCTTATAGAAAAAAGTACGAGGAATTCAGTGCTGCAAACCGGAAGTCAATATCATTATTCGTTCAGATATTATAGTTAATTAAACACAATATACAAAAGAATAAACAAAATTTTTACTATATTCTCTCGGGGAAAAACTAACTATAATATCTGAACGAATAATGATATTGACTTCCGGTTTGAAGCACTGAATTCCTCGTACTTTTTTCTATAAGATACATTCTGTCAAAAAATTTCAGTGGTCTTCCTTAAGCTGAAATTTAAAGTTTTTCCGCGAGATAATTTAGTAAAATTTATGTTTACTCTTTTGTTCATTGTTTTTAATCAACTATATTATCTGAACGAATAATGATATTGACTTCCGGTTTGCAGCATTGAATTCCTCGGACTTTTTTCTATAAGATACATTGTGCCAAAAAATTTCAGTGGTCTTGGTTGAGCTGAAATTTAAAGTTTTTCCCCGAGAGAATATAGTAAAAATTTTGTTTATTCTTTTGTTTATTGTGTTTAATTAACTATAATATCTGAACGAATAATGATATTGACTTCCGGTTTGCAGCACTGTATTCCTCGTACTTTTTTCTATAAGACACATTCTGTCAAAAATTTTCAATGATCTTTCTTGAGCTGAAATTTAAAGTTCTTCCGCGAGAGAATATAGTAAAATTTTTGTAGAGAGAAACGGTTGGTGTTTCAAATCTGTATATTTTGCCAAACTTTGAAAAGCTGTATCTCGGAAACTATTAGGACTACCGAGCCCATTCTGGTCTTAGATTGTAGACAATTTAATCTAGTTTAAAAATGTATATAATGGTTTTTGTCGAAATCGTGCTCCTTCATAGTCAAAATGGTAAGAAACCGAAAAAAGTGCAAAAATTTAGCAGTTTTTGAGATATTCAAAAGTGTTCCGGAGGGTTGCCGAGGTCGAAAACTTGGATTTTGTATCTCAGTCACATCCTATACAAGAAAAAAAATAGAAACCTACTACCACCACTTGATGCAACTTAGGCCCATTATAACCATGACAAAGTTACTGGACTACTAGAAATAATCGCCTTTTTTCTGTTTTTATGATTATCTTAATTTCAAATAATTCAAATACACAATAATATACACTCCGTATAACGCATGTGCACGATTATTGGGATATTTTAATAAGACTTAAATTCAAATTTTCTATATAACTGACCTGAGTCTGCTCAGAGTCGTTCTTATATCAAGAGAGCTGCCGAAAAAACAATGTGTGTGCACAAGAAAGAAAGTAAAACGTGCAACTGTTTATCTTTAAAAAAATGAAACTTTCAATTTAAAGGTGTTTGAACTTGAAAATTTCGCCTGCGGCGCATTTCTTGTGCCGTACTACAGGTTTCCTAAAAAAATTATTCTTAGCCCCCCCCCCAAGATGCAATCCTGGGTGCGCCACTGGTGCTGATAAATATATTTTCGCAATCCTTGATAAAATAGGGCATCTATTTAAATTACTACACCACCATTGGTAAGGGTTACTATTTCTTTGAATTCGTGGTGAATTTAAATAGTGTTCCAGCTCGTTGGCAATTGCATTTCTATCCGAAGCGTTTACATCAGTATTTTTATTGTCTTCTGTGACTTCATTAAAGCAGTCCAAAAATGTATTATGCACTTCACTTATGTGTCCTTGAACGCCGAATATCCGGTTGCCGGATATCCGGCTATCCGGCCGAAGAATAAACCGAATATCCGGTATCCGGTATCCGGCTAAATCACTATCCGTTGCATCACTACTTTGTACATACAAAATACATAGGTAATCTAAAACATATTCATGTAATTGAAACTTCCAGTAATTATTTATAAAGGATTTAACTATTTTAGTTCCATTTCAGTTTCCAGATTGATAAATTACTTTAGCTAACCAACATAATAATAATAATAATAATAAGCTTTATTTCATTGACATGGTTTACATGTATGGAAAACGTCAGAATAAATAACTTATGACAATAATTATACAGACGTATACAATTGTAAAATAAATAAGATTGTTTTAAAAACAAGCATTACGTATAAATTTTTATAAATAAAATAATAAAAAATGGGCAGTAGATCCCGATAGAGAGAGCAAAGCCAAAAACAACATAAAAAGCCTATCTTGTGAAAAGAAAAGAAAAAAAATTAGTTTATCAGATCATAATACTCTTTTAGGTTGTAGAAGCAGTGTTCTAGAAGAAAAGATTTTAATTCATATGAAAAAAGTTTTAAATTCCTACTTGACTTGATTTCATCTGGTAATTTATTAAAGATCATTAAACCGTGTACATGTGGCGCCTTTTTGGCAAAATCATATCTGACTAAAGGTACCCGGAAATTGTTTTTTTGACGTGTGTCAAAGTTATGATATGTAGAATTTAAATTGAAAGACAATTTCTTTGCATAGATGAATCCGCATATCTCGTATATATAAAGTGAAGTAATTGTTAAAATATTATACTTTTTGAAAAGACTTTTACAAGAGAAATCACGCGGAACTTTAGCAATACTTCGCAAAATTCTTTTTTGACAAATAAAAACATTTGAAACTGAAGTTGATGCACCCCAGAAACAAATACCATAACGAATAATAGATTCGACCTTGGCGTAATAAAAAACTAAGAGCTGTTTTTCCGTAAGGATATTAGTTAAATGTCTAAACTGATAGCAAATCACACTAAGTTTAGCCGCAACAGAATCTACCTGCGAGATCCAAATAAAATTTTCATCAAGAGACACTCCTAGAAATTTATTGTTATAAATCCTAGAAATGTGATGATTATCAAGACAGATATCAATATCAAGATCTTTCTTGCATTGACGGCTGTGAAAACGCATGTAATGTGTTTTCTCAGAGTTAAAGAAAAGATTGTTGCTGATAAACCAGTCCGCTAGACGATCTACACAATTCTGACACTTAACTTTAAGTGTATCACTATTTGAATCTGAAATGATTAACGAAGTATCATCAGCATACATTGTGATTACACATTCATTACTAAAAATGGAGCTCAGGTCGTTTATGTACAATAAAAAAAGTATAGCTGAAATTACGCTGCCTTGCGGAACTCCAATATTCACTACAGTACGTTCTGAATCTATTATTTTTGTCATATTGTTTTCTATATGTTTAATTGAAACGTATTGCTCCCGGTTTTCAAGAAAAGATAATATCCAATTAAGAGGCGTGCTCCTTATACCGTACTTTTCTAACTTAAAGCGCAATCTGTCATGGTTTACACAATCAAAAGCTTTTGTCAGGTCGCAAAAAATTCCAATTGGCTGCTCACCATTTTCTAGTTTACTCAAAATATTTTCGAGCGTAAATTGAATTGCATCTAGTGTAGAACACTTGGCTCGAAAACCGAATTGGTGTGGACTAATTATTTTGTATTTATACAAATATATTTCCAACCTATTTAGAAATGCATACTCGAAAATTTTTGAGAAAACTGATGAAAGTGCGACTGGTCTATAGTTATTGATATTATGTGCATCTTTTCCTTTATGAATAGGACTGACTTTATAGAATATTAAGTTCTATTCTAATTGTCTCAAATCCATTACCGTATGAAATACTTACTAAACCTTTTTATGAAGGTGTAAAACACATAAAACAATGCATGCACGCAATGCATACATCATTCAGTTTGTTTATGACTAATAAAAGGGAATTAATTACTTCTCATCTAAGAATAGCATCACTTACAGTGTTGGAAAGTATTTTATCAAGATGTAAATATATAGGTCAATGTTTTAGGTTTGTGTTACTAAAATTAAATCTTTGTTTAGACGCCGTACCCGCGGCTATGTCTAGATTGGTCTCTCTAAACCTCCTAAGTCAAATAGGCGCGCAACTAGATCTATGGTTACTATCTGCGATTAACCGAACGCTAAATTACTGTCGGTTAGATTGCTACACCTCTACTTGCAGCTTTAATTCCATTGTTTTAAAGTAAATAGAGTTTCTACAACGAAAACTACAATTTGTAACCAAATCATCAGGAAATTATTATAATACAAAATAGTTAGTTTATAAATGTTAACGATTACATGAGTTATCAATAATTAGAATCAAATTAATTTACTTATTAGATTTTGCTTTACTAAGTTATTCTTGTTATGTCAGAACAAAGTTCAGTTAGTGTAAATGAAAAGAAGTACAAGTTACGAGGTATTGGTAATACATAATTAAACTAAAACGTGTGATTGTCTGAGTGAATTGATAACATAAAGTAGAACTTATTTGCAACAAATTTAAGACAGTAAAATAACAAGTAATAAGGTGGATAGCACGATAACTGAGTGCTATACACGGTTTCCCAAAAGTCTCGGGACAGCTATAAGTTTTGAAAGAGTGAAGAAAAAAATTAAAATTTAGGGGTCATTGCGAGACCGAAGAAGATCAAATATTTGAACATTTGTTATAAAAATTGTAATAAACGTGCAAAAAACATTAAAATTAATTAAAATTAAATTCTTCAATTAAGATATCGCCGGGTTGTGGTTTATGGGGATGTGTTTCTTTTGACTCCACGTTGCATAGAAGTTCTAAACTATCTAAGAATTTAGTTTTTATGACTCCTTAATGATCCCGAAATTTTCAATGTTTTTTCTTCACTCGTTCAAAACTTAACTCTGTTCCGGAACTTCTGAAAAACCATATGTACCTAATGTTAGGTCGAAAACATTATATGTAAAAATAAAAAAAATATTTAAAAATTATTACCTATAATTATGATTTTTAGTAAATTGAGAAAGAAAATTTTATGTAACATCATTATCTTGAGTAGGAGGAGGGAAGCATATTAAGAATATAACCTGTGGTTGGCCGTTTTAGCTTATACTAGTTTGTGTCGGTACTATGGCTTACAGCCAGTCATTGGTTCCAGATGTCTCTACGTTACTATTATATTCAATTATCATTATTTTTTTGGGCTTAAGTACTGATAAAAATTTTGTCAAAATAAAAAGTACATGTCTTAGTTTTAATCTATTCTTTAAAAATATTTAATACAAAAAAGTCATACAAATATCCCATTGCAGCTTAACTGCACCAAACTCTTCACTAAAATCTAAAAATAATTCTAAGTACCTACCCGTTAATTGACTAGTTACTACACGCACCTTACAATAATATTTATTTCAATGACTCAAAATATGTGAGGTTGTCACACCCCAGTTGGGTAAAAAGTACAATGTAGATGTGATTTTTGTATGTAGGTATGTGTTCAATTATTTGAACGCCATATAAAGAAGTTCCGAAACAAAAGATATATTTTTACAAATGTTGCGTATATATTTTTTTTTAACACATTACATTTTACTGTGATTATTGATATTTTATTTACAATAAATAGTGCAGTATATTTGAAACCGATATGTAGGTAAACGTGCATTTCTGCGCTTCACATGAAAAGATACATACACTAGTATTCAACATTTTACATGCATGGTTGTTCTCTTTCTCTTGCAACGTACCTATGTAATTATAAACTTTCGGAGCAAACGGAAGAAAGCATTGAATTTTGCATCCTGATTTGGAAAATAGAGCTAAACAGTATTTTTGATTTTATGCATTTTATAAACAAGTAGTCTGTGTGATGTGTCAAAAGGTAGTTACCTAGGAGAGGGGAATGGTTACCATTTTCATTGTTGCTGCTTAGTAACTTTTAAAACACGGCGTGTTTTAATCTTGTTGTTTTGCACGCAATTTGCTTGTTTTAAACATCGATTTTGATGCAGATGTTATTGTTAATATCAATCGGAAAAAACGAAAATTGCACAAAACGAAAATTGCCATATTTATACGCATTGTGCTTTATGCATGAATAATGCAAACCCATTTATAAATTTTAAAATAATATTGCATTAAAATTTCACAAACAAATTACATTTTACATTGTATTTTCCAGGCCTATCAATACGTGCGTGTATAAATCGAAAGAATAACTGTTTGTAGTTGAAAATCAAACACATAAAACAAATTAAACCTCAATCAAATTAAAACATCAAAGGAACCAACATTACATCCACACACTTTTAAATTCAAAAACATTCCTTATTTGTTTAATCAACGAGAACGTACAAAACGGTATAAAAGATCATAAAGGTAATTTGAGAATCGCTTGTCACTTTCAGATACAAATAGAATTTAATCACATAAAACCGAAACCGAACACCGAAAAGAGGTGGTTGATTTTTTACAGATATTAGCTCAACTGACGCACAGACAGTGACGCAACTAACTTCAGAGCACTGAGGGGTGTTTTTTTAAGCACGCCACTGCGTCAAATTGCCGTTCTTCAAATTATCGTCGTGTCCAAATGACACTTTGTCAAGAAGTTTCTACTACTAAAATTCATTCACAGAAAAATTAAAATTTTAGAATTAAAAAGTTGCAAATCAGGGAAAGTTATAATCAAAACCGGGTATGGGACTCAAGAATGGTATTGGGTTTTTCATTTAGTACAGTTCAACCTAATTTGTGTGTTCACCTTGTGCAGCTTCACTTTTTTCAAAACATGTAACTTTTAATTTAAAAACATTGACCTTGAACCAAAAAAAATTTGCATGTTGCGCATTATTTTACCCTTCATACGCTAAGGGGCCATCAAATATATTTGTCTAGCGCCTTAAAGGCAAGTTAGGCCCTGTTGAAGAGACAAATTAGTTCTCTAGATTTGCATGATCCTATGTTTGCATTTATGCCGAATCTAAAATTCTGGATTTGCATTTTCCTGTGAATGAATCTTTTAAGGCCCGAATGTAGCTGTCTGCGAGAAAAGAATAGATTTATACAGATTTAGTGTGTCGAACAAAGGCGCTCTCATAGAGGGATTAAAATTGGCACTAAATTTGAACGTATCATCACAAACAAGGGTTCATTTGAAAGATAAAAGTTCAATCTAGATCCGTCTAGTGTTGAAATTTGCAATATTTGTTGATATACTGAGTAACAGTTATGTGAAGTTAGGCAAGTTATGACAAGTTTATGGCATTGTAAAATTGAAATAGAATTGAAAAAATAAAACTAAAATTTCAACACTAAGCGGATGTGGAGTTCTTCTTTATCTTTAAATGAAAAAAAAATTAAATCGATCCTACCAAAATTAGTCCCAAATTCATTCCCCATTCAAAAGCATGTTTTTGCTGCGCGTAACTTCACTACATTAGGCTCTTAATGCAGGTATATATTCATTCCGTATATATTTTCTAGATGTCTATCTTGTGCTTGCATTCTCCTGTGAATTAGAAACATAGAAAATAGAATTTTATTATCTGGTGTTGAATCATGATCATCCGCATTTGACGCAGTGACACGTACCCCCACCGAGGGTGTTTTTTGTTTCTCCCCGCCACTGATGGCGTAATTCCGGAGGACAACCTTTGCTACTGAAAAGGGCGGACCGCAAATCGTGGTTCGTGATCGTGGACAATGTCATCATGCTTTTATCTTTTATCTCTTACGTCATCGGAAACTCATATATCGAGAAATCCACTCAACCGAATAATAACAGTGTATTATTTACAGTGCAGATAATGGCGACCGAAAGTACGTGGCTAATAAAAAGTTTTTCATTAGAAAGAAACTTCTAGCGAATATTTTTTTATTGTCACAAGTTTTTGGTGGTAATAATCTATTTTTGTTTTGGAAGTAATAAAACTGCAGGACCGCAGCTAGAGAACTAAATATTAGACACGGATCGTTTTTTATGCCAGGACTTTTTTGTTTTATACTTTTCATGAAATGTACCTAATATTATTACCTAACATATTATGTCACAGAAAAATGGAGAAAATGGAAATACAAATAAACACACATGCCTTGACAAATAATATACATCTTATTTCTTTAATAGTATATTCTGCAACAAGTGTGGAATGAAGCATATTCAGCTCGAGTGGAAATTTTGTGAGACGATCCGTAGGCGAGTTTCACGGTTCCACAAGAGGGGAATAACTATTGCAAAAGTGTTGCAGACTATACTTTCTCTACGTCTATAAATTTAATTGCATTAAAAACTTAACCCAAAACTTTAAAAATAAAAATATATGTATTTATAAAATAATATTCTACATAAAATTAATAAATTAATAAATATAAACGTATTTTAAAGCTACTCACCAACCAGAAACATTGAATAAAGTTAAATTATTATAACTCGCCGCATTTCATACCAGTGACGGAATGGATCCATTCCGTAACAAACGTGATAGAATAACCATTCCATAAACAGTCGTATATAAAAGTTTTTATTTAATGCTATTTGAAATACAATATAAAATACCTGAAAACAAAAGTTGTTATAGCTGACTACTTTAAGAGTCCAAATTACTTCAATTCATTAAGGTGCCGGTAATTTTTGCGCATGCAATAATAATCAATATAAATGGTAATGATACTATTATTATTTATTCTAGATTTAAGACTAAATATTTTTCTATTCGACTAATAGAATTATTCTTTCATAATTTTTAATTGTGGAATTGTTACATTCTATCACTCTTGTGATGGAATGTGGCGAGTAATAAAATTTTCATTTTATTCAATGTATTATTTAAGTTTGGTATGGGTCCAAAATAAATTTAATAATTCATTTGTATAATGCAAATATTAATAGTATATGTATTATTTAACGAGCATATAATGTAGGTTATATTACACGAGGATGAAAATTAGAACACGAGCCGTAGGCGAGTGTTGTAATCATCCTAGTGTAATATAACCATTATATGCGAGTCAAATACTATACTTTATCTACAACTACTTATAAATAAACTTGGTGTAGTACAAACATATCACACATAACCTTACTTATTATCTGTCATTGACCAACAAACTTCAGACAAATGTTTTCAACTCTAAGAAAATACTTGCTTGTTATTGGTTGAATCAAGCGTGGAATATGAAATTTCATATTACACGCTGTGTAATATGAGACACATTTTGTATTTGGAGTTAGATATAAAATGAAGCTATTATTTAATACTTGTAGATAAAAATATTTTTAACTTTTGTTTTTTTAAATGCAACTAAATTGATAGTCGTCGAGATATTTAGTCTGCATTATACAGAAAATTTGGAATGGTTATTCCGCTCTCGTGGAACCGTGACACTCGCCTACGGCTCGTGTACAAACACCTCCCCTCTCTTGTTACGGCACTGAATAAAATTATCTGTTTTTACGCGTTCATAATACCTAACCTAAATTGCAAGTTTATGAACATAACAATAATTGTTTGTATTTCGATAACCAAATTTGTACAGGAAATTCGAAAACAAAAAATACTCATATCCAACCAAATTTATTGGTTCATATTTATTTGATTTCATTGTGTTACATCCACAAATACAAAATAAAGCTGGTTATTATCATGACAATAATATTTGTAAAAATCCCTGTAGTATTATAAATTAATCCAAAGGTATTTCCCGGAAAAATAATTGTTTCCCAATGTACAATATAAAAATATATTCTGAATTTATTACAAATGTTTTGTTTAACAAAAAGCTACACCACTTCAATAAAGCTTATAGTTATATGCAAACTTCCATCTAGATAAAATTTTACACTAAAATTTAAAAACGTCCATTTGACAAATTGAAATAGTACAAAAGTCCGCCTGTTTTACAAACAAAGTGTTACAGAATTTTAAATACTCGAGAGATTTGTGTATCCTGTTGAGATCTGAAGTTTTCCTAGTGCCTTTGTTTTATAAAAATAAAAATTAATTTTCGTCGGAAATGTGCTGTATTTAATCCTGAGTTTGTTGAAATAAATATTTAATTTTAGCAGAACGTAAATGTAAACAAGAATTAGTTTTTCCTGACTACTTGAAATAACACAGACGTAGACATTTTTTCTGGTGGTTTTTCATAGAGGTACGGTATCAGACGTCCTGTTTTTAAAATAACCCCCGGCGTTATAAAATAGTTATTTGTGTATCAAGTACTGTTTGCTGCACGCGGCGAGAAATTTGTTCAGTAGAGGCGAAGCCGAGATTGACGACTCGCGAAGGGTAACAAAACAAGCTCTATCTAAAGAGATACACACAATATTTGGCCTACAATCGTATAATGTCAATGTAGCTAATTTTAACATTATTATTTGCCGTGCTTACAACAATTCAATGAAATCGTGGTTATCGATCATCATCATGACAACGTTTATAAACAAAAGAAAATTTTCAAACAAAATATTCACAATCGTAGTTTGAGGCCAATTTGACGCAATAAATTTCATAGTTTTATGTTTTTGTCGCACTAGTGCGACCCACTGAACTAATGTCCTATAATTTTAGCTGTTAGATTCGTATTTGAACACTCATCTTAAATTTTGCGGAACTGAAGTAGTAAATTATTGTATGATTCCATAAAATATAAAATAAATGTACAATATGAATTTTATATTATTTTTTGTCTATAAATTGAAAGTTACACTTTTAGAAGAGATTATATTTTAACCATATCCAAGTTGGGTAAAAAGTGTGTTAAATTATTATGTTCGTTGTCATCAGTGGTGGATTTAGGGGGGCACCCGAGCACGGTATAAAATGAGCGAGCGAGTCTAAAATTCACGTTTCAGTTAAAACGTTTTTCATTTTACTTTATTTTCGTTTATGTGCATTTTTTACAACTTTGTATCAGCCAAATTCTAGGGTAACGCATATTTTATAATGCTAACAATTTTACGAATATATTTTATTCATATCAGTCAAAATGTCACATTCCAATTTTCTTAATAGTTCACTCCTTTCCATTCTCTATTAACAATAAGATGCGTCTGCAAAGCCATGAAACGTCAACGTGGTCCTGATGTTGGTCCAGGACCATCTCTTAACTTAATTAAACTTGGTCTTGAGACAAATTGAGACGTTGTCTTCTCAAATCTCCCGCAATTCAATTAAATTGTAAGCGATAGTTCATTGGATGACGTGGAGTACAAATTTCTGTACGTTACAAACAATTTCCCGACATCATAACCTCAAAATGATATGTTCGTGGTTGTTTCTAAATATGTATTGCATTCGCCCAATGAATCTCAATAAACGTCAAATATTTGATAAACGACTTGGAACAATTCGAATTCAAACATGTTTCAATGATTTGATGTAAAATATGTTTCCCTAAGGAAACGTCAAAATACAATAATCAATTGGAGCAACGAATGATCTGCAACTTATTTTTGTCATTTGTGGACTGGCAAAGGTCCAGGAATTCTAAACAGCATCATGTTGCCGTCATGTCAGCATATTTTAGCATCAATAACTGTCGTCTACATTTTTTGTCGGGTGGACTGATGGACATAATGGAACACATGACAGCAGTTTGAAATGTCGTAAATTTCGCGGGTCTTGAATATATGCAAATTATTGGTAGTCAGTGACGAACTGGCTGCTCAGACCGGCCCAGGAAAATTTATGTCAAACCGGTCATACATAGTATAATTTAAATGGGTGTCCACAAGGGTAGAAACAGTAGGTACGAAAATTGAAATGCGCCGCAGGCGAAATATTTCTTTGTTTAAAGACCAAATACTTATAACTTTTAGGTAAGTTACATTTTTAACAGGGAGCATAAACTGCATTTACCCAGAGATGGGCATGACGATTAATAATGGCTACGATTGACGCTGAAATTGAATTAAATCTAATGGTCTTTTAATTGTTAATTGATTCTCAATTGAATTCAATTGGAATTCAATTGGTCCATTGAAATCAATTGAATCTAATTGAAAATTCAATTAATCAATTAATCGATTAACCAATTAACCATGATATAATTTTCGGTTAAAAGAAACATCATTGAAGTATTTGTTATAAACAAATAAATTGTTTATAAATAATAAATTGATTGTTCTTTTGTCAACAACAAGACATGTTTTTGAGAGAAATAACCTATTTTTAAATCCTTTATATTAACTTCATCGTCGTGCGTACGGCAAAAAAACAAAAGTCAAAAATGACCCATTTCCCGGGATTCTATCGAGCTGAAATTTTGCAAATAGACTTTTGTCACCTAACAATGCACTTTGGCATAAGAAAAAATCTGATGTGGCCAGCACAAGACCTCCCGCCATACCCCAAACCCATTTCCCTATATCCCATCAATCTGAAATTTGGTACATAGACTCGTTGTGACCAAACATTTACTTTGGCACAAGAAAAAATGTGATGTGGCCAGCACAAGACCTCCCGCCGTACTCATTTTCCCATATCTAATCAATCTGAAATTTGGTACATATATTCGTTGTGACCAAACATTTACTTTGGCACAAGAAAAAATCTGATGTGGTCAGCACAAGACTTCCCGCCATACTCATTTCCCCATATCCAATCAATCTGAAATTTGGTACATAGATTCGTTGTTACCAAACATTTACTTTGGCACAAGAAAAAATCTGATGTGGCCACCACAACACCTCCCGCCATACCCTACGCTTTTTAACTCTGAATTTTGGTACATAGGCTCGTTGTGATCAAACATTTACTTTGGCCCAAGAAAAAATCTGATTTGGCCAGCACAAGACCTCCCGCCATACCCTACTCTTTTTAACTCTTTCTTGAAACACACTATCTAAGAAAGAGTTACAATGAAAACAAAAATATAAATAAATATCGATCGAGTCTCATAAATAAAGGATTTATAGTCAAAAACTTCGTTTTTACGGCTTCATTTTTTTACTTTATGAGCAATTTGTCATTACGATTATATATATATATATATATATATATATATATATATATATATATATATATATATATATATATATATATATATATATATATGTGTGTGTGTGTGTGTGTGTGTGTGTGTGTGTGTGTGTGTGTGTATGTCTCCACGCACTTGCATGCATACATTTAAAAACATTTCAAAGACATTGTAAGAAATAAACAATTAAGGTAAATATTATAAAACAGGTTGCGACATTTGCAACTTTTTATTATTTCTTCTGTTTGTTATTAGCTATCATCAGTACTCGCATTTCGAAATTCTTATCGCTTAGCCTATTGTATTTAGGTACATTTAACATCGTTGAGTAAGAAAAAAGCCTTTCAACTGGAGCCGAAGACGGAAGCGGAGTATTAAATTTGATAAACAATTCAGTTATTAGTGGATGTATCTTTACGGCATTTATATCTTTGGTCGGGGATGATCGCAAATATTCATCTAATATTTTGACTTTTGGTTGTGTTGTTGAATTGTCGTTACTTTCGTTGAACATGAAAAAGGTATCTTCCATGGAATTAGGAATATTTTCAAAGTCCACAGAAACTTCGTTGGCTGCTTCATGTACGAGACTTTTAACTTGACTTTGGACGTTAATCGGCAAACTCGCCAGCCATCTCATCTTAAACCGAGGATGTAAACACGCAGCTATCGCGGCATTGACACCTTCATCCCGAACACTGAAAAAGTTGTCAAACCGTTTTTCGAGTGATTCAATGAGTCCTTTCAGTATCAATTTGCCGTAGACGAGCTCCGGACTTTTCTTTAACAGCAACGCAAGCTTCAACCTTAAGGACACTATCGATGGAATCAAAATTCCGTAATACATATAAGACTCGCCTTGTAAAAAGTTCAATGTTTCCGCAGTATCATTTAGGCATATAGAGTACTCGCGCAGATAGTCAAAATCCTCATCCGTTAGTCGATTTCGAGCATCAATCGTTAATGCATCGTACAGCTCCGAAGTCAGCTTATCTCGCACATCAAGAATTTTACGGATCGCGTTATACATTGAATTCCATCTCGTGATGACTGGCCGCACCAATGCGCAACCGAGATGCTTACAAATTATTTCGCTCTGCTTCGCGGACCGCTGTTTGTTCCATAGAATAGTGCAGCGCGACACCGCGCTCTCGTGTAGGACCTTAAGATCGGCATCTTTTTCGATCGTTTTTTTAAGGTCTGTCGTGGTAACTAAATTTAGGGTATGCGCGGCGCATTTCAGGTGATTTGGTATACACGACGACATGAGTTCTTGTTCACTTTCTTCATCTTGAAAGTGATAATCGGTGCTGATCAAGTCCGACAAATTATCGTGTTCTGCATCTTCTTCTGAAAATAAGCATTATTAGACAATTATTTGTGTTGATCAACGAGTAATGAAATACAACAAATGAATGTAATATTTACCATTGTCACCCATAAAATCTGACGCTCCACCAAAAAAACGAAAGGCCTTGACAAAATTCGACGCATTGTCAGTCGTTGTTGCTACCACATTCTTCATGGCAAAGGATTTGTGTACGGCTGCTAAAACAGCCGCTATACGGTCGTACGTGTGAGCTCCGGAAAAGCGGCGGCATGCTAAGGCAACTGACTCACGATTTAGAGTTTCCGGATCTATCTGTATAAAAATAGCAATAAATATCTATTATAATGATTTTCAAATTCAAAATGAATAAGGCACAGACAGAAACACTAATTTAAGAGTAATTTATAAGAACATTAGATATTAATACAAAGAAAACAGTACCCAATGCGCAGTCACGCCCATGAAACTTCTTTTCGAAGTCGACCATATGTCGGCCGTAGAGCACAAGTATTTTGCATCCTGCATCTTCGTCTTGAAGCTGTTCATCGTTTTCTGAAAAGTGTCCTCGATTCTCCGGCCTAGTGTTCTTCTGGTCATCAGATTGAATTTTCCATCGCCAACCACACCCAAATCTAGATAAAAAGAAAACAAACATATAAGATATGATATAACTAACTGATGAAATCATGTTGAATCGACGCAGTGACGGTGCAAAAGATAACAGTGATGATAATGAATCCACTGAAAAAACCCTTTTTGATTGAGATTATAAAGTTTACATAAGCCCCACCAAACTAAAATTACACTGTCAGCATCGTTCAAATAAGCATATGTTGAAATAAACACACCAAGAAATATTTGTTTAAAGTTAGCATCGTCCACTGTGTTGAGTGGTGAAAAACTACTCAAAACAAAATTTGTGATGTTCCGATCAAACTGCTCCTGTATTGAAACCTGTTTCGCGACAGTCCCTGGTTCTGTTGCGTCCGGAAATTTTATTTTGAGTAATTTTCTGTGTACCTCTGAGTGCTGATTCTAAAATAAAAAATACAATATGATATTATTTCGATTCACAGAATTAATGAATAACATTTTATAGATGGCATAATAAATAGTAATTTATGCATCAAGGGCGGTAAGTTAGCCATTATTGATGACTTACCGCCCGTGGTGTATACGTTATTTTATGCATGAAGTGCAAGGTAAGTTGCACTGACCGTCCGTTGGGCAGGGCGGTGAATTCCACATTATTGCACGAGGGCGGTAAGTAACTATTTACCGCCCTAGTGCAATAATGTGGTATTTTTCGCCCGCCCGAGCGGGCGGTAAATGCCACTTACCGTGCACGAGATGCATAAAATCATTTACCTTCAGATGTGAAACATAGTTGGACGACACATCTACTTGACCTCTTATGTAATTCTGGCAAGTGCAACATTTTGCTAATACATGTTTTCCATCCGCGGTAGATTTATTGAAGTTTACTTCAAAAAACGGTGCATTAAAATGTACCTTAGTCGCACATTTCGCGATAAGGGTTTCCATACTGTGCTCAGCAGTACCCTTTGCCGATTTTACGCTAGTCGGCTTCGTTTTCTTAGCTGAAATGTTAACAGAATATTTTGTAAACCTGTAGGAATGCTAGTTCACCTCCGATTTTGATTGAAATCGGTGAGAAGTTTCCTCTCAACATGCAATATAAAATGCAAGATAAATATTTCTCCAACTCAGAATTGTGCGAAAAAGAATTTACACGCAATATTCTAATTTTTTAGTGAAAAATCCATGGCGAACATCAAAATACTCATTTAAAAACATTGGAGACATTTTAACAGAGAAAGAACAATGAGGTCTTGCAAAAGAAAAAAAAGTATCTTGTTTTTTCTTTAATTCGAATTAGCAAGTTTTAAATAGTCGTTAGGTATGATTTAAGCTTGAAAATGTTTGTTTATATATTATGAAAAATCGCTTCAAAGTTGAATGTATTTGAAATGTCGCCAAAATTGTGACGTATGTAAGCCTATTCCAAGCAGAGCCAATCATAAAACAAGAAAGTGTAGGTATTTCACAGAGCTTATATGTTAATGGATAGATCACTTTAGAAATAATTGAATATGGCATAAAACGGTTATAAAGTTTCTATTATACACTTGGATAATCTAGTGTACGGTTAATTAATACAATTTTATCAAATCTTTATTATTCAATTGTTATTTTCATTTAAAAATTTAATTTTATAATTTTCTGATCATTCGGCATCAATCCATACATAATAAGATCTATGGTTGTTTTGACATTTCAGTTTCTATTGCGCAGCTGCGAAGTCTGCTACTTTCTGATTGGATAGCAGTAAAACAGGCCAACGGCCAACATACGTCACAGGACAAGGGGAGAAGTGGTGCAATTCAGCCGCATTTTGAACAAAATGATTTTTAAAGTTAATTTTTTCAATAATAGAGATAAATTTTTCATTGTTTTTTCATGCTAATATTTTCCATGCTAAAAGGAAAGTTTTCACAGAGTTTCATTGTTAAAAATTGATATTCGAAAACAAATAATTACCGTTACCTTTCCGAACTGGCGCATTGCTATTTGCTTGGTCATTTTCAGTGCACAAATCTTCAATTATTATTTCCATGTCGTTGTAAAATAAGGACATCGTGTCCTTGTCACTCTCCATGGCACTTGCGTCGAAAAAGGGCTAACGGAATTTTTGCCTCAGTCGCAACACGTACCCTCACTCAACTCAACTGAGCCTCTGAGCGGGTTGAGAGGCGCAGTAGCGCGCCAACCCCCAACCCGTGGGTGCAGGGAGTGCACCGCATACGTGCGACAAATTTCAGGGGTGACAAAAAGCCACCTCGTCAGTCGTTGTTTAATAATAATAATAATAATCATAAAAAACATTTATAATGTTAATTAAATAATTGTGGATTGTAAAAAAATTATTTTGTGTAAATGATGAAAATAAATAATGTAGGTAATGTTAGATAATTATGGAAAATGCAGGTGGTATTTTAGAACGAGTACCTAACCTACCTACAAAAAATAATTTCTTAATTTTTTTATATAAAATTATTTTGTTGTCAACAAATTGTTACAATCGAATTTTTATAAACAATTTTGTATAGTTAAATACATTGTTTTAAACAATTTAATTCTTATACAGAAAAGCTATGAACAAATTGTTAAAATAGATAATTACTCATAAGTACAAAAATGAACCCGTAAAAACAAATTTTTTACTATAAATCCTTTATAAGTATATGAGACTCGATTGGTATTTATTTATATTTTTGTTTTCATTGTAACTCTTTCTTAGATAGTGTGTTTCAAGAAAGAGTTAAAAAGAGTAGGGTATGGCGGGAGGTCTTGTGCTGGCCAAATCAGATTTTTTCTTGTGCCAAAGTAAATGTTTGGTCACAACGAATCTATGTACCAAATTTCAGATTGATTGGATATGGGGAAATGAGTATGGCGGGAAGTCTTGTGCTGACCACATCAGATTTTTTCTTGTGCCAAAGTAAATGTTTGGTCACAACGAATCTATGTACCAAATTTCAGATTGATTGGATATGGGGAAATGAGTATGGCGGGAAGTCTTGTGCTGACCACATCAGATTTTTTCTTGTGCCAAAGTAAATGTTTGGTCACAACGAATCTATGTACCAAATTTCAGATTGATTGGATATGGGAAAATGGGTATGGCGGGAGGTCTCGTGCTGGCCACATCAGATTTTTTCTTGTGCCAAAGTAAATGTTTGGTCACAACGAGCCTATGTACCAAATTTCAGAGTTAAAAAGCGTAGGGTATGGCGGGAGGTGTTGTGGTGGCCACATCAGATTTTTTCTTGTGCCAAAGTAAATGTTTTGTCACAACGAATCTATGTACCAAATTTCAGATTGATTGGATATGGGGAAATGAGTATGGCGGGAAGTCTTGTGCTGACCACATCAGATTTTTTCTTGTGCCAAAGTAAATGTTTGGTCACAACGAATCTATGTACCAAATTTCAGATTGATTGGATATGGGAAAATAGGTATGGCGGGAGGTCTCGTGCTGGCCACATCATATTTTTGCTTATGCCAAAGTGCATTGTTAGGTGACAAAAGTCTATTTGCAAAATTTCAGCTCGATAGGTTCCGGGAAGTGGGTCATTTTTGACTTTTGTTTTTTTGCCGTACGTACGCACGACGATGAAGTTAATATATAAAGGATTTAAAAATAGGTTTATTTTTTCTCAAAAACATGTCTTGTTATTGAGGTGAAGAAACAATTAATTTGTTATAAAAAATTGATTTGTTTATAACAAATACTTCATTGATGTTTATTACATATTTTATTATTATTATTATTATATCATGGTTAATTGGTTAATCGATTAATTGATTAATTGAATTTTCAATTAGATTCAATTGATTTCAATGGACCAATTGAATTCCAATTGAATTCAATTGAGAATCAATTGACAATTAAAAGGCCATTAGTTTCATTTAATTGAATAATGGAAATTGAAAAAATGCCCATCTCTGCATTTACCCATATCTCCTGTCTCAAATGATCCGAATGACGAATTCTACTTAAAAATTTTGTCGTTTGCTATCGTCATTGTTTTACTTTTGTGTAAAATTGCCCTGTCTGTTTTATTTTCTCGTATATTTCTGCTACTGTATATTAGCAACCAGAGCTGGACATTACTTAAGTATTTAGGTACTTAAGTATCAATTTTTAATAACAACTAGTACTTAATACTTGTACTTAAGTATAAATATTTTTTGGTACATATTACTTTAAAATTTTAAGTACTAAAATAAAAACTTGTACTTAAGACTTATTTTCATTTCATAATCGTAAATAATACTGAAATACTTGTTAAATACTTAAGTTTTTCAATAATACTGAAATAATGTAAAAGTACTTAAGTTTTTTCAATAGTTTGAGTATTATACTGTTCAACCTGCGACCACAGCGACAGAATACGACATTTTCACTGTGATTTAATCTTCCTCGATAAAAAAACATAATAATCGAATGTAATAAGGTTACAAATGTTACAAACCATGTAATTTATTATATTAATTTTAAAAATACTGTAACTTGTAAAATACTTATTTTTAAGTACTTTTGACAAGAAAAACTTATACTTTACTTAAGTACTGCGAAGCTTTACTTGAAAATGTACTTGGTATCAAGTACTGGCCATAGGTAGTACTGGTACTTATACTTAAGTATTTTGATTTCGATACTTGCCCAGCTCTGTTAGCAACTGACACTGTAATGACTGTAAGAACCAGAATATTCTTAAATATGGAAGGTAACTTAAGGGTATCGACTCCATGTATAGCTCAACACCGCGTTTGTCCTATGGTAACGCATGGAAACATTCGCTTAAAATACATAACCAATTTTAAAAATGCTCACGGAATTTTATAGAAAAATCAAAATTTCATAAATTTATTGACAGAAGAAGAATGAGTTACATTTTCTAATAAATCTCTTAATCATTCATAAGATAAAGCATGTAAAAATTGCTTAAAACACACTTTTTAATTAATTTTTTATATGGATGCCAAAGATTTTTGTTTTTATTATTATTAATTATTTCACACACATCTAGTAACTGCTTCTCCTTCAAATTTTTAATATGTAATGAGTAAAGCACACCTCTAAACACGCAATATTTTGTTACGGAGACGGGACCATTAATTTTTGGAGAATGCTTTAAAATACAGAAAGAAAAAAAGCGTCACAGTCGAAAATTTTTACTGTGTTAAATGTCAAGCTTATAGTACATAATAAATTGGTAGCCCGAGTGTATGATATTAAAATACATATTTTCTTCGCACTATATTTACGATTTTTAAGATTCATTCTTTGGGGTTAAGCCTAGCGGCCTCTCCGTCCATGGGGGTAATATTCTTAGCTAATTTTGTTTTTAAGAACGACAACATTGATATAATTACGCTGATAAGAATTCTTACGCTTCCTGTAATAATAAAAGAAGGGTTTTCTTTTTCCGTCGTAAAGTTGGCAATGTTTTTTCATTACTGGCAGACCCCCAGTTTCATAATAAACAGTCAGGGTTGAAGTTTATAGACTCTGTGTTACTGTAACGCAATTTCTAGGGTTGAAATTCGTATATACGTGAATTGTTCGTGTTTAATAATATAACTCTTTCCCGAAGGAGAAATATGGCCACGAACATGCCCCGTTTGTTGTACTAACATTTCATTACACGTCCGTAAATTTTTCTAACCTGGTTACAGAACTCGAGCTTGCTACTTTTCGACGACGGGATTAATGCGATTTTTATTATCGTTTTTAAATTATAAACTTTAAAGTGCATTTCGTATAAAATTTTATATAGATCTAGTATGCTATTACCAACATGGTTATTTTGATCCGGAGTTTGGTGATATTTTTTCGGGGTACGTTTAAAATTAATATCAATTTTTCCAGGTCTATTAATTTATTTAATCTAGAATTATGTTTTCTACAAAAGTATTTTTAAGATGATCCAATACAATGCTGTGTTTCGATTTTCACATTTTCCAAGTCACAACCTTAACTTTATGCCTGTATTTATTTCAGCTAAAACCAACATAGAACTGAAGTTAGCGGCATTTTTAAAATTTTGATGAAATTCGAGTACCAGAAAATTAATTACCCGCCCTCGATATCTTGAAAACGGTAATATGAATTTGATTTGGTCACTATTGAATTCCTCGCGCCGAATTACAAGGCTATACAAATTTTCACTTGTAATATCCCAAGTGCATGGATTATATCCGAAAATTTGTATTGCAGCAATACACGGCAACAAAATTTCTGAATATTAATCCATGCCGAGGGGTATTCGGAAAGAAACGCGCATTATTACTTACTTTTAAAAATTTTCGTTTAAAATATCTACAGAAATATTTCAGGAAATATTGGTACTGGACAATATTTCCAGGAACAATTGCGGTTCTAAGTGGACTGAAACAATTTTTATTAGGGATTGTAAACCGACAAACCGGATTACCGATAATTATCATAAATTTCCTTCGAAAAAAATTCTAGTAAATCGTAATTATTTTCCGGTAATTCGTTTTTACCTCTCGCCTCATATTCTATAAGAGATGTATTGTGATGGGTCTAAATTTTCGAGTATGAGTTTTACAGATAAGCACGTTTTAGGGTCTCTAGATTACGAATTACACATTTTTGAGATGATGTCTGGTATGCTTTCGTTCGTGCGTTCCTTCGTTTGTATGTTTCAATTTTGTCGAAAACGGTAACATCAAAAATATCCAACATTTAAATACCAAATTTTATATCTAAGGTTTAAATACGATTTCCAAAAATCAAGGGCTCTGGATTTTGTGATAATTCGGTATATTAATAACATTATTGTTAAATTTCCACGACTGCAAGACAATTAGCGGATTACAGCCCCGATAAATAATGTTTTGACGTTGATTTTCACGAACTGACAAGATTTGATATTATGTATTTTATGAGGTTATTGGTTATAAGTTATTTAATTATTGTTTATGTTTGGAATATATTATATTTTTCCCTTCCGTCTAAAAGGATAACATACTATAGGGATCATAAAAAATTAAATGTCGAGACTTTTGTCAATAAGCACAATTTAGTACCTACCTTTATTGTATAATATAAATAAAGAGAATGCCGGTAAACTACCGATAATTGAAAAAAATCGGTTAATTTACAAATCCTAATACTTATTGCCGATTTTTTAATATGCATAAAAAACGTATCCATAAGAAAATTTTGCTGAAAATGTGTATTGTATGCCCAAGAAATTCGACACGAGGAAATAAATTCAATGGAAACAAAAATTTAGTCCATTTCTTTTACCGGTTTTTATATGCAGGTAGCAGTGGGTAGTACGTACCTACTTGATAAATTTTAAAAATTCTATAAATTTGGTTTAAAGTCAATTAAACTACAAGGAACACAATGTTGCAAACCGAAGTTTAACATTTTGTTTAGTATTTGAGATACCTAATCGAGTCATCAACTAAACGAGATATCGAAACACGTTGCGGTGTTGAATTTCTTATGGCCATTTGCACCGCTTCCACTTAAATTTTAAGTGGCACTTAAATGAAAAATATCGAATCGAACTCATGACAGCAATGTTTTTCTACGTTTGACAACTTGATTTTGATTCTATATTGTTCATTTAAGGAAAACTTAACATTTAAGTGGAAGCGGTGCAACTGGCCATTTAATCATTGAGCCATATATTTTTAGAATTTTTTATTATTTATTACTTAGGTACGTAATAGCTGGCAATAGAGAAACTTAAAAATAGTTCATCTTTTTCTACGGTTCTGTTTTATTTCAACTAGTGTTAAATTTCACCGTACAATGTTTTCGTCACAGTTTTCGCATAATAACCACCGTGCCGGGTAATCAAATCACATGTATAATTCAGAAGATTACGCTGTAATGATCAGGAAAATAAGGGCGTTTCACAAGCGCGTGATGTTCATTTTACTAACCCCATCTCTATGTGTGACCAATGCAGTCAACATTTACAATGTCCAGTATTCAACATTGTCATTGTGTATGTTTCAACCATAATGTTGCATTGCGATGTGACATTATGACGGATACTTCCGTGTGTTCAACGTATGAAGCGAACTATTTCTGAACTGATAATGTGTGTAATTGATTTAAGCAATGTATTTTGGTTTAATTCAACGATGAATATTAGAAAATGGATAGATTTGTACCTATATATGTTTATGTTTAGCCTCAATTCTGAGGCAGCAAACCTCACATGGAAAATATTACGATACTTAAACTTATACGGGCTGTTTCACAACTATAGGATAAAAATTAATTGGTAGATACTACATGACATATGAGTCAAAAAGAATTTTTTTTAAATTTGCAAAATAAATGACATACATTTGTAGTGCCGCTGGTTTCATAAAATAAAATTTTAATTAATTGTGTAATGGTAACAATAGCAAATTGTTTAAATTCCTGTAACAGGGTGGAATTTTCCGTCCTGTTCTGTGTTGGCGTTTTCTAAGAAAAGCGTTAACACATGTTCGAGGCAAACACCCCCTCGCACCCCGTAGTGGACCAGAGCGTCCAAAAACGGTAAGTTACCAGGCAGTCGGGTTGAGGTCTTGCTACAAGATGTAGCTTTGTGCGGGCTTACGCAGTTTTGCGTAGTTTAAGTAAATTTTAAGTATATTTTCGTAGTTTTAAATATTAATTAAGTGTAACCTTTGCTATATGTATAAATAAATTAGTTTTATTCAAAAGAGTGCTTTGAATGTCATGATTAGTGCCGCTCCCTAATTCATCCTTTTCCCAAATAAGCCACGACCAGCATTTCCTATCCTAAGTCAATTAATCCTGCTCCTTCAATCAGCCAGTTTTGCTACATTCTATTAATTTGAAAACTGTTTGATTAAAAAACCTAGAAAGTAAAACTTAGAATTTTGAAAAAAATATTCAATAAGTTCCGTGATAAGTGAGTTGGGCACTATATGCCATTAAAATATGCATGAAGTTGTGAATCAGCCTGTATATCGAGTATCGACCTGTGTTACATCCGTGGGTCATCTTCAGGAGCTTTGTAATTGTAATATATGAAAATTTTGGAACATTTAAAAAAAATCTGTTGTGGCCAGCACATAACCTCCCGCCTTGACACTGTATGTGAATTTGGTTTTTGTTAGGCTACTTTTTGTAATTTATTTTATAGTTCTTCAAGCAACGTACCGATTTCGATTGACATTGAAATCAAATTAGCTCTTTGTGGATACAATTTTTATTTTATTATTACCATGTTACATTATATCCAGTTAATAATAAATCGATGATGCTTCTTGACTGGATACGTTTAATGGAAGGATAAAAACTTACTGGAATTAAGTAGGTTTTTTATTTATTAAATTTCGGCTACTATAGTTTCAAACCCAGTTATTAATATTTATACATTTATTTACAAATGGTGTCAACAAAATTTCAGAAACTGTGTATACGTCTGTTCATCTGTCACATTGACATTTTTGTTTTTAATTTTTACCTCTCGCCTAGAGAGGTATTAGGGATCGTGAAAAAATTCGATGTCGAGATTTTTGTCAATAAGCACGTTTTAGCACCTTTAGAACCTATTTTGACTATTTTCACGATGATGTCTGTGTGTGTGTGTGTGTGTGTGTGTGTGTGTGTGTGTGTGTGTGAGTGTGTGTGTCTGTGTGCATGTATGGAAGTCTGTATGTGCGCCTACTATAGTCTTTCGTTCTGATTCATTATCTCAAATTCTACTGTACATAAAATTCTAACAATTTGCATTATACATTTATATATGTTAATGAAGAGCTGATTAGATTTTGGTAAAAATCTGCCAACCGGAAATGGTATTTTCTTGAAGCATTTTAACATTTTTTGCAAAAAATATAGGAAATACTGCGATAGTTACAATTTGTCATGCGACATTTGAAAAAACAAATTACCTCTTACAATATTTATTTAACAACTTTTCTATATCTCTTACCAATAAATGAAAATTATTTTTCAAAAATGTGTAATTTTACCTACCACGATTTGTAAATTATAATATAGGAAAAAAATCTGTTGTGGCCAGCACATAACCTCCCGCCTTGACACTGTAATATGTGAATTTGGTTTTTGTTAGGATACTTTTTGTAATGTAATAATTTTTTTTCTTTTTTTGAGTTCCTGCATTCATACTTTAAGTAAGGCTTAAATTACCCTGAAACATCCTGTAGAATACATGCGAGTATTTAATACTGAATAAATTTAATTGAAATTTGTTTTAATGTTATTAGTTTATATTTAAAAAACATCAGCGGGGCACAATGTAACAATTACTGGTTAACACAACAATATTTTATAAGCTTTATTATATCTCAAACTAAATAAAGCTACAGAAACTTAGACATTAAACTAAATACTTTAGCATAGACTAATTTGTCAACATCTTTAGCCCACACAAAATCAAAATGATTAAACTGTTCATTCTTAACTAAGAATAGACCAATAGGGTTCGGCAGTTCATTGTAGAGCCTTAGAACATCGACTTCAGCGGCTAACCAATCATTGTGACTGTAGTGGATAGCTCCGGGGGCGGTGACTTTAGTCAGGTTGTAATTTGGGGGGACTTCGCTCTTGTATAATTGAAGGTTTTTCTTGGCTCCCCAATCGTAGTACCTAAATTCGCCTAGAACAAATAATTAGAGATAATACCAAAAGAATAGTTATTTGTACGCCAAAGGCTAAAAGTAGCCTTTGACAGATTGATGCTAGAGATTGTACACAACATTTTTTCTACGAATAATTGATTTTTATCAGCAATTAACAGAAGTTTTGTAATTTTTCATTTTTATCATCATATCCTGATCATATCTATCGGATATTGGTCTCATCTGGATGATATTCGCAAACAAATTGCGCATACGGATTATGGATGTCTCCAAAACGAAATCTGAAGGTATATCGGATACCAAATATTATTTCGAAGATGAATTCCGGATATCGTATTCTGAATTTATAAGTACGAATATCGGATTCCGGAAACGCATTACGGATTTCGAATATCAGACTCCGGGTATCAGACTCCGGATATCAGACTCCGGATATAAGACTCCGGATATCAGACTCCGGATATCAGACTCCGGATATCAGACTCCGGATATCAGACTCCGGATATCAGACTCCGGATATCAGACTCCGGATATCAGACTCCGGATATTAGATCGTTGTTTTATCATTGTCATGATTATAATGAATGTTTTTCTTACCTGATCGTACTCCTTGAGCGTAATGCACGACCTCCCTTACTGAACAGCCAGCTGGAGTATGTCCCATAATAACAGGCAATAATTCAGTATTCATTTGTTCATTATCGAATCCAAAAATAACGAATAAGAAATTGGTGCAGATGAACTGAGTGATCGAACTTTCGCTGCAAAGTTTGTCTCCGACCTGGGCGATGAATTCTGTGCTTGGTAAAAATTCGCCTTCGCCGATTAGATTAAAAAGAGCCTACAATTAAAATTTTTCTATAAATAAATAGTGTGCTTACTTGAATTTTTTTAATCTTACAGATATTAGACACAAAATTTCAAAGAAGTTAGTGAGAAAAATTGTTTATCGAGGAGGAGTTTTAGTAGGTTGATAAGAAAGGTAATCCTATGAAAAAAATTCCTTTCCATAACCTTTGCGGATATATCCTAGAACAAAACTTATATCCTACTAGTGGTATTACTAATATTTTAATGTACAAAAATTGTGCTTACTTCGACAGGACCCTGGAACGTGGAAAAGAACTGAAAAACGGGGCTAGTCATGTGGTTTTCGAAAACAGCAGGCGCCAAACTAAAATGCGCGATAATTTTGCTATTATATTCCGGTTTTTCAGAGCACATGACATAGAAAACAGTTGTTCCTTGAGAATGGCCAATGTAGAAGGTTTTATTCTGGCCAGTTGTTTCCAAAGCATAGTCAATCATAGCAGGAAGATCGTAAATACCAATTTCATGCCAACTGAAATCCCAGAATTTCATCTGGTCGGGACTTAAAGTTTTATGCTTCTTGGAGTAGGTGTTGCCTCTTGCGTTGCCCATCCACACGTCGTATCCGAGGTCGGCCAGCAAATAACCTGAAATATGAAGCAAACTTAAGAGAATTGGCTTCTTGCATGATTTTTTTTATTAAACATTTTTGAAGAAGAGATAAAAACATTCGACACAAATTTTTTTCCATAGCTGATGTTAAAGTAATACTTTAACCTCAGGGATAGATATTAGTAGTATTAGAGTAGTTAAAGTAAAACGTTAACAGCAAGGGTAGATAAAGTACTTGAATTTTTTACATTTTTTCTTCAAATTTGATTTCACACATTTCTACGTAAACTTTGTGAAAAAAGTAGGATGAAAAACATTACAAACAAACAACGATATTGATAATAGGTTCTCTTATATTTTTCTTTAACATCAGCTATAGAAAAACGCATATATACTATACCCACTTTTGGGATAAATTGTTACTTTGCTTGTTGGAAGTCACCATAGAAACGATGTTTTAGGTTGAAACTTAATATTTTAAAAATATTTAAGCAGTTATTAAGAGGTGTTGGATAAAACTTTATACTTCACACGTGGGTAAAAAGGAATGACCCACTCGAGAAAATTATCTCAGTCAGACAGTCTCGTGAGTTAAGATTTCCCTCGTGGGTAATTCCTTACTTTGCCCACTTGTAAAGTAAATAACTATTATTTCGTCGATAAAATGTAATTATATCGTCTTGTATAAAAAAATAACTATTCGTTTTGACTACATATTTATTAACAAGCCCAAAAATAATTAATGAATGTAATTTAATACTATATGTATAATATGCGACTGAACTAGTAAACGCCCCATAACAACGGCTTGTACGAGTAGCTAAAAGGCTAAAACGGCCAAGTAGAAGTTACATTCTTATTCTTAACATGCTTCTCATTCTCCTGTTCAAAATAATGACTAGTGATGCAGACGAGACGAGAATTTCTCGAATCTCGTCTCGTCTCGTCTCGAAATTTCTCGTCTCGTCTCGAAATTTCTCGTCTCGTCGAGACGAGACTGGTTTTGTGTAAAAAAAAATCGAGACTAGATTACAATGTCGAGATTCGAGAATCTCGACATTTTCGTCGAGATTTCTCGAATTTTTAAAATTATTTACTTTATTCAACAATTTTTAATTTTTTTCCACCAATTCGCCTTTTTGTTGTTGTTGTTGTTGTTGTCATAGTCAAACTCAATTAAATTGTCAAGTCAACCTGTCAACATAGATCTATCATTTTACTGGCATTGACCATGTGAAATTATTAGATTAAATATTTTATTATTAGGGATGAAAGTGAAATATTTCCGACCGGTTAGTACTTTTACTCCCTAGGGAGGAAAAGTCAATTGGAATCCCGCATAAATCGGGAGGAAAAGTACTTTTCCTTCTAGGTGGACAAGGTACTGATCGATCAGAAATACCTCCATTTCGTCTCTAGTAATAGAGAAGAAAGGTGGCGTTTTCGGTGGAGGTATTGAAAAAAATAATTTAATTACTTAGGCACTAAAAATGACATTTCATAGACTGTCAGCTGTCAAAAATAGCACTTTTAATGTCAATCGGCGAAAATTTTTTTTAGTAAAAATGGTCGAGAAATCGAGACGAGATCGAGATCGAGACGAGATAACAATAATCGAGACGAGAAATAATCGAGACGAGATCAAAATTTTCTAATTCGAGACGAGACGAGACGAGAAGTGAAAAATCTCGTCTCGTCTCATCTCGACGCATCACTAATAATGACGTCACAAAAAAATTTCTATTTACATTTTCGACCTAACCTACATAGTGATAGATTTTCAATACCATGCAAGCCTATTAGCCCTTATAGGTAAATATTTCTTACAGATATAAGAATAAAACTTATTGTAATTTTTCTTACCGATGCCTTTCTTGGGTCCAGCAATAATCATATCTGCTGAGCTAGAGAGCATACCATGTTGGACAAAAACTACTGGTTTGTTTTCTGAAGGGCCAGCACCATCAGCCATCCCATGATGTATACGGTGCATTTCCAAAATATACCCATCTTGAGATTCTACATGGTGGATTTCTACTGGGTATCCATATTTTTCAATCAACTTTGGCTATAAAAAATTATTGACCATAGGTACCTAATAGTTATTTACGCACAACTATATCAAAATTATTTATTTATAACTTGGTTACCATGGCAGAATCTTTTTCTTTACGCCCTTGGGCGGTAAAGTAAATAATTTTCTATTAATAAAGTATTTTGGTAATGTTGTGCGTAAAACGTACTTCAGGACGAAAGACTAAGATTAAGTATACTCTTGGACGAATAAAGTTCCTCCGCTGTCGGGCCTCAAATTTCGTCCGCGCAATCTTTTTCTTTCGGCCCTCTATACGTAAATAACTGTTATAATCCGAGTTATAACCATTATGGTACTAGTTGGGAAGATTATCAGACAAAACGAAACCGAGTTTGATAACACGACATACCGTGATGATTAGTTATGATTCGCATTGCATACAATATTTTATTTGCTGGCGTAATAAAAGTGCTACGAATTGAATTTACCGAGAATTTGCCTTAGCTTATGAATGAATTAAAAATAAAATATTTTAATTATGGATCTTTTTCATCAATCTACAGGTAAAATAATAAAAAATACTTTATATTGTATTAAATTATAAAAATAATGACTTACCACTGTCAATTTTGCGTCTTCTGCGACCTCTCTGGTAATACGATTGGCCTTAACTGCACTTGCTAATATTGCAAATGAAATGAAACTAATCAACAATCGCATTTTCTGTATTTTATAGAATTTTATAAATTAACTTTTCGCCAAAATTATGTCCTTTTATATTTATAGATTATGCTATACTTATGAGTCTTTCAACTGATGTTAAAATTATATTTATACAATTATTAATCAATAATTAAATATCGGCATTTAAAGAAAAATATTGACATTAATTTATACATGCGATTGTAAAAATTAGATATAGATTTTCATATTTACACAGTACGAAGATACCTAATTTTTATCAAAAATCTGATGCACTACATTAACCTTATTTTATTTATATAGCTTAACACAATTTTAATTTTTGTACATAAACCGATGTTAGTCAACAGATAGAGACATAACTACACATTGATTCCATTATCATTTTAAATAGGTAGGTATATAAATTGTCCCCACTATCACAAAATATCTTTGGTATTAATAATCCTTGACTTCCAGAAAATTATAGATACTTTGTAGTACTATGTATAATTTACTACCTATTGTTAATTTGATTTATAACAAAATTAATAAAATAATTTTAATTATATTCTATACAATTAGAGAACATCGAGAACATGCGTGATAAATTCAAATTCTATTCTGTTTTGTCTTAGTTCACAGATCACAGATATCTTCATTCAATTATCTCTTCCGGTTCTGATTCGAGGCCGGTTAAAGCGTTCAAACAAATTTTACATTCACTTGTTGCCATAAAATGAAATGAAATGATATAGTATGTACCTAGTAATAAAAATTAATAGCATTAGACTTTAATTTTAAAAAATTATTAAGTTACGTGGTTTTATTAAAATGCAGTATTAAATTAAATAATTTAATTATTATATTGAATAATTTAATAAGCGAAAAGTTTTACTGTTAAAAAGATTCTTGTTAATTAACATTTATTTTTTTTACTGTTAATTAGCATTTTGAATTTTTTTATAGTACTTATCAAATATCATGAGTTAGACCTTATTTTGCAAATTGCTCGCACCTTATTATTTACATTTACCTAATTTAAAAATAAAATAGATCCAATTGCCGTGCTACCGTTTCTGGTCATTTGTTACGTATACAGCCACTTCATCGATGATCGATGAGATTATTTAATATATTTATCAAAACACACCATTTTAGGTTAAGAAAAAGAACGCCAATTTGAAGTTGTTAATAATTTGTTACAAATTATTTTTAATAAACATTAATTAGATCATCAGATCTATCAGATCTAATCTAGGTTATCAGAATGTTATAAGTATACAACATTTCCATTTTTACCTTTCGCCGCTCAATCCAGTAAGAGTGGTATTGTACCTAATCATGCTAAAAAATTTCAATGGATAAGCACCTTTTTTACTGAATTACCTGTAATGGAAAAAATTCGGTAAATTTACAAATCCTAGTCTTATTTTAATAAGTCGATGTTTCAAAATCCATAAAAACGTAGGTATCCTTCAGAATTTTTGCTGAAAATGTGTATTGTATGCCCATGAAATTCGACGCGGACTTCAATGGAAACAAAAATTTAGTCTATTTCTTTTACCGTTTTTGATAAGTAGGTGTATCATGCGTAGCAGTCCATGGGCCAGCTAAGATGTTGGTATAATTTGGGGGTACTAAGTTTCCTTTTAACCATAGTTATATATGAGTATAAGGATAACTAAAAACCATGATTGCCATCTTTAAGTGGTAGCTAATAGAAATGGCGGCCAATACAAGATGACCGACGTTGCTTTTAAAAAACGGCTATATCTATGGAAGTAATGGTTTTATTTCAACAATTTTTTTTAAAATGAAAGCTTAAAATGAGACTCACGTTTTATGTTCTTAAAACATTTTCTATATGGTGCAACCGTTAAGTAGTAAATAAAGAATTACAAAAAATAGTTTTTTAAAAATAAATTTCTTTATTAGGAATTTACAAAGAAAAGTTTTAATAAATGAGTACCGTATTTAGTATTATAACAATTTTTTATTCGTCATCATCATCATCATGATCATCATCACTTATACTTCTTTCGTACTTCTCCCGGACATCCTCGAACTTTTCCGGACTTCCTCGTACTTCTCCCGCAGTTCCTCCAGACTTCCTTCATATTGCATTTTGACTATATTATTTCAGAAATTGTTTTAACGGTAATTATATCTTTTTGTACCTACTCATCACTTAGGAAATGGCATATTAAGCACGGAATTGACAATCGGAAATGTCAATTTCCCAGTGTAGTCAATCAGGAAAAATGCAAAGAACACTGGCTTTTCTAGACATTTCAGAATAAAATCATCTTAAAAATAATAAAATTTTGTTTATAAAGTGTTGCAACGTCCGCACTATATACATTATAGCGGGAGACGCCATCTTGAATAAAAATAGATGCCCAAAGGTACCAAAAAGGTACCCGGTATTTTTCGGTTTCTTGTACTTGAGCCAATAATTTCAACAATAAAAAAAACTTAACAGAACAAAACAAGGTTCGACGTACGGCTGCAGAACTAACATGCAAACATACAAAATTAACAGAGTATCATCTCCTGTTTTATTATACTTCGTGATTAGTAGCTATAATTTTATTCATTTTAAATCATTAACTTTTGAGTTTATTTTATTATCAAATTTAAAAAAGGTGCTGTACATACTTAGAATTCACCTTAAAATATTTATTATTGCAAATAACGTGACACAAATATGTACCCGCTATAGATTTGAAGTTGAGTCTTGAAAAAGAATATTTTTAAAATGTTGAATAGAAATCTTAAAACCAAATATCAAAGTGTGAGAAGAAACGTATGCTGTAAACTAATCCACATCAGTGAACCTTCTTCCTTCGTCAAAGAGCATAACATAACAACATAACATAGCACATAGCATCACAAACATAACCTATACATAAAGCTTTTCAGTGTTACTCGCTCTTGCTGTGTCATCATCCTATATTACTTCCTTTGAAATAATGTACTTGTATTGTTCTGATTCCCCTCTTCGCATTTCAATCCTTGTTCCTGTCGTCCTTGCAGCACCACAGGCTCTTATCAACAGCCTGGCAAATTTACTTTTTGCCGCTTGACACAAATGCTGGTTCGGGTTATGTGTACAATGTGAACGATTGTTTGAAGATGGAGCATCTGCAAAAATGAAAAATGAGAAATTACGCAGTTTTAATTAAAATGTTGTAGTTTCTGCAATTGCATTTTGTTAAATAAATAATTATTTAATTTGATGAGCTATCAATGCGAAATAATTGGTTTAATTAATTAAATTATAGATTTTATCCATTACCTACTATAGGCGTAGTCAGAATTTTTGTTTTAGGGGCGGATGGTGGTTTGGATCATTGTTTCAGTCCTAAATAAAAAAAAATTAAAAAGTTTTTTCATACAGAAGAAATTACACAATATTTTACACTCTCTCTCACGTGTAAAAATTAAAATAAATAATTAATTTAAAAAAAATTAATGAAATAAATGTTTTATTTTAGCATTTAAATAACAGCAGGGAGGTGCTTAACCCCCACTCCCCCTGGTTACGTCAATGTTACCTACCATAAGTGCAGCCATTTGCATTGCATACGCAGTTTTAAGGGATGCGTTATATAAGCGCATTTGGCCTTTATCAGATTTTGCTTATCGACGTACGAAAAGTGCAGAAATTGACGTTATATAAGCGCAGAAGGGAACATTTGAAAAACACAATGGTTTTAGGGATTGTACGACAGTTTTTCTACAATATTTTTTGAATTTTTTAAAACTAGAAAATATTCTTGTCTGACATTTTTCTGAACTTAATCCCATCATACTCGAAGAGTATTTTTAACAAAAAAATTTGAATTTTTTAAAACTAGAAAATATTCTTGCCTAACATTTTTCTGAACTTAACCCCATCATACTCGAAGACGATCTGTACTAACTTGTTATGGTCAGAAATCTCATTTTCGAAAAATGCGTTTATTGAACGTTATGATCTGAGGTTCTTGTACATAAATTTACTGATTATATTTCTGCGCTTTTCATACGTTTTGATGACCAGAAATGCGCTTTTACAACTCTCCGGTTTTAAGTGACCGGATATATCCGCACAGGAAAATTAAGGAAAGAGTTCAGTTATGAACACTTTTTATTAGAGTTTTTCCTAAACGAGGTACATGGTAGGGGAGACCAGAACAGGTTGTTACAAGTTTTGTTTTTTTATTTTTTTAAGAAGCAGGGTTTACAGTTACCCTTTTGTGGAGCAGTTACGTATTCTGTCATCTGTCTGGAGGTAGATCAAAATTTTCTTCTTTCAAATTTTATTAAATTTTATTTATTAAGCTGTTAATATGCATTCGTGTCTTCAGAAGCAAAAATAACTCCTAAACAAATCATCTGCTAGAAAATCTCCAGAAGATTTTTTTCTTTTTTTTGAGTTCCTACATTCATACTTTAAGTAAGGATTACTTTACCCTGAAACACCCTGTAGAATACATGCGAGTATTTAATACTGAATAAATTTAATTGAAAATTGTTTTTATGTTATTAGTTTATATTAAAAAATATCAGTGGGGCAGTCTGACAACTTAACAACGTAACAATTATTGGTTAACACAACAAAATTATATAAGCTATATTATATCACAAATTATATAAAACTACAGAAACTTAGACATTAAACTAAATACTTTAGCATAGACTAATTTGTCAACATCTTTAGCCCACACAAAATCAAAATGATTAAACTGTTCATTCTTAACTAAGAATAGACCAATAGGGTTCGGCAATTCATTGTAGAGCCTTAGAACATCGACTTCAGCGGCTAACCAATCATTGTGACTGTAGTGGAGCGCTCCGGGGGCGGTGACTTTAGTTAGGTTGTAATTTGGGGGGACTTCGCTCTTGTATAATTGAAGGTTCTTCTTGGCTCCCCAATCGTAGTACCTGAATTCGCCTGGAACAAATAATCAGGGGTTATTTGTACGCCAAAGGCTAAAAGTAGCCTTTTGCAGATTGATGTTAGAGATTGGAAGTACGAGTAGGTACACAACATTTTTTCTACGATTAATTGATTTTTATCAGAAATTAACAGAAATTTTGTAATTTTTCATCTACATCATCTCATCATATCTATCGGATATCGTCTCATATGGATGATATTCGCCAACAGAATGCGCATACGGATTCTGGATGTCTCCAAAACGAAATCTGAAGGTATATTCGGATATCGGATAACAAATATTTCGAAGATGAATTCCGGATATCTTATTTTGAATCCCTAATTACGGATATCGGATTCCGGATATCGAATTCCGGATATCGGATTCCAGATATCGGATTCCGGATATAGAATTTCGGATATCGGATTCCGGATATCAGATTCCAGATGTCGGTTATATCTGGTTACCGGATTTGTCGGATACCGGATAAACGTATGTCCGGATAACCGGATTCAAATTTTGCCCGATTTTGACAGCCCTAATAGTAAACAATTATAGTAAATGGTGATCTGATAAAAATAAATCGGGATTCAGTCAGTTTTTAATAATTTTATTACTCAATTTCCAACGTTTCGACTATAGTACTATAGTCTTCATCAGGGTATGGGATGGTTACAAGAAGACTATTATATTGTATAGTCGAAACGTTGACCATTGAGTAATAAAATTATTAAAAACTAACTGAATTCTGATAATTTTAATCACCATTCCAAACATCAGTCGACCGTTGTTTTATCATTATTACAATTATAATGAATGTTTTTCTTACCTGATCGTACTTCTTGACTGAAATGCACGAGCTGCCTTACTGAACATCCAGCGGGGGAATGTCCCATAATAACAGGCAATAATTCAGTATTCATTTGTTCAACATCGAATCCAAAAATAACGAATAAGGAATTGGTGCAGATGAACTGAGTGATCGAGCTTTCGCTGCAAAGTTTGTCTCCGACCTGGGCGAGGAATTCTGTGCTTGGCAAAAATTCGCCTCGGCCGACTAGGTTCAACAGAGCCTACAATTAAAATTTTTCTATAAATAAATAAATAGTTTTTTACATTTACATATACAGAGGGATATGTGAGTATACTGCTGAGACAAAAGAGCAAAATAAGCAGTTATGCATTGGTGTTTCATTTCTGGCCTTTCAATTCGTCCAATTAAATAGCTTCATTTATTTAAGAAAAAGTCAGGAATCAAGTAACATAAGACCAAATATGAACAAGACGAGTAAAGGGCCAGTTTTACATGGCTCAAAGATTGTCGAGAGAGATAGAGATAGTTTGGAGTCACGTGAAGGTTACTTCACCTTATTGGCTGGCAATAACGTACTTAAAATATAAAATCACATTTCAATTTAAAACTTTACACACATATATTTCGATTACTAGAAAACATTGAATAGTTTCGAATATTTTGTTGTATTTTTCTAAAGGGACCTTATTTATGGAAATTAAACACTTTTTTAATTTCAAATTTGACATTTTCATAACGTTACATACATAATTTTTAAAATTTTAAAACTGTTTAGTTTCCTTCAAAAAGGTTCTAAACATATTTGCTCCGCTTAGACCGTGGCTTAGACAAATACAATACAATAATAAGTACCTATGCAAAGTTTCGAATTGAATTGTCATTTCATATTTTCAGTACGTCATTAACAGCCAATAAAATTGTGTACGCGGCACGCTAGCAACTCCTAAAGTTTCTAGCTCGCCCGTAAAGATTAATTTACTACGCCTGCCACGTAAATAGCTATTGTGTGTGTTTTTTAAGTTAAATTTTGACTAAACTGGCATCTTAAAATGTTTATCGACAAGGAATTTTAGTATGTTGTTAAGAAAGGTAAGTAGTGTAAGTTTGAAGTGATGAGTGCCACTTGCTATATTAAATTCCACACTATAACCATATAAGTAAAGTACTACTGTAAGTAACGACAACGACAAACAGAACGCTGAACATAGTACAACACTACCAAAACAAATTATTCACTAAGGGAGCAAACATTAGTATAAGAAAATTGCTGACTAATGTTTTTGAGATATAGAGTATAGAAGTTTTCTTTTTCTTTCCTCTACATCTTTCTCTAAGACCAAAATTAGCTTCTAATAGCAAAAATCCTATGAAAAAAATACCTTTTAATATCCATTGCGGATATACCCTGAAACAACTCTCAAATTCTACTGATGGTATTAGAAATATTTTTATGTACGAAAATTGCGCTTACCGCGATAGGACTCCGCAGTGTGGAAAATAACCGAAGAAGAGGGCTAGTCATGTGGTTTACGAAAACTGTAGGCGCCAAACTAAAATGCGCGATAATTTTGCTATTATATTCCGGTTTTTCAGAGCACATGACATAGAAAACAGTTGTTCCTTGAGAATGACCAATGTAGAAGGTTTTATTCTGGCCAGTTGTTTCCAAAGCATAGTCAATCATAGCAGGTAGATCGTAAATACCAATTTCATGCCAACTGAAATTCCAGAATTCCATCTGGTCGGGACTTAGAGTTTTATGCTTCCTGGAGTAGGTGTTGCCTCTTGTGTTGCCCATCCACACGTCGTATCCGAGGTCGGCCAGCAAATAACCTGAAAGGTGAAGCAAACTTAAGAGAATCGGTTTCTTGCATGATTTTTTTTATTACACATTTTTGAAGAAGAGATAAAAACATTCGACACATTTTTTTTCCATAGCTGATGTTTAAGTACCTAACATTTTTACTTCAAGGGTATAGATAAAGTAAAATTAATGTAGATAAAGTAATACTTTAACAGCAAGAGTAGATAAAGTACTTTAATTTTTTTACATTTTTTCTTCAAGTTCAACACCGACATTATGTTTTAATAATTATTTAATTTAATAGTATATTGTGCAACTAGGGACGAAAGTGGAGTTTTTCCGACGAGCACGAGTCGGAAGAACACTTTGGTCCCGAAATGGATATGATTTTTTTTTTCAATACCTGCACCGAAAAGCTATTAGAAGTTGAAGAAAGGGATGAACCGGATGATGATAACATTGGAAAAATGTATAATAATTCCATAAAATAAATAAAATTAATCTAAATATTCAATTGGAATCCCGCAGAGAGCGGGAGGAAAATACTTTTCCTCTCTAGGCAGGAAAAAATCAAGTGGAATCCCTTATAAAGGAAGAAAAAGTACTGCAAGTCAGAAATACGTAAGCTATAGAAAAACATTGAATTTTATATGTGACGATAAAATTATATTATCGACTCGAGAAAAATAATTAACTCGCTCCTTCATCGCTTTTGAATTAACACTTTTATTTCGTCGTATATAAATGCGACTGAACTAGTAAATGCCCCATAACAACGGCTTGTACGGGTAGCTAAAAGGCTAAAACGGCCAAGTAGAAGTTACATTCTTATTCTTAGTATACTTCTCATTCTCCTGTTCAAAGTAATGACGTCACAGAAATTTTTTTATTACTTTATGGTTTCGACATAACATTAGGTATACCTACATAGTGATAGATTTTCAGTACCATGCAAGTAGCCTATTAGCCCTTATAGGTAAATATTTCTTACAGAAGAATAAAACTTATTGTAATTTTTCTTACCGATGCCTCTCTTGGGTCCAGCAATAATCATATCTGCTGAGCTAGAGAGTACACCATGTTGGACATAAACTACTGGTTTGTTTTCTGAAGGGCCAGCACCATCAGCCATCCCATGAGGTATACGGTGCATTTCTAAAATATACCCATCTTGAGATTCTACATGGTGGATTTCTACTGGGTATCCATATTTTTCAATCAACTCTGGCTAAAAAAAATTACAGACCATGAGTAATAGTTATTTACGCACAACTATATCAAAGTTTGTTTACAAGTTGGGTATACCATGGCAGAAACTTTTGCTTTATGCCCTTGGGCGGTAAAGTAGAAAAACGCGCCCATGGGCGGTAAAGTAAAAAATTCGTTCAATCAAAATTAAATGTTTGAATACATAAAAAAAGCATTGTGTGCAATAATTGTTCATTTTCATGTACCTAACCAAGTGATGTCCAAATTCATTTTTGCACTTCCGGGACTAAAACTCTTCTTTAGGCTTTATTTTTAGGGACTAAGGTTCTCAATTCGATCCCAAGGGATTATTATTTATATTTAATCCCGTTGTTAAGGAATGAATTCAATTAAGTAAATACGTGCAATTTGTTACAGAGTATCTATGGTAACAATATAAATATTTGTCATAAAGTTTACTGTCAAAATTTCAAAATGTGTATTCTTTTAAACTATTTTGCATTCGTTTGAGGATGAAGTGCAGAAAATAGCGTATATACCACAGGACTAAAGTATCTTTAATACCTCAGGTGATTATTTCCCTCACCTTCCGCTCGTGAAATAAACTTCACTCTCCCTTTAAACGTTTAAACCTTTAATATATAATATACTATTATTTCATCTTCTATCTAAATAACACTTTAAAGCATTAATGGTAGCTAAGTAAATGAGTTATTATAGCGATTAGACCTGTAATATATTACAAGCTTACAGAAGAGACCTGTAAAATTTTCAGTCTCATAGAAAAGATCATTAAGCATTGTAAAGACCTATCGCCAACCATCTTTGCTTACAAAATTTAATATTTCTTTTTATTTAAATAAAAAAGTAAATTCGTAAAAAATACGCTCTGAATGTGCTGGAAATAAAATTTTGTACGCTCGCCTCCTAAAATTTTCACCTCGCCCGTAAACATTTTACATATTTAACATTTTATTCATATATTTTGATCTCAATGTCACTGTCACTGTCATCATTTTAATTTCACGGAGAAACACAGATACCACGATCATGGAATATCTACATCTACATGATACAAGATTTTCAATAACAAGAATATTTTTTTATCATTTTCTAATAATAAAGTATTTTTCCTAGTTTTTAAAAATTAATCACGAGCTATTTTTAATGATTTTATTTAATTCTACTAATAATACAAGTAGTAATTGTTACTATTCTTGTAAATTGTTTTTAATGGCCTACTTACTGATATGGTCGTAGATAAAAATTATTACTTACCACTGTCAATTTTGCGTCTTCTGCGACATCTCTGGCAAGACGATTGGCCTGAACTGCACTTACTAATATTGCAAATAAAATGAAACTAATCAACAATCGCATTTTCTGTATTTTATAGAATTTCATAAACTAACTTTTCGCCAAAATTATGTCCTTTTATATTTATAGTTATGTTAAAATTTTATTTATACAATTATTATTAATTATTAATCAATAATTAAATATCGCAATTTAAAGAAAATTATTGACATTTATGCATGCGATTGTAAAAATTAGATATAGTTTTACATATTTCTACAGTACGAAGATACCTAATTTTGTAATTTTTATCAAAAATCCGATTATTTATATAGCTAAACACAATTTTAATTTTTGTACATAAACAGATGTTAAGTTAATAGATCGACACATAACTACACATTGATTCCATTATCATTTTAAATAGGTAGGTATATAAATTGTCCCCACTATCACAAAATATATTTGGTATTAATAATCCTTGACTTCCAGAAAATTATAGATACTTCGTAGTACTATGTATAATTTATTGCCTATTGTTAATTTGATTTATACAAAATTATTAAAATAATTTTAATTATATTCTATACAATTAGGAAACATCGAGAACATACAAAATGTGATAAATTCAAATTAATTTCTGTCACAGATCACAGATAACTTAATTCAATTATCTCTTCCGGTTCTGATTCGAGGCCGGTTAAGCGTTCAAACAAATTTTACATTCAATTGTTCCCATAAAATATCTGATGAAATGATATAGTATGTAGCGTATGTAGTAATAAAAATTAATAGCAATACACTTTAATTTAATCAAATTATTAAGCTATATGGTATTATTAAAATGCACTATAAATAAGGGAAAATTATTTTTAAACTAAGGATGTGAGTTTTACTGTTACAAAGATTCGTGTTAATTAACATTCATTTTTACCTCTCGCCTCATATTCTATAAGAGAGGTATTGTAATGGGTCAAAATTTTCGAGTATGAGTTTTTGGTGGATAAGCACGTTTCAGGGTCTCTAGAATACGAATTTAATATTTTCCCGATGATGTCTGTGTGTGTGTATGTGTGTGTGTTTGTATGAATGTATGGACTGACGATTTTTCGTCCACGATAACTGAAAAAGTATCAAACCTTTAATAACCAAATTTCATATTTAAGGTTTTAATAAGGATCTTAACACCGGATAAGATTTTGGTAGAAATCCGTAAACCGGAAGTAGTACTTTTTGGAACTTGATATAGTTTTTCTTAAATAAATTGGTACATTATTTATTTATGACAATTTTTGCAAATAAAAATAAAAGATAATATAATTATCTATGGGTACAGTTAATTTTAAATACAATTTGCTGAATCTGGTAGTATTTAGCAATAAAATAAAGTGCAACTAAGTACCAGTATCTTGTTGTCCATGATATGAAATTTGTTTTTACTCAAAATTTGAATTATAATGACAGTGACAGTACAGTTGACATCTTTTGCTTGCATCTTGGTTTACATTATCGTTTACATATTACATGAACATGATAACATGAAACTATTAAAATGTAAGTAAAACTATTTATTAGATTAGTAGAATAAGCAGAATTAGGCGAGAGGTCGTGTACTGGCCACAGCAGATTTTTTTATACATCATTAAATGAATAATAGTATTAAATGTCCACATCGGGCAATGAATTTCTTTTATTCATACAAAATAAATTTAGTTCGTTTAAATATTTTGTGTACTAAAATAGTGAGTATGCTGACATGCTGATCGTTTTGCAATGCAACGCGAAGAAATAACAGAAAAGCAATGTGGTGGTGAGATAACAATTGCCTGCGGGCTGGAAGATAACATTTTTTTTATTGTAAATTCCTATTGTTTTTAGCAATACAGTTGATAATAAGCAATATTTATTCCTTTATTTTTACAAAATTGTTCAAATTCCTATTTGTAACTTCAGAAATCATCTCCTAAACGAAGCGTTCGCGAGAAAATCTCCAAATGAAATTTTTTCTTATTTGGGATGATACATTCATATTTTAAGTTTGGATACTTAACCCTGAAACACCCTGTATACAGAGCTGGGCATTACTTAAGTATTTAGGTACTTAAGTATCAATTTTTAATGACAACTAGTACTTAATACTTGTACTTAAATATAAATATTTTTTGCTACTTATTACTTTAAAATTTTAAGTACTAAAATAAAAACTTGTACTTAAGACTTATTTTCATTTCATAATCGTAAATAATACTGAAGTACTTTTTAAATATTTAAGTTTTTCAATAATACTGAAATAATGTAAACATACTTAAGTTTTTTCAATAGTTTAAGTATTATACTGTTCAACCTGCGACCACAGCGACAGAATACGACATTATCACTGTGAATTAATCTTCTTCGATAAAAAAGATAATAATCGAATGTAATAAGGTTACAAATGTTACAAACCATGCAATTTATTATATTAATTTTAAAAAATACTACTACTTGAAAAATACTTATTTTTAAGTACTTTTGACAAGAAAAACTTATACTTTACTTAAGTACTGTGAAGCTTTACTTGAAAATGTACTTATGGTATTAAGTACTGACTATAAGTAGTACTGGTACTTATACTTAAGTATTTTGATTTCAATACTTGCCCAGCTCTGCCTGTATAGTAAATAGTGGTAGGTATTTGAGTTATCGTTTATACAATAAATGGCACTTAGTGAATACATCAACGTCTGTCTAAGTATTTAGTTCACATAGCTGACTTCTGTCTTCTGTTATTTTTTGTACCAACTAAAGATCTTATTTCGTTATTGATTAAAAAATTCCTGCGCGTCTACATGAAGGATAGCTACAGTAACTAAGAATGAATTATGTAAATTTGTTCAGCAAGAGCCACCGAACATACACAAGACTTTGTAGGTACACATAATATGAGACTGGTTAAAGTTTAGAGACTAAACAAATAACATGTTTGAGAAAGTAGGAGAAAATACATAACGATAAGAAGTGTCAATGTGTTTTTATTAAAAGTTTTGGAATGCATTAACTTACAAAGGATATTCTCATGAGATGTGAATATGTTATATTTTTATTGAAGATTTTGTTTAATTAATTGACTATAATACTGGTGATTGTGTTAAAAAAAGGTTCCAGTCAGTTAATATAATAATTTATCTCTTTCTCAACATTTCGTACCATAATCAGAAGAACTAAAAATAGTCAATGTCAATTTACATTGAAAAATAAATCATTATTTAAACTGGTTGCATTCTATTTATTTTTAACAAATGTCATTATAAAATCAAATTCTAAATACAGAAAGCTCCCCATGTCATTTTCCACGGTCTCTCATTTATTTTTAACAATATAAATAAGTTATGAAGGAATTATGAAGGCTTCAGGAATCCATGTAATATAAGTTAATTCTTAATTTATTGGATGTTTCGGACAGAGTACTCTTCCCATCTTTAGCTTGTCATAAATTTACAATATTTGTACCTACATTAAAAGTAAGAGTTCAAACAGGAAACATCGCTATCCAGAGTTGAAAACGAAGTTATTCGTATTACAGGAATCGTTGGTAAAAAATATCATACATAATTGTTGGTTAGCTAAACTGGTTTGCTACACAAGCAAGATTTATTAAAATTGTAAACAACTATTATTTTAAACAGAAGTTAACAACATGGTGATTGGCGAAAATGAACTGAATATAAGTAAGGTTATGTATATGCTACTCCGTTGTTAAGAAGTTGCAGGTTATTGTTTATGCTACTTCATTGTTCCGAAGTTGAAATTTTTTTTTTTTTGCTTTTAACTGCAAAGTTACACGCTTGCTAAATAATATTCTACAACTACAATTTGGTTCATACTTTGTCCTAATCAAACAGAAAGTGCCAAAGGGCAAATATTTTCATTATCGAGTTACAAAAGCTGAAGACAAAAGAATAAACCAAACAATTACGTCAAATGTAAAATGGCTGTGGGCATTTAATTTGAAAAAGCAATATTATTTCACAGGATACGTTTGGGAAATATGCGATGGCATAAAAGCAGATGTAGATTAAGTTCTCCAACGATCCTCACGCATCTCCTCAGCTATTTCAGCGCCCTCACGCCGTAAATTCCACCTGAGCTCTACTATTTCTTATTTATGACCACATCGAAGCACTTTCTGCCATGGGCGTAGCGTACACACAAAGAAGTAAACACAAAAATTTACACCACACAAGTATCATAAACTCGAGGGAAAATATGTTTGTGCTGCAGTGCTCTTTGCATTTAGAAATACTGAAATACAGAATATGAACAATTTACAAAAAATGTATTCAATTCTGGCAATTTTTAGGTAGAATTTTAGAAAAAAAAACTATCGTTCCAAGTAAAATTCAAAATGACTGACTACATAATTCTGAGATTTTACCAGTCAAACAAAACGTCAAAATAGACCCATATCTATACATCAAAAATCAACGATATTTAACTATGATTCGATGTCAGACAAATCATCAAAATAGACCTATATAATAATACCAAAAGTTCCACGTTATTTAAACGTTGATTCAAAGTCAAACAAAACGTCAAAATAGACGTATATATAATATCAAAAATCCATGTCATTTTGAAATCTCTCTGAAGTCAAATTTGACGGTCGTATAAAACTTGAAATCACTTTATATCGACGTCACCATTTGGTCGATTTTTCGTATTTTCCTCTATTTGACATAATCAGGAGAGGTTCTTCTTTTGCTTTTAATGCAATTCTAATAATTTCTTTCATTATTAGACTAAAAATGTCAGTATGTGTGCTTCAATATTTTCTCAAACAAATAATAAACAACTTTGTAACCATAACAATAGAAAAAAATGCACTAATACTAAATTATAATGAAGTCGTACATAAAATATTATATATATAACTCGTCTTATTTATTAGCCTCGTTCGCTGCGCTTGTTACATAAATATCTATTATGCATGTCCGACTGTATCATATTATATCTTGTTTTATGACACCGTTTACTGTACTTGTACTGCTGTCAATGCCATGTCAAAATAAATATAATTTAATGCATTTTAAAAAATTAAATGTTCTTTTCTTTCTTTGAATCTTTCTTAGATTGCATATCTTTAAAAAAGTCCTAAATTAAGCACTTGTTACATAAATAGCTATTATCGCTGTAGTCTAATAAATTATATTTTTCATGAACTTTAGTTCCGATTAATCGATCAATCAGAGGGCTGCCTGTACACTTGATCGCTGACGAGTAGGTATTACACCCAATTGGCCCGAATATCAGGCTACTGTTGTAGCATTTTTGAATTGTTATTTTGCAATATGTTGTAAATTTAATATAATTATGCGATTTCATAAAAAATATAATATATACAGAATCTTACTATATCTTGGGGAAAAAATTAATGGTATAATATTACATGATGTACTGAACATGAAACAGAAAGAATTTTTTTAAATACGCAAAAATATGTGAACATTTATAGTAGGTACCTACCACGAGTTTTTCAAAATATTTTATTTGAATCTACTACAATACCACAAGTAATTATTTACATAGTGTCTAATAAATATCTGATGTTTATAATTATTCATATAATTTATGTTGTACTTAAGTAGTATCCCTTAATTTTGCTACTACTCTTAGTAACGGCTGCGAAGTTAAATTTCGCGGACTGAATTGTCAAACATTTTTTGACAGTTGTCAAAAAATATAAAATGTATGTTTTTAATTATTGCGTAAGTATACCTCGCCTGCGAAATGTGTCAAAAACATAACTATACTTACAAGAAGTTCTGGGTATGAGCTATAATAATTCTATGATTATTGGATTTATCAACATTTTGAAATTCAGTAAAAATATTAAAATGTTTGAATCCCATTCTGCAAGATCTGCATTTTATATGATTTATTAAATTTAATAAACCGTTGACTCGTCCCATTTACCCGCATCTGTCCGACGCCTGTGGTTTTAGTCTCCCAGTTCTGCAGAATCGTCTCTTCCGTTTTGAAAATCCTACATGGTGCGTCGATTCCAACACAATTTATTTGGAAGTAAATATATTCTTTCATTATTTTCTGCGGCAGTAACTCCGAGTAATTCCAACGAACGAGTCCGGTAGGTGTTCTAGAGAATCTAAAACACCACCCTGCGTAGTGCGTGCTTTTCTCGAGCTTATTCTTGAGCTTTCCTCGGTGTTTATACACAAAAGCTTTTGGTCTCACTCTGGCTCCTGCACTCCTGAGACCGATGAATATTTCATAACTTACTTTATTAGACTTATAAATTTGTACTTACCTTCCTAGAAGCTAAGGTTTTCTTTGTAAATTAACCTGTGTTGCGAGTTCTGGAAATTAAATTTGTAAATTAAGAAGGAAATTAAAGTTAAACAATTTTGTGCCTGGTTGACATCTGTTTGAATTTAATTCGTGTAGGTAATTGTTTTTCATGGGATGAATTATTTTACTAAGTACTCTAGTACACTGCTAATTAACTTGCAGTTAACGTTTATAACATTAAATTAGTAATTCAAATTTTCTAACGAGGAGATTGTAATATTTACAAAGAACCTAATTTAAATATAATACGATTTTATAAATTCACTCATGGATACAATTCTTTTAATATACTCGTAATGACTGTCATACAAATCTTTGTTATATAATATGTAATACGAGTAGTACTTCAAGACATCCAATATCCAATTCTGCAAACTGCATTTCAATTATTTCTCGAGTTATTCCGATTTTTCACATTTCAGTGATGCCACCGAGACGATAAATTTCTCAAAATTACGAGACGAGAACCAATAAATTTATCGTCTCGGATTTTCGAAATGAAACGAGAATTCAAAACTTCGAGATGAGAAATAGTTCTCGAGAAATAGGGAATTCTCAAAACTAAAACTTTGATAAAAATTTGATATTATTCTCTTCGAAAATGTCAAAATATTTTTTTATTTTACTTTGTTCGTAGCATTTTTTTGTTTTGACAAATATTTGTATTAATTTAACAAAAATGTACAAAAAAGTTTTTAAATTAACTTCTAGCTTTTCAATTCAAATAGATGGCAACAAATTTTTTTCGAGAAATTGAGACGAGACGAGACGAGAATCTAGTTCTTTGAGACAAGAATTAAATTGCGGAGCCCAGAAATGAACGAGACGAGTATATTTAAATTTCTCATCACGAAAATTTTCTAATCGTAATTTAATATTTTACCTACCAGCTTAACAGAATGGTACAGTTGGTTGCATTTGTTCGTGACAAAAAGGTGAAGTTCCCTTTTTTGACAATAAAATAATTAAGAAATAGCAATTAAACCTGTAAATAATCGAACATTCGGCAAAAATATACATCCAGTTATTTGGTAAAAATCAGATTGGGCTAATTGTATGTTTAAATTTGTCTATTGATGAAAAATAGTACAATGAGGAATGAGACTAATTGAGTTTGCTCCGTTTTGCAAATCAACTTTAATTAAAAATAAAGCCAATTCGTTGCATAAATCTAGAGGTTTATCTTTTGTAAAGCAAGTAAATTAAACCTCACTCCAAATTATTTGGGAACATTGCAATATAGATCCTGCATATGTAAATAGAGAGAATAGTGCTCCACTAATGTGCTTCGTGAAATTGTTGCACCGTCACGTTCACTTTCATGTCGTAGAATATTAATGAATTTATTTAAGCCTACCCCCATTTAAAATCTTTATTAGAACCACATAATTTATACAATTTAGTACCTACCTGCTGCACACCTTCACCTATATTTAATTAATATCAACTTTGTAAATAATTAATCTTCTTTAAACTTAAGCGAAATTCATTAAGTTTATTGGCTTAAATTAACCGTGCTCATAAATTTATATTATGCTGGAATAATAATTAGGTTATGCCTAAACATTTTAGTCGGGATTTTAAATTTATATTCGAACGATTTTTCTCATTCTTTTGCACGAAAGAAAAACTTTGTAAAGGTAGGTATCTAACATATTTTTAATAAATGATCAGTCTTCATTTCCATATATTATAAAATATTAATGTTTGGTAACGTTTTTTATGCAGTTTTTTACACAAAGGACGACAATGGAAAAAGGAATATTATTTCCTCTCGCGAGTTAAGCGGTAATCAGATTACATAAGGGAGAAAATGGCACATTATTAATTATTCAAAGCGTTGTGTCTGATAATTATCTTTGAACTGATTTAGATCATCTTTTTTAAAAAAAATCTGGATCTTGTTCTAGATCATATAAATAATAAATAAATAATAATAAATATGTTGTTCGTTGTGAATTTAGTAAAGTTAGAAGTAATCTTAAATATTTTAAAGTTTGAATCTCTTTTGTTCCTTTTTTGATTAGACGTAATGTAATTTAATTTTTTTACTAATAATAATTAAGTACCTACCTAGCTTATCTACATACTGATCTATTTTATCTAAAAGAAAGATTCAATCATAAGAATTATCTATGATTTGATCTAGATCATATTTGAAGAGGTTTATCTCAATCTAGATTCTTTTTAAAATAATTAACTGTCACAACAAATAATGGGACATTAATCAAATTTAAAGGGAGAAAAATCGTTAATTTTTCCCATGAGTAAAGAACATAAAAACAGCCTACTTTCTATCCTCATCCTCTTATGAAAGTCTTATTTTAGTCAAAATTGAAAAGTTATATTTTTTGTTTAGGTAGGTAGGTATTAATAATACCTATATTATTAATGTTACCAAGTTCTGAACTTAGAGATATTAAATTTTCCTTAAATATATTCGGTAACTTTTTGGAACCAACCCATTATTCTAAGCTCTAAGTATAAAATATTGTTATGTTATTGCCAACTTTAGAAAACTAAATTTCTGGAAATGCATTGCGCTGCAGTTTTTGCTCAAAATGTTGCCAAAAAATATGTTTCGTCCAACAAATGCACTGAATAGTTTTAAACAAAATGTGTTAGAATGTACGCAGAGCTATTTCAAATATTTTTACATTCCTTTTTTATTCAACTTCTCGTTTAGTGTCAGAAAAAAATGTCGGTTCATTGCGTTGCATTCAATTTCCCCTGCTATTAATTTTGCAGGACTATGTACGTTCGAAAAGACAAAAGAAATGCAGTTGCTGGAGACAATACGCAGAATAAAAGTTATCTCGGTTACGTGACAGAAAATAAAAAGCGAGGTTCATTAGCAACGTGTTATTTATAGGCTTTTCATCTGGATTTTTATCTTTGTCACTTCATTACATCCTATCCTGAAATATTTATCGTTGCTAAACTGAAAAAGCTAGGAGAAGAACAGTTATTTTTAAACCATTGAATTTATAACAAAAAGATTACCAGTTAGTTTAATGCTATTATATCGATCATGTTAAATATAAATATCATAGATATTCATAAAGTAACTTTTACAGGGAAAAAAGCGCTGATCAACGTTGGCCGCTGAAACGCGCTGATGCATGTAAAAAGAATAAAATCCGATCAAATAAATCCAAACCGAGTATGTGATACTTGACTCGAGTTTTTACTAAAACCGAGTATGTAGGACTCAAGAAGAGTAGGTATTAGGTTTCTTTATTTAGTTCAGTTTAATCAGAGTTTATATCAAAACTGATAATGTGGGACTCAAGAAGGGTGTGTGCCCATCTGTGCATTTCTTCGCAGATCAGCACCTTTCAGCGAACAGCGTTGATCAGCGTTTTATTCTTACCCACTTTATCTCTTTTAATATTTCGATTTGCTTACAGTTAAAGGAATATGAAGAAAACATGTGTATAGCCAAGCCAAAGAATACAATACAAAAAACCGTAGCGGAAAAATCAGAATTATAGTCTTATACAATACAAAAACTGTTTTACAGTAAATGATTTAAAATGTGTTTTTGAAAATTGAATCTACTCTTTTATTTTTGTTTCAAACTTTATGTAATTGCAGTTATATTCAAAAATATACCAAACTACAAAGAAATAAGAAAAATATGCATGTATGTGTGGTAAAGTTAAAGTTGTTTGCCACATGTATAGCTCGAGTAGAAATATCGATTTCAAAATCCCGCCCTCCTGACGTCATTCGCAAAACAACTGGCACAGAGAAAATGCAAATTGACCAGGTATAAAATAAATTTATCTGCTGAAGTTATTTACAAAGCAGAAAATTTACAAAGGTTAATTTTATGGCGCGGAAACTCGAGTGTGTAATTTGACCGACTGTGGTTCTGACAACTCAGGTTCGAATTTAGTCAAATACAATTTAATAATAATAATGTTTATTTATACTGAACAAAATACAGATCAAATCCATTTACATATGTACAGTAAATAAAATATAATAAACAAGACTTAGCCACTAAACATAAACAGTGAAATTCCACATAGTTTATAAATCTTTAAACAATTTTCTTAATTCCGCTCTATAGTCATATTAAAAATATCCATTTGTATCCATGAGCAGACGGCTGGTAACCACACACATAATAATAAATTTTTTGCATAATATTTCAATGTATTTTGTAGCTTGACACGCATATAATTATATAAAATATTTTTGTACTTTCCAATAATGTCATTTATTAATTTTTAAATTTAAATATTGCCTTCTCAAAATTTTTGTCAGTATTATTTGCTTGGTATAGAATAATTTTTGTGAACGTTATATGTATAGAATAGCGCGAGTGTAAAGTATGACGAACGAGGTGCACCCGAGTAAGGCAACACACGAGCAATATGATATTTACTTTCGAACGAGTCATGAACGCTATATTTTAGACGGAAAAAAATATATAACTTTTTAATACACACACACAACATTCAAATGACATTTCAACTGTCATTTCAAACAATCGATAAACAAAACAAAAGCTTCCTGGCTATGTTGATTTGATCTCATAATTACGATATAACCATACCGTGCTAGCACGATATTCAAATCATGCTAGTTCATGATATTTTCAGCTTTTTTCAGTAAGAGGCTGCCGCAATATCTATTATTTTTTCTACAGATTGTCTAAAAATATTACACATATTTTCAAGTGGAGCATATTTGGAAAATATTACTGCATAATTATATGCAGCATATTTTGACTTGAATTTTCTGCATATAATAATAAATATTTTACTAGTATTTTTTCTTGCTTATAATCCAGTCCAGTCCGTATCAGTTTTTGATAAACAACAATAATGATTTTATCTGTTGCTCAAGATTCATTGTTCAACTTTAGATTAATAAAATTTTGTATTGTTATAATCACTTATTATCATTTATTTATTTAAAAATGTTAATTGTTTTAAACCTCTTTAAAATTTTGCTTCAGTTATCAAATTTATTATAGTTGCAACACTACACTTCTCTATGCTTATCACATCAGAATACTTTCTGCCTACATTTAATATTTGCGCAGATGCAGTTCTGCTTATGAATCACTTGTGTAGTTTTTTCGCATTTGGTGTTTGACTCCTTTATTTTATCTATGCTCTCAAGTTAGAAAGACCTTGTGAGTTGAGCTGTAGGTTAGGTTAAATTTGATGTTTTATCAACAAAGTTGTATATTTGGAGGAAAATAAATTGCTTCATTATAATATTGGATGTACGTTTTTCTTACTGTACTTGAAGGTAAGTTAAATTTGTATTTATTTATTTATTCCTTATACAAAATAATCCTTCAAATAATATCATAAGAGATCAAGTACGATTTATGTTAACATCAATTACATTTTAGTTGTTTGTTTTAAAGAACAACGAATAAAACGTATTATTTAAAGAATTAATAAGAAATAAATTATCGACATAAGACATAAGTCGGGGAAGTCCCTGTGAAATCATTGTTTGTTGTTTCAGCAAAATGTGTTCAACCAAGAACCCTGCTACAAAAATCGATGTAATTGAAAAAATTACGAACAATTTAAAATGTCAAGAATGCAGTAACTATTTATATCCTCCAATAAAAATTCATGTTGAAGATTTACGAGTAATCTGTAGCAGATGCACTAAGAACTTTAGTGAAACTAATTTAAAAGACGATAAATACGTAACAATAATTGGAGAACTGTTAGAATTTCCTTGTTTTTATAAACAATATGGATGTAGAGAACTCTGCTCATGGAAAGAAGCAAAACGTCACGAAGATGCTTGTCCGTTTCGAAGATACAAATGTCCATCTTTGATGACGAACCCAAAATGCCCATGGGAAGGATCCCCATGTGATATGCGTGCTCATTTTGTTAGTTCTCATGGAATGTTTAGCTCCAACAACACAATCAAACTAAATTTGCAAGATGAGTCAAAAAATTATTTAGTAGAAAAAGTCGGCGAACTATTTATCTTTCAAACTAAATGCGATTTAGCTTCCGACATACTCTGGTACGATGTGCGTTTCGTTGGACCACCTCAACGCGCTCCAAGATTTCATTTTAAAGTTGAGCTTTACATCGAAGACGAAGAACGAAAATACATCGAAAGAAAACAAGTCGAACCCGACGACAACTGGGAATTAAACGAAGCAGAAGCTCTTTGCATCAGAATTGGGATGATAAAAGCCATGCTCATGAACTCTGATGACATTTGGTTGAAACTTGACATATCTGTTCGTATTCCTCTGTACAACAATGGTCAAGCAGATGAAACCTTGATGCGCGAGGTAGAATGTCCAGTGTGCAAAGACCACATGATTCGCCCAATCAGAATGTGCGAATCGGGGCACAACATGTGCAACAACTGTTATCATAAGCTCACGGAATGCCCGACCTGTCGGGCCAAATTCAACAACACTAGGAATATCTCATTAGAGACATTGAGTGAGCAAATGCATTACAGATGCATGTACTACGATGAAGGGTGTAACTTTACAGGCGTGCCTGATAGTATCAAAGATCACGAAATGATTTGTGAGGTCAGCTATTATGACTGCCCGCTCAAACAACTCGTAAATTGCAAATGGAGAGGCCGGGTTGGGCATGTTTGCATTCATGCTTCCAAAGAGCATCAGTTCAAGTTTTAAATCAGTATCTTTATAATTATAATACGTATTATTTTGTTATGTAACTTTTATTTTATGTTTATTTTGTTTTGAAATACTTTTTTCGTTCTTTATAGCTTAAGTTTTTGTATTCATGTGTATTTGCCTTTTTATGTTTTCATCAAGACAAGATTTAATAAATGCTTTTCTTTCTATATTAATAAAATGTGTAATTTTTATTTTAATCATTTAAAAGTTAAACATTCAGGTATTAGCAAGTTGAATTACTTGTTAGTACCTTAATGACACAATTTGTCTGTAATACATACAAAATTTTATTTCATACTCTTTCTTTTCGAGTGCTATGCTTCATGCCTTCAAAGTAAAATATTGTGGCCTAGGCCTTTAAAATTTTATTTTGCAGCATATAAATAGTCCGAAAAATATTTTTAGTCACAGTATAAGTATAAAATATAATAATAAATTAATAATCATTTTAATTAATGTGAAGTAAAAAAATAAATTATTATCTTTTATCAGAAATTGAACAGGATACCTTAACCAATATATAAAAATAAAATCATTCTTCCGTCAATATTTTGAATATATGACGTCACAAAATTTATAATCGTAAATATTATATGAGAACAAGCACTAGACAGAACAGCATGGAAATCTCTTTGAAAAAATCTCGACGCCTAACAGCATAAGAGATCATAGACGAAGGAAAATGCTTATAGAAATAATAATTTTTCCCATACTATTAACAGCATATAATATTATCATTACCATACCCATTTTGTGAATAATGTTAATTTTATTATTTTTTGCTTAATATTTTCGTGAAATGAAAAGTTTTAATAAAAATTATTTATTTTAGTGTTTATCAGTTCCAAAAGTAGGTAGTGTTTTCTTTATTAATTATTTTAACAATATTGTTTGTGTAAAATGGTTTATTATATGAAAAATATTTTGCAGATTAAAGCTGTGATAGACAAACCAAGTGGACGAAACGATGACAACCAAAGCAGACGTTCGCATCCACTCAATTACAACCCAACCAAATGTCCCACATAACAAACGACCAACCATTCTCATCTACCCAACCGGTATTGCAAGCATCCGTCACATTTAGCTCGAGCTCTATTAACTTGTTTGTTATTTTCTCAGTCTCCCCGGAGTCTGTGGTCATCCCAATCATCTCCTGCATTCTGGGGTTTCCTCTTCTTGCGCTGATGATCATCTGCTGCTTGCGAAGAAGAGCTAAGTTGGCGCGCGAACGAGATCGGAGAAGGAACTGCGACGTAGATCACGGTACTTTGTCTATTGTCAGGTTCAGCCACTTTCATCATCTAGGTAACTAGTTGTCGGAAGTTTTACACGGAGTTGTTGTGCGGTTGTTCCCTGCTCGATGCTCGATTCGTGTCGTATTCGATTGTTTGACGTTTGATCCTGATTGGTTTTGTTCAGGTGTTGACGGTAAACGTGACCATGCATGGATCATTATTATGTTTTATTTTTAATTGCCATTTTATTTAATCACGATAAATATAGTGCCTTTTACATCATTCGTAATCAATTGATTAAGGTATATGTTTCGAGATAGACCAGTTACTGAGAAAAATAGTTAATTAGCTATACGCTACTATATTTAATTTTTTAAAGAATTCTATCCTACTATTTGTCAATCGTAAACTAAATTCACGTAACAAACTCATTTTTGTAAATATCCAGAACTGCTTTTGGTTGGAATCAAATTATCATAAATTATTTACCTCAAAATTTTTCAACCAATATTTCAAATACAGAATTCTTTAAAAACTAGGTACTACTTATACTAATACTAGCTTATACATAAGCTAAACTCTATAGCGTGTTGCATCATCTTGTGTTCAGTAAAACATTACAATTTTTTTATTGAAGTTTTGTTTTTAATTAAAAAATATTTCGTATCACTGAACATGCTGATGATGATGAATCATGTTTTAGTGCCATATCAGGGACCTGAAAGAATTTTTTTAATTCACAATTAGTTTGCAGTCTTTTTAATCAAACAAGGTTTTGGGCTCATTGCTTTCAAAAAGAATTTTGTAAATTTACTGTTCTTGCCATTGTACAATATTAATTAAAATTTTATTTTATTCCATCCATAGCAAGTAAATCAGATATCTATTATACAATCAATAATCCATTGGTTTCAAAAATGTGCTTCTTGACAAAACTGTCCTTAAATTTACGAATTTAAAAAAAAAATTCTACATGTCCTTAAAATATGTGTACGAAGTTGTGAATCACCTTTTATAATATATAAATAATTTTTAGTAACTATGCTAATTTACTGAAACTAATCAGAAACACTGTTCAGCTAGCTAAACTATACTTTCCTAGTTTCCTAATCCTTAGCTACTTCCAATATATTTCATAGATATCGCCATGTTTTTGCAAGTACCAAACATTACCATTTAAAAGAAAATAAGTACCTGACCATTTTTAAAGAAATAGCAGAACAAAAGCTTACTGCGTAGCTTCTACCCAGTTCAGTGTTGAAACAAACTAACAATTTCAAAAATAAATAATTAAAAGATCTAATCTCTACAGGTGGTCGGTCAACCCGAGCGGTGTCTCTGCGTTCGGAGCGCGCAATGAGCCGCGCGTTCCCATCTCTCGAGCTGGACACCGTGGTCGAGGAGCGCTCAGACCCAGAGCCCGAGGCCACGGTCATCGAGATGATGACGCCGGACAAGGAGTCCGCTGAAAGCTAGCAGACGTCGAGGGGTGCATCGGCTGCCGACCGCTCACCCCTCTGGACTGCGCTCACTCACGCACATTCTCTGGGGGCGATGATAGACAGCTGACCCGAGGCCGATACCCCGTCCCCCATCATCCCGCATATTGTACCATTACCATTTATAAAAGAACTCTAGAATGGGCTCTTTCACCGTATTTTTTAATTTTGTTAAATGAAACTATATCAAAAAATATAAAGAACTCGAATTTTTTTAATTTAAAATTTCGCTTGTGACGTCCCAAGTATTACTATTCTATTTAACCAACACCGATAATAATATAATGTATTCCATTATAAAAATAATTTTGTACAATAATTAATACCATAAAACACATAAAACTATATTTTTTTAGTTTTACCATAAAACAAGTTCAAATTAAAACAAAAATAACAATTCAACAAACATCTGAACTGTTCTAGTCTTGTAGTGTTGTAGTACCGCATGGCACTAGCACAAGGTCCCCTTTCTCAAGCCGCATTCACAGCCCGAAATTTGGTAAAATTTGTGAAGTCTGTCACATGGCAATGTGTAATTGCATTCACAACACTAAATTGATCAAATTTCAGTGATGTGAACGCAAGTACACATTGCCATATGACAGACTTCACAAATTGCACCAAATTTAGAGCTGTGCATGCGGCTTCATTGGTTCATCATTTTTGTAGAACAAATAGGAGTAGCACTTGGAATGTCACACAATATTTTAAACGCTTGATTGAATGAAATTTTAAACAAACTGTTATGATTTGGTATGTTTTCAAGTTATTATCAAAAGTAAATAAAACTATTAAATTTTGACTATGGTGTAATAGCCCATTGTATAAATAACTATTTTTATGAAATCTTTTATTTAATGTATGTGATAGATTATTGTTTGAAAATATATATAGATGTATACTGATCAGATAATTTTATACGGACCTATGTATTTAAATCTAATAGTGTATAAATTGTATAATAATTCATAGATTTTAGAGTAAATAAATATTTGAAATTATATAACATACAGCAGCGCCACCTTGGAAACCATGGCAACAGCTGAAACAGCTGACTGTCTTATTGACGTTTTACATAACCTATAAATTCTCTTGCGCATGGGCCGCATGTATTTGTCAAACAACTAGTATTTATTGAAAATGGCATTTTTCATAGATACTGCAGGAAGTACTGGTGCTTTTAATACTACTACATTAACGTTACCTTCTTCCATTAAACTAGGGAGTAGTGATACTGAAGATGAATTAAGGGAAGGTAAATTTCAATGCAATCTAGTTACCATAGACAATTTATAACTCATTTGTTTTTAGTTGAACCACCGTCATTTGTTAAAAAAATATTTGATAATATTAAGCAACTGAATTCAGATGAGTTTAAAGAAGAATTAAAAGTAAAATCTACTAGTAAATGGAAGAAAACAGATATTGATTTTGATGAAGAATGTAAAAACATAGGATGGACGGGAGATAAAAAGAAGGGGTGGGCTGTAGTACATACAGTAACAGATAGTGTGATGAAAGATTCAAAGAAAATTGACGATGTATTAAAAAAATCAGTAATTACAGAAAACTTTGAAAAATTACATTCCTTGCCAAAGATCAGCAGTAAACAGGCGTTAAAAGCACAGGCTAAGGTTGTTCATTTATTTTGTTTTGTTGTCGTATTTAATTTTTTTTCTTTTTAGCGTGAACGGGAAAAAACAAAAGGGGCTAAATGGTATGGGTTACCAGCCACAGAACTTACTGAAGAAGTTAAACAAGATTTGGAAGTACTTCAAATGCGTTCTGTGATAGATCCTAAACATTTCTACAAGAAAAATGATCTGAAAGTGTTACCTAAATACTTCCAGGTAAGATTAATTATAATTTAATTAAATTTGAAACTTACCACTTAATTTTTTTAGATTGGTAAAGTTATGGATTCACCTCTGGATTATTACAACAACCGTTGTACTAAGAAAGAACGCAAACGAACTTTGGTTGATGAATTGCTGGCTGACGCAGAATTCAACAAATATAACAAAAAGAGATACAAACAAATAATTGAAGAAAAACAAAAAACACATTATAAGGCTTATAAACAAGCCAAAAAACTCAAGAAGAAAAATAAAAAATAAAGTATCTTTATTGAATGTGTATAATATAATTTATAAAATATTTGTATATCGTATCAAAATCCTCCTGTAACTTCAATAGAAGCCCCATTTACATAGGAACTTTTTTCTGACGCTAAAAATGTTATAACCTCTCCTATTTCTAAAAAAAATTGTGAATGTTAATAAATAATTTATTAGTGATTAATTTTTTTACCTTGTGGATTTCCAAATCGCCCAGCGGGAATAAGCGGTAAAAATTTATCTTTAACTTTATCAGGAATTGCATCAGTCATTGGAGTTTTAATAAAACCAGGTAATACAGCATTACACCTGATTCCAAATTTACCAAATTCTTTGGCAGCAGTTTTTGTAAATAATTCTACTGCTGCTTTTGACGCGCAATAATTACTTTGTCCAATATTGCCGTATTTTCCAACAATACTAGCCAAATTTATTATTGAAGCGTTTGTAACTTGGTTTGCTACTATTGCATTTGCAAATGTTTGAGTTAATAAAAAGGTTCCCTGAAATTATACTTAGATAATTTCAGACTAATAATATTGATAATCATAATTACTTTTAAATTAACGTTTATGACTTCATCAAAATCAGCTTCGGACATTTTAAGTAAAAAGTTATCTCTTGTTATTCCTGCGCAGTTGACAACAATCGACGGTGGTTGTTTATAATGGTCCATAATTTTTGTTAATGCATCTTTTATACTATCTGATGATCCTACATTTAATTCTAAACTTAAATGCGAATTTTGTGTTAAATTTTTAACAGTATCTTGTACATTTTTTAAGTTGCAATCCGAAGCTACGACTTTCGCGCCTTCTCTAGCCAGGATTTCGCAAGTGACTTTACCGATACCCGACCCGGCCCCTGTATATAAATTTGATCAAATAACTAAACTTTGGGAGAAAATAATATTTACCTGTTACTAAAGCTAATTTTCCTAACACAATACCGGTCATTTTAAATAATTTAGAACTAACTATATTACAAAATGTATTTACAATATTGTACAAGAAAGTACAGAAAATTTTATCACAAAAATGTGCAGGAATCCTGACCTTTTGATATTGATCATAGCAGGGTTCACAACTTAAAATAAGGATCATCAAATAGAAATAGGTCATTTAAAATTACAGTAATATAATAATAAAATAAAGTATTTCATTTGAATATTATGTAAGAATTCATTAAAATAATAATTATATAGTTAAATGATTATAAAATTCTTTTGTTATTGATGCGATTTTGTTGGCGCCATTGTTTACTATTTTTTATAGATTACGTAATTAGTGTGCTCAAGTTGATGCGTAACATCTAACCTCTTTGTTGCAATATGTAACCATAAGTTTTAATTATTGTTCTTCCTATAAATAAAATTTATTTATTTAATTTGAATACAAAAATGGCATATAAATCAGTTTTAAGTGTTACTTTAGTAGGAAGTTTAAGTTGGTTTGCCGGATCGTACTTCGAAAGACAAAAGATTATATCAGACTTCAGTGATACAGCGAGTATAAAAAACTTCCCTGCATTGCCGATTTTTGCAACAGTTTCTGCCGCTACTCCTGTGGTAAAACATGAAAGTAGTGGCAATGTTAGCCGAGTGGGACAAATTATGAAACATGGATTTCCTGGACTTGATAACATTAGATCTTTTGATGACTATGTCCTAAGTTATGATAGACGAAACAGAGTAGCTCATTGGGTATTTGAACACATGAATAAAGAAACTGTTACATTTAATCCTGAAGTAGATAGAGCACATTGTGAATTTACTCCTGATGAGAGTATTCACCATTACTTTAGGTCAGATAATTCTGATTATAAATATTCTGGATACGATAGAGGACATTTAGCTGCAGCGGGAAACCACAAAGCAAACCAAAAATATATTCAACAAACATTTTTCTTATCTAATATGGCCCCTCAAGTAGGAAATGGCTTTAATAGGCATTCATGGAATAGACTAGAAAAATATGTTAGAAAATTAACTAAAGTTTATAAAGATGTATATTGTTGTACTGGACCATTATACCTACCTAGAAAAGAGGCAGATGGTAAAAAATATATAAAATATGAAGTAATAGGTCCCAATAATGTTGCAGTACCCACACATTTTTTCAAAGTAATAGTTGGTGAAACTCAAGACAATAAATTTGAAATGGAAGCTTATGTGATGCCAAATCAAGTTATTGATGATAAAACTCCGTTAAAAGTTTTCCAGGTAAATATAAAAACAATAATTCAATAAACAATAATAATTTTTTTAAAAGGTTCCTCCAGAAACTATCGAAAGATCAGCAGGATTACTGTTTTTCGACACTTTGGGTAAAAACAGATTATCCAAAATAAATGGAAAAAAGTGTTAACGATTAGTACAAATGTGCAATGATGTAAATGTATTTATAAATGTACAAAGGAAATAAAGATATAATTTAAGTTTTATTTAAATTAATATTTAACTAATTATTTATAATACAATGATAACAACTAAATGTCAAGCAAAATTAACATTTTTTTGGACCTAAGGGTGGTATATCTTGGGCATAACGCGCTTCGAGCCCAACAACATTCAGATGTTCTTTCAATAACTTCATTACTTCGGTATCAAATTGTTCTGGTGTTGGTTTCATACCCATTGTCCAGTAAAATATATCCCAATCGTTAGACGGTAGATTAATGAGCCTAAAATTATTATAAATAAAAAAAATTAACAACATTCATAGTAATTCTTAGATTCTTACTTATCATATTGATCTGTTTGTTCCTCAGTGAAATTTGCTAAGTATTTTGCCGCAAAAGTACTCAACAAAATGTCATTTTCCAACATTCCACGTTTACGAGATTGATACAACAATCTAAAATATACGTTAGAATATTATATTTAAAATTATTTTATGTGATTCTGACCTAGCTTTCTTTATATCAATGGGGTCGTTACGTCTCTTTTCATAATTCAAAACAGCAAGTAATAGATTATCTGGAGGGTCAATTATTTCTTCATTATTGAATCTTTTTGCCGATATCGTAATCAATCTTTTTGCAAATGACAGATAAAACTAAAATATAGGTTAAGTTATAATTTCAATAAAATGAAACATTAATTACAGATATTTTCATGCATACCTGTCCAGCATTTTTACACAAAGTCAAAGAATTCATTATTGAAAATTATTTTTCACCGGCTCACATTTAATTTTATTTGTTTCTGTGTACTTGCTTATGGAGGAGATGCTTTTTGCTTTGCTATTGTCATAACACCAAAAACACGCTGTAGGAACATAATATTGTTGGGGATAGTATATTGTTTTTAATTATCATTTCAATCACGGAGAGGCGCTAATCGCAATTTTGGAATAATTTTAAAGCTTTCTACCTCTACCTTATCAACTTTTTCAAATTGTCATTTTGTCAAACATACTAAGAAAATTTTGTTTATAAATAAATAAAATTGAGAAAAGTAATTAACGTCAGTGAAAATAATGTGAAAATAGTGTGATGGCTTCTGCATTCCAAATAATTGTCGTGCTGTAGGTATGTATTTTGTGTGTGTTTTTTAAATTGTTTTATAGATTTAAATTTTATTTTAACTTTTATTCTAGTTGTAACACTGGTATACTGCACAGATTTCCGAATCCGAAGAAGGAATTAGATCTGCTGTGCTAAGTGCTAAACCTCTGGCGCTAAACATTATCAAATTGGATTAATTGCTTGAACAGTCTCCCGAAAAACTATCATAACAATACTGTAGATGCTAATAAATTACATACATTAAAATGTAAAATATTTTTAACATGAATTTTAATATTAAATAACATTAAAATAGTATAATATTTAAGCTAGGTTTTGACCTCTTAACATAAACACTATTTTCGTTTTAAGGCATACCTAACTTTAAGATGTTTGATATACGTTCAATGCGGCTGATCGTTTCCACCTACTGTTTTTAACATTGTCATAGTTGTCTCTATATTTTGTACAATTTATTGTAGAATTCCTGAAGAGGGCTTAAAGCCGAAACCGGTAGAGTGGATAATTTTTTTTAATAAAGTGACTGAATCCAAAGATATTCTTTTCTATTCCTACAATTGTTTTCAGTCAAGAAAATACAACGTCATCTTAAATTTATGTCTTAAAACTAAAACAGTAAACTTAGACTTACACTTTTAGCCATTTTTAGCATTTGAATTATCTAGCTATCCATGAAATATAAATTCAATTCCAATCACCAGATCGGCGCTGTAATAGCGGCCTCTGTAATAACATTGCTGATACCGGTCTATAGTATTATATTTGGTCTATGACCAAAACAATAATTATTATCCTTTTTGGCAAATTGTTCAATATTAATTTTAAGAAATGTAATATGTATTTATTTGTATGAATAAAGAATTTTTTATAATACTTTGTAATATTTTATTATATTATCCTGCTATTGGTAACATTGCGGCAAAGTGTCAAAGGATAATGTTATCCTTCTGGATCCTTCGAAGGATTCTGGCTCTAAATAAATAATATATTATAGTTCAATATTTGTGTATTTCGGTGCATGAATATTGCGATAATGGCGCTATTCATAAAAGATAATATTTGACATGAAGGATAGTTTAAAGGATAATTATTGTTAAAGGATTGTTAATCATCAAAATTAAAATCATGATGCTGGGGCGGAAGCAAAGTTTGAAAGGTGAGCCGATTTTGGCAGATTACGGCCCCGAGGAAGCATTTAATGAGAGCGCGGACATAGAATGGGTCAACAAAGTAAAAAATAATCCATATAATTTTTATCCTTACTAACATATTTCTTTTAGTTATGGATCAGAAGAATCATGAGATTCTGTGCGCTCATCAGCCTGGCATCAGTAAGCTGTAACACCCCCAAAACATTTGAAAAGTTTCCCCCTTTACAATATTTAACTTTTTGTTTTGATTTAATTGTTACTTTTTTATTTACCGCCGAAATGATTGCCAAAATGCATATACGAGGAATTCTGAGAGTAAATTATGTAAAAATTTTAATATTTGATTTAGATTTTTAAATAATAGTTGTATTTATTTAGGGCGAAGTTCCGTATTTGAAAGATCATTGGTGTCAATTTGACGCCAGTATGGTTTTCTTTTTATGGATTTCGGTCATACTACAAATATTTGAAATACAGGGAATTGTACCTAAGTTTAGTTATTTATCTATACTTCGAGCACCAAGACCACTAATTATGATAAGATTTTTAAGAGTGTTTCTTAAATTTTCTATGCCGAAATCTAGAATAAACCAAATATTTAAGTAAGTTCGACATTACAAAACACTAACGTGCAGTAATAAATATTTTTGCTCATAGACGTTCAAGCCAACAAATCTACAACGTAACATTATTCTTCCTATTTTTTATGTCACTTTACGGTTTACTCGGTGTACAATTTTTCGGCGAACTCAAAAACCACTGCGTATTAAACACAACTTCCGATCCAAGGAATGTAACAGTGAACAATTTAGCTATTCCAGACACATTTTGTTCTCTGGACCCTAGTTCTGGATACCAATGTCCTGAAGGAATGAAATGCATGAAACTAGAACTATCTCGATATATCATGGGTTTCAACGGCTTCGACGAATTCGGTAAGTTCAAACTAGGGACTCGAACCGCACAAAATATCGGTTCACGGTTCACTGTTTTTTATAGGGTTCGGTTTTGTTTCGGTTTTCATATTTCTTCTTGAAATTAACCGGTGAAAAAGCGGCGTCAGTTCCAGTTTTGGTTCAATATTATTTAATAAATAAATAACATGCAAATTTAAAAAAAATCGTTCCAATTTTGGACAATAAACTTGTCTAAACCATAGACAATACTACAATTTTTATAACAATTTAATAACATTTTAATTAATGCTTTAAACCGTTCCGTATCGGTTCACAACAATCGGTTCGGCCCCGGTTATGGGTTTGCCAAATTATTTTTTAACGATTCGGTTTGGTTCGCGGTTCGCTAAAATAGCTGTGGTTCGTTCCGGTTTTCGTTCCTGTTCCGGTTTGGTTCGAATCCCGTTAAATATAACTTTCCAGTAAAACGGGGTGTGAGATTTTGTGTATTTCAGTGACCAGTTTCTTCACGGTATACCAAGCCGCCTCTCAGGAAGGATGGGTTTTTATCATGTACAGAGCAATTGACTCCTTGCCAGGTTGGAGAGCTGCTTTGTACTTTAGTACCATGATATTTTTCTTAGCATGGTTGGTCAAAAACGTTTTCATTGCTGTTATTACTGAGACTTTTAACGAAATTCGAGTTCAGTTCCAACAAATGTGGGGCGTTAGAGGGCATATTACAAATAGTTCTGCTTCACAGGTATCTAGCAATCATAAAGCATTAGTCATAGCTGGATAAGCTACTAAAATAAGTAGCTAAGCTACTAGCTATAGCTACTTGACGATAAATTATAGTTTATACTTATACTTACTATTACTTGGTAATAATGAAAAATAAGCTTTACTTCCATCTACTCAAATAAAATTATTAAGTTTTTAAAACAGTTTTCAATTTTTCAGTTAGTTATTTAAAAGTTATTTGTTGCAGAGATCATTAGTCAGCATGTAGATCGAGACATAATTATTGTCTAGAGGAACTGATTATATAAAAAAATTTTTGGAAAAGATGGTGAATTATTTTAAAATTGGAAAAAACTTTATATAATAAAGAGAATACGCAGCAGGAAAAAATTTATTTGATTCAAGGTCAATAACTGTGAAATTGAATGATACATTTTTGTAAAAAAAGTTCATTTTTCTGGTAAAGCGTTTAGATTGATTGTAATATAAGCAGTGTTGTAATAGATAACAATATTTTTTATCTAGATAAAGATAAAGATAACTTACTTTTTATTTATCTAGATAAGATAATAGATAATCATTGAAGAAATTATCTAGATAATAGATAAAAGATAAATCATTATTATCTAGATAATTATTAGATAATTCATAGATAATACAAAAAATATAAATGACATGTTCTAAAGTATAAGCGGTACCTGCTAGCGAGTCGGAAGCCTTACAAGCTTGTACCTTGTATGCTTGCACAGTTTGATTACATTTTTTTGAATTCTATTAAAATTAATAAATGAAAAAAATTGGTACTAATTTTGCAAAAATTATTATCTAGATGATTTTTTAAAAATAGATAAAGATAATTTGTAATTTTATCTAGATAAGATAATAGATAAATAGGAAAAAAATTATCTAGATAAGATAATAGATAAAAATATATTATCTAGATGATTTATCTAGATAAAATTATCTAGATAAGTTACAACACTGAATATAAGTTAGGCTTAAGTTCAAATGTCTTTAAATTGAAATTTCAGAGATGAACAGGATACAAGTTTTATCCTCTTTTCTCATTTAGAACCTAAAAACTAGCTATCAGTAGGTTTTGCATTTTAATCTTCCAGCGAAAAATCTACCAATTTTAAAATAATCTAGCCAATAACATTCACTCCATAATTAAAAAAATAATTTTACTAGTAGCTTCTGGCTACTAGGTATAGGTAGTTTAGTTAGCTAATGCCCAGCTCTGACATAAACATTATAGCTTAGTTTTATTTATTGTATAAATTTTTTACTATTTTAGATTCTCACTGGTGATGATAAAGGCTGGAAGCTAATAACCCTCGACGAGAACAAGCATGGTGGGCTAGCCCCCGAATTCTGTCATGTTATTTTACAGTCCCCCCATTTTAGATTACTAGTAATGGGGGTTATATTAGCAAATGGTATTGTAACAGCAACCATGCATTTTGAACACGATGAACGACCAAGAAATGTGTTCTACGAAAAATATTATTATGTTGAAGTCGCGTTTACAGTTTTTCTTAACTTGGAAACTATTTTTAAAATTTGGTGTTTGGGCTGGAGGGGATATTTCAAACATTCAATTCATAAATTTGAATTGTTGTTGGCTGTTGGAACAACTATCCATGTCATACCTTACATGTATATGTCACCATTTACCTATTTTCAGGTACTAACACTTCATTAGATTATTTATTTATAATTGATAAATATTTGTTCAGGTTTTAAGAATTGTTCGTCTGATAAAAGCATCTCCTCTTCTGGAAGATTTCGTCTACAAAATTTTCGGGCCTGGAAAGAAATTAGGCAGTCTTATAATATTTACCATGTGCTTGCTAATAATATCTTCCAGTATTTCAATGCAGCTTTTTTGTTTTCTATGCGAATTTACTAAATTTGAAAGCTTTTCTGAAGCTTTTATGTCCATGTTCCAAATCTTGACCCAAGAAGCTTGGGTAGAAGTTATGGACGAAACTATGTTACGAACTAGTCCAACATTGGCCCCTTTAGTTGCAGTGTATTTTATTCTTTATCACTTGTTTGTCACATTGGTAATAAATTTATTGTTAATCATTGCAGAGTTAGATTTTTATGAAATTGATTTATAGATTGTGTTAAGTTTATTCGTTGCTGTTATTTTGGATAACTTGGAATTAGACGAAGATATCAAGAAGTTAAAACAACTAAAGTTTCGAGAACAAAGTGCAGAAATCAAAGAAACTTTACCATTTCGTCTGCGAATTTTTGAAAAGTTTCCTGATAGTCCTCAAATGACCACACTTCATAAAGTGCCATCTGATTTTAATTTACCAAAAGTAAGTTAAACTATCATGTGACGTTTTTATTATTAACAGAAATATGTTTTAGGTGCGAGAAAGTTTTATGAGGCAATTTGTATATGAAATGGAAGACGACGATAATAATTCTGAATCAGGTTTGAAAAAAATTAGTGAAGAAATTTTTGACTCAAACATTGTTTATCGGAAACAGAAACCGGTAAAAATTTTAAATGATTTACGTAAGGTTCGATCAGTAAGCACGAAGTTAAGGAAATCTGCCATTTGCCATATTATTAAGTAAGAAATTTGCATTTTTTGTTCATTTGGTTCTAAGCTTGTAAGATATGATTTTTATAATAAACTAACTGAGGTCGGTATCCGGCGTTGCCCGGATTAAAGAAATATATACCTTAAAATTTGACTGTGGTCAAAAGAGACCAGTATGCAAAATTTCATGAAGATCGGACAAACGGTCTAGATCTTGATGTTTAGCCGAACCCTTAACTAATTTAAACATAATTTATGACCCGATTTAAAATAAAGAAACTATCTTTCTTATTTACCTTCACCCCTAATGGTTCGATTGAAGTCAAACATACCTTAAAACTGACCTTGGTCCAAACACACCTGCATGCTAAATTTCATGACGATCGGACAAACGGTCTAGATCGAGAAGATCTAGATTTAGATACAAAACAAAGAGACAGATAGACAGACATACAACATTCAGCTTTATTAGAAGATGTTTATTTTATTATTGTTTTGCTTTGTTGATTTTTGGCTTTATTTATTAGCGATTCAAACAATCAGCGGCTAATGCTGGGCGACTCTTCCATGATCCCCGTGCCAGGTAGTAAAGGGCCCCTCAAACCACAAGGGACTGTCAGTAGCATGAAGTACGTTTAATTACAATCGTGTACCCTAATAAATTCAAACTAAAAACATTTTTAAGATTCGGTTCTCGTTCTATTAGACGCAGTGTCCGTAGCGGTTCAATCAAATTAAAACAAACTTATGAACATTTGATGGAGAACGGAGATATTGGCGCTATGAACAGAGTCAGCTCTTCAAGAGCCAGGCCCCATGATTTAGACATTAAGCTTTTACAAGCCAAGAGACAGCAGGCCGAAATGAGACGGTAAGAATAAATAACCGGACCACATAGCTTATGTCATATACTATGTCAACGTCATAGACTAAGTTACCTACTTATAGATAATGCTATGTCATGCTTTGCCAACGCTATTTTTGATGGTAACCATCCAACTGGGTTAATCCCTATTACAGAATGGTAGATGTTATTACTGTGAAATCCAACTACTCGGATTTAGTGCTATTTATTGTCGGTTGCTGGTATCGAATTGGGAGCCGCTAGCCCCATGCTATGTTGATATGTTCATAATATAGCATTGGCATAGCATAACGTAAGCTATGTGCCTTGCCCTGACTGTGACTATAATATTGAAAAGTTTCTAAAATAATATTTCGTATTAAAGAAACCAAAGAGAAGAAGATTTAAGAGAAAACCACCCATTTTTCGACACTCCACTATTCGTCGTTCCTCGCGAAAGCAAATTCCGAAAATGTTGCCAGTTAATTGTGTACGCCAGATACGATGCCAGACTAAAAGATCCACTAACTGGCAAAGAAAGAAAAGTGCAATACAAAAGTTTACAGTAAGTTGTAACAATAAAAAAAAACCGCAAATATAATAACAAATATGTTTCAGTAACTTCTTGGGACTGGTCACTTACTTAGATTGGGTAATGATAACAATGACAACCTTATCTTGTATATCAATGATGTTTGAAACCCCGAATTATCGAGTCATGGAAAATATTACTTTGCAAATTGCAGAATATGGTTTTGTCATTTTTATGAGCTTAGAACTAGCCCTAAAAATTTTAGCAGACGGGTTGTTCTTTACACCTAAAGCTTACATCAAAGATGTTGCTTCAGTACTTGACGTTTTCATTTATTTGGTAATTATGTAATAAAATTATTATGTGGCTGAAAATAATGTAAAATTTTTAAAGGTAAGCTTAGTATTTCTTATTTGGATGCCTCGAAATGTGCCGCCAAATTCAGGGGCACAACTGTTAATGATTCTAAGATGCGTTAGACCACTACGTATTTTTACTTTAGTTCCGCATATGAGAAAAGTTGTTTATGAATTGTGCAGAGGGTTCAAAGAAATTTTATTGGTACGTGGACACATAAATAGTTGAGTCAAATATATATTTGTACCATATTTTAGGTATCAACCTTATTGATACTACTGATGTTTGTATTTGCAAGTTATGGTGTACAATTATATGGCGGACGATTAGCAAGATGTAACGATCCAACAATTCTTAAACGAGAAGATTGTGTTGGAGTGTTCATGCGTAGAGTATTCGTTACAAAAATGAAAGTAGTTCCTGGAGATAGAGAATCTTACCCTTCGATGCTCGTTCCCAGAGTTTGGTAAGTATCTTCAATGTGTTTACTGCACTTTTGTGTGATCTGCACAAGTGTGACTTGTCCAACAATCGGAAATTGTAATTCTGTATTATTGTAATCATGTAAGTTGTTTCCTCCTATTGAGAAAGGGTCTGTAACTTAGGGCGAATCCTCGTCGATTCAACTTTGACAACATAGGTGACGCAATGCTAGCGTTGTTTGAGGTTCTATCTTTTAAAGGTTGGCTAGATGTTCGTGATGTGCTTATTAAAGCCCTAGGACCTGTAAGTTGTGGTAGACATCGGTGTCGCCTGCATTGGTGTTGTATTGATGTTGTTCTTTCAAGGCGGACTGTCAACGGAATGCAGACGGAATTGGACTAAAATAATACACAAAACAAATTTTGCCCATTCAACAGTACAATATTTTAAAGCGGATCTTTTCATTTTTGCAAAACACAAAATTCACTCGAGGACACTTATAGATTTAACCGATTCTTCAATTTTGTTTATGTACTTTAAAAGAGAAGATTTTTTTAAAAGTATAAAGTGAAACAAACGAACAGAATTAAACAAAAGAAATTATTATTGTAAACATTCGCTATCCTTATAATTTTTTGAAAGATAGTTACAAAAATGGTGTTCTAGATTCATTCTTGAAGCAAAGCTCTTTAGTCTTTATCTTACTGACTTTGGGTCCAAAATTTAAAAAATGCTTTCTTAAAGATCCGTTTCTTTGTTTGTTATTTGTTGAGATAATTTTGGTCCAATTTGAACTTCTAAGCAACTTGATGTGCTTGTTTTGCTACAGAAAAATGAAACATTTTAGACTAGGTTTGAATTTTGATCTGTTTTTAATTGTAGCGAACTGGCAATTGGTTAATTAACACGATGGTTAAGAAATGAAAATTTGTTGTAAACTGCATTTGAAAAATGTTTGTTGGTGTTCCTGATTTTTTGCTAGCCTCGCAATTATATTTTTGTATCTTTAACTGTTATACATGCGACTAAACTACAGGAGTTCCTAAATAATGAGTTTTGGGCATGATTAATATAATTTTTAAAACATGATTCAAGTTAAAGAAGCATGAATGTAGAAAGAGAAGTTTTGATTACTTGATAGAATGCATGGTACAATAAGTGTTAATAATTGCATGAAAGGAGTTATATTCAATCTTTAGGGGATCTAATAATAATTTTATAGGTTCACGCAATATACATCCATGTTTACATTTTCCTTGGTTGTATGATTGGATTAACATTGTTTGTCGGTGTAGTAATTGCAAATTATTCAGAAAACAAAGGTACTGCACTATTAACAGTTGACCAAAGAAGATGGTAAGTTAAAAATGGTATAAAATAAATTCAAACCCGTGAAAAATAATTTTTCAATAGGTGTGACTTGAAAAAACGATTGAAAATTGCTCAACCATTACACCTACCTCCTCGGCCAGATGGAAAAAAATTCAGAGCATTTATTTACGATATAACACAAAATATTAAATTTAAACGATTCGTTGCAGTCATGGTTTTAATTAATAGTAGTTTGCTTGGAGTATCTGTAAGTTATATTTATGTTTCTTTAAAGTATATAAGCACAATTCTATTGTTTAACAGTGGAAAAAAGAAGAAAAACATACTGAAACTCTGGCAACAATTGGAACAATACTAACTTTATCGTTTGTTGTCGAAGTCGTGATGAAGAATATTGCTTTTACTCCAAGAGGATACTTGCAAAGTAGAAGGAATCGTTACGATCTTTTGGTTACAGTTTTAGGCGTTATTTGGATATTTATTCATTCAACTTTTAAAGTAATCATTAAAACATTTCTTTTATTATACACTAACTAACTGTCAATATTTTAGAATGATCTTACATACTTCATCGGTTTTATGGTAGTCGTCCTACGATTTTTTACTATTACAGGAAAACATGCAACCCTTAAAATGTTAATGCTAACAGTCGGTGTATCGGTTTGCAAAAGTTTTTTCATTATTTTCGGAATGTTTTTATTAGTTTTCTTTTACGCTTTGGCTGGTACAATAATATTTGGTACTGTCAAATATGGCGAAGGCATAGGAAGGTAAATAAATTTGTATTAGTTATGGTCCAAATTTAGCAAATGATATTGTAGGAGAGCAAATTTCGAGTCACCAGTTACTGGAGTAGCAATGTTATTCAGAATTGTAACTGGTGAAGACTGGAATAAAATTATGCATGATTGTATGGTACAACCACCGTATTGTACCCCTGCAAACAACTACTGGGAGACAGACTGTGGCAACTTTACTGGATCTCTTGTTTATTTCTGCACTTTTTATGTTATTATTACGTATATTGTTTTGAATCTACTTGTGGGTTAGTAATCACATGTAAGATAGTTGATTCCACGAATTAATTATTTGTTAATCACAGCTATTATCATGGAGAACTTTTCCTTATTTTATTCAAATGAAGAAGATGCTTTGTTGTCATACGCAGATATTAGAAACTTCCAAAATACTTGGAATGTAGTTGACATACATCAAAGAGGAGTTATTCCAGTTAGACGAGTAAGATGAAAACTGAAATGCTGTTTCAAATTTTTAATAAAACAATATTTTAGGTAAAATTTATTCTGCGGTTGTTAAAAGGTCGTTTAGAGGTTGATCCGCAAAAAGATCGTTTATTGTTCAAACATATGTGTTATGAATTAGAAAGATTACATAATGGGGAAGACGTAACTTTCCATGATGTTATTAAGTATTACATTATTCAAATATATTCTAAACACATTTTCTAATAATTTATTTACAGTATGTTGTCATACAGATCTGTAGATATTCGTAAAGCACTACAATTAGAAGAATTGTTAGCACGAGAGGAATTTGAGTATATTATAGAGGAAGAGGTAGCTAAACAAACAATTAGAACTTGGTTAGAGGGATGTTTAAAGAAAATTAGATCCGTTAATGTACGCAACATGGTTTATTACTTTGTAATACAACAATAATTGTTCTTGAATTATCAATAATATATTTATTTATAGAAACAACACAACAGTTTGATCGCTGGTTTGCGCGCTACGAATGAACCTATTGTTATTCCCGATGCAATTGAAACCAAAAAAGAACCAGCTGCTGAAAACGATAACGAAGCAGAATCTAAGGTAACAGTGTAAATATAATTTATTTTAAACAGATGTAAATATTTATAAATATAGGAAACTGAAAACACAAAACCCCGAAATAAAAAACCCTCTTCTCTACCGAGGTCGGACAGCATCGGCAGTAATTCTGGCAGAAAATATTTAGCTCCAACTCTATCTGATCCCGCTTCTCGGCCGGAGAAAGAACGTCTAATGGCTAAAAAGAAAAACACTAGACCTCCAGGTTAGTACAATAAATTATACTCACTTTATTATTCTGGAATCATTTCACAAGCACAATCACATTTAGGATCTCTCCAGGAGTCGGTATCTGGAGGAGGTAAGTTGGTAACACAACTACTAACAAAAGTACAAAACTCAAGCTCATCTGGATCTGGAACTTGGCGGTTTTTTTCTTCTTCTTCCTCTGCTTCTCTTATGCTTCTTTCTAGAAGAAGAACATTTCCGAATACACATCTTGCAAACATGTGTTTACTTATAATAATTTTTCTGAATTCTTCATCATACACTTCTTCTAAATTCTTGATCTTCAAATGACTGATTGCTTCTTGTTCTGTAAGAAGAATGCAGTTCCACGGGGACCATTCTTCATTGATATTCCATCTTACTAAACGAAGTTCGCCTATCGATTTGCTTTCGTTTATTATCGATTGTGCATGCCAGATTCTTTCGATTAAATAGTAAATATCGCGTTCTTGAATAATGAAGATTATTGAAGATTTGGTGCTTCGTTTTCTTTCATCTCTTCGAATGCATCGAAGAATAAAACGATAAGGAGCTATGTCTATCCATGGTACTACTGCTCTGTCACTCCAATTACAAATAGTACATACATTGAATTGTCTATTCGTATGGCTCAAAGGATAATCTTTATTAGACTTCAATGTTTCACATCTTGAGCAGAAGAATAGGTCATTCTCCATGCCATCTTCTTTTAGTTTCATCATTCGTTTTGTGACCTTTTCATTGCATTGAGGTAACTTGTAATGTTTCAATAGCAAAGCTTGTATTCTTTTATGCAGCATATCTAACTGTGTTTTATTTACACCGTGATCTAATAAAACCTTTTCCCGTTCCATTAATGATACAATTTCGTTTCCAACGGTACAGTTATGCGCTTTCAGTTTTGCAATCATCTCGTCAAGATAAGCTACACGTTCAGATGTTGGAAGTGAGTGGTCGCAAGCTGTGTAATATAATCCTTTGAAATAACGACCTTTCTGTGTTTCTAAAGTGTCCATTGCTATTGTGAGTCCTTTGTATCCTGTCCATTTTACTGGTGCGCTGATATAATCGAAAAATCGAATTTCATCAACGATTTTCATTTCTTGTTTTATTTTATGGCGGTGTTTTTCGATAACATTCAACATTTCGATTTCTTTATTTAGAAGTAGATAGAATTCTGCCAATTTGGATGCAGTGGTGTGCAGTTTTGATATTCGTTCAATGTGCGCCTTTTTCCAACGATCCACCATTGCGTATAGCATGCTGAAATCTGCTCTTGTTCGTGGAAATACTTTATTAATAATTTCCCTTTTGCGTTGTACTTCATGATCTTGAAGCATTTCACGAATTTCTCGTTCTTCACATTCGAGTCGAGCGTGGTACTCGGCACTTAATTTTTTTAATGCTTTGTTTAATTTCCATCTTTTATAGTATCTTTGAATAGTTATAACAGCTCTAAGATAACCTAATCTTTCTTTTCTTTCTTCTGCAGTTTCGTACGGTTTAGGTTCTAGAATGATGTCATTGTTTGTCGGAATATAAATTTTCTCATTGGCCATTTGTGTGGCTCTAGTGTACATCATATCTGTTCGCCGATGTCTAATGTCCCAAGTTTGGGTGTCTCTGGTGTTTTTCTTTCTAGGTTGGACCTTTTCTGGGGGTGGACCAGTTTGTGTAAAGGCATGGTGGTATTCTATTGCAGTTTTTTTGTTTCTAAATCCTCCTACGTAAGGTTTACGAATACGACGATCCTCTATTTCTACTGTGATCTCTTTATATTCATTTTCGGTTTCAATGTGGACTGTTATAATATCTGGAATTATTGTTTTAAAGGTGTTAAAAGGTATTTCATTGCTCAAATTGACAATAGTGAGATCCATAAATCCCTTGCATTCTGTTTTGACGTAATTTAAAGTTGCTGTGTCGGGGAGAAATACGTGCCAGTGCATTATTTGCAGAAACTTTTCTGGAATTTTTATTCTATTCGCTACATCATATTTAATTTTTTTTATATCTGTGTCAAATGGATAAGGATACGTGAAAACATATTTTCCAAGCATGTGAAAATTAACTAACGCTAAATTTCTTACAAATCCATCGTCGTAACGATTTATATCTATATAATCTTCACATTCATTGTTGCATTCTTCCGAGGGTTGTAATTGCATAAGGAAATCCCATTCCGCTGCTTCTTGTTCATCTTTCGCAGACATTTTCACTAATTATTTAAATTTCAGCCGTTAAAACAATTTAAATTTATTATAACTTGGTACACAAAATCTTTGATGTCTTTCAAATCTGACATATTTAGTTGTCATGGAGCTTATTTAGAAAATTATTGATTATACAACCTTGTGGAGATTATTTAAAAAACAACAATAAACTACAAATGACTGATTAAATAATCAATAATTCTTATTTATGTGTGATAAATTTAAAAATTGATTTTAGTTGTGGTGAAAAGTCTGCCCCATGTGACAGAAGGAACAGAAAATAATCGAATGCCAAGAGATATAACAAATAATAAAACAGTTGTGCCAAAAATTTCTAACGCCCTTCATGAAATCCGTGACTGGTGGAGCGAACAATTAGCAGTGTCAAATGATGATGATTATTAATTAGATTCAATTAGAAATTATGAATGTTAAAGTTTAATGTTAATGTTTGCATGTTTTATAAAAGAATAAATGCAAGTATATACTTATAGAGAAAATATAATATACAATATAAAATGTTTTTCATTTCATTACCAGTAAATTTATTTTTAGGGAAATACAGGTAAGTTCAAAAGGTTTGATAATATTTACAAAATATTTTATAATAATAATTAATAGGTCAAAAGATTATAACAATATATTGATAAGTTATTAACAACTGTATTAAATCTAAAGTAATTCCCTGAATCCCTGAGTAATTCCCAAGAAGTTAAAGTTCATACAAACATTTGATATTTTAAAACTTAAATAGATCAATTAGTACCATAACAAAATACATATCTTCTAAAGAAGCACGATCTTTTCAAGGTGTTTCTGCAGAACCGTAATCAGGGGAATTGGACAAGATTCGCCCTGGTAAAAATAGCCATATATGACTTTCAGCCTCTCACTAAATTTTGATAACTTTTACCTATTGCAATAATTTGAGGTAGCAAGTTGTTCGCTGATATAAGATTCATAGTCAATAATGGCAGACACATCAATTATTATGTTTACTATATAGAAGAGACGGCAAATGGTTAATAATTTTGCCGCACAAATCCATGATGGACGCACGTGAAAAGTAGATTTGAGCAAAAACATTGAATTTTATCTAGCTAGAGAGCCGAAATAAAAAGATATTTAAACTCTTAAACCGAATATCAAATTCGTATTTCGAAATAAACCGAAATCTGAGCTTGAATTAGTGGTGTAGTAGAGTAGGTACCAGGGCGCTGTTTCGTAGGGAACAAGAAAAAAAGGACCGCCGGGTGAATTTTTTTTTGGGTTCAAGGTCAAAGGTTGTTTCGTTGTTATTTTTTTCATACAGGGAAAATATCATAATGTTTTACCCCTTTTACTTATAAATATTTAAATAAATAATAAATTAAAAAAATTAAATAAACATTTTATTGTAGAATTTAAATAACCTCCTGGCTACGCCTATGGTACAATGTCTATGTGTATCGTGTACAAAACTTATGTTTTATAATATAGTATTATTGGCTATGTGAGGGGAAATAATGAAAAATATATTTTCGTGGTCCAATTCTTATAATAATGACTGGAAATTGAAATAAATCCGCCATTTTAATACTGTCTTTTTTTCATACAATCGAGCTAAAATTGCAATATAGTGTTCGAAAAGGTTAAAAAATTATATATTGATATTTGTACACATTTGCATTAAATATTAAAATTAAAAAAGATTAATCTTATGACGAAAAAGTAAAATGATTAATGATTAGCTATTAGATTGATTCTAGATATCTACATAGATTTTGTTGCACTTCACTTACTCTTCTAATGAAAAAGTCATTAGTCAACCTACCTTACTCCCAACAATTCTTGTTTTACACAGAAAACACCGGTCTAAAGAAAATATTTTTGTGTGTACAGAAATTTGTCTGTAGGTGTAGGCTAGGTACCTGACAAATATTTTAAAAATGATGTGATTTAATTTTTAATTTTAACCTTTTGCTGCTACATAGTATTAGACATGCTCTAATAAATAAATAACATAAAAAGTATAAAATAATAAATAAACTAACGCCCTGACATAAAAAGAACCTACTTAGCCTGTCGAGTTAACAAGTAATTAGTTTTAGCTATGGCTCTGTGTCTGTGTTTTGATAAATAATGACAAATTTTTATTTGTCACTCTTTGCGGCAGCAACAAACGTGCAAAAAAACTACCACACGGAAAGTACACATCAAAATAAACTTTTATTTTCTTTACCATCGTATTTTCCATAGCGAACTCAGGGCTATCTGCTTATCAGTATTCTGTGCACAAAGCAACAAATATAAAATTGCCGCATGCAAAATAAAATCTCGTTTAGTATATAAGAGTGACAGTGTTGAGATTGTCACAGTGTGAAGTTTACTTTCACATAGTTGACTACTGCTATGAAGACTGCTACTATTTTTGTGTTAGGGCTGGTCGTTGCTTTTGCAACGGCTACGCCTCTTCGATCTAGAAGAAATGCCCCAAAAACATGTACGTATTTTATATTTTATTTTAAGTATTGGGTCGCAGATGGCCCCCTACTCTTAACTTTTTAGCTAAAATTGCTTTTTAAATTCTCAGGACCGATGTTTCAGTTTCAAAGTTAAACACGAACAAAAAAAAATATTTTGAATAAATTTCGCCATTTGAAGTTTCGAAATGTGAATTCAGTGAATAATTTGTTTATTAACAGAAATATCGGCCCTTATTTAATTTAAAATTATGTTTTTATTTTAATATTTTTTTATTTGATTATAATTATTAGGAAAGATGCTGAAATATTTTGAAATCATACAAGTATTTCGATTTAGTCGAAAAGTACAAGCTATACCGAGATCTGACAAAATTCTTTAAATTTGAGGCATAAACGTTCATTTGCTATATTTATTAACCTATTTTAAAATTTGATATTTTTTATAGAAACGTATTAGTAAATTATTATGGAACACATAAATTTCAAGCTATTCATTTAATTTTGAATTTAATGGTATAATAATGTTCTTTCATAAAGAAAACGTTTAATATTAAAGTCAAGTCTCCTATTATATTTGTAAATGCATTGAAATTATTGACAATGAAAATAATATAAATGAAAGAATTGTCCACATGAAAGAGATTATTTAAGACACACGAAGGCCGCAATACAGTCAGTTTTTAATATTTCGATACTAAAATATATTAATTACCTACTTACTTGTATTAAAAGTATTGGGCCTTAACAAATTTGTATTTCATATTTTTTGGTTAATTTCAAAACATGTTTTAGAAAAACATACGAGTAATTGTCCATATTTAGAAAGTTATTTATTTAACAGAAATTTCGATAAGTAATCATAAACTAAGTACTAGCAAATTGAATAAATATTCTACTTTTATACTGCAAATCAGTATTACTTACATTAGTCTCATATAAATAGGTATTTATGTAAATTATACCGGCTAGAAATCAAGTTTTTCTATCAAGAAATTAAATACTTAACACAGTATACTTGTAGATAAAATGTGTGTACCCGAAGAAATACTAGAAGATTGCAATAAAATGACACAAGAAAAAACTAAGAGCTCTGCACAGATTATTTGCATACCCGCCAGAGACCGGTAAATAATTAAAAAACACAATTAAAACAACAAATTAATTACTTAATTATTGTCATACAGAATGGAGTGCCTTAATAAAATTAAAAACAGAGCTGCAGATTTCCTAGCTGTAGATCCAGAAGATATGTACGTAGGCAAAAACATCGACGACCAAGATTTCAACGTTTTCGAAGAGATACGCACAAAAGAAGAACCAAATGGTAAATTTTAAATTTATAAACTGTTGGTAATCAAATGAAAACAATTTTATAATCAAGTTATTCAACATGTCAACAATTTTATTATGTAAATTTGTCAATTGGTCGTTCATCTTTCACATGAAGTTCATGGTCATTATCCAATTATTCAACATGATAACAATTTATTTATAATTTTTAGCTGAATTCAGATACGAAGCAGTTGCTGTCATCCACAAAGACTTAGAAATTAAAGATCTTCATGGACTTAAGGGCCTTAAGTCGTGCCATACTGGTGTTGGGCGCAATGTTGGCTACAAAATTCCCCTAACTAAACTAAGAAAAATGGGACTTATTGGCGCATTAAATGATACTGATATTTCTCCTCGTGAAAATGAATTAAAAGCACTGTCTGGCTTCTTCTCCAAAGCTTGCATTGTTGGAGACTGGTCTGCTGACCCAACCATTAACAGAAAACTTAGTAAGTTTATATTATTTAAATTAGATGGAGCTATTATTGATGAAATTATTTGTAGAAAATAAATATTCCAATTTGTGCCAATTGTGCGAACATCCTGATGTTTGTAATTACCCTGATAAATTCTCTGGATATGAAGGAGCACTCAAGTGTTTGGCTCATAATGGCGGACAGATTGCTTGGACTAAAGTCATTTTCGTTCGAAAATTCTTTGGAGTAAGTCGCTGTTTGTTGTGTGTTATTATCAGCAACTATTGGATTTTTAGAAACTAAGAGTTCCGTATGGGACACTTGTCTGCGCGAGTAGGTGGTCATCTCAGATGTTTTTCCGAAATTGGAAAATGGTAGAAAACTAAAATTTAATTGATAAATAATTATCAAGAATATTTCTTATAAGAGTCAATCATAGTAATGTGGTTCAAATCTTAAGAAATTCAATACTGCAAACAGCATTTCGATATTGTTTTGTTTTCGATTAATTCCGATTTTCTAAGCGTGATATTAAAACACGGTTAGCGGGATTGTATTTCCTGCAGTCAAATTAACTTATCGACATTTTTTACAATTTTTATTTGATTAACTACCTATATCTCAAAATACGAGACTTGATTTTTTCACCATTGAATTTTTAAGGAAATATTTTTAAGATACTACAAATTTTATTTTGTTCAATTCTCAGATTTAAAAAAAATGTACCTACCCATCGAAATTTTTTGCTAATATTTTGAAAACCCACGTACAATTAGACGCGAGGAATTCATTATTGACAAAATCAAGTTCGTATATATTATCGTTTTTCTAAAAGAATATTTTAGGAATTTTCGAATTTCTATAAATTTGGAAATAAATAAATTAATGTGCGAGAACCACAATGCCGCAAATACGGCTAGCTTCTATGCGACAGCACTGATATTTTTGTTATTATTTAAATAAAAACAAAAAAATTTGCTGTGGCCAGCTGGCCACCACAGTACTTCCCCGACCATAAATTTAACGTAGGCGGTGTCAAAGTGACAGCTGTAAATGTCAAAGTGACAGCTGCCAATGTCAAAATGACAACTGTCAATGACCTCTGTCAATGTCAAAGTGACAGCAGTAATTGAGTGACGTTTAAAGTTCGAGATTATAATTGCATTTATAATAAATTATAGACATGACACAATACGAGCAATTTTCAAATTAAATTTACTAATATTATTGAAAGCGCAAATGTTTACAATATTTTCATCAATTCAAGTACTAATTGATTTTTGGGTTCAGTATGGTCTAAAACGCCAAGATTCATCAAAATCTCGAACTGTCAAGAATCCCCTATTACGGGCCGGGAAAGTAAACATGAATCACTCTAAAAATTAAATAGTCCCAGCCCAGCTAACCGAACTCTTAGTTCTCAAAGTTATTGAGATCTCAATAGTTGTCTTCAAAATCTAAAAACTCTGTATACTAATATAATGTTCTTAGCTCTCAGTTGGAACAACCGCAGCCGCGCAATCCGACGAAGACCCGTCTCAATATGCTTACTTGTGCCCTGATGGTTCCAAAGTGCCCGTCACTGAGACCCCGTGTCGTTGGGCAGCCCGTCCATGGCAAGGATTCATGGCCAACGCTGATGTCCTCAAAACCGTCGATGAAATCCGCCAGAAACTCGAGAATCTCGACACCATCGGCGAGAAATCTCACGCCCCATGGTTTGAAACAGTCCTCGACTTGAACGACATCACAGTTGTCAAATCAAACAAACCAATCTCACCTCAAGATTACCTAGACAAAGCTAATTACACTGACGTCATTGAGAGAGAGTATGGACCACCTGTGAAGACTGTAAGAATGTGTGTAACTTCTGAAATTGCGTTCGAGAAATGTCATGTGATGAGCAAGGCAGCGTTTTCAAGAGACTTGCGTCCAAGATATGATTGTGTGCAACAATCAAATATTTATGATTGTTTAAAAGCTATTCAAGCAAATGCTGCAGATATTATAAGCCTAGATGCTAGTCAATTAGAAGCTACGAAGTCTACATATAACCTTAAACCTATTCTAACTGAAGAGTATGGCAATGTTAAGGGAGCATATTCAGTAGCTGTTGTCAAAAAGAACTCCAATTTCCAAAATCTGGAAGAACTGCGTGGAAAGAAATCTTGCCACCCAGAAATCAACAATATTGCTGGATATAACGGTCCACTTTATGCTTTTATCAAACAAGGACTGATTAAAAAGACTGATTGCCCTCTTGCCAAAGCGCTGTCACAGTTCTTCTCAGGAGGAAGCTGTGTTCCAGGCGCAAAACAGCAAGAAAATAATATTCCCAACGATGTTTCTGAAAAATTGTGCAGCCAATGTGTAGGAAGCGAAGACAATAAGTCAGGAAGAGACAGCAAAAAATGCAACGCTGATTATTCTGAAAATTATTTCGGCTACAGTGGCGCGTTCAGATGTTTAGCTGAGGGACATGGTGATGTAGCATTTGTTAAACATTTTACTGTTAAACAAAATACCGATGGTAAAAACAAAAACGAATGGGCTAAAAGTCTGCAGTCTTCTGATTTCGAGTTGCTTTGCCCTAAGGGCGGTCGCAAACCAATCGACAAATTTGAAGAATGTAATTTGGCCAAAATTCCAGCAAATATGGTATGTAATTTCTATGTTATACACTTAAGCCGTATTCACAGTCCGAAATTTTGTGTAATTTATTCGTATCACTGAAATTTGAAGAAATTAATTTGACTCTACAGTTCGAAAGAGTCGTGGCACAATCAAGACAAAAAATATTCAAACGCTTTGCAGAACAAATCAATTGTTTCTTTTAATTTATTTACTTTAATTGCCTCGTAACAAACCAAATTTTGTCAAATTTCGGCTTTATATAAAGTGAAAAGTTTAAACAATTCATGAATAATTGGGCTTGCATTTATTCTAACAACAAATTATTTTATTCGGGCATCAAAAAATTAGCCAGCAAAATATTTGTAGTATTTTTTATTGAAACTGTTTTCGGTTTTTTATAATAAATAAATCGTTTGATGCACTCAAAAAATTTGCTATTTTATAAGAAAGTACATTATAGTTCAAATAATAATTTGGTACGTGCTTGAGTAGTAATTTGAAATTGTTATTTTATCTGATCTAAATATTTTTCGATAAACACAAAACATTTTCCCATAATGTACACAGTCATAGTTATTACAAACAGCTTAATTTATTTATTTGTAATTCTAATGTTTAGATTGTAACAAATAACGCAAAAAGTGATGGAGATGTTGATGAAATTCGCCATTTGTTAGTATCAACCAGTAATTTGTTTGCTAAACGTTCAGATCTGTTTAAACTATTTGGTAGTTTCAAAGGACAACAAGATGTGTTATTTAAGGTAATTATTTATTATAAATTAATTATTGATTAATTAATAATATAACAAATTGTTTATAATTTCAGGATGCTACAACTGCTTTAGTGTCTTACGATGAAGATGCTCAACAGAATTATAATAAAATTTTGAAGGACACCACTTGCCAAGAATAAATAACGAATACGCTTTTTATGCAACAATGTTTACTCATATATTACTTTGTTTATAATTTATAATAATTGTAAAAACAAATAAAATACTGTTAATTTATTGGTTCTTATTTATCACAGTTCTAATATTACATCAAATAATATGAATTAATTATTTTAATTTTTAATTTATGATAATGTATGGATTTTCTCTAGTTGGACATCGAAATGTTTCAAATAAAGGAGGCATACCAAGAGATTTATTTCCTTTTCTTTCGAGCATATTGTTCCACACAGAATTGGCAGCTAAAAAAATTTGAAAGCAAATAATTATAAATTATATTACTTTATAGTTGTTGTTATAATTAAATTAAATGTGGTTATAATTGAATAATTATTTATTTATTTTATAAAATAAATTTAAAACTTTCAGAAATATGTATCAAGGTGATCGGAAGATGGGGTACAGTGGATCACCTTTTTTTAAATACAATTTGCTAATAAAATTAAATAAAACATTAATAACTATTTACATAAAGGGCCAGAGTCTTACCTAATAAAACAATTTGAATTTGTAGTCAAAAAAGTTAGCTATAATTATTACAGTCGATTTACTGTGCCCCATTTTCTCATACAGTAGTATTTAGCAATAGATTATTATTTTAAAATGCCATTTTCAGTATTACTAAACTATAAAATTTATTTTTAAAATTTACTACTTTACCTCGTGCATTAAACTTCTGACTCAAGTGAAAACAATCACTTGACAAATATGTCAAATCGAATTGTCCTGTTGAAGTACGGGGCACCTCTGCATTTTCAAGGAATGGTTGATAAACTACAGTAAAATCATCATTTTGGTGAAATTCTGGCATATTTGCAATTTCTTCGTCCAATTTTTGCCAGTATGATACAGTTTCATAATATGTCAGTTTATTTTGTTTAAATTGGTCAGAAAATATACAATAACATTCAATACGTTTTAAAGATTTACATGTTTCGGGATCGTTGTTAACTGCCGCCATGGCTTCTATATCTAAAAATAAAAAATTAGTTTACTTACACAATTACTATATTCATTACGTTTTCAGTTTTCAGTAGTGTACTTTTTACTAATAACTATGGGTGCCCGTCAGTTGATGGCTGGTAAATAAAATATAATATACCAATGACTTACCTATGTGAGGATGCCACACCCAAGTTGAAAAAAGCGTCATAGATATACAGAATGTTTCACAACAAAAAATAATTGAATGGCAGATACTGCATGCTGCATGACATACTAGTCACCATCACCATCCAAAATTCGCAAAATAAATACACGTTTTTAGGATTCCCGGAAATTTCATCGCGGGAAAATTCATCGCGGAAAGTTCATCGCGGAAAGTTAATCGCAGGAAAATTCATCGCGGGGAAAATTCATCGCGAGGTAAATTAATCGCAGGAAAGTTCATCGCGGGAAAGTTCATCGCGGGGTAAATTCATCGCGAGGTAAATTCATCGCAGGCAAGTTCATCGCGGGAAAGTTCATCGCGGGGAAAATTCATCGCGAGGTAAATTAATCGCGGGAAAGTTAATCGCGGACAAGTTCATCGCGGAGAAAATTCATCGCGAGGTAAATTAATCGCGGGAAAGATCATCGCGAAATAAATTCATCGCGAGGTAACTTAATTACGTAAAAGTTCATCGCGATGATAATTAATCGCCAAAAAATTAATTTCAGACATATTCACGATCTGTAAATTCTTCTTTGCAGACAAATAAATCACAATGTTGCGTGTTATTAACAACAGTTGCATAAGCGCAGAAGTGCACATTTGAAAAGCACGATGGTTTTAGGGATTGTAGGTACGACAGTTTTTCTACAATATTTTTTGAATTTTTTAAAACTAGAAAATATTTCTGCCTAACATTTTTCTGAACTTAACCCCATCATACTCTAAGAGTATTTTTAACAATATTTTTTGCATTTTTTAAAACTAGAAAATATTCTTGCCTAACATTTTTCTGAACTTAACCCCATCATACTCGAAGAGTATTTTTAACAAGATTTTTTGAATTTTTTTAAAACTAGAAAATATTCTTGTCTAACATCATACTCGAGGAGTATTTTTATCAAGGTTTTTTGAATTTTTCAAAACTAGAAAATATTCTTGCCTAACATTTTTCTGAACATAACCCCAACATACTCGAAGAGTAGGTATTTTTAACAAGATTTTTTGAATTTTTTAAAAGTAGAAAATATTTTTGCCTAACATTTTTCTGAACTTAACTTACTCGAAGAGTAAATGCCACACCACCGAAAACCACAGCGTATAAAAACCATAACCACACGTCCGAAAAACCACAGCGTATAAAAGTTCCCGCACCACAATGTCCAGCTACCCATATACCAATTTTCACACTTCGATTTGCACATTTGTACCCAAACTAATCAATACTAACAAAACCCTAATTGAGTCCAACAGATCTCCGTTTTTAAAAAATAAACTAATCAATACTAACAAAACCCTAATTGAGCCCAACAGAACTCCGTTTTTTTTAAATAAACTAATCAATACTAACAAAACCCTAATTGAGTTCAACAGAGCTCCGTTTAAAAAAAAAAAACTAATCAATACTAACAAAACCCTAATTGAGTCCAACAGAACTCCGTTTTTTTGACATAAACTAATCAATACTAACAAAACCCTAATTGAGTCCAACAGAACTCCGTTTTTTTGACATAAACTAATCAATACTAACAAAACCCTAATTGAGTCCAACAGAACTCCGTTTTTTGACATAAACTAATCAATACTAACAAAACCCTAATTGAGTCCAACAGAACTCCGTTTTTTGACATAAACTAATCAATACTAACAAAACCCTAATTGAGTCCAACAGAACTCCGTTTTTTGACATAAACTAATCAATACTAACAAAACCCTAATTGAGTACAACAGAACTTTGTTACACCAGTTGGGTATACCTGAGGCCTGAGGTATTAAATATATTCAAGTGTTATTGAGTTTCTATATCTTTCTTCGAAATTTGCAGTATTACACTTTTGTTTCTTAGCTATTGATGTTGCGATGAACTTTCTCGCGATTAATTTACCTTGCGATGAATTTTCCCTGCGATGAACTTTCCCGCGATTAACTTGCCCGCGATGAATTTACCTCGCGATGAATTTACCCCGCGATGAACTTTACCGCGATGAATTTTCCTGCGATTAATTTACCTCGCGATGAATTTTCCCCGCGATGAATTTTCCTGCGATTAACTTTCCGCGATGAACTTTCCGCGATGAATTTTCCTGCGATGAATTGTCTGGACACGCGTTTTTAGAGCCACTGTTTCAAGTAGTATTTTTAATACAAATAATCACTTATACATAATGTTGCTTAAATATAAATAAATTATATTTGGGTGATGTGGCAAAAAACCTCATTTAAGGTTTACATTTATGTTTACGTTTAAGAAAGTTTAAATTCATATAACTAAATACGAGCATTCACACTTCCCACATCCAAGCACTGTGAATGCTCAAATTTAGATAAACATAGGTAAACCTTAAAACTAAACGCTTATGTGAATTAGGCTTTAGAGTCCATGAAATCAGTGGCACATAAAATGTACCGTCATTTAGAGTGCAATTTATTTTGCGAACCTATCTGCCATTTAATTTTGTTACTGAAGTTGTGAAATACCCTGTGTTATATTTATGATCAATTTATTTAAGATTTAAAAACGCAGAATGAAATTAATTTTTTTGTTCATCATTATAATATTGCTATAGTTGGCAACACTAACTAAAAATTTATTAATTAAATGTTTTGATTACACAATTCAACAGTTTCATATTGTGTTATTTTTGTAGTGTTACAAGAGAAGGTTCATTATTAATCATTATGTTTTGGACTGTAACAATCAGAAATCAAAATATTATTAGTTTATTAGTTGTATAAAAATATATTCATTTAATTGCTCTTTTTATCAGTACCTAAGCATTCATTCTCATTATATTATTTAAAATATGAACAACATCCATTTTCCGATTTTAAAGAATAATTAATACAAAAATACATCCCAATAAACATAAATATGGATTAGATTATAATAGTTTAGCTCAGAAATTCAATAAATTCTGCTAAAACTGTTTAGAACCGCTATTTTTTAACTGCAAGTAAACATAAAAATGAATTTAACAAGTTCAAACCACGCTTCACTGTGAGAAAGCATCTCCTATCCAAAATAATTTAGTTTGTGTTTAGCTGTTTAAATGACCAGATATATGATATTTGCTGTGTAAAATAATAACAATTTGCTTAATATTCGCATATAATCACATGTGTTAAAATTGCGTGTACGTATTTTTATGTTTATAGTTGTCGTGATAATAAAATAACAATAATCGCGCGTGTGTAATGTAGTTATTAGTGATAATAAGTGTAAAACAGATTTTAATTATTGTGTATTGTTAATTGCAGTGACACTTTAACGACAAGAATGTATCCCAATGACGGAGCTACGACCGGAGCCCAGCAGGGATCAAGGTAAGTCTTTTTACAGACAGTTAATGTTTTTATAATATGCGAAATACTGGTTACATTGATTTTTACGCGTTACCTATTTTTATAAGACCGGTTGCACAAACAAGTTAGGGTAGATAATTTAGTGTAAAGATAAATAAGAATAAAGATGAATGCAGTAACTACACTGGGTGCTTGAAGTAGATATTAAAGAACAAAGAAAGGAAATAATATATTGACTATTCCACTCATACATTTCTAATTAACAAAAAATCTGAAGTGGCCTGCACACAACCTTCCGCCAAATCTAGACTTATAAACATAAATGTATATGTATACAATCCGGTGTCCCTAAAATATACCAATAAAAATCTAAAATATTCAAACATAGAAATTTGCATCACCTGAATCAAAAGATTCGTTCACAGGCAAACTCTTCTGTGTTGAAGCCATCCTCCGTTGAATTACTACATTTAATATCTTACTTATGACTTATATGGCGCTAGTATGTCAACTTGTCACCCGTCTCACCTGTCAATATTTTTTACGCAGAAACAAAAATCAACCGAACATGGATCACAAGATTTCAACGTTTTATCTGATAAATTTATTTTTTAAATTTTACTGCAGTTCTTTAATGCTACCAGATAAAGACAATTTTTTTGTAACGTTAGTTGCAAATAACTTTTCCTCTTATTCTTATTACAAATAAATATTATATTTATCAAAATTTATATAAATTTTTGACAATTATCTTGTTCAATCTTCAAAAAATATCACTTCCGGTGAAGATATTTGTACCAAAATCTGATGTGCTCTTCCTATTCGTATACAATTGTAAAATACCAAATATCAAAATTTTTGGGTAATTCGTATTTGAGTTATGCGACATCCGGCATCGGCCCGGACCACACACATACACACACACACACACACACGCACACACATACACACATACATACAGACATCATCGAGAAACTATCAAAAATGAGTTGTAAGGATCCTAATTCGTGCTCATCCACTTAAAACTCACAACCCGATTTTTTGCATGATTCCAATACCTTCCTTTACAGGTAAGCGGAAGGTAAAAATCATCATTTTGCCTATAGTTACCTTGTTTTATTTTAAATAAATATTTTGCAAAATAAATGACCGTGGCCATGATCAAATTTAAGTAGGTTACAGATTTATGTTCATACTTTATTATTATTATTACGTAGGTAGCAATTAATTGTAATAATACGAAAAATTATAGGTAAATTTATAAACGATACCTAGTAATTTGTAACGTTAATATAAACACCGTCATAATAATTAATAAATAGTACCTACTAAGTACTATGGTATATTTTATAAGTTTATTCATTTAAAATACAACAAGATGGAAACATATTTTAGGCATTGTATTAGAATTTGAATAAAGTATACAAAAATAATGTAGGTATACATTGTTCCTACTATCTTCTTCAAACTGTGACAACATTAAAAGTTTTGAAAATGTAGTTTAAGGTTAGGTTAGGTTAAATTAAATTTTCATTAAAATAAAGAAAACTAATTTTTAATGTGCAAAATTTAAAAAAAATGTTTACTTCTGCATAAGTTTCATTTTTAGATCTTGGGTAATTTATTACCCCCTCTCATCTTCTGTATCCGTGTGATTCCCGAAAAAGTTGTTTTTATTTATCAACCACTCCAGTCAAAAAATTACTAAATTTTCAATTACTAATACTAATTATGGATTATTTTTAAATCAATTTAAACTATTAAAATATTATTTAAAGAAACAGCTTACTTGGTGCCGCAACAAAATTGACGATAGTCCTCGGCAAATTATCCCTCAGCAATCGTAATACTTGAATCATATCATTTCTGTGATTTTCCAGGATCTCGGTCATATTATTATGAAAACAAAAGTCCAAACATACATCGTTTGCCCCTATCATTAAGGTGATCAGCTGTAAGAAAGCCGCAGTTAGATTAAAAGTTGAAATAGTCATTCGCCATTCGCGTCACAGCACAGGCGGACAATAATTTTTCCTAAACACAATTCTTCATAACCGTACTTATTCCTAAAAATAACATTTCAGACCGCAGTTATCCCGAAACGTAGATGTGGCTTAACGCAATTTGACCTAAACATAATTAATTCTAATTTTACTAAACGCAATTTTTCCTAATCGTTCGTAGCGCTGGTGGCATATTGTTGTACTACTTACTAGATTTTACAAATTCCCGGTACATAACAGCATTGCCGTTTTCACAGTTAGCAGTGACACTGAAACCATTGTTTTTATATATAATTTGTAACAATAAATTCGCTGTGGGCTTTTTAAACTATACTGATCCACAGTCGCTAATAACCAAGGGAATAGGTCAAGTACCTGATTACCAGAAAAGTGTACATTACTACAATTTCTTTAAAAGCGTACATACATATAGCGTACGTACACATTAATATTTTATTACGAAAACACGTATATACGCTCAAAATTCGTACAGTTGGTAATCCTTTTTGCCTCTTCTAGTACAACAGTTTACCACAAGCGCTACGAACGATTAGGAAAAACTGTGAGTAAAAATTATCTTTAGGGCAATTTGCGGTTAGCAACAACCCAACAACTAAGTTGAGGAATATCTACGGGAAACGGGGTTAAATTGTTATTTTTAGGAATAACCACGGTTAGGCAGAATTAAGCGCTCCCGCGTCACATACTTTCCAGTGTTTCTTCATGTTAACTCTTTTGTCGCTGGTAATTCTCTTGATCAGGATTGTGGTCATGTAAGGAATTTCACTAGAAATAGCGGCACCCTCAGCGGGGTTGAACTGAGAAACTCGTTCGTCTGTGAACGAATCGCCTAACGAATAGCCAATTAGTTTTGGGTTGAATTCTTTTAAAATATTTGGTAATGTTAGATATTGGCGCCAGGTGCCTTGTCCTCCTAAAATAAACAACAATAAAAAATTAATTTATTGCATTTTTAATGCAAATTTCATTAAAATGCAAAGGAAGTTTTTTATATTTCTGTTGTAAAATTGTTTACAAATTATTTTAACCTTTGCAAATAAGTAAATAAAATTAGATAATGATATTCATTTTTTTTTTTTCAATGGGATAAGTTATGATATAATATGCAGGATGTAGCTTCAAGTACCTACCCACATACATTTGATACGTTATTAAGGTAATGTAGTCTTATATTGATTACGAAATAAAAAGAATTTATTAGATATTATAAAATTTAAGGATAAACATTCCAGTAATTACGTTTTTTCGTGTTTGATATTGGATTTTAACACAACAATTTTAAAATTTGTGTTATTGTCCATAAGACTCAATGTAAAATTGCGGACGGATCTTGAAACATTGGTATTTTTTCTATAATTTAAAATATCTTTGAAGCAAATTATATAGAAATCATTTCAATGACCGGACTACTTTAATTATAATCGTATTATTATATCAAATATTTTTACTCAAGTTGGATGTGCATGGAAGCTTCACACACTCTGAGTCAGCGATATAGATTAAGTACCTTGTGTGCGGTTACCAGCCGTCAACTCACAGGTACTCATGGTTATATTATATTAATAAATAACGAATTCAACAAACCTGCAGACCAGGATAGACCGCGGTTTTCCATAAGAACCTGTAAAAAGTTCGTAGCAACAAGTCCAAAACCGGCTGTAAGACTGTCACCCAATGCGCCAACCACATCAATGTCACCAGGTCGAACTTTGTGCACTGAAGCCGGAGGCTTGGCACTTCTAAACCCTTTCACATTACAAGGGAACGGTACATAAGGCGGAACTTCATCTTGAACCATCTAAAACGAGAGAAAACGAGTTATTTTTCTATATGCCGTTCACAAAGTTAACTTTGTGAAACGCAACTGAATGTCGCCAGAGCTCACTTTGTGACACGCAACTTATTTTTTTAGAAGGTTGGTATTGGTAGTATCAGATGACAGTTTTTACATCAATTTTGTCAAACGTCAAACCTTAGAACGAACAAATTTCAGTATAAACTCTAAATCTGATTTGTTTAAGTAATTAGTTTTTTTATTCAATAAATTAATGAATCTAGTAATGGAAAACATCTAAGTTCAATGTTTTCTATAATGTTTGCACTTATCACCTAGAATAGTTCAGTAATCAAATACTTTTACAGTGACAATGACAATTAAATAAACGGCAATATTAATGTCACTAACTAAAACGTTACACATGCAAATTTCCCTAAATCGACTTGTGTATATTCTATTTGTGGCAATATAATTAAAATTTTAATATGAAAAGGACACCAACTAGAAAAAATAGTATAAAGAACTCATTTTATAAGACTATTTTTGGTATGTTAAGCTGGAATAACCTCATTAGCAGAACCGGCCAAAACCAATGGGAATAATTAGTATTCGATTATTACTAATTAATTACCCTAATCCCTAATTTTTTTAAAAAATTAACGAGGGTTTTACGAACCCGAGTTTGTGGGGCTCTAGTACGGTTTTGTTAGCTTTGTTAGTGTAATAAAAACAAAAACCGAGTTTGTTGGGCTCTAGTACGGTTTTGTTAGTTTTTTTTTATACCACAGTAATAAATTAGGGATTAGGGTAATTAATTAGTAATAATTGAGTACTAATTATTTCTATTGGTTTTGGCCGGTTCTGCTAATGGCATTATTCCAGCTTAACGTACCTGACTATTTTCGCACTTGTCCTTTAGTAAACTCGCCCGAGGGCTCGTTTTACTAAATTTGGATGCATGCGAAAAAATTATGTCTTATAAAACTTGTTCTTCAATATAGGTATTATTATTTATATCTGGGCTGTAAAAAAGGATTTTTTTATTACGAATGTGGAATATTTATTATTTTCGAGTCGCCAGACGAGAAAAATAACCACGAGAGTAATAATAGTTATTTGTTTCATTAATACAAAAATGCATGATTGCCGGACGACGCACAGCGGAGTTCGCCGATCTTACGAGTCTCAAACAAGCATTTTTTATGAATGAAACATAATATTTGTTCGCTAACCGCTTAAATAGATGTAATTTCATTTAATTTGACATATCCTCATATTACGGAACAATTAATATGTAAACATACCAATTTGTTTTTACCATGATGACAATCTTTTCTTGTATTCGTCCGAGAAGTTATTTTATTTTTTGTACAATTGCTATAGTGATCGTAACAATACCTAAATGGCCTTCTTTTTTTATAAAAAAAACAATGACATAATAGCATCAAATACAGACGGTTGCCGAAAATAGTTATTTGTTTAACTAGGCAAAAAAATATTAGATTTGCTGCCGCGGCTAGAGTATGAATCAGCTGTAGGTATGTTCTGAACAAGTGAAGACAAAAAATTGAAAATTTGAGGATCACTAAAGACAAAGAGTCATAAAAACTACATTCTTAGATAGGTAGTTTAGAACTTCCATTCAACGTGAAGTTTTTTTAGGGGATGACCACCCCAATATTTTTAAATAACAACCCCTGTCGAGTTTTACCTTATTTTAAAGGTAATGAAAAAAGAAACACAACGACACAACCCCATAAACAAAACCCGATATCTTAATTCTTTCAATAATTTAATTGTAATGTTTTTTGCACGTTTATTACTATTTTTATGCACGATCATATCATAATTTGACAGTTATACATGAATTTCTTTGACATAAACATCACTTTATAGCCCACGGATCATATAATAGCGCAGTGCGCCATAAAAAACGTCAAATTAATGCAAAAAAATTATATTTTCAATTTTACTTATACTACTAATAATCCTATAAATAATCATTTTCGGTAATTAGTTGTACAATTTTTTATTTAAATAACATCATTTTACTCACAATTAATATAAATTATCTTGTAAATATTTAATTCAATAATGACAACTTTGACATTTAGATTTTTGTTTATTTTCGGTATTTTTTTGGTATCTTAGCAACAGTTCAAGAATTTAGTAATTTTTTGGTAATTTGAACAAGTAAATTAAATTTATTAATTTGTTAGAACATGTATTCAACCGTGCATAAAGTTGGGTATGTACTACGGGCGTAAGAAAGCTTTTATGGCTCTTGACGTGTTTTTAGCCTTCGGCTGATGCTCGGTCTCAAAATCACGCCTCACGCCATAAAAGCTTACTTACGCCCTTAATACATAAATAGCTATTACAACAAATGTTCAAATTGTCGACCTTTTTCGGTCTCGCAATAGGTAACCCAAACGCTTTAGTGATCTTCAATTTTTTTTTCTTTAATCGTTCAAAACTTATAGCCCGTCCTGGGACTTTTGAGAAATCGTATATTCTGCCATTGAGTACATAGGCCACGCCCTCTAACCGTACGTTTATGGTTTCAATAAATGAAAAGTGTAAAGTTAGATTCAGACCTACCCAATTATAAGTATAAGTGGCTAATTTAACCAACCACACCAGTGCTCAACGTTCGCACTTATAATTGGAATTTTGTGGAAGCGCTGGTTGGTTATACTTATAATTGCGTAGGTCTGAATCTAGCTTTAGTGTCAAGAAAATTTGAACAGACTATACTATTATTTGACACGAACAATTTGAAATAACAATTATTGTCAGAAATAGTTGTTATTACTTACCAATAGGCTATTTTCTTTTTATAAGTAATTACCGGAAAATTTTGTGGTCAAAAAGTAACCTATAATTAATTTATTTACCTATTAATGAATAATTAATTATTGGTATTCTGTGATTTCGTCGCAGATACAAACTTTCTTTTTTATGTTTGTATAAAATAAACTTTTTTTGTTCTACTATTAAAAGTTAATACTTAATATTCATATGAATATGATAAAATATACTTTATGATTACAATAAACTGACACATAATTTTATTAATAATAATATGATTTCATGCTTCTAAATATTCAAGGCAGTAAAAATTATATTGCAATAAAATACAATGAATAAAATAATATAATCAAATTATAAATAATATTATTTTTATTATAAAAAAATATTATCAAATAATTTATATAATAATATTATGAAATAGTTTTATTATCGTACGACAATTTTATATTCCAATTGCCTACTATAGAGTTTCAAGGTAATCATAAATTATTACTGAAGATACAATGCAAGCTAAATGTTTAAATATAAAACTCTGTACCGCGAAGCATACCTATTACCTATATTTCATTGATATTCTTCATATACTCATGTTGCGTTGTTCCATCAATATTAATTCAAGTTATAAATTAAATATTTATATATGAAGTGTTTCAATTTTAATACCTCAATAAATTAATTTAAGAGATATATTTTTATTATTTCACCGACCTTTGGGTTTATTATCATATCTAACAATTACGGAAAAATTTAAAATATTCTGTGAACAATTTAGGCAAACATGCAAGGACGTAATTATTGAAAAAATAAAAATAATTGTTTTCGCAAACAAATTTGTTAGTATTACTATAATTAAAGATGCGTAAAATGATTATAAAAATAAGTAAATTTGTATGTAGGTAAGACATAAAAAAATATATTCCTCTTACCTAGTTCCATTTATTTTTTAAATGCATTGTTTACATATAAAATTTATTACATAAATTAGTGAAATTAACTGTTAACTTTAATATTCCCATGACAAAAACTATGTATTTATTAATAATTTGTTATTGAATTGAATGATATTTATATTTATACTTTCGTCAATTTTGGTCAAACTAGTTTCCCATTTTTATCAGTTATTTTAAAATAAATTTAATAAAAAGAATTATGCATTTTTTTAAATACCAGCAAATCTTTTTTGTGATATTATCAAACTAACAAAGTATGATATCCCAATCTACTTTAGTTAACAAAGGTTTCTAATTTTCATTATCTAAATTTAATATGCCAATAGGTGAGTTGCTTGCAATTCTGTAAGTTTTATATGAAAATACTATATAGGTAAATATAAAATAAAATAAAATTAATTTTTGTTACCTAAAAGATATTCAAAAGAATATAAGTATTTATAATTTTTTGTACATTCGTTAGGTAATATTTTACTAATTTGAGTTAGGTAATGAGCTTCATTATTTCACGCAATGGTTTTCATTCTACTGTTTTCATTTATTAACGTATAAAACTACAATACCTGTTATTAAAAAATTATAGATTACATTGTAAAGAAACTTCAATATAAAATGATTTTGATTTGTAATCACATAATTATATTTTATACAGTTAAAATTTAAAATAAAAATATCGTTTGTAGATATTTTATTCGGATGTTTCTGTTTTATATCAAAATTATATTAGTCATTGACCTTCAAAACTTTAAAAAATGCACTTATTCGAACGAAAGTAGAACAAATATTGTAGGCAACACGTAAGGAATCTTGGTTGTTACCTTACTTATGTGCTTACGGAACTCGGCTGCGCCTCGTGCTGCACATTTCATATACGTATAAGGTAACTATCTTCGCTTCTTTTCTTGTTACATTTGTAACACAATAAATAAAATTTAAATAAAATTATTATGCTTCATTTTTTAAGAAGACGTAAGTAGACTATTAGTTTTACATTTTGTAGATATACAGGGTGGTATTGAAGTTAATGTCATAAATGTGAGGGTAAGTAGTATGACATGTGTAGATTACGAAACAGAAAGAATTTTTTTGAAATCGCAAAATTAATTTTCATTTTTCCCAGTCAACATTTTTTTGTTGCCACTGCTACTGGGTAGAGCAAAAAAATTATTGTTTCATTAAAAATAACTAAATTTTATTTGTTTATTTTACTTGTAATTTAAGATGTTGATTACCTACTTCTATTGTTTGTGTTTAATAGGAAAACGAACCCAGAGCAGTAATATAGGTAATACAAAAAATGCTGCAGGTAAACTACCCTTAATTTTTCGAATTTTAAAAAAATTCTTTCATTTTCGTAACTACACATGTCATACTACTTACCCTTAAATTTATGACAACTTACAAACCACTCTGTATAATGAGCAATAATTTTACTCAAATGCTCGACTACTGAGACAGCAGTTCATGACATTTATGAAATTTTTTTCCTGCCATATGAATTTGTTTTACGATTGTCCAATAATTGGGTGTCAAAGTTTACAATTGCTGTCTGCTTAAAAAATGAAGTAGGTATAGAAAAAAGTACTTACTCCTTTTTGTTTGGCTAACCGTAAATTGAATGCATTTTGACTCGTTCGGCCCAGAATTGACATCATACTCCGTCGGTATAATTTGTAAAAAGGTATATATCTATCCAATTCTGATGGACGAAAACTTTGACATTCCATTGATGAAGAGAGTAATAGTATCACACATATTATTATAAGAACTTTTGTAGTATCCATTTTACACTTCCTGAAATTGTACAAAAACTCACTCTTATTTTTAGTTAATAAATTCACATAATGCGAAAACATAAATTAAAACCATAATAAAGAATCTACGAATCAAACTTGCTGTTTTATACCTGTTTTTATACCTATTTAATATGATATAGGTAATGTGCTTTTAAAATAATTTTTAAATTTATATATATATATATATATATATATATATTTTATTATAGGTAATAAATATCTGCATGATAATATAAACAGATAATTAATTTAAACTACCTGGTACATTTTTTTAAAATTTTATTTTGTAGACAAATGTCAGTTGTAAAAATTAGTAAACAATATCAAGGACTGTAGAAAAAATATTAATTTTAGAGTTTTATTTTTCCATATAAATTAGGTACATATTTTAAAACTTTTATAAAAAGGCGCCACTACAAATTAAATATATAAACAACTCAATACCTAAAATTCATCATGTTTGTTTAATAAGAACAAATATACAAATTTTTCATTCTAGATAAAAGTTTTTCCCACGACCATATACGAAACTAACAGTTTCCATACAGTTACCTAGCTACGAAAATAAACAATATCACATCCGTTCAACCCGTTTGACATGTTCTCGAAAAGGTCTTATCGCCACAGTTTCAATTTTTGTTTCATCTTTTAGTAAGCGTGTGTTGCCTTTCTGACATTTGATAATTTTTTCCTGTCATTAAGTATTTCCTTATACACTGGGTAAAAAAACGCACCACTTGACAATGCACCCGAAATTCCGAATTTTTAGCCCGCCATAACTCGGTTAAATTGGTTCGAAAATTGATAAATCTTCGAGTTCTGCCAAGATTGAAGTTTCCTCTTTAAGGTCATGCAAATTAATCTGACGCCCAAGTTCATTGTACCCCCTGCCAGCCTCCTTAGAAAAAAAGTTGTACCGGGTGCAAAAAATACGTGAATTCATCCACTACCAAGGCGATAAAGTTCATTCATTTTTCTTTCGGGAAAAAAACATTAAGTACTTCCGATGATTTGGCGCGAAGTTATGAATTTTTGAAAAATAATTTTTATGTCTTTTCGATCATTACTCTGCTAATTTTGCATAGATATCAATGATTCTTTGAATTGGCACAAGATTGAAGTTTTCTCTTCAATAGTATGCAAATTAATGTGACGCCAAATATAATTCACCCCCAGGCACCCCCTAAGAAAAAACCATGTTTTTGACACAAATATGTCAAACTATGAACAACATGGTGTTACAATTTATTCATTTTTTGGTAAATTTCCAAAAATTTAAATTATCTATGATGATTTATCCGAAGCTATGGGTTTTTGAAATTTACTGTGCATTTTGTGAGTTTTTCAAAATTGCTTAAATTTTGATAAGTTTGACGTCTAAAGCGATCTCGAGAACATTAAACGAAAAAAGCACTTCAATTTAAGGTAAGGTAAAATGCAATATTTTTTTCAAAAATTAATAACTTCGCTCCAAATCATCGCAGGTACTCAATTTTTCCCCCCGAAAGGAAAATTAATAAACTTTATCTGCTTGGTATTGGATTGAGTCCACGATTTTTTTGCACTTGGTACAAGTTGTCAAAGTTTGACATTTTTTGACATCAAAAACATTTTTTTTCTCAGGGGAGTGGTAGGGAGGTAAATTAACTTGGCGTCAGATTAACTTGCATGCTTTTAAAGAGGAAACTTAAAACTTGTTAGAACTTGAAGATTCATCCATTTTCGACCAAATTCAAGCGGGTTATGGCGGTCTAAAAATTCGGAATTTTTAGTGCATATCAAGTGTATATTGCAATGACTGGCTTATTGGATGAAGGCTTGAATGATGCCGGTGATTATTTGATTATTTTAATTTTATTTTAGACTACTAGTCTACTACTAGACTACTAGTCTACTATGTTTAATAAAATTAACATCCAATAACCCAGTCATTATAATTCTCTTTTGGCTTAAGAATAACCAAGTTTTCAAGTGTATATTGCATTATTCCATTAATATGGACAAACACGACAATTCATAGTATATTGTGCAAGTAGGGACGAAAGTGGTTTTTTTGTACCGAGATGCATACGATATTTTTATGATACCTACACCGAAAAGCAATTAGAAGTTAAAGAAAGGGATGAACCGGATGATTGTAACATTGGAAAAATGTATAATAATTCCTTAAAATAAATAAAAATACATAATCCAAATAATAAATTTTGGAATCCTGCATAAAGCTGGTTGAGAAACTTTTCTTTCCTAGGGAGGAAAAAATCATGTAGATTTCCGAATAAACCGGGAGGAAAAGTATCTGTCCTCCCTAGGGAGGAAAAATACTGGCCTGTCAGAAATACCTAACTTTCGTTCCTAATAATAGGGATGAAAGATGGTGTTTTCGGTGCTGGTATTGAAAAAAAAGTGATTTATCCACATAAATTTAAGTAGTACTTTTAAAAATAGAGTTTATATATTCTTGTTATTGAAAATCTTGTATCATGTATTCCATAATCGTATAGGTAGTATACAGAGTGTTTCTGTATTTATGGATCAAACTTTAAGTACAAACAAAAATTCGTAAAATTAAGGGTGGTTTACTTAAAGAAAACATGTTGACTGTCACTGGTTTCATTACTGTGAAAGAAACAGGATTAATTAAATTTGTTCATTACACAATATCAGCGTTGGATTATATAATTACGTGCATTGTTAATATTTGAATAAAACAACACAAACAGCGATGAAACCAGTGGCACTCAACATGTTTCCTTTGAGTAAACTACCCTCAATTTAAAAAAACATATTTTTGTTCCGTTATCAGTAGAATGTGTTACATATACCCTTAAAGTTTGATCCATAAGTACAGAAACACCCTGTATTTGTTTTTTCGTATTAATATTTTCACTCACACGATAGCAATCACTTTCTTTGCCCATTATGTAATATAGTATTTTCTACTCTCATGCTTTAATTTACTTATTAAATATGGATTGTCTGTACTTGAATGACATTCGTTTTGATACAGATTATCATTTCGATACAGATTTTCATTATGAAACATCCAAGTAAATTTCATGCAAATGAATAGTTTTCTTTATTGAAAGCATGGGAGTAGAAAAAATAATGTATGCAACTCGTGTATAATGGTTATTAATACACTCGTATGAATTACGACACTCGCCATGTACCTAAAGTAAATTTCATACTCGAGGCATTTTACACAATTTATAGTAAACGCTTTTTTTGGTTAATTTTAATACACAGTTATAATATTACGTTTTAGGCCACAATGTTAAAGTTAAAATAAATTAATTGATTGCGAAATTTAAAATCTATCATTTATGTTGTCACAAACGTGAGTCGTTTACCGGTAACTTACAAATTACCGCGTTCATTCCTATATCACTAGATAAAATAATAATTTATTGCCTAATTCAACTCTAATGGCCGGTTCCACCGCTTCCACTTAAGGTGATCCTCTACCCATGGCAGAAAACAGTCAAAAACATTTATTCCATATGCGTTTAATGTTTTGTTAAACATAAAAATAACAAATAATGTATGTGAGAGGGGAAAAATAATTTTGGCACCCATATTTGTAAAAATGTTTTTTCGCGCGCCACTGTACAGCTTTTATTTATATGTGAATTAAATAATTAAAATTGTAATATGTTGTCAACAGAGCTTGGATCTGCGAAATAACCGATCGAATTTTTGAAATTCGTTTTAAAATAGAAGAAATTTGTGTTCAAAGAATAACAAAAATTGTCAAAATTCAAATTAACATAATTTCGATTTTAAAGCAAAATTTTAAAATTCTGCATCGACCATTTTGTAGATTGTACTTTTAACTTCAAAAATATCTTTAGTTTATTATATTTTAAAAAACAATAAACGCTGTAATCCATGTTTTTGGCTGTTTTTTTTTGATCGGTAGAGGATCGTCTTAAATATTTAGTTAATTTAAATTAACACGAACAATATCAAATCGAAATCAGATAGTCAAACATAGAAATAACATTACAGTTATGAGTTCGATTCGATATTTTTTATTTAAAGGAATCTTAAAATTTATTCACTAATTTAAATTTGTCACTATTTTCACAATACACTCACATTTTCAACTCCTAACAATAAAACTGTCGAGCTTGACGATTAGCAAACGGAAACTGTCACCGGTGTCACCACTACCTCTCCACTTGACAATGCAAATATTCACCAGAAGACGCTGCCACTCTTTGTTAAATATGTAGGTACTGCTGCTTCCCTATTGGTCGGCAAAGAATATCATATATTCAAAGCATTTTCATGAATGAGTTACTAACACATCCAAATATCCTGAGAGACGTAAAAATACCTGCTTGCCTTCAGATTCAGACATTTTTCAAAACTGTTTCAAATAAGTAAAATAGGACTCGTTATGCTGGATAATAAATGTTTTATTGCTTGTACCGAAATGTATTTTTTATTTATTTGTGAATTGAAAATTAGATCATAAATATTTTTTACGAATTTTACATTAGTTTTATAGATTACTTACAATGCGTGACTATTTATTTCCTTATATAGGTAAGGTAACTAAATAACCCTGAAACAAATGAAAAATATTACCTACAAAAAGCTAAAAATTTATTTTTAATAAAATAATAAAATTGAATTTTGTAGACAAGCCGAAAATAATGTTAAAAGGTGGAATTTAGTTATTAATATAACAAGAATATTATGCGATTTATAATATCGAGGATGTTGCTAAGCGAGGAGGTGAAACCGAGTCCCTTTGAACTATTCGCGTTATATTCAAAGCTTAATCGTATCATCAACGACAGCGACGTTAATACAAATCAACAATTTTATCTTGTCAATTAGTTTGCATATTATGAAAGGTTTTGATGTTTTTATGGTGGCATCTAACGTATTAAGTTCGTAACTAATGAATTATAAGTATCAAAGGTATTCTAAGTAACTAATGTATTATGTTGTTTATAATTATCAATAAATGTGGCATATTAAAAGGTTGATGATACGATTAAATAATAAATTAAGTATTCTTGGATATCATGCCTCGCTTTTTATTATTAGTTAAAGTTCATCATGATTATGATCATCTTCAGGTCAACTAAATGTGAGAGTTTTACATTTTGTATTTAGTTAAACTCTCATATTTAGTTGATCATAATAATGATCGAAACTTTGTCAAAACTTTAACTAACAATAAAAACCGAGCCATGTTATTCAAAATATTAAATATATTATTTAAATTCTACCTTTTAAAATAGTGAAATGTAAAATTAAAATTAACGAGCATTTATTTTAAAATTATACCAGAAAAATACACTCACCGAGCCGCAGGCGAATATCACAATAGTTTATAATTTATTGAAACAAAGTCCCGAGTAAATAAACATTGAGCATTAAATATTAGATTATTAAGGTACACTATACTATTTCTATTTTATGCAATCATGAAAAATACAAAACATGTTAACTAGTGAAAATAAAAATGCAAAAACTATATATCTAGTAAGAGTTTGTTATAGATAGAAACTATGTTACCGTTTCAGTAGTATTTAAAAATTCTCATATCTACCTTAAAATTTATGTGCATAAATTTGCAAGTTAATTTTTTAATTTAGTTGTAGATTATTAGCTACACATATCCATTAATAAAAATTAGTATTGTACTACCTTGCCATAGGCATATTGTGTTTTTCATATACATACATCCTGATTGTTAAAAATGTACTCCCACAATAGTGTTATTTGTATAACAAGTATTGAAAGCATGGTTTTGTCGAACGTGAACGAAAATTATTACAGCCCGACCGAGGGTTGCAATCGTTGCGTTTGTCAAAATATTTTCAACACGTGTTGTACTTACTATTATTTTTCTACTCCTGCAAAAGTTTAAAAAAGGGTGAAGTGGGGTAATTGTGTAATAAAAAATAAAAGTTTCAATTTAAGGTAATGTAAAATTTTAATATGATTATACTCGTAGTAAGTTAGTAAACGACCTTTACCAATTTACACTTTCATTATTTTTGAATTAAAAACGATGCAGTACTGAAATTAACATTTAATTTTTTAATATTAACTGTCAAATTTTTAAATTTTTGTGAAATATCAGGCATATAAAAATATTGAAGCAACGACAGTAGGTACTTGAAGATTTCAATGTCATTGTAAAATGTTACGTAATGACTTTGTCATTCATAAATCATTTAAGATTAGATCTAACTAAATATTTGCTTATGTATAAGTAGAATAGGATTTTGGTCTGTATGCTAATTTGTAAATAATAAGACATAGGTACCTAATTGAAAACGCGTAGAAAATAAATTATATTTTTTATTGATTGTGCTTTACAAGAAAACTGTTTATGTACAATAAACTATAATAAAAGCAATATTTACAAATGCAATAAACACTATATTTCTTTAAATTATGCAACAGAATGAAATAAATTGTACTAGTGTTCGCTATTCGTTTTTAAGTTGTTTACTATTGCATGCTATTGCATTTAACGATTCTTCTTCGTATAGATGTATGGTTCTTTTTCTGACGGACAAAGGAACTTTTCAAATAATCTGAACGTCTTTTGTGATTTTTTCCCTGGTTTTTCCATCATGTTATTCCATAACGCAAGTCCCACTGCAAACAAAATTATTTTTTAAAAACCTTAATTCTTTATCAGGTACTTAATTTTTTCATTAAACTGTCAGTGATTCTATAATATTAAACTCATGGGAAATAGTGTTACTTAAGATCAGTTTATGCATTTTAAATGGATTATAATCAAGAATATTAAAAAAAAAACCTTTTAAATATGTGTGACATGTCTAGTTTGTTTGTTTTATCATTGTAATGATAATTTCCATAATGTGTAAAATATAAGGAAATAAATAATGTCCTTCAAACTGGTCATTTTAGGTAAAAATATCTTTGTGAATTTTGTGAATTTAATTAATATGTATAAATAAATATGTTATGAGTAGTAATTTATTAGTCGTAAATTCCAAACTTTTTCCTAACATTCAAAACTGCGACAGACACAACCAGAAATGTGTAAATATGCAAGCCATTGATGGTTTGATGTAAAAACTGATCATTCTGACACAAACTGTTCAAATTTTTTGGGGGAGGGTAATGTAATGTACCCCCTATTATCTAGTATGTTTATATAAACAATAGTTATTTACTGTACAAGTGGGCAAAGTAAGGAATTACCCACGAGAGAAATCTGAACTCACGAGGTCGAAGGCTGAGTGAGATAATTTTCTTAAGTAAATATATAAAAAAATATTAGTTCCAACATCGTTACTATGGTGACTTCCACTCAGGGTTGGCAGAAATCATTATTTAAAAAAAAATCATTGATTTAAAAAAAAATTAATCATGATTTTTTTTGATTTTTTAAATTTTCTTGAATTATAGCATTAAATATAGTTAAATTAATTATTATTTAACCATTTATATGAAAAATTCCTTTAAAAAATATGTTGTTTGGATTATCATTGCACATTTCAAGTTTTCTTAAACTATATTACGCTTGACTTATGATTCCATTGAATGGATTTTGTTTTTTGTTTAATATTATTTATTAAATAAATATTGAAATTGAATTAAGACACTTGTTTTGTTCTGTACCAGAAATATAATTAAATTAATACAAAAATTTTTAAAAAATCAAAAAATGATTTAAATCAATGATTTTTTGAAAAAATCAACCCTGCTTCCAATATGCAAAGTATAACAATTTACCCACTAGTGGGTATAATCTTGATCAGAGCCACTAGTGGGCAATTCTTTACTTTACTTGTTTAAAATCTCCATAGTTATGATGCTTTTATTAAGATGTGTTGGATAAAATATTTAAAAATATTAGTGACATTGGAAATAAAAAGAAAAGATTAGTACACTAGGCAACAAAAAATATCATACAACATTGGTTTTGTTCATATTTGGATTTTGAAATAAAAAACTTTCAATAAAGTTAATAATTAAAAAGTATTATTTTTATAAATCTATATTTTTTCTAAATCTAAAAATTATAAACTTGCAATTTTATGAACTTTTAAACTTATAGATTAGAATTAAATCTTTTATACTTTCTGCGTTTAGTTTCTGACTAGGATGATAGCAATCTTGTGATAAATATGATTTGTCTATTTTTCCATTTGCTGTTCTGGGAAATTTGAATTTTAACGGAAAAGGTTGATAAATTACAGTAAAATCTTCAGTGTTAAATTCATCCATATTTGCAATATCCTCTTCCAATTCTTGCCATTTTTTAATTATTTTTGAATACGTTTTTGTTTTATTCGAGTATCTTTGTTGTAACATGCATAAGCATTCGACTGAGTTGATTATATCGCAATATGGCAGCTTTAGAGATCTTAAATTTTTCACTAAACTTGCGTCTGAAAGAAATGCATTTAGTTTAAAATATGTTTGCATTGTAATGTTAAATTAGACACAATCGGTTTGTAATATGTGCGTTTCCAACCTTCTAGACAGTTGGGAAATGAGTCATTGTTAAGTTAATTAGCAACTCTGTCATATAACACTATTTTCAAGTAGGCTAAACAAATTGAATAAATTATGATAAAACTGTCAAAAATATTAATAAAATTAATTTTTAAAACGCGCATATTATTAATCGATTGGTTTGTGTGTGAAATAGTAAACAAACCTCGCGGGAAAGCTTATTCCAGGCTCGCGCTTATAGCTTACCTCGGTGCTGCGCACCTCAGTCATCTAATACAGCGCTCGCCTGTAATGCAGCGTTTCCCTGCTCGGTATGTAATATACCATTACATACCTGGTGGTGGAACAAGGTTAACAATAGTTCTAGGTAAATTTTTTTGCAACAATCTTAACGTGCTCAACAAATCTCTTCTGTGGTATATTAAAATGTTTTCTGGATTAGATTGATAACACAAATCCAAACAAAAATTGTTTACTCCAATCATCAATGTTATTAACTGGAACAAATAAATAAATATTACACATTTGCACCTGGAATAGATAATCAAACATTTTTGATAAGAATTTTTATACTAGTCCTCTATAAAAATTCTATCCAAAATTTTTGAATTTGCCTAATTTTAATACTAAGTATAGCGTTGTGTTCTAAAATGTTTACTTATATTTTAAGAAGATTTTAAAGACATCATATTAGCCTTTCTTAAAGTTCTGATAATTTGGGTTCTAATCATGTATATCCTTAAGTGAATACTGTGGCTCTTAAGGTGACTAACCAAAAACTAATAGCAGAAATGAAAACTACTTCGAAAAAATATTAAATGTGAGTATTTAAATACATATTGAACCTATATAATTTACATTCTAGTAATTCTAGTAACACAGATGTTGTCATGTTTTGTTTGTAGGAAAGGCCAGGTACCGGCTTTTGAAATTTATGCTCGGTTATAAATATTAGCCATTTTTTTAAAATTATTTTTTTAGTAAAATAATATAGAAATTATGAATTAATGAATAATAAAAATATAATAAATAATGTTTCGGTTGTGTTTTATGGGTGTTGTAGATTTGAATTCGAATTTCTTCCAAATATACTTTACTAAACCTATCAAACAATTGTTGTTAGAAACAAATTCATTGGTTTGATTTGTTTTAAAACCTAGCAATAAATTTATAAATTTAATCGAATACTATCTAAATTTTGAATTTCAATTCACAACTACTAGTGAGTTTATTTTAACGTGAAACATATCATCATATCCATGGTTACGAATTTGACAGCAATGTATTAGAGCGTTCTTTTTAAAATGAAACATAGGCACGAGCATAAATTTGAATTTGTGAATTAATTAAACGATTATGTTGAAGGCGTTTCATGAAACTAGTGCAGCTGTCCAAATAGCTTATATTGTTCAACAATAATACTGTTAAATTTATTCCCTATGTTTCATTTTAAAAAGAACGCTCTAATAAATATTGCTATCAAAGTCGTAACCATGGATATAAAAAAGCCCTTGTTGCACGTTAAAATAAACTCACTGTAAATAGTTAAACTTTACAAAGAACAGAATAAGTAACCAAACCTGTTACATTTTGAGTTTTCGTCTTGTTTATATTTTGTCTCACCTTCCAGTGGTTCTGCAAATCAACTCTTCGGTCCGATTTAATTCGCTGAATTAAAACTTCGGTCATATAGGGCAGTTCACTGGATACTGCAGCAAATTCTGCTGTATTAAATTGTGAATCTTTTTCATGAGACAGAGAATCCCTAAGGGAGTAGCCGAATAAATTCGGATTGAATTCTTTCAGAATATTTGGAAGGGTGATGAATTCTCGCCAGGATTCTTGTCCGCCTATAAAACTTTTTAAAATAAAAAAAAAATGATGGTTTGGATGTATGAAAGGTAGAAATTATTTGAAGCCAATAACTTCGGCTCTTGATTGAATAAAGAATAACTTGACTGCAGTCCTGAATAATTTCTACCTTTCATTATAATTAATATTTGGGATAGAATCGATTGTATAGTGTATGTCAAAAAATGCCTGTGCTTTATTAACATAGACTGTGCATGTGATAGCACAGCATAAGCTTTATTAAATGACAAGGTCGTTCATCAGGTTTAAAGGAAAAATACTAAGACTGGAAATTCCTCGTTTTTACTTCCTTGTACGGAGTAATAAGGAAGTATTGTAATCGCGAAAAATTTCGGTTTTCAAATTTTGATGGAAATATCCGTTTTGACCTTTTCTGAATCCATTATGACTAGTTTCGTCGTGACGTCTGTACGTACGTGCATACGTACGTACGTACGGACGTATGTGTGTCGCATAACTCAAATACGGTTAGACGTAGAAAGTTGAAATTTTGTATTTAGGACTGTTATAGCATCTAGTTGTGCACCTCCTATTTTTGGTTTCAATCTATAAACCGGAAGTAGTACTTTTTAAAATATTTCGATAAATATTTAATTTAACACAAATTTTTTTATTTTAAATGAAAGATTATGTGATTATTATCTACAATCGGTATTTTATAAATTTTTCTGTATCTTCTATCATTTAAGAATAATTAAAGTATATACTTATAATTTATTATTTCGGTATCTTGTACTCCATGATCGTTTAACATTTGTTACTACGTAAAATTTAAATGATTATGACATGACAGTGACAATAGTAAAATATGCTTTATATCTTCTTCTGCAGTTTAAATAAAATGACTAAAATATATTTGTGAGTATACTAGTATAATAAGTTAAAAGAATTTTTAATATTATTTTACATTTTAGTTATTAAGAAAAGTATGAACACACAAGGCGTACAAGGAAGTCATGTGGTGTCCACGTCAGATTTTTTACTTCCTTGTACGGAGTAATAAGGAAGTATTGTAATCGCGAAAAATTTCGGTTTTCAGATTTTGATGGAAATATCCGTTTTGACCTTTTCTGAATCCATTATGACTAGTTTCGTCGTGACGTCTGTACGTACGTGCGTACGTGCGTACGTACGTACGTACGTGCGTACGTACGTGCGTACGTACGTACGTACGGACGTATGTGTGTCGCATAACTCAAATACGGTTAGACGTAGAAAGTTGAAATTTTGTATTTAGGACTGTTATAGCATCTAGTTGTGCACCTCCTATTTTTGGTTTCAATCTATAAACCGGAAGTAGTACTTTTTAAAAATATTTTGATAAATAATTAATTTTAGACAATTTTTTTTATTTTAAATGAAAGATTTTGTGATTATTATCTACAATCGGTATTTTATAAATTTTTCTGTATCTTCTATCATTTAAGAATAATTAAAGTATATACTTATAATTTAGTATTTCTGTATCTTGTAGTCCATGATCGATTAACATTTGTTACTACGTAAAATTTAAATGATTATGACATGACAGTGACAGTAGCAGTGACAATAGTAAAATATCGTTTATATCTTCTTCTGCAGTTTAAATAAAATGACTAAAATATATTTGTGAGTATACTAGTATAATAAGTTAAAAGAATTTTTTATATTATTCTACATTTTAGTTATTAAGAAAAGTATGAACACACAAGGCGTACCAGGAAGTCATGTGGTGTCCACGTCAGATTTTTTATTATTATTATGATCAGTAATCAGAAAATAGATACACTGTAGTTGAAACCTAATAGTTAAGAAATAAGTACAAAATTTAATCTTCTTTTCGATTATTATTAATACCTATATCAGTATTTTATTTTTAAAGAAACGTATCATTGAATAGAATCAGCGTGCTGTCGCCGGTATTCGTGAATTATTTGTTTTATTTTTTTGTAAACAATGTGAGTCTACTGACATTTGCAGACGGTGTGGGTTAAACCAGGTTAAATACAAGGTTAAGGTTATCTCCAATCAGATACACAGTTCAGTTTAACTAAGTACACATAAATCTCTCCTGTAGTGTACGTGTACTAACCATAAGTGAGTTAACGACAGGTAGCTGCTCACACATGTATCTTTATATCGACGGCTCACAAGATGTGAGTATGCCACACACAAGTTGGATACAAATAGAAGAAATTTTGATTTGTTTGTACTCACAAATGTGAGGCTGCCACACTTGTTGTTGCCAATATCTTTAAGATCAAAATGTTAACTTAAAATTACATTTTTAACAAGGGATTAAAGAATGCATTTTAACTTTTTTCTGCGTCGACTGAATCGAACCTAACATAAAATTTAATTTTTTGTCGTTATGCTTTTCTATAAAATGGTTATTGTATTTTATTTTCTCTTATTTATTTATATGCATTTGCTGCAGCTGTATATATACCAGCAAATAACCCCCGTAAAGACATAAAAACCAGATTTTTTTAAATTATTGAAGAGTGTTCAAATTTCGGGCCGGGGAACCAGTGAAAAGTAAAATTGAAACTTGAAAAGTCCGTCCCTGCATGCTTCTGAATCTTGGAAAAAGAGAAATTCGCCGTTTGTTTTATTTAAGACTCAATGAAGAATGAAGATTCAATTTTGCGCCGCCGCTATTTGACAGGCAATCAAAATTCAAAAGCATGAAAGAATCCTCAACGTATCCTTGTGCGAACAGGACATAAGGAATTTTGAGTAGTCTGTGCCTGTGTCTTTCTTTACCGATGCTCCAGGATAGGCCGCGATTTTCCGCGACAACTTGTAGAAATTCTGTGGCAACTAATCCATTTCCAACAGTTAAGCTGTCGCCTAAGGCTGCAACAATATCAATATCTCCTGGCCGCACTTCGTTCACATTTGACGGAGGTTGCGAACTTCTAAACCCGGTCACGTTGCAAGGAAATTTCACTGAGAGCGGCACTTGCTTCTGGACTAACTGAAAACGAAATTAGAACAAACTTAAACTTCAAAATAATTTGATTACCAAACCGGAGAAGAGAAAAGAGAACACTATGGTGGGATTTAATTTCACTTTTGAATCTATTATCTACCTTCTACCACCTAGATTTTGTCAAAAAAATTCAATTGCACTTTGAAATAATGCTACGAATGGCCATTTTCCTTTGCGTTTTTCTTGAGAACTATCAAAGCAATATATTCGAGCGTGGTCGAATATTATGTGGTTTTTAATTTTGAACATGTTTTGGATTTACAACTTTCGTCTAAAGTGAATAGTATGTAACTATACAGTAAAATTTAAAAAATAACATTGTTTTTTCTATACAGGTTTCCCAAAAGTCCCGGGACGGAGCTATAAGTTTTGAACGAGCGAAGCTAAAAAAATGAAAATTTGAAAATCACTGCAGAGTCATAAAAACTACATTCTTAGATAGTTTTGGAGTTTTTTAGGGGATGACCACCCCAACAATTTTTAAATAGCAACACCTGTTGAATTTGACCTTATTTTTAATGTAATGAAAAAAGCAACACATCCCCATAAACCAAAACCCGATATCTTAATTTTTTTAAGAATTTAGTTTTAATTAATTAATGTTTTTTGCATGTTTACGATTTATACAACTTTATAGAATGAGCATTTGACTCTACACTTATTATTTCTCCTTTTCAAAATAATAATAATAGAATCCTGGACCGGAACTGAACCTGAATTGTCCCTCGAAATAACCAATATTTTTTTCTAAACTTGAACCTGAACTAAACCATATTTCAAGGTTATGGTCACCAAACCGATAACTACTTAAATATTTAAAATGTTGTGAAAGATGAAAGGACTTAATTCTCAATGTTCCTGTTCCGTGTTTCAGAAACTAAAAAAATTAATGATAATGTTTTCGACACCCATGTAATATTTTTATTTTAAACCGAAATCAAAACCAGACTCTCAATCAATTCTATATCTACAGGGTGTTAATGTCATACATTTAAGGGTAAGTAGTATGGCATGTGTAGATTACGAAACAGAAAGAATTCTTATAAATTTGGAAAAATTAAAAGTAGTTTACCTGCAGCATTATTTGTAGTACTTGCAGTGGATTATTAAACACAAACATAGATGTAGGTAATCAATATATTAAATTACATAATATTAGTAAAATCAACAAACAAAATTTAATTATTTTTAATGAAACAATAATTAGTCCACCCAGTGGCAGTGGAAACGAAAAATTTTTGACTGGGAAACATAGAAATAAATTTTGCGATTTAAAAAAATTCTTTCTGGTCCGTAATCTACACATGTCATACTACTTACCCTTAACATTAACTTCAAAACCAACCTGCGTACATTTTACATTTACTCAATTAGTATATGTTCTGTAACTCACAAGTCATTTGCTTATATTGACTCACAAGCATAGAAGTCATCCCAAAAATTATATGTTTTTACAACTAATAACTAGAAAAGTTAGTCATATCCGAGTATGTGGCACTCAAGAATGGTATTGGCTTGTTCATTTAGTTTAGTTCAGTTCAACCAAATTTATGTAACTCCCTTTTTTGAAGAGACAAACTAATTTTCTAGATTTGCAACTTCCTGTGTTTGCATCGTCATATGTTTGCATTTATGCCGAATCAAAAATCCTTGATTTGCATTTTTCTATAGTTAAAAATTACAAATCGTAACTTCCTGTTATTTAATTAAAATTGTTTCTTTTTTGTGGGTTATAAAAACAATAAATTATTATAAAAATAATAAATATGAAGGCCGAAAGTAACATAATTCTTAGTAAAGAAAGCAAGATGAAATAAAATAAATGAAACATAAAAAATAATCAAATAAGAATCTTATCATATATGAGGAAGTGCTTTTATTATTACTATTTGCATATATGAATTATTTGATTGTCCTTGTATTTGACTCAGTGAAATTAGGTATTCCAGATCATTAGTAATACAAAACAAGATTTAAATTTTGGTAAAACACGATTAGCTTTCCCACTGTTTAAAATTCAGTAACCAAACAAATAATTTAGTGTATGCATATAATTATCATGTTTGCTATTTTTATTTTCCCGCAGACACTCATAGTCATAAATTATTTATTGCTGACGCAAATGCCATAAAAATACAGGTTTATTATGATTTATAGTTGAATTTACTTCAAAGCTTATAACGTTGATAGTAAAAGTATTCTACTTACGTTTAAAGATCTAGCTCTCGCCATATTCCTTGGATTTTCACTAATTCTCCCAATGGCTCCATAAAAAACGTTGCGAATAAGTCTAAACTGATATGCAAAATTATCCAGAGCACTCGACCTTATAAAACTTTGTGAGTTCACTTGATTTACAACCAAAAGAAGTAAAATTAAACAAAACTTCATGTTTCTACACCTTCACTTCAAGATTTTTGTGCAAATGAAACACTTAAATTATTAACGGTCTTGAGACAAAAGTAGCAACTCTTACTAGGCCATAGCCAAATAAGTTGATTGCCTTCATAGTTTTTTGTTCTTGGCGTAAAACTGTATGTAACGCATTTGATTTGGTTCGAATAAGAAGATGTGCTAAGAAAAGAAAAGTATTTAAGGCAGGTCAAGGCATGACATATTGCTTCAAGGCAATCGAACAATAATTAATTTACATGTGCAATTATTATGATTGCAGAACAGCAAATCCTATATTATTAACCAGAGATATCATTGCATCTCATATATTGGCCTTTCACATTTTACTGTATTCAATGACGCACATATCATTGGAGAAGCTCAGTTTCCATCAAATTCTTATCAAAGATAAGTATCCACCTACCTACATTAATACTATAAATAAATACTACTATACAGGGTGTTTCTATACCTCTGCACGAAACTTTTATAGGTTATATAAATTGATAGAGGTACCTACTGATTATATAAACAAAGGGTAAAATAAGGGTACTACCTAGTGAAAATTTCAGTGCCACTGGTTAGAAAGTCCATTTACCTGTTTATTTATTTATTATTAGATACGGGGCTGTTTGTAAAGAGTATATTATCTAATTTTATTAATTACATAATAAATTAACATTTAAATGGGCCTTTAAAACAGTGGCATTAAAATTTTCGCTGCCCTAAGTTTTGCTAATTTTGAAAAAAATCTCTTTTTCTATAATCAGTATAACAATAGTATATTATAATACAAGTGTGACAAGGGCTTCATTGAAAAACTAGTATGACAGTTGGGGTACGAGCGTTAGCGAGTTCTCCTATCATACGAATTTTTCGTAAGTGTGTTACATACTATTTTTTCTACGAAAGAGGAAAATATTTAAAATTAGTAAAAAAATTGGAAATAAAATATTTACTGTCAGAGCTGAAAACAATAACAATATCTAAACTTATAGTCCAGTAAAATGGTACATTTTGGTATGCAAAAGGTAGTTTTGATTTTTTGATATGTTGTTAGTGTTTGACCTGTACTTTAAAATCCAAGTTTGCGACCATGGGGCGCTACCGCGCGCGACTTTGTGGCAAAAAAAACAAAAAAATTGACATATTCTATGTGTTTGAAAAATATCTCCTGAACAGTGGATTTTACAGAAAAATTATTCATGTTAAATTTAAACTAGACTAAATTTGCTACAGTTTGAGTTAAAAGCCAGCTCTGTAGCTTTAATAGTTACTGAGATACAGGCTTTTAAAAAATCACGATTTTCTCCAAAAGTTGCGAAATTTGTGATCTTTTATCGATTTTTGTTGAATATCTCCTAAACTAAGGTGTGAATTTACACAATTAAATCTATGTTCGAAATTTCGTTCGGATTGTTAAGGGTCCCGTCTACGTAATAAAATATTGCGTGTTTAGAGGTGTAGCACTTTCTGCTTTACTCATTGAATATTAAAAATTTGAAGGAAAAACAGGTACTAGATGTTTGTGAAAGAATTAATTTAGATTTATGCTCAGTTAGAATTCTGAAAATATCTTCGGAATCCAATCCAAGCAATTTTTTATAGCTTTATCTTATGATTAAAATGTAGGTAACTCAGCATAAACTTAGTTCCATTCTTCGACTGTAAATAAATTTATGAAATTTTGCTTTATCTGTAAAATTGCGTGAGCATTTTAAAAGTTGCTGGACTGCTTTTACGTAGGTATTTTAATTTTTAAGCGAATGTTTCCATGCGTTATCATAGGAGATAGGACAAACGAAAACGCATAGTCAAGTTCAATAATATATTTTTATTGGTTCATTGATCCTTAACAGATTATAATCGTAAATAAAATTACAATTAGTTGTATTGTCTCATCTTACACCGGTAATGAATCATGTATGTTATTCTTAGAAATACAATAAATTTAAACGTTTATTTGTATTTGGTTAACTTTTAGTTGTTTACGTCCTTGGATGAAAATTAACATTAGGTACCGGTTTCATAAAATTTACTTTGGAATCCTGTACTTTGCTATAAAAATAGAAGGAAATATTTTTAACTTAATAAACAAAAAACTAGAACACAAGTATAAAAACGCTAGACACGTTTTTGATGTACCTACAAATAGGCAAATAAAGAGATCGACCTTGTGCTATTGATAATGATTAAAATTAGAACTTTCGTTGACATTACAATTAACACATTTTCTTTACCTTTGAATTGACAAAATTTCAAGGTACAGACTAAATGTAATATTTTCTTATAATTACGATGACATTGCAAATATAATAAATAGATTAATAATAACAATTTAGATGTATCACAATTTTTACAGAGAACATTTTTATCAACTGTTGCTAAAATTATTTTTCATCCAGCTTTGAACTTTAACTTTCTGATTAATCTCTTCTTCGGCGATGGGCTCTAAATTTTTTCTTTTAAATTTTGACTTAGATTCTCTGGGCGCATTTTGATCTTCAGACACATAAGTTGCTGTAGTTAATCTTCTCAAATTTAAAGTTGCTGTAGTTAATCTTCTCAAATTTAAAGTTGGTCGCCGAGCATTAAATTCTGTTATGCATTTTTGGTAAGAACGTTTTAGTAAAGTCTGAACCTGAAAAACAAATATTATCAGGTTGGTACTTATTTGTTTTTGTAATTAGCTTTAAGTTAAATCACAAAAATAGAAGAAATGTTCGTAAACCTTGAAATTAAAATATTTCTATTGACTTTACCTATTGAAGACATTACATGACCATATATTAGATGTATTTATTTATTTAATCATACTTATAGGTTATGTAACAAATACCCTATTCACGGCAAGGTTAATAGTAAAATAACTATTTTCTGTAAAAATTTCATTGAAATGATGCCGTTTACCTCTTTATTAATATAGCAGTACAGCAACGATACAAGTACACCTTGTGAAGCATCAATGGTATATGATACATAATAAAATACGTTATCCCACAAGCAAGGCGCATTTACCGGCCTTTGGGACATCATAATGAATTGCAATCCAAATAGAGGCAGTAGGATAAATGTTGCTCGTAAAGTTGCCCTATTAACAAACAAGAATTTTAATACATCATAAACATAAATACCTGATCAATTTGATAAAATATTTCTAAAAAAAATTTTTAAAAGTGGAAATCTATCTATCAGTATACCTTTAAACTTTGATATTTAATTTGCTGCCACAAAAAAAACTATGTGGATACATCATCATTACATTGTGTCTTAAAATATTCATGAACAATTCGCAAAATTGAGGAAAATTATTTAAATCAATAGGTAAAAATTTAGAGCAAAATTAAAATTTTAACATTGGTTTTCCTATAAGTAGGTAAAAAAAGTCTACGCCCGGTATATGCACGAAGTGAATCACAAGCGTTGTAATGACTAGAAAGTTTGACTATAGATCCTGTTTTTATTAGATCATTTAAATTTGCTATTAACTACCACTGATGGCACCGAGAAACTAATTTTATGTTAAGTTCCAACTTAACTCCAACTCTATCATTCTACCATTTAAATCGATTGCTTATGGTCAAAAAGTGTCTTCTGTGAAAAAGCCTAAAGCTCAAAATGCCAAAACGGATTCTTTGAGGATTCTTTCACGTTTCAGAATCCTGACAAAAAGAATCCTCGTGAGAATGGCGAGTCAAATAGCGGCGCCGCTAAATTGATCCATCAATATGAGACTTGGAAAAAAGTATTTCCAAATCATTGATAGCTTCAAAACCGTGGAATTCTTATTTTCTAGGATTCATAAACATGAAATAACCCTCAAAGAATCCGTGTGTGAACGCTCTTAACCTTGTAATTCAACTATTTTTCTCAAAAAAAAACTCTCCTCTAACATCATACTGGTACACTTAAACATATTAATGACTAAATTTTAAACACCAAAAATTTAAGTTCAAATCTTACGTAAGCGCTCTGAGCACTACGTATCTGAAAGATCTGATTCCATGAATAGAAACGTAATAGTACTTGGTATGTTGAGATCCATTGTTACGTTGTAGTTTCCAAACCAAAACCCTAATGATGTCCAATAGAAGAAGCAGATTCACTCCTAACATTGCGTAGCGGCTCCCGTCTATAATCCAATGGTGCCAGGAATTGTCCACCACCCAACAGTTTGTGTTGTCTAGGCCTACTTTTAAACCTGTCCAGACTAAGATTGGCCCCAGAGATAACACTAAAACAAAAAAATTTACTAACTAGTAACGCATTATAATTCACTACCATCCAACAACTCTAATAAAAACATCATTACTAGTGGTTTTATTATACTTCACAAGTGGGCAAAAAGAAATGACCCACTCCCACTCGAGAAAATTATCTCACAGCCTTCTGCCTCGTGAGTTAAGATTTATCTTGTGGGTAATTCCATACTTTGCCCACTAGTCAAGTAAATAACTGTTGTTCTAAACATATCGCTATTATTTTTGAAAGGTATCCAACGACTCCAGGTCCAGTGATATTTTTTTCTAAGGATTACTAGCTTTTTTGCAGATATTCGATCATGACCAAAATGGTTAAATTTCAATTTTTTATAATACTTAATTCAAAAACAAATTTTTCTATAGTCAACCAGATTTTATAATTATGAAAATGAGACTAAGATTAAGAACTTACCGGCAACTGTCAAATAAAATAAATATATCGCAGGATCTTTCCTAAATACGGCTACAATAATTTTATGTAAATAAAATCCATCGACCAACATGCAAGCATACATGGCATTTATAGCAACTCTTTCAAAGAACGCCAGCATCCTGCATGGAACTCCATTTTCTTCCATAAATTCTTTGTCGTCCAATGTTCTTAATGTTATCAATGTCTTAGACATTATAACCAAAACATTTTTTATAACAATAACGACTAAGAGATTTCTGTGTAAAATAACTCTGGTTATTCGTAATGCAGGGTAAGCAAAGAAGATTATAATGGCGGGGAGACAAAGTAGATTTGCTACGAATAAGGCGTAAGAATGGTAAACTGTTCTGTCGGAAACTATTGAGCCATAGTAACATGTTGTATAGTCTGTTTTTTCGTTCCATGTTCCATTGGCAAAACATTCTTTTATGCTGGTTACTAAAAGAAGAATAGTATACATTATGCACCAAGGGAGGAAAACTCGATTATTTGTAGGGAGCAAAATATCTCAAGGCTAAAATGCGTTTTGCTCCATCTAAACAAGCACGTTTCAGCTCATTTTGCGTGCACATGTCACAAAAACATTAATTTATTCACTTATTCACAATCAGTTTATTTCGAACCTAAAAAAATTGAAATGATTTATTTTCTATTTGTCAATCCGTTAGAAAATTATTTCTTTCCAGCCTGAAAAATTTATGTACATTTGATACGTGTCAAAATTATATTAAAAGATGCAAAAGTTAAATACAATAAAAAATTTTCAACACCAGAAAATACAAAAATATAAATAAGTACTTCGTTTCGTACATAGGAAAATGCAATACCAGAAAATGCAAATCTAAAATAAGTAATAAAAACAAAATAACTGCATCAAAAAATTCATTTACAGGAAAAAAATCTAAAATTTTAGGTTTGGCATAAAGTTATAGTCAAAATCGAGTATGTGGGATTGATATTGGGTTGTTAATTTAGTTCAGTTCAACCTAATTTATTGTATCCTCTGTGTTCATGTGTTGAAGAGACAAACTAGTTTTCTAAATCTAAATCTAAAATTCTAGATTTGCATTTTCTTGTGAATGAATCGTTGAAAGCAGGTATAAAATTTCTAGATTTTAATATTCTTGTGCATGCATATTCCTCTGCGTATGAATATTCTGATGTTGATTGGCCACTAAATTACTTTACTGTTTTACTGCTCAATTTTTCTGTAATGTTATGAAAATAAAAAATTATTTAAAGTAAGTTTTTTAATATTTTTACAATTAAAATGTAAGGTTCAAAATTAATTTAAAATATTTTGAACTGTATTATTTTGTCTTTTGTAAATTAAATAATCATGCAAATAAAATTCTGCGGGGTAAGCCGTAAATCACTATTACTATTTATTTTGTTACTTACGTCGGCATGGCGGGTCGCCCATAGTAACATAATTCGGACAATAATTTGTTGCTTCTGTGTTTGCTGGAATAGCATTAAAACAGTCCCATCCGTCCCAGACTACAGGACACGTATCTTTTTCTGCAAGAAATTTTGTTTATTACAAAAATACAAATTTCGTCATAATCTAAAAAGAGCTCTCAGACATAACAAGTATTTGTCATATTTTATGATTGTAATTATACTAATAAACATGATTCAGTGTTTACGAAAGAATTCAAAAATTGCTTAATTTAAAGATTTAAACAATATGTTTTTCGTATTGATAAAAATTAACTTAACTTTATAATACAATTATTGGTTTTAGTCTTGCGATTTTGCACACTGTTGCATGTTTTAAACATCGATTATGAAGCATGTGAGAACGTGTAATAAAAATTTAATTTATCACAAAATTATTGTTTAGTCGAATGGGCTACTTGCATGATTTTTGTATTGAATATTTTTGAGGAAGAGATAAAACTTGGGACCCGTATTTTTTATTTTCACAAAATTTATTTAATTTAATTTATTAACAAGCCCAAAAATAATTAATGAAAATGTGGTGAGACGTAGAAAGTTGCCATATATATGCAAAATAGTGACGTCACAGTAAAATTTCTTTTTCAATTTACTAAAAAACATAATTTTTAAAAATAAAATTTGTATTTTTACCTATGTTTTAGACCTAACATTATGTTCCTAGTGTTAAAAATCTAATTTTCAGTATCATGCAAGTAGGTACCTCATTATTTTATAAATAATATTATTGCACTAATGAAAAATGCAAACTACGAGAAAATGTAATTACCCTTATTTGGAAGTATATTTTCATTGGTCATAGTATTCTTGCAACATTCTTCAGCCCTTTGAGAACATAGCAACCATTTCTGATAAAATTTATCGCTGACAAATGATTGAGCGACAAATTGTTTGACAGTTTCATTCTTGTAATCAAAAGTGAAGACGGTGGTATTGTCATTCTTATCCTAAATTAAAATTCTTTAAATTTTTTTAATATACAGGCTGATTCACAACTTCATGAACAATTTTTTAATGGCATTACTTACTAATCATGGAAAAAAGAATTTCTAAAGATTGGTAAATTTAAAGGCAGTCTTCACAATAAGCACATTTTTTAAATCACTGGATTGTTCATTGTATAATGGATATTCGATTAACTATAAATTGAAAAAAAAATTTATGTATTTGTGCAATGTCAAGAATAGTTAATTTATAGAAACACAAAACGGTTTCATTAAAATCTTGGGAACTAAAATTGAAAAATTTGGAAAAAATTCTTCGTGTGTGTAACAAAGTTTAAGGGTGTATTGTAGAATGCACTGTGAATCAAAAAGAATTTTGTTGAAATTCGCAAATTAAAAAATGGGTTCAAGCAAATGAGACATTCTGCAAGTGCAAGTAAGTATCTACAAATTTCATTTTTTCCTGTTTGTAAAATTATTATTACACTAATGGAATAACGCTAATAAATACTGCATAACTATTGTTTAACTTTTTTGTATTTAAATGTGACAACCAGTGGTACCCAAAATGATATTGTTTTGCAAACTACTGTTAATTTTACGAATATCAACAAAATTCTTTTTGATTCATGATCAGTGCGTCAAATATTATACATCCTTAAATTTTGTTACACAAGATGGGTTACAGCCTGTATGTGAGTTGAGCACTATTATGCCATTAAAATATGTTAATCACCGTATATAGTATTATTTAATACTTACAAATAATCCTCCTGGTATAGTGTAGTAATAGTTAAATTTTGGATAGTATTTTTTTACATTATTATAGAGTATTTTATTTTTTATCATATCCGGGTTGCTGTAATCGTAACAAGCAAAACCGCCAATATCATTAAAAAATTCATACGGATATGGATTGAAATTACGGTATTTACAAAATTTACCCTGTAAATTATAAATAAATTAGTCTTTTGTTTTAAACAAGAAAATTTAAAATGAACTTACAGAAAATTCTGATTTGACATCTTTCGTATAGTACCAGTTGTTTTGAAATGCTTTTGTGGTTGAAAGCTGTTAAAATAGTATATTATCAACGAGAGTTTAACGATAATAATAACACTCGAGCATATTACACAAGACGGAAGCTAGTGTCGTAATCAATTGAAAGAGTTAGTAAGGATATAATACTCTATTTTTATCTATTAATATTCAAAGTTTATTATAACTTTGAGTATTATGTACTATACATACGTTGAGGGTATACGTATATTGGCCCTGTATTAAATAATTATTTAATTTTATATTTTATAAATTTTAAATGTGAACTGATATTTATCAAAAGACTAGAATATCTGGATAAAAAGCAAATTAAATTATTGAGAATTAAGTATTTAGTTTTAAGGTTTATATTTATGTTTACGTTTAAGAAAGTAAAAATTCATGTAATATAAATACGAGCATTCACACATTCGACTTTCAAGCACTGTGAATGCTGGTATTTTGTGAATTCAAACTTTCTTAAACATAAACATAAATGTAAACCTTAAAACTAAATGCTTATGTGAGACTTTATGCTAGATTCAGACCTACCCATGTATAGGTAAGTCTAAATGCTAAATTCTCCAACCAGCGCTTCCATATAATTCCAATTTCAGTTGCAAGTGAGAACGTTGAGCGCTGGTTGGTAAAATTAAGATTCATACACAGCTATGAAAATAAGAAATTACTCGTAAATAAAATTATAAATTAGTCTTATAAGTCGCGTTCACAGCTTCTATAATAAAACACGTTATTGTACGTTGTACGCAATTATTCTCCTTAAAACTACTTTTTTGAAATGAATTCCACATTTAGTATATACATCTTATTTGATTTTTAAGTGAAATCAGCAAAGCTAAAATTTTGTATAATGATAATTTACCAATTATATTTAACAAAAAAAATATGTTAGCTGGACAGGGCTTAGGTGGATAACCTTGTTAGCTGTGCAGTTTTGCTGCAATCACCCATGAAAATTTGACGCCAGCTCCCGGACATAGGTACTGTGTAAAATAATTGACATTTACATATTCCTGTGTTTATGTTTATTTTTATTTTAGCCTGTTGTGAACACTTTCATAAGAATCTATTTGTTAGATTCTTATTTTTATTTGTATGTGTAATTTTATTTAAATTTTCAATGCTGGGAATGAACCTTTAGTCACTTATATACTTATGATTGGATAGATCTAAATCTAGCTTTACATTCTTAAGCATTACTCAATGGAAAACAAACATAAAATGCATGTATTATTAAATAGTCGTAGATAAAATGAATTACTGAAATATTCTTTATGAAAAGGTAAACTTACCTCGAAAGTGAAACAAAATATCACAATATAAACTACGTTTTGCATCACTGATTTTTCGCGAACTCACATAACAAATAAAATTAACAACTGATAGTCCATTTTCTAGAATGAATTGAATGATATTAATAGATTAGATAAAGTATCTAAATTATGTGTTTGCGACCCATTATGGCATTATTTGAACATTTTGGATTAGCTTTGTTTATTTTATTAAAAATGAACTTTCGTGGATTTGGATGATAAAAGAGGGAAAGATTGCAGTACATGAAAATTACTGCGTTGTATTGATTAGCGGTTTTTAAAATTTTATAAAAATTTAAATCTGTGGGTTAAATCAGTCATCAATCTAATGATAAGATAATTGATAGCCTGATTATTTCCTGTTTTTCGAATTGCTAATATTATTATTGATAAATTAAAACAAATAAAGATCAGTGTTTATTTTTAATATATACCTTACATAAGTATTTATTTTGCAAAAAGTGACAATCACACATTATATTATATAATTATTGAACATATTAGTTGTTTAAATATCATAAAATACATACAAATATAAACAATATTTTCCGTATAAAATAACCATTAAAAAGTACGTTATTCAACGAGAGTTTAACGATGCTAATTACTCAGTAGCATGCAAGTTTACTACACAGGTCTCAGGCGAGTGTCAAAATTATTCTAGTCAGTTAATGCCATATTTAACTTGAATATAAATATGTATACTTAATCTACGACTATATTAAATTATTAACTTATTATAACTTACGTAAATTCGAGCGTAAATTATTATAATGATATGACCATTATTATTAAATGGTCCTGAAGATGGGTTTCTAAAAAACTGAAACCGGTCGACTGTTTTGTCAATAAAAACGTGAAGAAACTGATTAACCCTAGAGTTTTTTTAAAATTTTCTACATATTCTCAATATCTTTACTTGGGTTATCTACGAACTTTTAATAGTATTTTATATTGGAAGTAGTTTTATTGATCAGAAAGCATGTGAAGTTCAGCTGCTTTACCGTACTTGTTAGGAAATTGTGCAGTTTTCATTACTCTCCTTGAAAAAAATATATTTTAGGAAAAATTGACTATTTTTTAATAGCCCCAGAAAAAATTGTTTAAAATTGTGCTTGTCTCTGGCTATAACAAGTCTTACAACAAATTTTTCTAAACTGCGGAATAATACAATACTTTCCTAAATAGTCCGTAAGAGCACAAACATCAGAATGGTCTTTCTCGCAAGATTTGCTGCTACGTTTTTCGCATAATGGGTTATTTTTATGGTTCACGCGACATTTCCTCGTCTGCTCCAGTGGTTTAGGACCGCAGGTGTAAACTGCTTCTCCTTCTGGAGGAGGGCACTGGAAATCCCGCTTTGATAAGCCGACCCCACATGTTGACGAGCACTGAAAATGTTTGACCTTATCAATAATTTTCAGATGTAAAGCAAAAAATTGTTATGTACACAATAATTAATATTTATTATTTATTTATTAGTTTAGTGGGGAGTGTAATACTTAATTTACATGTAATATTCATATCTACTTCGCAGCATGCCAAATTTTATTGCTATATAATGAACCATAATAATTCTTTTTGAACATTATAGGTAATATATACATCGCAAAAACTTGAAACATTATTTTTAAAATTTTCAAGGTAAAATATGCCAAACTGAGTGCAATTAATTATTACAGCATCATGCACAAAATTTCAGGAACTTTAAAAATGTTGTTTGTGGGTGGGCAGGGCATTGCTATTCTAAAGTTCTATTTTATTAATGCTGAGAATTTTAAAAGTTTTTGTAGTAAGTATTAAAATATGGTTGACGAAAATGCGCCGAGAGTAATTTTTTGTGATTTCAAGCGCTACTTTCCTTGTCACTGTAGTGTCTAATGGTTTAAAATTAATGTTTTTTTAAAATTCTTTGATAACCAATAAAATATATTTTAAACGGGACACACCAGATTTTTGGAAAAGCTATTTTGCGCACGCGAAAAACATTTTTTTCATTTGTTGTTTTACTAGTTATTTACATTATAAGTGCAGTAGGATTAATTTTACAAAGCAAGGTTCTATATTAATGTACGACGCGAAGCGGAGTGCTTTAATAAAACCGAGCGTTGTACAAATACCTAACGCACACATTATGTATTATATATTTTGGCCAACATACCCATTTAGGTATAAAATCGTTCTTTCTATGAGGTTAAGTGAGATACATTTGGCATTTGCACTCAAATTTATGAATTATTAGGTAGAAGTCAATGGTACTTACTTTTGAAAAAAAGTGTCTGTATCAATAAAATAACTATAAGCATCAAAGTTTAAAACAAAATTTAGGCCACAAAATTTCGCGGTACACTTGATAAGATCCGGCGACACACAGTTTGAAAAACACTGCTCTAATTAAATAAAAAAACCTTTGTCTATGAAAAAATTAGATATCACAGATTTAAGATTTTTGAATACAGGAAAAACGTGATTTTCGGACTTTGAGACGTGGATAGCGAGAAATTAAGGCATTTTCAGACCCATGTTGCATTTGAAAGTTTGTTCTAGACTTCGAGAACTGTCATTTCCCAAAGTTATAGAAAATTTCACCGAGATTATTGGTCCCATGTATTTGGTGCGGGGTCATTTTGGTATTGAACAAAAAATTTTAATCTAAAAAAACATGTATGGTATTTTTTGTTACTTATTTCATTGTGGTACCTACTGAATATTACGATACTAGATTCATTATGCTTATAATATATATATATATATATATATATATATATATATATATATATATATATATATATATATATATATATATAATAGAAAAAATGTTATCGACCGTTTGTAGTATAATTAGAGTTAAAAAATCTCGGGAATCGGTCAGGGCTCAAATACTAGTTGTTATTACGTACTTAAATTTATTTCAAAAATTCCAATATTTCGGACATTAATTGTGTCCTTCATCAGGGAAACTGTCAGGAAAATATAAAAATATAAATAAATATATAACATGAAAATTACACAAAAAATACATTGAAAACATTTTTTAAAAAATACTTACGAAAAGTATTAAGTATTAAGAAATTGAACGCAAAACACTGTCTGCAGTACCGGTTTTCTTCTATCAACATTTAAATATTTATGTTTTGTTACTTTGGAAGATTTATACATTTATAAGAACAATTGGAATTTTTGAAATAAATTTAAGTACGTAATAACAACTAGTATTTGAGCCCTATATATATATATATATATATATATATATATATATATATATATATATATATATATATATATATATATATATATATATATATTATATATATATATATATATATATATATATATATATATATATATATATATATATATATATATATATATATATATATATATATATATATATATATATATATATATATAATGAACGCTACTATGATCCTCAAATTGAGGCTACAATGTTGTCATTACGACACGGAATCAGATAAAAATAATTTATTTAATACTTTTTACGTATATCGAAAGTGATGCCATCATCAGAAGTAAACTTGCAATTTTATTGCAAATTTACTTCTGATAATGGCATCACTTATATTTTATATTTTATTTGATTACTATATTATAGTACCTACGTATATTTTTTTAAAGTATACACAGCGAAGAAGAAGAGAAGTTATAAGTTATGTGGCCTTGTTGTTGTGAGTACCTATAATAAATTTTATTTAACATTTAAAAAAAAATATTTTCATTCTGCTAAATCTAAATTTTATAATACCTTTAGGAAATAAATTATTTAATAATCAATTTTATATGCATATTTATAAGCCAATAAATTTACAATATTTTAATTAAATAAAATCACTATGTTTAAGTTTAATTGCTAATGCTCATGTACATCTGTCTTCTAGTTAGAGATCTCTTAAATCAAATGAATTATAGTAGCAAGTATTTGACTCGAACGTGTTTTTAGTTAGTCACAAATTTCTTTTGTGCTTTTGTTTTGTAAAATTAGACTATAATATTTTAGATGACGTAAATATAATTAATTGATAACCAATGAATATTCCAATAATAGTTTTTTTATTTGCAACCATTTTATTTGCAGGAATATTGATAAGATAAACCAGATGACAAATGCTAAACTGATTAGATTAATTGATTGCTTTAATTATCTTATTATTACACCTGAATTTATCTACGTTCTTGAACAAAATTTCTTGCAATACAAACTCACTAATTATTGTTACTTCTCTAACATTAGATTAAACGTTCTAAACTTTAATAAAACAACTGTAATTGCGCCCTGTAACCTTTAGCACTGCCAGTGGCGTAGCACATGGGCCGCTAATCCAGGGGCGGCATTTGGGATCGTTTACATTAAAAATAAACACGGTAAAAATACGAAGAAAATGCTTATATTTATAAGCAGAATAAAGTCCTATAGTTATAAATGTTTGCTGGTGTAAATCCACCTCTCATCTATGTAGACCAATCAGATTCAATTATTTTTTAAATTAATACTTATTCTTTAAGGATTATTATGCTATAAAATTGCTTTTATTTTTTTTAGAAATGTTAAAATGCCAATTAATTTGTATATCGCAACAAACGGGCGAAATTCTAACAAGTGGCGAACACTTAATAGACGGAACAAAATGTTCTTACGATGAAGAAGGTGACATATGTATTCAGGTATAGATTTAGTTGTTAAATAATTTAAGTATTTATATGACACAAATTTATTATTTTTTATTTTTTATGTTGTTATTTACATTAACAATTCGAATAATATTTTTTTGTTTTTTATTAGGGAAAATCAATGTGGCGGTACAATACAATAACTACTTGATAATAGAAATAAAACATATTTAAAATGTAGGTACCGCTACATTCACTCCCCCCCTCAATAAATTGACAAAAACCATACAATAAAATAATAGAATAAAATACAATTCATTAACAAGCTGACATCTGTTATTCGTGAAGAATCCTTTCCTGAAGATACTGGTTTTATACCAGTCTAAAATATCTATGTGTAGGCTGGTTTCAATCTGTCAATCGATACAGTTTCTAATGTATTATTAATTTTAATAATAAAATATTTAGCAAAACGTTTACATACTTCAAAAGGGCCATCGTAATTTTGTTGTAAAGATTTTTTTATTGCATCATGTCTAACAAAAACATATTTAGTTTTAAATAAATCTGGATGTAGGTAAGATTTTCTGTTATTAAATTTTGGTGGTTGTGCCTTTAAATTTTTCATGTAATTTTTTAATTTATTCAAATAAACTGAAGTATCATACTCTTTGATAAAATTATTTTTTATTAATAGTTCTCCAGGTAGTTGTAAAATTGTTCCATAAACTAATTCGGCTGAACTGCATTTAATAGACTCTTTATACGCAGCACGTATACCAAGTAATATTAATGGTAAATTATCAAACCAGTCATTTGCATTAATACATGTTTTTAAACTAGTTTTAAGTTGTCGATGAAACCGTTCTATTAATCCATTCGCTATTGGGTGATAGGAAGTTGTTCGAATTCTGTGGGAACCTAATAATTTTAATAGATTATTGAAAAGAGATGACTCGAATTGAGCTCCGCGATCAGTAGTTATGGTAGTTGGAATACCAAATCTAGATATCCAACCGTGAACGAAAGCTTTGGCTATAGTTTCGGTTGCAATGTTTTTCAATGGAATAACTTCTGGCCACCTAGTAAAACGGTCAATACAAGTTAACAAATAACTATGACCATTTGAAACTGGTAGTGGTCCTACTATATCTATGTGAATGTTATTAAAGCGTGCTGATGGTAATTCAAATTCTGCTAATGGAGAAATATAATGTTTTTGTACTTTACATCGTTGACAAGCTATACAAGATTTTGTCCAATTTGCAATATCACTGTTCATATTTTTCCAAATAAATCTGGAGCAAATTAATTTTTTTGTGGCTTTAATTCCAGGATGTGAAAAAGAATGAATCTGATTAAATATTGCTTTACGAAATTCAGTGGGAATATATGGTCTAGGTTTTCCAGTTGAAATATCACAAATGACTTTATTTTTTGAATTAGGGAGAGACAAATGAATAAATTTAATAGAATTGGATGTTGTATTATGTTTTAAATTTTCTAATTCTTTATCATTTTGTTGACCGATCGAAATTTTATCAAAATCAATGGAGTTGTCTTTTAAAACTGTGTTAACTTGTATTCTAGAAAGTGCATCAGCTACTGGATTATTTTTACCAGATATATGTCTAACATCATTTGTAAATTGTAATATGAAATCCAAATGACGAATTTCGCGAGGGGAATATGTATCTGATTTCTTATGTAATGAGAAAGAAAGTGGTTTATGATCTGTAAGTATATGAAACTCTCGACCTTCGACAAAGTATCGAAATTTTTTTATTGCTAAGTATATGGCAAGTAACTCTCGTCCAAAAGTACTGTATCTGCATTGTGTAGGTGAAAACGTTGAAGAGTAAAAAGCTATTGGTTGCCATTTATTTTCGAAATACTGTTGCAAAACAGCTCCCACTCCAGTGTCGGATGCGTCAACCATAATATTTGTCGGAGCATTATGTCTTGGAAAAGCTAAAGTTACATGTTTAATTAATGCAGTTTTTATTGAAAAGAAAGCTTTGGAACAGTCACTGTTCCATGCTAGTTTCTTTGTACTGTTTTTCGTGTTATTGTCTATTAATTTGTTTAAAGGTTGTAATATTGTAGCGATATTAGGTACAAACCTGTGGTAAAAATTAATTAAACCTAGAAATTCGCGAAGTTGACGTTGGTTACTTGGTTGAGGATAGTCTTGTAAAATCTTAATTTTATCACTTAAAGGTTTAATTCCATTTTTAGTTATTTTATGACCTAAAAAATCTATTTCTGTACAACCAAATTGGCATTTATTTGGGTTGATAAGTATACTGTATTCTACTAGTCTTCTAAAAACGGTATTGATATGTTTTAAATGTTCTTCTATGGATTTACTAGCTATTAAAAGGTCGTCTATATTGTAGGGACATATGTTGTAACCATTGTCAGGTTGGCAACAGGGCTGTCAAGCAAGGGCTAGACATGTGACATGCAGTTTATGTAACGCTTATAAAATCAATAAAGATTATCATATGTTAAAACAATATATGTTTTATTTATATTTGGTAAACAATATTACCCAATATACTACATGGTGTCAGGTGGGTCGAAAAACTCACAAAACAGTGAAAGAGAAACAAAGAAACATAAGTTAAAAACGAAACGGCGCAAGCACGAAAAAGAAACAGAAAAATGGCGGAATTGCAACAAGTAAAAGCTAAAAACGAGGAGTTACAGAGAAAACTGGCAGAAATAGAGGCCACACTTGCACAAATTAACGTACAGCAAATAGGTACGCCAGCACAGGCCGCTCAATCCATTTTTACTCAAGTTCCGACGCCAGAAAGATTCAGTTTCGAAAAAGATGATTGGTCTCCGTGGATATCAACTTATGAGCGTTACCGCATAGCTACTGGACTGGACAAACAGCCTGAGAAAACCCAAGTCAACAACTTATTGCTTCACATGGGCAGCAATGTAGACAGACTTCTGGGCACATTGGGCAAGGACGCAGATAACATAAAAACATACAAGGAGGCAAAAGAAGTTTTCAGCAATCACTACGTAAACAAGGTAAACGTAACATATGAAAGAGCCAAATTCAATATGCGATATCAAAAAGAAACGGAAAATGCGCAAGAATTTGTTACAGATGTTATCCAGCTAGCGAAAGCTTGCAATTATGGTACCCTCAACGATGAACTAATTAGAGATAGATTAGTTGTAGGCATTGCAGATCGCAAATTGTCAGAAACAATGCAGATGGACGAAAAATTAACCTTAGAAAAAGCGATTGACAAAATCCTACAATCCGAAAAAATCAAAAACCAAACTAGGGAGATACAGCGTCCGCAAAAAGAAGATCATAGCGTCAATCGAGTGGTACACGGAAAGAAATATTCGGACAAAAGACAAAGCACAAAGTCAACTAAACTAGATGATAGTAAGGATAAAAATAAATCAAACAAATCTTATCCTGAATGTTTTAGATGCGGGGCAAAACCAAGCCACGAATTGAAGGACTGCCCAGCTTTAAAAGTTCGATGCAAGAAATGTCACATAAAGGGACATTACAGTATCAAATGCCGTACGAAAAACGTCAGACAAGTAACAGGAGACTCTGATGCAAGCACAAGAAGCGAACAAACGGAATCTGAACCAGAATACGATTTCGGGGAAGTACTAAAAGTAGGAGAAATTACAGGTGGAAAAAACGCACCATGGACGATTTCCGTACTAACTTCTGACTCCGCCCAAACTCTAAAGTTCAAAATAGACACAGGAGCGGACGAAACGTTAATAACAAAAAAACAGTTCAGCGAACTGAAACCGAAACCGAAGCTAGTAAAAACTCAAGATAAACTCTTTGCTGTCGGCAATAAAGAATTACAAGTTATCGGCACTGTGGAGTTATCGGTTATATGGAAAGGAAAAACAGTCAAAGTTAAGGCTTACGTAACAGACACAAAAGATAACCTGTTAGGTAGACCGTCAATAAACAAACTTGGAATAATTAAATGGATAGAAAATTTTGAGAAAATCAACCCAGAGTACCAGGCTGAAATCATTAAAACATATCCGAAATTATTTGATGGTTTGGGAAGAATCAAAGACAGATGTTACGACATTAAAATCAAATCAGACGCAAAACCATTTTCTATTAGTACACCAAGAAGAGTGCCTTTACCATTAATGGGTAAAGTCAAGGAAGAATTAGAAAGGATGATACAGGAAAATGTAATTGAAGAAACAAAAGATCCGAGCGAATGGTGTGCACCAATGGTCGTGGTCGCAAAGAATTCAGGAGGAATCCGTATTTGCGCAGATTTTACTGAACTAAATCAATTCGTAGTGCGAGAAAAATTAATCTTGCCAACTGTGGACGAAACTTTAGCGCGACTTAAAAAAGCTACAGTTTTCAGTAAGCTCGATGCATCATCAGGATTCTGGCAACTCAAGCTAACCAAGAATTCACGACAGTATACGACGTTCATAACACCTTTCGGTTGTTTTTCATATAAACGATTACCATTTGGGATTACATCTGCACCCGAAGTATATCAGAAAATCATGAATGACATCATCGGTAACCAAGAAGGAACACTTGTACATATGGATGATATTATTATATTTGGGGAAAACCAACAACAACATGACAAACATTTACACAACGTTTTAAAGACCCTAGAAGAAAACGGTGTGACACTCAACCAAGTAAAATGCCAATTTAATGTTCGAGAAATTAAATTCTTAGGACATATTATTAGCGAGAAAGGAATACAACCAAATAAAGTACTCACAATGGCAATAAAACAATTTAAAGAACCAACCAACATCACAGAAGTTCGTCAGTTTTTAGGTATGGTAAACCACCTTACTAAATTCTTTAAAAATGCTCCAGAAGAAACGAAAGAACTAAGAGAGTTACTAAAAAAAGGAAACGAATTTATGTGGACCGCCAAGCATCAGAAATGTTTCGATAGACTGAAAGAACTGCTAACAACAAAACCTATATTAGCAATGTACGATACGAACTATGAAACTCGAATATCAGCAGACGCATCATCATACGGAATAGGTGGCCTGCTAGAGCAAAAACAAGAAGACGGTATTTGGCGTCCAGTAATTTATTGTTCTAAATCTCTGAGTACAACTGAACAGAAATATGCTCAAATTGAAAAAGAAGCATTGGCATTAGTGTGGACATGTGAACGGTTACAACAGTACTTAATTGGAAAACATTTTGTACTCCGAACAGATCACAAGCCGTTGACATCCATTTTAAAATCTAAACCAATAAATGAACTAACCATAAGATTACAGAGAATGAGAATGAGACTAGTTAGATTCAGTTACGATATAGAACACGTTCCAGGAAAAGAGTTCTATACAGCAGATGCACTATCAAGACGACCTCTAGAATATGGCAAGAAAGATCCAGATGTATTGTGTAAAGAAGAAAAAAATATTTACATAGACACAGTCATAAGAACATTCGAACAGATGACATCAACATCCGAACAACAAATAATTAACGAACAAAAATTGGATCAAACACTCGTAGAAATTAGAACGTACATAGAAAAGGGATGGCCTTCTAAAGAAAAATGTGAAGAAACAACACTACAATATTTCAAATTCAGAACAGAACTATCAGTACAAAAGGATATTCTTTATTTTAAAGACAGAATTGTTATACCCAGCCATCTTATAAAAGAAATACTTAAGAAGATACACATTGGTCATCAAGGCATCAACAAATGTCAAGAGAGAGCAAAATCATATTTGTGGTGGCCGAACATGAATCAGCACATAGTAGATATGGTGCAAAACTGTGAAATATGCCTCAAGCATAAAAATATGGACACTGAACCTCTTATTCCTACGAATATACCAAAAATTCCATGGTCTGCTGTCGGCGCAGATCTATGTGAGATTGATGGAAGAGTTTATTTGATAATGCAGGATTATTATAGTAAATTCATTGAAGCTATATATTTACGAAGAACTACAAGCAAAGATGTAATAACGAAAATGAAGAATATTTTCGCAAGATTTGGTATACCGGAAATTATCAGAACAGATAACGGACCGCAATTCGATAGCGCAGATTTCAGAAATTTCTCAAAAACATACCAATTTAAACACATCACCAGCAGTCCCAAATATCCAGCATCAAACGGGTTAGCCGAAAGAGCTGTTCAAACATTTAAAAACATAATCAAGAAAAGTGAAGATCCATTTCTAGGACTATTAGCATATAGGAATACTGTTCTACCATGCGGAGCATCACCTGCACAACTTCTCATGGGAAGGAACCTTAGAGAAACACTACCCACAACTGAAAAGATATTAACTCCTAAACTACCTAATCATAAAGAAGTTCACAACAATTTAAAACTAGAACAGCAACGACAAAAACTCAATTTCGATGCAAGACATAAAGTTAAAACCTTGGATACTTTGAAAAACGAAACTAAAGTGTGGATCGTGGACCAAGGCAGAGAAGGACGTATAATAAGACAATCTGAAGAACCTAGATCTTACCAAGTGGAAACTGAAAAGGGAATAGTCAGAAGAAATAGAAAATTTTTGGTTCCATTACCAGAAAATAAAGAAAGACGGGACAGAGTAGAACAAAGAGCAACACAAGAAGATATAAATGCACCTGAAAGAGGGAATAAGGATAAACAAACACCAGAAAATGGAGAAGATAGGCATACACAAACGACAGAAAAGAATAAAAAGCATAACAAGACGCCGGCAGACGTTCCCAGAAGAACATCCGCCAGAACGAAGAAACAACCTGGTAGACTTAAAGATTTTGTAACAAAATGAATTTAAGAAAGGGGGATGTAGGGACATATGTTGTAACCATTGTCAGGTTGGCAACAGGGCTGTCAAGCAAGGGCTAGACATGTGACATGCAGTTTATGTAACGCTTATAAAATCAATAAAGATTATCATATGTTAAAACAATATATGTTTTATTTATATTTGGTAAACAATATTACCCAATATACTACATATATAAGCGAAACAGAAATCTAAACCGCGTATAACTTCATTGATAAATCTTTGGAAGGTTTGTGCACTATTACGTAAACCGAAAGGCATAACTAAATATTCATACAATCCAAAAGGAGTGGAAATGGCTGTTTTTGCTATGGAAGATTTTTCCATAGGAATTTGATGAAAGGCTTTTTTTAAATCGATTTTTGAAAAAATAGTTGTGTCTTGCAAATTTGAGACAAAATCTTGAATATGAGGAATAGGATAACGATCCGGAATCGTAATGTTATTCAAAGCACGATAATCTCCACATGGTCGCCATTCATTCTGATCCTTTTTTTTAACCATGTGTAAAGGTGAGGACCAATTACTCGAAGAAGGTCTGATAATGCCAGATTTTAACATTGAATCAAATTCTTCCTTAGCAATTTTTAAACGATCAGGTGCTAATCGGCGCGGCCTTGCAAAAACAGGTAAATCATTTGTAACAATGTGATGAGTGATTTGATGTTTAATTTTACGATTTGACGTCAAAGAGGTTGTCAGTTCAGGAAATTTGGAAAGAATTTGTTTGAAAGGACAAGTGAAAGAAGGAACATTGGAAACAATACTGGAGATACTATTGGATTGGAAATTTTCTATTAAACGTTTATTTGAAATGTCAACAAGTAAGTTAAAATGTCGAATAAAATCAGCCCCAATGATAGAATGTTTTACGTCTGCAATAATAAATTTCCATTTAATAATTTTACTTAGTTTGAAATCTAATTTCAAAATAATTTCTCCGAAAGTTGATATTTTTGATTGATTGACAGCTTGAAGTGTCAGTTTTTGTTTGTGTTTTTGTTGTTGTAGTGTTGGTTTGATAATACTTAACTGAGCGCCTGTATCAATCAGGAAAGAATGTCCCGATATTCTATCGGTCACGAAGAACAGGGAAGAAGGTAATGGGCAGTTAGTGCTATAAACAGAAGGAAATTTATCATACATATTGTTGTAGAAAAATGTATTAAAAGAACAAACGTTGCTAGAAGATTGGATTGTCCTTATGTGAGTATTTGAGTTCCATTTACAAGGTGGAACACATTTCTTGGCATTCTCACCAAAAGTTGAATGGTACCAGCAAAAAATATCTTCCTTAAATTTGTTTGATATTTTATCCCGTTGATTGCTGACTTGCCTTTGGAGTAATATTTTCTTAATGTCAATTAAGTCTTGTTTAATGTTCTTCATCTCTTCATTATTTTTATTAAAAGCTGCAATGGTAGGTTGGGATGATATTTCGATAATTTGATCAGCTGTTTCTGCTTTTTCTTCTAGTGACAATTTAGATGGAATTAAAATCATCTGAATGTTTTGTGGAAGTTTCTGCATGAATAGTTCTTCTAAAATCGAATTATCCATCGTTTTAGCTCCTAAAAGTTGTTTCATAAGTCTAAGTAATTGAGAAGGTTTTCTGTCTTCAAGATCTGTATTCAGGAACAACTTCTGAAGTTTTTCTTTGTCCGATAAGGTAGTGCGTTTAATAAGTGCATTTTTTATAGTAGTATAAGGAAGAACACTTGGGCGATTAATTATTAGATCACGTACTTCAGTAGCATGTTCAGAATTTAAGGAGGCAATAATTTTGTTGTATTTATTCAATTCAGTATTGATGTGGTGGCTGACAAAAGCTGCTTCGACCTGAGCGAACCATAGCTCAGGATCATTGGGCCAAAATTCTGGTATCTTGAATTGAACAGCAGAAGCTACCATTGCATTATCTGTAGTTTCTTGTGACATAGTTGGAGTGGGTAATGTAACTACTTCTTCATTAACCATTGCGTTCTTTAAAAACACTCGGGGTCACCAATATAGATTTAGTTGTTAAATAATTTAAGTATTTATATGACACAAATTTATTATTTTTTATTTTTTATGTTGTTATTTACATTAACAATTCGAATAATATTTTTTTGTTTTTTATTAGGGAAAATCAATGTGGCGGTACAATACAATAACTACTTGATAATAGAAATAAAACATATTTAAAATGTAGGTACCGCTACACAGGTACAAAAATCTTTAATCTTACTTCAAGATAAAAATATCCAAATTTATAAATTTACGTAGGGCATTTGTAATCCAATGGACTGCGCGGGAAACTTAAAAAAAAAATTGATAGAAGATTCTTGCGGAATTTGTGGTGGCAATAATTCCCAGTGCGTCAACTTGACTTCCGATTTTCATCGTAACATCAAACGAGGTACAATTTCAACTTCTATAAAAAAATTTATTTTAATTTGTTATTCTTTTGTAGAAATTAGCAGAATTGGTGTGATCCCTCGTCTCACAAGAAACATTAAAATAGAATGTCGACTCAATACAATTAGAAATAATTCAGAGAACACAGTTTTCTTTATGATGCGAGATCGACTAAGAGGAATAAGATATAATTTGACTACAAGTGCAAGCAAACATTCTAATACTTTTATTGTTAAAGGAGCCAAGTTTCATTATTCCCAAAGAGGGATTTTTTTGAAACTTTGGGCTAGGGGACCCATCCTTGATGAGATATTAGTTTCAGTAAGTATGGTGCATGAAATAATATAGAATAATATTCAAATATTACAATTGATGCATATAAGCAGCTCACTTTATGTATTCTAAGGAAAAGTCCGAAATTTCTGGTATCTAAATTTTGTAGGTACCTACTTATGTATTTGGGATGTAGCTGTTTCTGTTTTAATTAAGTACAAGTAGGTATAGTATTAATTTTGCTGGAAATTTTTAGTAGGTTTCATTAAAGAACTATTTTAGGTTAGTGCCTAGTTGAAATATTAAAAAATCATCGTGAAAACAGTAAATTCGTATTATAGAAACTCCGAAACGTGCTTATTCACCAAAAACTCATACTCGAAAATTTTGACCCATTGCAATCCCTTTTTATAGATTATGAGGCGAGAGGTAAAATGGTTGCAATCACTATAAAAATGTGTTTAAAGCAAAATGATAAACCTAGCAAAATATTTAACATAACAGCACATATATTTAGCTACGACATTCCGCTTTCCTGTAAGCGCATTTTTGAAATTTCGCGTTATCTTTAAAAATACATACAATGCAATTTAGAAATTGCTTAACTGCTTTTACGTATATTTAGCGAACGCTATCATGCATTCTAATATTTTTTAAATTTCTTAAATTATTCCAAAAACTACTTTTAATTTAATAATAGTTGGTGTATTAAAGTTGACCGCCTGCTCGCTTTAAGTGTAGTACTGGTTGCACAAGAACCTATAACCGGAGCCAAATAGATGGTTATGAATCTGTTCGAAACGGTGTAAATGCATTAACTACAACTTAATTTTTTTTCGTTAAAATACTGTTTTTTTAAATTTTTTGTATTTTCTCTAGAATGCATGGTAGCGCTCGCTAAATATATGTAAAAGCAGTTAAGCAATTCCTAAATTGTATTGTATGTATTTTTAAAGATAACGCGAAATTTCAAAAATGCGCTTACAAGATAGCGGAATGTCGTAGCTAAATATATGTGCTGTTATGTTAAATATTTTGCTAAATCTAAATTTGTGTTAGATTTTAGATTTTTTTTCATTTAAATTCAAAACTGAACGAATATATTTTTTTTAAAAATTGGTTGTTATTAAATAAATCATTGAACCGCAATTCATTGAAAACCAGTTACTAGTTAATTTTGAATAAATATGAAAACCGGAACAAAACTGAACCCTTCAAATTACAGGGAACCGCGAACCAAATTTAAATCGATATTTTGTACAGTTCGTGCCTTACTGCACTGATAGATAATAATTAAAACCTGTGTCACTTTAAAATTCTTGAATGATTGTTACTACAAGAAAAATATCTCTATATCCCTGTTTGAAAAGACGAATGAATTTTGATATAAAATATTCTTGTGATTCTTTTGGTTGTTACGTGCTGTTGTTGTCAAGAGCAGTTTTAATGAACACAATTCAAAAGTTATGTAAATTATAATTTCATTCTTTGTAAATAGGTATGTGTTTTACTGTAAACCAAACTCCTAAACCATGCGGTAATCCATAACTTTGTGCCAAATCGTCGTAGGAACTTCGTTCTTTGAGTCCTGCACATGGAATTGAACAAATTTTAGTGCCCTTTTGGTGGATCAATTTTTAACTCCGTACACATCGTCAAAGTTCGACATTTTTAAAATTGAAATTATTTTTTTTCACATGGGTGCTAGAGGGAGGCGGAAGGGGTTGCGCTTAAGTTTGCATGCATGACTTTAAAGTAGACACTTCAAAGTTTATCGCCCTCGAAGATTAATCGAAATTGATTGAAAATACACCGAGTTATGGCGGTTTGAAAGTGGTCGATATTTTTACGAATTTCAAGTGTTTCATTATTTTTTCCGGCCAGTGTAGTAGAAAATTTCAAATATCTCGGAACTACACTGTCATGGAAAGGAGAGACAGAAATTCACCATTTGTTAGTATCAACCAGTAATTTGTTCGCTAAACGTTCAGATCTGTTTAAACTATTTGGATAACAAGATGTGTTATTTAAGGTAATTATTTATTATAAATTAATTATAGATTAATTATTACTATAAAAAATTGTTTATAATTTCAGGATGCTACAACTGCTTTAGTGTCTTACGATGAAGATGCTCAACAGAATTATAATAAAATTTTGAAGGACACCACTTGCCAAGAATAAAAATAACGAATACGCTTTTTATGCAACAATGTTTACTCATATATTACTCATATATTACTCATATATTACTTTGTTTATAACTTATAATAATTGTAAAAACAAATAAAATACTGTTAATTAATTTATTGGTTCTTATTTATCACAGTTCTAATATTACATAAAATAATATGAATTAATTATTTTAATTTTTAATTTATGATAATGTATGGATTTTCTCTAGTTGGACATCGAAATGTTTCAAATAAAGGCTGCAAACCAAGAGATTTATTTCCTTTTCTTTCGAGCATATTGTTCCACACGGCATTGGCAGCTAAAAAAATTTGAAAGCATATAATTATTATATTACTTTATAGTTGTTGTAATAATAAAATTAAATGTCGTTATAATTGAATAATTATTTATTTTATAAAATATATTTTAAACTTTCAGAAATATGTATCAAGGGAAGATGGGGTACAGTGGATCACCTTTTTTTAAATACAATTTGCTAATAAAATTAAATAAAACATTAATAACTATTTTTACATAAAGGGCAGAGTCTTACCTAATAAAAATAATAATAATAAAAAAGTTAGCTATAATTTTTAAATTTTCCGAGTTATTCCATTCGATTTACTGTGCCCCATTTTCCCATACAGTATAGCAATAGATTATTATATAAAAATGCAATTTTTAGAATTACTAAACTGTTAACACAGTGATATATAAAATTTATTTTAACAATTTACTACTTTACCTCGTGCATTAAACTTCTGACTCAAGTGAAAACAATCACTTGACAAATATGTCAAATCGAATTGTCCTGTTGAAGTACGGGGCACCTCTCCAACCTCAAGGAATGGTTGATAAACTACAGTAAAATCATCATTTCGGTGAAATTCTGGCATATTTGCAATTTCTTCGTCCAATTTTTGCCAGTTTGATAAAATTTCAAAATATGTCGGTACATTTTGTTTAAATTGATCAGAAAATAAACAATAACATTCAATACGTTTAAAAGATTTACATGATTCGGGATCATTGTTAATTCCCGCGATGGCTTGTATACCTAAAAAAAAAAAATTAGTTTACTTAAACAACTACTATAATCATTACGATTTCAGTTTTCAGTAGTGTACTTTTTACTAATAACTATGGGTGCCCGTAAGTTGATGGCTGGTAAATAAAATACCTAGCCTGTTGGTCAAGTATTTGTAATAATAATAATAATAATAATAATAATAATAATAATAATAATAATAATAATACCAATGACTTGTAGCAGGTACCTATGTGAGGCTGCCACACGCAAGTTGAAAAAAGCGTGATAGATATCTTACAGAATGTTTCACAACAAAAAATAATTGAATGGAACTAATCACCATCCAAAAGAATTTTTTCTAAATTCGCAAAATAAATATACGTTTTTAGAGCCACTGTTTCAAGTAGTATTTTAAATATGAGTCAATTAATTCAAATAATCACTTATACCTAATGTTGTTTAAATATAAATAAATTATATTTCGCTGATGTGGCAAAAAGACTCATTCACATAAGCATTATATTTAAGGTTTACATTTTTATGTTTACGTTTAAGAAAGTTTAAATTCATATAACTAAATATGAGCATTCACATACTTTCCACTTCCAAGCACTGTGAATGCTCAAATTTAGATAAACATAAAACTTAAAACTTAATGCTTATGTGAATTAGGCTTTAGAGTCCATGAAACCTGTGACACTTAAAATGTATCTGCCATTTAATTTTGTTACTGAAGTTGTGAAATGTCCTGTGTTATATTTATGATCAATTTACTTAAGATTTAAAAACGAAAAATGAAATTAATTTTTTTGTTCATAATTATAAAATTGTTATAGTTGACAACACTAACTAAAAAATTTATTAATTAAATATTTTGATTACACAATTCAACAGTTTCATATTTAGTTATTTTTGTAGTGTTACAAGAGAAGGTTTCATTTATAAATAAAAATAATCTGATAAATCATTATTAATCATTATGTTTTAGACTGTAACAATCAGAAATCGATATATCGTGTGTATTAGTTAGATAAAAATATATTCATTTAAGTGCTCTGTTAACCAGTAATCATTCATTCTCATTCTATTATTTAAAATATCAACAACATCCATTTTCCGATTTTAAAGAATAATTAATGCAAAACTACATCTCAATAAACAAAAACATGGATTAGTTTATAATAATTTAGCTTACAAAACTATTTAGAACCGCTATTTTTTAAGTGCAAGCAAACATATAAAAATGAATTTAACAAGTTCAAACCACGCTTCACTGCGAGAAAGCAGCTCGTAACTAAAATAATTTAGTTTGTGTTCAGCTGTTCAAATGGCCAGATATATGATATTTGCTGTGTAAAATAATAACAATTTGTTTAATATTCGTATATAATATAGTGTGTTAAAAATGCGTGTACGTTTTTTTATGTTTATAGGTGTCGTGATAATAAAATAACAATAATCGCGAGTGTGTAATGTAGTTATTAGTGATAATAAGTGTAAAATAGATTTTAATTATTGTGTATTGTTAATTGCAGTAACACTTTAACGACAACAATGTATCCCAATGACGGAGCTACGACCGGAGCCCAGCAGGGATCAAGGTAAGTCTTTTTATAGACAGTTTCTGTTTTTATAATATGCGAAATACTGGTTACATTGCTATTTACGCGTTACTTATTTTTATAAGACCGGTTGTACAAACAAACAAACAAATAAAAATCAAGATGAATGCAGTAACTACACTGGGTGCTTGAAGTAGATATTAAAGAACAAACAAATGAAATAATATATTAACTATTCCACTCATACATTTCTAAACCAACAAAAATTCATTATTTTGCCTATAGTTACCTTGTTTTATTTTAAATAAATATTTTGCAAAATAATTGACCGTGGCCATGATCAAATTTAAGTAGGTTACAGATTTATGTTCATACTTTATTATTATTATTACGTAGGTAGCAATTAATTGTAATAATTCGAAAAATTATAGGTAAATTTATAAACGATACCAAGTAATTTGTAACGTTAATATAAACCCCGTGATAATAATTTCTAAATAGTACCTACTATGGTATATTTTATAAGTTTATTCATTTAAAATACAGCAAGATGGAAACATATTTTAGGCAACGTATTAGAATCTGAACAAAGTATACAATAATAATGTAGGTATAAGTACATTGTACCTACTATCATTTTCAAACTGTGGCAGCATTAAAAATTTTGAACAAATAATAATGTTTAACTCTTGGAATAGTTATTTGTATACCTAGGCTGCGAAATATCTGTTTAGCGTCCGACAGAATTTATGGTCGAGACTATAGCCGAGGCTTAAACATTTTCGACTACGGTAAACACATTTCGCAGACGAGATATACAAATTTTTTTTGTGCAACTGCAATGCATATAATTGAAAACACATTTTATTTTTTGCAACAACTGTCAAAATATCTGACATTGATATTGATATATAACAGAGTTTAATAAATTTACTTCGCAGCCGTTACTAATAGCAACGCGGCCGCGATTTGTATTGTACGCGCAGTTATTGCTTTCAGTCATATAACTAAACTATATAAATCATATGGGTATAGTTGATTCCACGTAAGTTTGTGATTGCGCAATAATAAACGAATGATTTTGTACGACAGACGTATAGGTTTCTAAAAAGCAAATAATGCACCCACAATTCCTATTTCTGCAAGGAGGTACCTATAAGTAAATATTTTTAAATAAAATTGAAGATATGTCACAAATTATACCTGTGTAAACTATATAATTTTGCTCAATCACAAACTTACGTGGAATCAACTATAGCAATTACTAAATAAATAAAACAACTTTCTCGAGAATCAGTCAAACAATTTATTAATGGACTACCTTCAACGCAGGTCAAGGTCAAATACATTTAAATTAAATTTTCATTAATATATAAAACTCCTTTTAATGTGCAAAGTTTTAAAAAAATGTTTACTGCTGCATAAATTTCATTTTTAGATCTAGGGTTATGTATTACCCCCTGTCACCTTTGTATCCATGCGATTCCCGAAAAAGTTGTTTTTATTTATCAACCACTCCAGTCAAAAAATTACTTAATTTTCAATTACTAATACTAATTACGGATTGTTTTTAAATCAATTTAAATTATTAAAATATTATTTAAAGAAACAGCTTACTTGGTGCCGCAACAAAATTGACGATAGTCCTCGGCAAATTATCCCTCAGCAATCGTAATACTTGAATCATATCATTTCTGTGATTTTCCAGGATCTCGGTCATATTATTATGAAAACAAAAGTCCAAACATACATCGTTTGCCCCTACCATTAAGGTGATCAGCTGTAAGAAAGTCGCAGTTAGATTAAAAGTTGAAATAGTCATTCGCCATTCGCGTCACAGCACAGGCGGACAATAATTTTTTCTAAACACAATTCTTCATAACCGTACTTATTCCTAAAAATAACATTTCAAACCGCAGTTATGCCTAAACGTAGATGTGGCTTAACGCAATTTGACCTAAACATAATTAATTCTACTCGTAATTTTTACTAAACGCAATTTTGCCTAATCGTTCGTAGCTCTGGTGGTATATTGTTGTATTATCTACTAGATTTTCAAATTTCCGGTACATGACAGCATGTCCGTTTTTCACAGTTAGCAGTGACACTGAAACAATTGTTTTTATACAGAGTGTTTCAGGACTAGTGCAACAAACTTTAACAGCTTGAGGTCATTTTAAGCAAAAATTGTCATTGAACATTGATCATATTCCTCCTGGTTAACAAAATACAAGACGTTGACGTTTTATAAATAACACGAATTATTAAAAAAATTTTAATCAAGACACTTTTGAAAAGCAAATCGTTTTATAGAAAAATTAATTAGTTTGACAGCTGTCATTTAGTGACATTTACAATTCAAAATTAAAAATGAATTTATTATAAGTTAGGTATATAGAAATAATACTTAGGTACATAATATAAATTTTTAATAATCTGTAACTTATAAAAATACATTTTAAATCTCGAATTGTAAATGTCACTAAATGACAGCTGTCAAACTAACTAATTTTTCTATAAAACGATTTGCTTTTCAAAAGTGTCTTGATTACAAAATTTTTAAATAATTCGTGTTATTTATAAAACGTCAACGTCTTGTATTTTGTTTACCAGGAGGAATATGACCAATGTTCAATGACAATTTTTGCTTAAAATGACCTCAGGAATAAGCTGTTAAAGTTTGTTACACTAGTCCTGAAACACCCTGTATATAATTTGTAACAATAAACACGCTGCGGGCTTTTTAAACTATGCTGATCCACAGTCGCTAATAGTAATAACCAAGGGGATAGGTCAAGTACCTGATTACCAGAAAAGCGTACATTACTACAATTTCTTTAAAAGCGTGCGTAAAGCGTACACATTCATATGTTATTACGAAATCGCGTATGCACGCTCAAAATGCGTACAGTTTGCAACCCTATTTGCCCCTAGTTAAACAATTTGCCACCAGCGCTATGGACGATTAGGAAAAATTGTGTTTGATAAAAATTGAGTTGGAATAACTGCGAGTAAAAATAATTATAAAAAAACAATTACTGGAATTCAGTCAACTTTATTAAATTTATTTCAACCTCAACCGGTTTCACACCCCACCTGGGTCATCATCAGGAGCTACAATTAAAATACAGAAAAATTTATAAAAGTGGACTGAATTCCAGTAATTGTTTTTACCTTCCGCTTACCTGTAAAGGAAGGTATTGGAATCATGCAAAAAATCGGGTGGTGAATTTTTAGTGGATGAGCACGAATTAGGGTCCTTACAACTCATTTTTGATAGTTTCACGATGATGTCTGTGTGTATGTGTGTGTGTATGTGTGTGTGTGTGTGTGTGTGTGGTCAAGGGTTGTTAGTCGCATAACTCAAATACGAATTATCCGAAAATTTTGATATTTGGTATTTAACATTTGTATATAAATTGGAAGAGCTCCCTAGATTTTGGTACAAATATCTTCATCGGAAGTAATATTTTTTGAAGATTGAAAAGGTTAATTGTCAAAATTGTATATAAATTTGGAAAAATATAGTATTTATTTGTAATGAGAATAAGAGGAAAAGTTATTTGCAACTTACGTTATAAAAAAATTGTCTTTATCTGGTAGCATTAAAGAACTGCAGTAAAATTTAAAAAATAAATTTATCAAATAAAACGTTGATATCTTGTAATCCATGATCGGTTGATTTTTGTTTCTGCGTAAAAAATATTGACAGGTGAGACGGGTGACAAGTTGGCATACTAGCGCTATATAAGTCCTAAGTAAGATATTAAATGTAGTAATTGAACGGAGGATGACTTCAATACAGCAGAGTTTTCCTGTGAATGAATCTTTTTATTCAGGTGATGCAAATTTCTGTGTTTGAATATTTGAGATTTTTATTTGTATATTTTAAATGGGCACCGGATTGCACGAATACATTTCTGTTTAAAATCTAGATATGGCGGAAGGTTGTGTGATGGCCACGTCAGATTTTTTTAAATTAAATTAAAGGCCACAGTCAAGAAAATTACATTTTTTAAAAATAATTATCTTTAGGGTAAATTTCGTTTAGCAACAACTAAGTTGAGAAATAACTACGGGGTACAGGGTTAAATTGTTATTTTTTGGAATAACCACGGTTAGGCAGAATTAAGCGCTCTCGCGTCACATACTTTCCAGTGTTTTTTCATGTTAACTCTTTTGTCGCTGGTAATTCTCTTGATCAGGATTTTGGTCATGTAAGGAATCTCACTAGAAATAGCGGCACCCTCAGCGGGGTTGAACTGAGAAACTCGTTCGTCTGTGAAGGAATCGCCTAACGAATAGCCAAATAGATTTGGGTTGAATTCTTTTAAGATATTTGGTAGTGTTAGATATTGGCGCCAGGTGCCTTGTCCTCCTAAAATAAACAACAATAAAAAAATAATTTATTGCATTTTTAATGCAAATATTAAAATGCAAATGAAGTTTTTTATATTTCTGTTGTAAAATTGTTTACAAATTATTTTAACCTTTGCAAATAATTAAATAAAATTAGATAATGATATTCATATTTTTTTTCAATAGGAGAAGTTATGATACTTATAATATGGTACAGGATGTAACTTAAAGTACCTACCTACATACATTTGATACGTTAAGGTAATGTAGTCATAGGGGTGTTTTAGGACTAGTGTAACAAACTTTAACAGCTTTCCTGAGGTCATTTTAAGCAAAAATTGTCATTGAATATTGATCATATTCCTCCTGGTTAACAAAATACAAGACGTTGAAGTTTTATAAATAACACGAATTATTTAAAAATGTTGTAATCAAGACACTTTTGAAAAGCAAATCGTTTTATAGAAAAATTAATTAGTTTGACAGCTGTCATTTAGTGACATTTACAATTCGAGATTAAAAATGAATTTATTAGGTATAAGTTATATAGAAATAATACTTAATATAAATGCTTAATAATTTTAATATTGTTCGAATTATATCTGTAACTTATAAAAAATACATTTTAAATATCGAATTGTAAATGTCACTAAATGAAAGCTGTCAAACTAATTAATTACCTCTCGCCTCATATTCTATAAGAGAGGTATTGTAATGGGTCAAAATTTTCGAGTATGAGTTTTTGGTGGATAAGCACGTTTCAGGGTCTCTAGAATACGAATTTACTATTTTCACGATGATGTCTGTGTGTGTGTGTGTGCGTGTGTGTGTGTGTGCGTTTGTATGAACCGACGATTTTTCGTCCACGATAACTTAAAAAGTATCAAACCGTTTATAACCAAATTTCATATTTAAGGTTTTAATAAGTATCTTAACACCGGATAAGATTTTGGTAGAAATCCGCAAACCGGAAGTAGTACTTTTAGAAGTTTGGAAAAGTTTTCCTTAAATATATTGGTACATTATTTATTTATGACAATTTTTGCAATTAAAAATAAAAGAAATTGTGATTATCTATGTGTACAGTTAAATATAAATACAAATTGCTGAATCTGGAAGTATTTAACAATAAAATAAAGTACAATTAATATTCTATTTTTTTCAAATTCCAGTACTATCTTGTTGTCTATGATATAAAATTTGTTTCTACATAAAATTTGAATTATTATGACAGTGACAGTACAGTTGACATCTTTTGCTTGCATATTGGTTTACATTATCGTTTACATATTACATGAACATGAAACTATTAAAATGTAAGTAAAACTATTTATTAGATTAGTAGAATAAGCAGAATTAGGCGAGAGGTCGTGTGGTGGCCACAGCAGATTTTTTTTCTATAAAACGATTTGCTTTTCAAAAGTGTGTTTTTAAATAATTCGTGTTATTTATAAAACTTCAACGTCTTGTATTTTGTTAACCAGGAGGAATATGATCTATGTTCAATGACAAATTTTGCTTAAAATGACCTCAAGCTGGTAAAGTTTGTTACACTAGTCCTGAAACATCCTGTAACCTGTATATTGATTTCGAATTAAAAAGAATTTTTTCTATATTATAAAATTTAAGGATAAATATATATATGCATTCCAGTAATTATGTTTTTTCGTGTTTGATATCTATGAAGCAAATTATATACAAATCATTGTAATGACCGGACTACTTTAATTATAATCGTATTATTATATGAAATATTTTTACTCAAGTTGGATGTGGAAGCTTCACACACTCTGAATCAGCGATGATTAAGTACCTTGTGTGCGGTTACCAGCCGTCAAGTCACAGGTACTCATGGTTTTATTATATTAATAAATAATGAATTCAACAAACCTGCAGACCAGGATAGACCGCGGTTTTCCATAAGAACCTGTAAAACGTTCGTAGCAACAAGTCCAAAACCGGCTGTAAGACTGTCACCCAATGCGCCCACCACATCAATGTCACCGGGTCGAACTTTGTGCACTGAAGCCGGAGGCTTGGCACTTCTAAACCCTTTCACATTACAAGGGAACGGTACATAAGGCGGAACTTCATCTTGAACCATCTAAAACGAGAGAAAAAGTGTTATTTTTTTGTACGTCGTTGCAACTGAATGTCGCCAGAGCTAACTTTGTGACACGCAACATATTTTTTTCGAAGGTTGGTATTGGTAGTATCAGATGACATTTACTTTAATTTTGTCAAACGTCAAACCTCAGAACGAACAAGCAGTATTTTTATTCAATAAAATTAATAAATCTAGTAATGGAAAACATACGAGTATAAGTTCAATGTTTTCTATAATATGCACTTATCACCTAGAATAGTGCAGTAATTAAATATTTTTACAGTTACAGTGACAGTTAAATAAATGCACTGAAATATACTTGGAATGCGCATTGGCCGTCTCTGCCATAGAAATGCCGCGATCCGAGAGAGATAGTACACACGGGTCATTTCTGTCCTTCTCGTAATGCATTGCGCATGCGTTGCGCGAGATAGCAGACGGCGGCTGACTGCTCTACGCATGCGCCCACTGGCACGAGTAGGACAGAGATGTAGTCTAGTAAACAAGAGCAAATTTGGTGAATTAGGGTCAGTAGAGTCCGAAAATTATGATCCAGGGCTCATATTCGATTCAAAATGACCGAAACTTTTTGAAAAATTTGAAGTGCAGCCGACGAAAATTGTAAAAGTTATAAACAATTAAGTAAAAAATGGGGTTTAGTTTTTTGCAAATATCTCCGAAACTATTAAAGATATCCGAAATTTAAAAAAACATCCTTAAAGAGCAGGAAATTTCCTACCTCCCAGAACTCTACCACCAATATTTATAATTTTAATTTAGAGGCGAAAATAGAGCTAAAAGCGGGTGAATTAAATATCAATATTAAGAAAAAAATATTCACATACATAAAAAATAAATCGTCCTATGCAAGGACAATCAAAGAATTATTGTGACATAGACTGTAGAATATTTGGGATTTTTTTCTCCAGAAAAGTATGTTTAGGATTTATAGATACCTACTATGCCACAATGAATTGAAACAGTTGTAAAAATAATGATGGAGTTACACGGGGGCGGGGGTAAAATCGTTTATTGTAATTAGAGCAAACAAATAAAATTCCAACTGTACGTTCTGGCAAAGTGAAGAAAAAAATTGTAAATTTGAGGATCACTAAATATAAAGAGTCATAATAACTACATTCTTAGATAGGTAGTTTAGAACTTCCATGCACCGTGGAGTTTTTTTAGGGGATGACCACCGCAACATTTTTAAATAGCAACCACTGTCTAGTTTCACCTTATTTTAATAAAAATAAACACGTCCCATAAACCAAAACTCGATATCTTCATTCTTCAAATAATTTAGTTTTAATTAATTTTAATGTTTTTTGCACGTTTATTACTATTTTTATGCACGGTCATATCATAATTGACAGTTATATACGAATTTCTTTGACATAAACATCACTTTCTAGCCCACGGATCATATTATAGCGCAGTGCGCCATAAAAACGTCAAATTAATTCAAAAAGTTTATATTTTCAATTTTACTTATATATACTACTAATAATTCTATAAATAACCATTTTCGCCAATTAGTTGCACAATTTTTTAGTTAAACAACATCATTTCATTTACATTTAACATAAATTATCTTGTAAATATATAATTCAATAATGACAACGACAACGTTGACATTTATATATTTTTTTATTTTCGGATTTTTTATGGTATCTTAGCAACAGTTCAAGAATTTAGTATTTTTTTGGTAATTTGAACAAGTAAATTAAATTAATTTGTTAGAACATATTCAACCGTGCATAAAGTTGAGTAGGTACCACGGGCGTAACTATCTTTTATGGCTCTTGACGTGTTTTTAGCCCTCGGCTGATGCTCGGGCTCAAAATTACATCTCACGCCATAAAAGCTTCCTTACGCCCTTAATACATACATAATTATTATAACACATGTTGTCCCGGAACTTTTGGGAAACCATATATTTTGCCATTGAGGGCTTAGGCCACGCCCTCACGTTTATGGTTTCAATAAATGAAAAATGTAGTGTCTAGAAAATTTGAACAGCCTATACAATTATTTGACACGAACAATTTGAAATAACAATTATTCTCAGAAATAGTTGTTTAGTTATTACTGGAAAATGTTGTGGTCAAAAAGTAAGCTTTAATTCATTTATTTACCTATTAATGAATAATTAATTAATTGTCAATTTTGGTCAAATTAGTTCCCCATTTTTATAAGTTATTTTAAAATAAATTTAATAAAGAGAATTATGCATTTTTTTAAACATAATAATTTAAGTTAAAATTTAAAATAAAATTCGAATAAAAATATCGTTTGTAGATATTTTATTCGGATGTTTTTGTTTTATATCAAAATTATATTAGTAATTAAACGTCAAAACTTCATAATTTAAATGATGCACTTAGTCGAACGAAAGTAGAACGAATATTGTAAGCAACACGTAAGAAATGTTGGTAGTTACCTTACTTATGTGCTTACGGAACTCGGCTGCATCTCGTGCTGCACATTTTATATACGTATAAGGTAACTCTAATTACCTTCGTTTCTTTACTTGTGACATTTGTAACACCATAAATAAAATATAAATAAAATTTTTTAAGAAGACAGTAAGTGGACTATTAGTTTTACATTTTGTAGATATACAGGCTGGTTAAAGTCATAAATGTAAAGGTAAGTAGTATGACATGTGTAGATTACGAAACAGAAAGAATTTTTTTGTCGCAAAATTTATTTTCATTTTTCCCAGTTACAATTTTTTTGTTGCCACTGCCACTGGGTAGAGCAATTATTGTTTAATTAAAAATAATTAATTTTTATTTGTTTATTTTTCTTGTAATTTAAGATGTTGATTATCTACTTCTATTGTTTGTGTTTAATAGGAAAACGAATCCAGAGCAGTAGGTACCTACTACAAAAAATGTTGCAGGTAAACTACTGTTAATTTTTAGAATTTTTAAAAAATTCTTTCAGTTTCGTAATCTACACATGTCATACTACTTACCCTTAAATTTATGACATTAACTTCAAAACCACTCTGTATAATGAGCAAAAATTTTACTCAAATTCTTGACTACTGAGACAGTGAGACAGTAGTTCATGACATTCATGAAAAATTGTTCCTGTCATATGAATTTGTTTTACGATTGTCCAATAATTGGGTGTCAAAGTTTACAATTATTGCTGTCTTCTTAAAAAATGAAGTATAGAAAAAAGTACTTACTCCTTTTTGTTTGGCTAACCGTAAATTGAATGCATTATGACTCGTTCGGCCCAGAATTGACATCAAACTCCATCGGTATAATTTGTAAAAAGGTATATATCTATCCAATTCTGATGGACGAAAACTTTGACATTCCATTGATGAAGAGAGTAATAGTATCACACATATTATTATAAGAATTTTTGTTGTATCCATTTTACATTTCCTGAAATTGTACAAAAACTCACTCTTATTTTTAGTTGAAAAATTCACATAATGAGAAAACATAAATTAAAACCATAATAAAGAATCTACGAATTAAAGTTGTTGTTTTATTTTTAATATTACGCCATAATTTAAACTTAATAAATAATGTTGAAATCAGTTATATAGAAAAAAAAAATTGCTAACGCTTGATCATATATCGCTTTGTTAGTTCTCGAGAAAAAAGCAAAAGAAAATATGTATTTATAGCATTATTTCATAGTGTCCTGGAACTAGTGATGTATATTTTTAACAACTATAAATATTTTCTTTTTACGAGTACATTAATAATTTTGAATAATAATAAAAAAGTAACTAAATTCAGAAAGGAAATTATGAGAAAGAACAAAAAAAAACATTACTTACTTGTTCCATGACCATGATACTCTGGAATAATCGAAAATATCTAATGCTAAATAATGCAAAATATGGCTTTATTTCTTTTGCGTTTTTCTCGAGAAATAACAAAGCAATATGATCGAGCGTGGTCTCATATTATGTAGTTTTTACCTTGGTAACAAGTGTTTTGTATTTACAACTTTCGTCTAAAATGTAGTATAGACCACTAACTACAGTAAAATCTAAAAAATAGAATTATTTTTCCTATAGATTTGAAACAGACCCTGTTTTATATGATATATGTAATGTGCTTTAAAAATATTTTTCCAATTTATATATATATATATATATATATATATATATATATATATATATATATATATATATATATATATTGTTTATAATAAATCTCTGCATGATAATAAACAGATAATTAATTTAAACTACCTACCTAGTTAATTAGCGTATAATAACTTTTAAAATTTTATTTTGTAGACAAATGTCAGTTGTAAAAATTAGTAAACAATATCAAGGACTGTAGAAAAAATATTAATTTTAGAGTATTATTTTTCCTTATAAATTAGATATTTTAAAACTTTTATAAAAAGCCGCCACTGCTATTTAAATTATATAAACAACTCAATACCTAAAATTCTTCATGTTTGTTTAATAAGAACAAATATACAATTTTTTAATTCTTGATAAAAGTTTTTCCCACGACCATATACGAAACTAACAGTTTCCATACAGTTACCTAGCTACGAAAATAAACAATATCACACATCTCGAAAAGGTCTTATCGCCACAGTTTCAATTTTTGTTTCATATTTTAGTAGGCGTGTGTTGTCTTTCTTACATTTGATAATTTTTTCCTGTCATTAAGTATTTCGTTATACACTGGGCAAGAAAAAAACGCACCACTTGACAATGCACCCGAAATTCCGAATTTTTAGACCGCCCGGTTAAATTTTCAAAACTCTGCTTAAATTTTAATAAGTTTGACGTCTAAAGCGATCACGAGGATATTTAACGAAAAAAGCACTTCAATTTAAGGTAAGTCGTACATTTGTAGACAATTTCGATAAATTTTCAAAGATCAAAAAAATGCAATATTTTTTTCAAAAATTCGCGCCAAATCATAGCAGATACTCAATTTTTTCTTGACATCAAAAACATTTTTTTTTCTCAGGGAAGTGGCAGGGAGGGAAAAAACTTGGCGTCAGATTAACTTGCATGCCTTTAAGAGGAAACTTAAAACTTGTTAGAACTAGAAGATTCATTCATTTTCCTGCAATATCCTCAATATTTATGGATTAATAGGAATTTTTTTTATAACAATGTATACTACATTATACTATCTAGAATTTGTATTCAAAACGTTGTTTCTATCTAGCAACATTTTCCAATTACCTACAAGAAGTTAAAATTCTACAAATTTGTTACAATTTTGATTTATCTGCCTACAAATGAAAACAAATACTAAAATATTTGAGCGTTAATGTCACATAAATTTAATGCCATTTATTTATATAAACATTAATAATATTACAAAAACTACAATTCCCGAATTCCCTTCTACAATGGTATATTTGTGAGTAAGTACTACATAATATATACTGCTTATATTAGAAAAATAAAAATAGTAGAGTATGGCGAGAGGTCATGTGTTGGCCACATCGGATTTTTTCTTTTGTCGAGTGTATTTCATTAATATGGACAAACACGACAATTCATAGTATATTGTGCAAGTAGGGACGAAAGTGGCGTTTTTCCGACGAGTGCGGAGTTGACAACACGAGCGAAGCGAGGGCTGCCACCGCACGAGTCGGAGGAACCCTTTTTGTACCGAGATGCACACGATATTTTTATAATACCTGCACCGAAAAGCAATCAGAAGTTGAAGAAAGGGATGAACCGGATGATTGTAACATTGGAAAAATGTATAATAATTCCTTAAAATAAATAAAAATACCTAATCTAAATAATAAATTTTGGAATCCCGCATAAAGCGGAATGAAAAATACTTTTCTTTCCTAGGGAGGAAAAAATCATATAGATTTCCGAATAAACCGGGAGCAAAAGTACTTTTCCTCCCTATGGAGGAAAAGTACTCGCCGGTCAGAAATACCTAACTTTCGTCCCTAATAATAGGGACAATAGGTGGTGCTTTCGGTGCAGGTATTGAAAAAAAGTGATTTATCCACATAAATTTAAGTAGGTAGTACTTTTGCTGTATCTGGTATAATTTAAAAATAGAATTTATATATTCTTGTTATTGAAAATCTTGTATCATGAATTACATAATCGTATAGTATACAGGGTGTTTCTGTAGTTATGGATCAAACATGTAACACGTTCTACTGATAACGGAAGAAAAATAATTTTTCAAAAATTCGTAAAAGTAAGGGTGGTATACTTAAATAAAACATCGATCATTTATCTTGTCACAAACGTGAGTCGTTTTACCGGTAACTTACAAATCACCGCGTTCATTTATTAAACCTATATCAATAGATAAAATAATAATTTATTGGCTAATTCAACTCTAATGGCCAGTTCCACCGCTTCCACTTAAGGTGATCCTTTACTCATGGCAGAAAACAGTCAAAAACATTTTATTTGTTAAACATAAAAATAACAAATAATGTATGTGTGAAGGGAAAAAATTATTTTGGCACCCATATTTGTAAAAAAGAGGGTTTTTGCGCGCCACTGGTACAGCTTTTATTTATAAGTGAATTAAATTAAAATTTTAATATGTTGTCAACAAAGCTTGGATCTGTGAAATTACCCATCGAATTTTTGAAATTCGTTTTAAAATAGAAGAAATTTGGGATCAAAGAATAACAAAAATTGTCAAAATTCAAATTAACATAATTTCGATTTTAAATCCAAAATTTTAAAATTCCGCATCGACCATTTTTTAGACTGTAATTTTATCTTCAACAATATCTTTCGATTATTATATTTAATCCATGTTTTTGGCTGTTTTTTTGGATCGGTAGAGGATGGTATTAAATATTTAGTTAATTTAAATGAACATGAACAATATCAAATCGAAATTAGATAGTCAAACGTAGAAATAACATTACAGTCATGAATTCGATTCGATATTTTTTATTTAAAGGATACTTAAAATTTAAGGAACAGCTATACAAATTACCATTAGGGCTTAGGGCTACAATAAATTAAAACTATTCACTAATTTAAATTTGTCACTATTTTCACAATACACTCACATTTTCAACTCCCAACAATAAAACTGTCGAGCTTGACGATTAGCAAACGGAAACTGTCACCAGTGTCACCACTACCTCTCCACTTGACAATGCAAATATTCACCAGAAGACGCTGCCGCTCTTTGTTAAATATGCAGGTACTGCTGCTTCCCTATTGGTCGGCAAAGAATATCATATATTCAAAGTATTTTCATGAATGAGTTACTAACACATCCAAATATCCTGAGAGACCTGCTTGCCTTCAGATTAAGACATTTTTCAAAACTGCTTCAAATAAGTAAAATAGGACTCGTTATGCTGGATAATAAATGTTTTATTGCTTGTACCGAAATGTATTTTTTATTTATTTGTGAATTGAAAATTAGATCATTAATATTTTTTACGAATTTTACATTAGTTTTATAAATTACTTACAATGCGTGACTATTTATTTCCTTATATAGGTAAGGTAACTAAATAACCCTGAAACAAATGAAAAATATTACAAGAAAACAAAAAATGTATTTCAATAAAATAATAAAATTGAACTTTGTAGATTTTTAAACCGAAAAGAATGTTAAAAGGTAGAATTTAGATATTAATATAACAAGAATATTATGCGATTTATAATACCGAGGATGTTGCTAAAAGCGAGGAGGTGAAACCGAGTCTCTTTGAACATCAAAAGGGGCTTAAATCGCATATATTCGCGTTATATTCAAAGCTTAATTTATCATCAACAACAGCGACGTTAATACAAATCAACAATTTTATCTTGTCAATTAGTTTGCATGAAAGATTTTGATATTTTTATGGTGGTATCTATAACGTATTAAGTTCGTAACTAATTATAAGAATCAAAGGTGTGGACATTAAAATGTTGATGATACGATTAAATAATAAATTAAACATTCTTGGATATCTTGCCTCGCTTTTTATTATTAGTTAAAGTTCATTATGATTATTATCATCTGCAGGTCAACTAAATATGAGAATTTTACATTTTGTATTCAGTTAAACTCTCATATTTAGTTGATCTTAATAATGATTGAAACTTTGTCAAAACTTTAACTAATAATAAAAACTGAGCCATGTTGTCCAAAATATTAAATTTATTATTTAAATTCTACCTTCTAAAATAGTGAAATATAAAAATAAAATTAACGAGCATTTATTTTAAAATTATACTAGAAAAATGCACTCACCGAGCCGCAGGCGAATATCTCAATTTTGAACCAAATGCCGAGTAAATAAACATTGAACATTAGATATTAGATTATTAATATTAGGTACACTATACTTTTTTCTATTTTATGTAATCATGAAAAATACAAAAAATATTAACTAGTGAAAATAAAAATGCAAAAACTATTTATCTAAGTAAGAGTTTGTTATAGCTAGAAACTATGATACCGTTTCAGTAGTAATAAAAATTCGCATACCTACCTTAAAATTTATGTGCATAAATTTACAAATTAATTTTTTAATTTAGTGTAAGATAATTGGCTACACATATCCATTAATAAAATTTAGTATTGTACAACCTTGCCATAGGCATATTGTGTTTTTCATATACTTACATCCTGATTGTTAAAAATGTACTCCCACAATAGTGTTATTTGTATAACAAGTGTTGAAAGCATGGTTTTGTCGAACGTGAACGAAAATTATTGCAGCCCGATCGAGGGTTGCAATCGTTGCGTTTGTCAAAATATTTTCAACACGTGTTGTACTTACTACTATTTTTCTATTGCTGCAAAAGTTTAAAAAAGGGTGAAGTGGGGTAATTGTGTAATAAAAAATAAAAGTTTCAATTTAAGGTAATGTAAAATTTTAATATGCTATAGTAACTTAGTAATCGCCCTTTACCAATTTACACTTTCATCATTTTTGAATTAACATTTAATTTTTTAATATGAACTGTCAAATTTTTAAATTTTTGTGAAATACCAGGCGTATAAAATATATTGAAGCAACTACAGTAGGTATATTTGAAGATTTCAATGTCATTGTAAAATGTTACGTAATGACTTTGTCATTCATAAATCATTTAAGATTAGATATAACTAAATATTTGCTTATGTATAAGTAGAATAGGATTTTGGTCTGTATGCTAATTTGTAAATAAGAAGACATACCAACCTAATTGAAAATGCGTAGAAAATAAATTATATTTTTTATTGATTGTGCTTTACAAGAAAATAACACAAACATTACTACTGTTTATGTACAATAAACTATAATAAAAGCAATATTTACAAATGCAATAAAAACTTTTTAATATTTCTTTAAATTATGCAACAGAATGAAATAATTGTACTAGTGTTTTTAAGTTGCTATTGCATTTAACGATTCTTCTTCGTATAGATGTATAGTTCTTTTTCTGACGGACAAAGGAACTTTTCAAATAATCTGAACGTCGTTTGTGATTTTTTCCCTGGTTTTTCCATCATGTTATTCCATAACGCAAGCCCCACTGCAAACAAAATTATTTTTTAAAAACCTTAATTCTTTGTCAGATACTCAATTTTTTCATTAAACTGTCAGTGATTTGAATATCAAACTCACGAATGGTTAACATGGGAAATAGTGTTACTTAAGATAAGTTTATTCATTTTAAATGGATTATAATCAAGAATAGTAAATAAAAACCTTTTAAATATGTGTGACATGTCTAGTTTGTTTGTTTTATCATTGTAATGATAATTTCCATAATGTGTAAAATATAAGGAAATAAATAATGTCCTTCAAACTGGTCATTTTAGGTAAAAATATCTTTGTGAATTTAATTAATATGTATAAATAAATATGGTTATGAATAGTAATTAATTAGTTCCAAACTTTTTGCTAACAGTCAAAACTGCGAAAGACACAACCAATAAATGTGATATGCAAAATATTGATGGTTTGATGTAAAAACTGATCATTCTGACACACACTTATATGTTCAAATTTTTTGGGGGAGTTTAATGTAATGTATCCGTACATTACATTCTATTATCTAGTATGTTTATATACACAGTAATTATTTACTTTGCAAGTAGGTAAAGTAAGAAATTACCTACGAGAGATATCTTAACTCACGATGCCGAAGGCTGAGTGAGATCATTTTCTCGAGTGGGTCATTCCTTTTTTCCCACGTGTAAAGTATAACGTTTTATCCAACACCTCTTAATAACTGCTTAAATATTTAAAAAATATTAAGTTACAACCTAATACATCGTAATTATGGTGACTTTCAACAAGAAAAGTATAACATTTACTCACTAGTGGGTATAATGTTGATCGAAGCCACTTGAGCAATTCTTTACTTTACTTGTTTAAAATCTCCATAGTTATGATGCTTTTATTAAGATGTGTTGTGTTGGATAAAATATTTAATCGTATCATCAACTATTATTACCTTTTAATATACAACATTTATTGATAATTATGAACAACTTAATACGTTAGATACTTCAACCATAAAAACATCAAAACCTTCCATAATACGCGAATTGTCAACTAATTGACAGATAGAATTGTTGATTTGTTTTAACATAGCTGCATGTCTTTGATGATACGATTAAGCCTCCTTGGATGATCAAAGAGGCTCGGTTTCACCTCGTTGCTTTGCAACATCCTCGGTATTGTAAATCGCATAATATTCTTGTTATATTAATAGCTATAAAAATATTAGTGACATTGGAAATAAAAAGAAAATATTGGTAGACTAGACAACAACAAAATATCATCCATTTGTTTTGTTCATATTTGGATTTTGAAATAAAAATATTACAAAATAGTTATTTATGTTACAAGGACGAAAAATGCAAGTTCTCGTACGACTATGGAAAATTGCCGAACGAGGCAAAGCCGAGTTCGGCAACTTTAGGAGTACGAGAGCTTTTTCGTCCGTGTAACATACACTGTTTTTTATTCGATTGTAAGTGAGAACTTAAAATAACTAGAATATTAATATTTTATTATAAATTATTCTAAATTTTTGTTTAGTTTGCTAATTGTAGTTATCTGCGAAACAGACAAATGAAACAAAAAAGAACAAAAAATTATTCGACTGTGTCAGTTTGCTTAAAAAAACGCGTTTGCGTACGAAAAGTACTTCTCGGCCTAAGACGAAAAGTGGGTCACCTAGCAACGGCACAAATATTAATACTCTACCTAAAAGGTTAGCTTTTCGTCCGAATATCTTAACCAAAAAACGTCACTTTTTCACATAATCGAATAAAAAAGCTATTAATTAAAAAGTATTATTTTTACAAATCTATAATTTGTCTAGATCTAAAAATTAGAAACTTGCTATATTATGAACATTAAATTTATAGATTAGAATTAAATCTTTCATACTTTCTGCATTTAGTTTCTGGCTAGGATGATAGCAATCTTGTAATAAATATGATTTGTCTATTTTCCCATTTGCAGTTCTGGGAATATTTAAATTTAACAGAAAAGGTTGATATATAACAGTAAAATCTTCAGTGTTAAATTCATCCATATTTGCAATGTCTTCTTCTAATTGTTGCCACTTTGTAATTATTCTTGAATACGTTTCTGTTTTATTCGAGTATCTTTGTTGTAATATGCAAAAGCATTCGCCTGAGTTGATTATATCGCAATATGGCAGCTTTAGAGATCTGTAATTTTTCACTAAACTTGCGTCTGAAAGAAATGTATTTAGTTTAAAATATGTTTGAATTGTAATATTATTTTACTCACAATCGGTTTGTAATATGTGCGTTTCCAACCTTCTAGACAGTTAGGAAATGAGTCATTGTTAAAGTTAATTAGCAACTCTGTCATATAACACTATTTTCAAGTAGGCTAAACATATTGAATAAATTATGATAAAATTGTCAAAAATATTAATAAAATTAATTTTTAAAACGCGCATATTATTAATTGATTGAATTGTGTGTGAAATAGTATACAAACCTCGCGAGAAAGCTTATTCCAGGCTCGCGCTTATAGCTTACCTCGGTGCTGCGCACCTCAGTCATCTAATACAGCGCTCGCCTGTAATGCAGCATTTCCCTGCTCGGTATGCAATGTACCATTACATACCTGGTGGTGGAACAAGGTTAACAATAGTTCTAGGTAATTTTTTTTTCAACAATCTTAACGTGCTCAACAAATCTCTTCTGTGGTATATTAAAATGTTTTCTGGATTAGATTGATAACACATATCGAAACAAAAATTGTTTACTCCAATCATCAATGTTATTAACTGGAACAAATAAATAAATATTATACTTTTGCAACTGGAATAAATAATCAAACATTTTTGATACGAATTTTTATGCGAGTCCTCTAAAAAAATTCTACCCAAAATTTTGAATTTGCTTACTTTTAATACTAAAAGTATAGCGTTGTGTTCTAAAATGTTTACTTATATTTTAAGAAGATTTTAAAGACGTCATATTAGCTTTTTTAAAGTTCTGATAATTTATGTTCTAATCATGTATATCCTTAAGCGAATACTGTGGCTCTAAACCAAAAACTAATAGCAAAATGACAACTACTTCGAAAAAATATTAAATGTGAGTATTTAAATACATATTGAACCTATTTACATTCTAGTAATTCTAGTAACACAGATGTTGTCATGTTTTGTTTGTAGGAAAGGCCAGGTACCGGCTTTTGAAATTTATGCTCGGTTACGAATATTAGCCTTTTTTTAAAATTAAATTTTAGTAAAATAGTATAGAAATTATGAATTAATGAATAATAAAAATTGTTCAACAATAATACAGTTAAATTTATTCCCTATGTTTCATTTTAAAAAGAAAGCTCTAATACATATTGCTGCCAAAGTCGTAACCATGGATATGAAAAATCCCATGTTGCACGTTAAAATAAACTAACTGTATACACCATTAGTAAATAGTTACATCTATTGTAAGCTAGCCTTTTGAGTTTTCATCTTGTTTATATTTTGTCTCACCTTCCAGTGGTTCTGCAAATCAACTCTTCGGTCCGATTTAATTCGCTGAATTAAAACTTTGGTCATATAGGGCAGTTCACTGGAGAATGCAGCATATTCTGCTGTATTAAATTGTGAATCTTTTTCATGAGAAAGAGAATCCCTAAGGGAGTAGCCGAATAAATTCGGATTGAACTCTTTCAGAATATTTGGAAGGATGATGAATTCTCGCCAGGATCCTTGTCCGCCTATAAAACTTTTTAAAATAAAAACATTTCTCACAGTAGAAAATATGGAAACATTCTTAAATTTTATTTTTATTACTCCCATGGTCCCATGCTTTAATTTACTTCTTAAATATGCATTGCCTGTACTTGAATGACATTCAATTTCGATACAGATTTTAATTTCGATATAGATTTTCATTTCGATACAGATTTCATTGCAAATGAATATTTTTATAATGAAAGCATGGGAAAAGAAAAAATAGTGTATGCAACTCGTGTATAACGGCTATTAATACACTCGTATCAATTAAGACACTCGCCATGGATCGTTAATAATCGCGTGTTAATAGCTATCATTATAAACTCATTGCTCAAGATACTACCCTATGTCAATGATATTTTATGAAAAAAGTAGAACATGTAGGTATTATAATGAATGAAAATGAAGTATTTGATCGACTAGTTTGGATGTATGAAAGGTAGAAATTATTCAGGACTGCAGTCAAGTTATTCTATATTTAATCAAGAGCCGAAGTTATAATGATTAGTCCATTAGTCCATTAGTCTATGTGAAATGTCTACGCCTTATATTAACATTGGCATAATATAGACTATGTGGATGTGATAGCACAGCATAAGCTTTATTATGTGACCAGGTCGCCAAATAAATAAGGAAAAAAAATTAGATAATAAAAATGAATCATTTAAGTTTTGACATTTGAAGAATATTCATTATTTTTAAGTCTGGAATTTGAAACCCCAGTTCATCAGGTTTAAAGGAAAAAAAATAAGACTTTGGAAATTTCTCGTTTTTTAAATTATTATGATCAGTAATCAGAAAATAGATACACTGTAGTAGACAAAATTTAATCTTCTTATCGATTATTATTAAAATATCAGTTAAATTTTTATTTTATTTTTAAAGAAACGTATCATTGAATAGAATCGGCGTGCTGTTGTCGGTATTCTTGAATTATTTGTTTTATTTTTTTGTAAGCAATGTGAGTCTACTGACATTTCCAGACGGTGTGGGTTAAACCAGGTTAAATACAAGGTTAAGGTTAATCTCCAATCAGATACACAGTTCAGTTTGAAACCGCATAAAAAAGTGAAAAGCAACAAACAAAAAACTATTTTTTTTGTTTAATATCAAAATGTTAACTTAAAATTACATTTTAACCAGGGATTAAACAATGCATTTTAACTTTTTGTCTGCGTCGACTGAATCGAAACTAACATAAAATTTTAATTTTTGTCGTTATGCTTTTCTATAAAATGATAATTGTGTATTATTTTCTCTTATTTATTTATATAAATTTGCTGCAGCTGCATATACCAGCAAATAACCCCCGTAAAGACATCAATGATCACATAAGAGTAGTTAAAACCAGAATTTTTAAATTATGGAAGGGTGTTAAAATTTCTGGCCGGGGAACCAGTGAAAAGTAAAATTGTAACTTGAAAAAAAATATGCGACTCAAGCGAAAAATTTGATTGTCTTCTGGAGAGTATTCGGTCTCTCGCGAATTTTCCGATTTCCCAACGGCCCTGTAAGTCCCTGCAAGCTTCTGAATCCTGAAAAATAGAGATTCGCCGTTTCTTTTTTTGTGTACTCAATCTTCATTGAAGATTCAATTTTGCGGCGCCGCTATTTGACAGGCAAACAAAATTCAAAAGCATGAAAGAATCCTCAACGTATCCTTGTGCGAACAGGGCATAAGGAATTTTGAGTAGTCTGTGCCTGTGTCTTTCTTTACCGATGCTCCAGGCTAGGCCGCGACTTTCCACGACAACTTGTAAAAATTCTGTGGCAACTAATCCAATTCCAACAGTTAAGCTGTCGCCTAAAGCTGCAACAATATCAATATCTCCTGGCCGCACTTCGTTCACATTTGACGGAGGTTGCGAACTTCGAATCCCGGTCACGTTGCAAGGAAATTTCACTGAGAGCGGCACTTGCTTCTGGACTAACTGAAAACGAAATTAGAACAAACTTAAACTTCAAAATAATTAGATTACCAAACCAAGGAGATGTAAAGGGAAAACTATGGTTGGATTTAATTCCACCTTTGAATTTATTATCTACCTTGAACTACCTATTTATAAACAAAGTATTTTATGTATATTTCATGATGTAATAATGTTTCAATATTATTGCACCAAAGCAGATTTTTTTTTGGGTACCATGGAACAAGTGACTTTTTAATACTTTCCTTTCTGTATTTAGTTGCACTTTAAATAATTATGCAAAAATATGTATTTAAAAAATTAATATATTAAGATTTGTCAAAAAAAATTCAATGGCACTATGAAATGAATGCTATAAATGGTTATATTCTTTTGCATTTTTCTTGAGAACTAACAAAGCAATGTGATCTAGGATGGTCTAATAGTGTGTAGATTTTAATTTTGAACAAGTTTTGTATTTACAACTTTCGTCTAAAGTGAATAGTTGCAAAATATAAAAAATAACATTTTCCTATGTAACCTTAAAATAATAAAAAGTAAAAAAATACTTCGCTAAATCAACGAATAGCAATATAATTTCCTTTTGTTCATGATGCAACTTTAGAATGAGCATTTTGACTCCACACTTATTATTTCCTGTCCTTTTCAAAATAATAATAATAGAATCCCGGACCGGAACTAAACCTGAATTGTCCCTCGAAATAACCAATATTTTTTTCTAAACTTGAACCTGAACTAAACAATATTTCAAGGTTATGGTCACCAAACCGGTAACTAAATATTTAAAATGTTGTGAAAGGTGAAAGGACTTAATTCTCAATAGAAAATTTGTACTTTAGAATAATCCAATGTTCATTTTTTGTTCCTGTTCCGTGTTTCAGAAACTAAAAAAAATTAATGATAACGTTTCCGACATCCATGTAATATTTTTATTTTAAACCGAAATCAAAACCAGACTCTAAAAAATCAATTATACACATATATCTACAGAATGGTTTTGAAGTTAATGACACACATTTAATGGTAAGTAAACAGAATGAGTTTTTTAATATTTCGAAAAATTAAAGGTAGTTTACCTGCAGCATTATTTGTAGTACTGCGGTGGATGGTGGATTATTAAACACAAACAATAGAAGTACGTAATCAACACCTTAAATTACATAATACTAGTAAAATAAACAAACAAAATTTAATTATTTTTAATGAAACCATAATTACTTCGCCCAGTGGCAGTGGGAACGAAAAATTTTTGACTGGGAAACATGGAAATAAATTTTGTGATTTAAAAAAAATTCTTTCTGTTTCGTAATCTACTTACACATCATGCCATACTACTTACCCTTAATTTTATGACATTAACTTCAAAACCATCCTTTTACAACTAATAACTAGAAAAGTTATAGTCAAATCCGAGTATGTGGCACTCAAGAATGGTATTGGCTTGTTCATTTAGTTTAGTTCAGTTCAACCTAATTTATGTATCTTCCTTTTCTGAAGAGACAAACTAATTTTATAGATTTGCATCTTCCTGTGTTTGCATCGTCATATGTTTGCATTTATGCCGAATCTAAAATTCTTGATTTGCATTTTTCTATAGTTAAAAATTACAAATCGTAACTTCCTGTCATTTAATTAAAACTGTTTCTTTTTTGTGGGTTATAAAACAATAAATTATTATAAAAATAATAAATATGAAGGTCGAAAGTAATATAATTCTTAGTAAAGAAAGCAAGATGAAATAGAATAAATGAAACATAAAAAATAATCAAATAAGAATATCAGATATGAGGAAGTGCTTTTATTATTACTATTTGCATATATGAATTATTTGATTGTCCTTGTATTTGACTCAGTAAAATTAGACATTCCAGATCATTAGTAATACAAAAACAAGATTTAAATTTCGGTAAAACACGATTAGCTTTCCCACTGTTTAAAATTCAGTAACCAAATAAGAATACTTTAAATAATTAAATGTATGCATTTAATTATCATGTTTGCTATTTTTATTTTCTCGCAGACACTCATAGTCATCAATTATTTATTGCTGATGCAAATGTCATAAAAAATACAGGTTTGTTATGATTTATAGTTGAATTTACTTCCAAGCTTATAACGTTGATAGTAAAAGTATTCTACTTACGTTTAAAGATCTAGCTCTCGCCATATTCCTTGGATTTTCACTAATTCTCCCAATAGCTCCATAAAAAATGTTGCGCATAAGTCTATACTGATATAAATCATTATCCAGAGCAGTCGACCTTACAAAACTTTGTGAGTTCACTTGCTTTATAACCAAAAGAAGTAAAATTAAACAAAATTTCATGTTTCTACACCTTCACTTTAAGATTTTTGTGCAAATGAAACACTTATTAATTGTTTTGAGACAAAAGTAGCAACTCTTATTAGGCCATAGCCAAATAAGTTGATCGCCTTCATAGTTTTTTGTTCTTGGCGTAAAACTGTATGTAATGCATTTTAGTCCAGTCAGGAGAGGTTTTGACTGAAACTAATACATAACCAAGTGAAAAGTAAAGCCAGTTTTTTTTTCGGACGTAAAACACACACGGAACCACGGTACTTCAACTATACTTGACTAGTTACCTAAATTTATATATATATATATATATATATATATATATATATATATATATATACAACATACTATCATTGAAGCGTCCTTATATTGACAATTTTCCATCAACCGAGCGTCCGGCTTCAATGAAGCGTCCATATATGGACGCTCGATTGGTCACCATGTTAAATTGGCTCCTAATACCATCTAGTAGTCATATCTAAAAATTTTAGTGGACGCCGAATTGATAGTGAATTATCATTTGCCGTATACATGCCGTATACTTTTAGTTCAGCCGAACGCTCACTCGTGGCGTTGCTGCGCTAGGCGTATAAGTATACTTTCATCCAATCTATCGCCTACCGAGCGTCCTCAAACTGGCAACACCGAAACGTATGTTTCAAATGTTATGTTCGAAGTGTTCGTGTTCTCTTGATATTGGAGGATGAAGCAAAATATCAAAGTACGTAGTTTTCGTTTCGACCAAGTGGTTCTGCTTATCAAGAACTTATATACTTATAACAAACTTTTTTTTCTCGTCGCACGTGAACGCAAAGCACGCCGTTACTCCCTGTTACTAAAGGGAGCAAACCACGCTTTTGCTCCCTAGGAGGCAAAAACGTGTTTTTCTTCTTCTAAACTGGAAGTGTCGGCGTGCTTCGCATGCATTAAATAAAAAAAGATTTTTTAAATCGGGTCATAAACTATATTCAAATTAGGGGAGAGAGATAAACATCAAGATCTACACCGTTTGCCCGATCCTCATGAAATTTTGCATGCAGATTTTTTTTTACCAGACTTAGATTTTAAGTTATGTATTAATTTGATTGGACCATTAGGGGGTGGGGTTAATAATATAGAATCTCGACCATTCTCTTGAAATTTTGCACGCAAGTCTCTTTTGACTGGAGTCAGATTTTAAAGTATGTTTAAATTCGATCATAACATCATAAGGGGTGCGGATTATAAATCTATAGAATCTAGACCATTTGTCCGAATCTCTAGAAATTTTGCAGGCTAGACTCTTTTTTTACTATAGTCACATTTTTAGGTATATTTGAAATTTATTGGGCTATTAGAGGTGGGGTAATCTCTATAGATCTAGACTGTTTGTCCGATTCTCATGAAATTTTGCATGCGCGTCTTTTTTGACTAGAGTCAGATTTCAAAGTATGCTCAAATTCGATCGAATCATGATGGAAAGGGGAGGGATTAAACTAAAACAATCGCTTTAACAGTCGTAATTTTTTTTTTCAACGGAACTCGGTAATATGTAGCAATCAACTAAAGTAAGATAGTTTTTATTTATCGGGTTATAAATTATATTTAAATTGAGGTATGAGGGTTAACATCTAGACCTAGACCGCTCGTCTGAACTTCACATATTTTTACAAGCAGATCTCTTTTCACAAGAGCCTGATTTTAAGGTATGTGTGGTGTGAATTTGTTCGGGTCCAAAGAGTTGGGGGTTAAATTCAACAATCACTCAAATGACCGTAATTGTTTTTTTGCAACAATACTTGGTATATACCATTGAAATAAAATAAGAAATATTATTTTTCTGGTATTTTTATGCGCATTCGTAATATTCATATTCAAGCACAAGGAACATTCGAAATACTACCAGAAAAATTACCGACATAACTACGAGACTACTACTACTTATGGTATTATAAGTGAGAGTATTTTTTTAAATTGGGTCATACATATAATTTTTTATTCGATCGGACTATCATGAGGGTAGGGGTTAAATATCTAAATCTAGAAGGTTTGTCCGATCTTTATGAAATTGAAATAAAATTTTATTGCTTTGACAGCAAATAAAGAAGTAGTTAATTAAAAAACCTTATTTAGTAAATAGATAAAGATATTTATGTAACAAGTAAGGAAACGAAACTTGTTACCTTACGTATGTGAAATTTGTACCACGAGGCGTGGCCGAGTTCTGTAAATACATAAGTAAGGTAACTACCGAGATTCCTTAATGTTGCATACAATATTTTTTTACTTTCATTTAGTATAAATATAAATTTTTGTTTGAAATTATGAAATTTTGTCATTTAATGTCTTACAAATTATGACATAAAACAAAAACACCCTAATTAGGTTATCTACAAACCACATTTTTATTCGAATTTTTTTTAAATTTAAAAAATAAAATATGCGATTGCAAGTTAAAAACATTTTATATTGAAGTTTCTTTACAATGTAGTCTATAATTTTTTAAATAAATGTAGTTTTATATGTGTACATTTTATTTTTTTTAAAAGAGTAAAATAAAAAAAACCATTGCATGAAGTAATTAAATTCATTTCCTAGCGCAAATTTGAGAAATAAATTGTCTATAAACCAAACGAAAGTAAGATAATAATATTTACCTATTTTTAAAAACCCAATAAACACTGCTTGATATACGTACTGTAATGTCCTAATGTCATTTGATTAATTTTCTACTATTTTTCTGTATAATGAGTAGTAGATTTTAAATAGGTAAATTACAGTCGTGTCGAGCATTATTTTTCTGCCAAATAAAATTTCTGTTTCACATTTTTACCTATAAAGCTTACAGCAATTTTTTATTATTATTAAACATTTATTTTTTCCAAATTGCTACTTAACAAGATTTCGATAAGTAGCAAACAAATTTATTCGGAAAAATAAATAGCTCTTATGTAGTTAACGTTACAAACATTGACATAAAAATATTTACTACTTTCGGTTTGAGCTTTCCATACCAAAATAACTGGGTAAATCACTATTTCCTAACCAGACGTAATACATTTTGAACAAAAATTATTTATAAAATGCATTAAGTAGTATTAAATTCTAATTTTAAACCTAATCAATAGTGTTGTCAACAAATTTGTGAATTTAGTAATTATTGACATATAATGCATTTGTTGCTAATTTTCATTTAAATAATTAACTATCAGATCACAGACAATTTGACCGATTTTCACTATATTTTTGTTATACTTAGTTATAAACATAGAAATCCAACATGAAATATAGGCTAAATAATCAATCAATGTACCATCTTAAAACAAAATCTAAACGATCTATCCCACATATAACTTTGTCATATTTATTCAACTTGCCGATAATAATTCCGTCTTTTCATTTCAAATCCCCAATATAACGCGCGAAGTAACATGGTTCAGTCGCGGCAACACTGTCGGACGCTTGATAATCGATGAATTGTAATAATCCGTATATTTCGGACGCTTCAAAGATGATAGTTTGAACGGACGCTTCAATGATTATGAATTGGGAATATACACCAACCGGACGCTCTATTCAGGTTTTTTGAACGGACGCTCTGTTGATAGTGAGATGTATATATATATATATATATATATATATATATATATATATATATATATATCGGGGCTAGCAATCATGTTGATTGTAATAATAATTAATGATAGGAATGCAAGTGTGCTAATGAAGTTATGATCGTGTTAAACCGTTAGTACAACAAATGTGTGGTTGTATCAAATAGATCAGAGTAGTAAATGTAAACAAAAAGTAATTAAGTAGAGAGCTTAGTTGATTGGCTATGTACCACAGTTGTTATGTCGCGCGTAGCCTACGCTGTGAAGTCGTGATTGGCCTTCCCCCTTTGGAGTTTTGGTTTTGCGTCTGGCACTGTGGTTGATGCCCTGAGACTTTGAGACGATGAAGTGCACTGAGGTGGCTTCCAACGTGAGTGCACTGAGGTGGCTCCCAATGTGAGTGCACTGAGGTGGCTCCCAACAATGAAGTGCACTGAGGTGGCTTCCAACGTGATGCACTGAGGTGGCTCCCAACGATGAAGTGCACTGAGGTGGTTTCCAACGTGAGTGCACTGAGGTGGCTCCGAAAAGTTTGAAGGTCTCGGTGAGACTAAGTGATTTGCTTGAAATTGAAATAATGAATTGGATAGTAATTGGAAATAGAGATATGGCATACAGACATTTTAGTTTTTGTTATGATTTAAATTGTTAGCAATTGTCACTACCTGCTACGTCTTACTTTATCTTGTTAACCGTAACAGTTGCTGGATAGATGAGTTTAATGGTTTTCTTAGATTTGAGATAAAGGTCAGGGAGGCCGAGCTGATATTGATACTGTTTGAATCAGATTCTCTTTTCAGAAGCATCACATGAGGACGTGTGATATGTCAGGTTGGCCGTGTCGGGATTAGCAATCATGTTGATTGTAATTTGTAATAATAATTAATGATAGGAATGCAAGTGTGCTAATGAAGTTATGTTCGTATTTGCTTGTTCGATTACGTTATTATTATTAGTACACTTGGGCGAAGTCTGATATTACGCGAAGCATTCCACGCCTCCGAAATCCACGCGTCCGAAATCCCAGCCGTCCGAAATTCCACGCGTTAGAAATCCCACGTCTCCGAAAAGTACCCCCACCAACTTCCGCTCAACCCGCAACCTCCTCGCCTATCAGTCCCAGGCGTCCGAAATGTTCCCTCACTCCAGTCGGCATTACAGTTACCTATTTATATCACGTCTCAGCTTCTATCTAAAAGATATAGTGTAGAAAATGAAATCAAGATGGCGCCAAAAACTACAGTCACCCAAACAGGGAACGTCGTTAACACTGGAATATTATAAACTAGAAAATTCAAGAAGAGAATATTCTTGACAGGAATCATAAAATTCACGAAATCCCAAGCTAAGGAAAATTCGTTCAGAAAAAAAACATTAATAGAAAAGACATATCTGGAATCAAGTAAACACAGAATTACTTGGCGGCCAAACCTGAAGTTGGCTGCAAGCTGTCAGCTGAACAACGCGTTGTGGCCGTTTAAAAAACGAGTTCTGTTGGACTCAAGAAGGGTTTTGTTAGCATAGATTAGTTTATATCAAAAAACAGAGTTCTGTTGGACTCAAGAAGGGTTTTGTTAGCATAGATTAGTTTATATATTAGCCAGAATCTGATTTTTTCCGCAGCCATATTTTTTCCAGTTTTGAATATTTCTTTACATACGTTTTCTGCATCAATCAGATTCCAAATTTGAATTTTCTATGAATGCATTTTTTATGTAAGCATTTTCTTGTCTCTGAATTTTCGTTTGTTTTATGATTCCGGGCAAGAATTTTCTTGTACTTGAATTTTCTAGCTCTGAGTTTTTTAGATTTGAGTAGGCACCCGACCGAACATATATTGTTGATAATAAATTATGATTATTGATGCTTTTTATATAATTATTACATACAGTGAGTGATAATTTCAATAATGATGAAACATAATGGTACATTTAAATTATTATTTGAAATAGCATTTATATTTATGAATTGCATTAAATACTACTGTGAAATGAATAATAAGAAAAAATGAATTATAGTAATTAAATGATTCAGTGCTTAAAAAAGGTGGCATTATAAACCTCGAAAATACAAACACAAAAAAACATTGGCATCAACTTTTAAATAACGTTAATTATTATTCTTAAATAATACCAGATACAGAAAAATTTATAAAATACCGATTGTAGATAATAATCACATAATCTTTCATTTAAAATTTAAAAAAATCTGACGTGGCCATCACACAACCTTCCGCCATATCTAGATTTTAAACAGAAATGTATACGTGCAATCCGGTGCCCATTTAAAATATACAAATAAAAATCTCAAATATTCAAACACAGAAATTTGCATCACCTGAATAAAAAGATTCATTCACAGGAAAACTCTGCTGTATTGAAGCCATCCTCCGTTCAATTACTACATTTAATATATTACTTAGGACTTATATAGCGCTAGTATGCCAACTTGTCACCCGTCTCACCTGTCAATATTTTTTACGCAGAAACAAAAATCAACCGATCATGGATTACAAGATATCAACGTTTTATTTGATAAATTTATTTTTTAAATTTTACTGCAGTTCTTTATTAATGCTACCAGATAAAGACAATTTTTTTATAACGTAAGTTGCAAATAACTTTTCCTCTTATTCTCATTACAAATAAATACTATATTTTTCCAAATTTATATACAATTTTGACAATTAACCTTTTCAATCTTCAAAAAATATCACTTCCGATGAAGATATTTGTACCAAAATCTAGGGAGCTCTTCCAATTTATATATAAATGTTAAATACCAAATATCAAAATTTTCGGGTAATTCGTATTTGAGTTATGCGACTAACAACCCTTGACCACACACACACACACACATACACACACACACATACACACAGACATCATCGTGAAACTATCAAAAATGAGTTGTAAGGACCCTAATTCGTGCTCATCCACTAAAAATTCACCACCCGATTTTTTGCATGATTCCAATACCTTCCTTTACAGGTAAGCGGAAGGTAAAAACGTGTGACGTCAATAGACCAATCCTGATTATGCACGGCTTTTTGGACAGATTTGTTCAAATATCAAAATTTAATTTCAATTTTTTTACGATTTTGTTAATTTGCTTCATGCTTGTAACGTACTAAATTATTCAAATAAATTACGCAATGTCTTTAAATTGAATTAAACTTTCCACTACATTTTAAAAATTGAAAATAAGAAATGTCAAATTTAAATTAACGTACAACGTACTTTGCAGCAGTTTTGTTATTACACTCAACACTTTGTATCATAAAATTTTACAAAATAAAATAACATCTTAATGATTTAAACTCGCCTGATCAACTAATAACTACTCCTCTACATACGTCGTAAACAAAATACCTACTATAAATCTTTGTCCCGAAATTCAGAGAAGCATCAACACATCAACAGTAATTCCATATACATACAAGGAAAATAAATTTGAGTGTAATTTGGCGGCAAATTTAATCACGTACAATTCAATGTAAAACTACAAATAAAATAAGAACAATTCCCTTTCATCACATTAAGTAAATTTGACAAGCATATTATGAATATTATATTATAACAACTTGAAGTCAGAAATTCTAACCAATAAAAGAACTACCACATTTGTAAATACTATAGCAAAATTACCGAGTGTAAATCTGGCTCAAAAATGAGCAATCTGATTGGTCAGCACAACGCGGCAAATTTAAAAAGTAAATTTTCTTGATTATATTGTTTCGCTTCTAAAACAAGAATTGTGTGCAAGTTCAAGCAAGTTCAACACAGAAATGTAGAACAAAATTCCTAAATTCACTTCTTTGTTATAAATTATTCTTCGTTAATTCTTTGATATGAGAATCCTTAAATTTCTCGTCTCAAAAATTTTAGACCAGACTCGTCTCGTTGTCGTCGTCAACCGAGGTAGATGCATATGTATTAATAACATTTATAATTCAAATACATAATGCATATATCCAATATCGAAAAATTTCATCGCGGAAGACGACAATTATTAGTAGAAAAAGCTATACGAACAATACAAGTCCACGATAAATTTATGATGAAGATGAAGAAGCAGAACCGTACAATTTAAAAAATTGTGTTTTTCTACTCCTGGTATTAAAACATAATTTAACGAACTGGTTTCCATGGCGCTAAATAACATTTTAAACACACCTCGATAAGCCGTGGCTTTGACCGTTTTTAGTCACGGGCTGAACATAGCAACTGACATATTAAGCACGGGGTGAAGTTGGCTCCTATGTTTGACATTTAATTTTTGTGAAAAACTGAGGGAATTATATTACTTCTTTCAATAATTGTCAAATTGGAACCATATAACGGTAAAATACAGGTGCCTATAAGTAGAATTTTGTAGCTATATGTATAATATCATTATGATATAACCTAAAATTATTATAAATGAAATATTACATATATTATGAATTTATGCTGTGTAATTTGTGGTCGTAGAAAAAGTATAGTATGTGACGCGTTTATAAACTCTCTAGATACTCGTTTTTTATACACTCGCTGCGCTCGTTCCTAAAAAACTCGTGACTAAAATGTCGTTTATAAAACTTGCTACATAATATACTATTATGCACGGTCACATCATAATTTGACACGAATTTCTTTGACGTTATAATCATAATTTATTATCAACAGTTTATGTTTGGTCGACTGCAGTTTTTGACGCCATCATTATTTCATTTTCTACACTATATCTTTTAGCTAGATGGTGAGACGTGAGATAAATAGGTAACTGTAATGTAGATTGGAGTGGGGGAACATTTCGGACGCTTGGGACAGATTGGCGAGGAGGTTGCGGGTTGAGCGGAAGTTGGTGGGGGTACTTTTCGGAGACGTGGGATTTCTAACGCGTGGAGTTTCGGACAGCTGGGATTTCGGACGCGTGGATTTCGGAGGCGTGGAACGCACTCATATTACGTGCTAGATGTGGAATGAGCCGGAGATCGGCAGTCTTGAATATGCTCTGATGCGAGTAGCACGTGCCCAGGAATTGCCACCATTCCTTATCGTCATAGTTTGTAGATCACGTTTAACTGGTTCATGACATGAGTGGCGAATGTGTGATTTATTTGATGTTTAGATTAGTTAACTATTCCATTAATTGCGCTTTTAGTAGTTTTGTTCTTCACGTAACTGATCATCTATGGTATGCTCCGCTCTTACTCAGACACACACACACACACACACACACACACACACACACACACACACACACACACACACACACACACACACATACACACACACACACACACACACACACACACACACACACACACACACACACACACACACACACACACACACACACACACACACACACACACACACACACACACACACACACACACACACACACACACACACACACACACACACACACACACACACACACACACACACACACACACACATATATATATATATATATATATATATATATATATATATATATATATATATATATATATATATATATATACATATAGGTATATTATATATTGGTTCATTGATCCTTACAATCGTAAATAAAATAACAATTAGTTGTATTGTTTCATCTTACACCGGTAATGAATCATGTAGGTATGTAATTCTTAGAAATACAATAAATTTAAACGTTTATTTGTTTTTGGTTAACTTTTAGTTGTTTACGTCCTTGAATGTAAATTAACATTAGGTACCGGTTTCATAAAATTTATTTTGGAATCCTGTAGTTTGCTATAAAAATAGAAGGAAATATTTTTAACTTAATTGAACAAAAAACTAGAACACAAGTATAAAAACGGTAGACACGTTTTTGATGTACCTACAAATAGGCAAAGAAAGAGATCGACCTTGTGCTATTGATAATGATCTAAATTAGAACTTTCGTTGACATTACAATAACACAATTTGCTTTACCTTTGAATTGACAAAATTTCAAGGTACAGACTAAATGTAATATTTCCTTATTACGATGACATTGCAAATATAATAAATAGATTAATAATAACAATTTAGATGTATCACAATTTTTACAGATAACATTTTTATCAACTGTTGCTAAAATTATTTTTCATCCAGCTTTGAACTTTAACTTTCTGATTAATCTCTTCTTCGGCGATGGGCTCTAAATTTTTTCTTTTAAATTTTGACTTAGATTCTCTGGGCGCATTTTGATCTTCAGACACATAAGTTGCTGTAGTTAATCTTCTCAAATTTAAAGTTGGTCGCCGAGCATTAAATTCTGTTATGCATTTTTGGTAAGAACGTTTTAGTAAAGTCTGAACCTGAAAAACAAATATTATCAGATTAAAATCACAAAAATATAGAAGAAATGTTAGTAAACCTGGAAATTAAAATATTTCTATTGACTTTACCTATTGAAGACATTACATGAGCATCTATTAGATGTATTTATTTAATCATACTTATAGGTTATGTAACAAATGCCCTATTCATGGCAAGGTTAATAGTAAAATTAGTATTTTCTGTAAAAATTTCATTGAAATGATGCCGTTTACCTCTTTATTAATATAGCAGTACAGCAACGATACAAGTACACCTTGTGAAGCATCAATGGTGTATGATACATAATAAAACACGTTATCCCACAAGCAAGGGGCATTTACCGGCCTCTGGGACATCATAATGAATTGCAATCCAAATAGAGGCAGTAGGATAAATGTTGCTCGCAAAGTTGCCCTATTAACAAACAAGAATTTTAATACATCATAAACATAAATACCTGATCAATGTGATAACATATTTTTAAAGGTTACAAGACTAATATAATTTGATAATAAAAAAATTTAAAAAGTGGAAATCTATCTACCAGTATAGGTACCTTTGAACTTTGATATTTAATTTGCTGCCACAAAAAACTATGCGGATACATCATCATTACATTGTGTCTTAAAATATTCATGAAAAATTCGCAAAATTGAGGGAAAATTATTTAACTATTACACTTTTAATAATAATAATTTTAATATTACAGTAATTAATTAATTGCATCATTCAGTTCCGTGATAAGTGTCAAATGAATTGAGCACATGAGCACTATGCCATTATTATACCGGGTGTAGACTCTTTTACCTATAGGAAAAACAATGTTAAAATTTTAATTTCCCTCTAAAACAAAAAGTTGTGAATCACAAGCGTTGTAATGACTGGAAAGTGGTTCTTATAATACTTTGACTATAGATCCTGTTTTTAGTAATCATTTAAATTTGAGACACTTCGCTATTAACTACCACTGATGGCAGCTCAACCACCGAGAATGAACATGACTCATGACTCTCTCACTCTACCATTTAAATCGATTGCTTATTAACACCGACCTTGCTATGGTCAAGAAGTGTCTTATGTGAAAAAATCTAAAGCTCAAAATGCCAAAAAGGATTCTTTGAGGATTCTTTCACGTTTCTGAATCCCGACAAAAAGAATCCTCGTGAGAATGGCGACTCAAATAGCGGCGCCGCTAAATTGATCCATCAATTTGAGACTTGGAAAAAAGTATTTCAAATTCATTGATAGATTCAAAACCGTGGAATTCTTATTTTCTAGGATTCAGAAACATGAAATAACCCTCAAAGAATCCATGTGTGAACGCTCTTAACCCTTTATTGTAATTCAACTATTTTTTCTCAAAAAAAACTCTCCTCTAATATTATACTGGTACACTTAAATATATTAATGACTAAATTTTAAACACCAAAAATTTAAGTTAAAATCTTACGTAAGCGCTCTGAGCACTACGTATCTGAAAGATCTGATTCCATGAATAGAAACGTAATAGTACTTGGTATGTTGAGATCCATTGTTACGTTGTAGTTTCCAAACCAAAACCCTAATGATGTCCAATAGAAGAAGCAGATTCACTCCTAACATTGCGTAGCGGCTCCCGTCTATAATCCAATGGTGCCAGGAATTGTCCACCACCCAACAGTTTGTGTTGTCTAGGCCTACTTTTAAACCTGTCCAGACTAAGATTGGCCCAAGAGATAACACTAAAACAAAAATTATTACTAACTAGTAACGCATTATAATACACTACCATCCAACAACTCTAATAAAAACATCATTACTAGTGGTTTTGCTCAAAATTATACTCACTATTGTTACTTTGCTTGTTGAAAGTCACCATAGTAACGATGTTTTAAGTTGGAACTTAATATTTTTTTAAATATTTAAGCAGTTATTAAGGAGTGTTATACTTCACAAGTGGGCAAAAAGAAATGACCCACTCCCACTCGAGAAAATTATCTCACAGCCTTCTGCCCCGTGAGTAAAGATTTATCTTGTGGGTAATTCCATATTTTGCCCACTAGTCAAGTAAATAACTGTTGTTCTAAACATATCGTTATTATTTTTGAAAGGTATCATTTTATCATTTCAGTTTTCATTTACAAAATAATGCTTGTAAAATTTGTGATTTTAAATTTATGTTGATGTATTTGAAATGAGAATTGACTGTGTAGGGGGTTCGTGCTAACCTTTGTTAGGGATATATGTATATATGTATTATAGTGGTATCCAACGACTCCAGGTCCAGTGATATTTTTTTCTAAGGATTACTAGCTTTTGTGCAGATATTCGATCATTGTGTTATCTCTGACCAAAATGGTTAAATTTCAATTTTTTATAATACTTAATTCAAAAACAAATTTATCTATAGTCAACCAGATTTTATAATTATGAAAATGAGACTAAGATTAAGAACTTACCGGCAACTGTCAAATAAAATAAATATATCGCAGGATCTTTCCTAAATACGGCTACAATAATTTTATGTAAATAAAATCCATCGACCAACATACAAGCATACATGGCATTTATAGCAACTCTTTCAAAGAACGCCAGCATCCTGCATGGAACTCCATTTTCTTCCATAAATTCTTTGTCGTCCAATGTTCTTAATGTTATCAATGTCTTAGACATTATAACCAAAATATTTTTTATAACAATAACGACTAACAGATTTCTGTGTAAAATAACTCGGGTTATTCGTAATGCAGGGTAAGCAAAGAAGATTATAATGGCGGGGAGACAAAGTAGATTTGCTACGAATAAGGCGTAAGAATGGAAAACTGTTCTGTCGGAAACTATTGAGCCATAGTAACATGTTGTATAGTCTGTTTTTTCGTTCCATGTTCCATTGGCAAAACATTCTTTTATGCTGGTTACTAAAAGAAGAAACATTAATTTATTCACTTATTCACAATCAGTTTATTTCGAACCTAAAAAAATTTAAATGATTTATTTCCTATTTGCCAATCCGTTAGAAAGTAATTTCTTTCCAGCCTGAGAAATTAATGTACATTAAATTATATATAAAGATGCAAAAATTAAATACAATCAAATTTTTACAATCAATTTTTATGGGAATAGTTCTACACCAAAAACTAAAATTTTAAAATATACATAAGTACTTCATAAACAGGAAAATGCAATACCAGAAGATGCAAATCTAAAATAACTAATAAAAACAAAATAACTGCATCAAAAAAATCATTCACAGCAAAAAAATCTATAATTTTAGGTTTAGCATAAAGTTATAGTCAAAACCGAGTATGTGGGACTCAAGAATGATATTGGGTTGTTCATTTAGTTCAGTTCAACCTAATTTATTGTGTATCCTCTGTGTTCATGTGTTGAAGAGACAAACTAGTTTTCTAAATCTAAATCTAAAATTCTAGATTTTCATTTTCTTGTGAATGAATCTTTGAAAGCGGGTATTTTATAATGTATAAAATTTCTAGATTTTAATATTCTTGTGCATGCATATTCCTCTGTGTATGAATATTCTGATGTTGAATGGCCACTAAATTACTTTACTGTTTTACTGCTCAATTTTTCTGTAATGTTATAAAAACAAGAATTTGTTTAAAGTAAGTTTTTTTATATTTTTACCATTCAAATGTAAGGTTCAAAATTAATTTTAAATATTTTGAACTGTATTATTTTGTCTTTTGTGAATTAAATAATCATGCGGGGTAAGTAGTAATTCACTATTACTATCTATTTTAGAGCTTTTGTTACTTACGTCGGCATGGCGGGTCGCCCATAGTAACATAGTTCGGGCAATAATTTGTTGCTTCTGTGTTTGCTGGAATAGCATTAAAACAGTCCCATCCGTCCCAGACTACAGGACAAGTATCTTTTTCTGCAAAAAATTTTGTTTATTACAAAATTACAAATTTCATCGAATCTAAAAAGAGCTCTCAGACATAACAAGTATTTGTCATATTTTATGATATTATGATTGTAATTATTATACCTACTAATAAACAAGATTCAGTGTTTACGAAATAATTCAAAAATTGCTTAAGAAATTTAAACAATATGTTTTTCGTATTGATAATCATGAACTTAACTTTATAATACACCTGGTATTAGTCTTGCAATTTTGCACACTTTTGCATGTTTTAAACATCGATTATTAGTCGAATGGGCTATTTGCATGATTTATTTTATTGAATATTTTTGAAGAAGAGATAAAAACTTGGGACCCGTATTTTTTATTTTTTCAAAATTTTTATTAACAAGCCCAAAAATAATTAATGAAAATGTGGTGTGACGTAGAACGTTATTGCCATATGTTCATGTTCAATGCAAAATAGTGACGTCACAGTAAAATTTCTTTCTCAATTTAACTAAAAAACATAATTTTTTTTAAATAAAATTTGTATTTTTACCAATGTTTTAGACCTAACATAGTTCATAGTGTTAAAAATCTAATTTTCAGTATCATGCAAGTACCCCATTATTTTATAAATAATATTATTGCACGAATGAAAAATGCAAACTAGGAGAAAATGTAATTACCCTTATTTGGAAGTATATTTTCATTGGTCATAGTATTCTTGCAACATTCTTCAGCCCTTTGAGAACATAGCAACCATTTCTGATAGAATTTATCGCTGACAAATGATTGAGCGACAAATTGTTTGACAGTTTCATTCTTGTAATCAAAAGTGAAGACGGTGGTATTGTCATTCTTATCCTAAATTAAAATTCTTTAAATTTTTTTAATATACAGGCTGATTCACAACTTCATGAACAATTTTTTAATGGCATTACTTACTAATCATGGAAAAAAGAATTTCTAAAGATTGGTAAATTTAAAGGCAGTCTTCACAATAAGCACATTTTTTAAATCACTGGATTGTTCATTGTATAATGGATATTCGATTAACTATAAATTGAAAAAAAAATAATTTGAGTATTTGTGCAATGTCAAGAATAGTTAATTTATAGAAACACAAAACGGTTTCATTAAAATCTTGGGAACTAAAATTGAAAAATTTGGAAAAAATTCTTCGTGTGTGTAACAAAATTTAAGGGTGTATTGTAGGATGCACTGATCATGAATCAAAAAGAATTTTGTTGAAATTCGCAAATTAAAAAATGGGTTCAAGCAAATGAGACATTCTGCAAGGAAAACTTTTCTTGCTTGAACCCATTTTTTAATTTGCGAATTTCAACAAAATTCTTTTTGATTCATGATCAGTGCGTTTAATACTATACACCCTTAAATTTTATTACACAAGATGGGTTACAGTCTGTATATGAGTTTAGTACTATTATGCCATTAAAATATGTAAATCACCCTGTATAGTATTATTTAATACTTACAAATAATCCTCCTGGTATAGTGTAGTAATAGTTAAATTTTGGATAGTATTTTTTTACATTATAATAGAGTATTTTATTTTTTATCATATCCGGGTTGCTGTAATCGTAACAAGCAAAACCGCCAATATCATTAAAAAATTCATACGGATATGGATTGAAATTACGGTATTTACAAAATTTACCCTGTAAATTATAAACAAATAATAATTAGTCTTTAAAACAAGAAAATTTAAAATGAACTTACAGAAAATTCTGATTTGACATCTTTCGTATAGTACCAGTTGTTTTGAAAGGCTTCTGTGGTTGAAAGCTGTTAAAATAGTATATTATTAACGAGAGTTTAACGACAATAATAACACTCGAGTATATTACACAAGACGGAAGCTATAGAGTCGTAATCAATTGAAAGAGTTAGTAAGGATATAATACTCTATTTGTATCTATTAATATTAAAAGTTTATTATAACTTAGAGTGTTATGCAATGTACTATACATACGTTGAGGATATACGTATATTGGCCATGTATTAAATAACTATTTAATTTTATATTTTATAAATTTTAAATGTGAACTGATAGAAATACTTTATTATTTATGCAGTACGATATTTATCAAAAGACTAGAATATCTGGATAAAAGGCAAATTAAATTATTGAGTATTAAGTATTTAGTTTTAAGGTTTATATTTATGTTTACGTTTAAGAAAGTAAAAATTCATTTAACTAAATACGAGCATTCACACATTCGACTTTCAAGCACTGTGAATGCTGGTATTTAGTTAGATGATTTCAAACTTTCGTAAACATAAACATAAATGTAAACCTTAAAACTAAATGCTTATGTGAGACTTTATGCTAGATTCAGACATACCCATTTATAAGTATAAATGCTAAATTCACCAACTAGCGCTTCCATATAATTCCAATTTCAGTTGCAAGTGAGAACGTTGAGCGCTGGTTGGTAAAATTAAGATTCATACACAGCTATGAAAATAAGAAATTACTCGTAAATAAAATTATAAATTAGTCTTATAACTCGCGTTCACAGCTTCGATAATAAAACACGTTATTGTACGTTGTACGCAATTATGCAAGTAATCCTTCTCCTTAAAACTACTTTTTTGAAATGAATTCCACATTTAGTATATACATCTTATTTGATTTTTAAGTGAAATCAGCAAAGCTAAAATTTTGTATAATGATAATTTACCACTTATATTTAAGAAAAAAATATGTTAGCTGGACAGGGCAGGTTGATAACCTTGTTAGCTGTGCAGGTGAACAGTGACAGTGTCAAAATAGTGAAATCGTTTATATCTTCTTCTACAGTTTACATAAAATGAAAACAATGTGTCACTATTTTGACACTGTCATTGTCACTGTTCACCTGGACAGCTACCAAAGTTTCCCACCTGCCCAGTCCAGCTAACATATTTTTTTGTTAAATATAATTGGTAAATTTATCATTATACAAAATTTTAGCTTTGCTGGTTTCACTTGAAAAACTGTTATTTTTTTAAAGTTTCGCAGCCTCTTAAATCTGCAGGCAGCACGGTCGTACCAGCTAGCACATGTTTAAGTGGTTAAACCAATAAAATATACCACCTACGATAAAAAAAGTTTTCCTGCAATCAGCACCCATGAAAATTTGACGCCAGCTCCCGGACTATTATGCTGTGTGTCAAATATTTTATTTGACATTTGCATATTTCTGTGTTTATGTTTATTTTTATTTTACTCTGTTGTGAACACTTTCATAAGCATCTATTTGTTAGATTCTTATTTTTATTTGTATGTGTAATTTTATTTAAATTTTCAATGCTGTGAATGAACCTTTAGTCACTTTCACTTATACTTATGATTGAATAGATCTAAATCTAGCTTTACATTCTTAAGCATTACTCAATGGAAAACAAACATAAAATGCATGTATTATTAAATAGTCGTAGATAATAGTTATTTGTATCACAAGGCCAGAAACTGACCTTTTGCAAGAGCGAGTATTTTTGACACGCCGAGCCACAGGCGAGGCTTGCAAATTACGAGCACTAGCATAACAGTTTATGGACGTGTAATACACAATATTTTATGTGCCGATTTCATTACAAAAATATAAAATAATTATACATAACCTAAAAAAATGTGCACTGAATACTTGCATTTGAGCTTAAAATATATTTATTTCAGTTTCTATTAACGATTTACGTCTAAAATTTGTCAAAATCTTGTTAATTCTTGTATAAAAAATATTCAACACATAAAATTGACATCTGCTTGACAACTGTAGTAATGTCAAGATGCCAACCTATAACTTCCGGTTGTTTGCCGGTCTAGGCTGGCAACAAAGAGTTTCTGGCGAATTTTGAGATATGGAAAACTAGCGATGCCGACCGGAGGCATATAAAATGAATTATTGAAATATTCTTTATGAAAAGGTTAACTTACCTCGAAAGTTAAACAAAAAATCACAATATAAACTGCGTTTTGCATCACTGATTTTTCGCGAACTCACATAACAAATAAAATTAACAACTGATAGTCCATTTTCTAGAATGAATTGAATGATATTAATAGATTAGATAAAGTATCTAAATTATGTGTTTGCGACCCATTATGGCATTATTTGAACATTTTGGATTAGCTTTGTTTATTTTATTAAAAATGAACTTTCGTGGATTTGGATGATAAAAGAGGGAAAGATTGCAGTACATGAAAATTACTGCGTTGTATTGATTAGCGGTTTTTAAAATTATATAAAAATTTAAATCTGCGGGTTAAATCAGTCATCAATCTAATGATAAGATAATTGATAGCCTGATTATTTCCTGTTTTTCGAATTGCTAATATTATTATTGATAAATTAAAACAGCAAATAAAGATCGGTGTTTATTTTTAATATGAACCTTACAAGTTTTTATTTTGTAAACAGTGACAATCACACATTATATTATATAAATATTGAACATAGTTAAATAAATATCATAAAATACATACAAATATAAACAATATTTTCCGTTTAAAATTACCATTTGTGTAAAAAAATACATTATTCAACGATAGTTTAACGATGCTAATTACTCAATAGCATGCAACTTTACTACACAAGTCTCAGACGATTGTCAAAATTATTCAAGTCAGTTATTGCCATATAATATGAAGATGTACTTAATCTACGACTATATTAAATTATTAACTTACTTGTATTATAACTTATGTAAATTATTATAATGATAGCTAGTTTTATTATTATTTAGGATAGTAAATAAAAAAATAATAAAAACACACTAGAAGTAGTTCTTCTCTTTACGTTTTTATTCACAAAAGAATTGACCGGTTTAGATTTTAGAGATCCATCTTCAGAACCAGAGAACTAATGTAATTAGGAAATACAAAAACATTGTAACAACACATTATTTACAAAATAAAACAGTAGTTATTTACATTATAAGTGCGGTAGGTTTTATTTTACAATACGAGGTTCTATATTAAAGCACGACGCGAAGCGGAGTGCTTTAACAAAACCGAGCGATGTATACAAATACCTAACGCATATATTAAGTATTATATTTTTGGCCGACATACCTATTTATTTAAAATATCGTATTTTGTCTGAGGTTAAGCAAGATGCATTTGACATTTGCACTAAAATTTCCTTAGCGTTTTTGTAGGCTCTCTTTTGCTCTTTACCAAACAATATGCGGTAATCGCAACTACCATACACGACATAATAAATTTTTAACAAAATGGTTTAACAACCATTATTAAATGGTCCTGAAGATGGTTTTCTAAAAAACCGAAACCGGTCGACTCTTTTGTCAATAAAAACGTAAAGAAACGGACTAACCCTAGAGGTTTTTTTGTATTTTCTGCATATTCTCAATATCTTCACTTGAGTTATCTACGTACTTTTAATAGTATTTTATATTACAAGTAGTTTTATTGATCAAAAAGCATGTGAAGTTCAGCTGCTTTACCGCACTTGTTAGGAAATTGTGCAGTTTTCATTACTCTCCTTGAAAACATTATATTTTAGGAAAAATTGACAATTTTTTAATAGCTCCAGAAAAAATTGTTTAAAATTGTGCTTGTCTCTGGCTATAACAAGTCTTACAACAAATTTTTCTAAACTGCGGAATAATACAATACTTTCCTAAATAGTCCGTAAGAGCACAAACATCAAAATGGTCTTTCTCGCAAGATTTGCCGCTACGTTTTTCGCATAATGGGTTATTTTTATGGTTCACGCGACATTTCTTCGTCTGCTCCACTGGTTTAGGACCGCAGGTGTAAACTGCTTCTCCTTCTGGAGGAGGGCACTGGAAATCCCGCTTTGATAAGCCGACCCCACATGTTGACGAGCACTGAAAATGTTTCACCTTATCAATAATTTTCAGATGTAAAGCAAAAAATTGTTATGTAAACAATAATTAATATTTATTATTTATTTATTAGTTTAGTGGGGAGTGTAATACTTAATTTACATGTAATATTAATATCTACTTCGCAGCATGCCAAATTTTATTGCTATTTAATTATTTAATATATACATCGCAAAAACTTGAAACATTATTTTTAAAATTTTCAAGGCAAAATATACCAAACTTAGTGCAATGAATAATTACAGCATCATGCACAAAATTTCAAGAACTTTAACATTAAAAAAAATGTTGTTTGTGGGTGGACAGGGCTGCAGGGCATTGCTATTCCAAAGTTCTTTTTTTTAATGCTGAGAATTTTAAAAGTTTTTGTAGTAAGTAAATTTTTTGTGGTTTCAAGCGCTACTTTCCTTGTCACTGTAGTGTCTAATGGTTTAAAATTAATGTTTTTAAATTCTTTGATAACCAATACAATATATGAACTCTCTTATCAGTTTTTTTAAAACGGGACACACTTTGAAAAATTTTTCGTTGACACACCAGCTATTTGCGTTCGCAAAATAAAAGTCATGTGTGTTCACATCAGATTTTTTTATTTTAAAGTTACCTTTTTATTTAATGGCATATTAAAGAAATAGAATTCGGTATGTATTAACGAACTATATCCGGAAACAGTTATGACATGTGTAAAATCGCAACTACCATAGACGTCACCGATATATGATTATTATATTTACAGTTCAGGAGGCCAAATATATAAAATTCAAATTCAATGTAATATGTCTGATGATGTGACATAGGTATTTGTTTAATTCTTTATCTCATTGTTGAGAACCGAACACAAAGTTTTTGTTCTAGTCCTTCTCCCCTTCCTCCTATTTTATTTAAATGTACATAGAAAAACAATTCGCAAAAATAAGAAGTGGACCACGATATTTTGGTTTATTTTAGTCATATTTATCCAAAATTGAGAAAGTTACTTTTCGAACAGTAGGTAAATCAAAAGGTAAGAAATCATAACTAGTTATCAATTACTTCTTATGAATTATTAGGTAGAAGTCAATGGTACTTACTTTTGCAAAAAAGTGTATATATTATTAAAATAACAAACTTATGTAATGATCAAAGTTTTCAAAAAATTTTAGACACAATTTAAAAAACACTGCTCTGTGCTCTAATTAAATAATAAAGGCTTTGTCTATGAAAAAATTAGGTATCATAGATTTAAGATTTTTGAATTGGAATACAGGTATACAAGGTTTAACATCTTCGTGCATATATTTTTATTTGATTGGCATTTAAAAACTCAACGTACTGATTATGGAACAAGATGAATCCTTTTAAATTCGTAAATTTAAGACCAGTTTTTACATAGAACACATTTTTGGAACCAATATGGACTATGAATGGAATAAAATCAAATTTTAATGGATTATGTAACACCTTATGAAATTCCATATGGAAACAGTGGCCCAAACCTGTTTCATTAAAAAACTATGCATATTAAAATTCGCAACAAGAAATTTGATAGAATTTTAGTTTGTATTTTTAAAACTTCAAACTAAAACCTTCGGACACTAGGAATACAACACCCATAAATGACAATATTTCTCACTTGTGTCCAATTCGTCGGCACCCAGTACGCCGGACACGGAACTCGATTGCAGGGTCTGTCGATTTCCGGCGGTTCATCGATGCAGCGATCCGGGCGCACAGCTTGTTGGAATAATTCCGGAGTTGCTAAAGTTGAGTTGCCGAAATCCGGGGCTTTAACTGAGTGATGAACGCAGTATAGTTCGCGGGATTGGACACCCCTTGAACCGCATGACGTGGTGCACGGTTCCCAGGGACCTGACACCCAGTGGAAACGACAACTAGAGAAAAGAAAGTTTAGTTTTTATGAGGTTTTCACAATAAACTGTAAACAATTAATAAAAGCAAGAGACTAACTGACTGATTAATAAGCAGCAATGCAGCCAATTGTTAAAACTTGCTAGAGTCAACAATAATTTGTCCAAATTAAAAAGATTATATTTGCTGATTTGTTTGTACCTAATATAAAATTATTAATTTTGAAATGGGGAATTAATTTTCTTTGAAGCCGGTGAGTAATAGAGTTTTTCATTATATTTTTAACTAAATGAAAAATGCCAGTTTAATTATTATTGCGCATAAAAGAGAAAAACATGAAGCTTCACATCCTTCAATAAAATATAACTTTTAATTATAAAGTATTTGACCTTGAATGAATAAAAATTCGCCTGCGGCACATTTTTTTAAATTTCAGTAAACTTACTAAAATCCTACTACTGGGACCGGTCTGCTACTATTTTCCCGGTTCGGTATTGAAGCTCGTATACCCGACCCTGTTTCTAACCGTAGGTACCTAGTTATTCCTAAAGATAACATTCCTATCCTAACCAAAATTCGACCTAATCATAAATTATTCCTAAGATTTTTTAAATAAATAATCAGCCAGCTCTTGTATTACGTGAAAAGCCCTGTTCGCACGGCGATCTTTGGAGATTCTACGGAGAGTCAAAATCCTGGCAAAGAAGAAGTTTTTTTTCTTTCTAGTGATAATTACGTGGTTTTGAAGCAATCAATAAATTATAAATTCTTCTTTCCCAAGACTCATTGATAATTTAACAAATAATTCTCACTAGAAAGAAAAAAACTTCTTACTTGCCAGGATTTTGACTCTCCAAAGATCGCCGTGCGAACAGTGCTTAAGGTATATTATGGCCTGGGATGACTTATTATGTTGAATTTGATGTCTTGAAAAAATTTAAACAATTCCTTCCAGGTTTGTCAGTGATAGTAAATTGTGGATGTTAATCGATTTGTATTGTATTGCTTCAGTTTGTTAATTAGTTCGTTTTGCTCTAGTCGATATTTCTTACACGATATTAAAACGTGGTTGAGGTCCGCTGTGGAAGTATTATCACAATCGCAGTCTGGCGTGTTTTTAAGTTTGATTTTGAACAGGTAACTGGGTTGAATTTTAATCTGCATAATGTTTTGATAAAATGTCGAGACTGGTTTGAGTCGAACCATTTTTTGTTTGGCAGTGTGTGTTGAATTTCTGCGTATATTTTGCCTTTTTGGTGAATGCTGTCCTGGTATGCTAATATTCCTAAGTTATTCCTACTCGTAATTTTTCTAAACGCAATTTTTCGTACTTAATCGTTCGTAGCGCCGTGTACCAATTATTGGTTACAATCCGCATAGCATACAAAATTTCAAAATACATTATTAATAATTTACCAAATTTTGGTATTGAACAAAAAATTTTAATCTAAAAAAAACAGGTATGTTATTTTTTTGTTATTTCATTGTGGTACCTATTGAATATTACAATACTAGATTTATTATGCTTCTTGGCCTATAATGAACGTTATTATAGTTCTCAAATTGAGGCTTACAATGTTGTCATTACGACATGGAATCAGATAAAAAACATTTATTTAATACTTTTTACGTATATCGGCAGTGATGCCATCATCAGAAGTAAACTTGCAACTTTATTGCAAATTTACTTCTGATAATGGCATCACTTATATTTTATATCTTATTTGATTACTATATTATAGTACCTACGTATATTTTTTAAAAGTTCACAGTGGGGAAGAAGAGAAAATATAAGTTATGTGGCCTTGATCACTATTCTCTGATTGGTTTTTATATGTTTTTTAATCAGTCAAATAAAATTTAATACTAATTTTATGTTGTTAGTATAATAAATTATATTTAACATTTATAAAAAAGTATTTTTATTCTGCTAAATCTACATTTTATAATATATTTAGGAATTAAATTATTTAATAATCAATTTTATACGCATATTTATAAGCTAATAAAATTACAATATTTTAATTAAATAAAATCACTATGTTTAAATTTAATGCTTAATGCTAATGTAAGTACATCTGTCTTCTAGTTAGAGAACTCTTAAATCAAATGAATTATAGTAGCAAGTATTTGACTCGAACTGTTTGTTTTTAGTTATCGGTCACAAATTTCTTTTGTGCTTTTGCTTTGCAAAACTAGACTATAATATTTTAGATGACGTAAATATAATTGATTGATAACAAATGAAAATTCCAATAATAGTTTTTTTATTTGCAACCATTTTATTTGCAGGAATATTGATAAGATAAACCAGATGACAAATACTAAACTTATTAGATTAATTGATTGCTTTAATTATCTTATTGTTTCACCTGAATTTATCTACGTTCTTGAACAAAATTTCTTGCAATACAAACTCACTAATTATTGTTACTCCTCTAACATTAGATTAAACGTTCTACACTTTAATAAAACAAAATTACAACGCGTTACATTAATTTCCTGTAATTGCGCTCTGTAACCTTTAGCACTGCCAGTGGCGTAGCACATGGGCCGCTAATCCAGGGGCGGCATTTGGGATCGTTTACTTTAAAAACAAACACGGTAAAAATGCGAAAAAATGCTTATATTTAATCGTTATAGAAGAAATAGAAGCAAAATAATGTCCTATAGTTATAAATATTTGCTAGTGTAAATCCACCTCTCATCTATGTAGACCAATCAGTTTCAAGGAAATTATCGCCCTATTTTACCCAACGTGTTTTTATTACTTCCCCGACCTATAAGGGAATTATTGTAATATTGATTTTTTGACAGTTCGAGATTTTTATTAATCTTTCCGTTTTAGACTCTAATAAACCCAAGAAACAGAATTTTGAAAAAAGTCGGTCTGTCTATCTGTTGGTCTGTCTGTCCGGAAGCACCGATAACTTTTGAACGCGTCTATAGTCTAGTAGACCAATCAGGGTTGGCAAAAAACATGTTTTTTTTATTTTAAACAAAAAAAACTGTTTTTTTTGTTTAAAACTGTTTTTTTTTGTTTAAAACCTGTTTTTTACTGATTTAAAAAAAACATGTTTTAAACACAAAAAAAACAATGTTTTAATCAGCAAGGAGTTCTGAAATATGCATCATTACGCACTATGGCGATAAATATGCTGGGGATTCCCCTACCTATACTTATTATTATGGCTATGGGTGACAACAATAGTGAGAAACAGTATATGTTATAGGTACACTATTATTAGCAATATGAACTTTGTTTTGTTACGTAGATAAAGTATTAAAAATGTTTAAAACGTGTTTCAAATATATGTTTAAAACGTGTTTTAAACATGTTTTAAACATGTTTTAAAAACTTGCTTTGTTTTAAACAAGTTTTAAACATTTGTTTAAAACAAAATGTTTTAAACGTGCCAACCCTGAGACCAATCAGATTCAAGGAAATTATCGCCCTATTTTATCCAACGTGTTTTTATTACTTCTCCGGCCTATAAGGGAATTATTGTACCTATTCTTGATTTTTTGACAATTCGAGATTTTTATTAATCTTTCCGTTTTAGACTCTAATGAACCCAAAAAACAGAATTTTGAAAAAAGTCGGTCTGTCCGTCTGTTGGTCTGTCTGTCTGGAAGCACCGATAACTTTTGAACGCGTACGAATTTTCGAGTGAAATTTTATATTTAAACTTTTTACAAAAAAGTTAGTTTTAAGTTCGTTAATTTTTTTAAAATTAATATTTGAATTGATGAAAATATTGTAAACGTTTGCGCTTTCAATATTACTATTAGGTACTTATATATTATCTTCTTCCTTTTACTCCTCTAGGGAGCATAGGGCGACTGCGTTTCACAGCAGAGTCCTCTAAGTGATAGGGTAGCTAGTCCTATATGCACGTATACATTATAACTTATAATAAATGCAATTAAAATTTTGAACTTTATACGTCACACAATGACTGCTGTTACTTTGACATTGACAGCAGTCACTTTGACATTGACACCGTCTACGTCAAATTTATGGTCTGAGAAGTACTGTGGTACAGATTTTTCTGAACTGAAATGAGGTATAGAACCCGAGAAAAATTCCTGCTCCGCTCATCTCACCTGAAAGTGTTGCATTCCTCGGTGTCCAGGGCGGGTCTGGCGGCCAGGGAACAGTGGCGTCTCGTGACGATTCTCCGGGTGGTTGTGTCCCGGCAGGCCAGGGTTCGAGTCCGGGTGCCGCCGCCACAGCTCACTGTGCAGGGCCCCCACCCCCCTAACAGCCACGAATACCGTGACGAGTTGCTAGATACCGACGACTTGCGAACGCTGTACGAGGTGGTGATTGTCATTCCTATACCCGTGTTCACTGTTGATGGGGACGCGTAGAGCTGGAAAAATGGCTTACTTAGGTACATGGTATTGAAAATGAGATTTCTATTACTTATGTATTACCTACTATTAGGTCAAAAACATAAAATAACGCACATCACTAACAAAGAATGAAATTATAATTTACATAACATTTGAAATATTGTGTTCGTTTAACCCGCTCTTGACAAAAAAAACACATAGCAACCAAAAGAATCACAAGAATCTTTTATGTCAAAATTCATTCGTCATTTCAAACAGAGGTGTAGATATTTTTTTCTTGTACTACCTAACAATTATTGAAAGATTTTAAAGTGACACATGTTTTAATTTTTATCTATCAGAGCAGTAAGGCACGAACTGTACAAAATATCGATTTAAATTTGGTTCGCAGTTCCCTGTAATTTAAAGGGTTCAGTTTTGTTCCAGTTTTCATATTTATTCAAAATGAACTAGTAACCGCTTTTCAATGAATTTCGGTTCAATAACAACCAACAACAACAACATTTTAAATTGTAGTTAATACATTTACACCGTTTCGAACCGATTCATAACCAGCATCTGTTTGGCTCCGATTATAGGTTCTTGTGCAACCAGTACAACACTTAGAGCGAGCAAGCGGTCAACTTTAATCCACCAACTGTTATTAAATTAAAAGAAGTTTTTGCAATAATTTAAGAAATTTATGAAATATTAGAATGCACGATAGCGTTCGCTAAATATATGTAAAAGCAGTTAAGCAATTTCTAAATTGCATTGTATGTATTTTTAAAGATAACGCGAAATTTCAAAAATGCGCTTACAAGAAAGCGGAATGTCGTAGCTAAATATATGTGCTGTTATGTTAAATATTTTGCTAGGTTTATCATTTTGCTTTAAACACATTTTCATAGTGATTACTGATTACAACCATTTTACCTCTCGCCTCATATTCTATAAAAAGGAATTGTAATGGATCAAAATTTTCGAGTATGAGTTATTGGTGGATAAGCACGTTTCGGGATTTCTAGAATACGAATTTACTATTTTCACAATGATTTTTTAATATTTCAACTGGGCACTGACCTAGAATAATTCTTTAAGGCGATACACTTGTGACAAAAATATAGTGAAAAAGTGACCTCGTTATATTTCAAATTGTGCCCCTGCTATAACACCTACACTGTTCATATTTTATATATGGTTAGTTAAAAGATGACTCTAGAGTGCTATGAAGCTATATTTTTTAAATACTTAATAGTTTTTTGGTAATAAATTAATAAAAACAGTCTATTATTCAATATTATTTCATGCACCATACTTACTGAAACTAATATCTCATCAAGGATGGGTCCCCTAGCCCAAAGTTTCAAAAAATTCCCTCTTTGAGAATAATGAAACTTGGCTCCTTTAACAATAAAAGTATTAGAATGTTTGCTTGCACTTGTAGTCAAATTATATCTTATTCCTCTTAGTCGATCTCGCATCATAAAGAAAACTGTGTTCTCTGAATTATTTCGAATTGTATTGAGTCGACATTCAATTTTAATGTTTCTCGTGAGACGAGGGATCACACCAATTCTGCTAATTTCTACAAAAGAATAACAAATTAAAATACAAATTTTTATAGAAGTTTAATTGTACCTCGTTTGATGTTACGATGAAAATCGGAAGTCAAGTTGAGGCACTGAGAATTATTACCTCCACAAATTCCGCAAGAATCTTCTACCAATTTTTTTTCTAAGTTTCCCGCGCAGTCCATTGGATTACAAATGCCCTACGTAAATTTATAAATTTGGATATTTTTATCTTGAAGTAAGATTAAAGATTTTTGTACCTGAATACATATGTCACCTTCTTCATCGTAAGAACATTTTGTTCCGTCTATTAAGTGTTCGCCACTTGTTAGAATTTCGCCCGTTTGTTGCGATATACAAATTAGTTGGCATTTTAACATTTCTAAAAAAATAAAAGCAATTTTATAGTATAATAATCCTTAAAGAATAAGTATTAACTTAAAAAATATCTGTAATGTCAATATACCTTAACTATGTAATAATATGACATACTATATATTCCCACGACCATATACGATATAACTAACATACAGGTACCTAGCTAAGAAAATAAACGATATCACACATCCGTTCAACCCGTTCGATATGCTATCGAACAGTATTACTTTTTGTTTCACCTTTTAGTAGGCGTGTGTTGTCTTCTGAAATTTGATAATTTTTTCCTGTTATTAAGTATTTGGTGATAAATCGCAATATTTCATTAAAATGGACAAACACGGCATTAAAAGTGATTTATAAATTGTAGTTACACAAGAGATTTTTATTTTGCCAGATACATTTCTGTTTGTATTGAAACCTTGTTGCCTATCAATTTTAAAAGAAAAATTGATTTTATTTTAAAACAAATTTCCGAATCAAATTACTGCCAAGGTTGAGATGTCAAACAGAAATTTATTTGGAGGAAATAAAATGCTCGAATGTATTTCATCGAGATAATTTAACGACTCTTTTAGTTCTTCTTCACAAATTTTACCAAAATCTAACCATTTCTCTGACAAATATTAGAAATTTTTTGGTTTTGTTTGGTTGTTAATATGAGGTAAATAAGGTTTTATCACTTGCAAAAAAATACCTTCCTTTTTAACTGCTGTCAAAACGATAAAATTGTGTTTTGTTTATGGCTTACTTTATGAGTGGAATTAGTCACATAATAAAGTAGTACTTTTGCTACATCTAGTATAATTTAAAAATTTAAATATAATTTATATTCTTGTTATTGAAAACTTGTAGTACCTATGTGGTCCATGATCGTGGTATATTTGTTTCTTCCGAAAATTAAAATTATGACAAGTGACAGTTGACATAAAAATCCGAAAAGTGTCTATCAAATGTTCGTGAAATTTCCGAACTCGGAAAGCCTCGTGCGTCAACATTCTCACTCATACGATATCAATCACTTTCCTCGCTCATTATGTCATATACTATAATTTCAGGAATATACTTTCCGTGTGGAGAAATCGAAAACTATAACACGAGCCGAACTTATTAAAGGGCTGTTCCTATTAAATTTCTTTAATTTTTAGGAGAAAAAAAGTACAAAAATATATTATAATGTAGCTGTTTCAAAACTGTATTATCGGTAAACAATTAAATTTCATAAAAATTACATAAATTTATATTTCATCTCTAAGTATTTTTTTCATCATTGCAATATATCAGTGTTTAACACGGACAGCCAAATTATTTTTGTATTATTTTCTGCAAATGAAAGGAGAATACATATGCCACTTCCCATCCCTGAAAAATGTAACTTTCAATTTTGACATATTTGAACTTGTACCAAAAATATAGCGTTTCATAAAATTGTATTTTGAGCATGAGCAACTAACATAATTTTTATTATCTTTGAAAAATGTAACTTTCAATCTAAACGTATTTTATTTTGTTAAAAAAATTCATCTGCCGTGCATTCTGTTATCATTAACTTTAAAATAAATCTCATTTTATCAAAAATGTGTTTCAATTTATTATCGCTGACTTATAATTATTAGAAACACAAATAAAATTCCAAAAATAAATAACTGCAAAACAAAAATCATTTAATCACCACTTCAGTAGTCATGTAGATACGAATCTCAGATACAATTAACAAAGTAAACCACTCAATAAATAATGTAACAACAAAGATAGGAATCTCACTTTTATCTGGCTCGTATGGTAACCAGTCCATTGTGCTTTTTATGGGGTCCTGCATGTTTAACAACCTGGGCAGTCGTGTGCACTGCTCCGCTCTGGAATCCTGGAAGGGTTCTGGACAATCCTGGAGACCGCAGACCTGGAACTCTTCCACGCGACCCTTGCAGTAGTTGCCGCCGTACGCAGGCCTGTAATGAACATTATAATACACGACTGTGGAATGATAATGTGGAAAAGGGTGAAAGGGATGCTTGGCCCTGGGTATTAAATACAATTTAGTAGGGTTACATTTGTGTTCATTCTATTTTTCCTTTTGATCGTTTGAACAATTCTAATGTACCTATGATCTACGAATATTAAATGCCCGTCTTTCGGTCAGGACTGAATTCATTCAGTATCTGAATTACATTATACTTTTTTCGCCTATAGATTCATGCTAGATTTTTAGTTCAATTTCCATCGGTGATTCGTTCGAGTTTCACACTTTATTTCCGAACTATTCATATTCAATCGGAAATCTTCGATTTTTTCTGAGTCAAAATTTTGGAAGGTTGGTCAAAGTGACTGCACATTGGACATAGCATGCGCGTAGACAAATCTATAGTACGAGTCTCGAATAGAAAAATAGAGCCAGGCGTATATTTCTATACTAAAAAAAATTATGGAAATCGAACGAAACTCGAATGGGAATTTCTGATTTCGATGGTATAGCGCACACTTGTTGTAAGTGCTGATTTCATAGTTTTGCAGTAGATCAATTTAAAGATTTAGGATAAATTATTAAGGAATACCGAAAGTCAATTATGGATATTATTGTTGTTCTTTGTTGTTAGACTACTCTAGAATAGGATATTATTATTTTGACTTTGTTTCAATTGTTAGTTTTCATGTACAAAATTATTATGTAATAAAAGTATTGCATAATTTGCACTTATCCCTTTTGGTAACAAATATTATCGCACTTAACACTTTTGTACACTACTTTTTAACTTAGAAGTAATGTTTAGAAGGTGCTATGTTTTGAAAAAATTTAACATTATACTTCTTTAATTAGTATTTTTAATATGTAATTACTAATTTTTTTTGCTGCCAACATTGAAGACACAAATGTGTTAAGTTTATATCTAACACATATTTATGCACAGAATTCAGCACCTATTCAAATGCACAAATGTGTTAAGTACATATTTACCACAAATGTGCACGGAATTCGGAACCTCTTTTAATGCACATTTGTTGTAAGTGCACTTACCACATGTTGCTGCACAAAATATTTGGATTTGTGTACTTACAACCAATTTTAGGGCTGTGTATCTTTGGCAGTATCAAACCGTCACTTACCACGAGTGTGCTATATCATCCTTGTACCTAAACACATCATATGGTGCACTTTACTTATTTTTTGCCAAAACTGCACTTAACACAATTGTGCGCTATACCATCGATTTACATTATACTATAAATGGCTAGGAACTTCTCGGATGAATCTCGAACTAGACTTTAGGCGAAAAAAGTATAATTTAATTTAGCCTTTACGGTTTACGCTATAAAGTGTTATGCAAAGTAAGAGAAATTTCAGTAATTACAGAGCATATAGTCTTGGACTAAAAGACACTGGTGTTTTACGAATTATATAAATGAATTTATTCTTTATGGAGATAATAATGAATAGTAAATTAATAAGTTAATTTCTTTCCTAAAAGAATATGAATACTGAAACTCTTTTTATGGATTATCGCTAATTAAATTATGTTTGATACCAGTTATTGTATTTAATTAAAATTAATTATGTGATGTTTATATTCAGATATAATTAATAAGTAATCAACTTTTAAACTATATATGGACTATTGCATATTCAACATAAAAGTTTGTTGTTCTATGTAAGTAAGTAGGTACCAAGTTTTTAAAAATTACTGATACCTATTATCTTATAAATTGAATTAATAATTTTAGCCATAGATAAAGTATAAGTTAGTATAATATAGTGTTCTGCTTGTGTTTAATATGATGAATGAACTCGCCTGAGAATCGAATAATTAAATTTGATTATAATGACTTATCCTATATCCTATAGTTAAACTCTCGTTGATTAATAAACTATAAGAGTAGTGTAAATTCGTATTATTTGTAAAAATTAAAAAGACAAAGTGTAAAAAAATTATCATGTTAAAAAACAACCACCGCACTTATCACATAATGAGATTTCGCGATTGAAAAACTCGTTTATTAATGAAAATTAACAGCGTTTCATCAACGCAACACCAAACTAATCAAATCAAGCTTAATCAAATTATGCTCTTGAACCCTGGAAATTTTCACTATTTTAAAAAAGCCTTGTATAATGTGCAACATTGTTCCATAAACATAAAATAAAAAGAAACATTTCTTGTGCATAGGTATTGGCTAAGTGCGTAACGTGAGCGACTGTGGTTTTAACAACTCAGCTTCGAATCCAGTCAGGTAGGTACCTACTCGTTGCAGTTTAACTGCATAAAAATTATCTGCTATGGTGTACCCTTCACTGACAACCATGAATACTACTACAACTATTTTGCAAATTGTCTGATCCGAAATTAATACAAAATTATTCGGATAATGATTTGAAATAATGTGTACCTACATTTACTTTAAATTTATTTTCTACCAGAAAAATTTTCATCGCTTTTCTTAATATATTGACTCTCTTGAAATCTCTTTACAATTTGTTCTAAAGATAAAAATACCGATCAAAGCATTTTTTAAATTTTATCTTGATAAATGTTCATATCTAAATGCACTCCATATATCTTATATACCGAATCTTATATAATATGTATTATTTATTACTACTACTATTCACTTTATATAGATATTTCATAACATCAAATTATAATGACAGATTGGACAAGCGGTTGGCAACGTCCAACGTAGGACACCGTCCCGAAGATCCATGTTCAAATCCAGCAAAATCTTGATAAAATAAAAATTTGTCAAGTACTATACATTCTACTTCTAATACAAACGAAGAAAGTTAAATTAAAAATACCAAATAAATCAGTACCTATTTTATATTTTTCAATTAAATTCCATAAAAATCGTCATACTTTCATTAGATTAATGACGTCATCTTCATATGTCAACTTGACGTCGATTAAGTACGCTACACAACTACACGCTGAGACATCGTCAATACGGTCAGAGACGAACTTTATGACGTCGATGCAACATTGTTTTCTGGTATTTGATGTTACTTGGGACAATATGTGAAGCTACAACACTTAAGTAGGGTAAAGGCGTGATAGTTGATAGATCTTATTTTTTAAATAATTGAAAAATAATTTCCGCAAATACTTACGGCGGATTATTGCAAAATCTGCTTCTAAATTGCACCCCAAATCCACAAGATTTCGAACACGGCCCCCAATCGGTCCAATTACTCCAGCCGCCATCTTGCGAGTTGTGGATAACCGGGTCCATTTGGAAGCCGTACGTATCAACCGTGCAGTAACCGTTCATGCAAAACTAAAACGGAAATTATTACCTGCGTTATTGCGAGGAATAAAACTGTATGTTGTATTGAGAATCGATAAAATTTTACCTTACTCCGTCCACACTGAGTTCCTTCTAACGGTGGACCCTTTTTAGTTTTACAAACTAAGGGGCTGGTTTTATGACCGCACCATAAGTGCGAACATGGCTCTAAAATATCGAAAGCTGTGCACATTTTGTATCTGTAATAAATTTTGAACGGAATTTGTTTTATTGAGTATAACATAAAACTTTATTTTATATAAAGTGGGAAATAAATTCGTACAATGCTTAACGTTAACGACTTTACAGGATATCATAATTTATACGAAATCATAAAAATATGAACGGTGAAGTTTTAAAGAAGAATTTTTCTAATTTTCAAAAAAAGTATTTAAAAAATTTAAATCAAAATCAATTCTATACGTACAATTATTTATGCTCTGGATACGAGGTGCATTAATAGTTCACTATACTATCCATTGGCATTAAGATCGTACTATAAACAATAATTAACATTTTTTATCATAAATGACAACCAAACCAATGTACAACAAATTCTAAAAGCTGATTTATGATGGATTTAATTTACCTACAAATTTAGATTTAGAAATATAAAATGTACAAATCTGTCTTTGCTGGTTCATTTAAGGAATTTTGATTTAGAATTTACATTTAAAATATGACCATATTTCTAAATCTAAATCTCAAATTCGACCAATCACAGGCGAATATTAAAACGTCAGCTATCAGTTGGTTTCAAGTTTGTTTTTTGAATGAAGATTAATATTTCCGATATATTTAACATATCATCTTCTTCATTATCATTATAAAAAATCCATGATTATGAAAAAAAATTGTTATCTAAAATTTGAATTAATGAAATGTCAAAATCATATATCTTCTGATTGGTCAGATTCAGAAATTTAAAATCTATTTTAAACCAGGTAAATAAAATTTTAAATCCAAATTTGTAAATCTAAATTCGAAAAAAATCCATCATAAACCAGGAAAAAATTGTAAATTTTAAATCTAAATTCGTAAATTAAATCCATCATAAACCAGCCTTAATTGTCGAAACATTAATAAGTTTAATACTTTAAAGAAGCATTACTTGATCTTTAAACCTCCAGGGCGTTAGACAAACCTTTGATTTATTATATTATATTCGGGCCTTTTTTAAGATTGTCGTCCTCGGATAGCTTGAACATTATAATAATGCCCTTGATACACAAATGTTTTATATATTTATTTAGTTTTTGTATACTGAAATTAATGACTTCGTGTATTTAATTTATTTCAATAATATTGACATGAAAATAGCTCCGTTTAATGTTTAATTTAATTAGTAGGTACATATTTTACTATGAAGTGTAAGATACATCAAATTAATTTTTGTGTGCAAACTATAAAACAAATTTTAAATTTATATTACTCACCCATCACCAAATTCCATTCTGCACTGCTCGTCCATGCTAAAGGTCGTTCTCAAAGTAGGTTTTAATATTTCTGTGGTACCCGAGGGTGGATTTTTTAAGCAATACCATTGTCTGTAATATACATAAATATTTTGCTTTGCGTAATTAATAAATGATCACTATATTTAACTTACGCTGCACGTTTATGAAATTCTCTTTTGGAACAAGCAGACCAAGTGAAATCTGTAAAAGTGGACGAAACCATTGGTGCCATTACACTACCTTGTGATGCTTCATCCGAGCAAGAATTGTTTGCTTTTGTATCGCCATCGTGGGTTAGCCCCAGTCTAAATTAAATCAAAACATTAAGTATTTATGAAAAAAAATTAATAGTAGGTATATTAGGTATCAAGAACGGTAAGGATGGAAGACAATGTTTAGAGACTGAGTGGTAATTCTTTAAAGTTCGTGATGCTTATATCATTTTTTGCACTATTGGTCTTTTTTATCCATACGCAAGTATTAATTTCTTCGTAATTGATATTAAATTTACCTACTTACCGTTCAAGAATATAATATACTTATATATTACTCATATTTTTGTCTCCTTGAAACATAATTCTGTATTTGTTGTGTCTATTAAAATTATATTTTACAGACGTAATACAGGGTTTCGCCACTGAGATAGTACGCTTTAACTGTGTGGCCACGCTGTTCACCCGTCCTACTATCTATTATAAACTAAATGGTAGACCACGCTGATAATGTTGAGTCGGTTATTTTCTTCCCCACCACTCGCTACGAGCTCTAAGCCCCACATCAAATATTTCCATTTGACTGGCGAACCCTGTACTAATACTGTTTTGAAACAGAATTTTAAATAGCTGATGTTTTCTGTTTCATGATAAATTATATTAATAAAACGAGTGCATGGACCACAACGGTAAAGCATTTTTTCTATGAAAATATATTGCCTCTTACATATTTATTTTATGCTTACACTATACGGCTATAAATTTCCTACTTACACATGTGCCATCTCGTGAGCAATAATAAAAGCAGATGTAAGGCCCTCATCTCTGTTAAGTGAACAAGATCGTTGCGGATCACAAACTCCGGCAACTGGGGCATATCCGGAAGGTCCGCCAATGTTCAACCGCGTTAGAAACACGGCTATATCGTGGCGCTGTACTCCTTGTCCTTCAAAATTATTTATTATTTAAAAAAAATAGTTGGACTGCAATAAATTAATATTTATTTACGGATTTAAGCCAACGTTTTGGTGGTTACTACAACCACCTTCTTCAGGGTTCTACAGAAAATTTAATTCACTATCAGTAACAAAATAGTTACCATTCCTCTTAAATATATCTCGCAGTCGATAATCGTTTTAACATTATTTATTATAATAGGTACATGTCTTGATAAATTACTAATCCATGTTTCGTTCTTTTCCAGGTTTGTACCAAATATTTGGGACACCTTGACACCTACCTTGGACAGTAAATGTAAGTGATTTTTTTATAAGGAACTTGTATAAAATGTAAAATTGGTTTTGTCTTCGTTGTATAACACAATTTAATAAACATAAGAACGACAGGTACCTATATACCTACTTTTAAAATATGGAATTATGAAAGATAAATTTGCTGATGACAGTTAATGTCTGTTACATTTAATAATGGCAATGGAAGACAAACATAACTGCAAAATTATTTTGAACGTAATAATAAAATGAGCTGATCATTCGATAAAAGAACAACAATCTGTTAATGCGAAATAATTTGAAATAGCATATTATTTAACAAGCATATCATGTAAATTATTACAACACTATTCTTCGGCATGTATTGTAAACTTCATCTTCGTGTAACAGATTGACGACTGCTAGCCCGAACGATAGGAATTGAAATTAAATATTGGATTTCACGGTTAAATGAAAATAAATAATATAACATTAATTTGGTATTTGAATTTGTTACCATCGTGATTTATTCTTTGATGATTTATATATTTTTTCATCGACTCCACTTATTTGGTTTTTAGTTAATTTATCACACTCATCACATATTTTTGAAATGTTTTTCTATTTTCTGCAAAAATTTTGTCAATTTTTAATAAGTTATATCGATTGTAAGTATTTTTCATACAAAATAATTTATTTTGTAACATCAAACATTGCTTTTCGTCTTACAGTTATCCCTGAGGAAGTAACAAAACTGTTACGAAATATTGGAACTAAATAAAAATAACAACAAAATTCGGGAACGTCTTCAACACTGGAATATTATAAACTAGAAAATTCAAAAAGAGAATATTCTTGACAGGAATCATAAAAATCATGAAATCCCAAGCTAAGACAAATTCATTCACAAAAAAAAACATTGATAGAAAAGACATATCTGGAATCAAGTAAACACAGAAACTTTACTTGGCGGCCAAACCTGAAGTTGGCTACAAGCTGTCAGCTGAACAACGCGTTGTGGCCGTTTAAAAAACGAGTTCTGTTGGACTCAAGAAGGGTTTTGTTAGCCTAGATTAGTTTATGTCAAAAAAACTGAGTTCTGTTGGACTCAGGAAGGGTTTTGTTAGCATAGATTAGTTTATATATTAGCAAGAATCCGATTTTTTTCGCAGCCATATTTTTTCCAGTTTTGAATATTCCTTTACATGCGTTTTCTGCATCAATCAGATTCCAAATTTGAATTTTCTATGAATGCATTTTTTATGTAAGCATTTTCTTGTCTCTGAATTTTCGTTTGTTTTATGATTCCGGGCAAGAATTTTCTTGTACTTGAATTTTCTAGCTCTGAGTTTTTTTAGATTTGAGTAGGCACCCCAAAATTCATGAGTTTTTTCTAACTCTAGCCCAATAACACATTGCCGCTGTATCCGTTATTTTACAATTTTAACTTTCAACGAGTCGGCGTGACTTCTGTTCAGCAATTTTACTATTGTTCTTTACCATTATTGAAAGTATATTATTTATTTTTTGTTTATTTCGTTGGTGTACCACATACTTTTCCAGTTTTTTAACGTTTTTGTCATTTAATTTCTTTGTAGTTTTATATATTACTTTGTTGCTACTATCAATTTTTTTATATTCTTTACATATTTTGTATTTTAAACATTTTTAGTGTTTGAGAATGACCACAAAAACTGGGTCGCAACGTGGCAGCATTTCAACAATAAAAAATTATTTTTATATTAATTTTTTTCATTATCCTTGAAATCCAATATTTCATTTCAATTTAATACTTAACTTTATCTATACGTATACCTATACCTAATTATTTAAGAATGAATTTGATTGATTGATATTATGCATCAATCATGGATTAGCAAACGACATAACAATATTCAAGCTAGCTACTCTAAAAAAATACTCGTTTGCTATTTTAATATACCTAACCTACATACATAATACGTACCCAACGTGGTATGCAGCTTCCGATTCCAAATATTAACGTTCTCAAGTGACTTCCTAGCGTTTCCAACTTTGATCGGGTTATACTTCTTCTGATCGTGCATTATCATTTGCGTGAGAACAAGGTCCATATTTGCTTCTAAAGAGGGATCTTGATAGATAGCACTTACCTGCGTAATGAAAGTAGTTCACTAAGCACTAAAGCTCTACGTTTTACGAGATTAGCCGGAAGTAATATAACTTACAATATTCATTAGCGCAAAAACGTAGCGCTGCACTTTATTTTTCCCATGGAAGTGGAGGACGGAGAAGTCCACCCCGATTGCGATTTCTAGCCAACGTTTGGGCGCCTGAATTTTGTGACTTGTGCGTTCTAGAGAAAATTTAAATATGTTTGACTGCGTAGAAATTAAAATGAAAAACATTGTTAAAAATTTATTTAATTATCATCGGGACATACACGTTCAGATTAGATATAGTATACAGTTTGACATATTCATTTATAGATCAGAAATAATTTTTTTGGCACTTCCGGGAGTAAAACTCGTTTTTAATATTTATTTTGAGGGACTATAGTAAATACTTCATTTGATTCTGATAGATTATTTTTCATATTTAATCCCGTTGTCAAGGAATTGAATTATTTAATCCCGTTGTCAAGTAAATACGTGCTATTTGTTACAGAGTATTATGGTAATTCATACATTTGTCATAAAGTTTGTATTTTCATAATTACAAAATCCCAGTGTTTCGAGAAATTTTCTCTTAGAAAAAAACGTTATTTTTTATTGTAATTTATAAAAAATTATTTTTGATCTGTAATTTGCATATCAAACTGGACATATCCTTGACGTACTATACCGGGCGTTTCCTGAAACAGGCGCACCCCCCCCCCAAAATTGTATTTTTAAGTACATTTATATTATAGGTTTATAAATTACATTCAAAGGCGCATTAAACTACATAAGTAATATATTTTTATTACTTCCTGTTTAGCCGGAAGTGACATCATCTTCCTTATTTTAAATGGAATACCCCGTATATTTTTTAAGAGTTTGAATCTACATAAAATTCTGAATACAATCATGTATTATAATAAGCTACTTTTTCGTTGTAGATTTCTAAGTAAAATAATAATTAAAATATTACAGAAACATATCGATTCATTCCAAGTTAGCTATGAAATTAATGATAAGATACAGATTTTATGACAGTAAAAATGTCAGTTTATTAACAAAAATAACTAATTTAATAAGGAATTGCAATTCAATTATATTATTTATAGTAAATTTTTAAAATGGCCTGCATTTTCTTGAATACATAGTAAAACTCTTCGTATAATTTCTGTTTTTATCATTTATTTCATAGCTAACTAGGTATGATTCGATTTGTTTCTGTAATATTTTAGTTATTATTTGAAATCTACAATGAAAAAGTAGCTTATTATACATGATTGTATTCAGAATTTTATGTAGAATCAAAATCTTAAAAAATATACGGGGTGTTCCATTTAAAATAAGGATGTTGGTATCACTTCCGGCTAAAGAGGAAGTAATAAAAATTCATTATTTATGTAATTTAATGCGCCTTTGAATTTAGTTTATGAACCTATAATATAAATGTAATTGACTTAAAATTACAATTTTTTTTCGGGGTGCGCCTGTTTCAGGAAACGCCCGGTATACATACATTCTGTATGCATTTAATATGATAACTTTCGTTAAATTAGACAAATTAATTTACGACTACGAAAAAAGACAAAAAATCCCACAGCGATTTCAGTCCCGTTTTACATTTTTTGTGCAAATAGTTACTTATTAAATTTTTTGTAAAAAAGGCTTTTCGTGTCCCAAGCGTACTTTTCGGTAAAATATTTTTTTAAAATTCTGTTAAAAGTTGTAAACGAAACTAGTTACCCTTTTTAACAGATAAAAATATCGACTCCTGATTTCCGATTATAATTTCCTCGAAAATGTATACATTTCGCACATAAGTGTTAAATTTTTTAAAATTTTGTGCCAATAGAATCTTTATTATTTTTAAAACTAAATCTTGCTGCATCATTTTTAATTATTTTTAATTTGATTTTAAAAGGCATAGCATTATAGCTGCTAATTTTTGAAAAATGCAACTGATCAGTTCTTATGAAATGAGCAAAAATAAGAAAACAACAATGTAACTTGTTTCATGATGAAATATTAGTCAATTTCGGTACAAAGTAGAACAGGATTAATAAAATTATTCCATGAAATAAATTTTATTTTTATTTAATTTTTAATTTGATTTCTGGGAATTTCAAATGTAATTTATCATTTATTATGAATTAAGTGTAACCAGATTTCTGAACAAGAGAACAAGGTAATAGTAATTAATTTTAATTTCTCCTCCACTTACACGTACTTTTGAAAATGTGCGTCTCCCAAGCCGAATCGTAGAAATATCCAAGTTGTTCCGAATCGATTTGTTCCCTTTGCCAATTCTCATTGTAGGTAATTTCCTCGGGATGTCTTCCATTACCCTCAGGTTCGTCATCGACTAACTTAATTATTTTATCATCATCAGCAGCTTCTTCATTCGGTAGGTTGTCAAACTCAGAAGTAAAGCACACCGCTCCTAGGTCGTCCGCCCTTTTGAACCTACGTTTTGCCAAATCGCTACTAAATAGAACATGAGCCCCGGAAGACTCATTCACTAATTGTATGAAAAATAAATCGTATCCATTATGGATAAAACCAGAAACTTGATCACCACATATAGTCACAGCCGAATCCGAAGAAACACTTCGTATTTTCCCGCGCAGAAAACTGCAATCAGTTTCGTAGCTAACATCATTGTTGTCGCTGACGTATTGCACCGTGAAGTTATCAGCAAAATGCAAATTTTTGTTGACTTCGTACTCTAGAACCCAGTTAGCAATTTCTACAACTGTGGTGTGTGTAGAATCGTCTCGTTTGTGCCGTTTGCTGTATAATTTCGGGTACACAATTTCAAAACTCTCAGGAGAAATATCATGAGGAACGTAGGAAGCAGCCACACTGTTTATTATCACCAACCCGAAGCAAATAGCGCGTAGTGACATTGTATCACAGCCGGTTAACTGGTGTTTATGTGTTACTACTGAGGCTTCTCGCTGTTGTTGATGTCCCGGGAGTAAAGGGATCGAGACCTTGTTTGCGACAGATTAAGGAAAACACATGGCTTCATAAACACTCGAGCACTTGTCATTTGACACGGTTTATTAGCTGGCTCTTAAACGAAGCTGCGGGATGACTTAATTTATAAGCAAAAGACTTGGGAGAGCACAAATTACTGGCAATTTGTAAACAAGATTACAGGGAATTTGTAAACTTGGGTGTTTTACTCTAACTGTTTATTATAATGGAAAAGTAATTCATATAAAAGTCTTCAAATTTCAAAAAATGTCATTTTTGAAATTAAGTAAAAGTAGTAGTGAATTAAATAGACAATGGTCTGTATTTGTAATTTAAGAATTATTAGATAAATTCGAGTAAAATACTATATTTTATTATTTACGACTAATGTAAAATAATTATGTTATACGATTAATTAAGTAACTGTAAAAAATATCCCATTTTTGAAATTCACGTTCATTGCCTAGCTAGCAACAGCAACAGACTATTATGTTTGAATGTACAGTATAGATTATAGTACAAGAATTTCTATTAAAATCAAAATTTGATGTTTCAACATCAACTTCAATTTTAATGTTGATATCGATAGAAATTTTATCATGCAAAGGTGAATTTTCAATTTTAAGTTGAAATAAAAATTGTAATTTCTTCAAGATTAAAATAAAGAAAACAATAGTTAAATGAATGTATTATTTAATAGTCAAAATGACACAGATAAAGAAATGAAATATAACTCGGCTAGTACTAGTAATGAAAGCAATTGTAGTTGTTTTCTTATAAGTTGAAGCACACTATGGACGCATTACATGTCACTCTAATAATGAATTCAACCATGAATCTTTTTTATTTCACTGACTGTTTGCATATGCAGTAGCATTACTTTTTCTTACTTGTCACATTTCCTTCATTGTTAATAGCGTTCTGTTCCCATAAATGTTGTAATATTATAATAGAAAAACACTAATATTTAAGATAGGTACCTATATTGAAATACAAAAATAATACTAGTAGTTTATTTTGGTATACTTCAGTTTTATTAATAAATCCGTTAGAAATACACAAAACATATAATATTTACAAACGTTTTCCTGTTTAAACAATAATAATTTATTAACAATGATCATACATTTTTTCATTCTTTAACAAAATAATTATGATAAATCCTAGTTAATATACAGAGTGGTTTTTAAGTGAATGTCATAAATTTAAGGGTAAGTAGTATGACATGTGTAGATTACGAAACAGAAAGAATTTTTTTTTAAATTCGAAAAATTAGTGTAGTTTACCTGCAGCATTTTTTGTACTATTGCACTGGATTCGTTTTCCTATTAAACACAAACAACAAAAGTAGGTAATACTAGTAAAATAAACAAACAGTGGCAACGAAAAATTTGTGACTGAGAAACATGGAAATAATTTTGCGATTTAAAAAAAAATATTTCTGTTTCGTAATCTACACAAGTCATAACTTAAATTTATGACATTAACTTCAAAACCAAATTGTATAAATCAGATTATTGCATATTAAAAAATAAAAACTGTAAAGATAATTTAAATAAATTTATTGTTATAATTTTTAAATTTATTTATTTATTTCATATTAAAAATATTTTTATTTCTTTTTTTTTATAAAAATGTTTTATTAAAATTTGTTATGTTTATATTATATTTGTATAAGACAAATTAAATGTTTAAAAACTACAAACCAAATAACTACATGATAATTTCGATTGACTAACTACCGATTAAAATAAAGTACATATTTGGCATCAATTTGTTTGAATTTTTAATATAATATAGTAAAAATTTTAGAATCGAAAGTGATTATTATTTATCTACTTACAAAGATACTAAGTCAAGAGAGAAAATTTTAATTATAATGAAATTTTTAATAAAATGTATACTTAACAAGACTTTAAAATAATTATTTGATATAAACTGACTATTCTATTTAAAGAGGAGTAAAGATAAATTATTTTAAAGCCAAGTTAAGTATATTTAGACCTTTTTACAATAGCTATGAATTTTTGGACCACTTATTCAATATTAAACTTTATATCATCAAAAGCTTTTTGCTTTCATAGCCAGGTGTTCCTTCAAATTCGAACTTACTCTATAACCACAAAACTTTACAACTCAAATAAAACTTGAAAGTTTTCACATAAAAATATCGCAGGATCCTCTACGACAATTCGGAAAATTTCAGTCGCCTTCGGTAAATCAAAACCTAATCAGTCCAAAAATTCACAGCGTGAAATTCGCTGTAGGTAGAGAGATTTGTCTGCCGCTTATTGAATTTTTATTTTTCAATTTTAATTTCAAATGACATTATTAATTTTCGTGTGATCACTGTAAAATTTTATTTGAATCTGTAGTTGCTGACATTTACATTTCTCTGTTGCGTCAATGCTGACGTCATTTAATTTCTGGAAAACCACTTAAGGACTCAGAAGTTTTAACGAGGAATATTTAATTCAAGTTTGCTACAATTTTATTTTTAAACGGCACATAGTAATTATGTTCTGCCATTGATCTTATAATATTACCTAGATGAAACAAAAGAAAATTGAAATTTTAAATCATTGAAATAAGTAATTGTTTTAATAAATACTATTACTTTATCAAAGACCATTTAATGATTAATTTTTTAAAAGATTCATTTAAAATGACTGCTGTCAGAAATACTATACTTTTTAGATTCAAGTATCTATGTTAAAAATGTTATTGGTAAAAAAGCAAGTTAAGTAATTGTAGCATTTCTAAACTGAAAAAAATTATTATTATTATCGCAGATAAAGTATTCATTTGTAAAGAGTCAAAAACGTACAGTGAACTCTATATACTATGTACCTAGAAGGCAGCCGTAGCGCACTACAAAACAGCAGCAGTGAGGCAAGTTGAGAGAGAAACAGACTTATGGCGTATAGCATTTGGGGAGAATCTCTATCACTGTCTAACTCATGTAGAACATGGGAAAAATACTTCCGTTTTTTAAATACAAACCTGCCTCATCGACTCTAACGCGCGCGTCCTTTCCAGGTACGTAGTATAGACTGAAAACGTATAATAAAATCTAGTTATGCAACAAATATCCGGTTCCCGGATATTATCCCGGATACTATCCAATCGAATAACGGATAGTGATCTTATATCCGGTTTATACCGGATTCAAAAGATTTAAAAAATATACCTACACCTACCTAAAAGTTTGTCCGTAATTTATAAATTTACACATCACTCCCAAACAAGTTTGTTCTTGAACGCCGAATATCCGACCAAGGTATAATCCGAATATCCGGTACCGGCCAATTCACTATCCGTTGCATCACAAATGTATTATTGTTTGATAAATTTGTCATATTTTGTATAAAAGTAAGTACCTACGTTCCTGCAATCACGTGGTTCGAATCATCTTATTTTTCTATATTGTTATATAGATGTAGTACGAGTACTTATTTATAAATATTATATTTTGGCATCAATTCTATTCAAAGATAACGTAGGAAACGCTCTATGTAAAGCACTTTCTATTCATGGATCCTTTAATTTTTTGAGGACTCTTTCATGTTTCTGAATCGTTAGAAACAGAATAATGGTGAGAATTTCCTGTTAAATAGCAGCGCCGCTAAATTGAATTTTCAATGTGATCATTGATAGCTTCAAAACAGTCAATTTCTTTTCTTCCAGGATTCAGAAGAATTAAAAATCCATGTGTGTACAGGGCTTAGCATGTAATATTATTAGATCAATGATTCCCGCCAATATTCAAATCTCCAATAGCGGCAAACTTCTCTCTTAAACAACCAACCCCATCTTCCAGCCTAATTTAACACTCACGATTGCTGTCAACACTTGAACACTTAAGTTGGTGGTAATAAACGTTGCTGTACTTTTCCCAGCATTACAAAAGTCTACTTCACAACACTTTGTACACGCGTACAGTTTAGTCCTTTCACCGATCACAATACATCCTGGTTCACACTGTTTGGTGCAGTTGCGTTCCAGAAGCCAAAGTTTAGGCGTCGAGGTGCTGTTGCCGGTGCTAGTTGTCAGTGAGATGCTCTTGACCTAAGAAAGACAAGAAATACTGGAGAAAACATAAGTAACATAACAAATAAATGTATAGTTTATCTAAATTTGCTACATGATTGGTATTATACTTATTAAATGATAATTTTCTTCAAATGCTATGTGTGTTTTTCTTTTTGAAATGGTGATGAACTGACTTTTGCCCGCTTTTGCCTAAATAAAATCTTTCTTAAGAGCATTCTGTACAGGAAGAATGTACACGTTAAAGAACTTTACACTCATACACCTCATCGACACATGGTTGCACATTTTAACAAAAACAAATTTTTATATGGTAGATAAGGTATAAAACTTCGTTCTATTAGTGCAATTTTTTTTTCAGCACGTTCAACGGTCGAAATTACTTACTTTCAACCGCTTGCAGGCGTTTAGAAGCACCTACAGATATTTCTTTTTATTTCGCAGAACATGATATTTTAAACTTGAATCATGTAGTTTAAAGTTTAATCTACGTTGGGGTAGTGTTATTTTTTAGAAAAAACTTTCTGATTTCGAGAAAATTAGAGGTAAAAATGTGAATTTTTGTAGTTTTCTTTATTTTATAAACTAAAACTTCGGTACAAAACAGAAAAAATGGCACTACTTAATAGTATAAGTTTTATCCCTTATCTACCATATAAAAAATTGTTTTTGTTAAAATGTGCAACCTTGTGTCGATGAGGTGTATGCGTGTAAAGTGCTTTTTACGTGTATATTCTTCCTGCTCAAATAGTTTAATATCAAGGCAATTGAAGAAGGTATATGATTTTATTTTCATGATTGATGGGGGTTTCCTAGCCTACGGCATTTAAAGAAATACTTATTAGATATCAATTTTCAACATATACCTATAAGTTATAGGAAAGTGATAATAATTGTTAATTTTGATAGATTTATTACCTATTTATCGAAATGAAAATGTAACTTTTTTAAAACGTGCATTAAAATGCGCCATGTGTGACCCAAGCGGCACTGAGACCAAACCGTGAGTAGATTTGTTCGTGTAAGATCGTATCACGTTTTGAGTACGGAATGGACGATGAACCTGTGTTGAAATAGAGCAAGATCTACGTATCGTATTCGGTCCTTGTCAGCGTGGTAAACGTATGTTCTCAGTACCGAACGTCAGACGGTCACACACGGCATCGTTTTTCGCGGCACTCCATTTTTTAAATTTTATGAATTTTTTTCTGGCTTATTAGCACCTTTTTGGCAAAAAATACGGGTCTAATATTTTAAAGTATAGATTAACATATAAAAAACAAAAAATCGTGGAAACCCCCATTGTGTACCCATCTTCTTTTAACAAAAATATCATTTTTCTGTAATCGTGTGGGAAATAGCCAATTTTAGCACTAGTGCGGGAACTGAAAATTTATTTGTTTATTGAATCAACCCCCATGATGCAGCCCAAGTATTATAAGTACCTACCTACTTATATGTATTATAAGCTGTCAAAAATTTGAATTGATTAAATATTATGTTTTTGAGGACGAATGCAGACAAATTCTTGTTTGTAATACACGCGGAAAACGTGATTCGCTGCGCTCGTTTCGGCTAATTTGCATTCGTTTCCGAATCACTCATTTTCCACACTTAATAACTATTTTGGCAATCATTAGGTACTTGCTTTAATTGTTGAATTTGAATGTAAAGTGCAGATATGTACACATTATTTATTGCTGGATAGCACGCTATGTATTACAAATCAATAATATTGATTTGTCATTAATGTCATATATTGTTGTAAATGTAAGTAAACTTATAATTTAAAGATATAGAAAAGTATAGGTTGTGCTGGGTCGTGCGCAACATATGCAAAATATATGCAGTGCTATAAATTATAGACTCTAACCAATTTTAAAACTTGTTACGTTACACAATACTATTTTAAAGACATTTGTTTATTATCTTAAAATATTTGAAGTTTGGTTTTTTTCCAACGATATAATTAAATATAAAATTGCACACCAATGTTCCATTTTACACTGCTCTTATAACTCAGCAGTAGGAAAAACCAGGACACCTGTATAATGCTTGCAGTTGCAGCTATGCATAAAGAATTAGGTTAATCCGCGAAAATCGAGTGTCAGAAAGATAGTTCATTCTTATAATGTTATTTTGCAGCTAGTTTCTCTTCTTGAACATTTTTCGAATTTTCTTTAAAGCGTGCTCTACCTTCAACAAACTGCCTCGTTTTATACGAACGCCAAGGTGCTTTATGGATTGGCTTTATAGGTAAAAGGAAATCTGTAACGTACAAAAAATTCAATTTTCGATATAAATGATGTCGATTTATAATATCGGACAAGGATGAAATAAAATGTGCACTCTGGTTTCCCTGTTAAGACTGGCGTGAAATATAACAAATATTTATCAATTCGTATATAAGTACGTGTAGGTAGTAGGTATGGCATTAATAAAATAGAAACGGCAATGTAAATTTAATAGGTTATTTATTCTACAGACATTAATGATTGACCTTCACGTGAAAAGTCCGATTTCTGATGAAAACTATGTTCCACGAAAAAAAAATGAATACTCAACGAATTTTATTACGATAATTCCACTCCTATATAAAGTACGCCATAAACAAAACACAATTTTATCGCTTTGACAGTGGATAAAAAGGAAGGTAACTTTTTGCATGTGATAAAACCTTATTTGCCTTTTTCTTAGCAACCACACAATGAACAAAACACTAAAATGTCATTTGCTTCATATTTCTAATATTTGTCAGTGATTAGATTAGATTTTAGAAATATTTGTAAAGAAAAACCAAAGGAGTCGTTCAGAATAAAATTCTGTTTGACATCTCACTAACTCGAAAAATTGTTTTAAAATAAAATCACTCCACCTACGGTATCGTGATTTTATTAAACAATTTTTCTTTTCAAATTTCTAGGCAACAAGGTTTCAATACAAACAGAAATTTATCCGGCGAAATAAAATGCTCTTGTGTAATTACAGTTGATAAATTTTGAATTAATCGCCATGCTTGATACTTTAAGCAAAGCAGAAAGTTAGTTAAGATAATTATTTAAGTAATTTTAAAATTAAACTGTATTTTTTTCACAGTTTGAGATTAGGATAGTGAGTTTAGTTCAATATGCAATTACATAGAGGTGGCAAAGATAAAATCAAGACGAAGCGGTACGGTCAATCATTTATGTTCACTCTGTAGTTATAATAATGAATAGAGTAAAGAAATCAATTTATTGCCACAATCTTATAGATTGGCCGTCTCATGTTACGCGTTTTTTATTACGAAAATTGCGAACAATTTGCTGCTGTCAATTTGACTTTAAAATCAAATCCAATTATATATTAATAAGGCTTTTCTAAAAATAATTGACTGAGTTTTCATGAATAAAAAGGAATGAAGGGTAAAGGAAATTAATTGATTGAAAGCAATATGCCCATAATTTTCTAAAAATAAAATTTTCTTGAAGCAACCGCAGGTGTGGTGAAGAAAATTCTAAGTGGCCAGCAACGATTTTGCATAAAATTTTTTCATAAACTTGCTCTGGATATCATACAGGATCGGATTTACATTTTTCAGAGCTTGAGTTTTATATTATAAGGAGCCCACCGCCCTACATAAAGTTCATTTTTTCCAGTTAAACATTATTTGCTATACATTTGGCAACCTCATTACATCTTACAGAATTTTTAAAAACCGCGAATTTCAAAAATTACATTCACCATAACAAAATATAGGGGTGAGAGACACTTGTGGACACAAGCTGTTTGTGTGATTCTACCAATATATAAAAATATTACTATACAGGGTGTTCATTTCAAGTGGCGCACCATTGCTATCTCGAGAAGTATAAGAGCTACGAAGTTGGTTAAATTAGCAAACAATTTCTATTTTATATGAATACTTTAATGAACGAAACAAAAAAAAATTTAGACCAGTGGTTCTCAAACTACGGGGTGCAACTTTCTTATTTCAAATGGGGACCTATTTTTTTTATTGGCTTATTCGATTCAGTATTTTTTTCTGAATTCAACGAGATATTAGTTTTATATCCTTACATATCAAAAAACATAAGAAAAACGCTATTGAAAATTATGATAATTTAATTAAAATCTGATTGTTAGTTAGTGTTATGGAACAAAACAATTGAATATTTTGTTTCATATTAATTGTTAGTGAAAAAGATTCTAATATACTACACTGATCAGACCAAATAAGGTCGAAAAACGTGTCCGTAGTTACCGTGGCGGTAACCTACTGAGTACTTAGTACCTTGAACTCATACACTCAGTAGCGGTCCTGATCTCTTGATTAAAATCAAAGAATATTTTTCATTATCAAATAACAATTAATATGAAATAAATATTTAATTGTTTTCTTCCATAGCACTCTTGTAACAACCAGATTTTAATTAAATTATAATAATTTTCAATAGCGTTTTTCTCAAGTTTTTGTTATGTCAGGGTATGAAACTAATATCTCGTTGAATTCGGAAAAAAATACTGAATCGAATAAGCGAATAAAAAAATAGATCTCCATTTGAAATAAGAAAGTTGCACCCCGTAGTTTGAGAACCACTGGTGTAAAAAAATTTTTGTTTCGTTCATTGAAGTAGTCATATAAAATAGAAATTGTTTGCTAATTTAACCAACTTCGTAGCTCTTATACTTCTCGAGATAGCAATGGTGCGCCACTTAAAATGAACACCCTGTATACCAAAAGATAGCCCATTTTACTTCTATGTAGTACCAAATAAAATTACTAACAGCTCAAATAAAAACCTTAAGTTTTATTAAGTAATTTGTGTTTAAAGAATGTATAAGTCAGTTTTTAGGTTTACATAATATTTTTTTTGTCTATTTTTTTGCTTTAAGGTGTTCGTCTACCCTAAAATTTTACAGCGTTACAGAGGTGTACGCCTCGCCTCCCACGTTTACTTTAATTATAATTGAAATATATGATGCTTTTACATATGAGTGTATTAACAAAGGATGTCTTAATGCTTCTATATTTTTATTTTTTTTCTTTAGCCTAGGAATTTGAAGTAAAAAATATTTAAAATGACGTTTTTTGCGGTTTTTTGCGGTTTTTTGTCATTTTTTGATAATATTATCTCCGGTCACTATAAATGACAAGAAAAATTTAAAAAACAAGAAGCATGCAGCTAAGCTTCTTTTTTCGAATAATTTTTGTTTGGCTTAATTTCTTTAAAAAATACACAAGTTATTATGGGAATCTGGAGCCATGTTTATAGTATAATTTTCAACTTCAAAATGACATTGCATAGCTAGGATGCGGGAAAGTACGAGTTTCGGGCTGGTTTCGGGAAGCCGTAGTAGTGGGGAAGAGAGTGAAATAGAAAAAAAAGTAATATCGAGAGTACTTATTCTAGGAATTCGAGAAAATGGTAGACGAGCCTCTTAAGATGTATAGTTTTAAATTTTATTATTTAATTAAAATTTTGTAATAAATATCTTATTTATTATGTGTTTTCTGTCATTTTATTTATTAATTGTGTCGATTAAAATTACAATGAAAATCGTAATAAAAATCATTAGATTTAAATACATCTGGATTTCATATTTTATATTCATCCATATTATTATTTTGAAAATCTACAATCCAGACAATATTCTAGCTGTATAAGTATTGGATGATAATTGTCTAAATTTTTTAAGTTTCATATGAAAAATAAATATTCTCGATATCATTCAAATCGAGGCCCTTAATCAGCAGCTTGAACTGTTTTATAGTAGGTCCGGCTCTGCTCTCATAGTATGGAATATGTTTCAAATGAAAGAATCTTCTTTGGAACCTACGAATGAAGACATTTAAATCCCCATCGATTTGAAAAGTTATTTACATAAATCTCTCTATCTCTAAGAAAGAATGTAATAGCCAAGACTTTCCAGACGCGTAATAAACTCCTTAATAACCCCAGCTTTAATAAACAGGCTTCGCGTCGCAAAGTTTTAATTAAAATTTATGCATTCCCGACATTAATTTCCAAGCCAAATAAAAAAATAGCACGTGTTGCACATCTTTGCGGAGTAAATTCGTTGTTGTGTATGTACGTACAGTGTTGGTAATTTCTAACAAAGGGCTTTGAGTTTCATGAGCTTAAAAGCTTTGACCCATTTGAGGCGAGGAACTTTCATATATGAACTATATTGCTCTATGAGGCATACTGCATACACTATAATATCTGGAATAATGTTCAATATTCGCTAGCTACAATGCTATTTTATGTAAATGATCATAAAATGCACTCACTCAAACTGAAGACTATTATCGGGTTAAAAACATTACCATTACAGACTTCGTGTTACAGTTTTTTTCACTTCTAAGCGCGCCCTTAATTTCTCTCACTTACGAGTCCATTTAAATAGACATAATTTAAATAAAGATAAGTAGGTATATTTATATTAAGTATACATAAAATTAATGAATCATTAAATTTAAACGTATTTTGAATCTACTTATATAACAAAAAATAATAAAAAGTTAAATTATTTACTCGCCGCATTTCATGCCATCTCTAATGATAGAAAGAAACTATTCTACAGGGTGATTCATCGTAACTTACTTATTTCAAAACGCAATAATGCCCATTTTATGAATCAAACTCTTTTTATTTTTATTTCATACTGTAGGTACATATGTAAAATTTTGTTTCACCCATTTTTCAAAATCATATGAGGTAGGTGACGCCCTCCATTGTCTATACACTGAATAAGCTGATTTCTGCCGTTTGCCATAACCCTTTCCAGCATGGAAGCGGGTATGTTTCAAAAAACTCACAAGGAGCCAAATCGGGCGAGCGGGCTGGCCACTCCTGGGGTGATTCATTATAACTTGCGTTTTTAAAATGCGTGTCATTCAGGCTATAGGGATCGTAGTGGGGAGAGAGTGATCTCCTTCGCCATCATGCGTTGGAACACGGAGCAGCGTGTGTTTTTAGTTGAGTCGTACACTTCCCGGGGCGCCTCATCTCAATACGAGGCGATTTGGAGTAGCCAGCCCGCTTGCCCGATTTGGCTCCTTGTGATTTTTTTGTGGTTTTTTTTAAATCCCGCGTTTACGTCAACCGTCCAAGGACCCTAGAAGACCTGAAGGCCAACATCCGGGCCGCAATTGCCAACATACCCGTCATGCTGGAAAGGGTTATGAAAAACGCCAGAAATCGGCTTATTCAGTGTATAGACAATGAGGGACGTCACCTACCTGATATGATTTTGAAAACTAGGCGTAACTAAACTTTAGATATGTACCTACATTATAAAATAAAAATAAAAAGTTGCTGATTCATAAAATGGGCATTATTGCGTTTTGAAATAAGTAAGTTACGATGAATCATCCCGTATAACAATTGATAGAATGCAACCATTCCATAATAAAAAAAACATGTAAGAATGATGACATGATATAAATCGTATAGAAATTGATTACTTTGGTATGAATTTTGTAGATTTGCATCTTCAGATGTTACGTTTTCCGATTTTTCTGTGTTATGGACATTCTAGAATTTTATTTTCTTGTGTTGAACCGAGGGGTAAACCACTTGTAATATTTTAACAAGTTGCTAAAAATCCCAGTACAATCATTTTAAAATCAATACATTTTTTTTGTAAAATATGAAAAATCCGCAAAATCTTAATGAAAATTGTCCAGAGTAAAATCTATTAAATCTTTTGAAAAATCTGGAAATTCTTGGTATCTAAAATCTTTAAAATCACCCAAAAAATCTTAAAATTCTCAAACAATCACATAAAATCCTTCCGCAATCTTGCAAAAAATCATTAAAATCCATATAATAAAATCAGTAAAATCCGATCATACGTCCTTAAAATCTGTAAAATCCCTTTAAAATCTGCTTGTTAAAATCTGTAGAATCTCTATTGATGTAAAACCTATGTACACTAAAAACATCGAAGTGGTTTACCCAGTGTTGAACACATCCCTGTCTAACCCCAAACTTCAATCTCCTACCATGCACATCTTCTCGTCGCGGCACTTGAGATGATGGTCCGTGCGGTTGTCCAGCAGCTTCTCGCAGCGTTCGCCGCTGTCCATGGTGTTGCAGTGGTAGCACCAGAGCTCCCGGGTCTTGGCCACGGCGGCGTTGGTGCGGTGCTCCGTGTTGCTGATGTACTGCGCCGCCACGCCGCCGCTGCCACCGCCGCCGCCGCCTGCACAACAACCAATCAATAACGTGCTGCACACGCTGGATCAACGTTGCCAGGGCGACAAGACGCTGGGCTGGGGGTGATGCAGGATGGGCATGGATGACATGGGAGATGGTAAAGTGGCTTGTGTAGCTTGTGGTTGTGGATTATATTCGAGTAGGTACTACACACGGTTCGTGCAGCTAGTGATGGTCGGAGACATAAGGGAGTGAAAGAAGAACTCAAAAAACATCAAAAGATTCATTTACAGGAAAATTCAAATCTAGAATTTTAGATTCGGCATAATGCAAACACCGGAAGATGCAAATCCAGAAAACTAGTTTGTCTCTTCACTTCAACACAAGGGGATAAATTAGATTAAACTGAACTAAATTATTATTATTATTATTTTCATTATTATTATTAAGTACAATTCCCAACAGGCTAAAGCCCAATTCTAGGGAAAGGATAAATCGAAAAATTAATCGGCGATAAAACATTTCTTAATATCATTTGTGGTGCAGTAAAAAATATCAATTTCACTCTCAATAGTGTTGTAGGAAGTAACCATATGATTTATTGGAGACTTAGACAACATATTAGTTTTTGCAGTATTTAAATGGAATACGGTTTTATACCTTGATGACAACCGGGAAACCTGGAACAATATTCTATTCATAATGAACGTACAGTCAATTGAATTATGAATAATTTTGTGCAAAAAAATAGCAACACAAATAGGCCGAGCCTTAATTTAAATTTAAGGTTAAATTAAAATTACTTAAAAGTAAGGAATGGGAAAAACCTTCATGAACTTTCTTTTAAATGAACAACCCAATACCATACTTGAGTCCCACATACTTAGTTTTGATTATAACTTCTCTAGACTTGAATCTTCCTATTTTACATTATTATGCCGAATCTAAAATTCTATAGATTTGAATTTCCTGTGAATAAATCTTTTGACGCTAGGTTCACGCTGTGTGGCGTTAGACACTTCCTTTATATAAACCGTAAATAAAAAGTTAAAACAGAAATACAAAAGTGGTCCCTCGCTAATGAAATTCTGCTTTTGTTAATAATTTGGTAATAATTGTCAATAAATTGCAAAGTAATATGTACGGATCTTCAAGATAATTTAATGAGCTTTCCATCTAAAATAAAACAAGAGGAGGAATTTTTGGCTTGTAAACCTTCTACGCTAATTAGAATATTTTTTTTAAATCAACAAAAATTTATCGTGCCACTGGATTTTTAATTACTATTTTTAACATATTTATTAATTATTATAGAATTTGTCATAATTTAATTAAAATTGTATAATGAGTAAATGAATCTTTATTTAGGTGTTGATTTTGAACAGTAGGAATACCTACTTAAAAATTTTCACAGTAAAGTCAAGTTTTATGTTTTTATAAAACAATGTTATTTGTTTAAAAAATTTGACGCAACTCGGTATCCCATTTCCATGTAAAGAAAAAATTTCATTGGTGCATTTTTATTTTCTTCTGCACTTGAAATAAAGCAAAACATTTAGCTGCTAAAGTTACATTTCACCTTAAATTTTAAATAATATACTTTAATCTTTCAATTGGTCATCAAGATTAACTCGTATACAGCTTACCATAAATTTTCCAACAAAAATATTTTCTTTTCGTATAATCCTTCTTCAAAAAAGTCTTCCAACATCATGTCAAATTAGGTTAGCAATTAGACAGGTAATAAAGATTAAACTTCTCCGGTATTTAAGCTCGCAAAAAGTTTTATCCTTTTTTTGACGACATATAAATTTATTACACGCCCATTACTTAGCAAACTTTCATCCTTCCTTTCAGATGAGAAAAAGAAGAAGAAAAAACGTTACTGATACAACGCTTTTCTCATGTGGATAACGAATGCCGACGTCCCAAAAGACCCGATTTAATATTATTTTTGCCATGGAAACTGTTTTAATAATTGAATAAAGTTGAACTGAAATGTCATTATTTCAGATCGAAAGAATATCCGTTTCTTTTTGTACCATACTTACGAATTTTGTTTTGAGAAAGGAAAATGTTCTTGTGTTGAAATTTCAGATCGATTTCGATTTGTCAGAGATTCGATGACAAATAAAAATTTGAATACGCGAATATGCTGACAAATTCCTTCCCAAGCAAATGTAATTGGAAGAATTGAATACATTTCTTCCAGGAAATCAATTTCAATTTTTATTTTTTATATTTTAAAAAGCAAATATCAAACAAGCCGGAGTGAGGAAATTTTAAATTAGTTTCTAGAACAATTTGAGTACGACAATGATTCATCACCGAGTTGCCTAAAGTATAATTTCAAAGTTTAATTAGAGAAGATTGTAGATTACAAAAAATTTTAACTCTTAAAAATATTTCCCCAAATTTATAACTGACATTTTATGTGTAATAGAAATTATAAATCTCATAATGTTGACATAATAGTGGGTTTAATAATATATTATTTAACGACCACATAATGTTGGCCATAATTTAAGAGGATACAGTTTAGGCACGACTGAATATAACCATCCATTATATGCAAGTCAAGCACAACGTTTTATCTACGATTTTTTTAATGAAACATTTCTTTATAAATTTGTATTCATTAAATATTAACCTAACCTCACATTTTAGATGACAGTTTGTTGTGTTGAATAATTGACTTATTATACAATAGTGTGTCTTATGGAGGGGTTTATCGTACTAAAATTATCAGAATATTGAATGTATTATGCAATGGTCGTAGATAAACATAATATGGTTCTTTATTACTTGTAAGAATGAAATTTCTATTGGCCAATATTCAAAATATAACAAGTTACATTCGTCAAAAAACCAGTCGAGAAATTTTATGACATAACGAAACCGAAAACAAACATTGTAATGAACGTATTATTTCATAGTCGTAGATAATAGTTATTTATGTATTAAGGGTGTAAGGAAGCTTTTATGGCGTGAGACGTGATTTTGAGCCCGAGCGTCAAGCCGAGGGCTAAAAACACGTCAAGAGCTAAAAAAGCAAGTTACGCCCGTGGTACATACCCAACTTTATGCACGGTTCAATATTTTCTAATAAATTAATTAATTTTATTTACTTGTTCAAATTGTTCAAATTACCAAAAATTATTAAATTCTTGGACTGTTGCTAAGAAACCAAAAAAACATAGATAATAAACATAAATCTAAATGTCAAAGTTGTCATTATTAAATTAAATATTTACAAGATAAATTTATGTTAAATGTAAGTAAAAATGATGTTATTTAAATAAAAAATTGTACAACTAATTACAGAAAATGGTTATTTATAGAATTAGTAGTAGTTTAAGGAAAATTGAAAATATAAACTTTTTGCATTAATTTGACGTTCTTTTATGGCGCACTGCGCTATAATGTGATCCGTGGGCTATAAAGTGACGTTTATGTTAAAGAAATTCGTGTATAACTGTCAAATTATGATATGACCGTGCAGAAAGCTATTTACATTATTATATATACAATAATTGTTTTGATCGTATTTAGCAGACTCGCAAAATAATTTGTTGATCAAAATGCCCAAATTGCCTAAAATGTAAACTATACATTTCTGATTGTTTTGTTTCCCGTCTTATTTACCGTTACCGCGTTACCGGTTAGGGTAACATCTCACCACATGTTTGACAACAACCGAAACAGCAACCGCACTTTAACTGATGCCCCAAGCCACGAACCGCTACTGAACAATACAAGTAAACATGATATGAGGCCTTTTGTTATACATTCAGTATTCAGTGCAGTCATAGAAGTGATGATGTTTAGTATATAAATAAATATCGAATTTGGTGGAAGCTTTCATATAGAAATACCGGGAAAGCGGATTTGAGAATTAATATTTTGCGGATTATGTGCAATTATAAATCCTAGGCATAATAAGCATAATTATTAACACATATTATTGACAGTAAATAATTATGTTGTGCAAATGTTATTAGTTCTATATTATAGCATATTTATTTTTTCGTTTATGAGGATCGTATACTTCAATTTTCATGGGAAAAATAACTTATTGAAGTATTAAATACAATAATTATTGCATACATTTTATTAATATAATTTATAATGGAATATAAAGACATAGAATTAATCTACTATGCTTGTGTGTTTTTTTTAATTCGATTCGAGGAAATAGCTGCGTGGGTTTAGTACAGCGCACAGCTCTTTACAGTGTTGACGTACGAACCCGAAGTTTCGCGGTTCAAGTCTCTCGGCCGGCAGTGTGTGATTGTCGTTAATTTGTAAAAACATCTTTAATTAAAGCGCACTCGGATGCTTCAAGCTGATCAATTCATCGTCTTAAATGTAGTCCTGGTTGCATAAAAATCTCTTCGTTACCGTTTTCAAAGGTCGTCGCACGGATTGAGTTATCAAAGCGAATCGGTGAGAGTAGTTGAATTCCACTATTCTATAATGAATTAGGAGTAGGTTGCCAGCAAAATATATAAATAATTTCAAATATACAGCTTCAAAAAATTATTCCTGAAATTGCTTGGGCATACAAAGTGTCCAATTGCCTCCTATGCCTTTGCTAAAACCTAATATGGAAGTAGTAACGAGCTACTAATATTTATTAATTAATTCAACTTTTTTTTTTAAATGTTATTTAATTCTGAATCTACAGGTATTTATTTATTGTAAACCAATCCTACAGAACAAAAATCCCAATTACAGGACGATTATAACCAAATACAAAATAATTAATATAAATGTATGATACACAATCGTGACAAAAGTAATAGAATGTACATGAAATAATAAGAAATAGACATAATATATTATATTTAAGGAAAAAAAAATAAGAAAATACTAAGTTCGTATCATTTTTCACATTAAATTAAACTAAGCTAACATATATATCAATATCTCGCACTTTGCTCTTAGATATAAAACTAAATCTTCATTTATGTAAATCCAGATCCGTATTAGCACATTAGCACTTCGCAGTAATTCAATTTACTCTCATTTTAGTAACTGTCCCGTTTCTCAGCATAGTCAAATAGCGTTGATTAGCAAAGTTTACCGGTAAACATTATGACATGCGAAGTTCGGCTTCGAATTCGAATACGTAATACAATTAGCGGGAATTTCGGTTTAATTATTCAGAATGGTATTGTCGATAATTGGCTACGAACCTTGAATAACCAAAATAATGAATGACATAGGTACTAGAATTGGTAATAAAAAATTTATTGCTAAAAATTTACAAACATTGTAATATTATTTTTTGCACGATTGGTCTTTTTATCAACTTACCATCCCTGTTTACTTACCGTTCACTAATGCTTATTTTCAAATAAATTGTGCTTACACCAATCGTGCAAAAAATGATATAAGCATCACGAATGTTAAGGAATTACCGATGTCAGACAAAATTATCTACCATCGGTAAACTGTCCTTACCATTCTTGATTAATATACTATTACAAGATATTATAAAATATAGTAGCTAATTTAACTTGCTAAATATATTTTTGGTTGTTGTTTTTGTCTTGACACATAAAACACAATCAAATATACCAATCTTTAACTTTTATAGTAAGCTTGTTTTTAGGTTTTTTAAATAGGATGTCTCATTTGAAATAAGACATTTGATACAATTTCCGGTTTACCCGAAAGTCAGATTTTTGTAAATAATATATATTTTGATGTCTCCTTATGCCTAATTTCCTCATATAAAATTTCATAACGATTGCTTTATTAATAAAAAAAATCTGATGTGGCCAGCACACGACCTCTCGCCTTAACATTGTAATTTATGTGAATTTGGTTTTAGTTAGGCTTTCTTAAATTATAATTTTGCAATAAATTTACAAACTTTTTGAAAATAATGTTATAGTTAATAATATTTACATTTCTTTTAAAATGGTACCACAAACATTTCAGAAATGTGTATACGTCTGTTCACCTGTCACATTGACATATTCATTTTTGTTTTTAATTTTTTTCTATATTGTGATTTACAAATCGTGGTAGGAAAATTATATATCTTTGAAAAATAATTTTCCTTTATTGGTAAGAGATATAGACAAGATGTTAAATAAATATTGTAAGATATAATTTGTTCTTTGAAATGTCGTATGATAAATTGTAACTATCGCAGAATTTTCTATATTTTTTGCAAAAAATTTTAAAATGCTTCAAGAAAATACCATTTCCGGTTGGCAGATTTTTACCAAAATCTAATCAGTTCTTCATTAACATGTACAAATATATAATGCAAAATATTAGAATTTTATGTTCAATAGAATTTGAGATAATGAATAAGAACGAAAGAGCATAGTAGGCACACATACAGACTTTCATACACACACACATACACACAAACACACACACACACATCATCGTGAAAATAGTCAAAATAGGTTCTACAGGTGCTAAAACGTGCTTATTGACAAAAATCTCGACATCGAATTTTTTCACGATCCCTATACCTCTCTAGGCGAGAGGTAAAAAGTTATTTGGAGCGTACCATTTCTTTGGAACACCCGGTATATTGTTCCGCATTTTAATATTTAAAAAATATAATATAAAAACATGCACCAATGCGTATAAATATTTTTATACGCATAAGACAGTATGCTAAAATATTTTCGTATAGTTTATTTATATTAGTTAAATAATTTTAAAAAAATATTTATAATACACCACGACACCAATCTACTGACCTTTGACCTATATTTTGATAATGCACGACAAAGAAAGAAAATTTAACTAAAACTTTATATAAATATTATAATGAATATACAGTTTGTAATAATTAGAAATATTGAAATTATGAAGTCTTAACTAAATATAAATATGTGGCAACCTGAAAGCTTACATACATGCCATGCAGGCATAATCAAAAAATGTAAAACACTTTTGACCCGACAATTCGAACAAAACTAATCAATATCTCCCCAATTATTATCTCTCGTCTAGTTTGAAACAACCGATAAAATATTTCAAAACTATAATCGTGCAATGAAAACAAATAAGTGTGTGATTAATTATCAGAGGTAAACACAATTTACCTGTCAGGAAGGCGGCCATTATAAAAACTACAATAACAAAACTGCACAGAACACCACTATTTGGTCTATATTCCACGTTAAACATATCTATTATAAGGAACAGATCACTTAAAAATTGTAATCGTTTCATCGTGTGTACAATACAACACCAGCGCCATGTTTTACGGGAAAGAGGACTGCGCATGCGTGAGCTTTTAAAAAATTTAAAAATATTGTTATAAATATTAAACCAAGAAGAAGTAATTCAATATTTGATTCGTTTTTAATTTAATTTGATGTATTACAATCGGGTTTGTATTAGAACTGAAACGAAGTTTTAATGTAGGTTATTGATCCGTTTGTAGTTTCATGTTTTCCCACCGTGTGACTCTGCAGTGCTGAAAACTAATTCATTTATTTTATTCCTGAAACCTGAAACAAAACTACTGTTCCAAAAATATGCGTAAATATGTTTAAAATATAAACAAAATTGCTTATTATTGTATTGTATAAATTCTATAAAATAATGTATTACCCGTAACACTGAATTAAATACTGAAATTTGCATTTGCTGCAGTCTTTTCGACTGCGCTAAATTACTATTTTTTTAATACTCGCTCAGCAGAATATACTATATTACTATTAGTTGTGTGGAAACATACTCATAGGCACCTAGTACGTGTTTTATCATTATATTTGAACAATGCATGTTAAAAATAAGTATAAACTAAATATAATTATTATTTATGTCACGTGGATATTCAGAGCATGTTTATCGCACCAAAGGTATGATATTGTAACTCGTGACGTACCGAGAGTTACAAAGTTATAATTACATAATAATAATAGCGCTTTATATCTAAGATATTATACACTATTTTAAGCACCATATTGTATTATTGTTTTTATCTTATAAATCATAAAATCAAATAAATTTTTGACATTTACTTTAACTTGGTACCTGCCTAACAATCTTGATATGAAAGATAATAGTAGTATATTTTGTATCAAGTATCAAAAATAATAACTATATGTGCATGTTTAAGAAATTTTGTATATATTTAAATTATGGGTTTTGATGATAAACAAAGAATTAAATTATACAGGTTGTACCATACTTTAGAACTTGAATTACTGATCACGGAACAAAAAGAATTTTTTTAAATTTGAAAATTAATTTTTGAGGTTTGTGATGGAAACAGTTTTGGGCCACTGGTTGAATAGGTAGTTTTAATATTAAATAATATACGTTGTAACGGTTGTTACTACTCGTAATTAATAATTATGTTTGCATAATACAATAATTGAATTTATTTTCAAGTAAGCCGGCCACATAACTGTCTTTATTCGAAATAAATAGTATTCAATGGTACCTACTAAAAAAGGGATAAAAACATTATGCAGTTTTGCCCACATTTTCGTATAGCTTGAAGTTGCCCTCTTTTTGCTCTAATGCCACTATTTTAAATTTTTGCATTTAGTAGGTATTGTATCAAAAAACACATAAAAAAACACCGCTTTATTTTTCTATTTCCACTTAGCGTTTAAAATGCCCTACTTTAAAAGCTCTACAACTACAAAAGCTCTACTTTAATGCACGTAAAAGACCAAACCAAAACAATAAAACTCCATATGGTGAGAGATGCGAGATGGAAATTGAAAATAGCATCGATTTTGTCCGTTGCCTATCTGTGCCACGCTGTTTCGTTCCTTTCACATTTATTTTATTGACGGCGCACGTGTTACCAGATGAGGTAATTTACACTCACAGCGCGAGCGTTAAACCAGTAGCGAAGAGAGGAGAATAAACCGAGAATAAACTCAAGAAAGGAGTAATAAAATTCAGAGAGAGTGAACACTTTAACACTTGTAGATATCTACAGCAAATACAAATATTGCAAATGTTATAAATAGCTATGTGTATATCTAGGCTGTAAAGAATGATCTTTTATTACGAATGTGGAATGGTGTTTTTCGATAAGCTAGACGAGAAGAATAACCATGTGAGTAATAATAATATTTTTTTACAGGCGAGATATATAGAAGTATCACATTTTTTACGAAATCTTTCATTATTACTGTATAATTTCATGAAAAAAATATTATCATAGCTAAATACGGAGAATTCATATTTTTATTTAAAGAAAGATATCAAGAGCTTACTAAGAGAGAGATCCAGCCTTACACTGAAAGGTAGATAGGCTTTAGGATTAAGTAAGTAAGTAAGTAAACTGAGCCGTGGACGAGTTTTATTGATCATAAAACCTGTTGAGTTTGTTAATATATTTATTATGGCGGATTTAAAAAAAATTAAAATTTTTCTGGTAACCATTTAACATAACAATACTTAATCAGTATTTACTCCTAATTATACGAGTAGAATGGTATGTTATTGTAGTGGAATCGTATTTTTTATTTTAACAATGTTTTTACTAACAAGCCCAGAAAAAATAATCAAAATTGAATATTATTATGTGACGTGGAGCAAACTGGAACCAATTACTGGCTGTAAGCCAAAGCAACAATTCAACTAGTAAACGTCCCTCTTGTGCGAAAAGCTAAATCTGCCAACATTCTTAATATGCTTCCCTCCACCTATACAAGATAATGACGTCACAGAAAATATTCTTTCTCAATTTACTAAAAAACATAGTAATAATAATTTTTAAATAAAATTTATACTTTTATTTTTACATATGTTTTCGACCTAACATTAGGTTAGGTAGGTATATAATAATAGAAATCTCATTTTTAATATTTTCATGATTTTTTTTATAGAATATTTTTGAAGAAGAGATAAAAACTTGAAACATGTATTTTTTATTTTTACAAAAAAATTCTTATCAAGCCCAAAAATAATTAATGAAAATGTGGTGTAACGTAGAAAGTTGCCATAAGTTCAATACAAAACAAGTAACATCACAGTAAAATATCTTTCTCAATTTACTAAAAACATCTTTTTTCAAACAAAATTTGTATTTTTACGAATTTTTTAGACCTAACATTATGTCCATAGTGTTAAAAATCTAATTTTCAGTACCATGCAAGTAGCTCATTATTCAGTTAAAACATTAATATTTATACCTAACCTATTAACCTAAACTTATTTCTAGAAAAATAAAATAAAAATATTTATGCAAGCATTAAGGACAAAATTTTATAATATTTTTATTACAGTTTTATTACAGTAATAGACATTTAGTTGTTAATTATATGTGAAAAATATTGTTCTAATAATTGAAATAGTTCCAGATCTAACAACGTTTTATTATCCCAATCCGAATGATAGATAACTCTTATCTTTTTCCGTTTTTTGTTAGTTGTGTCAACTATCGTAGATTAAGTTCTTCTACTTCCGGGTCGAGAATCAAAAGATTTTATTCTTATTCTTCTTTTTCCGTTGTGTAACTCTACGTCGTTCCTGAGTCCTGAATCCCCTGGGACTTGCAGTGAAAAGCAGCTTTCTTCATTTTGTTTGTATGTTTCCTTTTGTATTTTTGTTGACTTTGATATTTTCTTTAATATTTCATTAATTAAAAGGTATTAGAAGTTCTCAATACTTTATCTGAATAAATATACAAGAAAAGGAAACATTTGTAATTTGTAATAAAAAGTTCGTATAACTCGTGTTGAGTTGCAAAAGCTTTTTATAAGTTCTTGTGTGTAAGTATATATCATGAAGCAAACACGATATTTTTCAATTTAAGGGCAATAACTCTTTGGAAAACTTTCCGGTATGTGTGATAAATGTGTCTTGTTATTGTGGTGTGGTAGGTACAAACAAAGAACTGGATAGTATGATATGAATACAATAACTCATACACCATACACTATAAAAAATGAAAAACTGTATTAAAATATAATGAAAAAGGAAAACTTCGATTTAGCTGTTTGTGTTTGAAAATTAATTTTATAATTTAAATTTAAGATTTAATAATCCTTCTTAAATTAAAGCTGAATGTTTGTATGTCTGTCTATATGTTTGTTTTGTATCTACATCTAGACCGTTTGTCAGATTCTAAAAATGTTGCATGCAGGTCTCTATTGTCCAGGGTTTTAACAAACCCACTAAGTAATATAAATTTTTTTTAAATCGGGTCATAAATTATGTTTAAATTCGTTTGGACTACCTTACCTATAATAATGGATGGAGTTAACATTAAGATTTTGACCGTTTGCACGATTTTCATGAAATTTTGCATACCTATACAGGTCTCTTTTGACCAGAGTAAAATTTTAAGGTACCTACTATGATTTAATTAGATGGAATAATTAGGAGTAAGAATTAAAATGTAGAATTAAGACCATTTGTCCATTCCTTATGAAATTTTGCATGAAGGTCTCTTTGACCAGTCAGATTTTAAAATATGTTTCTTTTATTCGGGCAACGGGTACACCTGAGCTAGTAGGTAATAATTTGTTAAATTAGTATTATTTGTTATTAGTATGTATTCAAATTTAATTTAATTTTAAATGAAACAAAACGTCGTATACTTTCCATAGAAATTTGATAAATTTTAGTTAAAAGGGTAAAAAAGTACAAAACTCTTATAATTTGGTTTTAGGTTTCAACAGTAAAAAATTCAACGATGTAAACTGCAATTTTGAAATCTCGCTCAGTTTTCGAGTTATTCAGATATTCTACATTTTCCGGATCGCAACTTTACTCCTGGATATTTCGGAAAACATGATTTTATCACCATTGAATTCCTCGCGTGTCGAATAACACGCTTTTACAAGAAATTCCAGCTGAAACAACTTTTACTCAAGATTTCCCAAGGTCGACTTTTCAGTATGGGGTACTATTGCCAAAAAAAATATCCTCAGGAATTTTTTGCTAAAAATTTGTATACTCATGAAATTCGACGCGAGGAATTTATTGGCGACAAAATCTATTAGGTACCACTTCAAGATATCAAGGGCAGTTAATTTTTAGGAAGTTAAAACAATAAGAGTAAAAAGCATAAAAATTGTAGAAACCCTATTTCAATAACGATAAAAAGCATCTTCACTAAAATTTATTTATATGAAATTGAGTGGCTGAGTTCCAAAACTGGACTTATCTAAAAATGAAAAAAATTAAATAAACATAAATATATCACTTTATTCAGTTAACACTGTTTAGAATCTGAAATTATTATGCGGCAAAACGTTCTTCTCTTAATTTTCGCTGAAAAACTAATCATTTTTCCAAAACTTGTTTTATCCACATATTTTCTGGTAGGTTGGAGGTCACTTTACTCCTGCCGTTTTTTTCTCTGGCTATTAGTTTCCCTAATTTTTTTCCCATAACTAGGTACTAAAATTTTTAAAAATATATATATATTTTTTTAATCCTGTCAGAAAATAATATTTATTTGAATTCTACCGTATGGTAGAGTATGATGGGGTTGAGTTCAGAAAAATGTTAGGCAAGAATATTTTCTATAGTTTTAAAAAATTAGTAGAAAAATATGAGTAGAAAAAATAGAGTAGAAAAAATGGAATACAAAGAAAGGAGCAGAAAAACTGTCGTACAATCGTTAGGTTAGGTTAGGTTAATGATTATTACAAGGATGGAGGAAGACAGGGGAAAATTGGGCAGGGGAAAAATGAACTAAGGGAAAAATGTCGCAGGGAAAAATGGGGCAGGGGAAAAATGGCAGGTGAAAAATGACCAGGTGAAAAACAGCAGGGGAAAATGTACCCAAATCTTTCTAGTAGCATATAATTTGTCATTTTTTCAAATTTTCGTAGTGTCTTATGGTCGAAATCGGTTTTTGTTAAATTACTCAAGATCACTTGTAACGTATAAGACAAGTTTTGAAACTCACTCGCCCAAGGAATTTGACTTTAATGTTTATATATGAACCTATTTAAAATACACCAAAGTTCAAAGATAGGGCACCACTTCCAAACTACGCTAAATGTACCCCCTAACCTAAAACTTAGTACTTCTTGCTCTACTCTACCGTGTCAGAAATCCCTGATTCGGGTCACGGCGATAACACGTTGCACAGCGACAGCCCCCGGTAATGAACCCAGTCACAATTTCACCGCCGCCGCCTCCCCCGCCGCCTCGTGGCGGAAATAGAAAGCCTAGCCTCCGATGAGACATTTTCCATTCGCCCGCTTTGTACTCTGTGGAAAGACGGCACGTTATTATGCACGATATTTTGTTCAGAATTATCACCAGCGCAACATGTGAGAACATGCAAAATGAAACTAACTAATTATTTTGTTAGATATAAAGTTGGTGGAAATGTAAACAGAAATTTAAATAAACGTCAAATTTTATGACGGATCCACAGAGTCTAATTACCGCCAACCCACACGGCCACGGCCTTCCCGCAGGAAGGTAAAAAGAAAGACAAAATTTAAAAATATCTGCTAAACTATGTTTTGTTTTCAATTTATTTTTGGACATAAAATTGGTGAAAAACAAGCATCTTTACATCCCTTTAAAAATGAAACTTTCAATTAAAAAATATTTGATCTTGAATATAAATAAAAAATTCGCCTGCGGCGCATTTTTCTTGTCACTTATTGGAACGATTGAAAGGCCGGAAGATCAAGTTTTGCACAAACTCTTTCAAAAGTCTCCGTACAAATAATTGGTGTATGGCCTTGAATAAAAAAAAAGCCCGGTAAAAAATTTAATCCCAGTCCGCCCCTGCTAGGGTGCATTGCATACACAAGACGATTCATATCTAATGACAGGAAACGATTATCAAATGTCAGACAGACAACACAATGCCTACTGAAATAAAAGGTGAAACAAAAATTAAAATTGTGGCGATAACATATCGAACGGGTAGAATAGATATTTGATATAGTGTTTATTTTCGTAGCTAGGTAATAACTGATGGAAACTGTTTTGTATATGGTCGTAGGAAAATGTTTTTAACGTAATAATTGTCAAATCTTATTATACGTCATAATTCGTTTTAATTTTTTTCTGTAAGTACTAGCGCCACGTTTGTGACACTTTTGATGAATTTTGTTCCCTCTAAAGTTATATTTATTTTCAGGTAATTTTATATATACCAATCTAGAAACTCTAATGATTCTATTGTTATTTTGTTTATGTCTCTTGCTTGTTCCTATTTGCAGAAAATACAATTTCAAGCGCGACCTTATCAAACCTGTCAAATCAGAACCCAGAACCACCATCGATTACGTTTCTCATTCTGCTATCCACATCATTCCACTTTAAAAATCAAAATAGAAATAAATTTGTATATACAATATTTATAGAACATCCAAAATAAATTCTATTTTTAAACTAAATTTCATTATAAAACCCTACCATCACTTCAATATTCAAATTCAACCTCGGATATAACAAACAAAATGTCAGACTTTACTTTATCGACAACGAAGTTCTTCTGTGAACTTTCTGATTGAGAACCTTTTCAGAGAACCTGGAATTCTGTCGAACTTATTTCACGTTCTTTGTACTTGGGATGTAATTTTTCATTTGTCTGTCTATTTAACTGCTTGCCTTCATCTCTCATCCCTGTGTAAAAGTCAGAGAAAAAGATAACATTGGAACATTTGAAACATTTATCAGACGATAATGGAATTCGCTTCGGAAACCAGATAGAGGAATTTTATTATTTATTCATTAATCGTAATAGTAGGACATTTATTTTATTCTTGTAGAATTAAATTGATTACTCTGTCAACAGCTATATTGATTGGAAAATCACTATAATTCCTAGTAAATTAGATACATTTATATTATTATTATACGTTTTTATAATGATTATTTTATTATTGAAATAACGTAATAAATGTAATTGCAGTACAATATGGAAATTTAAACATTTTTAAATATTTATATTATCAGTAATCCCTACTGGCGCGAAATAAGCTTGAAATATAAATGAGGAAAGTTTAAAAAATTATTTTAATTACAAATTTTATAATATTGCTCTCAAGAGAAAAATTTGGTTTTGTTAAAGTTAAATTGAATCACAATGGCAAAAGTTTTATAATAAATTCCATTTTAAAAATTTATTATTTTTACTTTATAACTTCATAATTTACAGTTATAATAACAACAGAGTTGTAACGTAACTTCAAAGTAGTTATCTATATATTTTTGTATTATTAATTATATCATTGTAGTATTTTATATATAGTGGCTTAACGTGAAGCTTTCTAGATCCTTTTATAGGAGGGGATCAGTCTCCACTCTCCACCCATTCATCTTAGTACAGTCAGAATCTCAATCCGTGCGGCGATCTGTGGTATCAACCACAGCGGCAGCGGAGATATTCTTTGTGCAACCAGGACTACATTTAAGGTGAACAAGTGGATAGCTTGTAACACTCGAGTGTGATTGAATGTCAGACCTTGGGCATTTTTAGTTTTACGACAAATCACACATGGTCGCCCGACGGAGATTCGAACCATCGATCTCACGTTGACTAACGTCACAGCACGTTAGCCGGCGAAAGCCAGTTAACACACTGGATCACGCTGTTTGTAGTATTTTGGTTATATAAAATTATGTGAAGCTATTTAGGTACTTTGTTGGTATTGGTACAACAAATAAAGTAAACAATTGTTTGTTATTAATGTAATGTTTGAACTGCTATAAATATAACAGTGATTATTCTTGTTAAATTATAGTTATGATTATGAAAAAATTCTACAGTCTTTAAATACGGTTCGGTTGAAATGCCATTTATACTTTCTTGAATCACGGTTTTCTAGTCTATTTGCTCATCTGTCTGCGCTTTAACTAAACGAAACTAAAAGCATTAAGTAGTATAGTAAGGTAGGTACACTAGATATTGAAATGACTAACAAAACATACTCTATCGTATGATGTTTTATTTTTAAATTTTAGATTGATATTTATTTTCTATTTCATTTTATGTTTAAGGTAGCCATTCAACAGGATTAACTCCCAATATCACTATGGTATGTTATTATAGTTGAAGCGCGCCTCTCGACATCAATGGCATTTTAGTCGGTTAACCGTCCGTACTGTGTACAAACTTCACCGTTCATCGTCCTGTAAGAATGAAGTTTTGTACAAAAATAATAAATATCTTAAAACTGCTTTCCTGATTCAAATCACAATAAATCTTACTAAGATTTTGAGTTTAAATAATTCTTTACAATATCCAAATCGGAATTGTGAAGACATTATACCTATTTCAGAAACTACCTTCGATATCGAATTGCGGTTTTATATTTTGCCCCCTTTTTACCTCCCGTCTTATATTCTAAATGGGGAGGTATTATGACAGGTCAAAATTTTCGAGTGTGAGTTTTTAGTGAATAAGCACGTTTTAGGATTCATATAATACGAATAAAGTATTTTCGACATTTAACAACCAAATTTTATATTTAAGGTTTTAATACGAATCTTGTGAACTCATTAAAATTTGGTACCAATCCACAAACCGGAAGTAGTATTTTGCTTAAATACTTCGATAAATAATTAATTTATCACAATATTTCTTACTTTAAATAAAAAATTATATTATTTTATTTACAATTAGCTTATTCTGTATATTCTAGTCCATGATCGTTAAACATTTGTTACTATGTAAAATTTAATTGAACATGACATTGATAGTTACCAGGACCGGATCTAGGCATGGTGCAAGTGGTGCACCGCACCGCCTTACAAGATAATTAAAAAAAGTACTATCTATGTTGCTTATAATGAGCAATTTGTAATTATTATAAGTAATTTTGTATCTAATAAATTAAGATTCATCTGATTTCTCTGAAGATAAATTTTAAACATTTTTAATGCTATTTTAGATACAGTACTTAACTCTTTAGAAGAACGATTTAGTCTACTTAAACACCACAATGATTATTTTCAAATTTTTGAAGATATAAAAGAAATTAAAAATATGAACAAAGACATTTTTTTTAAACATTGTAATGACATGGAAAATATACTTAAGAATGGTACAGATAAGAATATAAATGCCTTAGAATTATTTGATGAATTAAAGATTTTAAGTGACTCTGTAGATCTTAATACTTACTCAGAAACGATTGACATATTAAATTTTATTTGTACTAACAATTTGGAATGTGTGTTTGGAAGTTTATGTATTGTTCCACGAATTTTTTTAACTTTGTTAGTAGCTTCTGCTGAAAGATCTTTCTCTAGATTAAAATAGAACATGATGTAGCTACCATACTTGATAATAATGGAATCATTGATGAATTTGCTTGCATAAAAGTCAGAAAAGTACTATTTTAATGGGTATAAATTTAAGGTTGATAAGAATAAATTCGTTTTGTAAAGAATATAAAAGAACTTCGCACCAGGGCGCCACCTACTCTAGGACCGGCACTGATAGTTACACTAGTGATACATTGTTTATATTTTCTTCGGCAGTTTAGATAAAATGACTAAAATATATTTGTGAGTACCTATGCCTATATTATAGTAAAAAGAGTAGGTAAAGTATGGCGGCAGGTCTTGAGCTGGCCACATCTGATTAACTTTAAGCTCTTAGTTTTTGTAAATCAGGATTTCAAGAAACGAGTAAATAATGTAAACATCATAAGAGATGTATATTAAAAAGTATAATATAAAACCACATACCTACTTCATTTTCTTAAGGGTACCTACGTATAATTCAGAAAAATTCTACATTATTGGTTCATAACCTAAAACATCAATAGGGCAATGTCTGCGGTTTTGTGCCCAAAATCATATCCACGGCGGAAAAATTGAATCCACCTCCATGTATTATTGACAGATCAATCTGAGTTAAGTCAATATCGCGCTTCTGCCAATGTTCCACACTTCGGGTTTCAAGTACGTGCTTTGGAGAGAACCACGAAAACGAATAACGACAAGACAAACGCATATCGCCAAGAACAGTCGAACGAACGAGCGCTGGAAAACTGGAAAAGCCGAGGTAGCGTTGAAGTTTCCTGCTAATTTCCCAATCGATAATGCACATGTGGTAGAGGAAAAAGCAAACAAAATAACAAAGGTTCTCCGGCGTTTGTTTTTCTGCGTCACTTGTTTGATTCGATAGCGCTTTGTTTATGAAATTTTTCGTGAAATTTTAAATTATGATTCCACGGCTTTTCAAGATGTTTAAAGAATGTTTAGAAGAACCTCATCCCATTTTCTCTGAAGAATTTCGGAATTTGGAGTAGAATTCATTTTTTATATGATGATTTTTAAAAATCCGATAATATACTGTGCTTATAGCGAGTACTAGAGCCATCCATTCAGTTTAGTTAGACTCGTATACTATTGCAGCTTTGTAGTTGTAACATAATTCTTTATTGAAATAAATCTAATCTAAACCATCTAATCAAATAATCTATTCCATCCCCAATTATCTTGTTAGACGGCTGCTATCAATATGCTGAATCACATTTATTTTAGGTATACAGGGTGATTAACAACTTGCATATACAGGGTGAGCAAAAGAAAAGGATACAGTCAAATAATTCAAAACCTAAGTGAAATAAAAAAAATGGTTGAAATAAAAGTTACATGGTTTGAAGGGGGACATTCGATGGTGACCTTGAAATGACCTTGAAATTGGTTTAATGGGGGGTTTTCAAGGTCAACTTTGTTTTTTTCAAATGGGAACACATATTTTTGACATTTGCAATCGAAACAGAAGGAAATTTTGAGTCTGATTACGTTTTTTAAATATTAATACACTTTGACTAATAGTGGTACTACTGCAATACTATTGCAATAATAGTACTCCTGCAATACTATTGCAATATTATTGCAATATTTTTGCAATAGTACTATTATTGCAATAGTATTGCAGTAGTACCACTATTACAATAGTATTGCAGTGGTACTATTATATCAATAGTATTGCAATAGTATTGCAATAGTATTGCAGTGGTACTATTATATCAATAGTATTGTAATAGTATTGCAAATAGTATTGCAATAGTATTGCAATATTATTGCAAATAGTATTGCAATGCTATTGCAACATTATCATTATAATAAGCATAACAAATCTTAAACAATTAGAATTGACTAACTTAAACTTTATATAAATTTCACATACACAACGCCATTTTTAACATTGTACTGTTTCAGCTGCGACCTGATGATGCCAATATTGGCGCACTTACACTAAATACATTTAAAATATTCAGTTTCGCTTTTTCTACCATCTACCTATTATCTTGGTGTAATTTATGAAATCTAAATGAAGGTTATAAAATAAATAAAATTTAAAGAGTTAAAACCCTTTCACCCTTTGACTATTAATGTAATGTACTCAATACTGTTAACGTATATGTTATTTTCCAAGCACAACAGAGCTACAATACAACATGTTTCTTGAAAATCAATTTTAAAACTGACAAAGTTGCAATAGTTTAATCGCAAGTGCCTGTATCATAACATTTTCTTAGGATTGCGATAATAATATTTCTTCTCGGATGGCAATATAAACTTTATTTAATATAATTTTCTTATTTGGAATTGTGCGGGTGGGCCACATAGTGGGACAAGTATTGTTAGGGTGGGCCCGGGCCCACCCAGGCCTCCCTCTGGCGCCGTCCCTGCTAGAGACGGATCTAGAAAAAGTGTAAGGGAGAGGCAAAACTGTAACGATAAATTTTAATTTTACATTAATGTACCTAATTGAAATACGTATTAAAAATTCATATGATCAACACAATAGTTTGCGTATCACTGATTTACTAAACAAAAATCAAATAATAAGTATTTTAACATAATGTTCTGATGAGCGAAACAAAGTAAACCTGTTGAAACCTTGTTTACGCTAAACAGGAACCGATGTTTGCAAGTTCAGTATGACGCGGATTGTCGGAGTGCATGTATCAGTGTTTATAAGATAAAATTAATAATTTTGTGTATATATTTTGATGAATTTAAATGTAGAAATATCTATAAATTGCGTATAATTAAACTTTTTGATGCTTATAATGATATGACTATTTTAGACTATTATAAATTTAAAGTGTTTAGTGTTACAAACAATTAAAAGACATTCTGGGACAACTACTAGAATGTACCATCGTCAGAGTATCTACACCAAAGGTTAGCATTTTTATTTATCTATTAATGTATAACATTAAAATTAAATGTGTGATGTTTTGCTACATAATCCCCCAGGAAATAATACCAGGGAATAATCAGTATTCCCTCCTCTGCACCAATCAGAAAATTACCTGAATCAAATTATCCGTGCAAATTATTTTCAAAAAACATATCAATGTTTAATGATGTAACTATGGTGATATAGAGAATTGACATTTGGAAATGTCAAAAATTTTGCGTATTGCTACGATTTATTTTATTAAAATCTTGTACGTAATAGAAGTCGTAGATAAAGTACATTATACAACTTGCTGTAATGGCTATTATTCCCTTAGGTGATTAAAACCCTCACTCGCTTTGCTCGCTCGTATTATAAACTTAATCTTGAGGAATAATAGTATCCATTATAGCGTCGTTGTATAATATACTATTATATTATATAATTGACTCGCCTTTAGTTAACAGGATCCATTGGGCAGAACGGAAATTATTTCTGAATTTGATGCTCTGTTATTTATTTCAAAAAATCTGACGTGTCCATCACACAACCTTCCGCCATATCTAGACTTTAAACAGAAATGTATACGTACAATCCGGTGCCCATTTAAAATATACAAATAAAAATCTCAAATATTCAAACACAGAAATTTGCATCACCTGAATAAAAAGATTAATTCACAGGAAAACTCTGCTGTGTTGAAGCCATCCTCCGTTCAATTACTACATTTAATATCTTACTTAGGACTTATATAGCGCTAGTATGCCAACTTGTCACCCGTCTCACCTGTCAATATTTTTTACGCAGAAACAAAAATCAACCGATCATGGATTACAAGATATCAACGTTTTATTTGATAAATTTATTTTTTAAATTTTACTGCAGTTCTTTAATGCTACCAGATAAAGACAATTTTTTTATAACGTAAGTTGCAAATAACTTTTCCTCTTATTCTCATTACAAATAAATACTATATTTTTCCAAATTTATATACAATTTTGACAATTAACCTTTTCAATCTTCAAAAAATATCACTTCCGATGAAGATATTTGTACCAAAATCTAGGCAGCTCTTCCAATTTATATACAAATGTTAAATACCAAATATCAAAATTTTCGGGTAATTCGTATTTGAGTTATGCGACTAACACCCCTTGACCACACACACACACACATACACACACACATACACACAGACATCATCGTGAAACTATCAAAAATGAGTTGTAAGGACCCTAATTCGTGCTCATCCACTAAAAATTCACCACCCGATTTTTTGCATGATTCCAATACCTTCCTTTACAGGTAAGCGGAAGGTAAAAAGAATGGCAAAGTAAAATTAAAAATAATTTACAAAATTTAATTTTGATTTCGGAATATAGTTCACGGAAGGGGTCATGGCCTCCATGACCTCCCCATGGAATCCGGTTAAGCTGATTACTTGATCATCTTAAATGTAGTCCTGGTTGCAAAATTAATATCTGCGTTGCCGCTTTCAAAAGTTGTCGCGCGGATTCGGATTTTGACTGCACCAAGATGAATCGGTCAAAGTTGTTGGATTCCACTATAATAATAACATCTACCATTCTCTAATTGGGAGTAAGTCCTGTTAAATGGTTACCAGCAAATAAATAATAAAATTGATGACTTATAGAAAGTACCTGTGCAGGTTTATTGAAAACATTGTCTTGTGACTAAAATCAGTTTAAAACCGAAAACCGAAATCATGGTTTTAGTGATATTATTTTCTAAGTAGGTATTCTTATTTATGTTTTAATATTTTTTCTACTCCTGTTATTAAAACATCATTTAACGAACTGGTTTCCATGGCGCTAAATAACACCACGAAAAGCCATGATTGTTTTTAGTCACGGCCTGAACATAGCAACTAACATATTAGGTAAGCACGGGGGTGAAGTTAGCTCCTATATTTTTATAATATAGTGAAATACACTTGCCTGCGTAGAATTTTGTAGCTATGTATAATATCATTATGATTTAACCTAAAAATATTATAAATGTAATATTACATTTATTTATAAATTTATGCACTCGCTGTGCCCGTTCCTAAAAATCTAGTGGCTAAAATGACGTTTATAAAACTTGATACATAATATACTACTTTTTATAATCAACTACAGTATCACCGTAGTATTTGTTCAAAATATTTTACATATTCCGGTTTGAATGGAACTGATACTTCCTGTTGAATACAAGCTTCGAAAAGGTTATTTGAAAGTTAATGCCTTTGAATCCATTTTTTATGAAGGGCAAAATACGATTTGAGGTTGCTTTGTGTTCAAAAATATCACGAAGGGTCTCTTCTGTATAACTACATGAAAATTTTAAAAATAGGCTCATATCGATTACTTCATTCGAGACCTTTAAGCGGTTTTACATGTTTTGAAAAAGGCCCGACTTCGATTTTGTGTTTATCAAATTAGTAATGATTGCCTGAAAGACAACCTAACCTTACATTTTGTAAAACAACGTTAAGACTTTAGAGTAGGCTAAAAAATTAGCAGAAGGTAAAATGAAATAAATAAATCCCTTTTCAGTAAATAACATTTTAATACTAACTAATCCTTCTCAAAGCGTCACAAAAAAATATAAAAAGAAACCCTCGTTTCGTCGTCGTATTAAATCGATTTTCTATTTACAAATTGCGTGTGATATTATCAAACATTTCAATGTGTATTTGAACATGAAATCTACTTCCTGATAAACGCCATTCACGGTCGATCTACGGACAAATAAAATTGAAACAATAATCCGTAATGAATGAATGCTCATTGAAATGAAATATTTATTTATGTAGGGTAGATAATATCGGCGGTTTCCATAAATGCTGCTGATAATTCATATTCCCTAAAACATTTAATACATCGGAAACGTTACTTTACTCCAGAAATTAAACCATGTAAAAATCAAATATGGCGCCCATTTAAAATAAGAAAGTTACTTTTATTACCTTTGCAAACCGCAATCTTGAATTTTATTCTGACATCGGTTTTGAGTTTCTCTCATCAAATAATGTAACTTTTATATGAAACAGTTTTTTTGTATCTTTTATAATAACGGAGTAATTTAACCATCACGATTTTCAGTTTTTTTAATATCTTTCAAATTGTTCAGAATTTTAAATACTTCTCAACGGAATTTAAATTTCACGACATAATCAATTTGAACGACCTCGTAGATCCTATAGTTTCCGAGATACCAATGGTGACCCATTCTATTTGGGACACTCTGCATATCAAAATATTTAAGAAATGTACTATTTCCGGTTTGGGGATTGCTTCAAAAAATAACTGGGTCCTTAAGATTTGTATTAAGACGTAGTATATAAAATTTGGTTGTTAAATGTTTGTAACTTTTTGAGTTATAGAATCCGAATGTTACATTCAACATAACGCAGATACACACAGACATCATTTCGAAAATACTTTATTCGTATCCTATGGATCTTAAAACGTGCTTATCTACTAAAAACTCACTCGAAAATTTTGACCTATCAGCTACCACTAAGGTCCTTTATAGAATATGAGGCGGGAAGTAAAAAGAATATCGGACATTTTTTTACATAGAGTTTGTAATAACAATTCAAATACAGGATATATCATAACTTCGAGTACAATGTCAATAAGGGTATATTTAGTTTGACATATGTTCATTTCATTAGAGATAAAAAATAATTTTTCAGAAATCAGGAGTAGGTACAGTGGAATTAAAACCTAAATAAAATCAAATTCATTAACTCGTTATTGTAAAGTTTTAGTTAAATTATTACATTATCGGTGATCAAATTATCAATCAAATGGTACGACAAATTTTCTCTATTATCAGTTTTTGAAAAAAAAAAGGTCTATAATCAGCATTATCAAACTGTATATATCCTTAACGTACTCAAAATTATGATACACCTTGTATTTAGATAAAACATCATACACAACCTTAATATTTATTCATCATTATGATAATTAATGAGATCTTATTTTATTTACCCTGAAGAAGATTGTAAAGAGTTAACAGAAACGTTGGTTATGTTATATTAAAATTTAAATGAATATTTTCACCTTATATAAACACAGCAGTTAATTATACAATAATTACTTCATTATAAAAAGAAAAATATATAGGTATCGTCTCACATAAAATTAACTAAACATCTTCGATTCAAAAGAAAATGTGTAATCTTATATTATACAGAATATCGCAAACTTGGTAACTTTCTGATATTAACCTGTTAACTTGTTGAATGAAATATAGGTAATTAAATTTAACTTCAAGCTAAGTTATTCAATCGCGAAGATGTTTAATCAAAGTATTTGAAAAGTGAAATTTTACCGGAATTATGTTGTTTTTTTCAGCGCCATCTATCAGGCTGACAAAAAAATAAGTTAAATAATTTTTTTTACATTTAAACGAGGAATCTGTATCTGCAATAAAAATAGGGGTTTCCATTTTAAATTTTAAAGTTTCCCACCGTTTCCGCCCCCTGGGGTCTGGGGGGAAAAGTTCGACGGCATCAGATGTCCCCCTCATAACCATTAACTTTTTATTTGGAACACTTTTTGCTTCACCGCACTATTTCAAAGTTATCGCTAGTGGCGGATTATAATGGGACATCCTGTATATATATATATATATATATATATATATATATATATATATATATATATATGTTTTTCACAAGATCAAGATTAATCTTTATCAAAAGTACGAATTAATATTAAACGTGAATGAAAGTTTAAGCGTTGTTTAGTGACCCTATAAAATTCAATATTGTACTCAAAATTTTTAACCGTTTGCCATCTCTTTTATACTCGTATATTGAACAAAAAATGTATGTATCTGGCGTCATCGACTGTGAATCATATATCGAGTACGCCTTGCCACCAAAAGCCTTTTATGAAACTGTTTGACTTGGTTCAATGATAGACTCTAATATTAAACTGTTTTCAATACCAAAACATTTTCTTTTGCAGCAAAAATAAAAATAAAAATTGGTACTTCATATTGCATGTAATTTATAAGAGAATCTCAAAGAAGAATCCAGCACTTTAGACTTCAGCATAATCAGAAATGAATAAACAATTAATCTTAAGTCTAAATGAAAAGCAGAAAGAACAGTGGAATAAATCTGCGACAATTGTCTCTCTTTTGATTATAAATTTCATTCTTTCGAGTTCCTTCCTGTCTTTAACCTAAAATTAATGTCCTCATCCCGAGATGTTTACTAAACCGTCGTGAAACAAAGTTGTTATCTATTCCAGGCCATGAGGTAGAAAAATGCCTGTAAACAAACGAATTATTTGCCATGCACCTCAGTAGGCTTAGGTTTTACGTTCGTCTGGCCGAGAGCTTTCAAAATAAAAGCTCCACAAGGTTAAAGTGACTTAAAGTGCGCTTGGCTCCGTGGCCTTTGAATTGTGCTTCGTATGTGCTTTTCAAGTTCTAAACAATTTAAATCGCCAGAAGTACTTACAAGTATTTTGAGCTGTTTAGTTTGTTCTGCAGAAACAGAATCTCCAGATGTTTAGGGAACTTTGTTTTTGATGACACTTTAGACGTTTGATTTGAGTTTAATTAGTTGTAAAATTTTGATGGGCCGGGAATATATGACGTTTTTGAAAAGCTTATTCGTTTTATGTTATACGCTGCGTTCTTGTTTATTTGTTACATTTATAAACATGTATGTTTATGTTGTATGTTGATACCGGATGTGTACAAACATGAACTACAAATTTGAAATATTATTAAACACAGACTGACAGCACGGGATTCTTTAAATATGTATAATACGAATTACATTGTTTAAAAATTAACTCATCAAAAAACATGTATATCTCTATTAAATCTGTGATACATTAAGTTAAGAAGTTAACTGTAAAAATAAATGTTACTGTTCTGAGTCCTGACATGTCACTAACTATGATTCATTTTATGAAAATAATCATAATAATTTGACAACTGACAAATGATGGTAAAAATAATAGACTTGAGTGAGATTATATTTAATGCTCTATTATAGGCCAACGTTTCGGCAACATAATATCAGAGTCTCAGTCTCAACTGTTGATTCTTGGTATAGTTCCAATAAAAATAAACTCTTTTAGAGTAGTCAGAAAAAGCAAAATATTTGAAAACTACGTCGACACCACCACATCAGCGGACATCGGACAACCAACAATTTTGTATGTTAATTAATGCATATAAACCGGTGTGTCAAATACGGCAATGCAAATTTGTAATCTGTCAATTTGTCTCTGGATGTTGTTCAACGCTGTTCAAGTAAAGAAATATCATGAAACTTGTATAAAAAACTCAAGTTTACATAAATATACAAAGTATTCAGTAAATAAACTGTTGAATTTAATATAAGCTTCTAAGCTTACTATTGTGACGTCAATTTTTTAATTCACTATGTAGTCTCGTAAGTTACGAGTCGTAACAAAGAAAACTGATATCGTGCTTAGCTTCTTAGCTTGAAGTTTATTGAATCGTGAATTTATCATCGGCTTTAAGGTGATCCTCTATCCATGGCAGAAAACAGTCAAACACATTGATTCCGCACTCTATTCTATAGCGTTTATTGTTTCGTTAAACAAACCTAAATTATACCAAAACGGTCAATTAACAGTTAATGTTTATAAAAACATTAGGTACCTTGAAGTCAATAATAAACTAACAGTTTACTCGCAACAAAAACACTTTTATTTCATACTGTGTTGCATTTGCTTCTTTATGAGATTGATTTCAGTCCGGAAAATAAAACATTACGGTATTGTTCTACTTTACAGGATTGTAAAGTAGAACAATACCGTAATGTTTCATTTTCCGGACTGAAATTTAATTTTTGTATTGAGACCAAGACGACCTGATTGTATTTAGAAAAGATATATAAAGAATGGGTGCAAACTTTGGTCCAAATATGCAACACAGGTATGAAATAAAACGTTGTATGTCATTCGTCCGGTAGTTTTCACGGTACTCGTTTCGAAATTCCTAACTCGGCTCCTTCGTCGCCTCATTCGGAAACATCTTACTCGTACCGTAAAAACTCATCTACCGGACTTATAACGTAAATAACTATTACAGTATTTTTCAAATTCAAAATTACATTGCATTGCTAGGATGATACGGTAAAGTACGAGTTTCGGGCTGGTTTTAGGCAGTAGTAGTAGTGGGAAAAAGAGAGAAATAAAAAAAAAGTAAAATCGAGAGTATTCTAGGAATTCGGAAAAAAAGTAGACGGGTCGCTTAAATGGAAAAGATACGTAAAATACTTTCATTCCAATTTAAAAATTATATACGAACATATTTTGACAACAATTACCTATCTAACAATAGACAAATTTTAAAAGAAACAATTTATCAAAAAGCAATTTACGAACACTGTATTCGCCAAAAATCAAGAGATATTTTAAATTACAAATTCCATTCTTGCCAGCCGCACCACCCACTCATCAATAAAACAATATAAATATTTACCCGTCAAAAATTCTTAAATATTTAACCCAGCATTGAACACAGCACACTCTGCAAACCCAGGCCGCTCTCGCGCTCTCCTCTCTCGGAGAGAGCGTCGCAGCATCCCTCCGGAGCAGGGTAGCGCCGAACCAGGCGCCAGTCTCCTGCGCGCTGACGTCAAGAGCGTACGACGCCGGCCGTCCGAACGCTCTCGTGGTGAATCCGACGGGTTAGGGTGCTTTGGAACTCCCCCCACCCCTGGACTCTGTGATTGTTGCGCAGGTTTAACTAATCAGGTGCATTGTTGATGTAAGTAGGCGCTTGTTGATTGTTGATTAGTGATTGTTTTATTTTGTTTATTTACAGTTAATATTAACATTTACGAGCATTTGAGTTGCTCTACCAGTTGCACTTGATTTTTAACTCGACTTAATTTAATAAAGCATATAAATTTTTTTGTTAAACATAATGCAATCGGTTTCTGTGATAATAAACAATATTCCAATAATTTTATAATAATATATAATAATACCATAATGATTACATTAATTATTAACATTTTTTAAATAATCGGTTGATTTTTAATATTGAATTATTTAGACAAAATTGAGTTAAAGTTAATTCAACAAATAAGCTATCACGCCTTTTACAAATTTTGGTGTTGCAGGCTCACATATTGTGAGTCATGACGTTAATAATATTGTCATTTTGATTCATTAAGTTCATGAATTATGCCAAAATGTTGTCGCATTATTTATTTATTTATTTAAAATGCATATTAATAATTTGTGGTACTAAAGATATTTATTTTTAATTTTCGAATATCATGACTATATACAGGTTGATTCACAACTTCGTGCATATATTTTAATGTTTTAATATTATAGTTCTCATTTACTTATCATGGATCAAAAATAATTTTTTCAATTCGTAAATTTAAGAGCAATTTTCGTAAAAAGTACATTTTTGAAACCACTGGAGTGTTGATTGGGAATAAAATTTTAATTAATTGTACAATGGCAAGAATAGTATATTTATGCAATTCCATTTGAAAATAGAAAATAGTGACCCAAAACTGTTTGATTAAAAAACCTGCAAACTAAAATTACGAATTTAAATCCTTTTTTCAGTTGTGTGGTGAGTTGACATAACTTGAATAATGTACCTATCATGTTTTAAACATAATTTAATAAATAAATTACTCAAAATTAGCTTGCATTGCGGCTTTCAAGTACAAGTAAGACAAGCCAATAATTCCCTAATTATAGTAAAAGCGAGTTCTGCAGATTGAATGTGCGTTAATTACATTATTAGGAGATTGTTAATCAACATTAACTTGAATTTGAAGTACCTACCTCCATGCCAATTATCCCTCTGCAACATGTTGATCTACGTGACAGATGATAAATTAATAGTAAAGTAATACTTTCTGTTTCCCTTTAAATAGATCTGTTGAGTTGTACGCAACAAGTGACTCGAGTTTTCTCTATTTCCTTGGAAAAAAACAGTTCATAAAAATTGTTTTCTACATAGTGATAGTAAATAGCTTGTAGTTTTCATAAATACAAATTAATTTTCATGATCCAGTAATGTTTGTATTGAAATAAACAGATAAATTATTATGCATGAACGGTAAACTGGATTAAATAGCAGCAAATCAAAAACGAATTATTTAGATGTAATGATTAAATTTAACGCTTTAATTGTTTGTGTAATGCATAAACCACGCAACTACATGAGTTATTATAATCAATATATGTGCTGTACTTTAAATATGGGCGTGTCTGTGTATATTGTCTTTTACTTGAACTAGTATAAAACAGTTTGGGATTTAAAACATTTTAGAAGTATATCTTTGCTATTAGAAAAAGTATGTTGTTTATATTTGTGACTTTGTTTTTTAAACCTATGATATATATTTTACGAGTAAAATTATAAGTATTTTATTAAATTATTTATAAAATTGGTATAAATATATTACTGGTTAAATGCACAATAATGTACCATGCATTATTGTTTATTTATGCATTGGATATAATAGTTATTTATGTATTAAGGGTGTAAAGAGAAGCTTTTATGGCGTGAGACGTGATTTTGAACACCGAGCGTCAGCCGAAGGCTTAAAAACACGTCAAGAGCCATAAAAGCAAGTTACGCTGTGATACATACCCAACTTTATGCACGGTTTAATACTTAAGATATAAAAAAAATTCCGAAAATAAACAAAAATCAAAATATCAAAGTTGTCATTATTGAATTAAACATTTACAAGATAATTTATGTTATATGTAAGTAAAAATGATTATTTATTATTGTTTAAATAAAAAATTATACAACTTATTACAGAAAATGGTTATTTTTAGGATTTTTGTAGTTTATATGAGAGAAAATCTAAACTTATTTGCATTAACTTGACGATTCTTAGCGCACTGCGCTATAAAGTGCCCCGTGGGCTATAAAATGACGTTTATGTCAAAGAACGTGTATAACTATCAAATTATGATACGACCGTGCTTAAAGTACATTATGTACAGTATTATTTGGAATATTTGAATGTAAAATTATCTAAATTTTGTTAGTAGATAATGTCATAGCAACGCACGGTTTTTTATCATTCCATTTATAATTCATTATTGTTCATATTTGATTTGGTTTAGTTCAATTTGTTCAATTGTGAAGACACGACACAAAATGGTACACCTTAAAACATATTTGAATTTGTAACACTAATGAATCTTTTTGTTTTTTAAAAATAATTTCGTATTCCACGCTCGTAATTACAAAATTATTTGTTTTCTCCCCAAGCGATTTATGTTGCTTATCCTTAAATGTATTTAAATTAAAAATCAATACAAATAAAATTTCGCAAAAAATTTAGCATTCTATATTCGCAGTTCTACGTATTCGGCAAAACAAATTTTATTTATTGTTCAACAAGATACCAAACGTAATAAAATGTAAAAATAAGTATTACGACCAAGATGCATTACGGAAAGCAATTTACGATGAAGATGTGCAGTTTTATTCCGGAAATAGAAGAGATACCACTTCATTGCAAATATGAGTTCAACATTTTATAGTTTTGTTATGGGAGCGAATATCTAACGGACCAATAAGAACAAAATTCAGATCTCATTGTATTGTTAAGTTATAATAATCATGTTGTTCTTGAGAAGCAATTATATGAAAAGGAAAATTAAAGATGGCGCCAAAGACGAATTTTTTTTAGTTCAAGGTCAAATACTGCCAAATTAAATTTTCGAATATTCACAACACTCTTTATAGTGCAATAATAAATAAAAATATTAGTTTTACTTCTGCGTTAGTAAAAAATTGTATAATAATTGAAAAATAAATTGAAATAGTTGTTAATTTTTAGAAAAAAATCTTAACAAACTATTCAAAATGTAATTAAACATAACTAAATGTGAGGTTGGAAAACTAGGCTTGTTTTTGGAGCACAAATTTATCAATCTAGATTGACGCCGTAGCCAAATGGCAACGTAACATTTAAAATGTTTTAATTAAATTTTGAATGGCTTTTGTAAAACTCCCTGTTTAAATTAATTATATTTAAACCTTGTAGCAGACGGTCACCTTTTCATGGAACTAATATTTTGAGTGTTGAACTCACTACTAATATGATGTATGAAGTCACACATTCAAGATGACAGAATGTCAAAACTGTCTACGTCACAATAATAACTTAGATGAAAAACGAACCTTTTGTATACTGCGTAGAAACCGATAACGGTTTAGCAGTCAGTAACAACTGTACATTAATTATAAGTTATTATGTCAATCTTTTTATACCGGGTGTCTACACTTGAAATTATGTTATATAGGAAAGACATTGTTATTTTTCAAATTTCACTGTAGTTACTTCTTTACCTATTTCTACGAAAGCGTGGAAGGGCCATAGAAAATAATATTTTATTCTTGATACTTCAACTTTGGGTTGCTGTTGAATTTCATAAATTTACTATTCTTGCCATTGTACAATGAATTAAAATTTAATTTTTTTCCATTCATAGTTACTATAGTTAGTTAGATTATCCATTATACAATCAACAATTCAGTCGTTTCAAAAATGTGCTTCTTTTCTGCGGAGAAAACACAATTTTCTACTCGCGAAATAGTGAGAAAAGTATGTTTTCTCTCTCTAGAGAGGCAAGTAAGCAGTGTTATTTTACGATGAAATATTGTAAAAATTGTAAGTAAATTTATTATTTTGTTGAAAATTCTGATTTACTAGTGATATACTGTAAATTGTTATTTTACAATTATTATGTTTTATACTGTCTTTTTCTATAATTTTACGATTTTACAACTTGAATTTAATTAGACATATTGGCTGCAATGAAACATTTCGTTGATTATGAACGTCATTCTGACAGATAACCTAACCTAACCTAACTTCTATAGTTATGTATTTCTCCTACATTTATAATGTTTTTAAATATGTTGTGAAATAAATGTTGTGTCTAACACGAGAGGAAAACTCTTTTTCCACTCTCGCTCGATTGCCTCACTCGCTACGCTCGTGATACAAACTTTGAGCTCGAATGAGAAAAAGAAGCGCTTTCCTCTTTAGTTGGACAAATCACTATTGTTCCATGACCAGTAAATTAAAATATATGCACGAATCACTCTGTAGGTATAACAGATTTCAAGTACCTCTACCTATACTTAGACACCCGATATATTGTTATAATTGGTTTCCTGTTTTATTTAAATTCTGAGATAAATCAGATAAAACTAAGTTTAGTTTTAAGCTGCATGCTGCATATTTATAGGGATTCTGTACTTTAAACTCTGATTGAAATACCGGTCTTTATAAAGTAAATATGAAATAAAATACTCTTTAATAAATTTATTATTGTTTTATACTAGTATGGTGTATTAGATTTTGTGCTAGGCTAATAAACAAAATGAAATTGTGTCAGTGTAATTTTCCATTCAAAAATTTCAAATATTTTTTCCATCATAAATAACAATTTTATGCTTGGTAAGGGTTATAAATCATCTTGAAACCCACTTTAATATTTCCAATAACTTAAGGGCTGCTTCCCGTATCGCATCAGGGTTACCAACTTTATAGATTCAGTATCTTGGCAAGTCTGTTAATAGGATGTGCTTAAATTTAGACGTTCTACGTTGTATGTAATTAACGTATCGACAAACTAATGCCCTGCCCTTCTGTCGACGCCTATGGTTGTCACCGGCTAACTCCTTAATTAATAGAGGATGGCGCAGATAAGAATCGTGACACTATTAAATTTGTAGGTGCTTCATTTCTGAAGATTTAATTAAAATTAGAATGCTGACTAAACGAAGCGAATTGTGAAGAAAGTAAAAGAAGTGTAAGAATTTTTCTCTCGGGAGTGATGCACCTAATACGATTGAAAAGTAAATTGTGAAAGATGTGACAGTAGATTAAATAAAATCCTTTGCTTGCAGTTTCATCGCAAACTGTGTATGTTACAAGTATATCTAACAAATCTTCACATTCTGCATAAACTAATATACTTGGAAGTTATTCAAAATAATTATTAAATGCAAAAATAATGTTGATCTTAACCTAGCTTAATAATTAACCTTATAAAATAATAGAGAATATAGCTAGGAGCATCCCAGTTTGTAGTTTCCAACCTCACTTAGAGACTCATGTTTAATTTAATTGAAAACAGTTTCTATCAAAATATAATTATAAGTTATAATAACATCATCAGCAAAATATATCTAATAGTATATTATTAAACGAGCTCATAATATAGGCTATAATTCAAGAGGATGAAAGTTTATGCACAAGTTGAAGGCTAGTGTAATAATCATCCGAGTATATTAGCCATTATGTACGAGTCAAATACAACGTTTTATCTACGATTTTTAAAATAAAACATTTGGTTGCAAATTTATATTCATTAAAATATTAACCTAACCTCATATTTTGGTGTGATGACAGTTGTATTGAATAATGGACTCATAATACAATAGTGTTGTATTATGGAGAGGTTATCTTCCTACAGTTACCTAGATAATGAATATACGAGTATTATTCTACGGACGTAGTCGTAGATAAAATAGCATTGGCATTCAAATTTATACTACTTATGTTGTTTTGGAAAAAATAATTTCATGAATTCATTATTTCAGTTAGATAGTTCAGCACGTAGTTAATTATTGTTGAAACAGCTTGATTACATCTACAGAGAATTATAAACATAACCTAACTATTTATTAGTAGTAGAAGTAGTAAATAAACTGAACACTACACATCTCTTTGGCAATAAAACTAAATGTAAACTAGTAAACTACGACGAACAATAGTATTTAGGTACCTACCTAGGTACTTAAATTGATAAAGGTACATTCAATAAAAAGGATAGAAGATATTACAGTACAGTTGCGAAGTGAAACTATTAAACATACTCACCAGAAGAATATATATATATATATATATATATATATATATATATATATATATATATATATATATATATATATATATATATATATATATATATATATATATATATATATATATATATATATATATATATATATATATATACACCGGGTGGTCGTTTTAACTTGAGACAACGGAATATCTGGATTAAGTATGCATCCTACGAAAAAAAGTTTAAGATAAAAAGTAATATTATCAAGGGGGACATCCATCAGTGCTGAAATTAGCCACCACCACTTCCTGAAATGGGTGGGGCGGGGGAAACTTTAAAATCTTAAATGGGAATCCCTATTTTTATTGCTGATTCGTATTCTTCGTCTAAAAATACTTAAGGTTTGTCTGAGACATTTTTCTCCAATCCTAATAGATGGCGCTGTAAACGCAACAAATGACATTTTTTGATATTTTTATATTCTTGGAATTTTATTTGGAGAACAGTTTTGAGCCACTATTTTCAGATGGAATTCCATAGTTCACTTATTTTTTTACTGCACAAGTAGTATTTCCTTATACAATTCTTGTTTCTTGCATAATAATTATAATTTAAATTTAAATTTATTCCATTCATAGGTAGCGTTAAACTAGGGTACAAAAAGTAACCTCCTAAATTGCCCTTAAATTTAGAAATTTTGACAAAGTCCTTTTTTATTATTAGTAATTTGAATACTACTTATGTGCCTTAAAATATGTGCCCAAAAGTATGAATCACCCTGTATTTCATCAATTTTGTTATTGACAATCTAATATTTTCGACTTCTGTTTCACTGAGTTTAAACTTATTATTTTTAAAATTGTATATACTAACGCCTTTTTTGAAAAAAGTATAAAAGAAAAATTTAAAAATCTAGGAATATAAATTTATTAAAATAGTTGTTTGTAACATTTTAATGAAACACTAAATCAATTTAATACCCGTAACTAGTTTTCTAACTTCTAGTGCCACGATTGTACATATGATCTAATTTTGTACCGTGCTCACCTATTTTAATAAGCAAACTTTAAACAAAATTAGCAATGTATTATGTTTCGGTTTGTTTACAAACCTTGCTTAGCTAATGTCTAAAAATACACGTAAACTATGCAGGAAGCGTTAACAAATATTTAGAAGAGTTAAAATGTTTCCGTCGATTTTCTTTGCGTGTAAATATTGTAAATGTGATTGTCAATAACCAGAATGTTAGACTGAGGTTCTCATGTTTGTGCTGTAGATGTAAACGGATGATTATTTCACTCGTGTTTGAAGAGTAAATATGGAAGGAAAACTATGCTATACCATGAAGAATTATAATCGTTCACCTTTGGTACAAATTGGAATATAAGCACATTGAAAACACAATGGAAATGTTTTTTTTTATATGATTTATGGTTTACGTATTGAACGCCTGTTCTACATTGATATTTCATTATTATTGTAGTCACAAAAATATTGAAGTTTCAAGGTTGATATTAGATATATTATCCTGCCTTACTCATTTTATTTCACTATTAATAGTAACAGTTCTTGTTTTGAGGGTAGGTATGTTTGAATGTTGAATGTAAATAAAATAATTATTGCCTGTAAGTGGCGTATTTCCAAAATAATGCATTTCAAAATTATTAATCTAGAACTAGTAGTACATAAAAAAGTATTTACTCATGATAAATTTATTATACGAGCAGAAGGTGTCGTATAGCATTCGAGTTTATAGTAGTAGTAGATAAAGCACTTATTACAAAAATCTCAAAATTGTTTTATAACCTAAATAAGAGTAGGGAAGTGAATCTATCAGAGAGATCTTGATCATATCTTAAAATAATAATAACTCACCAAATTTTGATACTATTATTTCTATATTACCTAGGTTTTCCATTCAGATTATTATTATTACGTTGTTCAATCTAAATCAACAAAATTCAAAAAATATGGGTAATTTATTTTTATTTTATAGAATCTATACCAAATAAAAATTCAATTCTGTTGGAAAATTTATATTGCAGGAAATACTGTTATTTGAAATATGTCGTTAATTTCTTAATAACCAAATATTTGTAAATCCTGAATTGTAAATTTGATAACAGCGTTGATTGAATAACAGCTAACAAAATGGCATAGTCAAACAACATTATGCATGCAATTCGCATCGAAATAAGGCCAAAATATACCCAATATTATACAAATATTTATTTACAATTATATGCATGCTACTTAATTTTATTCATTTTTACTAATAATTTATTTATATAAATCAGGAAAATAAACTACATTTTGTCATCTTACACAAGAATATCACTCACAAAATAAATAAAACAATGTATAACTTCTGGAATACGACTTGTGTACCTACCTACATATCATTTCTCACAAAAAAATGAACAAATCATTTTTTAAAAGAGCGGCATGCATTACTTGAGCCACTGTTTACATATTGAGCAACATAGACCATGAAGCAGGGTTGGCACGTTTAAAACATTTCGTTTTAAACAAATGTTTAAAACAAAGCAAGTTTTTAAAACATGTTTAAAACACGTTTTAAACATATATTTGAAACACGTTTTAAACATTTTTAATACTTTATCTACGTAACAAAACAAAGTTCATATTGCTAATAATAGTGTACCTATAACATATACTGTTTCTCACTATTGTTGTCACCCATAGCCATAATAATAAGTATAGGTAGGGGAATCCCCAGCATATTTATCTCCATAGTGCGTAATGATGCATATTTCAGAACTCCTTGATGATTAAAACATTGTTTTTTGTGTGTTTAAAACATTTTTTTTTAATCAGTAAAAAACACGCTTTAAACAAAAAAAACAGTTTTAAACAAAAAAAACAGTTTTTTTGTTTAAAATAAAAAACCCTGCCATGAAGTAGGTACCTACCTACTGAATTAGATAATATCAAATTTGAGCTAATATTAACCATAATATCTCGAATATAAATTTTATACATTTCATATTTAAGAAATTGAATTTTTTGATTAAAAGATATAAAATATTTATTTATAATAAATACATGTAAATTTTTTTAAATTATTTTGATCTATTTTTGTATGAAATGCAAACATTTGTGAAAACTACTAAAATGCAAATGCATATAATCCGCACTCAAATTATGATTTAGTAGGCCAATACAATCTTTTAAATTTTAAATACAGCTATTAAAACAATGACATAAAACTGTCCACATAGAAAGTCGTAAATTTAAAGTTTTAGTTTCTCGGAAAATTCAAGCAAATGAGCAATGAAGTAAATGGATTCTGCCAATAAATTTTTAATATTATCCTTCACTGAGTTGAACTGAATTGTTCTAGTTGGCTCATTAAAAACGAATTAAATCAAAGTAAAATGAGCAAAGAAAATCGTCATTAAATAGTAATTATTCAAACTGAATTGAAATCCATTTAAACCCTAGATTTATTTACTAACGAAATGAAAATAAAATTATTTGGAGAATACACCCCTGTTTTGCGCATTAGTGTTTTGTTTTTCTGCTTGGAAACACAATTTAAACGACATCCAAACTTCGCAGAATCCTGTAAAACAAAAAGAATTGCTATCTGCAAGTTGCATCCGACGTTACTTATTTAGAGATACAAATGAACAAAGTTTGTCACTCGTTACGTTTGATTCTTAACTTTAACATCTACTCAGAATTTAAATTGTATCTCCTATAATTTACCGGTAACCATTACCTACAATTGTAAAAGTGTAATGTAATTTTACAGGAGTAATTTATAATTAATCAGAAATGAAGTTCTGGATCTTTTTTCAATAACAAAGTTACTAATTTATTTTTAATTTAATAAAATACTTATACTTATGTTTATATGGGGATATGGTCATTAATAATATTTTTAGCACATGCTCTCTAAAATCGTTACTTTGCGAACTGTTGAGTTCGCAAATATTAAGTTTATTATTAATACAAAAAATCATGATTTTGGGACGAGTAAAACGGTTGCCGGACGACGCGCAGCTGAGTTCTGTGATCTTATGAGACTCAAACAAGAAATTTTTGTAAGAATGGAACATAATATTTTTTCGCTAACCACTTACATAGATGTAATTTCATTTAAATTGACATATCCTCATATTACGCAACAATTAAAATGAAAACATACCAATTTACAATTGTACAGTGATCGTATAACAATACCTAAATATGGGCTTTTTTACAAAAAAACAATGACATAATAGCATCAAATACGAATGGTTGGCGCAAAATAATATTTTAGGGGATTTACTCCCTTAAAATAAAATATCCTAGGCAATGAGCTGATATTTATATTTTATAGAATTATTTTCACTGATTTTCATTGTTTCATCGCCTACGTTTTTCAAAATTTTATTTTAAACTTATTTTTATAATAATTTTGAATAGTTACTAAAAAAATGTGTATGTAACATGTACAACTCACCTAATTTAAAGACTCGGCTTGCGCCTCGTCCGTCAATTGATTCGCCCTCTAAAACTATGTACTATCTCAAATTTTTGAGGCAAAAAATAGTTCACTCCTCAAAATAGTTTATTTTGACTAGTTTTGATAATTTGATAAAGTTTGGAATTCAAACAATACATAAATGCTAAATATATTTTTTACTGCATTAACAATAAAAAACTATTCAATAAATTATAGATTTGTGGCGCTACTAATAGACATACTGCACATATTTTTGTTTGTTTTGTAACGTCAAATGTTGAAACTTTCACAAATGTTTTGCAAAAACTTTGTAAAATGGAGTAGGTACATTTTAGTTCAGATAAATAGCTTCTCCTCTGTATTTCAAGTACATTTTCCATTTTCCTGTGCACTCTTTCATGACATGTAATTTTTTATTTCCCTTTCCGAGCTGCTTTAAAAATGTTCTGTATCATTAAATTAATCTATTTACTTCTAAATAGAAAAACACAAATGAATATGAAATTATGTTTGTATAAAATCAATTGTTTATTAAATATTCATTTGCAAATAATAGATGTTTACAATAACAAATACATTGTTGACATTGCAATCACGATATTTAATAATGATTTCTTTATTAAATATTTTGAGATTTGTGGTACGAAAAACTTTAAATTTATTCTAGAATTTATAATTCAAGCCACAGATGTTGCATCTACTGCCAGCATGCCGCTAATGTGATGAGTGTTAACTAAAACACTGCGAACTCAACCACTTTCGTGAAAAATTATTTCATGAACTAGCATTTTAGCTCAACTTTGTAAATTGTAAGAAACTTTTTTTTCCTACGACAGAGAATTTAATATCTAGCTTCTAGCTTCGGTTTTAATAGAAATAAAGTCGTTATTGAAATTTTCTGAAGAAAATGAGCTATTTATACAATGTTTATTTTTACTGTAACCCGTGTAACTTCAGAATTCTAGACTGAAATTGAATCTCAAGTACTGAAGTAAATAAGGTAATAATGTAAAGTAGAACTAGATGTTTGCAAAAAAGTTCAGCATTGAAAAAAAAGTTACTAGTTAATCTGTAGGTATGTTTTATTACCTTTATTTTTAACTAATGTTATGTAATTACAAACCTTAGTCAATTAGGTACTAACCACGAAGTATAATATATGACGGCGAATAAAGTTTAGTTTTTTGGTTTACCTTTTAAAGAGAGACAGACAATACGGGCCAGTTAGGACCATGCATTCTACGACGATAAACAACGGTAACGATAGTAACGAGTGCAGGTCACGGCGTCTAAAATCACTGCGTAATACTCTTATATATAATTTATATCCCCACCACAGGGTCCACGGTGTATAATTTTACCGTGTCTAAAAGCAGTGAGGTCCACTGTGTCTAAATTATTGACGGCGTATACACATAACGCCACGGCGTCGATCATAGGGCCACAGCGTATAATAACAAGTTCATCATAGTCTTGCCACTCATTGGTTTTGATGAATGAACTGAACTAAATAAAGAACCTCATACATTTCTTGAGTCCCACATACTCGGCTTTGGTAGAAACTCTGATTGAACTGAACTTAAGGTAGTCACAACCCAAAATATACTTAAATTAATATACAACATCAATTTCAAATCGTAAAATTTGAATAAAAATTAAAATTTATGGGTAACCGTTGAAATAACGAAGATAATTGAGTTTAAAGTTGACACTAAAACGCACTAAAATGTATTGCGTATATGGAGGTTAGCAGTAGTTTTACTAAACGATTAGAAAATATTATATCATAACAACCCAATACATGTTTGGAAAACGTATAATGTTATAATATTTGAGGTATTTATAAAAAAATAAATATTATGCATCACCGCAATAATTGTTGAAAAATCGAACGTAAAAGTTTCCAGTCTCAAGAAAAATAAATTATATATTTGACGTCACACTACATTTCAGTGTAAATTTTAAATTAAATTCTTTTTATTTCAATGGATAGGTACATAAGATTTGTAATTTTCATTCAAATCTGCGATTTTTAATGAATTATTTCTCATTATTTGGCTGCATTACCTTAATAAAGAAACCAATCTTACTTATTTGGTTTTGGAAGGAACTCTAGAACCACAGAACAAAGTGAAAATGTATGAACATGTTATTATACGCCATGGCCCAATGCCCAATGTGTCGACGCCGTAGATCCGTGATACGCCGTGATTTTAGACAATGTAAAATTAGGCAGTGGTACCAACCTTTTAGAACAATAATTTGTTTATCAATTTTCAAATTTCAAAGTGTAATTATAAATTTATTAGGTAACGATAATAAAGTGTTGATGTAAGCTGTAAGCTGTAAAAATGTTCTTATTATATTAGTAGGTATATATTTTGTCAAGATGGAAATGGTCGTAGTCGACATAAATTAAATATTTATATTTGAGGTTCATGGTATGCTGAAACCCGATGGCAAAAATGTGTAAAGAAAGGTGTGTTTGTTTATTAAATTCCAAAGGACAAAGATCTTCCCCAATTTTAGAGAAACATTTCAACTTGAAACCTCTAGATAGAATCTCACTTCTCGCACAAAGACATTTATTTCTAAATTTAAAGCTCTGAAGTCAAGCAACAGAATTTCTTTCCATTACAGGGATATCCCAGCGCCGAGTTTTTGTTGCTCTGTCGTCATGTCACGCAGTCGCCATCAAATAAGATTTCGTCCAACGTGCAAGCCTCGAGATATATCTTCTTTTGTGCGATAATAATGTGGCTAGTCTCGAGAATCGACTACCCGATAAATTGTTCTCGTAGGTGGCTTCTTATCATTACAAACATCTGCAGAACATTGAAAAGGGAACTTTAAATAAGATTGTTTGAATTTACTATTTTATTAGGTTTTATACTAGTGAAATATGACATTTCTTATTCTATGGAGTGTTTTCAACCAACTGCGAGCAGATATTTTCTTGAATTACGTATTACTTTAAAAGCATTTGTTTTTGTAGTTTGTTTAACCATGACGATGACGGTAGATGCATAAGTGAGGTTATGTGTATGTTACACCAAGACCAAATCCAATCTAATGTAGTAGTTGAAAATGTAGCAATATTATGATTGCCTACGGTTTGTGTCCAAAACTTCATTCTTGTGTATCAACAAATGATTGTTTGATATCAAATAGCAAGCTTGAATATAACTTTTAAGATATAAAGACTTATAAAAGATTCATGTAACCGCAAACACACAGCTTAAATCTGAATATTTATTTTTGCTTTTTTCAATATTTACAGCATTTCTCCTCAGAACCATCTTTTATTATTTACTTGCTTTTGACTATTCGGGATATTCACATTTTAATTTCACCAATGTCATACCAAGTTATAAATCTTCCAAAATTTATTTAATTTAAAGAAATTAAGATTTGCAGAATGTAGGTTTCATAAGAGTATATTTCTATATAATATATAGGGTGTTTCAAACCACCCGTATCCCTCAAATATCTCGCGAAATAGAAATCGGATTTAGAAACCGAAAAATACGTGTGAGATATTTTTTAAATTCCATTCAACGGTACCTTACCTAATGTAAATTACCTACTCACCCTCTGGGGTGGGGCGTGGGGAATGGGGCAACTTAAATATTAAATAGTAAACCAAAGTTTTTATTGCAGATTCGTGTTCTGCGCTACAAAATATAAAGGTTTTGTCTGAAACTTTTTTTTTGAGTTCGTGATAAATGACATTCATTTAGAATTAGAATTATTAGAAATTATGTTAAAATAATAATCAGTATAGTCAAGTGGCTCAGAATATTTTGAAATTTATTTTTGGAATTTTTGAAAAATTCTATTTGATCCGTGTAATCATTCAACATATCAAACTGAACATGTGTCCAAGGTAGTTATAAAATCAGTCGTTTTATTTAGCGACTAGTCATTTTATAAATGACGCGACATATAATTCCATAACTAATAACATAATATTTTATTAGGTACATATCAGTATCAGCAAAAATTCTTAACTGAACTAAATAAACAATCCAAAAATTCCCTTGTTGAATCTCATAGACACTTTGATTGCACTGTATTAAATTTAGAAACCCAATACCCTTCGTAAGACTTAAATATTTGGTTTTGGTACAAACTCTGATTGAATTGAACCTACATAATACAACCCAATACCCTGCATGAGTCCCTCATACTCAATTTTAGTTGATTGAATTGAACTAAATAAAGAACCCTTCTTGGGTGAAATAAAATGATGTAACATTGCATTATAATATGCCTACATGCCTAGGATTTTTATAAAAAAACTAATTTTACAATCTGTCTACAACATATTATGTAGGTACCCTTAACGTTACTAGAATTTATAATACAGAAATGCCTGTTTTTCAAATTACGTTAACAACAATAATTATCCACTTTTTTAGAAAAACTTTGTAATCAATTATTTTTATTTCGTGTGATCATGTTCGAAAATCGCTGAGCAATCCACTAGGCAACAAATGTTAACAGAAAATCTGACAAAATGTAACCACACGTGATATTATGAATGATTAATTATAAAATAAATGATACCTACACATTGACTGCTTGAAACATGAAGCCAAGTAATGGATCTACGTGTTCTGTATCATTTTATGTATTTGATTATTAATTAGATTTAACGGAGTAGGAACTCGAGAACGCTATACAATTGCCTGTATCCAGCAATTAAACTTGTTTCATTTCAATTAGAATTTAGAACCACATTTCTCATTTGCGCTTGTAGCAAACTAGATATCTCAATAACTAACTTATTCATTATAAATTTTTTCAATTATGTTGATCAATATTTATTCAAATTAGTTTTCTTGTAACTTCATAAAGAAAGACAATAATGATATTTTCTACTTTCATTTTATATATGACAAGAAAACTACCTATCACCTAGCAGTAACGGAGTAATCGTTACCTTTTCTTTAAAATTCAATTAAATATTTTTGTTATGTCTTTAGAACATAATTAACAACTTCGTGTATATATAATTTAAATGGCATTAGTTAAAGAATACGGAACTGAAACAATTTTCTCAAAATTCTCAATTTTAATTAATCAGTTTTGACGCCACACTGTTTCCATAATATGGAATTTATTTAATTTTTAACTACTATCTTGCCATTATTATATAATTAATTTAAATTTGATTTTTCCATTCATATTATGCAAACTTAAATCCAATGGTTCCTAAAATGTGTTCCTTGCACTAGAACTTCGCTGAAATAATATACGATTACGAATGTTTTATACTTAATTATTTTTATTCAATTTTGATGTTTTAAACTACTATTATTAACTCCATAGCAACAACTTTAAATAAATGTTTATTCACAAGTGAATTAATTACTTTTTTAATCGCTCAACACATTTTTCTATCACCCTGACGTTTTAAACTGTTATTATTACGTCAAAAATGCATAAAAACAATGACAACTTGCCACTAACGACTACTTTGATTAGTTTTTTTTTGTTATGTCAAAATAAATTTATAATTCATATATTTGAAATAATTTCGTCAAAATTGAATAAAATATTGTATAAACCACGTGAGATACGAATGTTTATTCACTCGAAGAAATTATTCCACTCGCCCTTTGGGCTCGGGGGCTAAAATTTCTTCTCTTGAATAAACATTCATGTATCTCACTTGGTGTATAAATATCTATTACTCCATGATCAGTAAGTTGAAATGTAATATAAATAAGTTATGAATCACCTGTATAATAACAAAAGTAGATACATTTAAGTAAGATTTAAATTCAAACCATTGACAGTTTATTTAAATATTAATATCTGCTCATCTACAGGTATTAGAAGCATAAATCAAAATTAATGTAGAAATTGGAATAAAATAATTCATCTAGTTTTGTTTTATCTCATTTTTATAAATAACAAAGAAATCATTTTTACTGGCATCATGGTATCGAATTTCTGAATTTCCAATGAGCATAGTTTTCACCTAATAATGTCGTCTGCAATGGAGTTACCTGTCGGAAGGATCGGATTCAGTTTATAATGAATCGGAATTGATCCCTTCAAAATTAATTATTTGTATAAAATCAATAAGCAATTTTAAATCTGCAGAACATATTTCATATCATATAGCAAAAGCTTCTCATTTGCTTAATGCGAAAAAATTCACCAGTATCGTTTTCCAACAAATATTTAATTATCACTTTGTTTAATTTTTAGACTAATTAATTTGGAACATGTGTTTTTACGCGAGTTGTTTTATAAAATAATTTCTAATTAAGAGTTATGTAGATGGAAATTGTTCGTGTTTGTGTTGTGGAACTTCTTCGCAAATATTGAGTGAAATTCTTTGATACATTAATTTTTAACAACGGATGAAAGGAAAAGCGAATTTCTGGTCATCAAAACGTATGAAAAGCGCAGAAATATAATCAGTAAATTTTTGTACAATAAGCGCAGATCGTAACGTTTAATAAGCGCATTTTTCGAAAATGAGATTTCTGACCATAACAAGTTAGTTCAGATCGTCTTCGAGTATGATGCGGTTAAGTTCAGAAAAATGTTAGGCAAGAATATTTTCTAGTTTTCAAAAATTCAAAAAAATCTTGTTAAAAATACTCTTCGAGTATGATGGGGTTAAGTTTAAAAAAATGTTAGGCAAGAATATTTTCTAGTTTTAAAAAATTCAAAAAATATTGTAGAAAAACTGTCGTACCATTGTGCTTTTTAAATGTTTCCTTCTGCTCTTATATAACGTCAATTTCTGCGCTTATATAACGTCAATTTCTGCGCTTTTCGTACGTCGATAAGCAAAAACTGATAAAGGCCAAATGCGCTTATATAACGCACCCCGGATGAACTCTGTATAATACTTATACCTACTTATATTTTGTGGCAATAAATCTTTCTCCAGCCTTACCAATATTTTTAGTTTTCTTTCAAGGAACCAATTTAGAGTGACTATTCGTAACAACTGATTTTCTCAGTAGGCACAGTACTTTTTTTCAGACCCTTGTACCTTATTGTACTGAAAGATATTTTGTACTGAATGATTTTTTTCATACTGTACTGAATATGATTTTCTTTTTTGAATCACCATAAAGCTTGCAATATTCAGTAAAACTTCTTTTTCAATTGTTATTCAAATTCATCATAAAAATGTGCAATACGTATATGAAATCTTTCTAATTAAATATTTTCGCCTGCGGCGCATTTTCTTCTTACTTTTCTTATTATTATTATTTATGTTTTTACCACCCGCTTACCTGTAAGTGAGATATTGGAAAATTGAAACATGCTAAAAATCGGGTAGTGAGTTTTAAGTAATTTTTAATAATTTCTCGATGATGTCTGTATGTATGTGTGTGGTCCAGGCCATTTCTGGAGGTCTCAACTCAAATACGAATTACCCAAAAATTTTGATATTTGTTATTTTACATTTGTATACGAATTGGAAGAGCTCATTAGATTTTGGTACAAATATCTTCACCGGAAGTGATATTTTTTGAAGATTGAAAATTTCTATAAATTTGGATAAATATAGTATTTACTTATTTGTAATAAGAATAAGGGAAAAAGTTAATTGTCTTTATCTAGTAGCATTAAAGAACTAAAATTTTAAAAATAAATTTATCAAATAAAACGTAGGTACCTAGTAAAACGCAGTAAATATAACATTTTCAATAAAAAAAACCCAACCCCGAGAGGCGGGAGCGGAGGTAACCTTGGAATTCTAAAGGAAAATTTAAAAAAAAAAGTTTAAAACCCAGGAAATTTTGAGTTTGCTATTAAATAGCAATATTTTCTGCAAACTCACTGCTAATATTCTACACTTGTATTATTATTTTTTCATTTTATTTACTTTCACTGAATCCTGAAAATGGGCGAGATTCAGTCAAGACTGTTCTTCCATATAACTCTTTCATGCAAGCCCTTGTTACAACAACTAGCCGGTGCCCGATAGCTTTATAGTTGGCAAGTTAATTGTGCCTTAACTTGGAATGGTGACGAGAGTAGATACCAATCCAAATCAAACCATGAAAATTTCACACTTGACCCGAATTAGAACCCACGACCTCTGTTGTTAGCAGAGCCAAGTACTATTATCACTGTGCTATCTCGCCGTGCAAAGACACAGTTATAATTATCAAGGACTCGACCCGAACCGGAACGAACCGCAGCTATTTTAGCGAACCGCGAACCAAACCGAACCGTTAAACAATAATTTGGTAAACCCATAACCGAAACCGAACCAATGGTTGTAAACTGGTTCGGAATGGTTTAAACCATTAATTGAAATATAAGCTTTTTTGTCAAAATGCTAATAATTTTTATGAAGATTGTTGTATTTTCTATGGTTTAGATAAATTTTTAATTTTTCTAGAAATTTATTATATCTGAGTCCAAAACTAGAACGAATTTTTAAAATTAATTGCTTGTTATTTAATAAATTATTGAATCGAAACCGGAACCGCTTTTTTGAAAACCTGTAACCGGTTTATTTTAAGAATAAATATGAAAACCGGAACAAAACCGAACCCTTTAAAGCACAGTAAACCGCGAACGTTATTTTGTGCGGTTTGAGTCCATGATAATTATACAATAAGAAATGTCAAAGTCACTCTGTCTATATCTAAGAAACTGATGGCCCCAGGTCCCCAATTTATGTTAAATTAAATGTAACAAGAATATTTGCTTCGGTTGTGGAAATTCCGATTTCTTTGTAGTTTCCAAAGTCTTGTTAGCATTTTATTGTATTCCAAAGCGAAATACAAGTTCAGCAACAATTCCAATTTCTCAGGCAGTAAATTACGCAATCCTTATAAAATTCCTAAACTGTAGTACCAGCACGTCTTCAGCAAAACTTTCCTTGCTATCCATTTTCCTTTGACAGGTGCAATAAAACGTAAAGCGGAAACCGTTGCATCGCTAGAAAATTGCCTCGAGATTTTTAATTTCCATTTTCAACAGAATTTAATTACGAAGGATAAAGTCACTAAAGATGTGTGAGGAATCTATTGGCAAATGGAAGTTTTCGTAATTGTCGCATTTAAGTTCGAAGATAGTAAATTAGCTCCTTTGACGACTAAATTCTTGTTAAAGTGCCAGGAATATTATAGTGCAGCTCTCAAAGCCAAAGGATCAACTATACAATCGTTGCTAGACACAACTTGGGCTTTTAGAATCCTTTCAAGATTCATGCAAAAATTTACTTTGACCAATCAACCATATTAATCAGACATAATCTATATAATATTAAAGCTGATATTCGGAATGTAAACCCAACCTGTGTAATAAAATTTAAAGCCATATAGTATTGGACGCACTGAGCATAAATCAAAAAGAATGGAGTTGTTCAAAAAAAGTTGATGATTTTATTGCATAGATAAAATATATGGGTCAATTTATGAGTATTGGAATGAAAATTATTTTAAAAGTTTGCACTTTTCATTCATAATTTTGTTAATAAAATATCGCGGGTCTATTATTATGACATATTTAATAACATTTCCATACACACTCCTCTCAACGTTTTCGTTTTACAAAAAAAAATTGTACGCTGTATTTCAAATGTTTCTCGGATACGCTCTTGCAGAGAACTGTTTATGGAACATAAAATTCTACCCCTCATTTGTATTTATATTTTTGAAATAAGTTTTTACATATTTCAAAAAAAAACAACTACCAAGAAACGCTAATGTGCACCATTTCAACACTAGAAATAAAAACTAATACCGCATACTATTTGCAAAAACTTCGTTATATATGAAAACACCCGATGTGCAAGGTTTACATATTTTTAATCACTTACCTTCTGATATAAAAAATTATATAAAGTATAAATTCAAAGTGGATTTAAAATCTTTCTTATTACAGAAATGTTTTTATACTCTGAAGGAATTCTTTGACTGATATTTTTAGTGATTATATTTAGTGTTGTTGTAGATATTCTAATTATGTTTTTGTACACCTTTCTTATTTGACGTATTTCATACATTTTTTGTATATGTCTAAGAAAATAAAGATATTATTATTACTAAGGTCTTAAGTTACCAATTTCAAGCACCTAGTTCAAAGTGTGTCCGCTAGGTTTGTAAGTCTATGGGTAAGTCAACATAATACACGAAGACTGGTCAATTGAATACATCACTCAAAGAAGATTTGAAATTTGAAGTTATGTTTCAAAAATCATATCTCTTGAATTAACCACTTATGGAGCATAAAATATACATGTACTTATCAAGTTCGACGTATTCTTTCAAGAAAAAAATAAATCAAAAATTGTGAAACAACCCCTTGTGTTGAAATTCGCAAATTAAAAAATAGTTCCAAGCAAATGAGACATTCTGTAAGTACCTATCTACAAATTTCATTATTTCCTGTTTGTAAAATTATTATTATATTCATGTAATTATGATTAATTACGCTGCATAACTATTTAAATGTGACAACCAGTGGCACCCAAAACTACTGTTAATTTTACGAATTTTAACAAAATTCTTTTTGATTCATGATCAGTGCGTCCAATACTATATACACTGTATACACCCTTAAATTTTGTCACACAGAGAATTCAGGACAAAAGAGCGAAAGACGCTATAGTTAAATTTCAGCCCATTATTTTAACCTCACTGTAGAAGATATATTAGTGTAAAAATTTAAACAAGTAGAAAAGTATATTTTATTATGTTGAGTGCAACATAAACAGTAACTATGAAATATAGCAATCCTGTAAATCATCATAACCAAGGGGCATTCTAGTATTCCAACTGATAACTATCTTCACTTTTGCACATGCATTTAATTAAATTTAAAGCAGTATAATTTAATTATTATTATATTATAATTACACGCAAAATAACAATAAAATTTCAAAAAACATTGACAGCAACATAATAAAGTAATTATGAATTAACATATGGTATGGACTTCTGCTCTCTGACTAATTCATTTGTTTTTGAATAGTCTATCATAAAACTGATACAGTAATGTTGATAAATTGTTAAATGTAAACAATAATAGATTTACAATAAAAATATATGTAAGTAATAGTTTGTCGATAATATGGGAATTCCAATATAAAATTTGAACTCAAATTGCATTGCAAATATTTTAAAGCGCCATTACATCCATATATGTAATTATAACTTCACGTTAGACTAAACCACAAAACTGCATAAACCAAAATTCGTTTATCCCAAATGTCATTTGCATGACGCACGGCCAAATTTCCCACCATTTCAAACATTATTTAGAGCTTGAACTGAACCGGAGTAAACCGGAACTCTGTTCCGGTTCGAGAAATTGATCAACAGCGTTCCTTCTCTTGGAATTGACTAATTTGGCCGTTCCGTCTCGTAAAATGAAGAATAATATTATTTTTCCATTGCTGATGTTAAAGTGCTATTTCATCGAGTCGTAAAGTAACACTTTAACCGCAAGGTTACATAAAGTAAAACTAGAGTAGGTAAAGTAAAATTTTAGTGTCAAGGGTAGATAAATTAGGATGAAAAACACTACAAACTCTGAAATTGTTTTAAACATTTAATTTAAAATTGTGTTTCTTATATATTTTCCGAGATATTTTCTTTAACAACAGCTTCAGGAAAATAGAATTTTATACACGATAATAAAATTGTAGGTATTATCGAATCGAGAAATATAATTCGCATTTTGCTCTCGTCGTTGAAATTTTATCTTCTTGTATAAAAAATAACTATTTTTGTTACAAGCGCTCGGTTATGTAAACTAATAAAAACCAGAGCAATTCATAAAATCGAATTGTTTGTTTAATCAAAAATATATTTTACGTCACTCGGGGGAGGAAAGCAGTGTTTTCCTCTTGCTAATGGCGGGAGGGAAGCGAGTTTTCCGTCCCGCTCGGGAGGAAAACACTGTTTTCTTCCCGGTACTGGCGGGAGGAAAACATTGCAAGAAAGGTGATTTCGAGGCCCTCGTGACGTAAAATATTGTGTGTCCCACGGGAGGGAAGGCCCTCGCTCGGACTCGCCTGCGGCTCGCCTTCGGCTCGGGTCGCCGCTTCGCCCGCGGGAGTAATAGCTATTACACCCTTGAGCGAAGCCGGCGCCCTCGCTCGGACCGCCGCTTCGCCCGCGGGAGTAATAGCACGCTTCCCTCCCTAGGTGCACAAAATACTATTAAATACTCTATTTAATATTATTCGAAGCATACTCATGTTTTTAATACATTAGATAATAAGTTATTTGTCTTAGCGCTCAAGTAATTTAGTAATGCCATATCGAACAAATCTCTATATTTTCGCAATACAGGTAAATAATCAAGATAAAAAATATTACTTTCGCATGGGTTTAAAAATAGAAAATTTAACTCTAAAGTTAATAAATGTTTTAAAATTTCGTATTTACGGTAAGGCCAAGTTTATCTACCAAGGTACCAAAGTAGATCTGTACTTTGTACAGCACTGTTAAGCTGTTCACATAATCGAAAGTGATCGTGTTCAGTCTATAGAACCTCATGTGTTAAATTTTGACTGTTCACTAAAGTGGATGGTTCATATAATGAAGTATTCACATAACCGGACGCCCATTGTAGTTTTATTTATTATTATTATCTTTTAATGAAGGTACAAATAAAATTGTATTGTTATTGGATAACTTGGTTTTACTGAAATTTTTCAAAAAATTACAACGATATAAAAAAAGTTATGCTAGGTCATCGAAGAACTAGTGATTTTATTTCTATCTTCAACATCATTCACGGTTCAAGGGTATCGACTCCACGTAGCGCTACACCGCGTTTGTCCTATGTTAATGCATAGAAACGCTCGCTAAAAATACGGAAAAGCAGTCTAGCAATTTCTACAATGCTCACGAAGTTTTATAGATAAAGCTAAATGTCTTAAATTTGTTTACAGACGAAGAGTGCAACTAGGATTATGCCGAGTTACATTTTCTAATAAATCTCTTAATAATAAGAAAAAGCATGTAAAAAATTGCTTTAAAAAACACACTTTTTCATTAATTTTGTATATGGATTTCAAAGATTTTTTTCAGAATTCTAACTGGGCATAATCCTAGATTCATTCTTTCACAAAAATCTTGTACCTGTTTTTCCTTCAAATTTTTAATATGCAATGAGTAAAGCAGAAACTGTTACACCTGTAAACACGCAATATTTTGTTACGGAGACGAGACCCTTAAGATAAGAACATTTCATTTTGGATATGTATATAAATAACTTTTATTTCTAAAAGAAAATATAATGTGAAAAATTGACATTTTCAAGACACCTAGCGTTCCCTTTCGCATAAATTTCCATTTGGAGTCGTGACTTTATTACCGTCTTGTTGATGGCCGAGCTGTTGAAAAACGTGATAACGTTCTGGGATTATCTGCTCGTTACAAAATAGACTTATTACTCTCCGTTTAGAAAGCTACGTTGATTATCCTTTAATTAAAAGTCTTTTAATTAAAAAAAGTTTCGCGAAACTAAAATTTATCTTCTCGTGTAAATTTTTTCAAACTTAACAAAGAACGCAGTTTCCGTCTCCTTAAAAATATTGAACGTTTGGTATAGAATTCTCGCCATTCTATTTTTGTATCCTCAAAGGGATGGACGCATTCCTAGGCATTGTTGTGACACGCTCTTGGGACCGTGAAAGCGCCGCGACGGCGTTGAAGTGCTTCGACGCATTCTGCTGCAGATGGAAGAGCTGATATTAAATTACTACGCCTCTTTACTAATACAGATAATGGCATTTTCGGTACTGTCTCTGAATTCGAAAGGTTCATCACGTGCTAGACTAGTGACAAGATCTTAGACCAATCAAAATTAATATAGTATTAGTTTTAGTTATATACTCGTGTTATCAATAATTGTTATTTACTTTACTAGTGGACAAAGTAGAAATTACTTATGAATGAAATTTTAGCTCACGAAGGCTGCGAAATAACTTTCTCGAGTGGATCATTCCTCTTTGTCCACGTTTGCGTATAACGTTTTATCCAGACCTCATGATAAATGCAAAATTATTATAAACAAGCAAACTAAGAGGTATAGAAACAAAAGTCAGATTTAAATATCCAAAACTATAATTTACAATAATTTATTGTATTATACTGACTAAAATCTACTTGTAAAACGTATTTTCTAATTTCATTTTGACAGTAAACAAGAAAAATGACATTTGGATGAGTTGAGTGTAAAAACAGGTATACTTCAGCCAATCACAAACATAGAAATCACACTATAATTTTGTTTATACTCCTCCAAGTTTAAAATCAGATAATACTGAGTATAATTTTAGCAAACTCTTTTATGGGTATCTTGCTAGTTTAAAATTATAACAACTACTATGTTTTTATTAAAAGGTGTTGAAAATGATAAAATGTGTTTATTATTACTTTATCGTCATAATTCGAAGAAGACATACATGTTGGAATATATACCATATTTTAATTTGTTCTTCAATACCATAAACCTTTAGGAAACAGTCGCATGCTTAGTCGTAGCCAGGGTGGAGGGGTTTGGGGGTTACCACCTCCCCCTCCAGAGAACTAGTATATTTATATTTTATTTGTTAAAATATAACAATTATTTCATTAATTCTTTTAATTTAATTATTTGTTTCAATTTTTATTCGTGAAAGATGGTAAAATGTTATTTCTCACGTATGCAAATAAATAATAAATTGACTGCATCCCAGCATTGTTTTATTTATAATAACCTTTCAGTCAAGAAGCTTCCATTATTGACACAATTTAACGTTTAATGAGAAAGCCTTTGACCTTGAACCCAAAAAATTTTCGTCTTTTTTCCCTTTCTCACTACGGAACAGCCGAACTCTGATCTAAACCTCCCCAAACAAAAATCCTGGCTACGCCTATGATCGCATGCAAAAGCTACTTTCGGCACTTGACACACAATACTATTTTAAATTTACTAGTAAGTAAACTATTTATGGTTTATAATTCATAATTACAAATACGGTTATGTCCATTCTAAAAGTAGTTTTTAGTATTTAACACTAACATGCATTATTCTGTAGTACTGAAGGTTATGTACAATATGTATGTACATAAAAATATTACACGACGATAAAGTTGAGAACACGAGTGAAAACGTTTTACAGAATTGTAAACAGTCGGGTATGCTTGTTAAACAATTAATGTTCATTCTAGTAGGTATTCGAGTATGCTTGTTAAATAATGTACTAGCATGCAACTCGTCGATAATGGCTATTACACTCGTATATAAATTACGAACTACAACATCTACAAACTTTGGTTGCTAGCTGATATAGGTATCGTAAATATTATATTCGTGCATTAAGAGGCTTGTCTACCTTTTTTTCGAATTCCTAGAATCCTCTCGATATTACTATTTATTTCTATTTCACTCTCTTCCCCACTACCACGGCTACCCAAAACCAGCTCGAAATTCGTACTTTCCCGCATCCCAGCTATACAATGTCATTTTAAAGTTGAAAAATACCGTAAACATGGCTCCAGATTCCCATAATATCTTCTGTATTTTTAAAAGAAATTAAGTAAAATAAAAATTATTCGAAAAAGGAAGCTTAGCTGCATGCTTCTTGTTTTTTAAATTTTTCTTGTCATTTATAGTAACCGAAAAAAATAATATCAAATAATGACAAAAAAACCGCAAAAAACGTAATTTTAAAATATTTTTTACTTCAAATTTCTAGGCCAAAGATTTAAAAAAATATAGAAGCATTAAGACATCCTTTGTTAATACACTCATATGTAAAAGCATCATATATTTCAATTATAATTAAAGTAAACGTGGGAGTCACACCTCTGTAACGCTGTAAAATTTTAGGGTAGACGAACACCTTAATAGCAATCATAATAAACTTGTTGCGTACTGTTTCTTCTGGTGCTTTATTTTGCTTCTAATTTCACACTTATTAAAACTTGTTCATGAAAAAAATTGCCATCAACTTAACGAGCAACTCTTTGCCTTTTTCATAATAAGATTAAAAACTGAGAGAGTTTCGTGATAATTATTTCCTCTGTCGACACCTGAGGTTCGTTGGAATTCCAGTGTTGTTCGAACGGCTCGAATTTTCGAGATAACCTCACCAACCAGAGTTTCCAATGTGGAATTATCTATAAGCCGCACTATTAGCCCGATACATTTACCGTGTATTGATTGGATGTTAAATGCGTGTACTCATTATGTCCGTGTAGATTGTGTACTCTATGCATACTCATAATGCTCCCGGATTTATGGATATACTTATATACAGTTCACTCGGAAATTATATTGACATTCGCCAAGTTTGCTAATCAAACTTCAGATGCAAAACCGACGACTTAATAGCGCAGAACTAACTTTGTTCTCTACTTGCCAGAGGCTGTTTCTAGAAAATTATAAAGTTGAGGAAATAGAGGAATATATTCTGTGAAGTAGAAAGATTACAATAAAATTAATAGGATTGAGTATAAATAATAAATCGGTAAAGGAAACTAAAGATAGATGGGATTGCCAATAATTCAGAAAAGAAAATTCAGGAACACAGGAAACACTGCTATTTTCAAGTCGTTTCACATTTAAATTTATAACCTATGACCAAAGATTAATGAAATTTATTACAGATTATTCTTCACTTACTATATTTCCATTTTAATCTCTTATGAATAATATTTAGTCAAAATGTCTAAATCATGGGCGCCGCCAGAAAATTTTTCAAGTGGGGGCAAGAAGAAGTTACATTTTGTATTTAAGTTGTATTTGTTAATTTAAAAGAACATAAACAATAAAATATTCTAATGTACCTACCTATTTAAAAAAAAATTAATACAAATTTTTTTAGAGAATCCTATATTAACAACTAAAATTTCGGCATCAGCATAAAATAATTTTCCCACGACCATACGAAACTAACAGTTTCCATACAGTTACCTAGCTATGAAAATAAACAATAACACACATCCGTTCAACCCGTTCGATATGTTATCGCCACAGTTTAATTTTTTGTTTCACCTTTTAGTAGGCGTGTGTTGTCTTACATTTGATAATGTTTTCATGACATTAAGTATTTCGTGATAAATTGCATTATTCCATTAAAATAATGTACAAACACGACATGGATCTCTATCCATAATCTCTACCCACATAAATTAAAGTAGTAGGTAGTAGGTACTATTGCTATATCTGGTATAATTTAAAAATTTAAGTAGAATTTATATTATTGTTATTGAAAATCTCATGGTATCATATATTCATGATCGTGGTAGGTATATTTGTTTCTTCGTAAAATTAAAATTATGACAGTGATAGTTGATATCAAAATATATTTATAAATAAAATGTTTAATATTGACGGTCGGGGAAATATAATGTACATGACTTTCTAGAAAGTGTCTATCGAATGTTCGTGAGATTTCCGAACTCGGCAAACCTCGTACCTACGTCAACATTTTCACTTACACGATATTAATCACGTTCCTCCCTCATTATGTAATATACTATATCCGCTTGCCAAAATATAAAACGAAAACATGCACATATATCACGTCATTACCCAACTTGGGTGTGAAAGCCTCACATATTGAGCCATCGGTAAAAATATACAGGTGCGTCAAAATTATTGACAAAATCATTAAGGATAGGTACATATTATTATGATTTACTGATTACAACGCAAAAATAATTTCACGCTATCTGCTTGGAACAAACATTTTTCGTGCCACTGGTCTTTTAGGTTACACGTTACAGTAATGAATAAATGTTAGTAAACATTTAGAATTTATTTTTAAACTTACACTTCATTCAATTTAAATGTTCACCAATTTTTATTCATTACCTAGTGAAACTTATCAGATCAGTGTCATAAAAAAAATTGTTCCAAGTAATGTATAATTTCTTTTTTTGCACTTCCGGGACTAAAACTCTTCTTTAGTCTTTATTTTTAGGGACTAAGGTTCTTAATTTGATCCCAAGGGATTATTTTTCATATTTAATCCCGTTGTCAAGAAATTGAATTAAGTATTCCCGTTGTCAAGTAAATACGTGCTATTTCTTACAGAGTATCTATGGTAACAATATAAATATTTGTCATAAAATTTACTGTCAATTTTGCAAAATGTGTATTCTTTTAAACTATTTTGCATTCATTTGAGGATGAAGTGCAAAAAATAGCGTATATACCACAGGACTAAAGTATCTTTAATCCCTCAGGTGATTATTTCCCTCACCTTCGGCTCGTGAAATAAACTTTCACCCTCAGGATTAAATCATGCACTTTAGTCCCCAATATATAATATACTATTGTGAATTTCGGAAAAAATATTTTGCGTTGTAATCAGCATACATCAAATAATAAGTCCCTTAAATTGTTGTCAATATAGTTTTGAAAAACCATGTATATATTATGTGCCATGACCAGCCGTCAACTCACGGGTATTCATGGATGTTAGTAGAGAATACACCTCAGGAGTAATTTTTGTGTAGTTAATCTGGAATGTATGCCTGACTAGATTCGACGCCTCATCAAATAATATAAAACTAAATCAAAATTAAATTAAAGTATCTAAGTACATCAATTAAAACTCCACACATATATTTGCGGATTGCGGCTGATCTAAATTTGTAAATTAGGTAACGATATGACCTATTACACGAATTACAAAATTAATGTCACTCGATAAAGGTTAAAAATATCCCTCGAGGGTGGTGTGCAACCATTTGAGAGGAATTTAACGTTCATTAATTTTACTTGGAAATTAAATCTCTGAATACGTGAAACCGTGAAAGTTTATAACTTTGAATTTATTCTGTATGATAAACTTAAATAATAACAATGAGAGATAAATAACAGACTAATTTAAATGTAGAGCACATGAAATAATGACTGGTATTTACCGAAGGTTAGTAACTGAAATACCACTAATACTCATTTACATAAAATGACAATAAAGTGTTGAATAAATATTATGGAATTTATTTCTGCTACGCGTACCGAAACAAGAACAATGGTGTTATTTTTGCAAGAATTATCTAATTTGCATATTTGTTAAATAAATAGTGATCCTAAACTAATATTTGACAATTTAAGTTCAATAACAGTGCAGATTTTAACCTCTCATTATTGTTTTATTGTAAAAGACATGGTTTAGCTACTAACTTTAAGTTAGTTGGCTAATGGACAATCGTTAAAGCGGTTGCACAGTCAAATTATAGGTTTTGCTGAACGCTTTGTATTACTTTAATAAACAAAGATTTAAATTATATATCTGAATAAATAAATTGAACACTTTTTGAATTTTGTATTCCAGAAAATTTAATTTAAAATGGATCAACACCAGTCGTCAAAATAGCGATAAACAACATGCAGTTTTCCCCATAAAATTGGTTAAACAATAAGATTTTTGAAACAAATAAGACGTTTTCGAAAAGCTTGAAGTTGCCCTCTTTTTGCTCTAATGCCACTTTTTAGAATTTTTATGTAGGATTGTATTAAAATACATATGAAATATTCACAAAATTTGACATGTTTAGCCATGCACATAAAAATATTGAAGAAAAAACTTAAAAAACTGGCATTAGAGCAAAGGGAGCATCCTAAAACTTTTCAGAAATATCTTAGTTAATTCGAAAATTTCTATTCTTATTTCAATTTTAATGGGAAAACTAAACATACTTTTCACCATTTTAACGGCTAGAAGTCAACCACCTTAAATATAACCTAAAGCCCTCGGCACACAAGGATTCTCTTATGTTTCTGAACCTTGAAAAAAAATTTACTATTTTGAAGTTGAATGAATTCGAAATTATTCTTTTCCAAGACTCATTGAAGATTCAATTTAGCAGCACCGCTATTTGACAGCTAAATAATGGTCACCAGGATTATTTTTTTCAAAATTCTGAACATGAAAGACTGCTCTAAGAATCCTTGTGTGAGACGTACACGTACACGGAAAAAATGCTCTCATATTATTTACAATAAAATTGTTGTAATTGTATTGCAGTGTTTTTAATGACATTTATTGTTATAAAATATCACAAAGGCTTATAATCGCACATTGCATTTATTTAAAAAAAATTATGGTTCACAGCTTATTTTAAAAAATACAATAAATAATGATATTTTACATCCCTAATATGTGAAAGTACCACAATTATTGTAGTAAACATAGCAATTCTGCTGTAAACAAATATTTGTGGTAAAAACATAATATTTTTAGTATTTACAATTAATTACTTCACGTTTATTGTATTTATTAATGTTCCTCGTAAAATTATCTACGAGTATAACAAAATATTCTTACCGTTTTTTGATAGGATGAGCCGTTAGACCAATAATAATATTTTTTTATTGATTATTTTACACACGTCATTTCTTTCCAATAAGAATGCATAACTTTTTCGAAGAGGGCAGTTTTTCAGCGATAAAATTTGATAAAACCACAGTAGGGTAACCATGGTTACATTTTGTTTATTAAATGTTTTTAATGTTGCAAATGTCAAAAATAAAATAATAATTATCGTTCGTGAAATAATCAAGCAAATATAATTCGAGTCATAAATTTAATTGGTAAAATTTACTTATAATTCCTGCGTAGAAACGACAACTCGCGTCAAAATTGACTCTTAAATCACTCCAGCTTCGCTGTCGTGATTTAAATATGTCAATTTTGACTCTCGTTTGTCCGTTTCTACGCAACAACTTCGTAAATTTTACCGATAAATTTATGGCTCTTATTATATTACTTATGAAAAAATATTAGTACAGGAGCATATCGCATTCCGTCGCAGGTTTCGTACCAAAATTGCGGAAGAGGTCTCGTTCTGTTACAAACTACCTATATATAATTAATTTCCACGGTGTCGTTCCATGTTCTAATGCAGACAGATTTGGTGACGTCATAAAGATGGCGGACATGAAGAATGTGTAAAATCTTTATTTTTCAACCGATTTCAGCGTTACGCTCATTCGATAGATAATTTTTTCTATACATTAAATTTTTTTCGTGATAAAGCAGATATACTATAATGTGTTATTTAAACAAGAAATAATGACGAAATGAATTAGAATATTTTCAGCAAGAACTATAACATGCATATCACACCTTTTGTCTAACTCGAGTGTGGCATCCTCACTTGCCTGTGAGTCATCGGTACCTATAGATAATATTTTATCGTGTGTACGGTTTTCAGTCGTCTACTAATAACTAATACATGTTTATGAATTATGAAATCGTACAATAATGAGATAAGATAGCTCGGCTATATCTTAGTGAAAAGTACAACTTTAGCTCCTCATTTTTCGACCAATCAGAGTGCTGGCTGTGCACTCGATCGCTGACGAGAATTGGCCAGAACGTCGACTATTAATTGTTGTTGCTATCCGTGATCACCATTTGTTTTGTGTTCACATTTTGCTTTTGCTTTAACAACTTTAACATAACTTTCCGATTTCATAAATATAATAATATCTCGGCTGTAAAAATAATTTTTTTCACAACATGCGGAGAAACACAATTTTCTTCTCGCGAAATAATGAGGAAAGTAAGTTTTCCCTCTCTAGAGAGGAAAGTAAGCAGTGTTACCATCAGTATTGTTTTACGGTTAAATATTTTAAAAATTGCAAGTTAATACATTATTTTACTGAAAATTCTGGTTTATAGTGATATACTGTAAACTATTATTTTACAATTTTATGTTTTATACCTACTTTCTTTTTTTACAATTTCACGATTTTTCAATTTAAATTTAATTTGGCATATTGGCTGCAGTGAAACATTTAATTGTATTTAAACATCATTCTGACAGATGGCAGTTATACTTATAACCTAACTTCTAGTATGTGTTTTTTCTACATTTTCAATGTTTTGAAATATGTCGTGAAAAAAATGTTGTGTCTAACACGAGAGGAAAGCTCCTTTCCTACTCTCGCTCAATTGCCTCACTCGCTTCGCTGGTGACACAAACTTCGGGCTCAAGTGGGAAAAGAAGCGCTTTCCTCTCTAGTTGGACAAATATCTTTTTTAACCTTTTGATGCTTTGATCATTATCAATAGTTTATTTCTCACATTGTTGTAATGCTAGTTGTTGCATATTTTTACCGCAAAATTAAGACCGGAGTTCCGGCAGTTCGATTTAAAGAGAGACCGGTTCCGGTGATCCGTTCCATCACTATTTGTCACATGCAAAAAATCTTCCAATAAGCAATCTGTGTGTACACTTTTTGCTTTGATTGTTAATTGTTTGTAGGTAACCTGTGTTCTAACGGGCAATTTCAATTATAATTATGAAATAATTTACTTGAATCTTCAAAGCAAGCTCGACTTTGTTACGACGTGCATTCTCCACATAGTTATTAATTTATTGAGTGCTTTAGAGCAATATTACCAGCAAATTCCAAACTATATTGCATTTATAGTACATTGGTGTTGCTCTAAATTCTGTGACTTCGGCACTAATTACTGTGCGGACATTTCTAATGAATGTTTATGAGTTCATTAGCATCACAACACATCGTGGCTGTGGCGGTAAGGGCGAGATTAAATTATTTATAGCGGACTATATAACCACAAGTTATATTTCACGGATACTGCATCTGAATAACAGAAAGGTGTACATTGTAAAGTTGCGGAGTTAATAAATTTACGATAATGCCATTTAAATAGTTATCCAACTTTTAAAATAGAATGCATCAGGTTTAGCTATTGCTGCAGATAATTTTTTTATTATTTTGTTTGTAGTCATTCAACAAGGTTAGCTATATCGTCACTTGGACCCAGTGGTATTTTACCAATATTTCTGAAATTAAACCTTTGTGCTTAAAATTGAAACTAGCCCCAATTATTTTAATTTTTTAATATTCAACGTTTGGTTCGATTATATTTTTATACATATTATTAAACATATTTTTAAGCTATAAGGGTGCTAAGTGCAGTTTACCGACTGATAATTAGGTAGGTACTTATATTTGGAGTGGATTTGGCCCAGGTCGTGAAATTTTCGGGTGAGCGTGAGTGATTTTGAAAATTTGTGAGTAAAAATCACAAGTCACAACATAATACATAATTTGCATAATGTCAACAAAAAACAAATGATAATTACACCGGTTATTGCTACTTATACTACTTAGCGCTCCAGTACACAGGCAGCGCACAGAATTGTCGAAAAAGTTGTACATTATTTACGATTTTGCGGAGCTAAAGTAAATTATCATCGTAAAATTTCATAGAAATATTTTAGCGTGACCCCAACGTGACCCGTCGTGCGTGATCAGGCGTAACTATAAAAACAAATTCGTGATTCCGTTTTCAATTTCGTGAGCATGCGTGATCGTACACGAAAAGTGTACAGCTCTAATTTGGAGACCCGAGCTTAATAAAAAAAAAAAATATATATATATATATATATATATATATATATATATATATATATATATATATATATATATATATATATATATATATATATATATATATATATATATATATATATTTAAAAAATTAGTTAGGTAGGTACCTGCTTTCGTGCGTCTGAATTTTCAAAAAAAATAATCCTAGTGAGAATTACCTGTCAAATAGCAGCGTAACTAAATTGAATATTCAATGAATATTGGAAAAGACAAATTAAAGAATCCACAAAGAATTCTTGTGTGGACAGGGCTTTAGGATTTTATGATACTGTTGTTATATTTTCTTTTCGTAGTATCTTGAACTGTACCTAGTAAATTATTGATCAGTAATTTGGTAAAACCTAATTAAATGCCTTGGAAACAGAATCAATAAATGCTAAAAATACTGGATCGTGCAAAAAATGTTTGTTATAAAAGTGGAGAATTTTAATATATTCAATCAATTGACGATGTCGAACGAAAATATTTATATTGTAATTTCGGAAAAAATCTCAATTTAAAACGATATTGGTTTTTGGAACCTCATTCAAATAAATTAATTAAAATTTTACATTTCAAATAATACAATTCCAATAAGTCATAAGTAAATATTACTGGGTCAACTCAGGTGTTTTTGTTGCAAAAATGAAATATGCCAGCTCAATTTATATTTGGAATAAAAATTTGGATATCATCCAATAAAGTACTTGACTTTTTATTAATGCAGTCAATTAATAACTTTCACATGTTGGTATTTCCGATTTAAAATGAATGATAACTTCAATCAATTTCCGGAAAAGGAATATAGAAAAATATTCCCTTGTGATGCTTGTTTGTAAATGGCTTATTTTATTTCACGCTGTCACATCCCATAAATGTATAAAAATAGATTCCATCAATTTTGTCAGTGTTTTATTTTATTTTTTGCAATATACCTAACCTCAACTGATTGCCGATATCAAACAACACTTTTCCGTTGGAGATTATTTACATTTGGCCATCGAAAAAATTAACAGATTTACCACAACACAAAACGTCAAAAAAAAGATAATCCATAGAGAATACAAAATCAATACTTCTGTCGGGTGTGTAGGAAGCAAAATTTAATTTCGTGAACTTGTTGGTATCTTTTGTCTTCACATTTATAAAACAGTATATTTTAATATTGTAAACCGCCGTTATTAATGATCTGAATTCTTGTTGTTAATGAAAAGAATTTATTCAAACTAATTTACATATTACGCTTTGTAGTTCTTATTCATGCTTTAAAGTTGGTATAGCAACTGATGACTCATTTACATCTTTAATCATTAATCAGGAACCCTCTTGGTCGTACCATTAGAATAAGAATAGAGTTTTGCTTTAAATATTCTACTCCACAATTTAATGAATCTTAGGAAAAAAGTGAATTTGTCCCTCGAGACTTTTTTCATTTTATTTCTCATGTTTTTTGTGAAAAATTACAGTTGGAACAAATTTGCTTTAAATGTTATCCCTTGCGAAAAAGTCAATTTTCGAATATCTTAGTTGAGTACAATTTTTCGTGAAGTTTTGTGGAGTGCAATTGCAATAGATTACCGTAGAATAGTAAACAACAATTCTATTAAAAAAATTGATGTATTTTGTAAATACCTCGGGTAAATACCGTAAACGTTTCTTGTCAATAAAACCCTATCTACTGTGTGTTGTCAGGTACATTATTTTACATTTTTAATTCTGTTGACTACATAACGCAATCGTTATATGATTGTTTATACCTTCTATAAAAAAATATTTAACGTTTTAAGGCCGGCATTACACTATAAAAGTTCTTTGACAAAGATCTTTTAGAAACTTTTTAGTAATATTTATTTTATAAAAGATCTTTTATGACCACAAAAAGGCATATTATTACACTACATAAAAGATTTTACAAATTTTTTCATAAAATTTAGTGTGAGTACAGCTATGGACGAGGATGTTGCTGGTGTATAGCTGCAGCAGTCATCAGTGGCTGAAATTGGTAAAAAAAGAAAAATAAAAAGAAACGTTTATAGTTAAGACCGTGGATGCTTGTCGCAAATTGAAGGAGAACATTAGCAATTATTTTATATATTTCCAAGAGTTTGTTTAGATTTGTATAATCACAATGACGAACGTCATATTCAGAAATTAACAGCCTGACCATCTGTTCTCCTCCATCATAAAACAACTACACGAAATATTTTATAAAACTTGGATGAAAACGCTAACGAAGTCTTCTTTTATAAAAATTGGGCTATTACACTGTCACATTTTTTGAAAAATATCTTTTATAAGATATCTTTGTCAAAGAATTTTATAGTGTAATGCCGGCCTAAGTCAATTGAAGTGCGAGAAACAATGCCATAAACAGCAGTTCAATATATATCTTAGTTCTCAAATATGCATCCTCATTCCTCAAAGTTTTATTTAAAAAATGTTAAAAATCGAGCTATATATCGAAAATTAACAATGCGTTTTGTTGCTTTGAATTTCTTGAAGGTTTATATCATCTGGGATACTAGAATCATGTTATTAGGATTTTATACTTTAGTTATGTGCCTTGGCTACTAAACTCGACATTTTCTATAAGCAAATCAGTCAGTATTTAGATTCACAAATAACAAAATAAATACATATTTTTTACAAAAAAACGTACTTCAATACAAATTTTACCATATTATTAATAAAGTTATAAAGTGAAACATGAATGTACAACATAAAATTTTAATATGTAATAAAACGAGCAAATTTGAATTCTTCTTTAGAGTTCAGAAGATAGCAGATTGTAGGCTTTCAAAATGCGTTTCGTTTTTCTTCGGTAAAAATCTACATAAAATGCGAAGTAAACTGCCGCTATAAGAACTGTGGAAAAGACAAGAAAACGACATAAATTTTATGGTTTATAGATTCAAATGGGGTGTTTTAAAAGCAATTTGGGGAGTTAAGAAATTTCGATTTGTGTTTAAGGTGATTTTCAGTAGAAATTCAATTTCACCCGTGAATTTCAGTTCAACTGCGAGCAATTTGGTGCCTAAAATCATGAATAAAATTATCTCTAAAACAACAACAAAGTTCCACGTTCCAAGTAATCTAATAAAGCACTCACTTAAAACTTGACGCTATATCAGGATTTTTTCACTAACTTTAATTATCCTTTTGTTAAATTTGCGAGGTTTTAGTCTTTCATCTCATTCACTTTGTAATGTCAGTTGTTAGTTTTGTTTACTCTCTTGTGTCCTTTGTATCGATAAATTAAAATACCCAACGCTAGAGGTGGGAAAACTATCGATAGTACTATCGATAGATCGATAGTTTTATAAAAAAAATAACTATCGATATATCGATAGTTGCACTTTATCGATAGTACTATCGATAGTTTATCGATAGTTAAATGATAGTTATACGATAGTTAAACGATTGTTAAACGATAGTTTATCGATAGTTAAACGATAGTTAAACTATTGTTAAACGATATTTTATCGATATTTAAACGATATTTTTATTGATAGTTAAACGAAATTTTATTGATTGATAAACGATAGTATTTCAAAAGCCTACAGCGAATTTGTTTCGCAATCACTGGAAAAATCTTAACACTTTTTTCCAGAATTGAATATTCCTTTACATGCGTTTTCTGTATCCATCGGATTCAAGACTTACATTTTCTAGTTATTAATTTTTAAGAACTGGGTAGACACCTGTGTAAACGTAGGAAACCACTCGCAATTCTATGTTTTAATAATTTAGTTATTTTAATATTTTGAATTTCAAAATTTTCCACAGATGTCCTTTCAGTTTCAGGCTTTTATAATTTCACCATTCTGTTTGTCTCCGTTCTCCATTTTCAGTATCCTGTTATCGTATAGCAACAACTATCGTTTAACAAAAAACTATCGTTTAAAAAAACAAACGTTTAACAAAAACTATCATTTAACAAAAACTATCGTTTAAAAAAATATATCGTTTAACAAAAACTATCGTTTAACAAAAACTATCGATAGTATCGAATAATAAGGACTATCGATTGTACTATCGATATATCGATAGTTGGTTCACTGGACTATCGAACTATCGATAGTTTCTTATACGATAGTTTTCCCACCTCTACAGAACGCCATGGCAGTGATGTTTACACAACATTATTTTCGCACCGTGTTTTACATAATACGCATTTGCATAACATACTGGAAATATGTCATTTACAGGTGTGACACATTTTACCTTTTTTGCTGTATAATTTTTCATTCTTTATCATTTTTTACTAACAAATAAAAATAAAATTGATTCATTGTTCAAGTAGAGTAGCTATACTACATCATTTATCATTACCTACTATTTTACAGCGATATCTATACTCCATTTAAATTAATATTCATGATACCATTTTAGCTATCAAACATAATAAATAATATCAGTAGGTAAATATCTCAATAATATGATTGATTTCATTCAACCTGTAAACGCGCATAAATAATTTATAGGTATATAAATTACCCACACAAATAAATAGAAGAAAATAACAAATGAATGAAATCGTACCTATATAAAATTACGATAAAATGCACTTTTATTTACGACGATTAAACAATACATTTATTTTATGTTTGTTTTTATTTTATATTAATGCTATAAATTACTAAAATGAACTTTAACTAATACATGGTTTTTGGTTCATATATCATGTAATATCATTATAGTCTATTGCTCAGAAATGTATTATTTAAAAAAATGTAATCATTTATGAACATAGTCGTAAGTCGTAGATAAAAAAGTATAAAATCGACAACACGCTCAATAATTTATTTTCGTGATATCTATTCACAAATGTTACAATAAAAACAGTAATTACCTATTGATTTAACTACACCTATATTTTGTTTTTAGGTCAATTTTTCCCAATAACAACCTTTCGAAGCTTTCTATCATTATCTTAAGAAATTGATTTTCCAAAACATCAGTTTTCAATGTAGCAATTATTTGGATGATTACACAAATAATGTGCTACAGTTTCCTGGATATATTTCTTCCACAACAGAAAGAAATAAAAATTTTACTGCTCTTTTATTGTAGAACGCGATAAGGGCGGGTTCTAAACAAAACCTCGTCAAATAAAATAGTACCGACAAATCAAAAACTTCACAGCCTCATTCACATTTAGTTTTAAAGTTTACATTTATATGTTTAGCACATACATAAATGTAAAACTTTAAACTGTATATGCGTTTTTTCCGAATTCCTAGAATACTCTCGATTTTACTTTTTTTCTATTCCTCTGCCTAAAACCAGCCTGAAACTCGTACTTTACCGCATCCTAGCAATGCAATATCATTTTCAAAGTTGAAAAATACTGTAAAATTGTTTTCGTTACGAGTCAACTGTTAGTTTATTATTGACTTCAAGGTAATGTTTTTATAATCATTTAATAGAGAAAGAATGGATTTTAAAAACAAATTTCTATCAGGAGATGTAACTGTGTAAAGTTTGCATAAATTGGAAATCTTCATGAAATTTTCGGAATTTTTATAATGTACAATTTTTTATTACAATTTTAAAAATCTGACGTGGCCATCACACAACCTTGCGCCATATCTAGACTTTAAACAGAAATGTATACGTATATAAAATCTAAAATATTCAAACACAGAAATTAGTATCACCTGAATCAAAAGATTCATTCACACGAAAACTCTTCTGTGTTGAAGCAATCCGTTCAGTTACTACATTTAATAGCTTACTTATGACTTATATAGCGCTAGTATGCCAACTTGTCACCCGTCTCATCTGTCAATATTTTTTATGCAGAAACAATATCCAACCGAACATGGATTACAAGATTTCAACGTTTTATTTGATAAATTTATTTTTTAAATTTTACTGCAGTTCTTTTAATGCAACCAGATAAAGACAATTTTTTTATAACGTAAGTTGCAAATAACTTTGCCTCTTATTCTTATTACAAATAAATACTATATTTATCTAAATTTATATAAATTTTTGACAATTATAGTTTTCAATCTTAAAAAAATATCACTTCCGGTGAAGATATTTGTACCAAAATCTAATGAGCTCTTCCTATTCGTATACAATTGTAAAATACCAAATATCAAAATTTTTGGGTAATTCGTATTTGAGTTATGCGACATCCGGCATCGGCCCGGACCACACACATACACACACACACGCACACACACACACACATACATACAGACATCATCGAGAAACTATCAAAAATGTGTTGTAAGAACCCTAATTCGTGCTCATCCACTAAAAACTCACTACCCGATTTTTTGCATGATTCCAATACCTTCCTTTACAGGTAAGCGGAAGGTAAAAAGGCACAACTGTTAATTGATCCTTTAAGTATATAATCCTTGTTGAATTACAATTTTACCATTCTTGTACTAACCACAAAACACTCGCTACGTTAGTACGTTTTGTGCTGGACTTTAGGAGGTAGACGGGCCTCTTAAGAAAGTTTAAATTCATATAGGTAACTAAATACGAGCATTCACACTTCCCACTTTCAATCACTGTGTATGCTCAAACTTAGTTAGATATGTTCAAACTTTCTTAAATGTAAACATAAATCCAAACCTTAAAACTAAATGCTTATTATGAATAATGCTTAAATGTGTTTATCGATTTATGAATACAATTTACCTTAAACAATGTTACTCTTTTTAACAAAACAAATCTTGCAAAATAATCAATACTCATCACGTCTCAAATCTGTTATTGGTTCTCATCTCATAATTTCGAGACGAGAGAAGAATAATACGAGAAATTTCTAGTCTCGGCGACCTCACTATTCAGATTTGTCGAAATTTGTACTGTCGAGATATGATTATGGATCTTAACTCGTAACCTCTATAGACCCCTTGAAACACATCGTGAAATGTAAGATTTTGATTGTAAAATCAGAAAGATTATTAAATAAATCCTCTTTTGAAAGCAAATTTTAATATACTCATGAATACGTATGAATACCCTTTACAGAAACCTAATTTCAAATGTAATGCAATATCCAAATACGTTTATACACTGTCTGCAGCCTTCACAGAATATATGTAACATATGTAAGATTTCCACCCTTGTCTTCATGTCTTCTTCATCTGAGTCGTTTTCGTTTTAGTGTAGTTAGTGAATTTTGTAGCACAATACATAACTTACATTACATTGTAAATTTATTACGAGACGTTGAAGATATTATTTTAGTTTTATTTACGAGCTTTACTTGAAGAATCATTTGGAAGCTGAACTCGTTGATTATGAAACATAAAATGTTAAAGTGAATTTAAGATTCTCAGTTTTATAACATAACATAACCTTTTATTTATGTATTTATGAGAAAGTACACCGTAAAGTCTATATTTCACTGCAATAATCCAGCAATAAAGGAAGAAACATTTTTGCACGATTGATCATTTTTCGCGTAGCGTTTACTGCATCTGTTTCGTGCAAAATATAAGAAGCATCACGGACGTTAAGTGCATTTTGTACCGATATCGGCGGATAATATTGGAAATCTCAGTCAGTAAACTACACTTACCTCCCTTGATACTTAATATACTTTTTTGCATGATCGGGCATTTTTAGTCTTAATTATCTCTTGTTCCAAGGACATAGATTTGTTTACAAATTACTGATCGGAAAGTAATTATAACATAGTACCCAACAGAAGGCGGTAAACTGTACTTACCGCGCTTGATACCTCTAAGTAATATATCTTTTCGTTAGACAATGTATTAATACAATAAATAATAACAATTTAAGGTACGAGTTAAAAATTTGAATTGTATAAGTGCTTTTACAATGACTATCGTAAAGTTGACAATTTATTGAGAAGTGTGTCATACATGAAGAAGAACTATAATATAAGAAAAGAAAGGCATCTCATACTTTCGTGCTTTATTGTAGACTGATATGATGAAATAAAATAAAACATTTATGTTACATAAATAATAAACAACCTTTTCTCAAATCAAAACGATCACCACTAGGCGGGCCCGTCTACGTTTTTCCCGAATTCCTAGAATACTCTCGATTTTACTTTTTTTTACTACGGCTGCCTGAAACCAACCCGAAACTCGTATACTGCCACATTCTATGTACCTAATATCATTTTGGAGATGAAAAATACTGTAAAAGCGTTTACGTTGCTGGTAAACTGTCAGTTTATTATTGACTTCTAGATAATATTTTTTATAATTATTTAATACAGAAAAAATAGAACTACAGATGCCTTTTTTTAATTTTAAAAATTAATTTCTATCACAAGATATAACCGTGTAAAGTTTGCATAAATTGGAATTTTTTTGAATTTTTCGAAATTTGTATAATCATGTATAATTTTTAAATTAAAAGTTTAAAAAGGCACATCTGTAGATTTATTCTTTCTCTATTCAATCCTTGTTGAAATAAAATGTTACCATTCTTGTACTGGCCACAAAACACTCGCTATGTTAGTACATTTTATGCTGCATTTTAGGAGGTAGACGGGCCTCTTAAAGACAAATGAAACAAAACCTCAGTTTTGCTGCAACATAACCTCACATCTTCGCATCTCTCAATGCTATTATCTCACCCATCAGTTCAATAACAAGGTAACACATCTAACATCTCTTGATGTGCAGCACACCAGCTTTGCGTGCTAGAGGGCTCTGTTCGTAGCGAGTGTCAAAGGAATTGATTTGATTGCTTGGCTTGGCGAAGGGTATGTGTTACTATGTTACGAAATATGGAGCTTACGAATTGCGATTGATGTTTGCGACATTTGTGATGTGATTGAGATTGATATTGTGGCATTGAAGACGGTAAAGGCGAGAAATTGGCACATGTCGGGTGAAGAGAGATATTTACTTATTTACACGGTTTCATAATAAAAGGAAAAGTTTATACATGAATAAGATTAGGTACTACCAAGAGGATAATTTGTTATCTTGTCTCATGATGATTTTATAACAAGCATATAATGTAGGTTATATTACACTTTTCAAAGTGTCATCCAAGTGTAATATACCATAACATGCCAGTCACATACTTACTAACTTTATCTACAACCTTGCTCAAGTAACATCGAAAACATGGCTTAATAATACACGAAAATTAACATCAGTTTCCCTGACAAAGATCGACTCGAAAATATAAAAATATAAGCTGCGTTATAAAAACCAGTCAGTCGCAAAAATACATCATTCATTATTTTGAAGACGATAGATTTAAATAAATATTTTGTTAGAGAAACATAAACAAAAATGAAATTTCGTTCTGTTTAGTTTACAACAGTAAAACAACATTTTCATAACAAATTTTAGATATGGCTGGAAACCGTAGACCTTAGAGCGTAGAGACCTATTATTGCCAAAGAAATGTGTGTATGTGTGTGTGTGTGTGTGTGTATGTGGTCAGGGCGGGATTTCTGTCTGTCGGATAACTCAAATTACCCAATTATTACCCAAAAATTTTGATATTTGGTATTTAACATTTGTATATAAATTGGAAGAGCTCATTGAGCTCAAGATTGAAAAGATTAATTGTCAAGAATTTCTATAAATTTGGATAAATAGTATTTATTTGTAACAAGAATATGGGGAAAAGATATTTGCAATTTACATTATGTTATAAATAAATTGTTTTTATCTGGTAGCATTAAAAAACTGTAGTAAAATTTAAAAAATAAATTTATCAAATAAAACGTTGAAATCTTGTTTTTGCGTAAAAAATATTGACAGGTTAGACGGGTGACACGTTGGCATAACGCCATATATTGAACGCAGGATGACTTCAACACAGAAGAGTTTTCCTGTGAATTAATCTTTTGATTCAGGTGATGCAAATTTATGTATTTGAATATTTTAGATTTTTATATGTATATTTTAAATGAGCACCAAATTGTAAGTCATTTATGTTTATAAGTCTAGATATCTCGGGAGGTTCTGTGCTAGCCACATTAGATATTTTTAATATATATTTTATTTATTTATGTAATAAACCACATAATAATCTTTGACATGGATAGATACATACATGCATATCTTCCACGCTTTTAATCCAATTTGGGTGTAAAATAAAGATGCATGAAAACTTAGAAACTACAGGGAAATCATAAATGATTGACCGTGACCATGGTTAAGAATAATTAGGTTTGCCAACAAGATCTTTTCTAGCAGTCAGAATATGTAATGGATCTAGGTGTCTCTGGCTGTATTAGGTCATACTACTTATATTGACTCTGATTTAAATGTAAAAATACACTAATACTATAAATAGTAACTAAAATTGTAATTTAGATATATCTAAGCGGCTATGATCCATAATTATCTTTAGATCGAAAATATTATGACAACACGTGTTTGAAAATCCTCCATTTTCTACGAGGGAGATCGTCGTTATAAATAAATAATTTCACAATATGTACACAGTCCCGTAGTGCATCTATTCATCTTCATTACTCAGTTTATAAAACATGTCAATTTTTACTCAGTTCTCCTATCATTAACAATATACTCGAACTCGTATACCTGTTACTTTATAATGAAAAAATAAGCTTCGTGTTCTTTATATTTTACATATATTTCTATATATCTAACGTACAAATTATTATATTTCAAAAATACTATTCAGTGACAGCAAGTGACAGAATGAATTTGTATAACTAGTCAAGCAACTAGTGACCAGCAGAGACATCTAGAAACATCTATGAATTAATTACAACTTCTGACCGGGGTTGTCAATGAAAATCGTGGCCAATCGGTACACCTAATTATTGTTTAACCGTAACCGTGACACATCGTCTTGATTTTATTTCTGCTGCCTCGATGTGATTGCTATATTTCAGAATGACTGAGAGTAGGTATATAAATCAAAATTTGCAAGAGTAGCATTGGATTTTTGCCAGCTGCGGCAAATAAAACTACCAGAAAATCGCATGTAACTTTACTAGGATGCTCATAATATACCGCACGTTTTGTACCTAGGTAATCTGAAATCAACTATACTGAACTATGCTCAAAATCCTAACCTTAAAATGTCAAAAAACAAGATAAACTTTCAAATTTATCGTAATGGCACTGCATTCGTTTGACAATCAATGAGTAGGTACTAACTTTTTTTTGCGAAACATAATTTTGATAAAAAATCGGACTTTCCAAAGGAACGTGACGGTCGATCATTTATGATCACTCTGTATAATAGTCAATAATTCGTTGGTTGGAATCTTGGAATACTAGGTTAATACTAGTTAAATTTTATGAAAAATTAAATACCTACCTATTTTAATTGACGAAAGAAATATTCTGTATAGTAATTTTCTTACTAAAATTCTTACAACTAATTGAATTCTCTCTCCAAAATAATAAAATTCCTCTGTCTCAGGTTCAAAAGGAATTTTTAATCCTAAATGGATTTTATTCTCCGGTTTATTGTTCGATAACGAAAGTGGTAACGAAGCTGAACTTATGAGCCCAGGTGAAAATAAATGCGCAAATATTTGTCAACTTGAATCCGCGTTCATACAAACAACGATGTTCACGGTAAAACGTTTATTTTGCTATTAAATTAATTGCTTATTGCTTGAGTTCACTCCAGATGACCTACTTTTATAATTTATAATTCTGTTCTTGTTTTTCTAATTACCCCTAAATTTATTGTAAGACGTTTTGGAGTCTGCGTTATAATGTTATAAAGTATAAACTGAAAGACAAGTGGAAAATTAGAACTGGTTAAGAAAATTGCGCACTTAACTAGATTGTAAAATAATTTTAAACAGGGTTGGCCTGATTTCAATCGTGATTTTTAATAAAAATCATTGATTTAAAATTTAAATTTAAAAAAGTAAATAACACTAACACTTAAAGAATAGTTCATATATCTACACTTTAATGAAGTATTTTTATTAAGAATGTTGAATATAATATTTCAAGGTATTGGCCGATGAAAATAGCCTTATTAATTGCATATTTACACTCAAAATGACAATTTAACCAATTTTTATTTTAATGTCAAACTGCCATTGCCATATATATGACAGTAAAGTTTCCGCTTATTAATTTCAGTGAAGTTCCGTCAGCTATTTGTAAAAAATTTCCGCTCTAATTTTATATAACCATGGTTACTATTGTAATCAATTCTTCCATTAGCTGTTATTTGTGTCATGCGATTTTCAATATAGGTTTTATCATCCATGAATGTTTATACAGGTTGGTGGAGGTGAAATGCGAACATAGGGAACATACATGACAATCGAAATTTCATGCCAGATATCTTGGTATATTTTGTAGTAGTGTCACAAAACGAAGTAATGTGAATCTGTGTGTCAAAAAGAATAATCAATAACAGAAATAATAATAAAATCTAAAAGTGCATGTAAATTTTCTCGTTCTGTTCGTACACATACATTATTATGCAAAGAAAATATTTTAATGAAAATAAAAATTTCAATAATATGACAGCTACTTTGACATTGACATTTCCCTATGTTCGCATTTCACCTCCACCAACCTGTATATGACTGTTTTACACAACAAAAATATACCTATTGTTTATAAAATAATCAAAATAATGGCATGATTTTTTTAATTTTTCTAATTTTTCACAAAAAAATTTAAAGAATCGAAATAATAATGATTTTTTTATTTATTCAAAAAAATCTAAGGTTTTTTATTTCTGCATAGAAATCATAATTTTTGCAAACCGTGATTTTAAACGATCATGAAATAAATAAAACGGTATAAATATTTTGTAAAATCCAATGGAAATTGTATTAAAATTTCATAATGACATGAGTAAACGAATTTCCGTTTCAGGGAAAACTAATGTTCAATACATGAACTCAATCAAACTGTCAAAGTTTTTCGTAATCCAAACATTACATATTATACTTTGATAAATAATTTATTACATTTCATGCAGAACAAAGGAAGATATATTCCATTTTAAATTAAATTTCACAACAGAATATTTTCAGTTACTAAATTAACTTGCTAAAAGTTGACAAGCTTTTTAAGAGATACTTTTTTTGATCCTGAATTCTGACAGCAGTTTTTTTCTTCTTTGTATGAAATTTTTTGCTAATTTTAATTTAAAAATGAAAATCAAACAAATTTGAATCAGTTTCACGAGTTATTTTTGTTTGTTGAAAAGGACGATTAAAATTACGCCGAGAAAATTTTGTATATGACTTCAAGCAGGACAATAATTATTTATAGTAACTTTATACAGGTTGTGTCATCACTTCGGATACATACGTTAAGATAGTTGGATATACCTACTGACTACGACAAAAATAATAATTCAGAAATTCGAAAAATTAAGATCAGTTTACTTATACGGTCTATGTATTTGTAGACTATGTATTAATAATTAATAAATTTAATGAACACCTAAATATTGATTAGCTTATTGCTTAACTCTATTTCAATTATTTATTAATAATAATATAAAGGACCCAGCACCAAATACATGGAACCAATAATCTCTGTGAAATTTTCTGTAACTTTGGGAAATGACAGTTCTCGAAGTCTAGAACAAACTTTCAAATGCAACATGGGTCTGAAAATGCCTTAATTTCTCGCTATCCACTTCTCAAAGTCCGAAAATCACGTTTTTCCACTAGAAGATACATGGTAAAATCCACAAAACCCATTTTTTTATTGGCAATATTATTAGTATTATTGTTGAACTTGTTGTTGTTGTTATTAATTTTCCAGTCTCCTCTTTCATCATACCCAGAATGCCAGATTTTTACCTGAATTAAAGTAAAAAAATCTGACGTGGCCATCACACAACCTTCCGCCATATCTAGACTTTAAACAGAAATGTATACGTACAATCCGGTGCCCATTTAAAATATACAAATAAAAATCTAAAATATTCAAACACAGAAATTTGCTTCACCTGAATAAAAAGATTCATTCACAGGAAAACTCTGCTGTGTTGAAGCCATCCTCCGTTTAATTACTACATTTAATATCTTACTTAGGACTTATATAGCGCTAGTATGCCAACTTGTCACCCGTCTCACCTGTCAATATTTTTTACGCAGAAACAAAAATCAACCGATCATGGATTTCAAGATATCAACGTTTTATTTGATAAATTTATTTTTTAAATTTTACTGCAGTTCTTTAATGCTACCAGGTAAAGACAATTTTGTTATAACGTAAGTTGCAAATAACTTTTCCTCTTATTCTTATTACAAATAAATACTATATTTTTCCAAATTTGTATACAATTTTGACAATTAACCTTTTCAATCTTCAAAAAATATCACTTCCGATGAAGATATTTGTACCAAAATCTAAGGAGCTCTTCCAATTTATATACAAATGTTAAATACCAAATATCAAAATTTTCGGGTAATTCGTATTTGAGTTATGCGACTAACACCCCTTGACCACACACACACACACACACACACATACACACACACATACACACACACATACACACAGACATCATCGTGAAACTATCAAAAATGAGTTGTAAGGACCCTAATTCGTGCTCATCCACTAAAAATTCACCACCCGATTTTTTGCATGATTCCAATACCTTTCTTTACAGGTAAGCGGAAGGTAAAAAGAACTGTCATTTCCCAAAGTTACGGAAAATTTCACCGAGATTATTGGTCCCATGTATTTGCTGCGGGGTCCTTTATTTCCATGATATTTGTTACATAATGTATAGAAAAAGTCGACTTTGCCGCATCCTAGCTATGCAATGTCATTTTGAAGTTAGGTACTGAAAAAGTGTTTTAGCTGCGAGTAAACTGTTAGTTTATTATTGACTTCAAGATAATGTTTTTATAGACATTAAATAGAGAAAGCCTGGATCTACAGATGTGCCTTTTTAAAATTTTAAAAATATATTTCTATCATGAGACATAACCGTGTAAAGTATGCATAAATTGGAAATATTTATGAATTTTTCGGAATAATTATAATTGTATACAATTTTTTAATCAAAATTTTAAAAAGCTACAACTTTTAATTGCTCCTTTAAGTATATAATCCTTGTTGAAATAAAATTTTATCATTCTTTAACTGGTCACAAAACACTCGCTACGATAGTACATTTTATGATATTAGGAGATAGACGGGTCCCTTAACTAAATTATAAGTTTATATTTGAGTAACATTTGCAACTGACCATAAATGACGTGATATGAATGAGAACGTAATGCTCTTCAAAGCTCAGCAGAATAACGTCAAGTGCATAATTTTTTTCTGATTGTGCAAACGCAGATTTTTATTTGAGCTTTGTAATTGCGCATTAAAGCGTAATTACAGTAGGCGGGTCTACCTGTTGTTCTATTGTAAATGCTCTTAATTTCACGAGTGGATTCCTCGTCTACATCTCTTGTTCCGTTGAATTGGCGATCTCAGTTTCTAGGACAATATCGTAAACACTTCAGATTGTATTAGAACAATCATCAGATTCCTGGAACATCCACAAATTGTCATTCACGACGGGTAATTTTGTAAATTTGCTATTCGTGTTTAATTAATCAAATCTTTCCTGACCTAAATTCAAGGAAATGACGGAAGGTTCCAAGGAGAAGAAGAAATTTATTTTACTCTGATATGTACAAATCCCTATTGATTTCGAATTTGTTTTACATAATCTCTGGACTTGAAATGCAATTGGCAATATTTTGTGGCGGTATCTTCGACCATATATAGAAATAGAAAAACAACGCAAGCCTTTGTTGTGAAGCAAAGAACTAGCGTAGCGGTGTGAAGAGGAGTATAACCTGCAGATACCTTCAAGTGTTGCAGTTTGCCTATTTTCATTCTCTGTTTCTAGAGTACCTAAATAGACTAAGAGTACGGACATCGCACTGATCATTTTCTATTGGTAGTCCAAATTGTATATTTGTAGACATCGGAAATTCAGTTACAACTGAAAACAAAAGCTAAAACATTTTGGACTCCTTGTCCGTACTCTTAGTCTATTTAGGTACTCTATCTGTTCCATGATAACAAACCAGAAGTTAGCAATGTGCAACACTCTAACGTGTCCTCACCTCCTTTCCCCGCCTATATCTGCTGCTCACCACTACCGTATTTCTGGACTTCACAACATTGTATACTACAGCATTGAGTGTTATCTGTCTATACCTATATGGTCGAAGGGCGGTATATTATCCCACAATTAATACAGGGTGATTCACAACTTCGTGCATATATTTTAATGTCATATAGTACTCAACTTACTGAATATAGAACAAAAATAATTTTTTTTAAATTAAAGGGAAGTTTTCGCAAAAAGCACATTTTTGAAATCACTGGATTATTGATTGTATAATGGATATCTGATTAACTATGACTGGAATATAATTAAATTTTAATTAATTGTGCAATGGCAAGAATAGTAAATTTAAGAAATTCCATTTAAAACCAGTGACCCAAAACTGTTTGATTAAGAGATTTGGAAACTAAAATTGAGAATTTTGAAGAAATTCTTTCAGTTCCGTGATAAGTGATATGCATGAATTTGTGAATCACCTATAAAGACAACATACAGGTTGTTCCACAACTTAGGACAAAAAATTAAAGGGTATATACTGTACGACGTGCTGATTGTGAAACATTAAGAATTTTTTTAAATTCGCAAAGTTACGGGTATTTTACTTGACGTGTGTACATTTTAAGTATCACTGTTTTGATGGTATATTTGATAATTTGACATTTATTAGTATTAGATATTATGTAAACAATTACTTTCATTGTAGAAGATTTGAAAAAATTATTAAAAAGATCTACCGACCAGTGGCAAAAAAACGTTTGCTTGAAATACTATGCAATTTTTTTGACGTTATTATTGTAATTTCTTCTAGATAATATTTCTTATTTCGATAAAACGTAATTTGACGTTTCCCTAGAAAAACCCTCGAAATCATTAGTACAAATTGGCATAAATTAAAATATGACACTATTGCACGAAATAATAATGCTTAAACCATGAAATTTCATAATATTATATGTACGTCCTCTGTTGGTAAATATTGTAATTACATAATTGTATACAGCGGGATAGCATAGTGGTAGAATGATAGGTTCTGGTTACAGAGAGGTCATGGGTTCGAATCCCGGTCAGGTCAGGAAATTTTCACGGCCTTTTTTTGGATCGGTACCTACAACCGTTACCATTCCAAGTTGGGATCTAATTAACTTGGCAACCTCTAGGTATCGGGCACCGGCTAGAGGCTGTAACAAGAGCTTGCGCCGGGTTGACTAGCAACACACATGGTAGTAAAGTAAACGCCGTGGCAAAAAGTATAAGTAAAAAATTAATACTGTGTGTGCCATCAAGTCACTCTAGCGATATATAACCCAAATGAGGTTCAAATCCCGAAAAGATAATACATACATACAATAATTGAATAATTACATAATTGTGGCAATGACAGATGCCCTGCACTCCTTTAAACTCCGGACTCACTGACGTCTGCTGCTGTTACGGATGCTGAATCTGGATTCATCCGTGAACAGGACATGTTCCCACGAAGTAGCTCCAAAGAGTCGCTTCACCCTTTGGTGAGCAAGAGTTCTCGAAATCGATCTTAATGGTCGATACGCAATTAACCCAACCACCCATAATCGATTTTGTACGATTTGATAACTTACCAGGATCCCTGTAGCATTGTGAAGGTCTTGCTTATAATTAATAAAATCTTTCCTGACCTAAATACCAGGAAATGACAGGAAGGTTCCAGGGGATACGTCAGATTTAAGGGAATTTATTTTAATCTTAAATGTACAAATCCTTATTGATTTCGGATTTGCTTTACAATCTCTGATTCTACAGATATTTCCTTGTCACCATGGTAACGTTATTCTCTTGTAAGTTTCAGATCATTCTAGGGGAATAACTTTTATTCAAAGCTAACAAACTGTCGTATTATTTTACGAAGTTTCGCAAGAAGCACCAGCAAGACAAATTTACAAATTTTCATACGGGAACAAATCTTCCAACGCACATAAAAAAATCAATCTTGAAGTTCAGTTTTCTTTCGTGCACAATAATGACTCTAAGTTGGCGAAGTTGTAGAGAAAATTACACCGAAATCTTTTGAAATTGACAGCGCTGAAAGTTTGTAATTGCCCATAGGATGTTAAACTCGAGAACATTATGTTCTAACAGTCTGCGCACAAACATAATAAGTAAAATTATGACTGAAACACTCGCTACTGCCAGCAGCACTACCGCAAATTGTGATTAATGAAATTTATCCTAAATTCGTTTACAATTCCCACACCTGTAGCCTACAGGCTGTAGAAGGATTTGAATTTGAACGAAAAATCCTACAATCTAATGATGAATTTAATGGATTCTCAGTTTGTTTTACTTATAACATATTATATTACACTTTCGATGTAAGTTTAATGATGTTTTCTTCAATCTTCAAGGAAACTATGTACTTATTTAGCAATAAATCATAATATTATTAAGTCTTAAACAGAGCTGGGCAAATTACTGAAAAAAGTAATTAATTACTAACTAGGTACTAGTAAATTTATATTTAAATTTAATTACATTTTTCAACTACTTATACTTGCCTTCTTTTCATTATTTAACAAAAAATTCATTTTACAGCATACGCCAATATAATATATAATATTTGAGAAAACTGTCTTATATACTACAAAGGGGTTTTTCTGAGAATATATATAAACATTGAAAGTAATAAAAAATATGTTAGTTAAAAACGTATATTTATATGTATTTATATGTAATTACTTAAAGTAATTAAACTACCTACTTTAAAAAAGAATTAAATTATTTGAATGTAATTCAAATACTAGTAATTATAAAAACAATTTCTTTTTTCAATTACTTTTATAATTTTTGTTTAATTACCAATTACAATTACGTTGTTTTAAAAGTAGATCAATTACAATTACTTCATGTAGAAAAGTAATTAATTAGTACTTTAATTACTGAAATAATTAATTACCGCCCAGTTCTGGTCTTAAACTGTATTTAAGTTATAAATTACAATTTATTAGTTATATCAACAATAATAATGCACACTACACACTTAGGCTTTGGGAAACAACGCTGTTTGGAGTTCAGAGCGACGAAATTTAATTAATTAGGTACTCTATTGTATTCTTTAACTAAAATTGTATTCAGAACTATTTAATTATAAATTAATCAACAATCAGTTGGAAATCATAATAAAATAATTAACGTTTGCATTTACTGATGTTTTAATTTAAATTTTTTATTTATTTTGGTTGCTCTCAGAGCAAGAAACCGATAATTTTAACCGCTTTAAAAATTGATTAACCGTTATTTTTTGTACAAAAATGTGGTTTTGATCCGAAATCCAAACCGATATTTTTATATACTTACCTACGAAGAAACCAGTTATCATTAACCAATACAAAATAAAACCGGATATGTAACGGAATTTTTAGTTATTAAAACCGATTATTAAATGAAAATAAATGTATTATATAAATATTAGATTATTTTCTCTAAAGTGGTAGGTATAAATTTTTCTTCTATAAAATTATCAATTTAAAAATAAACACTAGAAAGGATTATAGGTTTTTAAATAAAAATAAATAATTAAAGTAATTTATCTTTGCGCATTTTTATTCATTCTTTAGAGAAATGTATAATTATCCAGCATGCAATAACATAATATCTAGGTAATATACTTAGTAGTTATCCTACTATCCAAAATGTTAAAATATTAGAAATCATTATTATAGGATTACAGGACAGGCAATCAATGCTTTACTGAACCATATTTAGGTTATTTCCGTTTCACGTTACATGTATGGAAAGTGTCACAATAAATTGGGCGCTCATTCGTGCGACAAGTGAACATCGAAATGACATGAAATATTAGCTGGTTCCACTGGACCTGAATTCTTGATAGCATCTCTCAGTATCAACATTAACAGACGAAATAATTATTTTCCTAAACACAAATTTATTGTTTTTGCTGTGACATCTGTGCAGCGCTACAATTTGTATAAAATGCCAGCTCACAAAAACAAAAGTTAAATTAATAAATTCTCAACTCTTCCTAGATGAACAATATAACCAAAAGTTTAATCGTCAACAAAACAAAAACAAGCACTTTTAATTACGATGAGCATTGGATAAACGTCTGTGTAAAATGAGTAATGTTTGTTGTTGAATTTCTTTGAAAACGTAAAACATGCTTTGAAATGAACGAGCAACTACAAAACTACATCTACCTACGTATTAAGTGGCTGAGCGTGTTAACGTTGTAGTATAGTCTGACGCGGTCTGACGTTAGTTACAAACGAATATACCTACTGGTTACGGACCAGCATCACTAAATAATTAATTAATTAGCACTTAAAATATAGATTGAAGGCTGTGAAATAGTTAGTTAACTAACTAGTGTGCTAATGAGGGCGATTAATAATTGGGACATTTTAACGCGTGAGACAAGCGAACGCGTTAATTGTCGAGATTATTAATCACCTATTAACACATGAGTTAGTTACAATATTTTACCGTTGATCATATTTTTTAAATTTGGAGAAAATCAAATTTTATTCCATGGCAAATATGTTAGGTTAGTAAAGTTTGGTATTGCTGATCATCAGTTTTACGAGAATAATATTTAGCTAAACCTCTCGAAATAATCTCGTTTAATTCTGTTAAGCTTTTCTAATATAGATACAGACACTGGCGGAAAAAATGAAACATTTGAAATTCGTAAAAATTTCGACTATTTTCAAACCGCCATAACTCGGCGTATATTTTCAAATTTCAATCGATTTCGATGAATCTTCGAGGGCGAAAAAACCCTTCCGCCCCCTTCTAGCACCCATGAGAAGAAGAAAAAATTATTTTAAAAATTTCCAACTTTGACGATATTTACGGAATTGAATTTTTTTTACTTGATCCACCAAAAGGGCACTAAAATTTGTTCAATTCCCTGTGCAGGACTCAAACAACGAAGTTCCTACGATGATTTGGCACAAAGTTATGGGTGTTTAAAAAAAAGTGCATTTTTAGGTTTTTCGCACATAACTCAGCGACTTTTCAACCACATTAGACGATTCTTTCGGGGAAAAAACCAATTGTGGCTCTACTTTAAGGGGATAAACTCAGATTAGGATGATTTCTTTTCGTACCCTTCAAAATCCGAACAAAAAAACACGTTTTTGGGCAAAAAAACGTCCAACTTTGGCGATGTGTACCGAGTTGGAAATATTTGTCGGCTCGATTCACAAAAAGGACATTGAAATTTGTTCAATTACCTGTGCAGGACTCAAAAAACGAAGTTCCTACGACGATTTGTCACAAAGTTATGGGCATTTGAAAAAGAGTGCATTTTGTGGTTTTTTAAGCCTAATGTTTTTCGACGAAATTTTTTTTTTCACGAATGAAATTTTCTTTCAAAATTTCTCATTTTTTAGGCAATTTGAGTTATTCACACGAAATATCCAATTTCATTTTTAAAGAAGTAAGCAAATCTCACGAGTTTAAAGTTTACAGACCTGTAAGCAGACCTTGGATATTTATTTATTAATAAATGATTTTTTTTATTAAATAATGCTTTTTCATTACTCATGTTAAATTTAATTTAATTTAACCACGTTCACGACTCGAAATTTGGTGTAATTTGATTACTGAAATTTGAAGAAATTAATTTGACTGTTTACAGCTCTAACTTTGTGTGTTGGCTGTTTGTCTTGTCAGTGTCAGCACAGAGTATCAGTTTGTTTTTGTTGATGAAAACGTGATAAAGAAAAATGAAGACAGTAGAAGATTTTGTAGATATAATTACCAAATTTCCATGTTTAAACGATAAAATAAATATATTTTTTCCGCCTTAATGTAACGTCACGCATACCAACCTAATTTACTATATAGTTTAGAAAAACTACACACGTCTGCTCCAAACATTAACTTATCAATTTCAAAAAGAAAATTTTAAAAAATAAAAAGCTTATAAAAGAAATATGCTTATCTGAGTTAAAAACTTTTAGAACAACTTGAAATTATTGAACAGCCAAACTTCCTTTGTAAATAACTTATTTGTAATTAATAATTCACCATCCATTATTTATACATCCATGTAAACGTAAAAGCTCGGAAATAATATGTAAGGTTAGGTATCTGAAAATAGGATCGGTTTAAAAATAAGGGTATAACGTTTCGGCACACTACTTTACTTGTTTACTTGCCTTTGTTGTGGCATTGGCATTGAAACATCGCTTACATTAGGTTAAAGAGAATTTCATTAATTTTGTAATACTGTTGCACTCCGATCAGATCCCTTGTAATTTATAATGGCTTGGTTAAGTTAAGCCAGTATACAAACAAAACAAACAGACCGAACTAATTTAGTTCTAACACTGTAGAAGTAGAGGGTAGTAAAAAGATCCATTAGTATTCATTAAACAAATACAAATAAAGTCTAAATAAATATCTGTTATAAAAATAGTCGTTAATGTTGCCGTACCGGCGCACTAGAAAACGCAATTTCGATGTAATCTGCGGGTGATTCCAGCGTAACTAAGGGAATATAAAACAATCAAGTGTAATTATTAAAGAGGTTATCGATCGGCGTTAACTTCAGGCTTTCCTGTGAGGCTGGGAGCGCACTTCATGTCAAATCTCTACCAAAAGATCGTAATATTATTTGCTGCCGGATGCCCGCTAGATCAGTGATTCCCAAAGTGGTCCAGGTGGACCCCCAGGAGTCCACAGGAGACTCGACGGGGGTATACGTTGGCGTGAACAAAAAATGGGGGTTCACTAGTTGTAAGTGGGGGTCCCACGAAAATTTCTCTGGTTTCGATAGTAAAGAACAAAAATGTTGTCTTGGTTTTACCTATAAATGTAGGCAGATAACACACTACCCAAAAAAATTAAGAGTGCAAAAAAATTACAAATTTTTCGGTCATTTTTAACAGGCTGTATTTCGGTGAAACTGGTCGTATTGAGACTTTCAAAAAAGCATTTTGAAGCTTTAAGATTCTAATTTTCAGATTTTGTGGCTAAAATTTTTTAGGAGCTACGGTTCTCATGCAATCCTAACAGATAGCGCGAAAAAATAACATTGCAAATTCTTTGCTTCTTTTTTGATCCACGGATTTGAAAAAAAAAATTCAGTTAGGCCGGGATGGATCAGATAGCCTGTTTATTTAGAATTAATTTCCTTTTTTTTAAACCTCCCTTCATTTTAGTAGTGTATTTTAAGAAGGACAGCGGCTGTTACTTTTAAAAAAAAATTTGACGAGTTTTGGGAATATGGTAGAAATGTAGCAGCAGAGGGTCCACCGAAACCAGTAAAATTTTGAAAGTGGTCTACGAGAAAAAAGAAGTTTGGGAACCTCTGGGCTAGACCAACTAGAGCTGCGAGATGGAATTCCCTTATGAAATATTTGCCTTGGTTTTTCTTTTTGCAAAGCTCGCATATGCTAATTCCAAGTTTTATCCTACGAGGAATTAATGAGAGTGTTTTAAGGTTTTAATAACAAGCGCATGAATTTAAATTAATTTATGAATAATAAAGAATAATTATTAGTGGAAAAACCGTGAAAACAAGCATGATAAACGAAGAACACACCTTACCACAGACATGTTTATATACTTGGCGGGATTCTTCTCAGTTGTACCAGCCTGTATTTAAATCACACATTATTCTAACACTAAAAGTAGAGTGCTAATTTCACTTGTTGGGACACTACTTGTAGTGATTTTTAGTATACTGCTTTTAGAGATGTAGTGTAACGTCATTTTAACACTACACTCTAGTAAGTGTCCTGCCAGGCAGAGCTTGTACTACTATTTAGGTACTTAAGTATTAATTTTTAATAACAACTAATACTTAATACTTGTACTTAAGTATAAATATTTACTTATTTAAAAAAAAATTTAAGTACTAAAATAAAAACTTTCAAAATTTCATAATCGTAAATAATATTGAAGAACTTTTTAAATAGGTACTTAAGTTTTTCAATTATTTTGGAATAATGTACAAGTAGTTAAGTTTTTTCAAAAGGTCAAGTATAATAATTATACTGTTGAACCTGCGATCACAGTGACAAAATACGACATTTTACAGTGAATTAATCTTTTTCGATAAAGAAAGGTAATAATCGAAGTTATTAAGGTTACAAACCATGCCATTTATTATATTAATTTTAAAAGGTACCGGTACCTACTTGAAAAATCATTATTTTTTAATACTTTTGACAAGAAAAACTTACACTTTACTTAAGTACTGTAAAGCTTTACTGGAAAATGTACTTGGTAACAAGTACTGACCATAGCTAGTATTGGTACCTACTTATACTTAACACTTAAGTATTTTGGTTTCAATACTTGCGCAGCTCTACTAACAAGTTCACCATTTTAGTGAATTTTTATGTGCATAATAAATACAACTACGCGTTGTTCAATTCTGTTGTGGAAAAATATCACTTATAATATAAGTCTATTTATTTATTTATACAAACAAAACAAAACTAAAACAAATTTACACACAAAATGTAATACCGTACACAACTAATGCCCTGTTCACACAAGGATTCTTTTAACTGAAGATTCTTTCATGGTTCTGAATTTTAAAAAAATAATTCTGATGACAATTGCTTGTCAAATAGAGACGCCGCTAATTGAATCTTCAATGAGTTTTGGAAAAAGAAGAATTTCTAATTCATTATAGCTCCAAAACAGTGCTATTTTTCAGGATTTAGAGGCAGGAAAGAATCCTTCACAACGCGCATTAACTAACATACCCATAACTTTTATTTTTATTGTGAACCAGCACGAAAAGTGAAACATTATTGTGAAATATCATAGTTAGCTATGTTTCAGTTGCTGCAATTTAACTGTAGCACTTATTAACAATGTGAACGTTTAGTTAGGTAATAACTGTAACGTGTAGCAGAGTAGGGTGAATTTGAATCAAACACCAGTGCAATATAATTAAACCTAGCGGCACAATTTCGCCATTTGTAGTTCGCCATCATCAAATTCGCTTCACATCATTTCATAGCTGCTGCTGTGCGAAATGTAAAGCGTAGTGCAATAAAATAACCTTATCATATATTACATACAGGGTCGGATACGAGCTTCAATACAAACCAATAGTAGCAAATCAGTCTCAATAGCGGGATTGCAGCAATTTTTTGAGGGTAGTAATATCGGAGTCTTTATTTCAACTTTACGAGTTTGACTTAAATTAAAAGAAGAAAAAGCGCCGCAGGCGAAAATTTTAATTAATTCAAGGTCAAATGATTTATAATTAAGTCATATTTAATTGAGGGATGTAAAGCTTCATGTTTCTCCCTCTTTCATGCGCAAATATAATTTTTTTTTTGTCCAATGAAAAGTATATTAAAATGGAAATTTTTAAAAATCAAACTGGCATGTCTCTTAGTTAGAAAATATAATGAAAAATCATTTAACCTAAATTTATGTTGTTTAATTTGTGGTCGTAGAAAAGTTATAGTATAGGTCTCGTTTATAAACTATTCGTTTTTTATACACTCGCTGCGCTCGTTCCTAAAAAACTCGTGACTAAAATGACGTGTATAAAACTTGATACTTAAATAAATTTATCAAATGCCATATGAAAACAGTGGTCCAAAACTTTTTGATTGAGAAACCTGTAAATAAAATTTCGAATTTTGAAAAAATTATTTCAGTTACATATTCAATAAGTTGAGTACTATTATCAGTGGTGTATTAAGGCTCTACACTTGTTGAAAGCAATATTGCTGCAATAATATCAAAATTCACGATTCTGGCTATATTGCTCAAAATAAAAATCTGAAATTTACCATAAGTAATTACGAAGCATTATTTGATCGAAAAATTCATACAATACATTGTTGCGACAACAATTAGAGAAAATAAGAATTAAATTATGCATTTTAATATTACAAACTACGGCCTTATTATTGCATATTTATTAATTTTGTTTTAAATAGTCGATTCCTTGCAGTGTTCGTGAGAGTGCTAAGAAAATATTTTTTGTCAAAAAAATTACACATCTGAGGAAAAAAATAGTAAAAAATCGGCCAAATTGACTATTTTTACTAATTTATTACTAAAATACCATTAAGTATTTCAAAAATATAATTTCTTAGCACTCTAGAGTCATCTTTGAACTATCTATATATAAAATATGAACAGTGTAGGTGTACTAACAAGAGCTCAGTTTGTAATATAGCAAGCTCCCTTTTTCACTATATTTTTGACACAAGTGTAGCGCCATAAGCAATATAAGCGCCCAAAACGCGGAACATTTTTGCGCTCTGTTTGATTATGAGTTTTTTTATTCCTAAATATACTTATAGCTACCTAGAACACATTCAAATTTTGTTGTAACCTAATAATATACTAAATTTAAAATATACTAAGGTTAATATTTCTTGGTAGGTATATAGTAAAATAAGCAATCAATAAAAAAAAATCCGAATTAGTGTAGCATGTCGTACAAAGGTTAAACTAGGGCTGTTTGTGTTTGTTTTATTATGCGAGTAGTAATAAATATTTTTATCCAAAAGTGTATTATTAAGTAATCACAATGCTTGTCAAATCAAAATCCCGATGATAATCCAGTGTAAATTCTACAATAATTAATAGCAAAATAGCGTTTCAGATTCCACAGACTCTGAAAATAGATCGTTTAATATAAGGACCTCTCATAATAACGAATTTGATATGCGCAAGCAATATACATGATAATATTGATGATATTTGAGTAATAAATTCGTATGGGAACTTTGCATCGTACGTTATATTCCTATTTTCTACATCCTCGCACAGTTCACGAACGAACGTGGGTTATTTGTAGTCGACCCAATTTGCATACGCGAACATTAATTTATAAATTGAATCCAAATTATACGAAATAAAATTAATATGGCACCATGTACCACACACGCACGGCGAATATAGACAAGCCTTGAATGTTTCAATCCAAACCTGATTTATGTTTTCGCACGATGTTGCTCTACCAACGCAGTCAGTAACAGTAACACAGATATTTTTTGGAAAACCAAAATCGGTAGCGAAAATAGCTATTTATGTAACAAATAAAGAAACGAAGAAATTACCTTACGTATATGAAATGTGCATACGAAGCGAAGCCGAGTTCTGTAATTACATAAGTAGGTAGGTAGTTACCTACCGAGATTCCATCCATGTGGCATACAATATTTTTTTACTTTCCTTCAAATAAGTAACATTTTTTTGAAATTTTGACATAAAATGACATTTATAAATTTTTACATAAAACAAAAACATCCAAATTATATTATTTAAAATAGCATATTAAAGAACAAGTTTTATAAGGCATGATTTTTTCGCACGCGTCCAAATTTAATAAAACGAGCCCTCGGGCGAGTTTAGTAAAGAACAAGTGCGAAAAAAAAATTTTATAAAATGAGTTCTTTATACTATTTTTTCTATTTGTTGTCTTTTTAATATTAAAATTTAAATTATACTGCCACAATATACACAAGTCGATTTCGGGTAATTTATGTGTGTAGGGAACGTTTTAGTTCCTGACATTAATATTGCCATTTATTTATTACTGTCATTGTAAAAGTATATAATAATTATTACTGAACTATTCTAGGTGATAAGTGCAGACATTATAGAAAATATTGAACTTATATGTTTTCTATTACTAGATTCATTAATTTTATTGAATAAAATCTAATTAAAGTAGTTCGGTCGTCGTTGACGCTAGTCAAAATCATTCCGTTTTTTGTTGTCAATTTATGAAGTGAAATTCGACTGTAACGGTTTTTAATATTTTATTATGAATTTTTATGCATCTGGTTCTCAAACAAATAGTCGTATTTTACAAATCTTGTAATTTCATTCGCAACTTGACTCGGGCCAGGTTATGGCGTCGACACAGTTGGCAGCATTGTCCGAGGCATTCACAGTTATCTACATCAGTTCGGAATTTTGTTTGAAGCTATGTTGTAAATGATAAATACGATAGTGTTTATAAAAATGAGTTCTTGATAAATGACTTAAAATCATGAAAATAATTGATTTTTCAATCCAATCTGTTTCAAGAAATAAAAGGTTAACATTCAAATCTGCGCTTAAATTTCCCACGCTCCGCAGAACGTGACGCCCGATCGGCTTCCGCTTGGTCGTGATTTTGTCACATATTTTCCCATTTTTTGGGCTATTTACATCGGCAACGTATGGTTTTGACTATGCATAACGAAGCCTTAATATATTACCTTTCCCAATATCAATTTGCCACTATTTATTCAACGAACTTTTACGACGCAATTTCAATTTTTCTTAACCAAAAGTGTCATTTTCCATAAGAGCCCATGTAAAAACAGTGAACTTCAAACTCATTTTTCTCAAAAACGAGTACCGTAAGGGCATGTTTTCTTGGCACTTTTGAAAATAATATTAAATTTTCTATTCAACCAGACCATTTTCAATACAAAATCAACAACTTCAATTGACGACCGAACTACTTTAATTGAACAAACCAGATTTAGAGGTTATGCTGAAATATGTCCGTTCTGAGGTTTGACGTTTAACAATTATTGAAGTAGAAATAAATGTCATCTGATACTACCAATACTAAGTTTCTAACAAAATGTGTTGCGTGTCACAAAGTAAGCCCTGGCGACATTCAGTTGAGTCTCACAAAGTTAACTTTGTGACCGCCAAATAGAAAATTGACATTTTATTCGAGTTTTTTAATATTTAAACTGTATAATGCGATTGCAAGTCAAAATCATTTCATATTGAAGTTTCTTTACAATACCTATGCGTGTTTAAAATCTACGTACAAGACATAAATTTATAAAACTTGATATATACCTATTTATTTAAATATTTTTTACATAATTTAAAATATTTAATTAATATTTTCAACACTCATGTTTTAATTGATATTTTCTAATTTCCTCTGATAATTATTTAAATTTCCTGAAGTTGAAAATATCGTACCAATTTCTTTTTAATTGACAAAAAAAAATTGTTTCCCGAATCACGCAAAGTCGCCCTTGAAGGAAAGGTAACTCAAATGACACACGCTCGACATTGACTCTGACCTCTGTGTTACATGTTTGATTTATAACATGGACGTGAAATTATCACCACACGGGATATTGGAATTTAGTTAGGTACAAGTTTCCGAACTGATAAAAATTGATGTTCTTGCGCTGTTTTTACTACTTCACTTTTCACGGTGACAGAATTTTATTTATGGATTAAATATGGATCAATTTGACAACTCCATTCTAAAGCATTCATTGTTTTCATACAATGTACAGTGTGATAAAACAGTGGAACACACTTTTTCATCGCGTCAGTAATACTGATACAATTTTAACCAATGGAGTAAATTCAGCAATAGGGTTGCATAACATATCATCTATGAATATTATTTATGTTATAAATAACATAATTTGTTTCATGAGCAATGTGATTTGTTTATTTTCAAAACATGGTTCATTTTTTTGTTTGCTTCTATTGAATTGAATCGAATCAATATGCTATTAATTTTGTATTTATATAGTCATTAAATAAATAAACTTGGCATTACGTATAGATTTAGAGGATAATTTAATTGAAAATAGTAGCAATAACAACGATTAGAACGAAGGAATAAAAAATTTTACGTATCCTGAAAAAAGAGAACATTTCATTTATTTTGAATAATAATAAATAAAATTAAAATTAATAACAACTCGTCCAAAGTTCGTCCACAACCCCGAACTCTGGACGAGTTGAAGGAGACAATTCTCGTGGAAGTCGCCCAAGTTGCCAAGTTGAAGAAGCGATGTTGGAGAGAGTCTACGCTAACTTCCAAGGACGCCTCCAGCAATGCATCGTCAAAAACGGTCACCACATAAATGATGTGATTTCCACACTTAATTGTCACAAATGCTATTTCATTGCGAACCCGAATCCGTAAATAAATTTGTTTTTGAGTAAAAATTACCGATTTTATGATTTTTTAAAAACCTTCCGTCCTTCTTACCCCTATAACATTTTTTCCAACACCTCTTAATAACTGCTTTAAAAAAATTCAGTTCTAATCTAAAACATCATTACTATGGTGACTTCCAGCAAGCAAAGTAACAAATTACCCACAAGTGGGTATAATTTCATCAAAGCCACTAGTAGGCAATTTTGTACTTTGCTTGTTTAAATAAATCACCATGGTTATAATGCTTTTATTAAGAGGTGTTGGATAAACATATTTTTAAGTTTGAGTTTTATAATAATATTACCTACTCCAAAAAAGCGCACTCTAAGTTATAATATAATATACCGGATGATTCGTAATATGGATGGATCTGAAAGATTTTTTGCAAAATTCGCAAATTTAATTTACAATTTTGTGCCACGGCTTCCATAAGAAATAATATAAATTTATTTAATTTTTAACTGTCTTTCCAGTCTAGCCATTGTATAATTCATTAAAAATTCCATTCATAGTTTATGAGATATCCATTATTTAATCCAGTGGTCCCAAAAATGTGTTCATTAAAAAGTACCTAAGTAAGTTGAGTATTACTAAGCCATTAAAATATACAGAATGTTTCAGGATTAAGTATCCAACTTTTAATATGAATGTAGGGTCTTATAACAAGAAAAAAAATTATTGGAGATTTTCTTGAAAACGCTTTGTTTAGGAGATATTGGCTTCTGAAGTTACAAATAGGAATTTGAACAATTATGTAAAATAAAGGAATAAATATTGCTTATTATTGACTTTTTTTAAGTTTGGATACTTAACCCTAAAACATCCTGTATGCACGATGCTGACGTTATGAATCACCCCGTATGAAATTATATTATAATATTATACACATTTTATTTTTAAATAAATATATGATTGATAATAATTAATATATGTGAATTATATTATGATATATTTTATTTTATATATTAATTGCAAATAATTTTCAACTTCTTGTCTATTAGTTGTTCATGTTTAATGTAAATAAATATTTGTCAAATAACGTTAGAGATAACTCGTTCGATAAGTTTGAAAAAAATAATAATATCTATATATGTTTAAATTGTAAATATAAGTATTTATAATAATGTTTCATTTTGATAGAATGTAAATGACAGTGTTTCGTAAATATGAGGCATGCGTCATTGAATAATATAATTATTTTACATTAAAATTTGTTTCTGGCTGATTCACAATGACTCCGAGTAATTCATGTTATACAGTTGAGTGTTTTTGATATGAACAAACGATTAAGCTTCATTTTATCAGTTCATGTAGCTAATTTGGTTTTAATTAAATGAAAACATTGTTTCAGAAAGCTTTTACTATATAATAAATTCATATTTTTTGTTATTTCAAACAAATCAAATAAAGTTTTTTTAATATGTATTTTGTTGAAAAAATATCAATATACTTTTTAATATTCTAGATGTGAGGAAATTTATTATTCATAAAAAGAAATACTTTTTCAAATGGAAGAGGATTTTGTAAATTTCAATCATATCTGAGCGAGTCGTAAATGATAAAAAAATTGTTTTTTGCACCTTTAAAAGTACCTTAACAAGAAATAGATATACATCAAACATCTATTTAAGTATTTCTTATCTAACCTAATATTTATTTTGCCAAACATGATAATTTTTATCTGTTACTAAGTACTTATACGGTACTACATTAATTTTATATTTCAAATGCAAACTAAATTTCTCGTTCGCTATATTTTATCTTGCAAAATATGTTCCTCTGCTTTTCAAAAGTAAGAGAACGTACATTTCATTTTAGTTTTGCTTTATTGCTGGAAAAACAGATTCTCCGGAATTTCGATACGAGCTTTCAGGGTCCATTAGCTTTTTCCTTGTCTGCTGTAAAACTGGACAACTTAGAAATTTAATAGACGTCAAAAAATTCCAGTTCAGCAAACTTTATTTCTGTAACTGTGCACCCTTAGCAGAAAAAGACATGAAGGTGGAAACCTAACCTCTCATTTAATTTGTAGACGATTCCAATTCCATAATAAATAAGTTTGTCTGGACATCTGTCAATTTATTTTAAATGTAGCTGTCAATATCATACGAGTTTCTATACAATTATAGATATTTACCATTATTACGATATTTAAATTATTATTCAGAGAGAACTGGAATCAGAATCAGATAAATATAGATTCATTACTAATTACTAATGTTAGTATGAATAATTATAATACTATATGTCAGTATCAACATAATACAAGGGAATTATTCTGTCTTCTGTCACAAAAACTGTTCAAAATTTAGATAAATGCTTTATCGTTACTCCTCGAAATTTTCAATGAAAACAATATTCGCCAAAAAAGTGATAACACAGAAAAATTTGAAAATGTAAAAGCTCTTCCATCCGCTTTTGTTAACGGTTACCTCACATCGTAGATATTACTTTTTTTCGGATTCTGTCAATACCAGTTAAAAACATGGTGATTAATGTTTTGTGTTCATAAAATTTCAATAAGTTCACTGTATATGGACAAACGAATTATATCTCGAAGGCAAAATCAATATGAACGAATAATGGGTCAAACCACAGAGAAAATTATTATTAGAACACATCAAAGAACATTTTTCAAATTTCGTATTGTTCGCGCGCAATTTAATGACAGGTTGGGATTAAACTATAATCCATGATGAAACTTTGTAGTAATTATTGAACACAAATAAATTTAATCCAGGAGCGGATCTTGTATTTTTTACGGGAGAGGCCCAAAGATTTAAAACATTAAAATAGGGTAGTTTACCATTTTTTAAAAGTTTTTTATTGGAACTTCATGTTATTTGAAAGCGATTGAGAGTACTGATAAGCCTTAATTGTTCTTAATAAAGCTGTAATTAATTTTTAAAATTTGTGTGACGTAGGTGTATAGCTGAAAATATTCTCAAACCTGGGGCTGGAATTAAAATGTACTCATGTAACATCAATTGTTTCTAAATGTTACAAAATATAAAATACAATTTGGTAGTTTCTTTATTACTGTAAGTAAGAATACACGTGAAACGCCTTAATGTGACGTAGATGTATCGATACGTAAAATCTCAAATATTTAAAGAACTATTAACTTTTTGAAAACTTTTTTCATGGCAATAACTCATTTTTGAGGTCCCCTTTCAATATAATTTACTGGATTGCTAATTTGCTACTATGGTAAAGTACCCTATTGTGCTGGTGCTGGTAATAAAATGCGCCGCAAGTGATTTTTTTTTCATTCCATATCAAATGTCCTGTAATTGAAAGTTTCCCTGGCTCACCATTTCATATAAGTACGTGCATTCTTTTGAATCCTAATAAAAATAAAAAAACATAAAATAAATAAATAGTGACTAATTATTAAATTATGTTTGAAAATCATGACCACCACCGGGGATTGAACCCAAGACTCATTGCAGATTGACTTTAGTGGTGGCTCTATTTGAAAGGAGGGCTACTTGCTTGGTATTGATGTAGTACCTAATCTTAGGTCGTAAACATAATGTAAAAATATAAATTTTATTTTAAAAAAATTTATGCTTTTTAATAAATTGAGAAACAAAATTTTCTGTGGCGTCATTATCTTGAACAGGAGGATGGAAGCATTATTAAGAATGTAACCTGTGGTTGGCCTGGCCGTTTTAGCTGCCCGCACAAGACGTTGTAGCCATAAAGGGCTACTTTACTGAACGATTTTTGTGTTTAGCAATAGTCCATTAGTTATTATACAAAATGCGAAAAATCAATTGTCACTCTACATTTATGACTAATCTGTGTCAGTACGATTTGAAATTTTAATAAACAATGGACTCGTTCTTTCCATTTCCTGTTTCATTTATCCTTTGATTGGTAGAAAATCTTCCATTTTGGAATTATCAACATTCACTTTTTGAACGCTCAAAATGTATTACTATTTAATAGGCAATTAATAAAATATTTTAATATACCTACCAACACTGAAATAATATGTAACAGATTATTTACAATTATATTTTATCAGCAATCCAACTACATAATTCAATTAAATAATCTGTATAAAATGACAACAATTCCACTCTACAAACATATCCCTACTAGCTATAGCCTAAATACGAAATAATTCATCTATTAAATTTATGTGGGTTGGATACCCCGAGGCATTTAGACGTAATTAATGGCTATTGAGGTCCGGGTTTAAATTCAACCGCTACCGAAAACGGGTAAAGAAAAACGACGATTATGAACTTTGAGATTTATTTTGACACTACTTGCAAAAGAGAATATAATTCGCTGAAAGTTTAACGATGGTCATTATTACCTACTCACGGACACGAGTATGAAAATTACTGCATGAGCCGGAGGCGAGTATCGTAATTTTTTTCGAGTAAGTTAAAACAATATTACTATATTAAATAATTCATTCAATTTATAAAATACGTTTGCACTATCAAAAATCATTTATTTTTAAAATTTGTGTAGGTACGTAACCTAACAACAAACTATTATGTTTAATGCATTAATATTTAAAAAATCTGAATTGGCCAACACATGACCTTTCGTCATATTCTACGATTTTTATTTTTCTGATTACAGTGAGTTTATTTTAACGTGAAACATGGGCTTTTTCATATACAAATATGTTAGGCTATTTTATGCTTAAATCAAATTTTATAAATATTAATTAACAAATGAGTGGTACTTAAATTCCTTGAAACAGAAAATTAAAAAAATGTATTATTTAATAGTCGCGGATAAAGAATTTTAGATAACGCAGTGTCATGTTTGCTATATTTTATTTTTATGGTAACCATTAAGCAGGATTACAAAATGTTATTATATATAGTGGAATCCAACCACTCGGACCATATGTCTCTATATTAAATAACTCTTCATAAAATTAAAATAAATAATAAATCTCGAATATCTAAATACTACAGATCTATGAAATTCTGAACAAAAACATAGTTACATATTCTACGCATCAATTTAATTTAAATTCAGTTCAACATATTTATGAAATTGCAAAGCTTAAAGCTTAGAAGTTCTACCTCTTGCTTCAATAATCGTGATCGTGAACGTGTTCCTGAACGTTCTGCGGTAAAAGATATGCTCGTATATTTAAGAAAATCAATTAAGTTAATGTGTATTTTAAATTAATTCGAGATTATATTAGCAATTTCAATTTGCGGACAAGACGCGTGGGATTACTGAAAACATGATGCTGCATTCAAATGAATCTTCGTGGTTGCAGATCAAATTTTCCTGAGCACAGCTTCATGGAATAATTTTGTGATTTCTTTTATTTTCTACTACACTTTTCTACGCCAGTTATATTCAATATTTATTCTATAAAAATTTCATACGGAAAAGAGAACATATATCTTTATAGTTTTTTACTCTGATTTACTTTATATTTCATGTCATTATATTGATGAAACTATGATGCACAGTCAGGTTAAAAAATACCGGTGACTCTTTAAAAAAAGTACCATTTAGTACCTCTTAAAAACTTTTTTAAAGAGTGAAACCAGTAATGAGATTATCAGACTATAGGTACAGGGTCATTCACAACTGATTTTTTTTCAAAATTCGCAATTTTAATTTCCTTGTTTTTTAATCAAACAGTTTTGTGCCACTGTTTTCACATATCATTTTAAAACTTTATTTATTCTTAACTGTATTTCTGGTTTTGTTAAATATAATAACAAAATGGTCGATGCATAATTTTTAAATATCGCTTTAAAATCGAAATATGTTCATTTGAATTTTGACAATTTTTGTTTTTGTTGAACACAAATATCTTTGCTTTGTTGACAACATATTAAATTTTGAAGTTATTTCACTTGTAATTAAACGCTGTACAGTGGCGCGCGAAACCCCTCTTTTTTACAAACATTTCAGCTTTTTTTTAAGTATGGGTGCCAAAATTATTTTTTGTCGCAAACATAAATTATTTGTTATTTTTATGTTTAACAAACCAATAAGCGCTATAGAATAGCGTGCGGAATCAATGTTTTTGACTGTTTTCTGCCATGGGTAGAGGATCACCTTAATTTGTACAAATAGCATTAATTTTTTAGAATTTTTACTAGTTTAATATAGTTATAACTGGCTTCGAGTTTAAACATAATGCATAAAAATATATGCACAAAGTTGAAAAACGCCCTAAGAATACCTAGAGCCTAGTTATAAATAATAATCTAAGAATTAAAAGGTGTACCCTTTTTCTTTGCACCTGATCAGAGTGTATTATAAACTTAAAAGGTGTCACAGATCATAATGTAAAAGTTATTTATAGTAATGTTACCTAAATATGCAAATAAAATAACAGTAATAATAATGACATCATATTTGAGTAACCCAACGCACAAAAGCCGGATGAATATTTCTGCGAATTGTAATTCTTTGTAACAGATTCACAATTAGGAATGCAAAATATTTGTTTCATCCAACATACTTTTTCCGTGTTGGCTTTTGTATACCTTTCAGCTTTTTGCTCAACAAACTTTTCACGAAAAATGTGCAGTGACATGTTTGCTAACGAATCGTGAATCGTCAAACAGAAAGTTAAATAATTATTTCATTACGTCTTATTCATTTTGAAATATGATTAAATTTAAAAGCAGTAAAAATTTTGTTCGTCTTTTAAAATGGAAATTGTATGAATAGAAATGGACCTTAATTAAATTACTCTACGTGAATTGAATATGGAAGGTTGAGTTAATTTAATTAGACGTCAACACGCCAGATTTTAATTATGTATCTACGACTATTTAATAAAACATTCATTTCTGTTTGTTTTATGCCGGCTACACATTACATGGCAAACTAGGCAAACGTTTGTGATATGTGAAGTTTGCCGAATAGTGTGTACGGTACCACAAATGACAAACTCCTTCCAACGTTTGCATTCGTCTACGTTCGGATTGAAGTCGGTAAATGAGACCCGAATCAAAGAAATGTTGGCCACTTGTCTATACGAAACGCGATCTAGCATTTAGTTTTGTCATATGTATGGGATGATTCGACACGTAATGTGTAGGGAGTACTCGGTAAATGTCATTCGACATGAAAAAAATGTTCAAATCACCAACGTTTGCCATTGGCGTAGTTTGCCATGTAATGTGTAGCCGCCTTAAAACATAATAGTGCCGTACATAAATTTGAAAAATAAAATAGGCAGTCATAACCTGACAGTTGTTGACATTGTTTTTTTACTTTATACAATAAATAACAATTGTAGATCAAGTATAGTTTTCTACTCGAGTTTAATATTAATTTTGCAATGCCCTTTGCTACATTCTTGTGAAATATTAAACTATTCGAAGTACCTACCTACCTAACTATTCTCCGAACTATTCGCTATTCCCTTATCACGCATTCGCATATTGGTTTCAAGATATTTCAGACTTTGTAGTATTTATTTTCAATTTCTTTTGTTTGCAAGAATTCTCTGATGGCTTCACTACAAATATTGCTTTGAAAATGGTTTTCTTAAGTTTTTTTTTATAAAACGTCGAAACTGATATTTGTTTCAAGCTGTGATTTTTCGACGCAGTTATTTTTTTATAAAACATTTTGTACCTAGTTTAGATAAAGTTTGAAATAATCAATAAATGTAAATTATAAAAACTTCCAGAACGTAAATTATGTCACACGCTACAAATGAATGATATTGTAATAATTTTGACCTAGACAAATTTAATTACAGGCAATTAATTCGTTAATTAATAATATAAATACAACATGATATTGACCTTTTTATAAAGATTATACCAATGCTGCATTTACTTGGTACAAAGTGCAAACAAACTTACTGAAAAAACATTATTAAGATCATTCATTTCTAAGTAAAAGTAACTGTAACCACTAAAGGTACCTTACCTACAGAAACCACATTTTTGTTCACTGGGTGAGTTAAATAAGCGCATTTGGCCTTTATCAGTTTTTGCTTATCACGTACGAAAAGCGCATAAAATAACATTTGAAAAGCGCAGAAATTGAAGTTAAATAAGCGCAGAAGGAAACATTTGAAAAGCACAATGGTTTTAGGGATTGTACGACAGTTCTTCTACAATATTTTTTGAATTTTTTAAAACTAGAAAATATTCTTGCCTAACATTTTTCTGAACTTAACCCCATCATACTCGAAGAGTATTTTTAACAAGATTTTTTGAATTTTTTAAAACTAGAAAATATTTTTGCCTAACATTTTTCTGAACTTAACCCCATCATACTCGAAGACGATCTGGACTAACTTGTTATGGTCAGAAATCTCATTTTCGAAAAATGCGCTTATTCAATGTTACGATCTGCGCTTATTGAACATAAATTTACTGCATGATTATATTTCTGAGCTTTTTAAACGTTTTGATGACCAGGAATGCGCTTTTACAACTCTCCGTGTTCACTGTATACAAGGTGCATCAATAAGTATTGAGAAATAAATTAAGGGTAAGACATATAATTTCATGCACTTACTGATTACAACCCAAAAAGAATTTTTCCGAAATTAATTTTTCGTGCCACTGCACTGGTCTGATCAATATTACAGTAATGAATATAAATTAGTAAACATAAACATTGAAAATTTATTTAATTTAATTAAGTTGTGTAACACTTCATTCAAATTTAATGTTTACAAATTTGTATTCATTCTGTAATGTATGAGACCAATGGCACGAAAAATGTTTGCTCCAAGTAATGTGCAATTGTTTTTGCGAATTTTATCAAATAATCTGTAAGTAGGTAGCCTTAATAATTTTTCTGTCAATAATTTTGAAGCATCTTGTATAATATTTTGTGTTCAATTTGTGCTGTTAGTGACTGATAGTTAAAATTATTATTAATATTGAGACCACGCCAATGGGTGTTTAAAAAATCTTTATACTTTGCAATCACAATATTTCATTTATACTGAAAACTGAAAAGAGTTTGACAATAGCCTCTATTTTTAGACTGTTTTCTGAAACATTACTACACCCTGTCCGTCAATTGAGTTATTAAGGGGCTCGTCTACCTTTTTTTCGAAATCCTAGAATACTCTCGATATTACTTTATTTTCTATTTCACTCTCTTCCCCACTACTACGGCTGCCCGAAACTCGTACTTTTCCGCATCCTAGCTATCCAATGTCATTTTGAAGTTGAAAAATACTGTAAACATGGCTCCAGTATTCCCATAACTTCTGTATTTTTTAAAGGAATTAAGTAAAAGAAAAATTATTCGAAAAAGGAAGCTTAGCTGCAGGCTTCTTACTTTTTAAATATTTCTTTCCATTTATAATGACCGGAAAAAATCATATCAAATAATGACAAAAAACCGCAAAAAACGTCATTTTAAAATTCCTAGGCCAAAGACAAAAAATAAAAATATAGACGCATTAAGGCAGAACTTCAAGGGTCTAGAAATAGTGGTGTCATTTATTCGGAATTCTGGGCTTATTTTTAAAGATATTTAAAAAAATTTTGAAGTACTGTAAAGATAAAGGATGGTTCTAAACCCGTCTTAAAGTTTTAATAAAAATATCAATTGTTTATATATATATATATGTACAGTTTGTTGGAAATGGCCTATTTTCAACCATCAAATTTGAATATTTGTATTATTTTGTTCGATTTATAAATTTACGACTGCTTTAGAACAATTGCTTAACTTTGTAAAAATTATTAAAACTGATAATCTCGGCTGATAACCTTAAACAAACCTTAAATAGTTATAGTTTAATAAAATTTTAACAATTAATAATGTTCTTTTAATAGTCAGATGTCATTTCTAATTGATATTTCATAACTTTTGTATATTAAATGACGCAAATTTATAAAAAGCGATATTATAATTATTCTTCTCTCACACAGGGTAAACAGAAAAGCCACGAATCAACAGTATTGCTACGATTCGGAGTATCAACTCCTGTGTTTATATTATACTTCGTGGTACAATTCAAGTGTTATAATTTCTTCTTCAATCTAACAATTCTTCTCTTTTGCAGATCTCCATCATGCGGCGCGGCTCGCTGACCCCGCTGCTGTCGCAAGGCTCGATGGGAGAGCCAGTGATCGTAGTGGAGGAGCCGGGCATCATCGCCGAAGAGATCGAACGCAATGACGGACTTTCTCCACAGCAGTCCATTGACCTGGACTCTCCAACTGTCAACCCGTATCTGCTGTCGCCATGGCGGGACCCGCGCGAAGTTAGGAAACATTCGCTGCCGACGCCGCAGTGCGCGGGAATTACTGCCAGCCAGGTACGGAAGAAAGGGTGCCTACAATGGGACCGTTAGCGCAAAGCTTAGCATAGGTGGCAGCAGGGAGCTAGTTTCCGAAGTATATATTACACGATACATACTAATGCCTGTGGCACACCGGTCGAGGAGCATCGAGGACCATCGAGTAACTCCTCGATGAAACGAAAGAACGCACCCGTCCGCGATGGATTTCTAATTAATCGGTGACAAATACATCAAAGTTTTGCGCGAAATCAAATCCAAAGATACGTCTGAAATGAGATACATTCGTTTCATCGAGAAACAACTCGATGAAAATAGCGGCGCCCCTATTTTTCGTCGACGACGGGGTGCGTTCTATCGTTTCATCGAGGAGTTACTCGATGGTCCTCGATGCTCCTCGGCCGGTGTGCCACAGGCATAAAAATTAGAAGACGTACGTATAATGTTACTGCGTGTAATTATGTCTTCTCTGTTGAAAATTATACAACAATACCAGTGACAATACTACAATAATTATTATAACCATGTCATATTATCAAAGTTGGAAAGTCGAAGAGTTAAAAAATGTATTGTTTCAAAGAGGTGCCAAAACATCGGGACAAAAACAGAATTAATAGAAAGGTTACTTGAATTGAATAGTTATTTTAATACATAATTCAATAATTATAGACAGCAACTTTTTTAAATATTAAGTTATTTTTTAAAATATTAAGTTATTTTCTCCAATGGAGTTTATCCAAATTTGTCTTCTATGGTCGTTTAGGATTTTAAATTGCGAATTACTTTTGCCATTGCCGTGTACAATACAACATTCGCGCATTTTGACTTTTGTTGATTCGTTTACATATACACAGGTTTGACGTTTCAAAGTCATTTGAAGGTTAAAAGGAATTAGCTCCCTAGCGAACCTATCGGGAGAAATATTGCGCTAACGGTCCCATTCTTCAAAATTCAAAACTAGAAAATTCTTGCGTAGAATCATAAAACACCGAAAAATTTAGAGACAAGACAATGCATACATAAAAAAAGAAATACAAATAATTGAAAATTCAAATCTAGAATCTGATGGATGCAGCAAACGGATGTATAAAGGAATATTCAAATCTTGAAAAAAGAGTACAATGGTTTAGTAATAATTTTTGTTTAACAAACTCGCGGTATGATTTTTAAACTATATACTGACCCTAACATATTGAACACGCCGCTGCGCACAGCTTGTGAAACTGTCACGAGAGGGGCGACTGAAAGAGGAGCACTATACTCGTCGTGTTGGACCGATTTCAATAAGATAAGATTTTTCTAGATTTGAATATTCTTATACATAAATTTCCTGTGTCCATTGGATTATTGATATAAATAGAGCGGATTCTGAACTATTGGCCGCCCAGCTGCGGATAAAAAATAGTACAAAGTTACAGTCAATTTAAATTCAATGTCAAATATCTTCAAATTCAGAGTAATATTTCATGAAATAAACGAAAAATATCGCATTAAATAAAACTAAATTAAAAGTATAATTTAAATAAGGTTTTTGTGATAATTTAGATTTCTAAATACTTTTTAAATGGCGTTTCGGCCAGCCCAAATTTTGGCCGCCCACGCGCGGTGGCACATTCTGCACCTAAGCCAGAATCGGCTCTGGATATAAATTTTCTTTTTATGTTTCTTTTTATGTATTGAGTTTCCTTAATTCTTAAGCTCGTTTTATGATTCTATATAAAGAATTTTCTCTTCATTTAATTTTCTAGTTATAAATATTCCAGTGTTGAAGACGTTCTCTTTTTAATTCGTGAAAAATATTTCACTGTTTTAAAACTATCAATGTAGAAAAATTATTCTTTTCCAAAATTCATTGAAGATTCAATTTAGCGGCGCCGCTATTTGGCAGGCATTTATTCTCACCAAGATTATTTTTCCCAAAATTCAGAAGCATGAAAAAATCCTCAAAGAATCCTTGTGCGCTTATTCTTAGAAATCCTAGCATTCGAATAAATCGAAACATTAAATTTTTGCTGGCCCTATTTTCCACGATTTCACAAGCAACGGTAGCTCCTGTCCTGAATACCTAAATATAGAGTAATTATCAATCAAGGGTTTATTTGTCTATTTAAAAGATAAAAGTACAATCTAAATCTATTTTGTGAGTAACAGTTCCGTGAAGTTAGTTATGACAAACTAAAACTAATATTTCAATTCATTAAGGTCACGAGACCAATCTTTACCTTTAAATAGTAAAAGAATCAGACTGATCTGATCAAACACGGAAAATTTAAAAAGTCGAATTTACATCCTTAACAAGGCAGAAAATTACTAGAATTTTTTATTCGTTAAATTTTTAAATCGCCTTAACTGAAAACGGCAGCGCTTCAGCCAATCTCAAAGCTTATAATTCTGTTTTTTCTCTTAGTTTAAAAACAGACAATAGTGTGCTGCAAATGACAAGCACTTTAGGACGTGTAATTTGTTTCCACTTTTCTTTATTGGATAATAAACAAAACAAATTAATCAATAGGAACATAACATACAATATACAGTAAATGAGCAGCAATATTATGAATCGAACACTAAAAGGCTATTTGTACTTTTCCTTAATAAAATATCTACTATACTATAATGACTCAAATTTGTTAGACAAGACTTTTAATGGCTGACAATATTTTTATTACTGCCAAAATTCAATAATAATAAACTAAAATTTAACTACTCGTATTTTATATCATAATTCAAGAATATACTAATTAAATATTTAACTACTTTTAACTAACTTTAATATTAAAAATATAATGATTAAATATTGTAATACAGTAAAGATGTTCTAAGAAACAAAAATCAATATTTTCTTGTTTTTAACAATGTAATATTTTCCTTACTTTTCATCTCTTAATAAATAATGAAGTTTTACCCGTTTCAAATTCGTTCGAAATTCCATGAAACGTCTTTCATGTAAAATGAAACATTAAATATTTAACAAGAATATTGCGAAATCGAGCGTATAGTTGAACGTCCAAAAAGAGATGATGACGTTAGAGAACGACCTTTTCTTCTAACGATACGATGTCTTCTCTTTCTGCGTAATACACTTCTGTTCTTC